>JAOPSE010000007.1:111416905-112692270 GCA_029449295.1 Zea luxurians
ATGCTCAAAGTATGCTTGGTGTACTCCTCCATGCGCCTAGGGGTCCCTTTTATAGCCCCAAGGCAGCTAGGAGCCGTTGAGAGCAATCCAGGAAGGCAATTCTTTCCTTCTGTTGGTTGGTGCACCAGACAGTCTGGTGCACCATCGGACACTGTCCGGTGCTGATTTCTTTCCTATTTTGGCACAGCCGACCGTTGAAGATTTGGAGCCATTGGCGCACCGGACACTGTCCGGTGCACACCGGACAGTCCAGTGCCCCCATCTGACCGTTGGCTCGGCCACGCGTCACGCGCGGATTGCGCGGCCGACCGTTGGCGCGCCCGACCGTTGGCTCACCGGACAGTCCGGTGCCTCACCGGACAGTCCGGTGAATTATAGTCGTACGCTGTTGACTTGATACCCAAGAGCAGCGATTTCGCCGTAGCTGACTCACCGGACAGTCCGGTGCACCACCGGACAGTCCGGTGATTTATAACCGTACGCCGCTCTCGAGATCCGAGAGCAGCCAGTTGACCAGACGCCAGCCTGGCGCATCGGACACTGTCCGGTGCACCACCGGACAGTCCGGTGCACCCAGACTGAGCAACATCTTGGCTGCTCGAGCCAAGTCTTTTCCAATTGCATTTTCTCTGATTCTAGCACTTAGACAAATAAGTTAGTACACAAAAACCAATGTACTAAGTCTAGAATCATACCTTTGTGTTGATTTGCACTTTATCGACCATTTGGCATATACTCATTCCCTTAATGTGTGTTGGGCACTTAATCATCAAAATCTTATAGAAATGGCCCAAGGGCACATTTCCCTTTCACCTTCCATGACGTCGCTCGAACCTCGTGCCTCGTGCGTCGCCGTCGCTACTCACACGTAGAGGGACGCCGCTTGCTCGCCGGCCTTGGAAGTGCCGCCGACTCGGGGCCCCGGGGACCTCGCCGCTTGCCTGCACAAGGGCCTCGCTGTCGCTCGCCCTCTAGATCGGGGAGCCACCGTCGCCGATCTGGGAACCGCTGCCACCGTGTGTTGAGGTCAGGGAGCCGCGGCCACCGCAGCCACCGGCTGGGGTCCACTGCCACGCACGCTGTCGAGCAACCGCCGTCGTTGCACGCGCCGTCACTAATGAATCGAGATGGGGTGTGAAAAATTGAACCCTAGCACTCCGAGTCTTATTTTATAGACGTCCAGACCTGGTCCGGCTCGACCGGATTGCACCGTCCGACCTGGGCTTTCTCTAGTTATTGGAAGCCCAGGGCTCTTAATATAAACTATATATATATATATTGTTGGGGCGAAGGCAAAGACGCCACCCTTCGCTCGAGGCCTTCGCTGCAGTCGCTGGTCCGACGGAGACAAAACGGGCAGGGACACCCTTCGCTTGATACGGCGCCAGACGAAGGCCTGCGACGTCGTCACCCCACCATGCGGCCTCGTCCAGCTCAGAGGCCCACGTGTGATCCGGCCCATTGTAACAGGCCCCGCGTGGCCGCTGCGTGTTACGGGCCTAATTTGCAAAGGCATTCCTGTAATTACAGTCTGTAACCCTGCTTTATGGGAATATTCTGGGGATAACCTAGGTATCTGAGGGCACATGCGTCCTTAGCACAAGGCGCTGGGCACTCAGACACCTATAAATACCCCCGCACAGTGCCCGTGAGGGGGCAGATTAACAGAGCTATTGCCATCTTGCGCGAGAACCCTGTTGACGTCATTGTTCACCCTTGTTGGTTCCCCTTGCAACTGAGAGCAAGTTCCAACATTTGGCGCCCACCATGGGGACATTACTTCGAAGCATTCAAGGTCCGAGTCACCTCAGACAGGGGACTCGGCGAATTGTTCAGAAACCCGGAGGCATCGGTGAGGATTGCCAAGTGGGCGGCCGAACTCTCTGGCTACCACATCAGCTTCGAGCCCAGGACAGCCATCAAGTCACAAGTCCTGGCAGACTTCATCGTTGACTGGACTAGGCCAACAACACAGCCAGACCCATCCGCAGAGAAGGTTTGGACGATCCATTGCGACGGCGCATGGTGCCATGCGGGGGCAGGCGCCGCTGCAGTCATCACCTCACCAGTCGGGGTCAAGCACAGATATGCAGCACGCCTCAGCTTCGCTCTGGAATCCGACAGATGCACAAATAATATAGCAGAATACGAAGCAGTCATCCTCGGCCTCCGCAAGCTAAGGGCCCTCGGAGTCACCACCTGCATCATCAAAACAGACTCCAAGGTAGTTGCCGGCCAAGTAGAGAAAGACTATGCAGCAAAGGACCCCGCGCTCATGCAGTACCTCGCGGCCATCCGAAGTCTCGAGAGACAATTCAAGGGATTCACCTTGCAGCATGTGGATCGGGCCAAGAACGAAGAGGACGACGCATTGGCCAAGGCTGCCGCCAGGGGCGAATCCTTGCCCTTCGACGTGTTCTTTCATGTCATCGGCACGCCAGCCGTCCGGAGCCCCAAAGGGCTCCAAATAACCAATGACAGCGAGGGCCACCGCATAGTCAACCTTATCATGACCGAAGACTGGCGGGCACCAATAACCCTGTTCCTACAGGGGTACTTTCATCCAGCCGACATCAGTGAGGCCAAGCGCCTCAGACATCGAAGCCGAGACTTCGCACTGATTGAAGGCCAACTCTACAAAAAAGGGGTCAGTCAGCCAATGCTTAAGTGCGTCACCGAAACCGAAGGCATCCAGATCCTACGCGAAGTCCACAGTGGCACGTGCGGCTCACACGCAGGGCCAAGGGCCCTAGCTGCTAAGGTGATCCGCCAAGGCTTTTACTGGCCCGCAATGATCTGCGCCGCAAATCGGGTCACAAGGTCCTGCGAAGCCTGCCAGAAGTTTTCTCCTCGGTCAGGCAGCCCCTCGCAGTATACAAAGCTGATCGCCCACACATGGCCTCTCCAGTGCTGGGGCCTGGACATTGTCGGGCCCTTGCCCACCGCTCAGGGGAACCTTAAGTTCTCCTTCGTCGCTGTCGAGTACTTCACCAAATGGATCGAGGCAAGGGCTGTTTCCACAATAACATAAAAAACTGCCCAAAAGTTCTTTTGGCAAAACATTGTTTGCCGCTTCGGAGTACCGTCCGAACTAACAGTTGACAACGGCAAGCAGTTTGACAGCCAAGACTTCAAGGATTTTTGCTTCTCCATTGGCACCAAGCTTGCCTTCGCCTTAGTCTATCATCCGCAGTCCAACGGAGTTGTTGAACGCGCCAATGGAAAAATCTTCACAGCTGTCAAAAAAATGCTCCTCGATGAAAAAAAGGGCAGATGGACCGATTTGTTACCCGAGGCGGTCTGGGCACTAAACACGACTGAGTGCAGGGCGACCGGGTTTACTCCTTTCTGCCTTCTATACGGATCGGAGGCCATGACCCCACAAGAAATAAAACATGGGTCCCCGCGAACAGTTCCGTCAGCCGTCCCCGACGTGGACGAGCCAACTTCAAAGGATCTCATTGACGGAGACCGAGTCTTCGCTCTACAGACCCTAAACAAATACCAAGCCCAGACAAAAGCATGGCGCGACCATGCAGTCATCCCGAAGGAATTTAGCGAAGGGGACCTCGTACTCGTCCGAACAGCTCGGACCGAGTCCAGGGGCAAGCTGGAGCCCAAGTGGGAGGGCCCCTTTATAGTCAAGACGAAAGCTTCCCCCAGCGCTTACAGGCTCACAACGCCAAACGGCGAAGACCTGGAGCACTCCTGGAACATCGACAACCTCCACAAATTTTTTGTTTGACTCATCAGGGCTGATTCGCCCTTGTAATTCGCGAAAACAATCTTATTCTGGTCCGCACTCTTTTCCTCCCGGGGGGTGAGGTTTTTAACGAGGCGGAGCCATGTAATATATGTCTGAAAAATCCCCCGCAAAAACATGCGTCAAAAAAAGACCGTGACGACGGTCTTCGACATTCGACCAATACGAGGTCATCGCGAGGCTCAGCGCTAGCCACCCTCGCGTGCAACAAATCCGCGCAGAAGTCGCCTAAGGGTGCAGCCGGACTAGCACAACAAGTGCGAAAAACCTAAGTCTACCGCGAAGACTACACGTGCAGAAGTCGCCTAAGGGTGCAGCCGGACTAGCACAACAAGTGCGAAAAACCTAAGTCTACCGCGAAGACTATCCGTGCAGAAGTCGCCTAAGGGTGCAGCCGGACTAGCACAACAAGTGCGAAAAACCTAAGTCTACCGCGAAGGCTATCCGTGCAGAAGTCGCCTAAGGGTGCAGCCGGACTAGCACAACAAGTGCGAAAAACCTAAGTCTACCGTGAAGACTATCCGTGCAGAAGTCGCCTAAGGGTGCAGCCGTACTAGCACAACAAGTGCGAAAAACCTTAAGTCTACCGCGACTATCCGTGCAGAAGTCGCCTAAGGGTGCAGCCGGACTAGCACAACAAGTGCGAAAAACCTCAGTCTACCGCGAAGACTATCCGTGTATAAGTCGCCTAAGGGTGCAGCCGGACCAGCACAGCATAACAAAACACACCAGACCAAGTACATAACGCCTTCGCAAGCATAGCCAAGTGCGCGGGGGCACACAACCTCATCACACAAGCCTTTACACATGTACAAGCGAGGGCACTACACTCTACATCGGCTCAACCTTAGGAATAATTCCCATCTCCCTATAATTAAATAACATTATCCTAAGCTCCTCACCCGCAAAGAGACTCCGCAATTCCCCCTCACCTGTACTCATGGCGGCTGGCAAAGACAACAGTTCCTGCCGGCCAGCCCTACTCACACGAAGCCGATCTCCCTCCGCCCCACTCACTCTACGCTTCGCAACCGCCCTTCGCCGCCGGCGCCCGGTGCTCGGACCAGGCACATCTTCTGTGTCGGTAGCGCGCGGCGAAGCTTCCGCCGCTGCCACATCCAAGGCCGCGAAATAGTCCAAGTCCTCCTCCGTCGACTCCTTAGTCCACTCAACCGAGCTCCCAGAGTCAGCAAAATCAGAAAACTCAGTCGCAGACCCATCACATTTATTACCACCGTCCACGGTCGAAGCCGCCAAAAAATTAGTAGTGGCGGTTGCGTGCACAGGCCCAAAATCTTGAACCTGCGCAGCAACCAAAATTCAGCAACATATCCAAAATTCCCTAACTATCCACACCCACTACGCCACCTGCGAAGACCCAGCCGTTGCGGGAGCCTCCGCCGTTGCCTCCGCTGTCGCCTCCGCCGCCACCGTCGCAGGATCTTCAGCCCTCGGCACAGCGGCTGCGGGGGCATCAGGCGCGCCTTCGGCGGTCTCCGGAGGCAGGTCTCCGCTGGCCGCAGTGGATGCGGGGGCATCCGGGGGTGCCTCCAGGGCAGCCCCGGACATGGTTCCCACCGGGATCGGCTCCGGGTCAGGCAGCGCGCTGTTCAACGCCCCGAAGTCATCCACCCTCTCGCCACGCACCGCCTAAGACACAGCACACAAACTCAGCAAACCCACACATAGCCCACATCCAGCAAACGCCAAACAAACACCAAATGTTACCTGAGCCCTCGCCGTCTCGGCCCGCTCCCTGACCACCTCGCGACCGTGCGGACCCCACATCCGGTCGTAGATGGCTCCGGCGGATTCCTTCACTATGGGATCCTCAACCTTGTAGATATCTCGCTCAAAGTCTTCATCAGCCTGGTCGAAGACCTCAAAGTGCCGGCACCCCTCGCGGGAGAGCGCGTTCATCGCCCCCTCGCAGGTGACCAGGGAGGCATACGACATGAACCCCTCCACAATAGTGGGGAGCGCCTGCAACTCCTCCTGTACCCACTCCAGGCAGCGAAGTCCGGACTCTCGGTCTGGCACTTCGAAGTCACCGGTCCGCGTGCCTAGCTCATGGTACGAATCCATAAGCTGTTTGCGCGTCCGCTCGGCCTCCGCGCGCGTCGCGGCCTCGGCCCTCTCCACGCGGCTCTCCAGGGCGATGAACCGCTCCTGCAGCTGCTCGGCGCGCTCCCTGGCAAGATTGCCCTCCGCCCGCACCAGATTGGCCTCCACCTGCGCAGCCTGCGCCTTGGCGAGGGCCTCGTTGGTCTCCCTCCTCTCCCCCGCCAGTTGGCGCCGGAGGTCAGCCTTCTCCCCCTCCAGCGCGGCCACCTTGTCCGCCAGCTTGCGACACTTACTGTCGGCGGCCGATTTTTCACGGACGGCGTCCGCATGTTGCGTCCGAAGTATCTCGACTTCGGCAGACACAACTGTCGTGAGGGCCCCCGACGCCGTGCGGTTGGCGAAGTCAGCCACCTGCGGAACACACGTAAGACCGCGGCCACAAAAAAATGGAGCCTAGCTCAACGGACCTGACTTAGTGCCTCCGTCACCTCCTTCAGCCGGCGGGACGCAGCAACCGCCTCATCCCTGACAGCCGCCAGTGCCGACATCTCGCCTCCGGCACTAAGAGCACCGCCCTTCGCCTTCAGCACTACGGCAGCCGCCATGGCCACCGCGGCAGGCGCAACAATAGCAAGCTGGCCCTCGTCCGACCCTGCAATGTATCAACGAATTAAAAAAAACGAGAACGAGCCAAGGGCTTACCACCAAGATAGTCGTCCACACTAATATCGGTGGCGAAGTCGGCGACGCGCTTGCCCGACGACGGCAACTCTCGGGCCGCCTTCACGACCTCCGACACCCTGCTTGACGGCGGCACAGCCTTCGTCGATTTGGAACCACCGGCGCCTGCCGCTGCCTCTGGCGCCTTGCTAAATACAGGGCCGCCCGACTTCGCCGCCAGCGGCGGCTTGCCTCCGCCAGGGGCCGCAGCCTTCGCAGCCCCCCGCTGCCTCTTCGGCCGGGCTTCATGAAGCCTGACAACCGCCTGGCGCTTTTGTGCAGCTCCCTGGCGATCCTTGTCCATCACTGCCGACACAATAGCAGCAATATTCCGCCCGTAAGGAAACACTTTCCATTCATGAACCATGCGAGATGTAAAGAAGTCTTCGCCGGCCGCGCGGGGGATAGGAACATTCCTAGGCCACCAACCCCCGGTAACCCTCAGCATCCGCGCCGAAGACTCCCGGAGCTCGGGCGAAGACATCCTTCCCCCCGGTGCCGCGCAAGTCCTCATCAACTCTCTAGCAAAACCATCGGAAACCCCAAGTCCTCCCATAGCAGTACCTAATTTCCTCTTTTTAGAGGATGGGGCGGCCGCCGGCGCAGGGTCGTCTCCAGTCTCCTCCACCGGCTTCTTCCCACGGCGGTCCACATCGTCTTGGCCGGGGTAGCTGCCATACGGCAGTTGATTCAATTCAAAAACCCTGTTCAAACGGTCATTCGACCCGCGGATATCCCAGCTACGCTGGCCCTCTGTCCTCGGCACGTACCGACCAACGAGCCGTACCGCCCCATCCTCCGTCTCACGCACAAAGGCGGCCGGATCGCGGCTTTGCAGATTCAGCGCGAAGGCAGGACTTCGCACCATCTTCCCACCATGGGAAGGCATCCGGCGAGGGCACACTTCGCCCAACGCCCAGCCATGCGCCAAGGGCCATACCCCATACGCCACAAATTCTTCAACCAAATCGCGCCCACTGCTCAGGCCGGCGGTGCACCGAAGGGCCCCTTCGTCCGCATCTCCCTCCGCCACCTCAAGGGATGGGTATGCTGAGTAAAAATGTGAACACATCTCGGACACGGGGAGCCCCTCATGGCCTTCGACGGTACCCTCAGCGACATAAAACCAAAACTCATTCCAGTTGCCCCACTTGTTGCGGGCGCAAGGAACCAACTCGACTACCTGCATCGTGGTCTTGCCGGTCTTCGGCGTAAACGTACAGGACCCAAACTGGGCAACTTCATCTCCAATCATCCTCTTCTGCCAGTGTAGACAGTAGTACTTCGCAAAGACTTCGACTGATGGCTGTCCGCCGTACGAAGTCGTCGCCCAGACATACTTCGACAGAGCCACCACGGCATTCGGAGTCAGCTGATGTATCTGAACGTTAAACCTGCGCAGGACTTCGCCAACAAATCGGTGCGCAGGCAGGCAGAGACCGGCGGCGAAGAACGCCTCGAACACAACCAACTCGCCCTCCGGCTCGGGGACTTCCTCCGTCCCGGGACACGAGCAACTCCGCCGCCAAAGTAACCCAGCCGCTGCATATCTTGCACGCGGACCGACGATATCCGCGACACGCCAAAATCCACAGAATTGCCGGCGCGCAACTCCTCCGCCACCAAACTACTCAGCGTCTCCTCAGACGAGGCGTAGGCCAGCGGCGAGGCGTCGGCCGGCGGTGTAGCGGCAGCAGAAGAAGAGGAGGTCGGCATCGCTACGTACCGTCGGCGGCGGCGGGCGGTCTGCTTCACTCGAGCCAGATCTCTGGCGAACAAAAGCAAGGCGGGCAGACGAGCAGCAAGACGGTGGAAAAGGCGGCTAGGGTTTGCACGGAGCGCGGAAGGTGAAGTTCAAAAAGCACCGACCCCCGCCCCCCTTTATAGACAGGGCGCGGCTCTTCGGGAAACCCGCAATCCAACAGGGCGCGGCGCTTCGGGAAACCCGCAATCCAACAGTACGGTGTCAATCAACGGTCATGTCAAAAACCCCCGCGGAACCACTTCGAGCGAGGGCAGCGTCTCCGCCATCTAGCGACGTCTTCGGCACCAGGTGACTTTGTCGAACTGGTCCCTCGGAGGGCAAATTTTGGGGCGAAGGCAAAGACGCCACCCTTCGCTCGAGGCCTTCGCTGCAGTCGCTGGTCCGACGGAGACAAAACGGGCAGGGACACCCTTCGCTTGATACGGCGCCAGACGAAGGCCTGCGACGTCGTCACCCTACCGTGCGGCCTCGTCCAGCTCAGAGGCCCACGTGTGATCCGGCCCATTGTAACAGGCCCCGCGTGGCCGCTGCGTGTTACGGGCCTAATTTGCAAAGGCATTCCTGTAATTACAGTCTGTAACCCTGCTTTATGGGAATATTCTGGGGATAACCTAGGTATCTGAGGGCACATGCGTCCTTAGCACAAGGCGCTGGGCGCTCAGACACCTATAAATACCCCCGCACAGTGCCTGTGAGGGGGCAGATTAACAGAGTTATTGTCATCTTGCGCGAGAACCCTGTTGACGTCATTGTTCACCCTTGTTGGTTCCCCTTGCAACTGAGAGCAAGTTCCAACATATATATATATATACTATCGTTAAGATGATATCATAATTTTTAGCTAATAAGTTCATAAATCATGTAACCATCATATATTAAGAGTTCTTCTATATATCGGATTATTGGATCTATTCGGGTTTAAAAGGTTAGGAACCGAATCCGAACCTATATCGAAATATAGCACATATAGGAACAGTGCAGTCTACAGTGCAGAATAGTGCAAAAATAGTGCTTTTGGGTAAACTGCTGCAGGCGGCCTAAGGTTATGTGACAAGAAATTAAGGCAACATATTCGGTGTACATGAGTCTTTATTGCATATATGGTACAAATTAACTAACAAAGTTTACAAAAAATCTGAAATTCATACATATTTTTTCTATTTTACTCCACTTATATATAAAATTTCAATTTCAAATTTGTTGTACTTTAGCCGTAACAAAAAAGATAAAATTACTGACAAGTTTAAATTAAAAAATCGGTTAAAATGTTCTCTTTACAACTAAAATATAAAGAATTTAAATTTGAAATTTTGTATATCTACACTACTCCTATTAAGATCTGGAGATGTCCACACCCCTTGCCCCCGCATGCCCACGCACGCTGTGACGGAACCTCCCAAGTAATCAGGCCCACCTACAGTTGTCCTTGTCTAACAGACATCAGACACCCTGTAGATGTTCCTAAGTTACTTGACAAGCTCGGTATCTTTCTTTACCTTACCAGGAACGTTTTACCCGTCTTGCAGACATTACAGATCATCGGAGATAAAGATATGCGGAAGCGATTTACATAATCTTACATTTATTTCCAAAGTAAGCTCAAGTTAAGTTATTACAGACCAGTTCTAAAAGTGAGTGCATAAAAGTAATAATTATACAAACCAGGGGGAACAAACTTCTCCCGAAAGACTATAACAAAAGATTCTAGATGGAGGACCGAGTCCTCCCGCACTTCAGTCTTGGTTTTCTCCCTTGGGAACCACCTTAGCACAGAAGCAGCAAAAGTCTGCTACTTCCCCACCTAAAAACAACAAAGGGATAAACCCTGAGTATGGAATTACTCAGCAAGTCTTACCCGACTAAGAAAAAGACTCTCAAGGGTATGCTGGTTATATGGGAGTCAAGGTAAGGCTTCTCAAGAATCAAAGACTCTATTTTGCAGAAATGCTTACTAAAGTGGATCCTTAAAAATCCAATTTTATTTGTCAAGTTAGGTAGAATTACCTGCACTAGAGTTCTTTCTACCCTAGTTCAATCACTGGTCCTGCACTAGCCAATTTCTTAACCAAAAACCCATCATCTTTAGTGGAATGCTACGTGTAGGTCAGTGACCAAGTCTTCATAACCGCGAAGGTACGGCGATCCGAATCGATTATACTCAGCTGAGGATCTCCAATCACACGACATATGTAGCACTTAACCCTTGCATATGTCAACCCGCCACCGGGGTTCTTAAGACCGGATCAGGTTCACGCAAACCGAGAGCACAGATACACCACCGTCCAGCCTCTTGCCACGGAGGGTACACGCTACTCTCGCCACCGCTCCACTCCCATTTCGTGTTATCTTATTCCGGCCTTAGTCTGCCCGAGGCAAGACTTACCCATGACGAGGCATGTGACCAGTTAAAGGGTCCTCGATCATCAAGCCTACATCGACAAGGTCCTTAATCGACTCAGACGGAGACACTACACCGAGACTCTCTTCTCGTGCAAGTCACCCGCTCGGTCTCAGCTTACTCATTTCAAACCCAAAGTTTGGTACCTGACAGAGGTACATCTTTTCCGATGTTGAATCCATCACGGCCGTGATGGATCCACCACCACGTTTTGTTTTTGAAAACATCCCTCCCACTTTGCCAAACATCTTTTGTAAAACAAATCCTTTTGTTTTTCTAAAGCATTACTAAGCATAGTAAAACCTTTTTATAAAAACAGGATTTCAAGGAGGGTAATCAAGATCAAGGAAGGTAATGCAGGAATTGTTTAATCAATTAACTCCTATCACCTAATGCATCAAACAAGTGATAAAGATTTTAAAAACACCAAGGGAGGTGGCAAATGCACCGGGGCTTGCCTTTGTTATCAGAGGTGTCTTGCTCGGATCCACAGATATCAAAATAAAAGCAGTTATCCGCCTGAGGATCAGAGGTGGGTGGTATCCCCTCTTCAAAAACTTCTTCTTCTTCTTCTTGCTCTAATATAATCATATACATGCATAAGAATGGATGTCATGGAATGCTCATGAGGATGCAAAGGTAGCATAAACTTATTAGTTATGTCTTGAATACAACTTTCCTTCACGGTACTCCGAGAACCTAGGGTTTCCGGAGTCAGTAAAGGAGTTCATGGAGCAGGGGGGGTGGTTTTGGGTTTAGTGATCAAACAAGGTCCAAATCAAACCAAACTCTACCCATGGCTTCTAAATAATGTGATAAGCTCTCATAAAAAGTTTGGGAAATTTTGGACTTATTATTTATTCTCTAAAAATCCAGAATCAATAGTTTAGGCTATTTTAAATATCCTAAAATTCCCTGTTCAAACTAAAAATCATAAAACTATTTTTATTAAATACTATGGAAAATAACAAGCCTAGGAAAATTGGTCTCATAATTTTAGGATTTTTCTACTATTTTCTACAGTTTTTCAAAGTTCTGCTGAAAAAGAAAAGGAAAAACTCTTAAACAGTACTGGGCCGCTTCTGGTCCAGCCGGCCCAAGCCCGGGCGGATTCGCGCGCGCGCCCGCGCCCGCGAGGCGACTTTGCGCAGAGGCCCTCGGGTTTTTAGTTAACTGGAAATGAGTTCTTTTACTATTTCACAGAGTCGCTGACAGTTCACGAAAAGGTCCCTGGGTTCTTGTCAATTCACAACACGAGGTCCTCGACGGTGCTCAGCGCGGCCGCGCTCCGGCGAGCAAGCAGACCGGCCGATTGGGGCAGCGGCTGAGCTCTCCGAGCGGTGGACATGGAATTGGGGTTAGCCTAACTATTTCCCCTAACTTAATTGCGCTATTAGTGGATCATGGAGCTCCGGCCACGGTGACCGTGAGCAAAGCGGCGAAGTGATCGTGTTCCCGGCGATGTGCGCCGGTCTAGTTCAATTGAAGGGGTCGGGAAGCATCACTGAGGCATGAGAATGCTTAAACGAGGAAGCAATGGGTGGGTACTGACCGGAGTTGGGCTGGCGACGGCGAGTTCACTTCTACGGCGGCGGAGAACCGATTTGGGGGAAGTGCAAAATTCAGGCGAGCTGGTGGACAATCGGGTGTGGGAGCGGGTGCGATAGCTTCACAATTTCATGGCGTAACTAGCCCTGCCCTCAATTTATAGGCTCCAAGGACGGTGGCCGGTGAATTTCGAGGAGATGCGCGACGGTCGGAGGAGATGAAGGTTATCGGCTTCGCGACTACGTGTCTACCGCCGTGGCGGGCTCACCGGCCTTGATGAGACAGCCGTGAGGGGTCACGACGGCACGGAGTAAGAGTTGAGCCACGCGGCACTCCGCCGAGAGGCGGCGGTCGACGGCGAGCGCTTTACCGCGGGCGGTGAGCTAGAGGAGATGTACCGTGGCCGAGCGGGGTGACTTCCAGCTCACCGGTGACGAGGGCCTTTACCGCGGCAGCCTTATCCGGTGACCGCCGAGCACGAATCTTGGCGAGCGGCGATCGACGGCGGCAGCTACCGGCGACGAGAACGAATCGATCTTCTTCAGTTTAAGCGATCACTGTACCATGGCATTGCCCCATCAGAGCTTCTGACCGAGCAAGTCTAGCATCCTTTTTCTCCAGATTTCATGTGACAACACCCCCAAGTCACTGCATCAAAGTTGTAGTGCTACATACCAGCTACAATTCGACTATAGGACTTGAACATATTTGAGCACTGGATCATGCTTGAATCTGAGCTAGAAGTTGATGTCAGTCACCAGCTGAACTGAACTTCAGATTAAACAGCCTGACAGCCAGTTTTGGACTGGGTTTTTCTCCAAATTTCTCATAACAACTGTGCTTGCACCCTTTAGCAAAGTTGTTCTCCTATTATTGGTCTTCAACTTTGATGTGGTGACCTAGGGCAAAAACTCTATATCCAGAAAGATCCAAAGCCCCAAAGTTGAGCCAATTCACTGATTTTTCAGACTTAGAATAAACTCAAATGAGGTCCATTTTGCATTTAGGTCCAAAACTTAGGGTTTGGCTTTCAAGTCCACATGTTTGTGAACCAAAGGACTTAAAATACTTATTTGGCTTGGTTTTTGCACTTTAGTCCAAAAGTGGACTAATTTTGCACTTAGGCCCCTAGGGTTTGGTTTTAGGGTTTCCCAGGGTTCTGATTAGGGTTTTTAATATCCCAGGGGTATAAATGTGATTCAACTTTATTGTTGGGGTCACTTTATGACTTTTACCCTAAAGCCTTTAGGTTTTCTCAACTTTGGTTAAGTTTTACCCCTTTAACCACTATTTAGGGTTAAGTACTTAAACCAGGGTCCTATTTGTAAAGCAGTAAAACAATACAACTTGTTTGAAATTTTTGCCTAGTGAATGCACTCTAGGTGTGTCAAACATATGCAATGCCCATGCTCATGATGCCATGCTCAAGTTTTAGTTATAGTAACACCAGGGGTGTTACATCCTTCCCCCCATAAAAGAATCTCGTCCCGAGATTTAAAGTCCTAGGGTGAGTAATGGAAAAGGAAATGTGTCATGTTTTTATTTCTTGATTTCTGGTACAAGGCAGGGGTGGTGTGGGGGTTTATTCCTTTATTACATAGCTATACAAACTTTACAACTTACGAGAGGCTAGGAAGCCTGGGAAATTCTTATCTAAGAAATCTTGGGTTTCCCATGTAGCCTCATCTTCCGAATGCTGGTTCCACTGTATTTTATAAAACTTGAGAGTCTTTCTCCGGGTAACCCTGTCCTTTTTATCCAGAACTCGAATGGGATGTTCCGAGTACGTTAAATCTGGTTCCAGGACAACATCAGTCACTTCAATGGTTCGATCGGGAACCCGAAGACACTTCTTCAATTGTGACACGTGGAACACATTATGCACGGCAGACAATGTTTCGGGGAGCTGAAGTCAGTATGCCACTGGTCCACATTGCTCAAGTACCAGGAATGGACCAATGTACCTGGGTGCAAGTTTTCCTTTAATCCCAAAACGCGATACGCCTTTCATTGGTGAAACCTTTAAGTAGACGTAGTCTCCTTCCAAGAAGTATAAGGGCATTCGCCGTTTGTCTGCATAACTTTTCTGACGAGCCTGTGCCTTCTTCATATTATGAACTATTTTCTGAACCTTTTCTTCGGTTTCTTTTACCATATCAGGTCTAAAGAAATATCTTTCACCAGGTTCAGACCAATTTAGCGGAGTTCGACACCGTCGCCCATACAAAGCTTCAAAAGGTGCCATCTTGATGCTTTCCTGGTAACTGTTATTATATGAAAACTCCGCCAAGGGTAAGCATTCATCCCATTTCTGTGAGAAATCCAGGACACATGCCCGCAACATATCTTCAAGTATTTGGTTCACTCTCTCAGTTTGTCCACTGGTTTGAGGGTGATAGGCCGAACTGTGGAGTAACTTAGTTCCCAGGGATTTATGAAGTTCTTCCCAAAATTTGGATACGAACTGAGGTCCATGATCCGACACTATGGTCTTTGGAACACCATGCAAACTGAGAATACGAGCAATGTATAACTCCGCATAGGTAAGTACCGGGTAATATGTCTTGACCGGCAGAAAATGAGCAACCTTTGTAAGTCGATCAACAATCACCCAGATAGAGTCGTACCCTTTTGCGGTCCTGGGCAATCCCACAATGAAGTCCATGCTTATGTCTTCCCATTTCCATGTTGGTGTTGGTAATGACTGCAATGGACCGGCGGCTTTCATGTGTATGGCCTTGACACGTCTGCAAGTGTCACACTTAGCCACATAGCGTGCAATTTCAATCTTCATCTTCGTCCACCAGTAGTGTTGTTTTAGATCATGATACATCTTAGTGCTTCCTGGATGAATAGAATAGCGACTAAGATGCGCCTCATCTAAGATTTGCTGGCGGAGTTCTTCATTCTTCGGCACTACTATGCGGTTGTTGAACCATAACACACCTTGATCATCTTCCTTGAAACATGGGGCTGTTCCAGCCCTGATCTTCTCTCGTATGTGCTTCATGCCCAGATTATCCTTTTGAGCATCAATTATCCTTTGCAAAATGGTTGACTCCAGCTTTAGTTGATTCAGAGTCCCATGCTGGATTATCCCCAGGTTCAACTTTTCCATTTCTTGACACAAAGTGTTTTCGGAGGTCTTTACCATAAGACAGTGGCAGGAAGTCTTGCGACTCAATGCATCTGCCACCACATTGGCCTTGCCTGGGTGATAATGGATTTCCAGTTCATAGTCTTTAATGAGCTCAAGCCATCGTCTTTGCCTCATGTTTAACTCTGACTGGGTAAATATATACTTCAAACTCTTATGATCTGTATATATGTGGCAGATATTTCACAGCAGATAGTGACGCCATATTTTCAGGGCATGAACCACAGCAGCTAGCTCTAAATCATGTGTTGGATAATGCTCTTCATGACGGCGTAACTGCCTTGAAGCATACGCGATTACTCGGCCTTCTTGCATTAGCACACAGCCGAGTCCACTGCCTGACGCATCACAATATACATCAAAAGGTTTAGTGATGTCCGGTTGAGCCAATACCGGAGCAGTGGTCAATAGTGTCTTCAGTTGCTCAAAGGCTTCATTACATTTAGAAGACCAATTGAACTTAGTATCATTTTTCAATAAACTTGTGATTGGCTTCACAAGCTTAGAAAAATCAGGTATGAATCTGCGATAATATCCTGCGAGTCCAAGAAAACTCCGAACTTGGTGAACAGTCGTTGGAGGTTTCCATTCCAGAATATCCTTGACCTTGCAAGGATCTACCGCAATTCCCTTGGCTGATAACACGTGCCCCAGAAATTGAATTTCCTCCAGCCAGAACGCGCACTTGCTGAACTTGGCATATAGCTGATGTTCCCTCAGGCGCGTTAACACAATCCGTAAGTGCTGAGCATGTTCCTCTTCATTTTTAGAATATATCAAAATATCATCGATGAAGACCACCACGAACTTGTCTAACTCGGGCATGAACACCGAGTTCATCAAATAGGTGAAGTGGGCAGGAGCATTAGTGAGCCCGAAAGACATTACCAAGTACTCAAACAATCCATACCGCGTAGTAAATGCGGTCTTCGGTATATCCTCGGGCCGAATACGGATTTGATGATAGCCCGACCTGAGATCAATTTTGGAAAACACCCTCGCCCCAGTCAGTTGATCAAATAAGATGTCGATCCTTGGAAGAGGGTACTTATTTTTGATGGTGACCTCATTTAGGGGCCGATAGTCCACGCACATGCGTAAGGTTTGATCCTTCTTCTTCACAAAGATGGCGGGACAACCCCACGGGGACGAGCTTGGCCGGATAAATCCCTTATTCAGCAGATCTTGTAATTGAATCTTCAATTCTGCTAACTCATTAGGGGGCATACGGTACGATCTTCGGGAGATGGGAGCCGTACCGGGCTTTAGCTCAATTACGAATTCTACATCTCTTTCAGGGGGCAGTCCAGGCAAATCTTCCGGAAATACGTCTGGAAACTCACATACTACCGGAATGTTCTTAATCTCCGGTACAATGGCTTCAAATATTCTACCAGAAGCTTTGGCTGGATTGGTTTTGGGGAGAGACAAGAGAATTTCTTCTTGATTATAACTTAACCTGACGGTTCTGAGTTCAGTGTTGAGAATTGCCTTGTGTTGAGTTAACCAATTCATCCCCAAAATTACATCTATATCCTGGCCTCTTAGAACAATCATGTTAGCAGGAAAGTTCCGTTGCTTTTGGCGGCTTCATCATCAGGTGTGGGAGTCCAGACGTCAACCAACCTCAAAGAAGGAGGGGGTTCATACAGGTCTAATTCCCCACCCAACACGCGTCCCGCAACGTGAGAGGGTCCGGCTTCCGCCTCAGCAGAGGATATAGGCTCACTAGGGTGTAGTTGCGAGTAGAGCACATGGACTTCTTCGTGCAATGTATTGCAGTAAACCTGCAGGTCGTCGACAGCTGAGCTGAGTTCTTTCACTCGGGCCTGAGCCCTTGCCTCCTTGGCCCATGCCAATGAACGAGATTGAACAGCCCAATCGAGTGCCAAATCCCGATCGGCCAGCTGGTCTTGTAGATGGCGAACGTCTCTTCGTAACTCATTTATACGGTCACCATCTCCAATCCATATAGCTGTCCTGCGGCGGAGTTCCAATTGGAGCCTGCTTACTTCTGCTTCCAGATCCCCTATAGGATCATTGCTCCCGCTACTACTATCTACATCTCGCGGAGCAAGTTGATGTCGAGGCACTCCAATCGGTCCAGTCGACTTACGCGCGGTCTTTCTTGTGCGCGGCGGCATTTTCTAAGGGGGAAATTTATTAGTATAATTCTTAGCATGATGCATGAGTAAGTACAGAATCAACCTTGGTTGATTCAACCTTCTATACATTGCACTCTTCCTATCTGGTCTTTAAGATAAACTCTTCAGAATACTTAGGTAAGAAGAGAAAAGAATCTTTAGGTAAGACTTTTGAAAATCTTTTTGAAGATGCCTTAATATCTGCAAAGAAGGGCTACGCTCCGATACCAGCTGTGACGGAACCTCCCAAGTAATCAGTGTAAAGCCCAAAATTGGTATAAAAAAATAATAAAATGAATAAATAAATAAATTTATAATAAGGTGTTTTGGGGATTTCTTGAATTCCTTTTTATTTCTCTTTGCATACTCAACTAAAGGCATTAAAATTATGCAAATAAAATAAATAAATATGCATTTCATGCTGAACTCTTTTGGTTTGTATAATCACTTTAAGTTTGAAATTTTGAAACCAGATTTAAATTTATAAAAAGAAACTAGAAAACAAAATAGAAAAGAAATAATAAAAAAAAAGAGAGAAAGTAGCTCACCTGCGCCTTGGACCCAAATCTCCAGTCGGCCCAGGTGGCCATCCCTGCCCGCGAACGCCCCTGGGTCAAACTCCCGGCGTGCGGCCCATCTCCCTAATCCCGTGCGCCAGCCCATCTGCCTATTCCGCACACACACCTGGGCTCACAGCTGTGACACTGGCCAGTGGGTCCATTTTGTCATCCGCTCGGACTGGTGGGGCCCGCTCGCCAGGAGCTCCTTCTTCACCGGATCGTGCACGCGGGCACCGGATCTCCGTTTCCGCCGCGCTAAAATCGGCGACCGTTGCGCCTAACCTCCTTCTCTGGCCGGACTCCGCGGCGGCGCTATAAAGCACACGGTCGCGCCTTCCCCAGCCATAACTACCAGGGCTGCGCAGGCGCCATTCTCCCTGCTCCTGCTGCCGCGAGCCCCTGTCATGGCTCCCCGCTTGGCTGCCGCAGCGTTGGGAATCGAGTGCCGCCGGCGTCGGATCCCCGTGGATCAGCCCAGGGACATCCCCAAGTAGTCTCGATGGGTGTCGCGTCGTCCGCGGGTGGAGACAGTCGCTGGGCAAGACGCGACGGCTTGCCGGTCTTCACTGGAGCTTTAGAATTCGCTCTCGCCGTGAGTAGCCTCCCCGCAACCATCCCTGGCTTCGGTGAGTTGTCACCCCCTCGGTTGTACTTGCAGTAGTTCATAGGATCGGTGGGATTTGGGAATTGGAAACCAGAGCTCGGGTATTGACTGAACTCCGGCGATGGATCGCCGTGGTTCTTAGGCGGCGCCGTCGTCCCGTGCTGGGAGTGGGGAAGACACGGTCAGTGCCGTCGATTCCTATCTGGACGGCCCTGATTAGATCCAGGGAAAATTAGCGCGGGCCGTTGATCCATCCACGGGCGGCCGGGATTAGAGTCTAGAAAACGATTCGGCTAGGGTTGATATTGGACGTCCGATTCTGATCCTGCGCGGGTAAAGCATTGACGCTGTTTTAAAATCGTGACCGTTGATCTGTTGATGAACGGCCCATGTGTCGTACCGGTTCGTTTAAATAAGCGATTTAATCTGGGCCGCACACTGGTGATCCAACGGCCGAGATCCCGCGATACCCCTTCGGCCGCCAGTTTTGTAAAAGAACCCCCTGGAAACCAGAGAATCAACCCGCCGTCCTGAGCACTGTGCGCTGTGTCTCTGTAATTTTACCCCGAGCCCCCTGGGTTTCTCTGGATTTGAGGCCCAGTCCAGAACATAATAAAACCAGGGAAAATGATTATTAAATAGATTTTTAATATGAAAATAATTGCTAAAACTTAGATAATTCATAGAAAATCCATTTTAGCTCCAAATTGAACCATTCCAGTTTCTAAAATTTTGTAATAATATTCTTCATCATTTAGTGTCTTTGTTTTGACATGAACTCTGTCAGAAAATTTATTTATCATTTAATCATATTTTAATCACATTAAACCTTAGGAAAATCATAACTTGAATTCTACAACTCCAAAATTAATAATTCTTTTTCCTGTGATCTTATTTTAATATGTAGATTATTAATATGTATTTTGCATATATGTTTGGTGTAATGTTAATTTTGCCTATACCACGTATGTTTGTATTGCTACGACTAGCAGTGAGGTCACGAGGATCTGAAGAATCATCCTGGTACCTGGAATCTCAAGGCCCAGGCAAGTTGTGCCCTTGATCACTTCTTTTCACCTACTCATGTTCTAATTAATCATAATGATCTGCATAGGTTAATTTGATGGGACCCAATAGGTTACCCTAGTTTGTCTATCTTTATACCTTGTTTACCACTGAACTTTCTGGGTAGTACTTGCTAGTGCTATATGTGGTTTTGGGTATGGAGATACACTATTCATGGTTACACTTTTGTTATCAGTTGTTATTTATGGTTCATGTTAATGTTAAGATCATTATGTTAATTGGAACATGGAGAACCACCCGGGAAAACAGTGCTACCACAAGGGTGGAATGGGACGCCCTTGGCTGATTAATTAGGAAAGCTAGTGGAAGACTACCTTACCCGAAAGGGGCAAGGGCAGTAGGGGAGAGGTCAGTGTAGGGAGGCCCTCGGGAGGATTTTGCTGCGATGGCGGTCCTGCAAGGGATTCCTGCACTGGATCTTCCTATAAACTGTAGCGGGTTTTCGGAAGCTAGTGGAACTTTGTAAAGGCCTCGTAGTGGATCCCTAGCCATTCACCTCGGAAGTGTCTAAGGGCCTTGCAAACCCTGGCGACATGGGATACACGACTTGTGGGTAAAGATGCGCAACCTCTGCAGAGTGTAAAACTGGTATACTAGCCGTGCTCACGGTCATGAGCAGCTCGGACACTCACATGATTAACTTATGGAACTAAATTCAATTTGTCATATGCATTGCATTGCAGGTGAAGTGGTTACTCTTGTTCTATTACTTAATTGGGTTTGGTATTTACTTATACTTAGTAACTGCTAATAAAATTTTGACCAACTTTAAAAGCAATGCTCAGCTCTAACCATCTTCTTTGGTAAGCCTTACACTTCACGTGAGCTCCCACCTTTGGCGAGTTCATGCACATTATTCCCCACAACTTGTTGAGCGATGAACGTATGTGAGCTCACTCTTGCTGTCTCACATACACCACAGGTCAAGAGCAGGTACCGCAGGATGATGCTCATGGAGGATGCTGTGAAGTGTTCGTGAGAGGTCTAGGTCGTCGTCTCCCAGTCAACCTTTGGGTTGCTGGACCGTTGTCTCCTCATAATGTAACTATTTATTTGTATAGAACTCCTGTTATATATAAAGTTGTGACATTCGATCCTGTGCCACTATACATCATATGTTTGAGACTTGGTCCCAGCATGCCTGGTGTTTGTGTTAACCCCGGGTTTTGGACCCCTAAAATCCGGGTGTTACAGAAGTGGTATCAGAGGAATGTTGACTGTAGGACGAAAACCTAGATAGAACTGGACAACCAACACTTACTTACCTCTGCTACTCTGATTCTTGTCTAAACTTTTCTTAATCTTTTCTCGTCTATTTCCGCTTTACTCTGATTATTCTTACCTTTTCATTCTAAAGACAAACGTGGATTTCACACTTTGAAATCCTGTGCCTAAAGTGACTTTAAGAATAGGAGACCTAATCCTAGGAACAAAAACAAAACTATTTTTATAGATATCTATGAACTTGAATGTTTGTTCTTATGATACTTGTTTGATTTGGATCTTTGATTGAGTGTGATGGGTTGTGGAGTAATGTCCACAATTGCATCTGCATATATACATAAGTATAAAAATATATTTATAAAATAACTAGACAACCTAGATTATCCCCATTGGAACATACCTAGCTTAAAGAGATTTATCTTATCCTAAAAGATCTCATTCTAACCAATTCATCTTATCTTATAAAGGTTCTTTCTTATCTTAACAAGATCCATCTCATCTTAAAAGATACTCATCTTATCTTGAAAAGATTTTATCCTTATCCTAATAGATCTAACTGGCCCCAGAAGATTCTATCTTATCTTTATGGATCTATCTTATCCTAATAGGCATACTTATCCACCCTAGTTCATCAATCATGATCTAATGCGAATTAATTAGATCTTATCTAGTTAAACTGGTCATACCAATCTAATTTAGATCTCATCTAACCTAATATGATCTAATCTAAAGTGACTTATCAAACAAGTTAGATAATACTGGTGAAATAGATTAGACTTTACCCCTATAGAACAAGTCTTAACTTAGTTCACCCTGCACTAAATTAAGAATGACAGATCGACTTGGCCATATGCAACTACCTTAACCATCTGATAGTTGCATAACCCCTCAATTTTAACCTAGCAAGAGATTCTATCTTATCATAACATATCTAACTAATCTCAAAACATCCTAACATATCTTAATAATACATATTCTACCCGGTTGAACCTATCTAACCTAAACTAGTCTAATCTAGTCATATCTAACTTAATCTAGATCTTATCTTACCTAATGTGACCAGATCCAGTGTGGCCTAATGTTATCTAACTTAATGTGGTTCACTTAAACAAATTAATGACACTAGTAAAAGAGATTAGACCCCACTAGCCATGTATTAACTTATCTTAGCACATTGGATCAATTCAACCATGAGCTAACCCAACCCATAGAACCATGATGAATGGTATAACCTTTCTATTCCCACCTAACAACAAACAAACTTGTAACCTACATCATGTGATCTATCTCATCCATACCTATACTAACCATATTCCCCAGCCAATAATATACACTAACTACTAATCAATGAGATAAGACCAAAGAAGATGATCAACTTCATCAAGAAAGGGTGAACACCAACTCAAGTCTTCAAGGATCAAGTGAGGTCACCAAGAAGAGTCAAGATCCACAATCTTGGATGGAGTCTTCCTTTACCCCACTGCTTTCTACCCAATCCTATATATGCTTTAAAAAAAAATATCTTTTACCCTACATAATAAAATGGCTTTACATATGGATACACGTGCTTTCCCAATCACCCACTATCTACTATAAAAAAAAAGAGACCCTGGATTTTTGAAAACAATTATAGACTAAAAGATTACAAACCAATCCTTGTGTAACCCTTTTCTTACAAATCTCGAGGACGAGATTATTTTTAAGGGGGGTAGGATTTGTAAAGCCCAAAATTGGTATAAAAAAATAATAAAATGAATAAATAAATAAATTTATAATAAGGTGTTTTGGGGATTTCTTGAATTCCTTTTTATTTCTCTTTGCATACTCAACTAAAGGCATTAAAATTATGCAAATAAAATAAATAAATAAATATGCATTTCATGCTGAACTCTTTTGGTTTGTATAATCACTTTAAGTTTGAAATTTTGAAACCAGATTTAAATTTATAAAAAGAAACTAGAAAACAAAATAGAAAAGAAATAATAAAAAAAAAGAGAGAAAGTAGCTCACCTGCGCCTTGGACCCAAATCTCCAGTCGGCCCAGGTGGCCATCCCTGCCCGCGAACGCCCCTGGGTCAAACTCCCGGCGTGCGGCCCATCTCCCTAATCCCGTGCGCCAGCCCATCTGCCTATTCCGCACACACACCTGGGCTCACAGCTGTGACACTGGCCAGTGGGTCCATTTTGTCATCCGCTCGGACTGGTGGGGCCCGCTCGCCAGGAGCTCCTTCTTCACCGGATCGTGCACGCGGGCACCGGATCTCCGTTTCCGCCGCGCTAAAATCGGCGACCGTTGCGCCTAACCTCCTTCTCTGGCCGGACTCCGCGGCGGCGCTATAAAGCACACGGTCGCGCCTTCCCCAGCCATAACTACCAGGGCTGCGCAGGCGCCATTCTCCCTGCTCCTGCTGCCGCGAGCCCCTGTCATGGCTCCCCGCTTGGCTGCCGCAGCGTTGGGAATCGAGTGCCGCCGGCGTCGGATCCCCGTGGATCAGCCCAGGGACATCCCCAAGTAGTCTCGATGGGTGTCGCGTCGTCCGCGGGTGGAGACAGTCGCTGGGCAAGACGCGACGGCTTGCCGGTCTTCACTGGAGCTTTAGAATTCGCTCTCGCCGTGAGTAGCCTCCCCGCAACCATCCCTGGCTTCGGTGAGTTGTCACCCCCTCGGTTGTACTTGCAGTAGTTCATAGGATCGGTGGGATTTGGGAATTGGAAACCAGAGCTCGGGTATTGACTGAACTCCGGCGATGGATCGCCGTGGTTCTTAGGCGGCGCCGTCGTCCCGTGCTGGGAGTGGGGAAGACACGGTCAGTGCCGTCGATTCCTATCTGGACGGCCCTGATTAGATCCAGGGAAAATTAGCGCGGGCCGTTGATCCATCCACGGGCGGCCGGGATTAGAGTCTAGAAAACGATTCGGCTAGGGTTGATATTGGACGTCCGATTCTGATCCTGCGCGGGTAAAGCATTGACGCTGTTTTAAAATCGTGACCGTTGATCTGTTGATGAACGGCCCATGTGTCGTACCGGTTCGTTTAAATAAGCGATTTAATCTGGGCCGCACACTGGTGATCCAACGGCCGAGATCCCGCGATACCCCTTCGGCCGCCAGTTTTGTAAAAGAACCCCCTGGAAACCAGAGAATCAACCCGCCGTCCTGAGCACTGTGCGCTGTGTCTCTGTAATTTTACCCCGAGCCCCCTGGGTTTCTCTGGATTTGAGGCCCAGTCCAGAACATAATAAAACCAGGGAAAATGATTATTAAATAGATTTTTAATATGAAAATAATTGCTAAAACTTAGATAATTCATAGAAAATCCATTTTAGCTCCAAATTGAACCATTCCAGTTTCTAAAATTTTGTAATAATATTCTTCATCATTTAGTGTCTTTGTTTTGACATGAACTCTGTCAGAAAATTTATTTATCATTTAATCATATTTTAATCACATTAAACCTTAGGAAAATCATAACTTGAATTCTACAACTCCAAAATTAATAATTCTTTTTCCTGTGATCTTATTTTAATATGTAGATTATTAATATGTATTTTGCATATATGTTTGGTGTAATGTTAATTTTGCCTATACCACGTATGTTTGTATTGCTACGACTAGCAGTGAGGTCACGAGGATCTGAAGAATCATCCTGGTACCTGGAATCTCAAGGCCCAGGCAAGTTGTGCCCTTGATCACTTCTTTTCACCTACTCATGTTCTAATTAATCATAATGATCTGCATAGGTTAATTTGATGGGACCCAATAGGTTACCCTAGTTTGTCTATCTTTATACCTTGTTTACCACTGAACTTTCTGGGTAGTACTTGCTAGTGCTATATGTGGTTTTGGGTATGGAGATACACTATTCATGGTTACACTTTTGTTATCAGTTGTTATTTATGGTTCATGTTAATGTTAAGATCATTATGTTAATTGGAACATGGAGAACCACCCGGGAAAACAGTGCTACCACAAGGGTGGAATGGGACGCCCTTGGCTGATTAATTAGGAAAGCTAGTGGAAGACTACCTTACCCGAAAGGGGCAAGGGCAGTAGGGGAGAGGTCAGTGTAGGGAGGCCCTCGGGAGGATTTTGCTGCGATGGCGGTCCTGCAAGGGATTCCTGCACTGGATCTTCCTATAAACTGTAGCGGGTTTTCGGAAGCTAGTGGAACTTTGTAAAGGCCTCGTAGTGGATCCCTAGCCATTCACCTCGGAAGTGTCTAAGGGCCTTGCAAACCCTGGCGACATGGGATACACGACTTGTGGGTAAAGATGCGCAACCTCTGCAGAGTGTAAAACTGGTATACTAGCCGTGCTCACGGTCATGAGCAGCTCGGACACTCACATGATTAACTTATGGAACTAAATTCAATTTGTCATATGCATTGCATTGCAGGTGAAGTGGTTACTCTTGTTCTATTACTTAATTGGGTTTGGTATTTACTTATACTTAGTAACTGCTAATAAAATTTTGACCAACTTTAAAAGCAATGCTCAGCTCTAACCATCTTCTTTGGTAAGCCTTACACTTCACGTGAGCTCCCACCTTTGGCGAGTTCATGCACATTATTCCCCACAACTTGTTGAGCGATGAACGTATGTGAGCTCACTCTTGCTGTCTCACATACACCACAGGTCAAGAGCAGGTACCGCAGGATGATGCTCATGGAGGATGCTGTGAAGTGTTCGTGAGAGGTCTAGGTCGTCGTCTCCCAGTCAACCTTTGGGTTGCTGGACCGTTGTCTCCTCATAATGTAACTATTTATTTGTATAGAACTCCTGTTATATATAAAGTTGTGACATTCGATCCTGTGCCACTATACATCATATGTTTGAGACTTGGTCCCAGCATGCCTGGTGTTTGTGTTAACCCCGGGTTTTGGACCCCTAAAATCCGGGTGTTACAATCAGGCCCACCTACAGTTGTCCTTGTCTAACAGACATCAGACACCCTGTAGATGTTCCTAAGTTACTTGACAATCTCGGTATCTTTCTTTACCTTACCAGGAACGTTTCACCCGTCTTGCAGACATTACAGATCATCGGAGATAAAGATATGCGGAAGCGATTTACATAATCTTACATTTATTTCCAAAGTAAGCTCAAGTTAAGTTATTACAGACCAGTTCTAAAAGTGAGTGCATAAAAGTAATAATTATACAAACCAGGGGGAACAAACTTCTCCCGAAAGACTATAACAAAAGATTCTAGATGGAGGACCGAGTCCTCCCGCACTTCAGTCTTGGTTTTCTCCCTTGGGAACCACCTTAGCACAGAAGCAGCAAAAGTCTGCTACTTCCCCACCTAAAAACAACAAAGGGATAAACCCTGAGTATGGAATTACTCAGCAAGTCTTACCCGACTAAGAAAAAGACTCTCAAGGGTATGCTGGTTATATGGGAGTCAAGGTAAGGCTTCTCAAGAATCAAAGACTCTATTTTGCAGAAATGCTTACTAAAGTGGATCCTTAAAAATCCAATTTTATTTGTCAAGTTAGGTAGAATTACCTGCACTAGAGTTCTTTCTACCCTAGTTCAATCACTGGTCCTGCACTAGCCAATTTCTTAACCAAAAACCCATCATCTTTAGTGGAATGCTACGTGTAGGTCAGTGACCAAGTCTTCATAACCGCGAAGGTACGGCGATCCGAATCGATTATACTCAGCTGAGGATCTCCAATCACACGACATATGTAGCACTTAACCCTTGCATATGTCAACCCGCCACCGGGGTTCTTAAGACCGGATCAGGTTCACGCAAACCGAGAGCACAGATACACCACCGTCCAGCCTCTTGCCACGGAGGGTACACGCTACTCTCGCCACCGCTCCACTCCCATTTCGTGTTATCTTATTCCGGCCTTAGTCTGCCCGAGGCAAGACTTACCCATGACGAGGCATGTGACCAGTTAAAGGGTCCTCGATCATCAAGCCTACATCGACAAGGTCCTTAATCGACTCAGACGGAGACACTACACCGAGACTCTCTTCTCGTGCAAGTCACCCGCCCGGTCTCAGCTTACTCATTTCAAACCCAAAGTTTGGTACCTGACAGAGGTACATCTTTTCCGATGTTGAATCCATCACGGCCGTGATGGATCCACCACCACGTTTTGTTTTTGAAAACATCCCTCCCACTTTGCCAAACATCTTTTGTAAAACAAATCCTTTTGTTTTTCTAAAGCATTACTAAGCATAGTAAAACCTTTTTATAAAAACAGGATTTCAAGGAGGGTAATCAAGATCAAGGAAGGTAATGCAGGAATTGTTTAATCAATTAACTCCTATCACCTAATGCATCAAACAAGTGATAAAGATTTTAAAAACATCAAGGGAGGTGGCAAATGCACCGGGGCTTGCCTTTGTTATCAGAGGTGTCTTGCTCGGATCCACAGATATCAAAATAAAAGCAGTTATCCGCCTGAGGATCAGAGGTGGGTGGTATCCCCTCTTCAAAAACTTCTTCTTCTTCTTCTTGCTCTAATATAATCATATACATGCATAAGAATGGATGTCATGGAATGCTCATGAGGATGCAAAGGTAGCATAAACTTATTAGTTATGTCTTGAATACAACTTTCCTTCATGGTACTCCGAGAACCTAGGGTTTCCGGAGTCAGTAAAGGAGTTCATGGAGCAGGGGGGTGGTTTTGGGTTTAGTGATCAAACAAGGTCCAAATCAAACCAAACTCTACCCATGGCTTCTAAATAATGTGATAAGCTCTCATAAAAAGTTTGGGAAATTTTGGACTTATTATTTATTCTCTAAAAATCCAGAATCAATAGTTTAGGCTATTTTAAATATCCTAAAATTCCCTGTTCAAACTAAAAATCATAAAACTATTTTTATTAAATACTATGGAAAATAACAAGCCTAGGAAAATTGGTCTCATAATTTTAGGATTTTTCTACTATTTTCTACAGTTTTTCAAAGTTCTGCTGAAAAAGAAAAGGAAAAACTCTTAAACAGTACTGGGCCGCTTCTGGTCCAGCCGGCCCAAGCCCGGGCGGATTCACGCGCGCGCCCGCGCCCGCGAGGCGACTTTGCGCAGAGGCCCTCGGGTTTTTAGTTAACTGGAAATGAGTTCTTTTACTATTTCACAGAGTCGCTGACAGTTCACGAAAAGGTCCCTGGGTTCTTGTCAATTCACAACACGAGGTCCTCGACGGTGCTCAGCGCGGCCGCGCTCCGGCGAGCAAGCAGACCGGCCGATTGGGGCAGCGGCTGAGCTCTCCGAGCGGTGGACATGGAATTGGGGTTAGCCTAACTATTTCCCCTAACTTAATTGCGCTATTAGTGGATCATGGAGCTCCGGCCACGGTGACCGTGAGCAAAGCGGCGAAGTGATCGTGTTCCCGGCGATGTGCGCCGGTCTAGTTCAATTGAAGGGGTCGGGAAGCATCACTGAGGCATGAGAATGCTTAAACGAGGAAGCAACGGGTGGGTACTGACCGGAGTTGGGCTGGCGACGGCGAGTTCACTTCTACGGCGGCGGAGAACCGATTTGGGGGAAGTGCAAAATTCAGGCGAGCTGGTGGACAATCGGGTGTGGGAGCGGGTGCGATAGCTTCACAATTTCATGGCGTAACTAGCCCTGCCCTCAATTTATAGGCTCCAAGGACGGTGGCCGGTGAATTTCGAGGAGATGCGCGACGGTCGGAGGAGATGAAGGTTATCGGCTTCGCGACTACGTGTCTACCGCCGTGGCGGGCTCACCGGCCTTGATGAGACAGCCGTGAGGGGTCACGACGGCACGGAGTAAGAGTTGAGCCACGCGGCACTCGGCCGAGAGGCGGCGGTCGACGGCGAGCGCTTTACCGCGGGCGGTGAGCTAGAGGAGATGTACCGTGGCCGAGCGGGGTGACTTCCAGCTCACCGGTGACGAGGGCCTTTACCGCGGCAGCCTTATCCGGTGACCGCCGAGCACGAATCTTGGCGAGCGGCGATCGACGGCGGCAGCTACCGGCGACGAGAACGAATCGATCTTCTTCAGTTTAAGCGATCACTGTACCATGGCATTGCCCCATCAGAGCTTCTGACCGAGCAAGTCTAGCATCCTTTTTCTCCAGATTTCATGTGACAACACCCCCAAGTCACTGCATCAAAGTTGTAGTGCTACATACCAGCTACAATTCGACTATAGGACTTGAACATATTTGAGCACTGGATCATGCTTGAATCTGACCTAGAAGTTGATGTCAGTCACCAGTTGAACTGAACTTCAGATTAAACAGCCTGACAGCCAGTTTTGGACTGGGTTTTTCTCCAAATTTCTCATAACAACTGTGCTTGCACCCTTTAGCAAAGTTGTTCTCCTATTATTGGTCTTCAACTTTGATGTGGTGACCTAGGGCAAAAACTCTATATCCAGAAAGATCCAAAGCCCCAAAGTTGAGCCAATTCACTGATTTTTCAGACTTAGAATAAACTCAAATGAGGTCCATTTTGCATTTAGGTCCAAAACTTAGGGTTTGGCTTTCAAGTCCACATGTTTGTGAACCAAAGGACTTAAAATACTTATTTGGCTTGGTTTTTGCACTTTAGTCCAAAAGTGGACTAATTTTGCACTTAGGCCCCTAGGGTTTGGTTTTAGGGTTTCCCAGGGTTCTGATTAGGGTTTTTAATATCCCAGGGGTATAAATGTGATTCAACTTTATTGTTGGGGTCACTTTATGACTTTTACCCTAAAGCCTTTAGGTTTTCTCAACTTTGGTTAAGTTTTACCCCTTTAACCACTATTTAGGGTTAAGTACTTAAACCAGGGTCCTATTTGTAAAGCAGTAAAACAATACAACTTGTTTGAAATTTTTGCCTAGTGAATGCACTCTAGGTGTGTCAAACATATGCAATGCCCATGCTCATGATGCCATGCTCAAGTTTTAGTTATAGTAACACCAGGGGTGTTACACACGCGTGCCCCTCCCCTCTCCTGACGCCGCACGCCGCGATTCCAGGGTTGTCACGCCCCCATCCTCGCCCCGCATGTGTCACGAAAAATTTGCTATTTTAGCCTTTTTAACGTGGGCTAAATGCTATTATGTGACCCTCTGTCTATGACTTGTGGGACTATCTGTGTCTATGATTTGTGGGCCTAGGTCTAAAATACAGAAGTTCACAACTAAGGGTGACAAAATAGCAAATTTCCCCATGTCGCATCCCCATCTATCCACTTGCGCTCAACACGTCGTGCTCTCGAAACTCCAAATCTCTCCCTCAACCTCCTGGACAAAGATCTAGGGCGCAACTCACCTACCTCGACTATGGAGCAGTCTCGAAGGACATAAGCCATTGTCGTTGCTATCACACGTTAATTATGTAGTTTGGTTTGATTGGTACATGCACCTAGTGTTGGATCGTTAATTTGATCGGCACACATGTAAATACGTGTAGCCCAAACCGACGCAGGCGGGGGAGCTGCTACATTGTGTTTATTGACATTGAAATATTATGGTTAATTGTTATTGGTAAAGTGATTTACATTCTGTTGGATATAATGTGTGGTTTTGATTAATAATAAATTGTGCATGTGTGTTAATACGTGTTTTGACATTGTTGTAATATACTGGTAGTTGTGGACTTAAGCTCGTACACGGTTGTGAAACTAAGGTACTAAGTTGAGGATGTTGTGAGGCATGTTTCGGTCGAAGCATCATTGCATATCATGATTGCATGCGTTGGAGTGGGCTTGGCCTATGCAACACCTAGCCTGGTCAATACAGCGATGTAGAAGGCCCAAGAAGGACATAGGCCCAGCGGACACGACGTGAGTGTCCAAAGACAAAACGTGCCAGATGAATTCTTCCATGCAACAATTGAAGAGTCTAATTAGGCTAGATATGGCTCTTATGTCCTTATGAATAGGACGACGAAAGAGAGTCCTGTCGTTTGAAATAGGACTCTAATGTCCTTATAAATAGGCCAACAAAAAAGAGTCCAGATCAAATAAGGGTTGCAGCAGTCTAAGGAGGATTCGCCTCAAGGCTAGATTAGGACGACTGGTCCTTATAAATAGAGAGTAGATTTGTTCTTTTGAGAAGAGGATTAGAGAGGTTTTAGGCCATAAGAGCATCTCCATGAGGAACTCCTATAATTGGGGCCTCAAAAGCTAAATTGGACCTGATTCAAGTAAACTTGGATCAACAATTTTTTCTCAACTCCAACAGCAACTCCTAAACCCACTCCTAAACCCACGTGGTAGTTAACTCCGTGAGATTAGACGCACAGGAATAGGTCCCCTGATTGGGGTGCTATATTTAGCAACTGTGACTTCAGGTGCTATATTCATTTGATGTAAATTTATAAAATAGCAACTTTGTTGGAAGCTATTTTGTGATCTTAACTCCTATATTTAAATATAGGACCCGGCTTAAGTTTTCTCTTGGAGATGCTCTAAGAGCATCTCCAAGAGAGGCCCTAAATAAGGTTGTATTTGAAATATAGGGTTCGGGATCATAAAACGCCCTTCAACAGTGGCCCTATTTTATAAAAAATCATCAAAGGGCTCGATATCTCGGGTCCTAAATATAGTACCAAGTATATTGGAGCCCTATCCTTCTTTCCTCTTAATCTACAACTATTTAATTTCTAATAACGTGATTTATTTCCTAAATAGCATTATTTAACGCCTAACTGTTGGGGTAAAAAATTATTTCGAGGTCCTAAACATTTTAAATACGGTCCTATTTTAATTTTTAGGGCTCTATTTTAGAACTTCTTGTCGGGGATGCTCTAAGATTATATCTATTAAAGAGATTAATCTAGATTCTTAGAGTTTCCAAGAGAGAACTTTTTGATGCTTTTGGAGAGCACTTTTTGTACACAAATCTTGATGATTAAAGAGCTAACCATGCAAGATTAATATGGTAACATTGTTCCTCTCTCTTTGGTGATTATATTTATTTTTAGTTTTGATTCTAGATTGAAACATTGTTTTCAACTGGTACTGATGTTTTGATTCATCTAAATCATTGCTAAGGCATCTATTTACTGATCTACAAAGTTTGGGATATTAATCTTTTATAATTATTGCTTAATTCCAAATTATGTTTACATTACTCTCCATTACTTTTGTGTATAAGGCCTACGTTATATAGAATATAACTTTGATCATAGGGATCAATTTCTAGTCGTGTAGCTTCATAATAATTCTGCAAATCTTTCACATAATTTCCTTTAGATTGAGCCAACATATGTTACGATCGTTCATTCTATTCAGAAAACCTCTATTCCAAAACTGTACATGAAGTTTTCATCTCATACGGGTTCTCCCTTCTATACATAGTACTAAGCGAAAAATCTATAGAATAAAAATCGAATTAGTCCCATCTCATTATGGACCGAAGGGGGCTGGAATTTTTCCAAGAAATCTCTAGCCAACCTTCGCCCAAGTGGTTTTTCATAACACCAATGAATTATATTAATGCTAGAGGAAAACGATGGCTCTAAGAATTTCTTTGTTCTCAATGCCTATTATTTAGAGGAATTAACCAATGTCTCTTATTTAGAGGAATTAACCACTTTAATAACCTTTGATGGTTATAAGGATATCCAAAGTACAAACCTTATGATTGTTTGTGATAATCGCCTAGAGGGGGGTGAATAGGTGAAACCTAAAATTTACAACTTTAAACAACTTTTGATCCCCTAGTTAGCGGTTAGAACAAGATGAACAATTATCGGAGTATAAACCTAAGACCTTTTATTGCAGAAGTGTTTCTTTCAAATAATGCGGAATAAACTTAAAGCAACACAACTAAATATATAAGGAGAACAGAGCAAGAAGGCTTAGATAAAGAGAGGAACAAAACTAGTTCTTCCTTGCTAGAGTTGCTTCTTAGAATGAGACTTTTAACTTGAAACAACACAAAGTAATATCAACAAAGAATAGCTCAAGCGAACTTAGAGAGGGAGAAGACAAACAAATCACAAGCAACAAACACAAGTGACATGCGTGATTTGTTTTACTGAGGTTCGGTTCACTAAGAACCTAATCCCCATTGAGGAGTCCACAAAGGAAGGATATTTTTCAACCCTTTCCCTCTCTCCAACGGTCACCAAGACCGGTGAGTGTTCCTTCTTCTCTGTCAACAAAAGACCGAAGTCTCTGCAAGGCGAACCACAAAGATAAGGGTTCTTGCTAGCTTTACAATGAATGGGAGTAAAAACTCCACGCTCAAATGATCACAAGAGGTAGCACACATTTTCTCTCAATGATTCTCATAAGGCACTATCGCTAGACACACACGAGTAGCTCTTTCTTGCTTAATCTCTCTTTTATGGCACTTGTGAGGCTTTGATGTGTATAGAATTGTTTCTCTAGTAGATAGGAGTGAATACCCAACTCTTGTGTATGATATGGATCAATGAATCTTATGAATGGGATGGTTGGGGTGGTTTTTATAGCCCTCAACCACCCATAAAGCTGTGATGGCACATCCGCCAAAATATGCACTGGCGGACGGTCCGCGGCTAGGGCCCATACAGTCCGCGACCCTCCAACGATTGGATCTGACATTATACGGTTGTCTGACAACCCAACGGCTAGATCAATGGTTGTATTCCCTCAGTGACGACTCGCGAATGGTCTGCCCTTGGTCCCAGACGATCTGTACCAGCTCTAAAAATATTTTTGCTCAACTTGTTTCCTTCAGGCTAAAGCAAATCAACATAGGCAGATGGTTCGCGAATTATAGTCGGACAGTCCACGGTTTATAACCGAACGGTCCATGAGAAGGGGCTGACGGTCCGAGCACATGTTAATTTTCCAAAAAGAGCACTTATTTGGAATAATCTACGTTATTCCAGATAGTCCGAATTAGGGGCTCGGACGGTCCGCACTTGGTGATTTGAACTTGAGTTTATGACTTGACGTTGATCTTTGAACTATCTTCTCCAAGTAGCTTTGACTGAACTTTGAGAGATATCCTATGACTTAGACAAATATATCTAATGGCTTTCCAACTAGTCTAAGTCATGGATCTTGGACATTTTAATTCTCTAACTCATATTTCTTCTTTAGCTCAAACTAGCTCGAAAATAGTGAAATGTTGATTCTGAGCTTTCCAACCTCTCTTGATGTATTGAATAGGTTCCTAGGAGTATTTAGAACTTATCCAAAGAGTAAAACTATTGATAGTTCATCTATTCCATGTTTTATCCCTATACTGTTGGATATGAGATGATTCTGACTTAGAAACTAAACAATTGAACTTATGAACCTGTGAATCAAAGAATAGGAAAACTAGTTAGTTCGAATGGTTGTGATGGTCATCAAGCACGAAAATCAATATAAGAAATGGTTTAAGGACATTTCCCTTTCAGTTTGTTATCCCGACCATTCTTCCCAACCCTGATACCAATCAAGAAAGGTCTAATTTCTAACAGTTTTTCTCTTGTTGATTCCTATTTTGTGGTATAGTGCTTTTCTCCCCTATGCTACCAATTACTCTCCAAAACAAATAACTTGTCTCATTAATAACTTTAGATTCGTAAGTCAGATTGACGTGATTCTAGTTGGGTTAGATTTATAATTTTATGTAATTTAATCTTTTAAATTTTGAGATCGAGAAAATTTATGGATTTTGGTCAGCAACATTTTTACTATCATAACAACATTCTATCCAAAATTATAAAAGTGGATTAAATTGGTCAACAACATTTTACTAACATAACAACAATCTTATTTTTAAGGTTCAGAACTCATTCACCCCTTCTGATTGTCTATTCTAGCATCATATGATTTTATAGGGTGTTATCTAGTGAGTTAAAAGGAAGTGTTGGCTCTTGCAGAAAGGCCACTAATCTTTTCACAAACTATAGGTGCTCTGTGACTATGTGATAGACTAATAGTAGTTTAATGTGTAGTTGGTACCCATTGTTGTAGTTTGTACATTGTAATACTTTATGGTGCCCTAGCTTATTCAAGCATAGCCATAAGAATGATGGCACAAGTCAAATTAGTGGTGGAGATTATGCCAAAATCAAGGTGTTGCTAACGCAACGATGAAAGAAAATTCACAACACAATTTAAATCAATTCATAGCTACAAAATAAGAGATGAATGTAGAAAATACTTATTCAAGAGTTATCATGATCATAATCCATTAAAACCAAATGTCATATAGCGAATAAAATATGGGAAAAGATAAAATGAGTTAATATATACCACTATATAATCCACTAGTTTAAATTTTGCAAAACCCACCCAACCAAATCACCCCCGCACCCATAACCTCCACTAAATTCACCAAACAAATTGCTCCCAAAGTTAACACACGACTATATGCATTTAGAGTAGCGTTAGCACTACTATATGCTAGTAATGGTAAATTGAAGTAAAAATTGTTAAACAAGTGAAATAAAAATCTAAATTTAGTTGAGTATAGTTCTAGGAGACCTATGCAACTACATTTGTCTAGTTTTATTATTTTGAAATGCCTTTTTAATTTTTTGAAGATCAAGTCCTTTAAAGGTTTCTATATCAATGTAGGACACCATCAAGTCATTTAACCAATCATCACTCATCTTGTTGCACAACTAAGTCTTAATAATATTCATAGCAATGAAGACCCTTTCTAATGTTGTGGTCGAAACACAATATGTCTCTGAAGCTGAACCATTGTTGTTGATAGACTCGCAAGATCATAACAAGCTTTGAACTCTTCAAGTCTTCGTACACGAATAATAGAAATTCTTAGTTGATCTTTTATAGACTTGCCATCATCAAAATAAAAATGTCACACTTGGTTTTAAGGACAAAATCAAATGTCCACTATAATCGAATCAAGAATCACATGCATAGCTATGTCATATAGTGGATTATACCAAGACACGGTGCTTTTTTATAATGAATACAATATTTATTACATAACCATGACAATATATTAATCCACCAATAGACCATCCACAGCTGATTGGTTGATCACAAGACTAAAACTTGTCATAGTCCTAAAACTCTTAGGGTCTAGGACACCTGTTCACCTCCATTTGAATAAAAGAATACATAGGGTGGGTTGAAAAGGGCAAAGGTGAGTACTTTCGCACTCAACAAGTATCTCATTATTTGGTAAGTGGGGTGGATATATAGTGGATTTGGCTCAAGTGATTGCTTTTAGTTGGTCAAGTTTCATTTTCACATGTAAAGCATACCAAACCTTTTTTTTAAACTGTTATCATGTAAAACTATGTTACAATCTAGTAACTTCAACGTTCATTGCATCCCACAACAAACCATTCACTAAGTCTCATGTGAACTGTTACATTAAAGTAACACTTGAAAATTTGTTCATTGCATCCCACAATGAACCATTCACCAAATCTCATGATGAATTGTTTGAAAAACCATTCATCGCATCTCACAATTAACAGTTCACCAAGTCGCATTGCGAACCTTTTAAAACCATCGTGAACATTGGTCCCTTGATGTTCTGCCTTCATAAACTCTAATATATGAGGTTCCTAAGGTCGCTTTTGACCATATGTGCATGGTTGATTAACCAGTTTTACACTTTACAGAGGTTGTACAACTTTACCCACAAGTTGTGTTACCCGACTGCCAGGGTTTGCAAGACCCATACACCTATTTTAAGAAGGCGAGGTAGGGTTCACTATGATACCTTTACAAAAGGTCCCATATGTGTATTAGTTCATGGTAGAATATTTGGAAGCAATATTTCGTAATAGCTCTTCACCACCTACCTCACATGTAGGCCCTCTAGGGCATCTCACCCAAGACCTAGTCAACATAGGTGAAGCCAAATAGCCTTCTACCATCCCCATTTGCCACAACTAATGCCCAAACAATTTCCCCTAATTACTTGGTCAAGATCAGAGGTCATATAGTTCTTGTGGTTATGTTGTTTCCCGGATGGTTGCTCGGTGAAACAGTCCTTATGGTGAGGCAATTGCGCAATCCCCATGCATCAAGTCCTCATGGTTTGCTAAAAAGCATATTTCATAAACATGTTTCATAAGCAGTTGAAAACATTTCTCTTTTCAAAATTGTAGAGCACTAGCAGTTATCTACTATAAGTTTTCCCAAAAATCATGGGTAAAACAAGAACATTTAAAAAGATACTAAGCTAAATCTACTAGGAGCAAAGCTTTAGCCAAAACAATGATTAACAATTAGTGAATGCGTAAAATAGGATCATGGAATACTTACATTCTTTGGAGTTCTTGAGGTCCTCAAAGTTGGGGCCCTCAAGACTGTTGCAAGGTTCGGGGTCTACTTATGTACAACAAACATGGGTACAAAAAACAAGAAACGGTACACCACTCATAAAATGGCTTACAATGGTCCTAGAATTATTCTATGCAATTTTATAGTTTATTTGAAACCAAAATCATTTAATTTGGAATTAAAATGAATTTATTATGAAATTTTATTTATTTTAAGCTACCAGGGATATATTTCTAAATAATTATATAGCTTGGAGTTTAAAATTAAATTTCTAGCCCTGGGAATTAAATGTTGCTGACTACGAGTTATTTTTCAAAGAACAGATGGACTCTTTAGAAAAAACACGATGTGAGCAGAGTTTGGTCGTTTGATGATAGGTGGATGCTCAGGATTAAGCAAATGGTGCGTAGGCAGTGAGAACATAGCGATGTTCATCCTCCATAATGTTGGATCACCGGCGATGGGTACACCTAGCGCTACGAGGTTCGGTAGGGGGTCATGGTTCACCGCTAGGTAGTTGTTGGTCACGGTGAACTAACTGAGCACCAAATTGGGACGAGTTGTGAACTAGGAGTGCTCAGAGGGTGGTGAGGGGAGTCTGCGATGGCTGAGACAACTTCGGCGAGCAATTCGGATCGAATGTGTATGTGTGTTTCGACAAGGGAACAGTGGAGAACGTTAGTACCTATCTAGCGCGCCTCCTAGCGACAAGCAGAAGCCTGGTCGGTGTCCAGAGACCTTGGTATATGGCAGCGAAGCACGACAAGGTCGGGTCACCATGGTCTGGTATGTAAGACGTTAGTGGAGTTCACTCTGAGGTGTGTCACAGGAGTTTCAAATGTTGGTGGAGCTCGTGACACCGGTGCAAAAGAAGGTGGGGCTCTGCTGGAGGTGGAACAAAGTCACGTAGCTCGACGGTGGTGATGGTGTGCGAGTTCAAGGGCTTGGGGAACAATAGAGCTCGAAGTGAGGTAAGCAGAGTGCAGGGGGTTGTCTTTTTAGAGTCATGCCATTGATTTGAGGGAGGAGGCCACTGTGTGAGCAGCTTCGCCAGGGGAGTGATGGAGGACGTGATGGTCCTCTCGGTTTAATTTTATGTCGATTCGATGAAGACATGGCTAGGGTAAAGGACAAATATGTCTAGAGGGATCGCCGCCGTCGTTTGGTCCAATACAGTATTGTAGGGATAGTTTCAATGGTGGTGCGTTGATCGGTGAATAGCGATGAAACGAGCGGGAGGTCGGGAATGACAACAGGGGCCTAGGTGTCAGTGACAAATCGTGAGCGAGAGCAGAGAGCAACTGACGAATAGGTCCCATGTATTAGTGAAAGGGAAATATGCCATTGGGTCATTTCTATAATATTTTGGTGATTAAATGTCCAGCATGTTTGATTAAGTTCTTATGTGCCAAATAAAGTGAGAAGTATAAATCAAGGCACAAGGTATGTTTCTAGACTTAGTACATTGTTTTTTGAACGCTAATGTGTTTGTCTAAGTGCTAGAAACAGTGACAAAAGAAGGAGAAGTGAAATGGAAAGGACTTGGCTCTGTGCAGCCAAACTTCAGCTCGGTCTGGCACACCGGACTGTCCGGTGGTGCATCAGACAGTGCCCAGTGCGCCAGGCTGGTCTCCGGTGAAAGTGTAGCTCTCAGGAATCGATGGCGGTGTACGGCTATAATTCACCGGACTGTCCGGTGGTGCACCGGACTGTCCGGTGAGTCATTCGCGCGAACTCATCGCTCTCGGGAATGAAGAAAGGCGATATGGCTAAAATTCACCGGACTGTCCGGTGGTGCACCGGACTGTCCGATGAGCCAACGGTCGCCAGCGCCAACGGTCGGCCGCACAATCTTCGCGCGACATGTGGTCGCGCCAATGGTCAGTTGGGCACACCGGTGCGCCAACCGATCCCGAGGACCAACGGTCGGCTGCTCTCCGTATGGAAAGAAATCAAGCACCGGACATGAACAGTAGTTGTCCGGTGGTGCACCGAACTATCCAGTGCACCACTCGACAGAAGGCAAGATTGGCCTTCCAAGTTGGTCTCCAACGACTCCTAGCTTCCTTGGGGCTATAAAAGGGACCCCTAGGCGCATGGAGGAGGACACCAAGCATTCTCTAAGTATTCAAAAGCATCCAGACTCCGCTCTCGCGCATTCGCTTTATAGTGTTAGTGATTTGGGCTCCATTCGAGTTGTGCACTCCCTGAGTTGTCATTTGAGCTCAAGTCTTCACTTGTGTGCGTGGTTGTGCTGCGTATTTGAGTCTTGCGTGTGTTGCTTCTCCCAACCTTACTCTGTGCCTTCTTTGTGATCTCTATTGTAAGGGCGAGAGACTCCAAGTTGTGGAGATTCCTCGCAAACGGGAAAATACACTAAAGGAAAGACCGTGTTATTCAAGTTGATCATCGGATCACTTGAAAGGGGTTGAGTGCAACCCTCGTCCATTGGGACGCCACAACGTGGAAGTAGGCAAGTGTTACTTGGCCGAACCACGGGATAAAATCGCGTGTCTCTTGTGCTGCTTTCTCTGTGATTATTTTCGTTCACAAGAACTCGCCTCAAAACTACTTAGTCGCACTAACACTTCTATAACTAAGTTTTGTGGCTATTTAGTGTTTGATTTTATAGGATCACCTATTCACCCCCCTCTAGGTGCTCTCAATTGGTATCAGAAACGTACTCTTCTTCTAAGGGACTAATCGCCCGAAGAGATGGATCCTAAGGGAAAAGGGATGGTGGTCAATGACAAGGAAAAAGAGTCCCTTTTCAACGAGCCAAGGGATGACAAGCCTACTGATCGAGTCACAAGAAGAGGGACGGGAAGAAGAAGAGGCGCATCAAGAAGATCATTTACTACGACAGCGATGCCTCCTCTTCTTCACCAAGAGACCACAACGACGACGACTCTTCAAAGAATAAAACGGTTAATCAAAACTATTCATTTGATTATTCCCGTATTCCATACAACTCAAATGCACATTTACTATCAATTCCTCTTGGAAAACCTCCACACTTTGATGGAGAATACTATTCATTTTGGAGCCATAAAATGCGTAGTCATCTATTTTCTCTCCATCCTAGCATTTGGGAAATTGTGGAAAATGGAATGCACTTCGATAGTACGGATAACCCTGTGATAATTAATGAACATATTCATAAAAATGCCCAAGCTACTACTGTGTTGCTAGCTTCACTTTGCAGGGATGAATATAATAAGGTGAGCGGCTTGGACAACGCCAAGCAAATCTAGGACACTCTCAAGATATCTCATAAGGGAAACGACGCCACCATGATTACCAAAATGGAGCTGGTAGAAGGCGAGCTGGGGAGATTCGTGATGATCAGGGGAGAGGAGCACAAGATCCTGATCAACAAGATCCAAAGCTATGGAAGCACAAGATGGGCGAATCATGATGTCGTCCGACTCATGCTAAGGCCATTTACTGTAATTGACCCCCATCTTGTCAATCTTATTCGTGAAAACCCCAGGTACACCAAGATGATGCCCAAGGAGATCCTTGGAAAATTTGTGAGCGGGCGCATGATGGTGAAGGAGGCTAGATACGTGGACGATGCTCTAAATGGTCCACTACCCGTCTACGAGCCTCAACCCGTTGCTTTTAAGGCAACTAGTAGTAGGGAGGCGCTACCAAGCAAGGTGGCTCAAGTGGAGCCTGCTGGCCTCAACGAAGATGAGATGCACTCATCATCAAACGTTTCAAGACCACACTCAAGGGACGCAAAGAGTACCCCAACAAGAATAAAACAAGGGGAAAGCGCTCCTGCTTCAAATGCGGTAAGACTGGTCACTTTATTGCTCAATGTCCTGATAATGATAATGACCAGGGATAAGAAAAGAGCGAGAAGAAGGAGAAAAAGAAGAACTACAGGAAGGCTAAGGGCGAGGTGCACCTTGGAAAGGAATGGGACTCGGACTGCTCCTCTTCCGACTCCGACGACGAAGGACTTGCTGCCTCAGCCTTCGAAAAATCCTCACTCTTCCCCAACGAACGCCATACATGTCTTATGGCCAAGGAGAAAAAGGTACATATTCGGGACACAACCAAGTACACTTCATCTAGTGATGAAGAATATTCCGATGATGAAATAGACTACACTGATCTGTTTAAAGGACTAGATAGAGCTAAGATAGATAAAATTTAATGATTTGATTGATGCTCTAAATAAAAAGGATAATTGTTAGAAAAGCAAGACGACATTTTATATGAGGAACATGACAAATTTGTTAGTGTGCAAAAATCTCTTGCTTTAGAAACTAAGAGAAATGAAATGCTATCTTCTGAGTTATCTGCTTGCCATGAATCTATCTCTAGTTTAAAAAGTTTAAATGATGAATTAAATGCTAAGCTAGAGGAAGCAAATAAAACTAGATCATGTGTTGAGCATGTCATTATTTGTAATAGATGTAAGGACTTTGATGTTGACGTCTGTAATGAACACCTTACTTCTATTGCTCAACTAAACAATGAGTTGGCAAGTCTTAATGCTCAACTTAAGACCTGCAAAATTGATTTTGATAAATTAAAATTTGCTAGGGATGCCTACACTATTGGTAGACACCCCTCAATTAAGGATGGACTTGGTTTTCTAAAGGAAACCAAGAACTTAACAAGCCAAAAGGCTCCCGTTCTCAACAAGGAGAAAGGGAAGGCCCCTATGGCTAGTAGTTCTCAAAAGTGTCATGCCTACATTTATGATAGAAAATTTTCTAGGAATGCTTATAGAGACTATGATCATGCTATGATTGCTTGCAGCTTTACTTATGATTGTAGTAGAAATAAGCCTAGGCGCAATCATGTTGTGTCTCATGCGCCTAGGAGAAATCATGTTGCGTCACATATGCCTAGGAAAATGTGCAATGAACCCACTACCATTTTTCATGCTTGCAACACTTTTTTTGTTCTTTCATGTAAGAATGCAAAAATAGTGGCTAGGAAGTTGGGATCTAAATGCAAGGGAGATAAAACTTGCATATGGGTTCCAAAAACTATTTTGAGTAAGCTTGTAGGACCCATTAAGAGTTGTGTACCTAAAACCCAAGCTTAAATTCCTTGCAGGTTTATGCATCCGGGGGCTCTAGCTAGATAATCGACAGCGAATGCACAAACCACATGACTGGGGAGAAGATGTTCACCTCCTACGTCAAGAACAAGGATTCCCAGGATACGATTATTTTTGGAGATGGGAACCAAGGCAAGGTCAAAGGCTTGGGCAAGATAGCCATCACTAACGAGCACTCTATATCAAATGTATTTCTAGTTGAGTCGCTTGGGTACAACCTTCTGTCTGTAAGTCAATTGTGTCACATGAGTTACAATTGTCTATTTACAAAAGTTGATGCATTTGTCTTTAGAAGGAGTGATGGTTCATTAGCTTTTAAGGGTGTATTAGACATCAAACTCTACTTAGTTGATTTTTTGAAAGAGGAGGCTGATCTAGATGCATGCTTAGCTAAGACTAATATGGGCTGGTTGTGGCATCACCATCTAGCACATGTTGGGATGAAGAACCTTCATAAGCTTCTAAAGGGAGATCATGTGTTAGGACTAACCGATGTCTGTTTTGAGAAAAATAGACCTTGTGCAGCATGTCAGGCAGGAAAACAGGTGAAAAGCACTCATCACAGCAAGAATGTGATGACCATATCAAGACCACTGGAGCTTCTTCACATGGACCTCTTCGGACCCGTTGCCTACCTTAGCATCGGGGGAAGTAAGTATGGTCTTGTAATTGTTGATGACTTTTCCCGCTTCACTTGGGTATTCTTTTTGCAGGACAAATCAGAAACTGAAAGCTCTCTTATGAGTTTTGGTGTTTGGATGACAACTCAATTAAAGGACTAACAAGTGTACTAAGTGTTGAACAGGTGCTTAAGGTAAAGCTAACAGGGCTCAACACAAGTGAACAAATGTGATGGTCCAAGAACTGGATTTTGGATACATAATGGACATCACAAGTAAGATGGACATTGCGTAAAGTGAGACTCGGGTGCGTAGCTCGGAGACAACTGATCAAGCCAAGGATGGAGGCAAGAAGAGCTTCGAGGTACCAAGTGCACGGGACAAGGTCAAAGAGGCTGAGGAACCCAAAGCCAAGGGTGAAGAAGAAGACTTGCAAAGTCAAGGGTGATCGAGTTGAGAATAGCTACGGCACATCAAGGATCACTACATAAGGACGTGACTTACAACCAATGAGGAAACATATCTAGTTATGTGGTGTAAGTCATAAGGCTCAAGACCAAGCTCTAAGAAGGAGATCAAGGTTACTAGAAGAAGAAGCAGTGTCAAAACCAGAACTGGAAGCAGCCCAAAAAGAGCTAAGTGCACCTTGACTCTTAGTTTGGGTTGTTCCTATGTTTGGAGATGTTTTATGTGACCTTTGCAGGATGTTGGAGCTAAGAAATGTCAATCTAGATCAAGTCAAGCTGACTTGATGATTTATGAGTCCAACATCAAATCTTAAGCATGTCAAATGATAGAAAGAAACAGAAGGAAGAAGAAAAGAAAAGAGATGCAAAATGCATGGCTGTGTACAGCCAAGACTCAGCTCAGTCTGGCACACCGGACTGTCCGGTGGTGCACCGGACAGTGTCCGGTGCGCCAGGCTGAACTCTGGTGAACAAGCCACTCTCGGGAGAAGCCAGCGGCGTACGGCTATAATTCACCGGACTGTCCGGTGGTGCACCGGACTGTCCGGTGAGCCAACGTTCGGCTGGGCCAACGGTCGGCTGTGCAATCCGCGCGTGACGCGTGGCCGAGCCAACGGTCAGATGGAGGCACCGGACTGTCCGGTGTGCACCGGACAGTGTCCGGTGCGCCAATGGCTCCAGGACTGCAACAGTCGACTGCTCCATTTCTGGAAGGAAATCGGGCACCGGACAGTGTCCGGTGGTGCACCGGACTGTCCGGTGCGCCACCCGACTGAAGGCAAGATTTGCCTTCCTGGTTTGCTTCCAACGGCTCCTAGGCCCCTTGTGCCTATAAAAGGGACCCCTAGGCGCCTCAAGCAAGGTACAAGTGCAGCCAACAAGTGTAGACATCACTCGAATCAATTCTCACTCTCCCTCTTGTGTGTATCTCTCTAGTTTATGTAGAAGGCAAAGCTATAAGCCTTTAGAGAGTGGAGAAGTGCTGCTAAGAGCAAGAGCAAGGTCTTGAGTGTATCGTTACTCTGCCGAAGTGCTGCCAAGAAGATTGTAAGTAGCCGCGGTTTCGTTGTAACAAACTCAACATAGTGGAAGGCTCTATCTGTCTGACTGACAGATCTAAGCAAACGGAGGAAGGAGTTGAAATAGACTCCAAGCCCAGGTGTGGCTAACTCTAACGAGGACTAGGCAAGTGTTTCAGGCTTGGCCGAACCTCGGGATAAATCCTTGCGTCTGTGTGCTCTGTTCCGTATTGTATTCTGACTCTCTGTCTTATTCGCTTTTATATCTGCACTTCAACACTTATCTGTGGTATAAGCTTTATTTGAAGTGCAGGACATATTGAGCCAGGATCTTCTATTCCGCTGCAACCTACTCGAAGGGTCTTCACTCCACTGCGTTCTAGTCTTCGAGTAGAGTAAGAATTTGAGTTTTAAAGTGATAATTTTTATTCGCCTATTCACCCCCCCTCTAGGCGACATCCAGATCCTGTTCTCGGGCCTAAGGGAACTTTCAATTGGTATCAGAGCTAGGCCTCTCCAGTGTGGGCTTAGCCGTCCGGAGATGATGATGTCGTCACAAGAGGTAACTGTAGAACTTCTTTTAGGCGATGGTTCTAATTACAAGTCTTGGTCTGTCTCTATTTATAATGCTTTCATGAGTGTTGATCCTAATTTGAGACAGGTCTTTAGTAGAAGTATTTTTCCCTCTAATGTTAGTAAAAATCCTTCTAATGATGAACTAAGATGTCTATCTCTAAATCACCATGCTTGCAACATTTTAGTTGATTCTCTTTCTAGAGGTGCCTATTTTGCCATCATAAGTAGTGATAGTGATTTATTTGTTGATGCTCATGATTTATGGAATAGAATTAAAGTAAAATATTTTGTGGCAAATTGTACTGCTCCTACTCCCTATATTGCTTGTGATGCTAACCTTTCAAAGGGAGAAGAAAAGCATTGGCCACCAAATGATGTATCCACCTCATCAACAGGTTTGTCTTCCACTAGTAATAAATGTCTTATTGCTAACAATGATGGTGGAGACAAAAGCGATGATGAGGAGGAATATGAGGATAAGGAATCTACATCATCACAAGGTACATTTTCCCGTTTTGCTTCCACTAATATTAATGACAGGGAAAATGAGACCGACGATATGGAAGCAGAGGAGATTCGACGTTTATACACCCATCTCAACAAAGAAGACAAAGCGCTCTTGATTAAGCTGTTGAGAAGGAACAAGGAACAAGGCGAGACGCTTCTCAGGCTAAAGGAGTCTCATCAAAACAAACAACAGCCTGGAGAAGATGACCAAAGAACGTGAGGAGCTAAGGTGCTCTCATGATGTCTTGGTCCAACGGTATGATTCAATTCTAATTGAGCAAAGTAGAAATGATGATGCTTTATCTTGTGTTGCTCAACTTAGAATGAAAAATGCCATGCTTGAGAGGCAAGTAGAATTGCTGAGTCATGATAAACTAGCTCTCACTGAAAAATATGATTCATTGTCTTATTCTCATGAGAATCTCTTGGATAAACATATCATGCTTGAAGTTTCTCATGAGGTTATAACTGCAAACTTAAATTCATGTGAACCTCATTCTCGCACGTGTGCGCATTTGAATTGTATATCACCATGTGCTAACCCCTGTTGCTCAAAAGAAAGCCAATCATTGATTGAGCAACAAGTTATAGGGTCACAAAAGAAATTGTGTGGGAACAAGAAGCAAAGACAACTAAGGAGAAGACACATCGCTCAACTTTCTCAAGATATCCACGGGCGTGTGGTGAAGAAGCTTGAGAAAGGAAAAACTGCAGCAAGTGTTAAGCTCCATAAGAAGGATGTTCCTAAAGATGAAGAAATCAACATAAGCCTGGAAAAAGGTAAAGATTTAATTAATCATGTTGTTTGCACTGACCATGTCTCTATGTCATCTAAAAGTAACAAGAGAAGAGGAAAACGGAGATGCTTCAAGTGCAAGGCATTAGGCCACCTCATCGCATCTTGTCCATACAAAGACAAGGACGAAGGGATAAGGAGATGTTTTGGATGCAACAACAAGGACCACATGATCACTTCATGTCCGCTATTGATGAACCAAGCATGTGCATTCTCCAAGATGACTCTCACCAAGGAAAATGACAAACAGCAAGCGTCATGTCAGGTTGAGCGACGCTTCTGCTACAAGTGTGGTGAGAAAGGTCATCTATCCAAGGGATGTAATAAAGGTGAGGTTCCTAAACAAGTGAAGTTGTCTCAATCTCAGTCACTTAGGAGACCCAAATCACATACTCGTGCTAGAGCTATAACGAGATCACCTAGAACTGGCACAAAGACGATTTGGGTGCCAAAGGCACTTTTAGTTGAACGACATGGACCCATCTCGAGGTGGGTACAAAATTGTGCTAACTAGACCATGCAGGTTCCTTGAGATGGACTGGAGACCATGGGAGAGCTTAAGACGGTTATCTCAAACTCTATGCTTAAGCTGTTAATTGTTTTGGTGTTTATTCATTAACCCGAGGTTGAATTATTGTGAGACACTAATCCCATGTTCATCTCAAGTGAAGTAAGGTGAATAGGTTCTTAATCATTATTGGTGAATCAAGCGAAGGACCTTGATGAGATTCTGCAACCTGCTCTCCATAGGATGGTACCCCTGTATCTTAAGTACTTTGTTGATAATTAGTACTGCTCTTAAGTCTGATCGTTGTGCTACCTGTCCTTGGAGTAGTTATGCTTTTTGATTACCTAAGTTGGGTACCTCTCAATCAATGATTAATGATTTCCAAGATCGTAACCATGCTTGCTTAATCATAATTGTGTGCTTTAGAGGTTATGTCTCTTGAATCATTTAATGGGTAGTTTTTCATTAGATATATCCACCATGATTAACTCTTGTTGTGTTCGTGAATAAACCTGTATTCCGTTGTGAGTTATGCTATATGGTTTTAATGATTAACCTGTGTGCAAATATGACATATTGTTTAGTTTATGTTCACATGATTACTCTAGTCTGGTATTGTGTGAATGCAAACTCCATGTTGTGCCTCTAATGCACCCTTTTGAGCTAAGGCGCATGAGAAAAAGGAGCCCTCAATTAGTGACAACTGGTGCTCTCATGGCAATTCAGGAAAAGGCAAAGGTATGGAGAATGGAACTATGCAATTTTAGTAAATATCTTGAAGTTCCATTGATTGTGATCACAGTTATGGTCTTGCCTCTGAATTGGTAGTATCTTGGCCTAGGTGCTCCTTACTTTAAAGTGTTGTTTCTTCTGGTATACCTAAAGAACCTTCTTAATTATGATGTGCTTAGACATTGCGCTTTATAAACATGATAGTGTTGTTTTTCAATTGGTATATGTGGTGCAATGATAGTCAAGTATGAAGCATGTTTAGGTTGCGAGTAAATGTTATACCTCTTGAGGCATGCATTGTTGTATTAAATCAACCCTTAATTTGGTATTCAATTGTTATCTCTTTATGATGAAATTGAGAGTATTCCGTGACCAAGATATGTTGTGATCCCCTCTAGTTCTAAGAAAGCTAGAATGTGCAAAGTACAAGTTATTCAAATACTTGATGCACAAGTGTAGGGGGAGCACACATAACTTGCGTCTTTTGAGACTAACTGTATCTTGAGCAATCTTGTGTAGTCTCAAGGTGGAAAAGAGAAGATGAGCAAGAAATGGAGCAATCGGGACTGGGGTACCTCTGTAAGTCAAGGAATTGGTATCTTAAGTCATGAGTAATTGCATATTTTTAGATTGCTCATGCTCTATAAAATTTGGTGATACTAGATGCTTATCTTTAAGTATCATGGAGCTATGATAATAAATGATCTTGCAATTGGTATCTTTCAATTGGTAGCCGTGATAGTTTGCTTCAATTGACATCTTTTGGTAATCACTAGAATAGAAGCTTCATCTTGTGCCACAATACTATAACTTGCTCTAAGCTTGGTGTCTTAGCAACAAGAAAAGGTTAGTATAAAGGATCAGGCACAAGTGTGGAGAAGCTCCCAAGAGACTAATACTTTCAAGAGAGGAAGTACACCACATCCGAGCAAAGGTACAAAGGAAGTATTGATCTTTTGCGTACATGTACATTAACTTTCCTCCAAATGCTTGTGGTGCATTTGTTGAATGAGTAAGGGGGAGTATGGTTAGTGTGTGTTTACCTACTCAATACCCTACTGTCCCTTGACATCATTCTATGTTCTTGCTTGAATATGGTTTTGGTGTTTGATGTCAAAGGGGGAGAATTTGTGCATTAAAGCTTATCTCAACCTGAGAGGAAAGCTTATCCTAAGGGGTGAGGTGTTAGTTTGAGCTTTGCTAGTGTGTTATTCATATTCTTCTTGCAGTATTATATGTGTTGCATCATATGGACTAGTGCTTGCGCTGCTATGAATTAATTGGCATCTATTGTGTTCATTCTGAAATAGATAGTCATGTGGATAATGGTGCATGTTGTGGTTAATGGTGCTTTAAGATTGTTTTAAATTAGTACCTTAGTTTAAATTGGTATCTTAATGGTGAATAGTGGTAGGTTGATATTCCTGTGATATATCCACTAAATTGAATGGTGTTTAACTTTGATTATGTGCATTTGTGTGTTATAGCATCATGGTTTGATTCTTGACACAATGCATCCCAAAAAGTGCTAAGGTGTAGAAATGTTTCGAATTGCCTAAGTATGTGCATATTGGCGTCTGAGGCCAAAATTATGTTTTTGAAGTAAGCACATATTTAGGGGGAGCATTCTATAAACTTAGAATTCAAAATTTGTACTTCAAATCTTATTCTTATGTAAGCTTTAATTGTGTTGCCATCAATCACCAAAAAGGGGGAGATTGAAAGCTCTCTTGTGAGTTTTGGTGTTTGGATGACAACTCAATTAAAGGACTAACAAGTGTACTAAGTGTTGAACAGGTGCTTAAGGTAAAGCTAACAGGGCTCAACACAAGTGAACAAATGTGATGGTCCAAGAACTGGATTTTGGATACATAATGGACATCACAAGTAAGATGGACATTGCATAAAGTGAGACTCGGGTGCGTAGCTCGGAGACAACTGATCAAGCCAAGGATGGAGGCAAGAAGAGCTTCGAGGTACCAAGTGCACGGGAGAAGGTCAAAGAGGCTAAGGAACCCAAAGCCAAGGGTGAAGAAGAAGACTTGCAAAGTCAAGGGTGATCGAGTTGAGAACAGCTACGACACATCAAGGATCACTACATAAGGACGTGACTTACAACCAATGAGGAAACATATCTAGTTATGTGGTGTAAGTCATAAGGCTCAAGACCAAGCTCTAAGAAGGAGATCAAGGTTACTAGAAGAAGAAGCAGTGTCAAAACCAGAACTGGAAGCAGCCCAAAAAGAGCTAAGTGCACCTTGACTCTTAGTTTGGGTTGTTCCTATGTTTGGAGATGTTCTATGTGACCTTTGCAGGATGTTGGAGCTAAGAAATGTCAATCTAGATCAAGTCAAGCTGACTAAATGATTTATGAGTCCAACATCATATCTTAAGCATGTCAAATGATAGAAAGAAACAGAAGGAAGAAGAAAAGAAAAGAGATGCAAAATGCTTGGCTGTGTACAGCCAAGACTCAGCTCAGTCTGGCACACCGGACTGTCCGGTGGTGCACCGGACAGTGTCCGGTGCGCCAGGCTAAACTCTGGTGAACAGGCCACTCTCAGGAGAAGCCGGCGGCGTACGGCTATAATTCACCGGACTGTCCGGTGGTGCACCGGACTGTCCGGTGAGCCAACGGTCGGCCGCGCAATCCGCGCGTGACGCGTGGCCGAGCCAACGGTCAGATGGAGGCACCGGACTATCCGGTGTGCACCAGACAGTGTCCGGTGCGCCAACGGCTCCAGGACTGCAACGGTCGACTGCTCCATTTCTGGAAGGAAATCGGACACCGGACAGTGTCCGGTGGTGCACCGGACTGTCCGGTGCGCCACCCGACTGAAGGCAAGATTTGCCTTCCTGGTTTGCTTCCATCGGCTCCTAGGCCCCTTGTGCCTATAAAAGGGACCCCTAGGCGCCTCAAGCAAGGTACAAGTGCAGCCAACAAGTGTAGACATCACTCGAATCAATTCTCACTCTCCCTCTTGTGTGTATCTCTCTAGTTTATGTAGAAGGCAAAGCTATAAGCCTTTAGAGAGTGGAGAAGTGCTGCTAAGAGCAAGAGCAAGGTCTTGAGTGTATCGTTACTCTGCCGAAGTGCTGCCAAGAAGATTGTAAGCAGCCGCGGTTTCGTTGTAACAAACTCAACATAGTGGAAGGCTCTATCTGTCTGACTGACAGATCTGAGCAAACGGAGGAAGGAGTTGAAATAGACTCCAAGCCTAGGTGTGGCTAACTCCAACGAGGACTAGGCAAGCGTTTCAGGCTTGGCCGAACCTCAGGATAAATCCTTGCGTCTGTGTGCTCTGTTCCATATTGTATTCTGACTCTCTGTCTTATTCGCTTTTATATCTGCACTTCAACACTTATCTGTGGTATAAGCTTTATTTGAAGTGCAGGACATATTGAGACAGGATCTTCTATTCTGCTGCAACCTACTCGAAGGGTCTTCACTCCACTGCGTTCTAGTCTTAGAGTAGAGTAAGAATTTGAGTTTTAAAGTGATAAGTTTTATTCGCCTATTCACCCCCCCTCTAGGCGACATCCAGATCCTGTTCCCGGGCCTAAGGGAACTTTCAGAAACCCAAGGGACCCTAAAGCGCTTCTTAAGGAGAACTCAAAACGAATTTGAGCTAAAGGTGAAAAAGATAAGGAGCGACAATGGGTCTGAGTTCAAGAATCTACAAGTTGAGGAGTATCTTGAGGAGGAAGGCATCAAGCACGAGTTCTCCACTCCCTACACACCATAGCAAAATGGTGTAGTAGTGAGGAAGAATAGGACGCTAATCGACATGGCGAGAATGATGCTTGGAGAGTTCAAGACGCCCAAACGGTTTTGGTCGGAAGCTGTGAAAACACCTTGCCATGCCATAAACCGACTCTATCTGCATCGCCTTCTCAAGCAGACCTCCTACGAACTCCTTACCGGTAACAAACCCAATGTCTCTTACTTTCGTGTATTTGGGAGCAAATGTTACATTCTGGTGAAGAAAGGTAGGCATTCTAAATTTGCTTCCAAGGCCGTAGAAGGGTTTTTACTTGGGTATGTCTCAAATACAAAGGCGTATAGGTTCTTCAACAAATCATCGGGATTGGTTGAAGTCTCTAGCGACGTTGTATTTGATGAGACTAATGGCTCTCCAAGAGAGCAAGTTGATCTTGATGATGTAGATGAAGAAGAAATTCCAACGGCCGTAATGCGCACGGTGGCAATAGGTGATGTGCGACCACAGGAACAACAGGAGCAAGATCAGCCATCTTCCTCTACAATGGTGCATCCTCCAACTCAAGATGATGAACAGGTACATCAAGAAGAAGGGCATGATCAAGGGGGAGCACAGGAAGATCAAGTGATGGAGAAAGAAGCACCACAGGCCCCTCCAACCCAAGTCCGAGCAACGATCCAAAGACATCACCCCGTCGATCAAATCTTGGGTGACATCAGCAAGGGAGTAACCACTCGCTCACGTTTAGCAAATTTTTGTGAGCATTACTCGTTTGTCTCTTCTATTGAGCCTTTCAGGGTAGAAGAGGCCTTGCAGGATCCGGACTAGGTGTTGGCCATGCAGGAAGAGCTCAACAACTTCAAGAGAAATGAAGTCTGGAGCCTGGTGCCACGTCCAAGGCAAAATGTTGTGGGTACCAAGTGGGTGTTCCGCAACAAGCAAGATGAGCACGGGGTGGTGACATGAAACAAGGCTCGACTTGTGGCAAAAGGTTATGCCCAAGTCGCAGGTTTGGATTTCGAGGAGACTTTTGCTCCTGTGGCTAGGCTAGAGTCTATTCGAATATTGTTAGCCTATGCCGCTCACCACTCTTTCAGGCTGTCTCAAATGGACGTAAAGAGCGCTTTCCTAGACGGGCCAATCAAGGAGGAGGTATACGTGGAACAACCCCCTGGCTTTGAGGATGACAGGTATCCCGACCACGTGTATAAGCTCTCTAAGGCGCTCTATGGACTTAAGCAAGCCCCAAGAGCATGGTATGAATGCCTTAGAGATTTCTTAATTGCTAATGCTTTCAAGGTTGGGAAAGCTGATCCAACTCTTTTTACAAAGACTTGTGATGGTGATCTCTTTGTGTGCCAAATTTATGTCGATGACATAATATTTGGTTCTACTAATCAAAAGTCTTGTGAGGAGTTTAGCAGGGTGATGACACAAAAGTTCGAGATGTCGATGATGGGCGAGTTGACCTACTTCCTTGGGTTCCAAGTGAAGCAACTCAAGGACGACACCTTCATCTCCCAACGAAGTATACTCAGGATCTTCTCAAGAGATTTGGGATGAAGGACGCCAAGCCCACAAAGACATCGATGGGAACTGACGGGCATGTTGATCTCAACAAAGGAGGTAAGTCCGTTGATCAAAAGGCATACCGGTCCATGATAGGTTCATTACTTTATTTATGTGCTAGTAGACCGGACATTATGCTTAGTGTATGCATGTGTGCTAGATATCAATCCGACCCCAAGGAATGTCACCTTGTGACCGTTAAGCGAATTCTTAGATATTTAGTTTCTACGCTGTCACACTCGGTTTTGGAAGGCAAACCGAATGTGAACCATGTATGTGTCAGGATCAGAAACTCACGTACACAGCGATTACATAATTGGACATCATCATACAATTCTTAAAATAAATAGCGGAAAGATACTTTATTACATCAAGATGCCCAAGACATCCACATAGTCTATTACATAACCATTGCTCAACATTAATATCAAAGTGCGGAAATACGAAACGTAGATGCTAAGCCTACACAGGCAGCTGACTAGGGGTTTGCCACTAAGAAAGAACTAGAACTCGTCGTAGTCCTGAAACTCCTCGAAGTCATCCATGTTGCCAGCTTCACCTCCTGAGCACTGAGAACAGTGGGGACAACCTGGGGTGGGGTGGTTTGTAAAGCAAGGGTGAGTACACATCAACGTACTCAGTAAATGTCCCGTTTGGCTAAAGTGGACTAGTTGTATGTGGAGTTGAGGTCAAGCAGTTGCTTTTAGGTTAGTCAAGTATTTATTATTATTAGTAGAGCCAACTTTTAGCAAAAAACCCAGTTATTACCAAAGGTACTTCCTCAAACGAGGGAATACCAGAGATCAGATTTTATAACCAACATTCTTAATCATCATAAAAGTATCCAAAGTTCTTCTAATCAAAGAGGATCCCAAGGCTGCTCTTAACCGTGAGCTCGGCTAATATACCAGTTTTTAACACTCTGCAGAGGTTGTACACTTTACCCACAAGTCGTGATTCCCATTCTACCCAGAGATCATGACTCTCCATTGATCACTTCCAAGGTGACCTAGCAGGGTCTCACTACGTAGCCTTTACAAAGACTCCCCTGGTGCATAGCTGCTCGTTAGGTTTCGCCAGTCATACAAACGTAGTACACCTCCCCAAGGTGGGTGACTAACAAAAACCAAATCAAATGAACCTCTGCACCCCAACCTTAGCAGAGCGAGCACTACGCCCCGGCCCCCATTGACGGCCTTCCGGCAAAGCCAACTACACCCCCAGGTTTATCTAATTAATCAGCTAAGGGCGTCCCATTCCACCCTCATGGTTGTACTATTATCCCGGGTGGTCACTCCACGAACAGGTCCTTACAGAGAGGTACTCAGGAAAAAGGCCTAAGCCCCCTAAGATATCACAAGATCATCCACATAAGCAGGATAATAGTATCGTATCATAAAGGTTCACATCATGTTCATTGATTAAGTTAAGGCAATAGCAACATGCTAACCATGATAACCCAAAAGGTAAACAAGGATAAGTGAATACAGACTAGTCGATCCTTAGGTTTCATAAAGTAATTGCGGGACAGTGAATTATAAAGTATGTAGGACATAATAGGTCAGAGGACACTTGCCTTCACCAGATTGCCGCTTAGGGAGGTCTCCAACAACACACTCAGGAATCTCGGACTGCTCGTTGTCTAAATAAAGCGAGCATGCATTCAATACATTTGGAAAGTACAAATGAACATCACACCAGACATGCACAAACATTGGAACACATCTTAAAAAGACATAATACTACATAGGGGATACTGAATTCAAAGTATGATCATAAACTATGGCATACATTAACTTTATTTGAAAATAGATTATTATTTCCCTAAGTGTTATTTACAAGTACATAAGCATGGATCAATTTATTTTATTGTGACCTATAATTTAGAACAGAGATGAACCTATCATTAATCTCACAAATTTAAACATGATTAAATCTCTAGGGTTCTCCTTTTATTTATTTTATTAAATAAATAAAACTACATCTATATTAGTTCATGTTCAATCATAAAAATTAGAATGTGCAGACTGTCACACCCGGTTTTTAGAAGGTAAACCGAATGCGAACCATGTACGTGCCAGGATCAGTTATTCACGTACACAGCAGTTACATAACATGGACATCATCACACAGTGCTCAAATAGTATTAAACGGGAAATAATAGTCGATTACATCAAACGTCTGAGACGTCCATATAATTCTTACAATAAATCAAAGTGCGGAAAAGAAATGTAGATAACGCGGCCTTCACAGGCAGCCGACTGGGGGTTGCCGCTAACCCACGCCTAGAACTCGTCGTAGTCTTGGAACTCCTGGAAGTCTCCTTCCACAGCTTCATCTTCTCCTGAGCAGTGGTTGCAATGCTGACAACCTGGAGGGGGGGGGGGGGTTGGTGTGTAGAGCAAGGGTGAGTACACATCAACATACTCAGCAAGTATCCTGTTTGGCTGTAGTGGACTAGCTTTATGTGGGGATAAGTCAAGCAGTTGCTTTTAGTTGGTCAGGTTATTACTTACTAGTAGAAAGCCAGGTTTTAACATTAACCCAAGTGATTAGCCCAATGTATCCTTTCCAAGCGGAAAGAATACCACTTACCAGCACCATAATCATAATCAGAATCATCAATCTCATTGCCACCTGTACCAAAATGTCTCTGATCAAGTATCACTAATCTCTGGAGCTCCCTTGGCCGCTCATAACCGCGAGCACGGCTGATATATCAGTTTCATAACACTCTGCAGAGGTTGCGCACTTTACCCACAAGCCGTGATTCCCTCTTGCCTCGGGCCGATCAAACCCTTAAACACTACCAAGGTGAATAGGCAGGGTCTCACTACGTAGCCTTTACAAAGATTCCCCGGGGCTGTAGCCACCCGTTAGGTTTCCTAAATGTACCGCACTCCTCCCCAAGGGACAAATCAACCTTGGCAGAGCGAGCCGCATACACCGAGCCCCATTGACGGCACAACGGCTAAGCGAACTACACCCCGGTTCCTCTAATTATTCAGCTAAGGGCGTCCCATTCCACCCTCATGGTTGCACTGTTTTCCCGGGCGGTCATCCATTGAACAGGTCCTTACGGAGAGGCACTCGAGAAACCGCTCGAGTCCCCTTGAAGGTCACAAATATAATCATAAATAAGAAGGGAAAACAGCGTATCATAGATAACCACATCATGTTCATTGATTAGAGTTGAGCAATAGCATCAAACTAAGCAGTAATAATCCGACCCAAATAGGTAAACAAGGACACGGATAACAAAAACTAGTCAATCCTTAGGTATAAATGTGTAATGCGGGAGGTGAATTAAAGAATGAATAGGACAGAAATAGGTCAAAGGACACTTGCCTCCACCAACCGACTGCTGCTCAGGGGCTTCTCCTGCGAATTCCTCGGGCTCTTCGACCGGATCGTTCTCTATGCGAGCGCAAACATACATACATCCACATATTTAATACAAAAGAACAGTACACCATACAAGGGAACAAGTAAAGCGAATATGCATCAAGTATGACATTCGATATCGCATTCATTAAGGTTAGAAAGAAACGGGAAAGGGTCTCGCAGGGGGGTTAAAGCTTATGCACAAATGATTAGTTACACCTGGTTCTTAACAAAAGAATTCTGTTATATACACTAATGGAAACCTAGTCATTTTAAGTTGACCAACATTGCACTAGATAAACAATTAACTAAATGAATCAACTAGCGCAACGAAATTCTAAATTAAGCTTCCTATTTCAATAACATGAACAATGATTAGCCTACCTAAAATAAAATAGCTATGATAACAGAAAGTAAAACAAAATAAATAAATAATATAAAAAAAAATAAAAATAAAAAAGAAGGGGGGGCGGTTGAACCGGCCCTGGGGGCGGTTGAACCAGCGGCTGGGCCGGCCGAGCAGGGGCGGCCGAGCGCGGGGGGGGGGGGGGGCTGAGCCGGGGCGGTTGAACCGGCCCGGGGGGCGGTTGAACCTGCGGCTGGGCCGGCGGGCGTGCAGGGGCGGGGGCGCGGCCAGGCGGGCGGCCAGGGCGCGGCTGGGGCGCGGCCGGGCGGTCGGGGGGCGCGGCCAGGGAGAGAGGAGGGGAGAGGGGAGAGGGAGGGAGGAGGGGGGAGGGGGGGCTCACCGGGGACGGGCGAGCGACGGCGAGGGGCGGCGGTTGGGCCGGCGGCAGGGGCGGCCGAGCAGGGGTAGGGGGCGGCGGCGGCTAGGGTGGGGAGAGGGAAAATGGGAGGGAGAGAGAGAGAGAGTTGGGGGGAAAAGGGAGGGGGGCGGCTGGGCCGACTAGGCCCAAGAGGGGCGCGCGGGGGGGGCTGGGCCGGCCGGGGACGGCCCACGACGCGGGAGAGAGAGAAAAAGAGGAGAGAGGAAGAAAAAGAAAAAGAAAGAAAAGGTTTTCTCCTTATTTTCGAAATCCGATCTTCCTAGATGAATGCATTTGCACTTTCAAACAATCAAAGAATGCATAGTTCGGCATGGTGCATCAAACAACATAAAACAATTTTAGGGTTTTTCTTTACACGGGAATTCCAAACCGAATCCCGCTAGCTTTGGAAAAAGTCAAGGTCTAGCGAGGGAAAAATAAAAAGAAAAGGTAACGCCCGAATTTGGCGAGTAAAGAAAAGAAAAAATTCAACTGCAAAATTCGGGGCGTTACAAACCTATCCCCCTTAAAAGAATCTCGCCCTCGAGATTCAGGGCTGGCTAGCAAAGAGCTCTGGGTACTTGGCCATCAAATCATCTTCACGCTCCCAGGTTGCTTCTTCCTCAGAGTGGTGATGCCATCTAACTTTGCACATTCTGATGGTCTTCCTTCGGGTGACTCTATCTGCAACCTCAAGGATCTGAGCTGGCTTCTCAACATAGGTCAAGTCCTCCTGGACTTCCAGACCTTCCACTGGCAACTGCTCTTCTGGCACACGCAAGCACTTCTTCAACTGAGACACATGAAAGACATCATGCACAGCTGACAAATTCTCTGGCAGACTGAGCTGATAGGCCACTTCTCCACGCTTTGAGAGGATCTGGTACGGACCAATGTAGCGGGGTGCTAGCTTGCCTTTGATTCCGAACCTTCTGACTCCTCTGATCGGTGACACTTTCAGATAGACAAAGTCTCCGACTTCAAAACTCAGCTCTCTTCTCCTTGTGTCTGCATAGCTTCGCTGCCTCGATTGCGCTATCTTCAGATTCTCTCGGACCATCTTGATGTTCTCTTCAGCTTCAAGCAGAATGTCTGGCCCAAACACTTGCTTCTCTCCAGGTTGATCCCATTGCAACGGAGTTCTACAACTCCTTCCATAGAGCGCTTGAAATGGTGACATCTTCAAATTGGCCTGGTAACTGTTGTTATAGGAAAACTCTGCATAAGGCAATCGCTTGTCCCATCCGGACTGATCTTGCAGCGCACAGGCTCTTAACATGTCTTCAAGAATTTGGTTGGTTCTTTCGGTCTGGCCATCTGTCTGCGGGTGATAAGCTGAACTGAAATTCAGATGTGTGCCCAAAGCTTCATGCAACTGCTGCCAGAAATGAGAGGTGAACTGCGTTCCTCTGTCTGACACTATCTTCTTTGGCACACCATGAAGACAAACGATCCGAGACATATACAGTTCTGCCAATACTGCACTGCTGTAGTTGGTCCTGACAGGTATGAAGTGGGCTGACTTGGTTAAACGGTCCACTACTACCCAAATGGAATCATAGCCGGCTCGAGTGCGAGGCAATCCGACTATGAAATCCATACCGATTTCGTCCCATTTCCACTGAGGGATCTGCAACGGTTGCAACAATCCAGCAGGTCTCTGGTGTTCTGCCTTAATTCTTCGGCAACTATCGCACATAGCCACATGCTCTGCGATTTCCCTCTTCATTCCGTACCACCAGAATTTCTTCTTCAGATCCTGATACATCTTCTCACTGCTAGGGTGAATCGAATAAGCTGTCTCATGAGCTTCCTTGAGAATCAACTCCCGAATGGACTGGACATTGGGAACACACAAGCGGTCTTTGAACCATATCACGCCTTCTGCATCTTCTCGAAAATCTTTGCCTCTGCCATCTAGAATCAGTCGCCGAATCTCACTGATCTTTTCATCATTCTTCTGCGCTTCTTTGATTTCTCGCTCCAAGGTAGGTTCCAATTCAACTGTGACTCCTCGCGAATTGTTCAGAAATCCGAGGCTCAACCTGTCGAACTCCTTGGCCAACTCATAAGGCATCGGACGAGCGACCATCAGATTGACTTGACTCTTTCTGCTCAAAGCATCTGCCACTACGTTCGCTTTGCCTGGATGGTAATGGATCTCCAACTCATAGTCTTTGATCAACTCTAACCATCTTCGTTGCCTCATGTTCAATTCTGACTGAGTGAATATGTACTTCAGACTCTTGTGATCTGTGTAAACATCGCATTTCTGTCCATACAGATAGTGCCTCCATGTCTTCAGTGCGTGAACCACTGCTGCCAACTCTAGGTCATGGATTGGGTAATTCTTCTCATGAACCTTCAGCTGTCGGGACGAGTAAGCCACAACTCTTCCCTCTTGCATCAACACGCATCCCAAACCTGTGTAACAAGCATCACAGTACACAGAGAAGGGCTTGTGCACATCAGGCAAGACTAGGACAGGCGCTGTTGTCAACTTCTCTTTCAGCGCTTCGAAGGCCTCTTGACATTTCTGGGTCCACTTGAACTCAACCTTGTTGCCTAGCAACGCTGTCATTGGTTTCGCAATCTTCGAAAACCCTTCAATGAATCGCCGATAATATCCGGCCATTCCAATGAAGCTCTTGATTCCTCCAGCATCCGTTGGCGCTTTCCAGTTCAGAATGTCTACCACTTTCTTCGGATCCATAGCCAATCCTTCTTTGTTGATTATGTGACCCAAGAACAGGACTTCACTGATCCAGAACTCACACTTGCTCAACTTTGCATACAACTGGTGCTCTCGCAATCTCTGCAATACCATCCTCAAATGATCTGCATGTTCTTCTTCGCTTTGAGAATAAACCAGAATGTCATCAATGAATACCACCACAAACTTATCGAGATAATCCATGAATACACTGTTCATCAAGTTCATAAAGAATGCTGGTGCATTGGTCAAACCAAAAGACATCACTGTGAACTCATACAAACCATACTTGGTAATGAATGTCGTCTTCGGAATGTCCGAAGGTCGGATCCTGAGCTGATGATAACCTGACCTCAGATCAATCTTGGAGAACACACTGGCTCCTCTCAACTGGTCAAACAGATCTTCTATTCTGGGCAAGGGATACTTGTTCTTGATCGTGACTTCATTCAAAGCTCAATAATCGATACACATCCTCTTTGTGCCATCTTTCTTCTCCACAAACAAGACAGGGGCGGCCCAAGGCGAGGTGCTTGGCCGGATGTAACCTTTCTCCGACAGCTCATCAATCTGCTTCTTAAGCTCAACCAACTCTGGTCCAGATATTCTGTAAGCTCTCTTAAAGATAGGGGCGGTTCCAGGAAGAAGCTCTATGGCAAACTCAACTTTCCGCTCTGGTGGCATACCCGGTAAATCCTTTGGAAACACATCTGGGAATTCAGACACAACCTTGATACTCTCAATTGGGTCTGCTTCACTGCTATCGACAGCCATCTGATAACAACTTCCTTTCTTTGGCTCAGGCGGGACTAACTCGGTCACCACTTCCTCTCCTAGTGGGGACACCAACTTGATTGTCCTTTTATCACAACTGATAACTGCCTGATACTTATCTAGCCAATTCATCCCTAGGATGACATCTATTCCCTGAGTACCCATTACTATAAGGTTAGCGGGAAACGCTATCCCCCTTATTTCCACACTTATATTCAAACATATGCTATCAGCTCGAATTCTACCACCGGCTGAGTCAATTTGAATGGGGGTTGACATGGCAGTAATTGGAAGATTATGTGCTTCTACCCATGATGCAGTAATGAAAGAATGCGTTGCTCCAGTATCAAATAACACTTCTGCAATATGGGAGTCGACTGGGAACATACCTACTGTCATGCCGGGGGTCTCCTGGACTGCTTCAGCTTCCAAGTGGTTCAGTCTTCCATGATTATAGCGCTGCTGAGGGCGGTTGCCTGATCCAGGCTGGGACACATTCTGCTTTGCTGGGGCATTGGGGCCTGACTGCTGCTGGGCTGCCTTCTTCGGACATTGCATCACCCAATGGCCTTGCTCTCCACAGTGGAAACATGCCCTGTTTCCAACCTGAGCTGGTGCTGCCTGACTGTTCTGCTGATTTGCTGGGGCAGGAAGACGAGGTGTCTGCTGATTCTGCCTCTGAAACTGACCTCCTGATTGATTGCTCTGACGGTTCTGGTACTGATGCTGAGGATACTGCCTTTGGAACTGCTGATACTGCTGACGCTGCTGATGCTGCTGAGGTGGACGCTGATTCTGCCTGAACTGCTGAGGTTGATTGCCTGAAAAACGAGGACGGTTGCTGCTTCCAGGCTGGGGTCCACTGATCTTGCGCTTACGATCCTCCATCTCTCTACGCTTCCTTTCCGTCATGATTGCTCTGTCAATCAGGTGCTGGAATGTCGGGAAGGTATGATTCATCAGTTGGTAGTGCAAAGGGTCGACCAAGCCTCTCAAGAAACGGTACTGTCGCTTGGCGTCGGTGTTGACATCCTCAGGAGCATAGCGAGACAACTGCAGAAACCTGTCTCGATACTCACTGACAGATGATGACCCTTGCTTAAGGGCCAGGAACTCCTCCTTCTTCACTGTCATCAGACCTGCAGGCACATGGTACTGACGAAAGCTACCTCGGAACTCTTCCCAAGTGATGGCATCGGGGTTGGCATGGGTGGCGAGGTAAGACTCCCACCATGATTGGGCTGCTCCTCTCAACAGACGGGGACCATACAAGACTTTCTCCCTGTCATCACACTGAGCGGTATGCAACTCCCGCTCCACAGTGCGCAGCCAATCTTCGGCATCCATGGGGTCAGAAGAGTGAGCGAACGTTGGGGGATGACCTCTCATGAATTCAGCACGCTTGTCTCTAGGCATCTGAGGCATCTGAGGCTGGGGTGGAGCCTGCTGCTGTTGCTGCTGCTGCTGCTGCTGAATGGCGGCCAGAGTCTGACCGATGGCCTGAACTGCCTGAGTCTGCATCAGAAACATCTGCTCGATCGACATCGGGGGCGGGGGTGGCAGATGTTGCTGCTGGGGCACCTCATCCTGCGGAGCGGCTTGCTCCTGATGAGCACGCCTTCCTCCTCTGCGCCTGTTCTCTGACATCTGCAGAATGCAACCACACATCAGAACTGATCTGGCAAATCTTGCAGCATAAGAAAAGAGTATAGAATTCTCCAACAGCACTGAACAGATGAGCATCTTCACTGATCTCCAACACAGACCACACAGCTTCTCAGATAAAGAGGGAAGTAGAATAAAGGGTTTCCCAACTATATAACTAATTCCATTAACATAATAGGTAAACCAAAATGCAGGGGATACCCACACTCTGGTGACAATCATTACAAAGATCCAAACCAAACATAGTTCATCATGACAAACATAAATGCACAGGATATAGCAAACTACCCTGTCTAACTAAGACTGACTAAGGCCGAGACTAACGCTAAGACTGAAGCTTCTATGTATATATTTTGTATTAATTACAGGATCCAACTCTAACGAGCTATGGTTCTAGATTTATCTTGGTCTTGCAGTCGGGATTGCCATAAGACTGGAGTCCACGCCGAGGTGAGCGATACGGGTGCTGAGTCCCGACGGGAGCGGGGGAACCATCATCCAAGTGACGACGTTCCGCGCGCTCAGCCCGCAGCAGGGCGATCTCAGCACGAGCCCTACTCAGCTCGTCTAGTGCATGGTCCAGCTCCGTGTTTAGCACGGCGGCTAGGTTGACTGTGCTGCTCAACCTAGGATTGTCCTCACCGGCAGGTGAAACAATCACGCCTCCTGTGCTGCCAGATGGACGGCGGGGGTAATACTTCAGGTCGAGACCGTCAGCTACCCCACCGAGAACCGAGCAGTAGTGCGAAAGCGCACGCCGTGCAGCATCCTGCATGGCTGCCTCAGCTGAGTCCCGCTCAGAGATAGAATAGTGCTCTGAGCAAGCCTCCGCGCCCTAGAGACTGTTCTCCGGACGGCGCACCAAGCAGGTCGCCTCCCAGCGGTCCGGGTAGACCCCGCGACTATGCTGGTAGACCACACAGCGATACTCGATGGACCAAGTACGCCGGTCAAGTGCCCGACGTAGCAGGGTGTCGAGCGCGTCGTGGAAGTGACACCCGCGAGCAGCGTCGCGAGTGATGGGTCGAGCAACCCATCCTTCCGGCTCATGGTCAGCAGAGAAGTCGATGTCGTGGCTCAAGCTGTCGTCGCCACCTCCGTCGTCTGGGTCTCCTCCAGCAGCTACTCCAGAAGCTGGGGCGCCCAGTGGTGGTGCAGGGGGCGCCTCCAGGGGAAGCACAGGGGAGCAGCTCCTCACAGACTCTATCTCCTGCTGGAGCGAGAAGGAAGAGCCCCGCTGCTCCTGTCGTCGACGTTCCTGCTCCTCATGCAGGCGGTGGTGCAGTCTCTCCAAGTGGCTGGACTGTCCGGCCACGGGACGGCGAAGCGGACGCTCAGCAAGGCGGGAGGGTAAGAAGGGGATGACGGACTTTCGTGCAGTGTGTCTAAGACGAGCCATCTACAAAAGACATCGCAAGCAAAAGGGTGAGAACAGAATTAATATGACCAGCAAATAATGAATCATAAATAAATGAAGGGTCAGAATAAAACAAAATTTTCAGCAAGGTATAATATATAGTAGAACATAGGTTTGGTCAGTAGGACCAACTTTTGAAGAGATACCGAAGTCAAGGCAGGGACAGAGGTCTATAGTCCTTAGAACGACCATTCTACTCTAGGTTAGCGGTCCTACAGTCAACACGGCTTTGATACCACTTATGTCACACCCGGTTTTTAGAAGGTAAACCGAATGCGAACCATGTACGTGCCAGGATCAGTTATTCACGTACACAGCAGTTACATAACATGGACATCATCACACAGTGCTCAAATAGTATTAAACGAGAAATAATAGTCGATTACATCATATGTCTGAGACGTCCATATAATTCTTACAATAAATCAAAGTGCGGAAAAGAAACGTAGATAACGCGGCCTTCACAGGCAGCCGACTGGGGGTTGCCGCTAACCCACGCCTAGAACTCGTCGTAGTCTTGGAACTCCTGGAAGTCTCCTTCCACAGCTTCATCTTCTCCTGAGCAGTGGTTGCAATGCTGACAACCTGGAGGGGGGGGGTTGGTGTGTAGAGCAAGGGTGAGTACACATCAACATACTCAGCAAGTATCCTGTTTGGCTGTAGTGGACTAGCTTTATGTGGGGATAAGTCAAGCAGTTGCTTTTAGTTGGTCAGGTTATTACTTACTAGTAGAAAGCCAGGTTTTAACATTAACCCAAGTGATTAGCCCAATGTATCCTTTCCAAACGGAAAGAATACCACTTACCAGCACCATAATCATAATCAGAATCATCAATCTCATTGCCACCTGTACCAAAATGTCTCTGATCAAGTATCACTAATCTCTGGAGCTCCCTTGGCCGCTCATAACCGCGAGCACGGCTGATATATCAGTTTCATAACACTCTGCAGAGGTTGCGCACTTTACCCACAAGCCGTGATTCCCTCTTGCCTCGGGCCGATCAAACCCTTAAACACTACCAAGGTGAATAGGCAGGGTCTCACTACGTAGCCTTTACAAAGATTCCCCGGGGCTGTAGCCACCCGTTAGGTTTTCTAAATGTACCGCACTCCTCCCCAAGGGACAAATCAACCTTGGCAGAGCGAGCCGCATACACCGAGCCCCATTGACGGCACAACGGCTAAGCGAACTACACCCCGGTTCCTCTAATTATTCAGCTAAGGGCGTCCCATTCCACCCTCATGGTTGCACTGTTTTCCCGGGCGGTCATCCATTGAACAGGTCCTTACGGAGAGGCACTCGAGAAACCGCTCGAGTCCCCTTGAAGGTCACAAATATAATCATAAATAAGAAGGGAAAACAGCGTATCATAGATAACCACATCATGTTCATTGATTAGAGTTGAGCAATAGCATCAAACTAAGCAGTAATAATCCGACCCAAATAGGTAAACAAGGACACGGATAACAAAAACTAGTCAATCCTTAGGTATAAATGTGTAATGCGGGAGGTGAATTAAAGAATGAATAGGACAGAAATAGGTCAAAGGACACTTGCCTCCACCAACCGACTGCTGCTCAGGGGCTTCTCCTGCGAATTCCTCGGGCTCTTCGACCGGATCGTTCTCTATGCGAGCGCAAACATACATACATCCACATATTTAATACAAAAGAACAGTACACCATACAAGGGAACAAGTAAAGCGAATATGCATCAAGTATGACATTCGATATCGCATTCATTAAGGTTAGAAAGAAACGGGAAAGGGTCTCGCAGGGGGGTTAAAGCTTATGCACAAATGATTAGTTACACCTGGTTCTTAACAAAAGAATTCTGTTATATACACTAATGGAAACCTAGTCATTTTAAGTTGACCAACATTGCACTAGATAAACAATTAACTAAATGAATCAACTAGCGCAACGAAATTCTAAATTAAGCTTCCTATTTCAATAACATGAACAATGATTAGCCTACCTAAAATAAAATAGCTATGATAACAGAAAGTAAAACAAAATAAATAAATAATATAAAAAAATAAAAATAAAAAAGAAGGGGGGGGCGGTTGAACCGGCCCTGGGGGCGGTTGAACCGGCGGCTGGGCCGGCCGAGCAGGGGCGGCCGAGCGCGGGGGGGGGGGGGGGGGCTGAGCCGGGGCGGTTGAACCTGCGGCTGGGCCGGCGGGCGCGCAGGGGCGGGGGCGCGGCCAGGCGGGCGGCCAGGGCGCGGCTGGGGCGCGGCCGGGCGCGGCTGGGGCCGGCCAGGGCGCGGCCAGGCGGCTGGGGCGCGGCCGGGCGGCCGGGGGCGCGGCCAGGGAGAGAGGAGGGGAGAGGGGAGAGGGAGGGAGGAGGGGGGAGGGGGGCTCACCGGGGACGGGCGAGCGACGGCGAGGGGCGGCGGTTGGGCCGGCGGCAGGGGCGGCCGAGCAGGGGTAGGGGGCGGCGGCGGCTAGGGTGGGGAGAGGGAAAATGGGAGGGAGAGAGAGAGAGAGTTGGGGGAAAAAGGGAGGGGGGGGCGGCTGGGCCGACTAGGCCCAAGAGGGGCGCGCGGGGGGGGGCTGGGCCGGTCGGGGACGGCCCACGGCGCGGGAGAGAGAGAAAAAGAGGAGAGAGGAAGAAAAAGAAAAAGAAAGAAAAGGTTTTCTCCTTATTTTCGAAATCCGATCTTCCTAGATGAATGCATTTGCACTTTCAAACAATCAAAGAATGCATAGTTCGGCATGGTGCATCAAACAACATAAAACAATTTTAGGGTTTTCTTTACACGGGAATTCCAAACCGAATCCCGCTAGCTTTGGAAAAAGTCAAGGTCTAGCGAGGGAAAAAGAAAAAGAAAAGGTAACGCCCGAATTTGGCGAGTAAAGAAAAGAAAAAATTCAACTGCAAAATTCGGGGCGTTACACAGACAGTAAATGAAACCATTTTATTTAAATAGAGAATAATCCTATGAACATTTTGCAATTTGAATCACTAAATTTGGAGTTCATATGCAAAAGTTATGAAATAACCAAGTTTGGGAATTCAAAATATGAAATTAGGTCTAATTCTAGGAATATTTAAAACTCTAGGGTTCAATCTACAAGAATACAGGGGTCTGCGCGCGAAAACCAGGGACGGCGGGTTGATTTCCAGTAGACCAAGGGTCTCTTTAAGAAAACTACCATGCGAAGGGCATCGGGTGAATCTAACCATCAGATCTAAAACCAACGGCTGAGATTATTAGATCTGCGGCTGAGAGCGCGTGCGAGGGCGCGGGCGAGCACTGACAAGCGGGCCAGGAGGTGTCAGCGACAGAGGGGGAGAGCACGCTGACCAAGCGGGTCCAGCGCTAGAGGACTTGGGCGCTGACAGGCGGCTGCAGGGGTCCGACGGGGTCCGAAGGGGTCCGAGCGGGTCTGAGCGAGTCTGAGCCGTTCGATCAAGATCGGACAGGGAAAGTCAGACCGAGAAGGATGAGCGGCTGCGGGTGGCGCTGACAGCCGGGACAGGGCGTGTTAGGCACACGTGCGCGAAGCGGTATCCCACGGTCCAGGCCATTCGATCTGAATCAGACGGAGGGGAAACCAGACCGAGGGAAAACAGATGGCTACGGGTGGCGCCGCTCCTCTCCGCGGCGGTGAGGTCGCCGGAGTTGAGGCAGGCGCGGGCTAGGGTGGCTCCGGGGTCACCGGAGTTGGGCAGAGGGGAAGAGGGCGCCACGACGAACTCGATGGCGAGGAAGAGGTTATGAATCCACGGGCAGAGAGGGGAGAGCAGCGGTGAGGTGGCCTTGGGCGGGCCGGAGAAACTCCAGTGAGCCATTCTGACCACGGGGAAGGGATTCAAGGCACGCTAAGGCTTGGGCTAACTTCAGCTGAGACAGGGGTAACATAGAGACCTACTCCAGTGAACTAGACCAGGCCAAATCGGCCGGCCACCGCGTGAGCACGACGGACCACCACGACCGAGCACCGGCGAAGGTGAAATTGGCCGAACACAGGGCACAATAAGGGAAATTGGGCACGAGGACGAGTGTCTCACCTCGGGGCGGAGCTCGGGGAGGCTTGGCGCGGACTCCGGCGAGCTGAATGGCCAGGAATGCGGGCGCAGGTCTCCGGCGGCGGCTGGCGGCATGGGCAGAGCATGAGAGAGGGTGAAGCTGCGCGAAATGAGGTGAGGGGTGTTCGCAGGACACAGGCGGGGCTATAAGAAGGGAGCTGGACGTGAGGGTGGGCATCGTGGTCGAGAAACCCGGCGACGTGCGTGAGTGCGCACGCGCCGGTCCATGACGAGCGTGGAGAAGGCGGAGCTGACAGGGCTGGCCCACGGCGCAGGGAGAGAAGAAAGGGGTGCATGGGGCAACGGTTCGACGACTGGCGATCCGCGTCCGCGAGACAGAGAGAAAGAGAGCGTGCGCGGTTGAGAAAAACGGGCGCCGACAGATCAGACCCACTGGGCAGCGAGCGAGAGAGAGAGGGCGCACGCGAGAGAGGAGAACTGTCGCTGACAGGCGGGGTCCGCCTGTCAGGGGCGGCAGGCGCGCGGGCGCGCGGCCTGGCTGGGCTGCTTTCTCTTTTTTCTTTTTCTCTGGATTTTCTAATTCCTTTTTCTATTTCTTTTCTATAGGGTTTTCAAATTCAAATTCCAACTAGGTTTCAAATTCAAATAAATTCAAACATGTGCAATAATTCAAAGAATATTTTAAGCTTAGCATGATGCAACATGTTATGACTCAAAAGGTTTTGGCAAAAATAGATAATTAACCTCCACTAGTTTAATCTATTTCTAATCAAAAGGAAAAAGGGAGAAAGAATCTAGGGAGAGGGAAAACCTAGAGTGAGAAAAAGGAAGAGTAACACCTAATTTTGGGTGATAATTAGAAAGAAATTTTATACCCCCAAAATCAGGGTGTTACAGACCTATCCCCCTTAAAAGAATCTCGCCCTCGAGATTCAGGGCTAGCTAGAAAAGAGCTCAGGGTACTTGGCTTTCAATTCATCTTCTCTTTCCTAGGTTGCTTCTTCTTCTGAGTGGTGACCCCATTTGACTTTGCACATCCTGATGGTACTTCTCCGAGTGACCCGATCTGCTATCTCCAGAATTTGAGTTGGCTTTTCGATATAAGTCAGATCTTCTTGAACTTCAAGATCCTCAGCTAGCAACTGCTCTTCTGGCACTCTTAAGCATTTCTTCAACTGAGACACATGGAACACATCGTGCACAGCTGACAGATTCTCTGGTAAGCTGAGTTGATAAGCCACTTCTCCACATCTTGCTTGAATCTGATACGGCCCAATATAACGAGGTGCTAGCTTGCCTTTGACAACAAACCTTTTGGTTCCTCTTATGGGTGACACTTTCAAGTAGACATAATCTCCCACTTCAAAACTGAGTTCTCTCCTTCTGGTGTCAGCATAGCTACACCGTCTGGATTGCGCTGCCTTTAAATTCTCTCGGACCATTCTGATATTCTCTTCGGCTTCAAGCAAAATATCTGGACCGAACACCTGTCTTTCACCAGGTTGGTCCCAATGCAATGGAGTTCTGCAATTCGTTCCATAAAGCGCTTCAAACGGTGACATCTTTAGACTGGCTTAATAACTGTTGTTGTAAGAGAATTCTGCATATGGTAATCTCTTGTCCCAACCCATCTTATCTTGCAAAGCACACGCCCTCAACATATCCTCTAGAATCTGATTGGTTCTCTCTGTTTGACCATCTGTCTATGGGTGATAAGCTGTGCTAAACTTCAAGTGTGTGCCCAACGCTTCATGCAACTGCTGCCAAAAATGAGAGGTGAATTGGGTGCCTCTATCTGATACTATCTTCTTCGAAATACCATGCAAGCACACAATCCGAGCCATGTATAGTTTAGCCAACACCGCACTGTTGTAGGTGATCTTGACTGGTATGAAATGGACCGCCTTTGTCAAACGGTCCACTACTACCCAGATAGAGTCATAACCAGTACGAGTGCGGGGCAAACCGACTATAAAATCCATTCCGATCTCATGCCATTTCCACTAAGGAATCTGCAACGGTTGCAACAAACCTGCAGGTCTTTGATGTTCTGCTTTAATCCTCTAACAACTGTCACACACAGCCACATACTCTGCTATCTCTCTTTTCATACCATACCACCAAAATCTTTTCTTTAGGTCTTGGTACAACTTCTCACTGCCAGGGTGTGTCGGCGTTTCGACCCCGGGGGGTCCCTGGACCGACGAGTAAATTGTCGCTGCGTGCCCCAGCCCAGATGGGTCGGCGCAAGACGGGACACAAAGGGGGAGAACAGCGAGGGGAAACCGCGGCCTTCGTGTTGTCCTACGCCCAGGGCGGCTGGATGCGCTTGCAGTAGGGGGTTACAAGCGTTCACGCGGGAGTGAGAGAGAGAGAGAGCGAGAGCCTTATGCGCTGGCCCGTTCTCCCGCGCGGCCAACCTCTCCATACGAGAGCCCTGGACCTTCCTTTTATAGACGTAAGGAGAGGGCCCAGGTGTACAATGGGGGGTGTAGCAATGTGCTAACGTGTCTAGCAGAGAGGAGCTAGAGCCCTAAGTACATGCCGTCGTGGCAGTCGGAGAGGTTTTGGCACCCTGTTCATGTGATATCGTGGTCGTCGGAGGAGCGCTGGAGCCATGCGGAAGTACAGCTGTCGGGTCCACGCTGACGTCTCCTTGCTGACATAAGAGGCTGGGAGCTGCCGCCGTCATGGAGCGTGCGGGGTGTCATCATTACTTGTTTACCGGGGTGAGCCAGATGGGACGCCGGTCTTGTTCCCCGTAGCCTGAGCTAGCTAGGGGTAGGGTAATGATGGCCCTCCTGGCGACGTGGCTGGTCCGAACCCGAGTTGGGGCGAAGTGGCGATTCCTCCGAGGTCGAGGTTGAGTCCGAGCCCTGGGGTCGGGCGAGGCAGAGTCCATCGTCTTCCGGAGCCGAGGCCGAGTCCGAGCCCTGGGGTCGGGCGAGGCGGAGTTTGTCGTCTTCCGGAGCCGAGGCCGAGTCCGAGCCCTGGGGTCAGGCGAGGTGGAGTTCGTCGTCTTCCGGAGCCGAGGCCGAGTCCGAGCCCTGGGGTCGGGCGAGGCGGAGTTCATCGTCTTCCGGAGCCGAGGCCGAGACAGGGGCCGAGCCCTGGGGTCGGGCGAGGCGGAGCTTCCTATGTCGCCCGAGGCTGGACTTAGCCGCTGTCGACCTCACTCTGGCGAGTGGCACGGCAGTCGGAGCAGGGCAGGCGGCGCTGTTTTCTTGTCAGGTCGGTCAGTGGAGCGGCGAAGTGACTGCGGTCACTTCGGCTCTGTCGACTGGAGCGCACATCAGGATAAGATGTCAGGCGATCCTTACATTAAATGCTCCTGTGATACGGTCAGTTGGCGTGGCGATCTGGCCAAGGTTGCTTCTCTGCGAAGACTGGGCCTCGGGCGAGCCGAAGGTGTGCCCGTTGCTTGAGGGGGCCCTCGGGCGAGATGTGAATCCTCCGGGGTCGGCTGCCTTTGCCCGAGGCTGGGCTCGAGCGAGGCGAGATCGTGTCCCTTGAGTGGACTGAGCCTTGACCTTAATCGCGCCCATCAGGCCTTTGCAGTTTTGTGCTGATGGGGGTTACCAGCTGAGATTAGGAGTCTTGGGGGTACCCCTAATTATGGTCCCCAACAGTAGCCCCCGAGCCTCGAAGGGAGTGTTGGCACTCGCTTGGAGGCTTTTGTCGCAGTTTTTTGCAAGGGAACCGGCCTTTCTCGGTTGCATTTTGTTCCGGTGGGTGCGCGCGAGCGCACCCGCCGGTTGTAGCCCCCGAGGCCTCGGAGGAGTGTTTTGACTCCTTCGAGGTTTTAGTGCCTTTCGTGATGGCTCGGCCGGTTTGGTCGTTCCCTCATGCGAACTGGCCGTAGCCCGGGTGCATAGTCGAGTCCCAAGTTCTCGGGCTGGTATGTTGACGCTGTCAACGGTTTGGCCGGAGCCGGGTTCGCGAGAGCAGCCCCCGAGCCTTCGCACAGAGCGAGAGGATGGTCAAGGACAGACTCAGCTTTTTTCATACGCCCCTGCGTCGCCTTTCCGCAAGGAGGAGGGGGGAAAGCGTCATGCTGCCCTCGGAGGGCGTCGGACATGGTGTCTCCAGTGAGTTGCTAGCGGGTAATCCAAGTGGACGCCCATGCCCCATTCGTTATGGGTCGGCTAGTGGCCCAGAGACGCGCTCCAAAAGTACCTGCGGGTGATTCGTCGGACCCGGTCCCCTTTTGACGGGGTCCGAGGGCTCGATGCCTCCCTCTGGTGGGATTCTGTTACGAAAATCGCTCCCGCTGGTCTCGGAAATGTCCTAGGGTACCTCGGGAGCATAGCCCGAGCCTCGGTTATGTATCGAACGTACCCAAGGTCATCCCTCGCTCTGCGTGCTCTGAGGCGGCTGTCGAACCCTTCGGGGGCCAGCCTACGAACCCCATGATCAGTAGTGGGCGTGGAGCCCGAGTGGCCTGAGGCGGCTGTTGAACCCTTCTGAGGGGCCAGCCTTCGAACCTCTGACCAGTAGTGGGCGCGGAGCCCGAGTGCTCTGAGGCGGCCATCGAACCCTTCCGAGGGGCCAGCCTTCGAACCTCTGATCAGTAGGGGGCTCGGGGCCCGTTTCCTTTGTGGAGAAGGATCCGTTTCGAAGTATCCCCTTTCCCGGTCCCTGTGGCAAGAGAGAGAAAGAGGAAGTGGAAAAGGATACAAAATCGAACGTCGTGGCATACCTTTTTGACGCGGTCATTATGGCGGAGGTGAAGCGTCGCCCGCTTTGCCTGCCAAAGGTGCTGCCTGCCCTGCCGTAGAGTTAATGCGACGGGACGAGTGGTTCGCGGGGCAGCCGGTGTGCGTGCGCGAGCCGTTCGAGGAATGGAACACGGGCGCGTCGTCTTCACGCCGTGGGAGAGGGTTCTCTCGCTGTTCCAGGAGGGGACATGAGCCTGTAGATGATTTGACTGCTGCTTCCGCCCGCCTGCCATCGCCATTACTGTCGGCCCATTTTTGGCCGTATCGACCGTCATGCCTTCTCCCGTGGCTGACTGACCCATGACCGGCGTGCCTGATTGGCACTGCTGGGCCGTGCGCAGGGTTGCCTCGAGTTGCGGTACCGGTTCCACAGTCGAGGAGGCGCGGGACTAGCGCGAGTGGCGATGCAGTTTCTCGCACGTAGTAACCGGCGCGCCGGTTCCATGACGTGTGGGCCTGGGCCTCCATGCTGGACGCGGCGAAGTCGGAAGGGTGCACCCTCTTGGTGCGGTTGCATGTCGCCTGCATGGCGATCCGCTTTTTCACCCGCTGGTCCGGGCGATAGTGGAGGAATGCTTGTAACCGCTGGGCTGTTGTGCGCTCCGCGCGCGGCGGTTTGGCTCCTTCTGTCCTGGGGCAGCTTGCATGACGCGTGGGACCCAGCCCCCGTGTCGTAGGGGGAGGACCTTGGAGCGTGTTGGAGAAGACTCAGTCCGCGACGGCTGAGGACGCAAGTGGGGAGAGTCGCCTTTAAAAGGAGGGTGACCCCCTTGGATGGCAACCATGTCTTCGCACTCCATGTATCGCATCCTTCCACCTTCCGAGCCCCCGGATGGGGAGCGCTTGCGTCGCTTTGGTATTGCTATCATTGGAGGAACACAACTTTGCAGAAGTTGGTACCTTTCAGCTATGGTTCGGGTTCAAGGATTTTCGTCGTGCAGCCCGGCTGCATTCCCCCACCAATGGGCAGTTTGGCGGAGGGAAGCGAGCCGGGCTGCAGCCTCCACCTCGCCCTTAGCTTCAAGGATTTTCGTCATTCAGGCTGAGGCAGAGGGGCGCACCGAGTGGGGGGTTGTCTCCGCGTGGGCAGCGGCCCGCTCCTTCCCTCAGTGATCGGGGGGAAGGGCGTTCGCCGTTCGTGGCGCTGGCAACTGCCGCGTGCCCGGCTCCCCGGCCTGAGCGGCTCTGGCGCTACTTCCTGTGCCACCTCCCACCGAGGCAGCCGGAAGAGGTTTCTCTGCCGACGGGATAGTCGGCGCCACCCGCGGACTGACCTCTGACTCTACGGCCTTCTGCTTGTCCTCGCCCCTCGAGTGGGGGCATGGGCGAGGAGCTCGTCGCAGCAGCGTCCGCCCTGAGGTCATCGCTGCTGCTGTTTGGCCAATTCGGAGCGGGGGTCGTTGTCGCTGCTACTGGAGCGAGCGTCGGCGAGCCACCAGGGGTTTTGTTGCCCCACAGGCCCTCCAACGTGGGGGGTTGTTCGTACCTGTGGGGGTGGAACCGGAGTTCCATTTGTAATGGCACCTTGAGTGCCGGTGTTTGTTCATTGTGGCTGTCGAGGCCTGAACATGTAGGTATTCTTGGGTGTAATACCATGTTTTTCCCTCATTTTCGAGCACTGGGACTCGCCTGTCGGCTAGCCAAACAGCTTAACCAAATGTGAGTTGCTCTGTGCGGAAGGTGACGAGTGAGGTATCCGTATCCCAGAGGCGTAGGAATCCCTCAGCTCGGTCGGCCTTGCGCCCGAGGCTTCTCTTGCTTAGTTAAAGAAACCCTCGGCTGCTCTGCGGTGAGCCGGGGCCGAGGGCAGCGGTGTCAGCGTGGACAGAGGCGGAGTCGGCTCAAAAAAGGGAAGCTTAGTCCGCCAGAGCCTGGCCGGGACCAACGCCGGAGTCGAGTTGCCGAGGCCACGAGCCGGGCTGGTGTCCTCGGGGGACGGCTGGCTGAGGCTTCGGGGCGGCCGGCCGAGCCGTCTGCTCGGGCCGGGTTCCTGGAGGAGACCCTGGCAGTGATGGCCCGGGCGTGGTGCTGACGTCATCCTTCGGTGCGGAGATCCTTCGCCCGTGTTGCCGTCCGAGGCTCGGTCGGACTTCGTCGAAGGTGGAGTTGACGCCGAGGGTGCTGCTGCTCCCTCTCCATCGACATCTGAGCCTGCAGCATCGGTTCGCCTGTAGTATGCATATGATTTTCGCGGCCGCCGAGGCCCAAACATACTGTCGTCGTGTTGTAAAGCTGCGTTTCTTTTCCCCTTGTTTCGAGTATCAAGACTTGCTTGTCAGTGGCAGAATCGTTCATCCGAGCGAGAGTTACTTCTCACGGAAGGTGATGAGTGAGGTATCTGTATCCCGGAGGCGTAGGAGTTCCTCGGCTCGGTCGGCCTTGCCGCTTACGTGTACTCTTACTCGTCCGTAGGATTCTTTTGTCGACATGGTCGAGATGGCACGAAAAATTATTTCGGCAGAAGAGTCTTCGAGCGTTAAGACTTGTTCGGTCAGCGGAACCGTTTATCCGAGCGCGAGTTACTTATCGCAGAAGGTGATGAGTGAGGTATCCGTATCCCAGAGGCGTAGGAGTCCCTCGGCTCGGTCAGCCTTGCCTGCTTACGTGTACTCCGTCGTTTTTAGGATCCCACCATCGAAGTAGTCGAAAAACACGAAAAATGTTCTTGCCGAAAGACTTTTTTCGAGGAAAATTTTGACGCAGAGGGGGTTCGCCCCTTCTAGCCCCCGAGGGAGGGTCGGGCTTTGCCGAGGCAAAGACGTCCCTTCCTTGATGGTTAGACTTCATATGTAAACGAGGTATATGAACGGCTTGAAAACATCTTAAGGGTAGAAGCGACGTAGCTGTCGGATGTTCCAAGCGTTGTTGTAGACCTCGCCTTGACTGTTGGCCAGCTTGTATGTCCCGGGCTTCAAAACCTTGGCGATGATGAATGGCCCTTCCCAGGGAGGCGTGAGCTTGTGCCACCCTCGGGTGTCTTGTCGTAGTCGAAGCACCAAGTCGCCCACCTGGAGGTCTCGGGACCGAACCCCTCGGGCGTGGTAGCATCACAGGGACTGCTGATACCGTGTCGAGTGTAGTAAGGCCACGTCCTGAGCCTCTTCCAGCTGGTCCAGTGAGTCTTCTCGGTTGGTCTAGTTGCGCTGGTCGTCGTAGACCCTCGTCCTTGGGGAACCGTATTCTAAGTCTGTGGGCAAGATGGCCTCGGCCCCGTAGACTAGAAAGAACAGCGTGAAGCCCGTGGCTCGACTTGGCATCATCCTCAGGCTCCAGACCACCAAGGGGAGTTCCTTCATCCATCGCCTGCCGAACTTGTGGAGGTCGTTGTAGATCCTCGGCTTGAGTCCTTGCAGAATCATGTCGTTGGCACGCTCTACCTGCCCATTCGTCATGGGGTGAGCCACGGTGGCCCAGTCCACCCGGATATGGTGATCCTCGCAGAAGTCCAGGAACTTTCTGCCGGTGAACTGGGTGCCATTGTCGGTGATGATGGAGTTCGGGACCCCAAAGCGATGGATGATGTTGGTGAAGAATGCCACCGCCTGTTCGGACCTGATGCTGTTTAGGGGTCGGACCTCGATCCACTTGGAGAATTTGTCGATGGCGACTAGTAGGTGCGTGTAGCCCCCGAGTGCCTTCTGCAAGGGACCGACAAGGTCCAGACCCCACACAACAAACGACCAGGTGATGGGTATTGTTTGCAGAGCCTGAGCGGGTAGGTGCGTCTGCCTTGCGTAGAACTGACACCCTTGGCAGGTGCGGACAATTCTAGTGGCGTCGGCCACCACGGTCGGCCAGTAGAAACCTTGTCGAAAAGCGTTTCCAACAAGGGCTCGGGGCGCTGCGTGATGACCGCAAGCCCCCGAGTGTATTTCTTGTAAGAGCTCCTGGCCTTCGGCGATGGATATGCATCGCTAGAGGATGCCGGAGGGGCTGCGGTGGTAGAGCTCCTTCCCTTCACCCAGCAAGACGAATGACTTGGCGCGCCGCGCCAGTCGCCGAGCTTCGGCTCGTTCGAGGGGCAGCTCTCCTCGGTGGAGATATGCAGGTACGGGGCCTGCCAGTCTCGATCAGGCGGGACCTCATTCCGCTTTCCCTCGACGCGCAGTTCCTCACCCTTGGGGGCCAAGGGTGCCTCGGGTTGAGCCGAGGGCACCTTGGGCTGAGCCGAGGGTGCCTCGGGCTGAGCCGAGGGTGCCTCGGGCTCGGTCGTGTCGCTGGTCTTGACCGAGGGTTGATGTAGGTCTTGGGAGAAGACGTCCGGGGGAACCATTGTCCGCCCCGAAGCTATCTTTGCCAGCTCGTCTGCAGTCTCGTTGTGTCGTCGGGTGACGTGGTTTACCTCGAGCCCGTAGAACTTGTCTTCCAGGTGCCGAACCTCGTCGCAGTAGGCTTCCATCTTTGGGTCGCGGCAGTGGGAGTTCTTCATGACTTGGTCGATGACAAGCTGCGAGTCACCGCGAGCGTCGAGGCGTCGGACCCCTAGCTTGATGGCGATGCGCAACCCGTTGACCAGAGCCTCATACTCAGCCACGTTGTTGGACGCCGGGAAATGGAGGCGCAACACGTAGCGGAGGTGCTTTCCGAGGGGCGAGATGAAGAGCAGGCCCGCGCCTGCCCCTGTTTTCATCAGCGACCCATCGAAAAACATGGTCCAGAGTTCCGGTTGGATCGGAGCTGTCGGAAGCTGGGTGTCGACCCATTTAGCCACAAAGTCTGCCAAGACTTGGGACTTGATGGCCTTCCGAGGGGCAAACGAGATTGTCTCGCCCATGATTTCCACCGCCCACTTTGCAATCCTACCCGAGGCCTCCCGGCACTGGATGATCTCCCCGAGGGGGAAGGATGACACCACAGTTACTGGAGGAGACTCGAAGTAGTGTCGCAACTTTCGCCGTGTCAGAATTACAGCGTACAGTAGCTTCTGAATTTGTGGGTAGCGGATCTTAGTCTCAGACAGTACCTCACTGATGAAGTAGACCGGCCTCTGGACGGGCAATGCGTGCCCTTCTTCTCGTCTCTCGACCACGATCGCGGCGCTGACCACCTGAGTGGTAGCGGCGACGTAGATCAAGAGGCCTTCTCCGGCAGCGGGGGGCACCAGGATGGGTGCGTTCGTAAGGAGCGCCTTCAGGTTCCCGAGGGCTTCCTCGGCCTCGGGGGTCCAAGTGAAGCACTCGGTCTTTCTTAAGAGGCGGTACAGAGGTAGGCCTCTTTCGCCGAGGCGCGAGATGAAGCGGCTCAGAGCCGCAAGGCATCCCATGACCCTCTATACGCCTTTCAAGTCCTTGATGGGCCCCATGTTGGTGATGGTCGTGATTTTTTCTGGGTTGGCCTTGATGCCCCGCTCGGAGACGATGAACCCCAAGAGCATGCCTCGGGGGACTCCGAAGACGCACTTCTCAGGATTGAGTTTTACGCCTTTCGCCTTGAGACACCGGAATGTCGTTTCAAGGTCAGAGAGGAGGTCGGAGGCTCTCCTCGTCTTGACTACAATGTCATCGACGTAAGCCTCGACCGTTCGACCAATGTGCTCTCCGAACATGTGGTTCATGCACCTTTGGTATGTTGCACCCGCATTCCTCAAACCAAATGGCATAGTAACGTAGTAGTACATGCCAAAAGGTGTGATGAAAGAAGTCGCGAGCTGGTCGGACTCTTTCATCCTGATTTGGTGATACCCTGAGTAGGCATCAAGGAACGACAGGGTTTCGCACCCAGCAGTGGAATCCACGATTTGGTCGATATGAGGCAGAGGGTAGGGAACCTTCGGACATGCTTTGTTTAGACCAGTGTAGTCTACACACATCCGCCATTTCCCATCTTTCTTTTTCACAAGCACAGGGTTGGCAAGGCATTCGGGATGGAATACCTCTTTGATGAACCCAGCGGCCATCAGCTTGTGAATTTCCTCGCCTATGGCTCTGCGCTTTTCTTCGTCGAATCGGTGCAGAGGCTGCTTCACGGGTCGGGCTCCAGCTCAGATATCCAGCGAGTGCTCGGCGACTTCCCTCTGTATGCCCGGCATGTCCGAGGGACTCCACGCAAAAACCTCGATGTTCACACGGAGAAAGTCGACGAGCACTGCTTCCTATTTGGGGTCGAGCTCGGAGCCGATCTGGATCTGCTTGGAGGTGTCGTTGCTGGGGTCGAGAGGGACGGATTTAACCGCCTCTGCTGGTTCGAAGTTGCCGGCGTGGCGCTTCGCATCTGGAACCTCCTTGGGGAGGCTTTCCATGTCGCCGATGAGGGCCTCAGATTCGGCGAGGGCCTCGGCGTACTCCACGCACTCCACGTCGCATTCGTACGCGCGTCGGTACGTGGGGCCGACGGTGATGACCCCGTTGGGGCCCGGCATCTTGAGCTTGAGGTAGGTGTAGTTGGGGACGGCTATGAACTTGGCGTAACATGGTTTCCCCAGCACTGCGTGGTAGGTTCCTCGGAACCCGACCACCTCGAACGTGAGGGTTTCCCTTCAGAAGTTGGAGGGAGTCCCGAAGCAGACGGGCAGATCGAGTTGTCCGAGGGGTTGGACGCGTTTCCCGGGGATGATCCTGTGAAAAGGCGTCGCGCCGGCCCGGACCGAGGACAGATTGATCTGCAGGAGCCCGAGGGTCTCAGCGTAGATGATGTTGAGGCTGCTGCCTCCGTCCATGAGGACCTTGGTGAGCCTGACGTTACCGATGACGGGGTCGACAACGAGCGGATATTTCCCCGGGCTCAGCACGCGGTCGGGGTGGTCGCCTTGGTCGAAGGTGATGGGCTTGTCGGACCAGTCTAGGTAGACTGGCGCCGCCACCTTTACCAAGCAGACCTCCCGATGCTCTTGCTTGCGGCGCTGAGCCGAGGCATTCGCCACTTGCCCACCGTAGATCATGAAGCAGTCGTGGACCTTAGGAAACTCCTTTGCCTTGTGGTCCTCCTTCTTGTCGTTGTTGTGGGACCTGCCACCTTTCGCCGGTGGCCCGGTCTTGTGAAAGTGGCGCCGAAGCATGACGCACTCCTCAAGGGTGTGCTTGACGGGCCCCTGATGATAGGGGCACGGCTCCTTGAGCATCTTGTCGAAGAGATTGGCACCTCCAGGAGGTTTCCGAGGGTTCTTGTACTCAGCGGCGGCGACAAGGTCTGCGTCGGTGGCGTCGTGTTTCGCTTGCGACTTCTTCTTGTTCTTCTTCTTGGTGTCGCGCCGAGCGGATGCCTCGGGGATGTCTTCCGTCTGGGGGCCCTGGGGCTGCTTGTCCTTCCAGAAGATGGCCTCAACCGCCTCCTGGCCAGAGGTGAACTTGGTAGTGATGTCCATCAGCTCGCTCGCCCTGGTGGGGGTCTTGCGACCCAGCTTGCTCACCAGGTCGCGGCAGGTGGTGCCGGCGAGGAACGCGTCGATGACGTCGGAATCAGTGATGTCGGGCAGCTCGGTACGCTGCTTCGAGAATCGCCGGATGTAGTCCCGGAGAGACTCTCCCGGCTGCTGGCGGCAGCTTCGGAGATCCCTGGAGTTCTCAGGGCGCACGTATGTGCCCTGGAAGTTGCCGGCGAAGGCTTGGACTAGGTCGTCCCAGTTGGAGATCTGCCCCGGAGGCAGATGCTCCAGCCAGGCTCGAGCGGTGTCGAAGAGGAATAGGGGGAGGTTGCGGATGATGAGGTTGTCATCGTCCGTTCCACCCAGCTGGCAGGCCAGTCGGTAGTCCGCGAGCCACAGTTCCGGCCTCGTCTCCCCCGAGTACTTTGTGATGGTAGTCGGGGTTCGGAACCAGGTCGAGAATGGCGCCCGTCGTATGGCCCGGCTGAAAGCCTGCGGACCGGGTGGTTCGGGCGAGGGGCTCCGATCCTCCCCGCTGTCGTAGCGTCCCCCCACACCTGGGGTGGTAGCCTCGGCGCACCCTTTCGTCGAGGTGGGCTCGACGGTTGTGGTGGTGGTGCTCGTTGCCGAGGCGACCTGGGGCCGCAGGCGCCGTGTTGCGAGTGCGCCCGGTGTGGACCGAGGCTTCTCGCACGAATCCGGAAGTCGCGGCGCGATGCTCCGGGGGGTACCCCTGCCTTCGGGAGGCAGAGCTTTCGGCCCGTCGGACCGCGGCGTCTTCCAGGAGGTTCTTGTGCTCTCCCTGGATACGCCGCCCCTGGGTGGTGGAGGGTTCCGGCATCGCTCGGAGTAGTATCGCAGCTGCAACCAGGTTCTGGCCGATCCCACTGGAAACCAGGGGTAGCCTTGGCCTGGTATTGTCGGCGATGCGGTGTGGGACGTCCTGGGCCAGATGACGCGCTCCTCCGGCCGGAGCTCGGCCTGCCCACTCCTGTCTGAGGTCCAGCCGAGGCTGCCCAAGTGTTCCTGCCTCCTCGTTGAGCCTGGCCTGCATCTCGCGGATTTGCTCGAGCTGTGCGTCCTGACCCCCGCAGGGACTGGGACCACACCTAGCTCCCGAAGGATGTCAACACGAGGCGCAGGCCTAGGGGGATCGCCGTTCTCCGGCATACCAAGATGGTTGCCTTCGCTGAGACCCCCTAGATCGACGTGGAAACATTCACGACTTGGGCCACAGTCCTCGTCGCCGAGGCTGTGGCTACCATCGGAACAATCGGAGAGGCAGTAGTCACATGCGATCATGAAGTCCCACATGGCACTGGGGTTACCAAGCCCGGAGAAATCCCAACCAGAGTCGGGCTCGTCATCTTCCTCGGAACCCGAGGGCCCGTAGGTCGAGACGGTCGTCAGTCTGTCCCAGGGTGACCGCACATGGTACCCCGGAGGGTTTGGACATGCCTTTGCGAAAGCCTCCACTGAAGCGGGGTCGCTTGGTGGATCGAAGCTGAATCTGAAAGGCATGGGATGGGAAACGGACGGTACCTCTTGATCGACGGGTGGTGACGAAGTCGCGTCAGGGGCGGACTGCGCCGTTGTCTTAGGTACGAGGGCGACGCCTAGCAAGCCCTTCGCGAGCGTACTGGCGTCATCCGTCAGCTCGATGTTGGCGTGTTGCGGGGAAACGGCGCTCGTCTTCGTCTCCGACGCGAGGTCAACGCCCGGCGTGTCCCCCGCTGGGGCGCCGGCGCCGTCGACTCGCTTGACAGTCGACGAGGTGTCACCCCCTGCTTGGCCATGCCTGCCCCGCCTCCTCCTCTGTCGGCGGGGGAGGCGACGGGACAGAACTGAATGTTGCTCTTCCGCCACGTGGGGAAGACGTCGTCGATTCCGCCGCCGGCGGGCGGGCTGACGGCCGCCATTGTCGTCGTCGCGCGGCGGAAGAAGGAGTACCATGTCGTAGCTGCCGTCGAGAGACATGAACTCAAGACTCCCGAAACGGAGTGTCGTCCCGGGTTGGAAAGGTTGCTAGGGACTACCCATCTGGAGCTTGACGGGAAGCTGTTCGTCAACACGCAGCAGGCCCCTACATGGCGCGCCAACTGTCGGCGTTTCGACCCCGGGGGGTCCCTGGACTGACGAGTAAATTGTCGCTGCGTGCCCCAGCCCAGATGGGTCGGCGTGAGACGGGACACAAAGGGGGGAGAACAGCGAGGGGAAACCGCGGCCTTCGTGTTGTCCTGCGCCCAGGGCGGCTGGATGCGCTTGCAGTAGGGGGTTACAAGCGTTCGCGCGGGAATGAGAGAGAGAGAGAGAGAGCGAGAGCCTTATGCCGACCCGTTCTCCCGCGCGGCCAACCTCTCCGTACGAGAGCCCTGGACCTTCCTTTTATAGACGTAAGGAGAGGGCCCAGGTGTACAATGGGGGGTGTAGCAATGTGCTAACGTGTCTAGCAGAGAGGAGCTAGAGCCCTAAGTACATGCCGTCGTGGCAGTCGGAGAGGTTTTGGCACCCTGTTCATGTGATGTCGTGGTCATCAGAGGAGCGCTGGAGCCCTAGGGAAGTACAGCTGTCGGGGCTGTCGGGTCCACGCTGACGTCTCCTTGCTGACATAAGAGGCTGGGAGCTGCCGTCGTCATGGAGCGTACGGGGTGTCATCATTACTTGTTTACCGGGGCGAGCCAGATGGGACGCTGGTCTTGTTCCCCGTAGCCTGAGCTAGCTAGGGGTAGGGTAATGATGGCCCTCCTAGCGATGTGGCTGGTCCGAACCCGAGTTGGGGCGAGGTGGCGATTCCTCCGAGGTCGAGGTTGAGCCCGAGCCCTGGGGTCGGGCGAGGCGGAGTCCATCGTCTTCCGGAGCCGAGGCCGAGTCCGAGCCCTAGGGTCGGGCGAGGTGGAGTTCGTCGTCTTCCGGAGCCGAGGCCGAGTTCGAGCCCTGGGGTCGGGCGAGGCGGAGTTCGTCGTCTTCCGGAGCCGAGGCCGAGTCCGAGCCCTGGGGTCGGGCGAGGCGGAGTTCGTCGTCTTCCGGAGCCGAGGCCGAGTCCGAGCCCTGGGGTCAGGCGAGGCGGAGTTCGTCGTCTTCCGGAGCCGAGGCCGAGACAGGGGCCGAGCCCTGGGGTCGAGCGAGGCGGAGCTTCCTATGTCGCCCAAGGCTGGACTTAGCCGCTGTCGACCTCACTCTGGCGAGTGGCACGGCAGTCGGAGCGGGGCAGGCGGCGCTGTTTTCTTGTCAGGTCGGTCAGTGGAGCGGCGAAGTGACTGCGGTCACTTCGGCTCTGTCAACTGGAGCGTGCGTCAGGATAAGATGTCAGGCGATCCTTGCATTAAATGCTCCTGCGATATGGTCGGTTGGCGTGGCGATCTGGCCAAGGTTGCTTCTCTGCGAAGACTGGGCCTCGGGTGAGCCGAAGGTGTGCCCGTTGCTTGAGGGGGCCCTCGGGCGAGACGTGAATCCTCCGGGGTCGGCTGCCTTTGCCCGAGGCTAGGCTCGGGCGAGGCGAGATCGTGTCCCTTGAGTGGACTGAGCCTTGACCTTAATCGCGCCCATCAGGCCTTTGCAGCTTTGTGCTGATGGGGGTTACCAGCTGAGATTAGGAGTCTTGGGGGTACCCCTAATTATGGTCCCCGACAGGGTGAGTATGATGTCTCATGAGCTTCCTTGAGAATCAGTTCCCGGATCGATTTGATGTCGGGAACACACAGTCTGTCCTTGAACCATACCACTCCTACATCTTCACGGAAATCCTTGCCTTTCCCATCTCTGATCAGCTGCCGGATCTCGTTGACTTTCTCATCATCCTTCTGACCTTTCCTGATGTATTGCTCTAGAGTAGGTTCCAACTCAATTGTCACTCCTTGAGTGTTGTTCAGAAATCCGAGACTCAATCTATCGAACTCCTTCGCTAGATCATACAACATCAGGTGAGCTGCCAACATATTGACTTGACTTTTTCTACTCAAAGCATCTGTAACTACATTTGCTTTGCCTGGGTGGTAATGAATCTCCAGTTCATAATCTTTGATCAACTCTAGCCATCTTCGCTGCCTCATGTTCAGTTCTGATTGAGTGAATATGTACTTGAGACTCTTGTGGTCCGTGTAGATATCACACTTCTGCCCATAAAGATAATGTCTCTAGGTCTTCAATGCATGAACCACGGCTGCTAACTCTAGATCATGAGTAGGATAGTTCTTCTCATGAACTTTCAATTGTCGGGACGAGTATGCCACTACTCTCCCTTCCTGCATCAACACACATCCCAGCCCGGTGTATGAAGCATTGCAATACACTGAGAATGGCTTGTGAACATCTAGCAGAATCAGTACTGGTGCCATTGTCAACTTCTCCTTCAATGTCTCAAAGGACTTCTGGCATGCTGGGGTCCACTTGAACTCGACCTTCTTTGCTAGCAGGGCTGTCATTGGCCTGGCAATCTTGGAGAAACCTTCAATAAAACGCCGATAATAACCGACCATTCCGATAAAACTCTTGATTCCTCGGACATCTTTTGGTGCTTTCCAATCCAAGATAGCTGCTACTTTCTTCGGATCTACAGCCAATCCCTCTCGGTTTATAATATGACCCAAGAATAGAACTTCACTGATCCAGAACTCGCACTTGCTAAGCTTGGCATACAACTGGCAATCTCGTAGCCTCTGAAGTACCTTCCTCAAATGCTCCTCATGCTCTTGCTCATTCTGGGAATATATAAGAATATCATCAATGAATACCACTACCAACTTGTCAAGATAATCCATGAACACACTGTTCATCAAGTACATGAAGTAGGCTGGCGCATTCGTTAATCCAAATGACATAACCGTGAACTCATACAGTACATACTTAGTGATAAATGTTGTCTTCGGTATATCTGAAGGTCGGATTCTGAGCTGATGGTAACCTGACCTCAGACCTATCTTTGAGAACACACTGGCTCCTCTCAACTGATCGAATAGGTCTTCAATTCTGGGCAGGGGATACTTGTTCTTGATAGTAACCTCATTCAAAGATCTGTAATCGATGCACATCCTTTTCGTGCCATCCTTCTTCTCCACAAATAACACTGGGGCTGCCCAAGGCGAAGTACTTGGTCTGATGTAGCCTTTCTCTAACAACTCATCGATCTGCTTCTTGAGTTCCACCAACTCTAGTCCAGACACTCAATAGGCTCTCTTGGAAATAGGGGCGGTGCCTGGAATAAGCTCTATGGCAAATTCAACCTTCCTCTCAGGTGGCATACCTGGTAACTCTTCGAGAAACACATCTGGGAAATCTGATACTACACTGGTAGGCTCTGATGGTTTAATCTCCTCAATGTGAGCGGTGACTTGGTGACAACTCCCTTTTCTTGGTCCTGACAAGACCAATTCCACTAACACTTCTTCTCCTGATAGGGACACTAATTTCACTGTTCTCTTGTCACAACTAAGGCTGGCCTGATACATGGTTAGCCAATTCATCCATAGGATGACATCTATAGTTGTATCCTGGTTACCCATAACTATTAAATCAGTGGGGAACTCTATCCCCCTTATTTGAACCTTTGCACAAGGGCAAAATCTATCAGTTTAGGTCCTTCCACCAACTGAACTAACTCTCATAGGTGGATACATGGGTGCTACTGGTATATTATGTAATTCTACCCATGATGCCGTCACAAAAGAATGTGTTGCTCCAGTATCGAATAAGACATTTGCAGAATGGTACTCGACTGAAAACATACCTAGAGCCACTCCTGGAGTCTCCTAGACTGTGTCGACCTCCAAGTGGTTCACCCTTCCATACTGGGCATGAGGTTGCCCACGGTTGTTGCTTCCTTGCTGCTTTGCATTTTGTCTCACTAGGGCATTAGGAGCTGGCTGCTGCTGAGCTGCTTTCTTCGGGCAGTGATTCGCCCAATGGCCTTGTTCACCACAGTGGAAACATGCACGACTTCCTCCTTGAGCTGGCGCTGCTTGATTGTTCTGATTGGTTACTGGGGCAGGAAGACGGGCCACCTGGTTGCTCTAACGCTGGTATTGATTTCCTCCCTACTGGTTATCCTAACGGTACTGCTGCTGCTGAGGAAACTGCCTCTGGTACTGATGCGGCTGGTTCTGACGCTGATGCTGGTGACCTTGCTTGAATGGTTGAGGTGGGTTGCCTGAGTAGCGACGGACCTTCCTCTAAAGAAGCGGTACTATCTCTTGGCATCCGTGTTGACATCCTTTGGGGCATAACGGGACAGCTGCAGAAACTTGTCCCTATACTCACTAACGGACAAGGGACCTTGCTTCAGGGCAAGAAACTCCTCCTTCTTCACTATCATCAGTCCCTCGGGCACATGGTAGCGACAGAAGTTGTCCCTGAACTCCTCCCAAGTGATGGCTTTAGGGTTGGCGTGGGTGGCGAGGTAGGACTCCCACCAAGACTGTGTTGCTCCCCTCAGCTGTCGGGGACCATACAACACCTTCTCATGGTCGTTGCACTGGGCAGTGGGCAACTCTCACTACATGGTACGCAGCCAATCTTCCGCGTCCATGGGATCAGCAGAGTGGGCAAAGACAGGGGGATGGCCCCTCATGAATTCTGCCTGCTTGTCTCTGGGCACTTGTGGCATCTGGACTTGCACTAGAGGCTAAGGCAGTGGTGGCTGCTGTTGTGCTTGCTGCATTGCTGCTAAAGTTTGACCAATTGCCTGGACTGCTTGAGTCTGCATCAAGAACATCTGCTCAATGGTCATCGGGGGTGGTGGTGGCAACTGCTACTGCGGCTGAACTGCATCCTCTTGGGGTGCCTGCTGCTCTGGTTGTGCATGTCTTGCACCTCTGCATCTGTTCCTCAGACATCTGTAGGAATCACACACATATCAGATCTAACTCTGCAGTCTTTCAGCATGAGAAAAAATGTATAGAAGATCTCCATGACACTGAACAAATGACCATCTTCACTGACAGCTTCTTAGATAAGGAGGAAATTGGAAATAGATGGATTACCCAACTAAATAACTGAATTTATTAATAACTACACCAAGTTGTAGGGAATACCCATAGCTTGATGACAATCATTACAAAGATCCAACTTCAGTACATGTCATCATAACAAGCATCCAACAAAAGATAAGCAAACTAACTAAAACTGACTTAGGCTAAGACACTAAACTAAGCATTATTATAGACTCTGACTCTATCGATCTAGGGATCCAAATCTATCCAGGTCCTGCAGTCTGGGGTACCATAGTCGAAGCGACCACAGGGCGGTAAACGGTAAGGGTGTTGAATCCTGACAGGGGCGGGAGCACCACCATCAAGATAGTGGCATGCAGCGCACTCAGCACGCAATTCCGCAACCTCTGCCCAAACCTTGCCCAACTCATCAAGGGCGTGGTCCAACTCTGTGTTGAGCATGGCGACCAGATTGACCATGCTATTCAGCCTGCGATTGCCTTCACCAACTGACGAGACAATCACACCTCCAGCACTGCCGGTCGAACGGCGAGGGTGGTACTTCAGGTCAAGGCCATCAGCTACCCCGCTGAACAACGAGCAATACTGAGGAAGTGCTCGTCATGCTGCATCTTGCATGGCTGCCTCGGTAGTATCCCTCTCAGTAATAGAATAGTGCACTAAGAAGGCCTCTGCACCCCGGAGATCATCGTCCGGACGGCGCACCAAGCAAGTAGCCTCCCACTGATCCGGGTATAACCCGCGACGATGCTGGTAGACTACACAACGGTACTCGATGGACCAAGTGTGTCGGTCGAAGGCCCGACGCAACAGGGTATCGAGAGCGTCATGGAAGTGACACCCGCGAGCAGCGTCACGAGTGATGGGTCTAACAATCCATCCCTCCGGCTCTGGCTCCTCCGAAAGTTCCGTGCCATGGCTCAAACTGCCACCAGCGTCGTCGTCGTCTCCGTCTCCATCAGGGTCTCCTCCAGCAGCCAGGATGCCCTGAGGTGGTGCAGGGGGCATCTCTAGCTGAGGTGTAGGGGAAGGCGGCCTCTCAGACTCCACCTCCTGCTGAGGCGAGGGGGAAGAGTCCTGCTGCTCCTGCTCCTAACGTCGGCGCTCCTGCTCCTCGTGCAGGCGATGATGCAGTCTCTCCAGATGACTGGACTGATCTGGCACTGTGTGACGCAGGGGACACTCTGCCAGGCGAGAAGGCAAAAAGGGGATCACAGACTTACGTGCAGTGCACCTAAGACGAGCCATCTACAAAAGACATCATAAGCACAAGAGTAAGAGTAGAACTATAAGACCAAAAAGTAAACAGAAAGAAGAGTGAGACAAAACTTTTGAGATAAGTAAATAACATAGAATTGGTCAAGATGACCAACTTTTGAAAAGACACTGAGGTCAAGGTAAGAGTAGGGGTCTATAGTCCTTAGGTTGACCATTCTAGTTTAGGTTAGCGGTCCTACAGTCAGCAAGGCTTTGATACCACTTATGTCACACCCGGTTTTGGAAGGCAAACCAAATGCGAACCATGTACGTGCCAGGATCAGAAACTCACGTACACAGCGATTACATAATTGGACATCATCACACAATGCTTAAAATAAATAGCAAAAAGATACTTTATTACATCAAGATGCCCAAGACATCCACATAGTCTATTACATAACCATTGCTCAACATAAATATCAAAGTGTAGGAATACGAAACGTAGATGCTAAGCCTACACAGGCAACTGACTGGGGGTTTGCCACTAAGAAAGAACTAGAACTCGTTGTAGTCCTGAAACTCCTCAAAGTCATCCATGTTGCCAGCTTCACCTCCTGAGCACTGAGAACAGTGGGGACAACCTGGGGTGGGGTGGTTTGTAAAGCAAGGGTGAGTACACATCAACGTACTCAGCTAATGTCCCGTTTGGCTAAAGTGGACTAGTTGTATGTGGAGTTGAGGTCAAGCAGTTGCTTTTAGGTTAGTCAAGTATTTACTATTATTAGTAGAGCCAACTTTTAGTAATAAACCCAGTTATTACCCAAAGGTACTTCCTCAAATGAGGGAATACCGGAGATCAGATTTTATAACCAACATTCTTAATCATCATCATAAAAGTATCCAAAGTTCTTCTAATCAAAGAGGATCCCAAGGCTGCTCTTAACCGTGAGCTCGGCTGATATACCAGTTTTTAACACCCTGCAGAGGTTGTACACTTTACCCACAAGTCGTGATTCCCATTCTGCCCAGAGATCATGACTCTCCATTGATCACTTCCAAGGTGACCTAGTAGGGTCTCACTACGTAGCCTTTACAAAGACTCCCCTGGTGCATAGCTGCTCGTTAGGTTTCGCCAGTCGTACAAATGCAGTACACCTCCCCAAGGTGGGTGACTAACAAAAACCAAATCGAATGAACCTCTGCACCCCAACCTTGGCAGAGCGAGCACTACGCCCCGGCCCCCATTGACGGCCTTCCGGCAAAGCCAACTACACCCCTAGGTTTATCTAATTAATCAGCTAAGGGCGTCCCATTCCACCCTCATGGTTGTACTGTTATCCCGGGTGGTCACTCCACGAACAGGTCCTTACGGAGAGGTACTCAGGAAAAAAGGCCTGAGCCCCCTAAGATATCACAAGATCATCCACATAAGCAGGATAACAGTATCGTATCATAAAGGTTCACATCATGTTCATTGATTAAGTTAAGGCTATAGCAACATGCTAACCATGATAACCCAAAAGGTAAACAAGGATAAGTGAATACAGACTAGTCGATCCTTAGGTTTCATAAAGTAATTGCGAGACAGTGAATTATAAAGTATGTAGGACATAATAGGTCAGAGGACGCTTGCCTTCACCAGGTTGCTGCTCAGGGAGGTCTCCAACAATACACTCAGGAATCTTGGACTGCTTGTTGTCTAAATAAAGCGAGCATTCAATACATTTGGAAAGTACAAATGAACATCATACCAAACATGCACAAACATTGGAACACATCTTAAAAAGACATAATACTACATAGGGGATACTGAATTCTAAGTATAATCATAAACTATGGCATACATTAACTTTATTTGAAAATAGATTATTATTTTCCTAAGTGATATTTACAAGTACATAAGCATGGATCAATTTATTTTATTGTGACCTATAATTTAGAACAGAGATGAACCTACCATTAATCTCACAAGTTTAAACATGATTAAATCTCTAGGGTTCTCCTTTTATTTATTTTATTAAATAAATAAAACTACATCTATATTAGTTCATGTTCAATCATAAAAAATTAGAATTTGCAGATAGTAAATGAAACCATTTTGTTTAAATAGAGAATAATCCTATGAACATTTTGCAATTTGAATCACTAAATTTGGAGTTCATATGCAATAGTTATGAAATAACCAAGTTTGGGAATTCAAAATATGAAATTAGGTCTAATTCTAGGAATATTTAAAAGTCCAGGGTTCAATCTGCAAGAATACCAGGGTCTGCGCGCGAAAACCAGGGATGGTGGGTTGATTTCCAGTAGACCAAGGGTCTCTTTAAGAAAACTACCACGCGAAGGGGTATCGGGTGAATCTAACCGTCAGATCTAAAACCAACGGTTGAGATTAGATCTGTGGCCGAGAGCGCGCGTGAGGGCGCGAGCAAGCACTGACAAGCGGGCTAGGGGGTGTCAGCGACAGAGGGGGAGAGCGCGCTGACCAAGCGGGTCTAGAGTCAAAGGACTTGGGCGCTGACAGGCGGATGCAGGGGTCCGAAGGGGTCTGAGCGGGTCCGAGCGGGTCCGAGTGGGTTCGAGCGAGTCTGAGCGGGTCCAAGCGGGTTCGAGGGGGTCCGAGCGGGTTTGAGCCGTTCGATCAAGATCGGACGGGGAAAGTCAGACCGGGAAGGATGAGCGGCTGCGGGTGGCGCTGACATGCGGGACAGGGCGTGTCAGGCGCGCGTGCGCGAAGCAGTATCCCGCGGTCCGGGCCGTTCGATCTGAATTGGACAGAGGGGAAATCAGATCGAGGGAAAATAGATGGCTTCGGGCGGCGCCGCTCCTCTCCGCGGTGGTAAGGTCGTCATAGTTAAGGCAGGCGTGGGCTAGGGTGGCTCTAGGGTCACTGGAGTTGGGCAGAGGGGAAGAGGGCGCCATGGCGAACTCGATGGCGGGGAAGAGGCCATGAATCCACGGGCAAAGAGGGGAGAGCGGCGGTGAGGTGGCCTCAGGCGGGCCGGAGAAACTCCGGTGAGCCATTCCGACCACGGGGAAGGGACTTAAGGCACGCTAAGGCTTGGGCTAACTTCAACAGAGACAGGGATGACACAGAGACCTACTTCGGTGAACTAGACCAGGGCAAATCGGCCAGCCACCGCGTGGGCACGGCGGACCGCCGCGGCCGAGCACCGTCGAAGGCGAAATTGACCGAACACAGGGCACAATAAGGGAAATTGGGCATGGGGACGGGTGTCTCACCTCGGGGCGGAGCTCGGGGAGGCTTGGTGCGGACTCCGGTGAGCTGAATGGCCAGGAATGCGGGCGCGGGTCTCCGGCGGCGGCTGGTGGCATTGGCAGAGCGCAAGAGAGGGTGAAGCTGCGCGAAATGAGGTGAGGGGTGTGCGCGGGGCACAGGCGAGGCTATAAGAAGTGAGCTGGACACGAGGGTGGGCGTCGTGGCCGAGAAACCCGGCGACGTGCGTGAGTGCGCACGCGCCGGTCCACGACGAGCGAGTAGAAGGCGGAGCTGACAGGGCTGGCCCACGGCGCAAGGAGAGAAGAAAGGGGTGCGCGGGGCAACGGTTCGACGACTGGCGATTCGGGTCCGCGAGATAGAGAGAGAAAGAGAGCGCGCGTGGTTGAGAAAAACGGGCGCCGATAGATCAGCCCCATTAGGCAGCGAGAGAGAGAGGGCGCGCGCGAGAGAGGAGAACTGCCGCTGACAGACAGGGTCCGCCTGTCAGGGGCGGCAGGCGCGCGAGCGTGTGGCCTAGCTGGGCTTAGCTGGGCCGGCTGGGCTGCTTTCTCTTTTTTCTTTTTCTCTAGATTTTCTAATTCCTTTTTCTATTTCTTTTCTATAGGATTTTCAAATCCAAATTCAAACTAGGTTTCAAATTCAAATAAATTCAAACATGTGCAATAATTCAAAGAATATTTTAAGCTCAGCATGATGCAACATATCATGACTCAAAAGGTTTTGGCAAAAATAGATAATTAACCTCCACTAGTTTAATCTATTCTAATCAAAAGGAAAAAGGGAGAAAGAATCTAGGGAGAGGGAAAACCTAGAGTGAGAAAAGGAAGAGTAACACCTGATTTTGGGTGATAATTAGAAAGAAATTTTATACCCTCAAAATCAGGGTGACAGACGCCTTGCTTCGGGATCTGGTATCCAAAGGGGTCTACCTTTGACTTGATTGGATACCCAGACTTCGATTATGCCAGGTGCAAGGTTGATAGGAAGAGTACATCAGGGACGTCCTAATTTCTAGGAAGTTCCCTGGTGTCCTGGAGTTCCAAGAAACAGACATTCGTTGCCCTATCCACCGCTGAGGCCGAGTATGTTGCCGCAGGACAGTGTTGCGTGCAACTACTTTGGATGAGGCAAACCCTCTAGGACTTTGGCTACAATCTAAGCAAAGTCCCACTCCTATGTGACAATGAGAGTACAATCTGCATGGCGGATAATCCTGTTGAACACAGCTGCACTAAGCACATAGACATCCGGCATCACTTCCTGAGAGACCACCAGCAAAAGGGAGATATCGAGGTGTACCATATTAGCACCGAGAACCAGCTAGCTGATATCTTCACTAAGCCTTTAGATGAGAAAAGGTTTTGCAGGTTGCATAGTGAGCTAAATGTCTTAGATTCGCGTAACTTGGATTGATCTACAGCATACATGTGTTCTATGCCTTTAATCATGTTACTTTGTGCATTTCAATCAATTATTGTTAGTTATGGTGCTCAAGTTGTACAAGTGATCCCTGGACCTCACAAGTCCATATGCGAATGATGCACATATTAAGGGGGAGATGTGCTACAACTTGACCCTTTGAGACTAACCTGTTTGTTTGAGTACACTTGATGTAGTCTCAAAGGTGCATTGAAAGGGAAAATTGAACTTGGACGACGAAAAGACTTCCACTGCACTCCGGTATTAGTGTACTTACTTCCAAGGTCATACTTGCAATCTCATTGCCTTTTTGCTCTTAATTGACATTTTTGGTGAGGCAATGGGGTTAAAAGGCCAAAAGTGATCCCGTTTTGGTGCTTAATGCCAAAGGGGAGAAACTAAGGCCAAAGCAACTGGATCAGCCAACCATTTGAGAAATTTGAAAATAGTAGAGTTAGAATTTGTGATTTGTCCAAAATACTCTTATTGCAAAAAAATTGGTCTCTTATGGGGGAGAATTTTGATTATGGGAAAAGGGAGAGTTTTTGGCACTTGATTAATTTTACTTTTGGAATATCTCTCTATTTGCCCAAACAAGTGTGTTTGACTTAGTGATAGGAAAAAGAATTTGATTTGCAAAAACAAACCAAGTGGTGGCAAAGAGTGATCCAAATATGTCAAATCATAAGAAAAACAATTTGGTCTTCAATTGCATTTGATGTTGCACTTCTTTTGTTGCTTTTTAGACGTGTTGGCATAAATCACCAAAAAGGGGGGAGATTGAAAGGGAAATGTGCCCTTGGGCCATTTCTATAATGTTTTGGTGATTAAATATCCAACACGTTTGATTAAGTTCTTATGTGCCAAATAAAGTGAGAAGTACAAATCAAGGCACAAGGTATGTTTCTAGAGTTAGTACATTGTTTTTTGAACGCTAATGTGTTTGTCTAAGTGCTAGAAACAGTGACAAAAGAAGGAGAAAAGAAATGGAAAGGACTTGGCTCTGTGCAGCCAAACTTCATCTCGGTCTAGCACACCAGACTGTCCGGTGGTGCACCGGACAGTGTCCGGTGCGCCAGGCTGGTCTCCGGTGAAAGTGCTGCTCTCGGGAATCGACGGTGGTGTACGGCTATAATTCACCGGACTGTTCGTGGTGCACCGGACTGTCCGGTGAGTCATCCGCGCGAACTCATCGCTCTCTGGAATGAAGAAAGACGACGTGGCTAAAATTCACTGGACTGTACGGTGGTGCACCGGACTGTCCGGTGAGCCAACGGTCGGCCACGCAATCTTCGCGCGACACGTGGTCGTGCCAACGGTCAGTTGGGCACACCAGACTGTCCGGTGTGCACTGGACAGTGTCCGGTGCGCCAACCGATCCCGGGGAGCAACGGTCGGCTACTCTCCGTATGGAAAGAAATCAAGCACCGGACATGAACAATAGCTGTCCGGTGATGCACTCGACAGAAGGCAAGATTGGCCATCCAAGTTGGTCTCCAACGGCTCCTAGCTGCCTTGAGGCTATAAAAGGGACCCCTAGGCACATGGAGGAGGACACCAAGCATTCTCTAAGTATTCAAAAGCATCCAGACTCCGCTCTTGCGCATTCGCTTCATAGTGTTAGTGATTTGGGCTCCATTCGAGTTGTGCACTCCCTGAGTTGTCATTTGAGCTCAAGTCTTCACTTGTGTGCGTGGTTGTGCTGCGTATTTGAGTCTTGCGTGTGTTGCTTCTCCCAACCTTACTCTGTGCCTTCTTTGTGATCTCTATTGTAAGGGCGAGAGACTCCAAGTTGTGGAGATTCCTCGCAAACGGGAAAATACACTAAAGGAAAGACATGGTATTCAAGTTGATCATCGGATCACTTGAAAGGGGTTGAGTGCAACCCTCGTCCATTGGGTCGCCACAACGTGGAAATAGGCAAGTGTTACTTGGCCGAACCACGGGATAAAATCGTGTGTCTCTTGTGCTGCTTTCTCTGTGATTGTTTTCATTCACAAGAACTCGCCTCAAAACTACTTAGTCGCACTAACACTTCTATAACTAAGTTTTGTGGCTATTTAGTGTTTGATTTTACAGGATCACCTATTCACCCCCCCCCTCTAGGTGCTCTCAATTAGCGACTCTATGCGCGTGTTGTGAGACAACGACGTCGACAAGCTGGTCCTTCCTATCAGCGAGAGGGAGGGTGTGACCGCGGCCACGGGGTTACTGGACCGAATGCCACGTTGGGCACCCTGGCCATTGTTTTCTCTTTTTATATTTTCTAGATTTGAATTTAAGTTTGATTTTCAAATTTAAATCAAATGAACTCGAAATCACTTCAAATTTTATTTAGATCATCTTATGTTTAAAAGGGAATTTTCAAATTCCTCTCAAGATTTGCAACATATTATTTGTGAACTCAAATAAGTTTTGTACCATGCAAAAGTAAGGTGTTATAAAAAAATCATCATAATAGATATCCATGAGCTGAGCAAGCTTATCCACATCAAACTTAGAGAACGAACTTCTTGGGTCAATACAAGAAAAAACACACAAGCAACTTTGAAGATAGGTTTTTAAAGCGATGATCAAATTATGTGGTGATAGAATATATATATCAGCATATAAAGTATCAACATGATAAAAATGCTCTATAGTGATATTGTTTCTCCCACCTTTCCTTCATCGACAAAACTATGGTACAACATCACTCATATCTGATATTGGGATATCATTTGCATGGCAAAATGTTGTGGTTTCTTCCAACAATGCCTCCCAACCCCCGCTTCTCAAATTAATCAAAAGTGTTCTCACATTAACAACCAAAGACAGTTTGGACAACATTTTGATCCTTTCTTTGCAAGAGAAGAGAAAGCTCATTTGTGATATGGAGGATTTGTAACATCATCTTCATCATAAACAAAAGTTGAAACACTTTGTTTTTTCAACAAATCCACTTGCATCTGATGGATTGAGCTCATGTTGATACACAATTTCTAAGACTTCTATTATTGAATCCCACATTGACCCTAAATGGAACGTAAACGCCTAAGAGGGGGTTAATTAGGACTTATATTTCTCACGCTCTAAACTATGCCAATAGATAATCTCTTAAACAAAAACTATGCAAATAACCGTGCGAACTAGTGCAACAAAGGTTTTGTCTAAGTGTTGCTATCTCTACCACAAATCGAAGTTTTGCAACCTAAGCTCCAGTCCTACCAACGAGCCTATGTTTTAGGCTAAGAATGATAAAGAGCACAATTTAACTAAACAATAAGTGTATAAGCTTAAAGGAGGTAGAGATGCAAACTCCCGTTGATGCACCGGTATTTTTATCAAGGTATCAAGAACCACGTAAGTTTCTTACTAATCCTCATTGGTGCCCCTACGCAGAGGCAAGCCCATGCGAGGGCAAAGCAATTCAGGCAGGTAACTATGTAGATAACCACCGTATAAGTGGTGCTCTGCTTCTTGTGTCTCTTGGATGCTCCTTGTTGTCTTCACTATCAAGCTTCTAGCCGAAACGTCGTGGGCCTCATTCCCTCCGATACATGGTGGTGGTCACACCCCAAACAAAGTTGGTGTAATCTCATAAGACTCTCATCCCATTCTGTACAACTACAACGGCTCGTGCAAGAGCCGAGGATGGTTGTGGATTTTCTAACCTCACTCAAACAACTAGAAATAAACCTAGAAAAAACACAATAGCAATTTAACTAACCTAAGCACTTCGAAAGCACCTATGCTAATCACCGAGTGATTCTATTAAGCACTTGGGTGTATGGAGCTATGGAAATGTGTCTAAACTCTCTAGCAATGTTTCTTAGGCTCCCAAACTTGAGAATAGACGGTTGATGGGGTATATAGAGCCCCACTCCCAAAATAGCCATTGGAGGAATCTAGTTGTTCTACGTCACATCGGACCAGTCTGGTGTGCCTCCAGTGTTGCACTAGACTGGTTTGGTGCTCCTCCATGTTAGCTAGCAATTGAACATCAAACAGATTCTCTATGCCATGCTAGAGATCTGGTGAACCATTGTAATGCCCGATGCACGGCACATCGGATAGTCGTTTGCCTCTCTGTGATGAAATTTCTCTGCTTCCCAACTTAGATAAGAGATTTAAGTGATGCTTATGTTGTAATATATCCTTCCTTTGGAAGAAGCACTAGTGCTAATCATAATTGATGTTACATAGTCAATGAAATCCTCAAGAATTGCACAACATTTTCGAGACAGCAATAACTATAAATTGCAATTAATGAGCAAATCAATGAACATAGAAAGCAAATGTGTTCTCATCTTGAATTAATTTTTGAAGACCATTAAATTCACCTCTCATATTAGAAGCACCACCATACCCCTGCCCTCAAAGTTTTGCAACAACTAATCAATGATCACTTAACATCTCAACTGATGCTTTCTTCCATGATTATGATGTCGTGTCCTTCACATGCTTGATACCCAAAAATAAATCTATCACTTCACCTTTTTATTGACAAATCTCACAGCCATTTGTTATTTAACTAATATATCATAGGATTCATCAATAAGAATAGAAAATATACAATCTCCCACTTCTTTTTTTATTACCGGTGTGACTGCTTCTACACAGCAGTTTGCAAGTTCTTTTTGAATCGTTTTGGAAGTCGTTTTAGCATTTTTGGGACATAACTCATCAAAAGCTCTTCTGACCTCTTCACTTCTTTGTTTGTACCAATCAAGAAATTCTAAAAAAAATACGTTTATTTAAGAAAGTACTAGTCTCATAATGTCCATGGAATACTTCAGCTTGCAATGCAAGAAGATTGACAATACTAAAGGAAGTTTACAGCTAGGTCTCATATTTAACCAAAGCATCTTTATTATAATTTGAAACCTTATGTCTTACACTTGACCTTTGGTTATGAAAATCATGGAATGTTATTGTTGCAGCATTATGTATGCTATTAGGTCCACCAACATGTTTTGGAAATGTCATATAAACATTCCTCCACTATGAGAAGTCAACTTTTGTAATGTGTCATGACATAACTTATCATCCATTCGATCATGCTTAAAAAGGTAACAATAGAGGCAATACGCCTTATTCTTCTCCATGTTATATCCCAACCAACTATTTTGCCTGAACTAATGTTTTTGATAGCTCCTTTATAATGTGATTGTGGAGAAAATGATCAGTTGGAATATGAAGTCTCGGATCAGAAATAATGTGATCTAGATTGAATTGATTTATACCTTTGACTTGACCATTAACATCTTCACCATTGACATATCGAACAGGTGCATTCTCCTCATGCATGAACCAGTGCAACTTCTTCACTATTATCCTCTTGAACATGAACTTCTACTTTGGTTCATGGGAAACTCCACTAGCATGAGTACTTGGTCCACTTCCAACAACCTTGGCTAGAATAACTCTTCAAATATGTCATTTTTCAAATCGTATACCATGTATTAGAACACATTACATCCATGAGCCATATGTCTGGTCTTCACACAATCATTTGAACATTATAAACAACTATCAAATTTCAAAGGTATAACTTTTTGGGTAGTCTTGTTTCCCTTGTTTTTGTTTCCAACTGCGAACACAAGGTTGATTTGTCCCTTGTAGTTCGGGTTGTGATCAGTGATGGTAATGGTAGCGTCTCGGGTTGAGTCGTGTGGACTAACTGGGGCATGAGTTATGTATTTGTGCAACCATATCTCTCTACTTGTGGTGTGTAGGTGTGGAGCATAGGGACGGTGACCGACGACGAAGGTGAAGGTCATGCGGGTTTATGTCGATGAACTGGGAGCGATGAAGGACGAGCGTTGGGACAGCCATGGTGGCTGACACTTGGGACATGCACTAAAGCGAGGACGTGGTAGAGTGGATCATGTCGCCGGCGTGGTCAAGGACTAGTGGAACACATGTCTAGGATGTGGGGGATGCGCACACGATGTGCTACTCGCGATGATTTGGTGGTTGAGCCCCAAAACCACCTAGCACTATGGATGATAGGTTTTCACCGAGTTTGGACCTCAAAACTCAGTGGTTACGATTCCAACGGGAATAAGAGGCGGCATGTGGCATCATCGTGAAGGGTGTGTCGAGGCGAAGAAACTTCATGAAGAGTGCATGCTCGTCGGATGAAAATCCCAGGAGTCGGTCCATTTTGCACTTGGCTAAGTGGATAGACTCTATGTATTTAGGGGTAGTTTAGGGTAGTGAAATAACTCTCTATAAATAGGAGGAGAGTACTAGTTGTGCAGCGATCTCTTTTGGCTTAAAGCTCTTGCACCCTTTGTTTCTATTCTCTAGTATTGCTCTAGGTTGAGATTCGCAGGTGTTTTGTACTCCACAGCTGTGTACTCCAAATTTTGAGAGGAAGTGTGCCCATAACTACTCATGGTCCAGTGTTTATCAAATCATGTGCTCATTTTGTGTTTGCTACAGTTTTTATTTGATTTTGTCTCCGCTCTCAACCCCTCTCTTCTCTTTCTGAATTTTGGGAGAACCGTCAATTTCTTGAGTTGTGGTTTGTGTTGGGAATTGCCTTCTAGTGATGGTCACTTTCTAGACCACTGCAAACATCATGTTTGAGCAGTTTGTGGTCGTGATCTGAAATCACCTCGTTTTGAGTTTGTTTGAGAAAACCCCAACAAAACTCTAATCAAATGGGGATTTTGAATCTGTTTGTGTAGTTGTGATTTGCTCTAGATCAAACTTTACAAATCATCTTCTTTCTGAAGTTTGAGAGGACCTAGGCAGAGCGTGGAGGAAGCGGGTGGCAGTGTCGTTTTAGACTCTGATGGGAGGCCTACTCATGAAGGCTAGATGTGTTAGGGTTTAGGGATAGGATTTTTTACTATTGGTACCTTCTTGTGTTGGGCCAAGGTATTGCTCAAGCAATATCGTGCCATATTGGTACCTTCGTCCATGCTTAGCCCTAGCCCCAGCTTCAACCGACCACAGGGGCTGACTTGTTGAGACAACTAGAACTTGAGGCGACGCCTATGTAGCAGTACCATCATTCGCAACGTGGAGCTATGGCATGGTCAAGAGCACCACGAGTGTCGGTGACGAGCAGAACTATGTCATAGGCGAGAGCTCCATAATCGTCGGGTACGTCCCGCCCTATGCCTCTAGCAACATCTAAGCCTCGTATCTATGGCCCTGTTATCACCGTTAGTTCTAATACAATCTTGCTCATGAACCCTAGCCACTAAATGCATGAGAACTCGTAGGTTATATCTTTGGTGTTGGATGGTGACGTCATTAGAATGATGAGTCGGCTAAGAGACGACGAGGTAGACAGTGGTGACTTTCCTTTCACTCGCCATATAGATACAAATTGGATCTCTAAAGTCATATTTATAAGAGGGATACATCACACATTGGTTCACATGTCAGATCACTTTCTATTTAATGTACTCGATATAAAAGGATACCACAATCATAAAATTATTGTGTCCTAGATTAGGATGCGAGAAATAAGTTTGGTTCATTCACTTAAACGAACCGGATAAGACCCACGTAACACTAACAATCTTAGAGAATGCACGATAGACTATATATGCGATAGACTATATATGCAATTGTCAAGCATAGTATGGAACAACCACACACTAAGCAGAGGATCAAGGTCATCAAGGGCACACTAAACAGACGGTCAAGGTCATCAGGAGCTAAGGCCAACTCCAGCAACGCCGTGCGTACAGGCGTGTATAACACTATTTTACACTGTATATGTACTATTTGTAGAAAATAGTTTAAAATAGGGAGTGAGATAGAGAGTCTGTTGGAGATAGCCTAAAGATGTATGAAAGATATAACTGTCACTCACACCTATCATCGAATCTTTTACGGTACTTTTCTAGGCTTTAGAGTTAAGATTTGGTAGCAAGTTGTTTGTGCATTCGGGACTACTATTCAATTGTACTTTCAAAAATTAAAGCAAATTCTACCTATCTTATGACAGATTTTATCATCAGAATCTACCAGTGACCGTTTCCTGACCAAAGCACAAGACCGTCGCTACCCCTGTTGCTTGCCAAGTTGCCATCACCTGGACATGTATTGAAGTCAGTTGCCATCCTGTCTCCTCCCCAACACCTGAACCCCCGCTGAACCAAACCTGAGTGTATTGAAGTCAGTTGTCAATTCAATTGACAAGGAGAGCTCGTAGGATGTGGCACATACCTCTAAATGAATCGTACGGTGAGAAATTCAAGTTGACGCAAAAATAAAAAATAAAAGGGACTTTTAAATGTGTCCTTAATTCAATACCACTCCTTAATTTTGCCTCTCTCTAGTAGTAAAAACGTCTTATTAAGAGAGGTAAAACTGAGCACTTGTGCCAGTTCTGTTGACAAGGAAAGGTACTAGGAGGTGGCACGAATCTAACGAATTGTAAGGCCAGAAATTTGATATACTCCTATTGAGTTGACAGATAAACAAGAAATCTCAGCACTGTTCATTCCAGTTAAACATGAAAAGACTGCTTCGCAAATAGCTCTGGGCACTGCACTAGATCTGCCCAGTTAACGGATAAATAGTATAACTAAAGTTAAAATAAGTGATAAATAATTTATATTTTATAAATAGAAATTCATAGGTGCTCGGTACCATCCTTTTAACTTTGTTAACAAAGAAAAAAACTACAGAAATAATCATTGATTGAACTCACCCTCGAGCTCAAAATGACATGCCAATGGAAAGAGGTACACTGAGAATTCGAGATGTAGAACGTAACAGCAGAATAATAAGAGCTATATATTCTTGCAGGATGTCTCCGCAAATGAAAGGACCAACACTCTTGATTTCCTTGGGAACCAGCGAAAAAACATATGAACTTCGTCTGCAATTCTGCATAGTGCACGGGAAGAACCTCAAAACGAAAACTGCAGAGGGGAAGAATCTCAAAACGTAAACTGCAGAGTCCGATACAACCATTCCCGCCCGTACACCACAAGAAAAAGGCATATCCGCATATGAATCAGATCGAGAGAAATTGCCCATATGGACCTATCTAAGTGCCTGTTTGTTTCGGCTTCTGGCAGCTTCTGACCACCAAAAACTGCTGCGGACTGCCAAACGCTCAGCTTTTCAGTCAGCTTCTATACAATTCATTAGGGCAAAAACCATCCAAAATCAACATAAACACATAATCGGTTGAGTCGTTGTAATAGTAGGAATCCGTCACTTTCTAGATCCTGAGCCCTATAAACAACTTTATCTTCCTCCACACGTAATCGTAATGATACTCAGATTCTTTCCACAGCCAGATTCTCCCCACAGCCAGATTTTCAGAAAAGCTGGTCAGAAAAAAGCTGAACCAAACATGCCCTATATCAGAAGGCAGAGAAATAGCCGTTCCCCTATACCACAAGAAAAGGCATATGAATCAGATAAAATAAAAAGAGAAATTAACCATATGGACCGATCTACGTTAAGGGTCTACGTTAAGGACTTGTTCGTTTCAACCCCAATCCATATGGATTGAGGATGATTGAGGGAGGTTTCAATCCCTAATAAGTCAAAATCTCTCACAATCCATATCAATCCCCTCCAATCCATATATGGAATGGAAATAATCGAACAAACCCTAAAGGGTAGACTCACTACCGAAGACTCACACGACAAAGGCATAAAACAAGGTAAGCTTTCCGCTGCAAATACAGATACTACAAATTCATGACCCAATGAAAATAGGAAGAGGCTACTTCAAACCTAGGATCTGGTGGCTCGGTAAGATAACTCTCACCATTACACCTAATTGTCCTTATAAGTTAGAATTCCTACAATATTTATTAGACTCTGTAGGAGAATCTCTTCTAGATACAAACCCACATCCTTTACTGTAAAAAAGGCCCATTGTTAGCTACAATGACTTAACATTTACGGAGGGACCAAATCTCTGGTCTGAAACCCAAACTTTCAAGGTTCACTAGGTTCGTCCACTGGCAGATAAAACAAATCCTCATTTACGATCATAAGTTGACATACTGGACAAAGAATACTTGTAAGATGATCCCTTCTTATCTGATGATCGGGAGACAGCCGCAAGGGGATCTCCAGAATAGAGCCTTGATCTTGAAGATGCCTGCGCACTTGGACCATTCAAAGCACCAGGTCCAGGAGGTAGAGTGATGGGCCTGTATGGCCTGGTGGACGTCACTCCATAATAATTTGCACTACCACTACCATATTGAGGCGGAACAGCAAGGGCCTGATTTGGGATGCCAACTGGACGATGGCTCCCAGCAACTAGCTGTGAAATCTGAGCGATTGCTGGCAGTACATTCTGGGTTAAAGCAGCTTGATACTGATTTGACACTCCAGCTTTATGAATGCTCTGTTGTGGCTTAAACTGTTGAGTAGAGGTTCCAGCAAAGTTCACGTTCTGGCCCGAAGATCCTTTCACCACATTCTCAGACCTTGGTCTCTTAGCAGGCTGCATCAGCTCCTGTATCCTTTTCTGCTGCTCCTCAATGTTCTTACTAACCTTTCGAGCAGCCGCAGCCGCTGCAGCAGCAGTTCTTTTTCTCTCAGCACTTTGCTGATCCAAATGTGCCATTCGCTTGTTAGCTTCTTCAAAAATGGGCAGTTCTTCTAGCTTCTGTTCCTTAATGAACTTCTGCAATGTTCCAATAAGTGTGCGCTCTTTTGCATCAGCTGCATTCTGCCAAAGTGTTAAGATAATTTAGAAATCAAGAACTGCCTACAACCTTGAACGTATACTGTTTACAATAAACAATGCAGCAGAGATGCACCTGAGTAGCAAGATCATCTCCCCTGATGCGGATCATCTTACCAGCAACTGCGGCATGATCAATGTACGATCTCATAATAGGCAACAAAGCGTATTTGTGCGCTATATTAAGAGCTTGAATGAATTTGACTGCCTCTAGCTGTTTGTTTTTGTTTACCATTTTCTGAATGAGGACTGGTGCAAAGAATTATTTCATATAAATGTCAGTTTTTTATCAAAAATAAAAACCTTAAAAATTGCCTTGAAATTTTGAAGCAGCAGGTGCAGAGGTGACCCTGATTGAGTCAATAATAGACTACAGATATTGGGAACAAATGCAAACACAACATTTTAGTGAAGCTTGTTATGTGGCATTCTATAAAAACACTCTTATGAACAAAATGGCATTGCTAAAAAAGTTGCAGCATCTATGTGATTAACTAAGGCAAATAAAACGCACAATTTGTGTCCCTCTCCTTTTCTTATCCCTGAGGGGCTCTGCAGTCTGCACAACTATTCTCTTCCTTTCACCATACGAGGTAGGCAGCTCTCTTACATTGTTCGAGAACAGAACTACAGAATTCACACAATTTTTTTCTGATACAGAGGAACTGAATTTCATTACTGATAACCAACAAAATTACAAGAGTTCCAGATGTTAGGTGTTCTCTATGTTCGTTAACAGAAACTGAAAAAAAAGGGGAAGCCTTGCGCCCTGATCGGGCGCGCAATCCTATCCGATTGGTTGCAGCCCCTGGTCACATGGCGCTATATAAACTGGGGCAGGGGCTAGGGCTAGGGCGATCAGGCATCCAAGGTAATGTGGCGGCTAGGGTTTATGCAAGGCAGAAGGCGATGGCCTTCCATGTAGGCCACTGCCCTAGTTTATATAGGGCTCTGTGACCGGGGGCCACAACCAACCATATAGGATTGCGCCCCCGATCAGGGCGCAGTTCGTTAGGATTCCCCCTTTTTTATTCAGTTTCTGTTAACAAACATAGAGAACACGCTAACATTTTCCTCTTTGTTCTCTAATTTTCTTGTTCTTTAACTTTCTAGGTTCCATTCCTTAACAACCTTACACATCAAGACTAATAGGTAACGGTGACCGATTAAGTGTCATCGAATCCATTGACTATAACATGCTCACTTGCCTCAGAATGGAATATCTTTTCTATGGTTGCTTCTTTATCCCCTTGATCCAGAATCATAGGCTCTCCCTTAATCCAATGCGTCCAATGCTAGCTACGTGTTGTCTAAACACGTTGGGTGGAAGGCCTTTTGTGAGCGGATCCATTGGCATCTGTTGGGTTCTGATATGATCAACTTTAATGGTTTGATCCTGGATCTTCTTCTTAACATCATAACACTTAATGTCAATGAACTTGGCAGCCCCACTTAACTTGTTGTAGAAGTAAGACACTGCCGCCTCATTATCGCGGTAAATTCTAAGTGGTTTTTTCTATGCTATCAACCACTCTTAATCCGGGTACAAATTTCTTTGCCTCCATCGTCTGTCCTTGCCTCATGCATTGCTACAAACTCGATGTGCATTGTCGATGATGCAACCACTGCCTGTTTGCAGCTCTTCCAAAAAACACCTCCCCTATCAAGTGTGAATACATAACCTGAAGTAGACTTCAATGTATCTACACAACCTGCCCGGTCAGCATCTGAATAGCCAATATATATATATATATATATATATATATATATATATATATATATATATATATATATATATCTTTTGTGCCTTCTAAATATCTTAGAGCTTTCTTGTGTTCTGTGGCTGTGCCTGGATTTATCTAATATCTGCCAAGCACCCCAGTAGTAAATGCGAAGTTAGGGCGAGTGCAAATTTGAGCATACATAATGCTTCCGATAGCTAAAGCATACTCCCTCCATACTCAGAATTAAGGTCGTTTAGGACATCATTTGTGATATCAAGGAGCAATTAATTGCATGTAGTTTTCCCGTGTATGCCCCTATTAAATAGGGTGTCGGGTCCATTAGATACGCATTCATTTGCTTGTCCGGCTGGTTATGTCCGTTGGGGTGAAAGCTTAGGTCGCGCCTTCGAGCCCTGCAACATCATCTCATTCTCCAGAAATACTACATGTCTTGTTTCTACAAACTTGTTTTGTCTATCCGGACAGTAGAATATAAAATCCTTCGACTTCTCAGGGTAGCCAATAAAATGGCAGCTAGTTGTTCTTTCAACTAATTTTCCCTATACGAGATTCAATATTCTTCCTTCTGCTGGACAGCCTATTATGTGTAAATAGTTTGGTGTAGGTTTTCTACCAGTCCACAACTCATATGGGGTTTTAGGCACTGATTTGCTAGGAACTTTGTTGAGTATATGTATGGTGGTTTTTAAAGACTCCATCCACAGACTCAATGGTAAACTAGAGTAACTCAACATACTTCTTACCATGTCCATCATTGTTTTGTTTCTCTTCTTTCTACCACCCTATTCTGTTGGGGTTCAACTGGTTTGAGTACTAGGTAACTATTCCGTTTTTTGCATGAACCTTGCAAAAGGTCCTGGTAGTTGTCATACAATGTATGGCGTCTGTAGTACTCGCCCCGCGGTCAGATCTTACTATCTTTATCTTCATGTCGTCTGCTTAGTGTTTCTTGGTCGTCCGGCTAGGGTTTTGGTATTGGGCCATTTTCAGCCCATCTACAGTATCATTTAGTCTAGCCTCTCCTCTGCCCATGCCCAGCCCTCCAAAACCAGCGTACACGTACACCTCCTCTCTTGCCCAACTTCCAGCCTTCAGACCTGGTCGCCGGCGGCTGCCCCTGCGCCCCAGATCAGACATCCAGCTCCAGCGACCACAGAACACCGGTGGCTGCTCACCTTCGCCCCCTGCTGGCCTGCTACACCGGCGCCTCTGCCTGCTCGGCTGCTGTCCAGAAGACCAGTACCGGCGGCGGCTGTGACCTGTGACAGAGCAACAGCAGCGACTGTGACAAACTACCGGCGTCTCCACTCTCCAGCAGATCAGCACCATTGATGAGATGAGCTCGTTGCGTCAAGGTTCCTCCTGCCCCCCCCCCCCCCCCCCCCCCCCCTTATCTTTATTTCTGCCAGTGCCCAGTGTCAAACTAGTGGATGGTTGCTGGCTTACTGCTCTACTCCTAAGCCATTGCTAGGTAGTCAGGTTCAGGTAAGTAACAAATCACAATAAAGCAATCTGTTATTTTGTTTATCCTAGTTGTTTATTCTAATTTATATAATGTATATAGGTATATTTATGTATATATACCTATATAAATATAACTACTAGTCTAAAAGGTCTAGGATGACCAAGGACCGACTAGGGGTCGACTAATCGACCTGGTCGTCGCCTAATCGCGACTAGTCGCCTAGTCGGTCCTAGGGTTCGACCAGGCGATTTGAAATCATTGGTTGTACTGCATCATCTTATGATAGTACTGTGGTGTCAGTGTGCCCTCTGTGGGCTCAGTGGGTTTCTCATACTGAAGTGCATAGTCTATTTCACTTACATTGAACACCATTTCTAAATCTCTCGCCAAACATGGTAGTTACTACTATTTAGCGGTTCTATTTGCCACAGTTGGCCAAGAATCAAGGCAATGTTTGCACCTTTACAAAATAAAACCGAAAATATTTAAGACCATAATGTAACCTAAAATTCTAAAACATAATACTTGCATGTATTAAATATTCGACGTTGGTTAAATAACAATCATGCAACTAATACCAACTTTCTGACTCAAATTCTAAAACGACGTTGGATGAAATAGAAAATTAAGGTTATGTTCTAAATGTGGCACAAAAAATATTAAAGTTTGGTCAAACATTAAATTACCACATTATTTCTAAATTTCTATGCAATTTAATGAAAATTAATTCACTTTGGCTTCATAATTAACACAAAAATGCATAAAATATTCCAAAATTGCGTAGCAAAAACTAAATAGTCCATAAATATCTCCAGAAAAAAAATCTGTCTCATAAAATATTTTTCTACAATTCTTAACCATTTTTTAGAGAACTAAGAATTCATTTCTATGGCACTAGTGAATTCCGGTGTACCCACGGCACAGATCCCTAACACTCCTCCACGAAGTCCTAATGTGCAGAGTGGTGGTGACCAGGAGCTAGGACGATAAGATGCAGGAGCACCTTCTACCCAGGACGTTAACCAATTGGCTAATCTTGCCCTTAATCAAGGGCAAGAAGGTATGACTATCTCTCTGTTTATGTATTCATCCCGTCGGAGAACAGATCAACACATTCTTTATTTCATAAGTTCTTTAGTCTATTAATTCTATCACCAGATACTTCAAAATTTAGACAACGAAACCCATCCCTTGTGATGACCACACAGGACTCAGCCCGAAAGACAACCAAAACAACAGAAGGCATACAATCATAGAACATATTTATAAGATAATGGCAATCAGATCTAGGAAGCAGGACCAACAGAATGTCCGCCAGCTTAGCTCACAAACCATGAAAGAAAGAATTCCAAGCAAACAGATTCTGATACAATGGTTAACATTTTTTTCACTTCAGTTGCATGCCAATGTCTGGTTTTTCATTTCACAAATATCTCAAGGCCGAGCTGAGTTGAATGTGATAGAACAGGAAAGTACATCTGAACCTGAATGGGGCAAATTTATGTAATAGGAATAACAACTCAGAATAATAAGAAAGTGACATGAAGTTTGATATTGAATTGATTGAAGCATGAACGAGTGCTAACTTAGGAATTATACAGAATTATTCAATTGAACTAAAGGTCACTAACTATCCTGATATTGAGTTGATCATTTTTAAGCAATAGCTTACTCACAAGACCAAGACACAGAATTCACCCCTTAACCTATCACTCATACGCATCCTGAGAAACACTCCTCTGGTTAAACAAGACATTTTACCGCCCTCCTCTTTGTCCAAGAAAGAGAGAAATGTGACTTACTTGGCATATGCTGGTCGAGGTCCAGGCCCAGGACGACGAACGCATCAACGGCGCGCTCACGACCTGAGATCGACACGACAAGATCAAGCACCTCGCTGGTACCGCCCACATCCTCCACGAGCCCAAACACTCCCACGAGATGCAAGAAGGCGAACGTCTCCTGCTTAAACATCGTCTCCGTCCCGATCCGCTTGCCTCGCTTCCAGTCCGTCGCAACAGCTCTGGCCTCCTCGCGCGCCTCAGGCGACGGCTTGACACCAATCGCGCGCAGCCGGTCGAGCAAGGCGATGAGCAGGCGGCAGGACGCCTTGACGCAACCGTCGCTCTTGGCCACCTCCGGCAGCGTGCGGCAGAAACTCGCTGCCGCGGAGAGGACCAGAAGCCCCGGGTCGGGCGCAACTTGGAGGGCTGCGTCGAGGGCGCGCGTGGGATCCTTGAGCTCGTCCCTGTGCTCGGTGAGGTACGCGCGGAGGCCGGCTCCGTCCATCGCCGAGCAGATCAGCTCGAGCTCCGAGAAGCCGGCTAGGCGGGCGGCGAGGGCGGAGTCGAGGGTGGAGGCGTGGGTCTCGACGGCACGCCATGCGGCGGTAAAGGCGGAGAGGGCCGTGGAGTAGGCCTGGAGGGAGGCGATGACGCCCGGGATGGACGGCGCGGAGTCGGCCATGGCTGGTGGCCGAAACCCTACCTGTGCTCGGTGAGGTCCCTGGTGCGTGGTCTGTGTCCTTTCCTCCTAAAACAAAGTCGAAGAGTCGGGCCAGGGAAGGCCCGAAAATGTTCCCGCCCGTTCATGTCGGCCCAATTTCTTTTATCCAATAATTGTGGAGGCCTATTTCGGCTGGCCACTCCGGCCCACTTCCCATCTCATTTGCGTTTTCCTAAAAACGTACTCCCTCCATAACAAAATAATCGCACGATTCAAATTTTGTTCAGAAATAAATGAATGCATGGCACGAGATTTCATATACAGCACCAGGCAGAAGCAGCAGAGGTGGTGCCAGCAATCGGCCGAGGTCGGCTCCGAATTGCGGTGTCGCCTGTTGGACGAGCTCGACCGAGGCGGGCACGGCTTGCACATGGCTGCCAATGTATGTGCGTCAAACTTAGGCCTGCTTGTAAGCGGAGTTTCTACTAATATTATGATATGTTTGGTTGCAACGATAGGATGGAACGGATAAGACTGTTGGAGACTTATTCTCAAATGCTATGAATTAAGAATAAGACAACATATAAAATGTTAAATGTTAATGTCCTTCGTTCTTCGAAGTATTATTTTTCTAAGGATATAATGATCTTCGGACGAAGGTTATGAATGATATACATTCATAAATATGACATGTAAAATCAGGAGACGAAAGTTATGAAACATAAGACAACAACATAGATAATTATATAGTACCAAAATATGAACATGTATTGATAAATAATCATGAATATATAAAAATTGAACTGAATTACATTTGTACCTTGAGTTTCACAGAAACACGAAGATACGAATGCGGTGAAAAAGTGTGAACAGTACGGGGATACTGTTCACCTATTTATAGGCACAGGGCGCAGCCTGTGTGAATTTACATTCATGTTCTCTACAAATGATTACAATCATTACACAGTTTATCATGGGCCGATTGGTCATCTCATCTTTAAGTCGGTGCATTTTGAAATATAATATGAAGCTCCCTGACTGATAGCTTCGGCATCGTTCCTGTTCTGGCCTTCCGAAGGTGCTTCTTCTCATATGACCTTCGGCGACGAAGCAGACCCCCAACAGTAGCCCCTTCATGGTGCCAGATCGTTTTTCGTAACGAGCTTGACCCGTGGAAAATTCTTTTATGCTTCGGAATACCAAAGGTCCGAAAAACACCTTCCCTGAGCTCGTTGCCGAGAAACGACTTAAATATTTCGAGTGCAAGGCAGTCCCACCATAGGACGGGTTCACTCGATCTGGTGATTCGACTCCTCGGGCAGTATGGTCCACCGTTCAGCGGGTGTGGGCGGCTGTTCAGCGGGTGCAATTGTCCTGTCGATTTACCTTCCCACCTACAACACTATATATACAGACGGGTAGGTGTGAAGTTACCACAACATTTACTACTATTGTATTGTTGTGTTGCCGAAAAATTCCACCACAGCCGAAGCTTATTCACCGTACTCCAAACCAAAGCTTTGTCTCAAGAGGGAGCTTCGGCAAATATAAAAATTATTCAACTTCGCAAGAAATTTAATCATCAAATGGCTAGGGTCCGTTCAACAGCTAGGGTTACACGCGACGAAGAGGAGGCCGAAGCTGCTGGAACTCCTCCGATCTCCAAAGTGATGAGGCGGTCGGGACTAGTTATGCCAGAGGGTACTGCTGACAAAGATGCACCTGCTGCCGAAGCTGAGCAGGCAGATATTGCAAAAAAGTGAGGCTGACGAGGAAGATATAGATGATTATTCCACCGTGCCATCTAAGCCCAGCCACTTGGATTTTAGAAAATCGACTGTCTCCGAAGCTGATATGCCGATGATGATAAAACTAGGTTACTTCGGGGAAGCCGAGAAGAAGCTGGTTCGCTTTGGCAGGGAAGAGACAACCCCGAAACCAGAAAACAATGAGGTGGTAGTCTTCAGAAGCTTCTTTAAAGCAGGATTAAGGTTTCCTCTGCATGGGATGATTGCAGATGTTTTGGAAAATTTCGAGGTTTATCTTCATCAGCTGACTCCTAACGCTATCGTTAGGCTCAGCGTCTTTATCTGGGCTCTCCAAAGCCAAGAAGCGGAGCCGGTTGCCAAAGCCTTTTGCCGGGTACACGAACTTCACTATCAGATGAAGGCTAGAGAAGATGGATTGCACAAGAACTTCGGCTGCTATAACTTTGCTTATCGCAAAGACATGAAGACTCCCGTGGTTAACTACCGCACCAAATGGCCGACCAGTTGGAAAACTGAATGGTTTTATGTTAAGATTGATGAGAAAAAGGAGAAGTTAGTTCAGAGCCCGCTAGAGCTAACCTTCGGGTTGACTAGGCCTCAGTGCAATATGACGTCGGGGACAGCATGCCCAGATGCTGTGGGTGATTTTAGAGTTGTGTCTGAGCATATTGGTACTAGGGATCTAGTTCAGGAATATTTAGCCAATAGAGTATTCCCAACGCTGAAGGAATGGAATATGCCGAAGCTTAAGGGAGAGAAGAAAAAGAATGAACTCGTTCGGTTGCCTTATCATTTTAAGTTCAAGAAACACTTCAAAGAACCCTGCCAGGAATGGTTAGATACAATTGAAGTTATGTGCAATGAAATCTTGGGCAATTATACGAAAAAAGAAGATCAACTGATGACAGCAGCCTTCGGCACCCGGTCGAAACGAAGGCTAAACCGAGTAATGGACGCTTTGAAATTTGAATACCCAGACTATGAAAGGTTAAGCAAAGGTGCCGAAGGGCCGAAACGAAGAAGGGTTGTTAGTGTTGTACAAAGGCAAGCTGCCAGGATGATAAAAGAGGATGAAAATTTAGCAAAAAAGAAAAAATCTAGTCATGAACCAAAGGTAGCTGTGTCAAAGAAAAGAAAGGCTCCAGCTTCGAAGCCGAAGGCTGATTTAGAAGAAGAAGCTCCCTCAACGCCTTCTGTCACTGATGCAGAAGAAATTTTAAAGGTAATGACTGAATCTCTACCTAATAAGCTAAGTCCGTTGGGACCGGAACTGATGAAGCTTTTACAGAAGAAGAAGAAACCTTCGGCTGCCGAGAAGCCTACTGAACCAAAAAAGCGAAGAATTATTACTATCATTGAGGCTATTGAAGAAACACCGCCACCGGCCTCAGCGCCAAAAACAGTAGCAGCCGAAGCTGCTCCTCCCGAAGCTACTACTTCCGAAGCTGCAGCAGCCGAAGCCACAGATTTGGAAACCACACTCGATGACATTGATGAAATAATTTTAAAAATGGCTGAGGAAGAAACTGCTGCAGCTGCTGAGGAAACCCTGGCCGCAGTACCTGAAAAAGGGGAAAATGCCTGAAAAAGAGAAGGAGGCTGCTGAAGATACTTTGGAAGAGGAAAATTTTAACTTTCAAAACATAATTGGGCAAGAATTGTCAAAGGCTGAAAAAGAAGAACTGAAGGACTATGCCATATCGTGCGGGTATCAGCCAGGGGCACTGCTCTTCGGCGGTGTTGCCAAAGAGAGTTTAGGATGCCTTCGGGACCGAATTGGGGCGAAGGTTGTCAGCACTTTATCGAAAAGTGTTGGTTTTCCGAAGCTCGAAGCTGATCTCAGCAGATACCGGCGACAGCATATCGCCGGTAGCCTGTTTTATTCTAACTTTAAGGTAAAATTTTTCCCTTTACTCTTTATTGTTTTGATATGAAGATGTTTTTTGATGAAGGTTATTTTGCCAGAGCCTACTGCTAAGCAAAGCCTTGAGGATGCAACAGGACCTCGAGGACAAGAAAAACGAAGTTATAATTGAGGGCTTAGAGAAGAAGATTAAAGATCATGAAGCTGCCCTAGAAAAGAAAGACTTCATGCTTCAAACGATGGAAGGTTCACTGGTAGAAGCTCAAGCTGAGATCGCTAGATAAACGGTGAACTTTCCCTGCAGTCAAAAAACTTTGAGCAAAAGAAGAATGATTTCCAAACAAAACTCGAAGTTGAGGCTGAAAAAGTTCAAATCTTCAGAAATCACTCAAAGATCTTCAGGAAAAATGCTTAGGCTTTAGCACCCGGTGCGTTCAATGGCTGAAACAGATCTTTAACTCAGTTGGGGCCAGCTCCGAAAAGTTTAAACCTTTGGTTGAAGACCTGCCGGGGACACTTGATCATATTGAAGGTGAAGTTGATGCTCTCGACGAAATTATAGCTAGACATGGTGACTTGTGTGCCCTGTTAGCTTCTCGAGGCATAGCTGTCGCTTTCATAAAGGCTGGCTGTACACATGGAAATATTGTAAACAGACCAAACTTCAGCCTATCACCGATAGACTTGAACGACATCCCCGGCCTGGCCCGAAGCATTGGAAACAGATTCGTTACTCAAATCTAGGCAAAGGGCAGGCGAGACCTGGCTGGTGATGAAGCTCGAAGTCACCTTAAACCGGTAATAAACTCGTACCTTGTGCTCACCTTCTTCCTTGAAACTTGAATTTACCTTATAATGCTTTGACATGTACAGGATGACGAAGCCGAGGAGCATTGAGCCGAAGCCTAGCAGACAATCCGAAGCTTAGTAGATAATGATGAAGCTGAAAACCTAGCTGTGAAAAAACTCTAGAAAAGCTCTTGTATTATCCTTTGTAAAGAATATTATAACTTGAGAATCAGACTCTACTCTGTAAATTTGTCCATACCTTGTAATATATTTTTACCTTTCCGTCAATGTGTGAACTGCTTTGATGTGGACGAAACTTGTATTTTTTGAGCCGAAGGCGAAAAACACCTTCCCTTCTTTTCGTTCGCAACAAAGCATTGATCTGCTTTCGAAGCCTTATTCTTGGAGACAAAGTAACTGTCTATCTGTATGATATGATGATGATGATCCTATGTATGCCTAAATAAATGTTTATGAATGCAATGTATGATGTAATGTATCGTGCAAGTGAATGCCCAGTCACACACTGTCAGGGTTTCGGACCCGGAGGGTCCCTGGACCGACGAGTAAATTTGTCGCTACGTGCCCCTGTCCAGATGGGTTGGTGCGAGATGGAACACAAGTGGGTGAATGAGCCTTGCATTATCTTGCACCAGGGTGCTTGTAGTAGGGGTTACAAGCGTTGCGAGAGAGCGAGGGCGAGAGAGAGCGAGTAGGAGAGAGCGAGAGAGAGAGAGTCCGGCCCCTGCTCGTCTTCTCCCGTCCCTTTGCTGTGCATCTACTTGTCTCTCCTGCCGTGCATTCGTATGTTCGTGCGCTCGTATACTTGTTCATTTCTTTCCCCTCTTTTTTTCTCTCTCTTCCTCCCATGGGGCCCTGGACACTCCCTTTTATAGATGTAAGGAGATGCCCAACTGTACAATGGGGTGTAGCTGGGAGCTAACGTGGCTGGCAGGGAAGTGCCCTGAGCCCTGTACAGATAACAACATGGCCGTCGGGGGGACGTCTCGAGTCCTGTAGAGGTAGTATCGTGGCCGTCGGAGAAGTGCCTTGAGCCCTATAGCAGTACAGCTGTTGGTGCTGCATGGATCCTGCTGACGTCTCCTTACTTCCGTAGGGGGCTTGAGAACCACCGACGTCATGGTTGCATGCGGGAAACCACCATCGTCTGTTACCGGGACAAGCTGGATGGGACGTCGGTCTTGTTCCTTCGTAGCCTGAGCTAGCTAGGAGTAGGGTAATGATGCATCCCTTGTGGCGCAGTTGATCCGAGCCTGAGGTCGGGCGAGGCGGCGGCTCCTCTGAGGCTGAGGCTAGGGCCGAGGCCCAGGGTCGGGCGAGGATGTGACTCTTCCCGAGGCCGAGGTCGAGGCCGAGCCCTGGGGTCGGGCGAGGCGGAGATCTCCTCCTGAGGCCGAGGCCGAGGCCGAGCCCCGGGGTCGGGCGAGGCAGAGCTTCCTGTTGCGCCCGAGGCTTATCTTGACCGTTGACGGTTTCGCCCGGGTGGTTGGCACAGCAGCCGGAGCGGGGCGGGCGACGCTGTTTTCCTGTCAGTTCGGTCAGTGAAAGGGCGAAGTGACTGCGGCCACTTTGACCTTTCCGACTGAGGCGCACGTGTCAGGATAAGGTGTCAGGCGATCCTAGCATTAAATGCGCATGCGATACGGTCGGCTGGTAAGGTGATTTGGCCAAGGTCGCTTGCACGACAAGGCTTTCCTTTGGCTGAGCCGAGGGTGCGCTCACTGCCTGAGGAGACCCTCGGGCGAGACGCGAACTCGTCCGGGACCACTGTTCCGCCCGAGGCCAGGCTCAAGCGAGGCGAGGCCGAGTCCCTTGGTAGACGAAGCTTTGACTTTGACCCGAGCCGTAAGCCTTTTTGGTTTGCCCTGAAGGTGTTTACCGGCCGTGATTAGGAGTGTTGGGGGTACCCCTAATTTCGGTACCCGACAGTAGCCCTCGAGCCTCGAAGGGAGTGGCGATGCTCGCTTCGAGGTTCTGCCGCATTTTTGGTGAGGGGACCGGCCTTTCTCGGTTATACTTTGTTCCGACGGGTGCGCGCGAGCGCACCCGCCGGGTGTAGCCCCCGAGGCCTCGGAGGAGTGGTTTGACTCCTCTGAGGTCTTAACGCTTTTCGTGATGCCTCGGCCGGTCCTGTTGTTCCCCCATGCGGTTTGGCCGTAGCCCGGGTGCACGATCGGGTTCTGAGTTTTGAAGCTGGTTTGTTGATGCTGTCAACAGTTTGGCCGTAGCCGGGTGCGAGAGTAGCCCCCGAGCCTCTGCATGGAGCAAGAGGACGATCAAGGACTGTCTTGACTTTTACTATACGCCCCTTCGTCGCCTTTCCGCAAGGAGGAAGGGGGGAAAGCACCATGTTACCCTCGGAGGGCACCGATCATGGCGTTTCCGGTGAGTTGCTAACGGGTGATCCAAGTGGACGCCCGTGCCCCGTTTGTTAGGGGTCGGCTAGTGGCTCGGAGGCGCGCTCCAAAAGTACTTGTAGGTGATTCGCTGGACCCGGACCCTTTTCGATAGGGTCCGAGGGCTCGATGCCTCCCTCCGGTGGGATTCCATTACGAGTCGTTCCCGCTAGTCTCGGAAATATCCTAGGGTACCTCGAGAGCATAGCCTGAGCCTCGGCCATTTATCGGACGTACCCAGGGTCATCCCTCACTCTGCGCGTTCTGGGGCGGTTGTCGAACCCTTTCGAGGGGCTAGCCTACGAACCCCTGATCAGTAGTGGGTGCGGAGCCCGAGTGCTCTAGGGCGGCTGTCGAACCCTTCCGAGGGGCCAGCCTTCAAACCCCTGATCAGTAATGGGCGCGGAGCCCGGGTGCTCTGGGGCGGCTGTCAAACCCTTCCGAAGGGCCAGCCTTCGAACCCCTGATCAGTAGGAGGGCTTGGGGGCCTGTTTCCTTTGCGAGGAAGGATCCCTTTCAAAATATACCCTTTCTCGGTCCCTGTGTCAAGAGAGAGAGAGAGGAAACAGAAAAGGATATGAATTTAAAAATCGTGGCGCACCTTTTTTGACGCGACCATTATGGTGGAGGTGAAACGTCGCTCGCTTCGCCTGCCAACGGTGTCGCTGGCTCTGCCAAGGAGTTAATGCGACGGGACGGGTGATTCGCGGGGCATCTATTGTGCGTGCGCGGGCCGTTCGAGGAACAGAAAGACCGTTTCCCCTCTGAGTTTGAATTCTGCGGCGGATTCGGGCGAAGCTTTGAATAATCCTCGCCCAGGCCTTTATATACCCGGAAGCGGGGCCGGCGATGGTTCTCCACCCTACCGTTTGCGCTCGCCTCCTGCTTTGGTTTCCACAACCTAAGAGAGTAGCCAGAGGAGAGAAAACCGCACACCTCATCCCTTCCGCCGCCACCGCTTTTGCCCGGCAATGGCTGACAAGGTGTCTGTTGTTTTGCTGCGCGACCCATGGCCATTCTTCACTGTTTCCGTGCGAGACCTGGAGGCCCTTGTCGTCGACGGTTTGCTGCGTCCCCTCTCCGGCGAGCCGCAGCCGAAGTGGATGGCCCCCGGGAGTGGGGTCGGCCCGTCTTCGCCGCCGGGGTACGTGGTCAGCTTTATCCCCTTCCATGAGCGGGGGTTTGGCGTACCAGCGAGCCGCTTCATGCGGGTGCTCCTGCACTACTATGGGGTGGAGCTGCACAACCTCAACCCCAACTCTATTGCGCAAGCGGCCATCTTCGCGGTGGTTTGCGAGGGTTTTCTGGGATTGATCCCCACTGGGATCTGTGGCTCCATCTCTTCACTGCGGAGTTCTTTGCCTTGACAACGGAGACAAAGAAGGTTCGTATGGCGGTGCGGGCCGGCAGCTGCACTCTTCAGCTGAGGCTGGGGCGCGCGCAGCAGTACATCCCCGCCACCCTTGCGTCTTCGAACAAGGGGTGGCAGAACCGGTGGTTTTATCTCCGCAACGACGACGGGAGGCTTCCGTCGTTTTCTCAATGAGTGGTGACCGCCGCCGGCGTTAATTGGCGCTGGGGGGCCACGCGCGAGAAACATGAGAAGCTCTAGCCTATTCTGCAGGCCTTGCAGAAATTACGAGATGGGGGCCTTACTGCTGCGGGGGTCGTCGCCACTATCCATCGCTGGAGGGTGCTCCCTTTGGCAGAGCGGTCGTTGCGGCTTGCAGAGATGAAGCCGGGGGTCGATTTGGAGGGCTCGCAGATGTCCTTGACCTCCCTCTCCACCGACGACCTCCTCAAGCGGGTAGCAAGTACGATAGGGAAGCAGGACGCTGGCGCCCTTACCCAGCCCACGATGCGCCCTGACCACGGGTATGTGTCCCTGGTAAGTGTCCCATCCTTCTTCTATTTTGCGCCGAGTTCTTCACGCCTCTGATCCTTACTCACTGGGGTTTTTGTTCGTCCCCAGGGGTTGAGGATTTATAAACCCGTCCGGCCACCGGTCCCGGAGGACGCGGTAGGCCGAGTCGCACGGAGAACCACCGCGGAGAAGGAAAAGGAGAAGAAGGACGCAAAAAAGGCCCAGGCTCGCGAGCGGATGCGGGCTCGGGATGCCTTGGAGAAGCTTCGTCGGAGGCAGGCGAGGGAAGGGCTCCCGAGGGAGCCGTCGCCGGAGACGCCTGACGACGACGATGACGACGATGGTGATGAGGACGATGACATGGCAGCCCGCCTTGGCCTCAGCCCAGATCCGAGGCCGGGCCAGGGGTCGCCGAGCCAGCCTCCTAGGGGGCCGGCACCATCAGAGCCTGGGGCCGGGACACCGAGGACCCAGTCCGAGGAGCGGAGGCAGGCCGAGGGGGTACTTGACCCCTTGGCCGAGGTAACGGGGGTGACTCCAGGGAGTCAAGCCGATCTGCCTGCCCTCCTGGAGCAAGTGCCCACGCCGGCTGCACAGGAGGTTGGTCCCCTGGCCGCGACAACACCTGGGCAAGCCGCCCTTTCGGCGCCTCGGGCGTCCGAGGTGGAAGCGGTGCCGAAGCCGGCGTCGGAGCAACCCTCGGTAGCGCCCGCGGAGGCTGGGGCTCGAGGAGCATCCCCGCAAGCACGGCTAGCCTTGGTCCGGAGCGGGTAAGTATCTGAGAATACCTCTGTTTTGGTTTTTTTTCCTGTGTGTCTTGATCTTGCTCTCCTTCTTTCAGTAAGCGGAGGCAGGGCTCGGCTGGTCTAGCCCCTAGGAAGGCCCTTAAGATGGGGCTGGCCTCCGTAGCCGGTGCTGCGGCGTGCCATGCCAGTTGGCTGGCTTCCACACAAGACGCCCTCGAGCGGGGGGGGGGGGGGGCAGGCAGCACGAGCTGCTATGGGGCTAGCCTCCCAGGCCGACCCCTCTTCTGGGATGGCCATCATGCCGGGGGAGGCTGCTGACGTAGCCGCAGCCTCGAGCCCGGCTGACTTGTTGCCGGTGCCGGCATCGACCCTCGCTGGGGCCATTGCTGATTTACCCGCGGAGCCGTCCGTTGCCGCCGACGTCGGGATGGCTGAGGCACCGCCGCCCGTGGCCATCCCGACCTCCCCGTTCTTGGTCATGAGGAGGGGGTAGCCATCGTCGCTGAGGTCGGCGATCGGAGGCCCGCTTCCTTAGCCGAGGAGAGGCCCAACACTTTGATTGCGGTGGTACCCAAAGCGCTGGCCGCAGGGGGACCCGACGCTTCGGTCGAGGTGCACGCGGAACCATGGCCCATCTTAGGGAGCAGCGGCCTTATCCATGCGCGACTCAACCTCGATGAATGGTGTGGGCAGCCGCTCCGGTTCTGGAGCCATGCCATCTCGGACCCGGAGCCCCTCCTCTCCCTCGACGATGAGCTGGAGGAGAGAACTCGGGACAACTTCCACGAGTATATCGAGGCGACGACGAGGTTGCTTCGGTCGGCCGTCGAGACCCTTTCTAGGGACGTTCCCAGGGTCTTCCAAGTAAGGGTTTCGGTGTAGACCTTGCATGGCCAGGGCACTCTTTGTCATGCCTTGTTTTCCCTTCTCAGGAACTTGCGGACGTGAGCACCACCAAGTCACTGTTCCTCCGCCGTGAGAGAGACGTCTGGGATTCGCTGCGGTCCCAGAGGACCGTGCTTGCCGAGGCAAATGAGCGGCTTGCCCAACGGAGCACTGAGGTGGCGGATCTTCGGCTAGAGGAGATGCAACAGCGGCTTGCCCAAATGAGCGGCTTCCCAGGCCGAGGAGATGCAACAGCGGCGGCTAGAGCTCGGCCAGGTCCTCGGCAAGCTGGACCAAACTCGGAGCCAAGCTGTCGAGGCTGTGAGCCGGGCTGAGGCCCTTAAGGGTCAGCTGGCTGAGGCTGCGGGGCGGCTAGCCAAGGCGTCCGCTCGGGCCGAAGGTATGTGTCGCCCACTTTGTAGCTTTGACTTAGCTTCGTTCTTTGCCTCGTGCCTGAAGAGTATTGTTTGGGTGTCTGTAGGGTTGGAGACGGCTCTTAGCGAGTCCGTCAAGGATCGCAAGGCGCTTGCCCAGGCGGCTGAGCAGAAGGAGGCCGACCGTGTGGCCATGTCCGAGGCTATCTTGGCCTTTTGCCGGGCCTTCGACCTCGATGACGTCCTCTCGGGTAGCTCCCCCCAGACTCACCTGCGGGCCTTGGGCGGCCATGTGCACGGTAGACTCCACGGGGCGCTGCATCACGGTGTTAGGCGGGCCTTCGCCGTGCTCGCTTCCCACTATGACGTGGATCTAGAGCGGGTCAGCGAGGGGTACTGCTTACCCGACGAGGATGAGGCCGCCTTAGTCGAGGTCCAGAGGCTTGACGCGGCCGCCGCTGGCCCAAGCGCGGTGCTGGCGTCCTCCTTTGAGGTGGAGATCCTCTCGCCCGAGTCGCCGTCTGAGGCCAGGCCAGATTCCACCGAGGGTGGAATCGTCGCCGAGGGCGTCGCTCCTCCTCCTGCCGATGCCTGAATCTTGTAGGAACAGTTTGTCCGAAGCATGCGTATGTTTTTTGCGGCCGCCGAGGCCTAAACATATTTAGCGTTTGGATTACAAAGCTGTGTTTTCTTTCCTCTCGTTTCGAGCATTTGGACTTGTTCGTCGGTAGCAGAACCGCTTCATCCGAGCCAGAGTCACTTTTCGCGGAAGGTGATGAGTGAGGTATCCATATCCCAGAGGCGTAGGAGTCCCTCGGCTCGGTCAGCCTTGCCGCTTACGTGCTTTCTTACTCGTTTGTAGGATCCCGCTATCGATATAGTTGAAAGCACGAAAGTTGTTTTTGGTAGAAAACTTTTCTGAAGAAAATTTTGATGCAGAGGGGGGGTCCCCCCTTCTAGCCCCCGAGGGAGGGTCGGGCTTGGCCGAGGCAAGGCTGACCCTTCCTTGACGGTTAGACTTTATTTAAGCGCGTAAAAACGAGGAACATGAACGACTTGAACCATTTTAAGGGTAGAAGCGACGTAGCTGTTCGATGTTCTAAGCGTTGCTGTAGACCTCGCCTTGATCGTTGGCCAGCTTGTATGTTCCGGGCTTCAAGATCTTGGCGATGATGAATAGCCCTTCCCAGGGAGGAGTAAGTTTGTGGCGCCCACGAGCGTCTTGTCGTAGCCGAATCACCAAGTCTCCCACTTGGAAGCCTCGGGGTCGAACCCTTCGGGCATGGTAGCGTCGCAGAGACTGCTGATACCGCGCCGAATGTAGTAAGGCAACGTCCCGAGCTTCTTTGAGCCGGTCCAGCGAGTCCTCTCGGCTGATCTGGTTGCTCCGGTCGTCGTATGCCTTCTTCCTCGGGGAACCGTATTCTAAGTCCGTGGAGAGGACGATCTCAGCCCCATAGACTAGAAAGAACGGCGAGAAACCCGTGGCCCAGCTCGGCGTTGTCCTCAGGCTCTAGACCACCGAGGGTAGCTCTTTCATCCACCGCTTGCCGAACTTGTTGAGGTTGTTGTAGATCCTGAGTTTAAGTCCCTGCAAAATCATACCGTTGGCACGCTCCACCTGCCCATTCGTCATGGGGTGAGCTATGGCAGCCCAGTCCACTCGGATGTGGTGGTCCTCACAGAAGTCCAGGAATTTTTTTTTCCGGTGAACTGCGTGCCATTGTCGGTGATGATGGAGTTTGGGACCCCAAAGCGATGGATGATGTTTGTGAAGAACGCCACCGCCTGCTCGGACTTGACGTTGGTCAAGGGTCGGACCTCGATCCACTTGGAGAATTTGTCGATGGCGACCAGCAGGTGCGAGAAGCCCCCGGGTGCCTTCTGCAAGGGACCGACGAGGTCCAGACCCCATACGGCAAACGACCAGGTGATGGGTATCGTCTGCAGGGCCTGAGCGGGCAGGTGTGTCTGCTTTGCGTAGAATTGACATCCTCAGCAGGAGCATACAATCCTAGTGGCGTCGGCCACCGTGGTTGGCCAGTAGAAGCCTTGTCGAAAGGCATTTCCCACGAGGGCTCGAGGTGCTGCATGGTGACCACAAGCCCCCGAGTGTATTTCTTGTAACAACTCTTGTCCCTGGGCAATGGATATGCATCGCTGGAGAATGCCCGAGGGGCTGCGGTGATAGAGCTCCTTTTCATCACCCAGTAAAACGAACGACTTGGCGCGCCGAGCCAGTCGCCGAGCTTCGGCCTTTTCGAGGGGCAGCTCTCCTCGGAGGAGATATTCCAGGTACGGGGTCTGCTAGTCCGTGTTTGGCGTGACCCCATTCCGCTCTCCCTCGACGCGTAGGGCCTTACCCTCGGCGGCCGAGGGCACCTCGGGCTCGGCCGAGGCTTCCTCGGGCCCGGCCGAGGGTATCTCAGGCGTGTCGCCTATCTTAACGGAGGGTTGATGTACATCCCTAGAGAAGACGTTCGGGGGAACCGGTGTCCGCCCCGAGGCTATTTTAGCCAGCTCATCCGCAGTCTCGTTGAATCGTCGAGTGGCGTGGTTGAGTTCCACCCCATAGAACTTGTCCTCCAGGCGCCGAACTTCATCGCAGTAGGCCTCCATCTTCCGATCGTAGCAGTGGGAGTTCTTCATGACTTGGTCAATGACAAGCTGCGAGTCGCCACGAGCGTCGAGGCGCCGAACCCCTAGCTCGACGGCGATGCGCAGCCCGTTAACCAATGCTTCGTACTCGGCCATGTTGTTTGACGCCGGAAAATGAAGGCGGATCACGTAGCAAAGATGTTTTTCGAGGGGTGAGATGAAGAGCAAGCCCGCGCCTGCTCCGGTTTTCATCAGTGACCCGTTGAAGTACATGGTCCAAATCTCGGGCTGTATTGGAGTCGTTGGTAACTGGGTGTCGGTCCACTCAGCCAGGAAGTCGGCCAAGACTTGGGATTTTATGGCCTTCCGAGGGGCGAATGAAAGTGTTTCGCCCATGAGTTCCACTGCCCATTTCGCTATCCTACCCGAGGCCTCTCGGGACTGGATGATCTCTCCCAGGGGAAAGGATGACACCACAGTCACCGGGTGAGACTCGAAGTAGTGTCGCAGCTTCCGCCATGTCAGAATCACTGCATAGAGCAGCTTCTGGATCTGCGGGTAGCGGATTTTGGTCTCGGATAGCACCTCGCTGATGAAGTAGACCGGCCTCTGGACGAGCAGTGCATGCCCTTCTTCTCGTCTCTCGACTACGACCGCGGCGCTGACCACCTGAGTGGTTGCGGCTACGTAGATCAAGAGGGCTTCTCCCGCAGTGGGGGCACCAAGACGGGTGCATTTGTAAGGAGTGCCTTTAAGTTTCCGAGGGCTTCCTCAGCCTCGGGGGTCCAAGTGAAGCGCTCAGTCTTTCTTAAGAGGCGGTACAGGGGCAATCCTTTTTCGCCAAGGCGTGAGATGAAACGGCTCAGAGCCGCAAGGCATCCCATGACCCTCTGTACTCCTTTCAAATCTTTTATTGGTCCCATGTTGGTGATGGCCGCGATTTTCTCCGGGTTGGCCTCTATGCCCCGCTCGGAGACTGAGAGCACCTAGAGGGGAGGTGAATAGGTGATCCTGTAAAGCTTGAAACTTAATGCCACAAAACTTGATTAGGAGTTAGCATAATAATGCCAAGTGGCTAGAGTGGAGTCTTAGCAAAAACACAATAACCACAAAGAGATCAACACAGAGATAGACACAGTGGTTTATCCCGTGGTTCGGCCAAGTACAACACTTGCCTACTTCCACGTTGTGGCGTCCCAACGGACGAGGGTTGCAATCAACCCCTCTCAAGCGGTCCAAAGACCCACTTGAATACCACGGTGTTTTGCTTAGCTTTACTATATCCCGCTTGCGAGGAATCTCCACAACTTGGAGTCTCTCGCCCTTACAAAGATGTTCACAAAGAAGCACGGAGTAAGGGAGGGATGAGCAACTCACACAAGACACAAAAATCACAGCAAATACGCACACACAAGACCCAGACTTGAGCTCAAAAGACTATCACGTGGTTCTCACTAGAACGAAGCTCAAATCACTAAGAATGTCGAACAAGTGCGCAAGAATGAAGTGTGAGTGATCAACAATGCTCTAAGGATGCTTTGGTGTCCTCCTCCATGCGCCTAGGGGCCCCTTTTATAGCCCCAAGGTAGCTAGGAGCCGTTGAGAGCATTCCAGGAAGGCAATTCTTGCCTTCAGTCGCCTGGCGCACCGGACAGTCCGGTGCACTACCAGACACTGTCCGGTGCGGATTTCTTTCCTTATTTGGCGAAGCCGACCGTTGCAGATTGAGAGCCGTTGGCGCACCGGACACTGTCCGGTGCACACTGGACAGTCCGGTGCTCCAATGTGACCGTTGGCTCGGCCACGCGTCACGTGCGGAATCCTCGGCCAACCGTTGGCCCGGCTGACTGTTGGCTCACCGGATAGTCCGGTGCACCACCGGACAGACCGGTGATTTTTAGCCGTACGTCGTTAATCACTTCCCGAGAGCGATGACTTTGCCTGTGAACGGCTCACCGGACAGTCCGGTGCACCACAGGACAGTCCGGTGATTTATAGCCGTACACCACCGTCGAAGTCCCGATAGCAGCAAGTTCGCCAGAGCCAGCCTGGCGCACCGGACACTGTCCGGTGCACCACCGGACACTGTCCGGTGCACCCAGACTGAGCAGACTTTGGCTGAACAAAGCCATCTCTTTTCTAACTTGATTTTTCCTATTTACAGCACTTAGACACAATACATTAGTCCATAAAACAATGTACTAAGTCTAGAAACATACCTTTACTTTTGATTTGCACTTTGTCCATCACTTGGGATACTTTAACACTTAAGCACTTGTGTTGGCACTCAATCACCAAAATACTTAGAAATGGCCCAAGGGCACATTTCCCTTTCAATCTCCCCCTTTTTGGTGATTTATGCCAACACAACATAAAGCAACTAGAACAAGTGCAATATCAATGCAAATGAAAACTCAAAATTGTTTTGATTCAAATTTGGCATATATGGATCACTCTTTGCCACCACTTGGTTTGTTTTTGCAAATCAAACTCAATTTCCTATCTCTAAGTCAACTTCACTTGTAGAGTCATAAAGAGAGGTATTCCAAGAGAAATTAAACTCCCCCTTTTTTCCCATAATCAAACATTCTCCCCACAGGAGACCAACTTTTGACAAAGAGAAACAACAAGAGAGTTTTGACAAACCAAAAGCTCTATTCTACTATTTTCAAAATTTCTCAAGTGGTAGCTGATCCATTTATTGCTTTGGCCTTATTTTCTCCCCCTTTGGCATCAAACACCAAAACAGGATCAATCTTGGCCCTTGAACCCCATTGCCTCACCAAAATCTTCAAATAAGAATACAAAGGCAATAAGAGTACATGAGATGAACTTGGAATAAGTTACCCTCTCATCGGAGTGCAGTGGAAGTCTTTCATGGTCCAAGTCCACCTTTCCCTTTCAAACCTCCTTTGAGACTAAATCAAGCAACTCAAGCACACGGTTAGTCTCAAAGGGTCAAGTTGTAGCACATCTCCCCCTAAATATGTGCATCACTCACACGTGGACTTTTGAGGTCCGGGGAGTGTTTGTACAACTTGAGCACCATAAATAAACAACAAAATGCATAAGGAACATGATCAAGGCATAAACACATGTATGCTATAAATCAATCCAAGTTCCGCGAATCTAAGACATTTAGCTCACTACGCAGCCTGCAAAAGGTCTTCTCATCTAGAGGCTTGGTAAAGATATCGACTAGCTGGTTCTCGGTGCTAACATAAAACACTTCGATATCGCCCTTTTGCTGGTGGTCTCTCAAAAAGTGATGCCGGATGTCAATGTGCTTTGTGCGGCTGTGCTCAACAGGATTTTCCGCTATGCGGATAGCACTCTCATTGTCACATAGGAGTGGGACTAGGGATGGCAGTGGGTAAGGTACCCAGTGGGCACACGAAGCCATACCCATACCCACTAAGAAAAAATTGACCCATACCCATACCCACTACCCATCATGGGTACAAAATTACGCCATACCCATACCCACCATGGGTAGCGGGTACCCATCGGGTACCCATACCCATTAACATTACGATAGACATGATCATTTGAATCGCAATAATAAGTACCAGCATAACAAATGTATCGAACCCAACATAGTTTTATCATAGGTTCAACAATATTCAACATTAAATGGCAACATCATGCCTTGGAATCACACAAAACATAGCATTGATTCTTAGGATTAGCAAACAGCGAGAGCAAATTCATTTTATATGAGACATATAAATCCGGACCCACGTGTCATATATTAGCGGGTTCCCTATCGGGTAGCGGGTATGGGGCAACAGAGAACATACCCACGCCCACCGTACCCGATGGGCATAACAAATGACCCAATAAAATACCCATGGGTATCAAAATCCACCATACCCATGCCCTAATAGGGTTTTTACCCATCGGGTTTCGGGTTTCGGGTACCCATTGCCATCCCTAAGTGGGACTTTGCTCAGATTGTAGCCAAAGTCCCGGAGGGTTTGCCTCATCCAGAGTAGTTGCGCGCAACACTGTCCTGCGGCAACATACTCGGCCTCAGCGGTGGATAGGGCAACGGAAGTTTGTTTCTTAGAGTTCCATGACACCAGGGACCTTCCTAAGAATTGGCACGTCCCCGATGTGCTCTTCCTATCGACCTTACATCCAGCATAGTCGGAATCTGAGTATCCAATTAAGTCAAAGGTAGACCCCTTTGGATACCAAATCCCGAAGCAAGGCGTAGCAACTAAATATCTAAGAATTCGCTTCACGGCCACAAGGTGACACTCCCTTGGATCAGATTGAAATCTAGCACACATGCATACACTAAGCATAATATCCGGTCTACTAGCACATAAATAAAGCAAAGAACCTATCATGGACCGGTATGCTTTTTGATCAACGGACTTACCTCCTTTGTTGAGGTCGGTGTGTCCGTTAGTTCCCATCGGTGTCTTTGTGGGCTTGGCGTCCTTCATCCCAAACCGCTTTAGCAAGTCTTGCGTGTACTTCGTTTGGGATATGAAGGTGCCGTCCTTGAGTTGCTTCACTTGGAACCCAAGGAAGTAGTTCAACTCGCCCATCATCGAGATCTCGAATTTCTGCGTCATCACCCTGCTAAACTCTTCACAAGACTTTTGATTAGTAGAACCAAATATTATGTCATCGACATAAATTTGGCACACAAAAAGATCACCATCACAAGTCTTAGTGAAAAGAGTTGGATCGGCTTTCCCAACCTTGAAAGCATTAGCAATTAAAAAGTCTCTAAGGAATTCATACCATGCTCTTGGGGCTTGCTTAAGTCCATAGAGCGCCTTAGAGAGCTTACGCACGTGGTTGGGGTACCATTCATCCTCGAAGCCAGGGGGTTGCTCCACGTACACCTCCTCCTTGATCGGCCCGTTGAGGAAAGCGCTCTTCACATCCATTTGGAACAACCTGAAAGAATGGTGAGCGGCATATGCTAGCAATATACGAATTGATTCTAGCCTAGCCACAGGAGCAAAAGTCTCCTCAAAGTCCAAACCTGCGACTTGGGCATAACCTTTTGCCACAAGTCGAGCCTTGTTCCTCGTCACCACCCCGTGCTCGTCCTGTTTGTTGCGGAACACCCACTTGGTTCCCACAACGTTTTGCTTGGGACGAGGCACCAGTGTCCAAACTTCATTACGCTTGAAGTTGTTGAGCTCTTCCTGCATGGCCAACACCCAGTCCGGATCTAGCAAGGCCTCTTCTACCCTGAAAGGCTCAATAGAAGAGACAAAGGAGTAATGCTCACAAAAATTAACTAATCTAGAACGAGTAGTTACTCCCTTGCTAATGTCACCCAAAATTTGGTCGACGGGATGATTCCTTTGAATCATCGCTCGAACTTGGGTTGGAGGTGCCGGTTGTGCTTCTTCCTCCCTCACATGATCATCTTGTGCTCCCCCTTGATCACACACCTCCTCCTGATGAACCTGTTCATCGTCTTGAGTTGGGGGATGCACCATTGTTGAGGAAGAAGGTTGATCTTGCTCCAATTGTTCTTGTGGTCGCACATCGCCAATCGCCATGGTGCGCATTGCGGCCGTTGGAACGTCTTCTTCATCTACATCATCAAGATCAACAACTTGCTCTCTTGGAGAGCCATTAGTCTCATCAAATACAACATCGCTAGAGACTTCAACCAAACCCGATGATTTGTTGAAGACCCTATACGCCTTTGTATTTGAGTCATAACCTAATAAAAACCCTTCTACAGCTTTGGGAGCAAACTTAGAAGTTCTACCTTTCTTCACAAGAATATAACACTTGCTCCCAAATACACGAAAGTAAGACACATTGGGTTTGTTACCGGTTAGAAGCTCATACGAAGTCTTCTTGAGGAGGCGGTGAAGGTAGACCCGGTTGATGGCGTGGCAAGCCATGTTCACGGCTTCCGACCAAAAGCGCTCGGGGGTCTTGAACTCTCCAAGCATCGTCCTCGCCATGTCTATGAGCGTCCTGTTCTTCCTCTCTACCACACCGTTTTGTTGTGGTGTGTAGGGAGCGGAGAACTCGTGCTTGATCCCTTCCTCCTCAAGGTACTCCTCCACTTGAAGATTCTTGAATTCGGACCCGTTGTCGCTCCTTATCTTCTTCACCTTGAGCTCAAACTCATTTTAAGCTCTCTTTAGGAAGCGCTTGAGGGTCCCTTGGGTTTCAGATTTATCCTGCAAAAAGAATACCCAAGTGAAGCAGGAAAAATCATCAACTATAACAAGCCCATACTTACTTCCTCCTATGCTTAGATAGGCGACGGGTCCGAAGAGGTCCATATGAAGCATCTCCAAAGGTCTTGATGTGGTCATCACATTTTTTATATGATGAGAGCTTCCCACCTGTTTTCCTGCTTGACAAGCTGCACAAGGTCTATCTTTTTCGAAATGCACATTAGTTAGACCTATCACGTGTTCTCCCTTTAGAAGCTTGTGAAGGTTCTTCATCCCCACATGTGCTAAGCGGCGATGCCACAGCCAGCCCATGCTAGTCTTAGCAATTAAGCATGCATCTAGACCGGCCTCCTCTTTTGCAAAATCAACTAAATAAAGTTTGCCGTCTAGTACACCCTTAAAAGCTAATGAACCATCACTTCTTCTAAAGACAGACACATCTACATTTGTGAATAAACAATTATATCCCATATTGCATAATTGACTAACGGATAAGAAATTATATCCAAGCGACTCAACTAAGAACACATTAGAAATAGAGTGCTCGGATGAAATAGCAATTTTTCCTAACCCTTTCACCTTGCCTTGGTTCCCATCACCGAATATTATTGAATCTTGGGGATCCTTGTTCTTGATGTAGGAAGAGAACATCCTCTTTTCCCCCGTCATGTGGTTTGTGCATCCGCTGTCGATAATCCAGCTTGAGCCCTCGGATGCATAAACCTGCAAGGCAAATTTCGGCTAGGGTTTTAGGTACCCAACTCTTGTTGGGTCCTACAAGGTTAGTCACAATGGTCTTAGGGACCCAAATGCAAGTTTTATCTCCCTTGCATCTTGCCCCTAACTTCCTAGCAATTACCTTCTTATCCTTTCTACAAATAGCAAAGGACGTATTGCAAGCATAATAAATTGTAGAAGGTTCATGTATTACTTTCCTAGGAACATGAGCAACATCTCTCCTAGGCATATGGTGAATTACATTTCTCCTAGGCATATGCATATAGGAAGAACTTGAAGCAATCATTGCATTTGAATCATAAGCATTACAACTCCTATAAGCATTTCTAGAATGTCTCCTATCATGGTATATGATAGCATGGTTCCTTTTAGCATTGCTAGCCATAGGGGCCTTCCCTTTCTCCTTGGCGGAGATGGAAGCTTTATGGCTTGTTAAGTTCTTGACTTCCCTCTTGAAGCCAAGACCATCCTTAATTGAGGGGTGTCTACCACTCGTGTAGGCATCCCTTGCAAATTTTATTTTATCAAATTCACTCTTGCTAGTCTTAAGTTGGGCATTAAGACTAGCTAGTTCATCATTCAATTTGGAAATTGAAACTAGGTGTTCACTACAAGCATCAACGTCAAAATCTTTACACCTATTGCAAATTGTAACATGTTCTACACAAGATGTTGATTTATTTGCTATTTCTATCTTAGCATTCAAATCATCATTTATGCTCTTTAAGCTAGAAATAGAGTCATGGCATGCAGACAATTCACAAGAAAGCATTTCATTCCTTTTAATTTCTAAAGCAAGGGATTTTTGAGCCTCTACAAACTTATCATGTTCTTCATACAAAAGATCCTCTTGCTTTTCTGATAACCTATTCTTATCATTCATGGCATCAATTAATTCATTAATTTTATCAACCTTGGTTCTATCTAGGCCCTTGAATAAACATGAATAATCTATTTCATCATCATCACTAGACTCATCCTCACTTGAAGAAGCATAAGTAGTATTCCGAGTACATACCTTCTTCTCCTTCGCCATGAGGCATGTGTGACGCTCGTTTGGGAAGAGGGCCGATTTGTTGAAGGCAGTGGCGGCGAGTCCTTCGTTGTCGGAGTCGGACGACGAACAATCCGAGTCCCACTCCTTGCCAAGGTGTGCCTCGCCCTTAGCCTTCTTGTAAGCTTTCTTCTTCTCCCTTTTGTTCCCTTGTTCCTGGTCACTATCATTATCGAGACAATTAGCGATAAAATGACCAATCTTACCACATTTGAAGCATGAGCGCTTCCCCTTTGTCTTGGTCTTGCTTGGTTGCCCCTTGCGACCCTTTAGCGCCGTCTTGAAGCGCTTGATGATGAGGGCCATCTCTTCATCATTGAGCCCCGCCGCCTCAACTTGCGCCACCTTGCTAGGTAGCGCCTCCTTGCTCCTCATTGCCTTGAGAGCAATAGTTTGAGGCTCTTGGATTGGTCCATTTAGTGCATCATCGACGTATCTTGCCTCCTTGATCATCATCCGCCCGCTTACAAATTTCCCAAGAATTTCTTTGGGCGACATCTTGGTGTACCTAGGATTCTCACGAATATTGTTCACAAGATGTAGATCAAGAACAGTAAAGGACCTTAGCATTAGGCGGACAACATCGTGGTCCGTCCATCGCGTGCTTCCGTAGCTCCTTATTTTGTTGACGAGGGTCTTGAGCCAGTTGTACGTTTGGGTTGGCTCCTTGCCCCTTATCATCGCGAATCTCCCGAGTTCGCCCTCCACCAACTCCATCTTGGTGAGCATGGTGACGTCGTTCCCCTCATGAGAGATCTTGAGGGTGTCCCAGATCTACTTGGCATTGTCCAAGCCGCTCATCTTATGATACTCGTCCCTGCACAAAGAGGCTAACAACACAGTAGTAGCTTGTGCATTTTTATGAATCTGTTCATTGATAAACATAGGACTATCCGAGCTATCAAATTTCATTCCACTCTCTACTATCTCCCATACGCTAGGATGGAGAGAGAACAAGTGACTACGCATTTTGTGGCTCCAAATCCGTAGTCCTCTCCATCAAAGTGAGGAGGTTTACCAAGTGGAATGGAGAGCAAATGAGCATTTGTACTTCACGGAATACGAGAGTAATCGAAAGAAAAGTTTGAATTGACCGTTTTCTTTTTCTCGTAGTCGTAGTCGTCCTTTTGGGAAGAAGAGGACTCGTCGCTGTCGTCATAGTAGACGATCTCCTTGATGCGCCTCGTCTTCTTCTTCTTCCCATCTTTTCGTTTGTGGCCCGAGCCCGAGTCGGTAGGCTTGTCGTCTTTCGGCTCGTTGATGAAGGACTCCTTCTCTTTATCATTGATCACAATTCCCTTCCCCTTAGGATCCATCTCTTCGGGCGATTAGTCCCTTTCTTGAAGAGAACGGCTCCAATACCAATTGAGAGCACCTAGAGGGGGGGGGGGTGAATAGGTGATCCTGTAAATCTTGAAACTTAATGCCACAAAACTTGATTAGGAGTTAGCACAATAATGCCAAGTGGCTAGAGTGGATTCTTAGCAAAAACACAATAACCACAAAGAGATCAACACAGAGATAGACACAGTGGTTTATCCCGTGGTTCGGCCAAGTACAACACTTGCCTACTTCCACGTTGTGGCGTCCCAACGGACGAGGGTTGCAATCAACCCCTCTCAAGCAGTCCAAAGACCCACTTGAATACCATGGTGTTTTGCTTAGCTTTACTATATCCCGCTTGCGAGGAATCTCCACAACTTGGAGTCTCTCGCCCTTACAAAGATGTTCACAAAGAAGCACGGAGTAAGGGAGGGATGAGCAACTCACACAAGACACAAAAATCACAGCAAATACGCACACACAAGACCCAGACTTGAGCTCAAAAGACTATCACGAGGTTCTCACTAGAACGGAGCTCAAATCACTAAGAATGTCGAACAAGTGCACAAGAATGAAGTGTGAGTGATCAACAATGCTCTAAGGATGCTTTGGTGTCCTCCTCCATGCGCCTAGGGGCCCCTTTTATAGCCCCAAGGCAGCTAGGAGCCGTTGAGAGCATTCCAGGAAGGCAATTCTTGCCTTCAGTCGCCTGGCGCACCGGACAGTCCGGTGCTCCACCGGACACTGTCCGGTGCACCACCGGACACTGTCCGGTGCGGATTTCTTTCCTTATTTGGCGAAGCCGACCGTTGCAGATTGAGAGCCGTTAACGCACCGGACACTGTCCGGTGCACACCGGACAGTCCGGTGCTCCAATGTGACCGTTGGCTCGGCCACGCGTCACGCGTGAAATCCTCGGCCGACCGTTGGCTCACCGGACAGTCTGGTGCACCACCGGACAAACCGGTGATTTTTAGCCGTACGCCGTTAATCACTTCCCGAGAGCGACGACTTCGCTTGTGAATGGCTCACCGGACAGTCCGGTGCACCACCGGATAGTCCGGTGATTTATAGCCATACACCGCCGTCGAAGTCCCGAGAGCAGCAAGTTCGCCAGAGCCAGCCTGGCGCACCGGACACTGTCCGGTGCACCACCGGACACTGTCCGGTGCACCCAGACTGAGCAGACTTTGGCTGAACAAAGCCATCTCTTTTCTAACTTGATTTTTCCTGTTTCCAGCACTTAGACATAATACATTAGTCCATAAAACAATGTACTAAGTCTAGAAATATACCTTTACTTTTGATTTGCACTTTGTCCATCACTTGGGATACTTTAACACTTAAGCACTTGTGTTGGCACTCAATCACCAAAATACTTAGAAATGGCCCAAGGGCACATTTCCCTTTCAGAGACGATGAACCCTAAGAGCATGCCTCGGGGGACTCCGAAGACACACTTCTCGGGGTTGAGTTTCACGCCTTTCGCTCTCAGACACTTGAATGTCGTTTCAAGGTCAGAGAGGAGGTCGGAGGCTTTCTTTGTCTTGACAACGATGTCATCGACGTAAGCCTCGACCGTTCTACCGATGTGTTCTCCGAACACATGGTTCATGCACCTCTGGTAGGTGGCGCCTGCATTCCTCAAACCAAATGGCATTGTAGTGTAACAATACATGCCAAAAGGTGTGATAAAAGAAGTCGCGAGTTGGTCGGACTCTTTCATCTTGATTTGGTGATAGCCTGAGTAGGCATCAAGGAATGACAGGGTTTCACACCCAGCAGTGGAGTCCACAATTTGATCGATGCGAGGCAGAGGGTAGGGAACCTTCGGACATGCTTTGTTTAGACCAGTGTAGTCTACGCACATCCTCCATTTCCCATCCGTTTTCCTTACAAGAACAGGGTTAGCTAACTATTCGGGATGGAATACCTCTTTGATAAACCCTGCTGTGAGTAGCTTGTGGATCTCCTCGCCTATGGCCCTGCGATTTTCTTCGTCAAAATGGCGCAGGGACTGCTTCACGGGTCAGGCTCCAGCTCTGATGTCTAGTGAGTGCTCGGTGACATCCCTTAGTATGTCTAGCATGTCCGAGGGACTCCACGCAAAAACTTCGGCGTTTGCGTGGAGAAAGTCGATGAGCACTGCTTCCTATTTGGGGTCGAGCTCGGAGCCGATCCGGACTTTCTTGCTAGCGTCGTTGCTGGGGTCGAGAGAGACGGACTTAACCGCCTCAACTGGTTTGAAGTTGCCAGCGTGCCGCTTCGCGTCGGGTGCCTCCTTGGAGAGGCGTTCTAGGTCGGCGATGAGGGCCTCGGACTCGGCGAGGGCCTCAGCGTACTCCACGCATTCCACGTCGCATTCGTACAGGTGGCGGTACGTGGATCCGACGGTGATGATCCCGTTTGGGCCTGGCATCTTGAGCTTGAGGTAGGTGTAGTTGGGGACGACCATGAACTTGGCGTAGCACGACCTTCCCAACACCGCGTGGTAGGTCCCTCGAAACCCGACCACCTCAAAGGTGAGGGTTTCCTTTCGGAAGTTGGAGGGAGTCCCGAAGCAGACGGGCAAGTCAATCCATCCGAGGGGCAGGATACGCTTTCCAGGTGCGATCCCGTGGAAGGGTGCCGCACCAGCCCGGACCTCGGACCGATCAACTCCCAAGAGTTCTAGGGTCTCGACGTAGATGATGTTGAGGCTACTGCCTCCATCCATGAGGACCTTGGAGAGCCTAACGTTGCCGATGATCGGATCGACGACGAGCGGGTACCTCCCTAGGCTTGGCACGAAGTCGGGGTGGTTGCCTCGGTCAAAGGTGCTAGGCTTGTCGGACCAGTCTAGGTAGACTGGCGCTACCACCTTTACCGAGCAGACCTCCCGGTGCTCCTGCTTGCGGTGCCGAGCCGAGGCGTTCGCTACCTGCCCGCCGTAAATCATGAAGCAGTTGTGGATCTCCGGGAACTCCTCTTCCTTGTCGCCCTCCTTCTTGTTGTTGCCTTGGCCCTTGCCATCTTCCACCGGGGGCCCGGCCTTGTGGAAGTAGCGCCGGAGCATGACACATTCTTCAAGGGTGTGCTTAACGGGACCCTGGTGATAGGGGCACGACTCCTTGAGCATCTTGTCGAACGCGCCGGCCACTCCAAGAGGCTTCCGAGGGTTCCTGTGCTCGGCAACAGCGACAAGATTCGTGTCAGCGACGTTGCGCTTCGCTTGCGCCTTCTTCTTGGCCTTCTTTGCGCCACGTTGGGCGGACGCCTCGGGGGCGTCTTCCTTCGGCTCCCCCTGAGGCTGCTTGTCTTTCCGAAAGATGGCCTCGATCGCCTCCTGACCCGAGGCGAACTTGGTGGCGACGTCCATCAATTCGCTCGCCTTGGTGGGAGTCTTGCGCCCCAGTTTGCTCACCATGTCTCGGCAAGTGGTGCCAGCGAGGAAAGCTCCGATGACGTCCGAGTCGGTGATGTTAGGCAGCTCGGTGCGCTACTTCGAAAACTGCCGGATGTACTCTCGGAGGGATTCCCCAGGCTGCTAGCGGCAGCTTCGGAGATCCCATGAGTTCCCATGGCGCACGTACATGCCCTGGAAATTTCCCGCGAAAGCCTTGACCAGGTCGTCCCAGTCGGAGATCTGCGCAGGAGGCAGATGCTCCAGCCAGGCCCAGGCGGCGTCGGAGAGGAAAAGGGGTAGATTACGAATGATGAGGTTGTCATCGTCCGCCCCTCCCAACTGGCATGCCAGTCGGTAGTCCGCGAGCCACAACTACGGCCTTGTCTCCCCTGAGTACTTGGTGATGGTAGTCGGGGCTCGAAAACGGGCGGGGAACAGAGCTCGTCGTATGGCTCGGCTGGAGACTCGTGGACTGGGTGGCTCGGGCGAGGGACTCCGATCCTCCTCGCTATCGCAGCGTCCCCCACGCCTGGGATGGTAGCCTCGGCGCACCTTCTCCTCGAGGCAGGCTCGATGATCGCGATGGTGATGCTCGTTGCCGAGGCGATCCCGGGCGGCAGGTGCCTCGTCCCGCGTGCGCTCGGGATGGACCGAGGACTCCAGCATGCAGTGGGAGGACATCGCGTGATGCTCCGAGGGGTCAGCTCGCCTTCGGGAGGCGGAGCTCTCGACTCGTCGAACTGCGGCGCCTTCCAGGAGATCCTTGAGTTCGCCCTGGATACGCCGTCCCTCGGTGGTGGATGGCCCCGGCATGGTTCGAAGTAGCATTGCCGCTGCAGCTAAGTCCTGGCCGGACCTGCTGATGGCTGGGGGCAGCGCTGCCCTGGCATTGTCGATGATGCGGCGCTGGACGTCTCGGGCCCGATGACGGGCTCCTCCGGCGAGTGTTCGACCTGCCCACTCCTGCTCGATGTTCTGCCGGAGCTGCACAAGCCGCCCTGCTTCCTCGTCGACCTTGGCCTGCATCTCGCGGATTTGCTCGAGTTGTGTGTCCTGACCCCCTGCAGGGACTGGGACCACAGCTAGCTCCCGCGGGATGTCAACGCGAGATGCGGGCCCAGGGGGATCGTTGACCTCTGGCATACCGAGGTGGTTGCCTTCGTTGCGATCTCCCTGATCGACGTGGAAACATTCGCGACTTGGGCCATAACCCTCGTCGTCAAGGCCGCGGACATCGTCAGAACAACCGGAGAGGCAGTGGTCGCATGCGGACATAAAGTTCCGCATGGCACCGGGATCATCGAGGCCAGAGAAATCCCAACCGAAGTCAGGGTCATCCTCTTCCTCGGAACCCGCCGGTCCGGAGGTTGAGACGGCTGTCAATCGGTCCCAGGTCGACCACATATGGTACCCCGGAAGGTTTGGATACGCCCTTGCGAAAGCGTTCATCGTAGCAGGGTTGCTCGGTGGATCGAAACTAAATCGAAAGGGAACAGGGTAAAATACGGATGGTACCTCTTGATCGATGGACGATGGTGAAGTCGCGTCGGGGACGGAACACACCGTCATCTTAGGTACGAGGGTGACGCCCAGCAGGTCCTTAGCGAGGGTGCTGGCGTCGTCAGTCCGCTTGGGGCTGGCACGTTGCGGGAAAATGGCGCTCGTCGTTGTCTCAGGCGCGAGGACAACACCCGACATGTCCCCCGGAGGAGTGCCGGCATTGTTGGCTCGCTCTGGTTCGACAGCCGATAAGGTGCTGCCTCCTGCGTGGCCACGGTTGCCCCGTCTCCGCCTCCTCCGGCGAGGAGGGTGGCAGGGACGACCGGAGTGTTCCTCTTCCGCCGCAGGGAGATGCCGTCGTGGAGGTCGCCTCCGCCGGGCGAGCCATTGACTGTCGTTGTCATCGTGCCGCGGAGGGAGGAGTACCATGTCGTAGCTGCCGTCGAGGGACATGAACTTGAGACTCCCGAAGCGGAGCACCGTCCCGGGCTGAAGGGGTTGCTGAAGTCTACCCATCTAGAACTCAACGGGAAAGTGTTTGTTAACATGCAGCAGTCCCCCTACCTGGCGCGCCAACTATCGGGGTTTCGGACCCGGGGTGTCCCTGGACCGACGAGTAAATTTGTCGCTGCGTGCCCCTGCCCAGATGGGTTGGTGCGAGATGGAACACAAGTGGGGGAATGAGCCTTGCATTATCTTGCACCAGGGTTCTTGTAGTAGGGGTTAGAAGCGTTGCGAGAGAGTGAGAGTGAGAGAGAGAGCGAGTAGGAGAGAGCGAGAGAGAGAGAGAGAGAGAGTCCGGCCCCTGCTCGTCTTCTCCCGTCCCTTTGCCGTGCGTCTACTTGTCTCTCCTGCCGTGCGTTTGTATGTTCATGCGCTCGTATGCTCGTATACTTGTTCATTTCTTTCCCCTCTTTTTTCTCTCTCTTCCCCCCGTGGGGCCCTGGACACCCCCTTTTATAGACGTAAGGAGATGCCCAGCTGTACAATGGGGTGTAGCTGGGAGCTAACGTGGCTGGCAAGGAAGTGCCCTGAGCCCTATACAGATAACAACGTGGCCGTCGGGGGGACATCTCGAGTCCTGTAGAGGTAGTATCGTGGCTGTCGGAGAAGTGCCTTGAGCCCTATAGCAGTACAGCTGTTGGTGCTGCATGGATCCTACTGACGTCTCCTTGCTTCTGTAGGGGGCTTGAGAACCACCGACGTCATGGTTGCATGCGGGAAATCACCATCGCCTGTTACCGGGACAAGCTGGATGGGACGCCGGTCTTGTTCCTTCGTAGCCTGAGCTAGCTAGGAGTAGGGTAATGATTCATCCCTTGTGGCGCGGTTGATTCGAGCCTGAGGTCGAGCGAGGCGGTGGCTCCTCCGAGGCCGAGGCTGGGGCCGAGGCCCAGGGTCGGGCGAGGATGTGACTCTTCCCGAGGCCGAGGTCGAGGCCGAGCCCTGGGGTCGGGCGAGGCGGAGATCTCCTCCCGAGGCCGAGGTCGAGGCCAAGCCCCGGGGTCGGGCGAAGCGGAGCTTCCTGTTGCGCCCAAGGCTTATCTTGACCGTTGTCGGTTTCGCCCGGGTGGTTGGCACAGCAGCAGGAGCGGGGCGGGCGGCGCTGTTTTCCTATCAGTTCGGTCAGTGAAAGGGCGAAGTGACTGCAGTCACTTCGACCTTTCAGACTGAGGCGCGCGTGTCAGGATAAGGTGTCAGGCGATCCCAGCATTAAATGCGCATGCGATACGGTCGGCTGGTAAGGCGATTTGGCCAAGGTCGCTTGCACGACAAGGCTTTCCTTTGGCTGAGCCGAGGGTGCGCTCACTGCCTGAGGAGACCCTCGGGCGAGACGCGAACTCGTCCAGGACCACTGTTCCGCCCGAGGCCAGGCTCAGGCGAGGCGAGGCCGAGTCCCTTGGTAGACGAAGCTTTGACTTTGACCCGAGCCGTAAGCCTTTATGGTTTTCCCTAAAGGTGTTTACCGGCCGTGATTAGGAGTGTTGGGGGTACCCCTAATTTCGGTACCTGACACACACATTCAAAGCTTCATCCATAGCCTTCATTCCCTTCGGAATGACTGAAATCTCTTTGCCGTTTATTTTTCGGCTGCACCGCTTATTTTTCGGTGTAAGTTCTGTATCCCCTTAGGAACGTCTTTTGAACTTCTTCGCCTTCTATTTCGGCGGTATTCGCGTTGACTTTTCGCGCTTCGCCTTCTATTTCGCCGGTATTCGCATTGACTTTTCGCGCTTCGCCTTATATTTTGGCGGTATTTGGCTCTGCATTCCCTTAGGAACGACTTTTGTAGCTTCGTCGTGCTCTGCATCCCCTTAAGGACGACTTTCGAGCTTCTTCCTGTGTTTTTTTTCTTTTTCTGCACTCGATGGTGCATGCTTAGATTTTACATTTACATATCTTGGGGGACTTTACCCTCGTAGGGCTGAATTAAAAAGGAAAAATTACAGACTATGGCCCCATTAAAAACCTTTCTCCCCCTTTGGAAAGGAAAAGGGTGCCATAGAAAAAATGAAAAAGATTACATCAATTTATACATAATATCGCCGAAGCTCATCCGCATTCCAGGATCTGGGAATGTCGTTGTCGTCCATGTCCTTTAACCTGTAAGAACCGGGTCTTGACGAAGATACTACCAAAAAGGGTCCTTCCCACTTCAGCTGAAGTTTGCCTACTGTGTCAGGGTTGGCTACTCTCCGAAGCACCAAGTGTCCTGCTTAATGTCTTTCAATCGAACTTTTCTATCGCGCCATTTTATTGTTTTGGCTTGATATTTGTTGATATTTTCCACAGCCTGAAGTCTGGTCCCTTCTATAGTATCTTTTGTCACAGAATAATTAGCTTCGTCTTCGGCCGAAGCTACTGTTCTTATTGACCCCGTTTTAGCCTCTTCGAGGGTTATGGCTTCGTCACCGAACAATAACTTAAATGGTGTGAAACCTGTTGATCTTGATACGGTCGTATTGTGGCTCCACACCACTTTAACCAATTCATCTGGCCACTTTTCTCTGGGCTGATTAAAGATTAGCTTCATTATTCCTGTCATTATAATACCATTTGCTCTTTCGACAAGTCCATTTGACTCTGGATGTCTGATAGACGCAAAATGAATCTTCGTGCCAATTTGATCACAGGATTCCTTGAAAGCTTCGGCATCAAACTGTGTTCTGTTATCCACAGTTATAGCCTTCAGCACACCGAAGCGACAAACAATGTTTTGCCAGAAAAATTTCTAGACTGTGACCGAAGTTATCGTGGCCAAAGGCTTCACCTCAATCCACTTGGAAAAAATATTCTACAGCCACCACAACATATCTTAAATTGCTTTGTGCTGGTGGAAGTGGACCTAACAAATCCAGGCCCCATCTTTGCAATGGCCAGGTTGGTTGTATTAGCTGAGTCAAAGATGAATGTTGTTTCTGATTTCTTGCACATTTTTGGCAATTTTCACACTTTTGAACCAAATCTGCTGCGTCCGAAGCTGCCTTCGGCCAATAGAATCCTTGTCCAAAAACCTTTCCCAGGAGAGGTCTGGACCCAGTATGAGATCCACAATCCTGCATGTATCTCCTTCATCAGTTCTATACCTTCAGTTCTGGATAAGCACTTGAGAAGTGGGGAACAAACTCCATGTTTATATAATTCCCCTTCTATTATGACATATGGTCTTGTTCTTGCTTCCATTCTTTTGTTATAAACCTCATCATCCGAGAGATGATTACCTTGGAGGAAAGATATAATCTCAGTCCTCCAGTCTTCACTATGAACAAGAGATATTGTGAGCACTGCTCTTTCGAGAAGTTCTACCGAAGGTGCTCTTATTATCTCGAAAAACACTTCCGAAGGTAGAGGAAGCCCCTGCGCTGCTGACTTGGCTAGCAGATCAGCATGCTCATTTTCCCCTCTTGGAATATTCTTAACAGAGAATCCTTCGGAAGAAGCTTCAAGCCTTCGAACTGTGTCCAAGTATCTCTCAAGCTTCGGATCTCTTGCCTTGCAACTCTTGTCAACATGTCCAGAAATAACTTGAGAGTCAGTTTTGAGGACTGCCCTTCTTATTCCCATTGCCTTTAACTTTCGAAGTCCCAAAAGTAATGCTTCGTATTCAGCAATATTATTTGTACAGCTGAAATCAAGCCTTGCTGCATAACATGTTCTTACTTTGGAAGGTGCAACTAAGACAGCAGCTGCACCTGCACCGAAGGTTCCCCAGGAGCCGTCGCAGAACACTGTCCAGGCTTCGACATCTTTATTTGCTTCTTATTCTTGAGCCCCTGGCGTCCAATCAGCAATGAAGTCTGCTAACGCCTGGGACTGAATTGAGGACCTATGCACATAGTCAATACTGAATTCATTAAGCTCCGCGGCCCACTATCCAATCCTTCCAGTAGCTTCTCTGTTTCTCATAATATCCTTCAAAGGCTGTGATGAAGGAACAATTATGTGATATGCTTGAAAATAATGCCGGAGCTTCCTGGAGGCCATTAACACAGCATACAACACCTTCTCCAACTTTGTATAGTTTTTCTTTGATAAACTTAGAACTTTAGAGACAAAATATACTGGAGCTTGCTTCTTAATTTGGCCTTCAAGCTTCTCCTGTACAAGCGCCACACTCACTGCAAAGTGCGAAGCTGCCACATACAATAGTAATGGAGCCCCTGGCGCAGGTGGAGTTAATGTTGTTAGATCAATCAAGTACTGCTTCAACTCTTCGAAGGTCTTCTGCTGAGCTGGGCCCCATTGAAAAACTTCAGCTGACTTTGGTATTTCAAAGAATGGCAAATTTCTTTTTGCTGATCTAGATATAAATCTATTCAATGATGCCAGTCTTCCTGTCAGCCGTTGGGCCCCCTTCTTTGTGTTTGGTGGTTCTATCCGAAGGATAGCTTTGATCTTGCTTGGATTAGCTTCAATCCCCTTTGTTGAAACTAGGCAGCCAAGGAACTTACCCTTCTTCACTCCAAAGACACATTTTTCTAGATTTAATTTCAGGCCAGCTTGCCTGAAGTTAGCAAATGTTTCTTGTAGATCAGTAATGTGATTTTCTTGCTTTGTGCTTTTTACTATGATGTCATCAACATATGTTAGCACATTTCTGCCTATCTGAGAATAAAGGACCTTAGCTGTCATTCTGCTGAAGCTTCCTCCAGCATTCTTGAGCCCATCAGGCATCCGAAGATAGCAATAGGTGCCACTGGGAGTTATGAAGCTAGTCTTCGGCTCATCCTCCTTCCTCATCCATATTTGATGATATCCTGAGTAGCAATCCAGCAGACTCATAAGTTTTGAAGAAGCTGCTGCATCTACAAGAGAGTCTATTCTTGGTAATGGAAATTCATCCTTTGTACAGGCCTTGTTAAGATCTGTGAAGTCAATACACATTCTCCATTTGCCATTGGCCTTCTTCACCATAACAGTATTAGCAAGCCACTCTGGATATTTTACCTCTCTGATAACACCAGCACTAAGAAGCCTTTTTACTTCATTTCGAGCACCTTCGGCTTTATCATCAGACATTTTCTGAAGCCTTTGCTTTCTTGGCCTAAAGGATGGGTCGACATTGAGTGAATGTTCAATGACGTCTCTGTTGACACCACAAAGGTCATTGGCTGACCAAGCAAAGACATCTTTGTTGTTGAATAAAAACCTTATCAAAGTTTTCTCCTGCTCTTCAAATAGTTGAGACCCCAGCAGTACCTTCTGCTCTGCTATATCTTCACATAGAAGCATGGGTTTCGGCTGATCAGCCGAAGCAGCCTTCTCCCTTCTGTACTTATACTGTTCACAAGCTTCGACTCCATCTATATTGTGGATTGCTTTTGAATCTGTCCAATTTCCTTCGGCCATTCTAGCAGCCTCTTGACTTCCATGAATAGCAATGGGCCCTTGTTCCGAAGGTATCTTCATGCATAGATATGCTGGGTGAAGTATTGCTTCGAAAGCATTAAGTGTTCCTCGACCAATGATTGCATTGTAGGGGTATTCCATGTCAACAATGTCAAAAACGACCTATTTAGTCCTTGTATTGTGAACAAAGCCGAAGGTAACTGGCATTGTGATTTTGCCAAGTGCTACGATCTGCCTTCCTCCGAAGCCACATGGGGGATGTGTAGCATCGTGAATCTTATCTTCTGGCTCTTGCATTTGTCTGAAGGCCTTAGCAAATATGTATCCGCAGCACTGCCTGTATCAACCAGAACATTGTGGACCAGAAAACCCTTGATGACACAAGATATGACCATAGCATCATTGTGAGGATAGTCCTTGAGCTGAAGGTCCTCCTGGGAGAAGGTGATTGGGATGTGAGACCATTTTGACTTGATGAAGGGTCCCTACACCCCAACATGCTGCACTCTTCTCTGTGCTTCCTTCTTCTGCTTCTTGTTAGCCGGTTCTGAACTTGAACCGCCTGTTATCGGGAGCACAAGCTTCGTAGCCGAAGGTGTTTCAGCTTGGTTGTTGAACGAAGCCATCAGCTCAACAGTGGAAATGAGTTCACCGGAGGTGGGCGCCAATGTTGGGGACTTGTTCTCAAATGCTATGAATTAAGAACAAGGCAACATAGAAAATGTTAAATGTTAATGTCCTTCGTCCTTCGAAGCATTATTTCCCTAAGGATATAATGATCTTCGGACGAAGGTTATGAAGGACATACCTTCATAGATATGACATGTAAAATCAGGAGACGAAGGTTATGAAACATAAGACAACAACATAGATAATTATATAGTACCAAAATGTGAACATGTATTGATAAATAATCATGAATATATAAAAATTGAACTGAATTACATTTGTACCTTGAGTTTCACAGAAACACGAAGATACGAATGCGGTGAAAAAGCATGAACTGTACGGGGGTACTGTTCACCTATTTATAGGCACAGGGCGCAACCTGTGTGAATTTACATTCATGTCCTCTACAAACGATTACAATCATTACACAGTCTATCATGGGCCGATTGGTCATCTCATCTTTAAGTCGGTGCATTTTGAAATATAATATGAAGCTCCCTGACTGATAGCTTCGGCATCGTTCCTGTTTTGGCCTTCCGAAGGTGCTTCTTCTCACAGGACCTTCGACGACGAAGCAGACCCCCAACAGGGACGATCTCTCAAATAAGGTTGTTTGGTTCAGGGTCATGGTTGTAATGACAGGACGAGACGGGATGGGACGATCCCTCAAATAAGTTTGTTTGGTTCAGGGTCAAGGGTTGGGACAGGACTATCCTAGTGTTGTCCCCAGTTATCCCTCAAAATTGGAGAGACGAGAGAGGACGTCAAGGGACGTCCCTGTCCTGGCTGTCCCACAACCAAACGCTGTCCGCCCGGGCCCCATGCTGTCCGCTTCATCCATGATAAAGAATACGAGACGACCTAGCGACCTAGACGCTCATGGGTAAACATGACTCCACTGGGGTAAAACACGTGGTTTTACCATTGCCCGTGACCCCTTCTCGAGGAATCCACTTGTCGGCGTTTCGAGACCGGGGGGTCCCTAAGCCGACGAGTGAGTGTGCCGCGTGCCCCAGCCCAGATGGGTCGAGCGCGTGGGCGAGCGCGAAGGGGGGAAAGCGAGGTGGCCGGAGCCGAGTCGTGAGGGAGGTGGAGATCCCGCAGCCTTCGTGTTCGCCCCGCGCCCAGGTCGGATGCGCTTGCAGTAGGGGGTTACAAGCGTCCACGTGGGTGAGGGAAGCGAGCGGCCCCAAGAGAGCGCCTGCCCCTGCCCTCGTTCCCGCGGGGCCAACCTTCTCTAAGAAGGCCCTGGTCCTTCCTTTTATAGGCATACGGAGAGGATCCAGGTGTACAATGGGGGTGCAGCAGAGTGCTACATGTCTAGCGGGGGAGAGCTAGCGCCCTAGGTACATGCCAATGTGGCAGCCGGAGAGAACTTGGCACCCAGCTGATGTGGTGTCGTGGCTGTCGGAGGAGTAACGGAGCCTGGTGGAGGGACACCTGTCGGAATAGTTGGGCTCTTGCTGACGTCCCCCTGCTTCCGTAAGGGAGCTGAGAGCCGCCGTCGTCATGGGTCTAGCGGGGCGCCATCATTGCCTATCTGGCGGAGCTAGCCAGATGGGACGTCGGTCTTGTTCTCTGCGGCCCAAGTCGGCTCGGGGTAGGGTGATGATGGCGCTTCCTGTTGACGTGGCGGACTTGTGCCCTAGGTCGGGTGACGTGGAGGCTCCTCCGAGGCCGAGGTCGAGTCTGTCTTCCATGGCCAAGGCCGAGCCCGAGCTCCTGGGTCGGGCGAGGCAGAGGTCGTTCGGCAGAGGCCAGGGCGGAGTCCGACCCCAGGGGTCGGGCGAAGCGGAGTTCGCCGTCTTCCGGGGCCTTAGCCCGAGTCCGAGCCCTGGGTCGGGCCGAGCGGAGTTCGCCGTCTTCCGGGGCCTTAGCCCGAGTCCGAGCCCTGGGTCGGGCGGAGCGGAGTTCACCGTCTTCCGGGGCCTTAGCCCGAGTCCGAGCCCTGGGTCGGGCGGAGCGGAGTTCGCCGTCTTCCGGGGCCTTAGCCCGAGTCCGAGCCTTGGGTCGGGCGGAGTGGAGTTCGCCGTCTTCCGGGGCCTTAGCCCGAGTCCGAGCCCTGGGTCGGGCGGAGCGGAGTTTGACGTCTTCCGGGGCCTTAGCCCGAGTCCGAGCCCTGGGTCGGGCGGAGCGGAGTTCGCCGTCTTCCAGGGCCTTAGCCCGAGTCCAAGCCCTGGGTCGGGCGGAGCTTCCTATGGCGCCTTTGGCAAGGCCTGGCTGCCTGTCAGTCTCACTCTGTCAAGTGGCACCGCAGTCGGGACGGCGCAGGCGGCGCTGTCCTTTTGTCAGACCGGTCAGTGGAGCGGCGAAGTGACGGCGGTCACTTCGGCTCTGCCAGGGGGCACGCGTCAGGATAAAGGTGCCAGGCTACCTTTGCGTTAAATGCCCCTGTGACTTGGTCGGTCGGCGCGGCGATTTAGTCAGGGTTGCTTCTTAACGAAGGCAAGGCCTCGGGCGAGCCGGAGATGCGTCTGCCGTAAAAAAGGGGGCCTCAGGCGAGACGGAAACACCTCAGGGTCGGCTGCCCTTGCCCGAGGCTAGGCTCGGGCGAGGCGTGATCGAGTCGCTCGTATGGACTGATCCCTGACTTAATCGCACCCATCAGGCCTCTGTAGCTTTATGCTGATGGGGGTTACCAGCTGAGAATTAGGCGTCTTGAGGGTACCCCTAATTATGGTCCTCGACAGTAGCCCCCGAGCCTCGAAGGGAGTGTTAGCACTCGCTTGGAGGCTTTCGTCGCACTTTTTTGCAAGGGGACCAGCCTTTCTCGGTTGCATTTTGTTCCGGTGGGTGCGCGCGAGCGCACCCGCCGGGTGTAGCCCCCGAGGCCTCGGAGGAGTGGTTTCACTCCTTCGAGGTCTTAATGCCTTGCGTAATGCTTCGGCTGGTCTGGTGGTTCCCTCATGCGAACTGGCCGTAGCCCGGGTGCACTGTCGGGGCCCAAGTTCTCGGGCTGGTATGTTGACGCTGTCAACGGTTTGGCCGGAGCTGGGTTTGCGAGAGCAGCCCCCGAGCCTCCGCATAGGGCGAGAGGGCGATCAGGGACAGACTCGGCTTTTTTACATACGCCCCTACGTCGCCTTTCCGCAAGGAGGAGGGGGGGAGAGCGCCATGTTACCCTCGATGGGCACCGAACATGGTGTCTCCGGTGAGCTGCAAGCGGGTAATCCGAGTGGACGTCCGTGCCCCGTTCGTTGGGGGTCGGCTAGGGGCCCGGAGGCACGCCCAAAAGTACCTGCGGGTGATCTGCCGGACCCGGTCCCCTGGCGACGGGGTCCGAGGGCTCGATGCCTCCCTCCGATGGGATTCCGTTACAGGATCGTTCCCGCTGGTCTCGGAAATGTCCTAGGGTACCTCGGGAGCATAGCCCGAGCCTCGGTTATGTATCGAACGTACCCCTGGTCATCCCTCGCTCGGTGTCTGAGGCGACTGTGAACCCTTCGGGGGGCCAGCCTTCGAACCCCTGATCAGTAATGGGCGCGGAGCCCGAGTAGGCTGAGGCGGCCGTGGAACCTTTCGGGAGGCCGACCTTCGAACCTCTGACCAGTAGTGGGTGTCGGGCCCACGCGATCTAAGGCGGCTGTTGAACCCTTCGGGGGGCCAGCCTTCGAACCCCTGATCGGTAAGGAGGCTCGGAGCCTAGTTCCTTCACGGGGAAGGATCCCTTTAGGGGTATCCCCTTTCCCGGTCCCTGTTGCAAGAGATAGAGAAAGAGGAAAAAGGAAAAAGGATACGAAATTGAACAACGCGGCGTACCTTTTTTGGCGTGGTTGTTTTGGCGAAGGCGAAGCGTCGCCAGCTGCTCCTGCCAGAAGCGCCGCCTGTCCAGCCGCGGAGTTAATGCGATGGGGCGAGTAGTTGGCGAGGCTGCCGTTGCGCGTGCGCGAGCCGTTCGAGGAACGGGTCACGGGCGCGTCGTCTTCACGCCGTGAGAGGGGGTTCTCTCGCTGCCTCCGGATGGGACGTGAGCTTGGCTGACGGCGTGACCGCTGCTCCCGCGTGCCTGCCACCGTCATTACTGCCGGCCCACTTTTGACCACGTTTGACCGCTGCGTCAGGCTGGCGCTGCTGGGTCGCGCGCTGGGTCGCCTCGGGTCGCGGTATCGGTTCCACAATCGAGGAGGTGCGGTGGGTCGCAGGGACTGCTGATACCGCGCCGAGTGTAGTAAGGCCCTGTCCCGAGCCTCTTCCAGCTGGTCCAGCGAGTCTTCTCGGCTAGCTTGGTTGCTTTGATCGTCGTAGGCCCTCGTCCTTGGGGAGCCGTATTCCAGGTCAGTGGGCAAGACGGCCTCGGCCCCGTAGACCAGGAAGAACGGCGTGAAACCCGTGGCTCGGCTCGGCGTCGTCCTCAGGCTCCAGACCACCGAGGGGAGTTCCTTCATCCATCGCTTGCCGAACTTGTTGAGGTCATTGTGAATCCGAGGCTTGAGCCCTTGTAGAATCATGCCGTTGGCACGCTCTACTTTCCCATTCGACATGGGATGAGCTACGGCAGCCCAGTCCACCCGGATGTGGTGATCCTCGCAAAAATCCAAGAATTTTCTGCTGGTGAACTGGGTGCCGTTGTCGGTGATGATGGAGTTTGGGACCCCGAAGCGATGGATGATGTTGGTGAAGAACGCCACCGCCTGCTCGGACCTGATGCTGTTCAGGGGTCGGACCTCGATCCACTTGGAGAATTTGTCGACGGCGACCAGCAGGTGCGTGTAGCCCCCGGGCGCCTTCTGCAGAGGGCCGACGAGGTCCAGACCCCACACAGCGAAGGGCCAGGTGATGGGTATCGTCTGCAGAGCCTGAGCGGGCAGGTGGGTCTGCTTCGCATAGAATTGACACCCTTCGCAGGTGCGGACAATTCTAGTGGCGTCAGCCACCGCCGTCGGCCAGTAGAAGCCTTGCCGGAAAGCATTCCCGACGAGGGCTCGAGGCGCTGCATGATGGCCGCAAGCCCCCGAGTGTATCTCTTGCAGGAGTTCCTGACCTTCGGCGATGGAGATGCATCGCTGGAGGATGCCCGAGGGGCTGCGGTGGTAGAGCTCCTTCTCATCGCCCAGCAAGACGAACGACTTGGCGCGTCGCGCTACCCGCCGTGCCTCGGCCTGGTCGAGGGGTAGCTCTCCTTGGCGGAGATATTGCAGGTACGGGGCCTGTCAATCTTGATCAGGCGTGACCCCGCTCCGCTCCTCCTCGATGCGCAGCGCCTCGCTCTCGGGAGCCGAGGGTTCCTCGGGCTGAACCGAGGACGGCTCGGGCTGGGCCGAGGTTACCTCGGACGGGGCCGAGGGCGCCTCGGGCTCGGGCGTGTCGCTGATCTTGATAGAGGGTCGGTGCAGATCCCGGGAGAAGACGTCCGGGGGAACCGTCGTTCGCCCCGAGGCTATCTTTGCCAGCTCGTCCGCAGTCTCGTTGTAGCGCCGGGCGATGTGGTTAAGCTCGAGCCCGTAGAACTTGTCTTCCAGGCATCGAACCTCATCACAGTAGGCCTCCATCTTCGGGTCGCGGCAGTGGGAGTTCTTCATGACCTGGTCGATGACGAGCTGCGAGTCGCCGCGAGCGTCGAGGCGTCGGACCCCTAGCTCGATGGCGATTCGCAATCCGTTGATCAGAGCTTCGTACTCAGCCACATTGTTGGACGCCGGGAAATGGAGGCGCAGCACGTAGCGCAGGTGTTTCCCGAGGGGCGAGACGAAGAGCAGGCCCGCGCCGGCTCCCGTCTTCATCAGCGACCCGTCGAAAAACATGGTCCAGAGCTCCGGTTGGATCGGAGCCGTCGGCAACTGTGTGTCGACCCATTCGGCTACGAAGTCCGCCAGTACCTGGGACTTGATGGCCTTCCGAGGGGCGAACGAGATTGTCTCGCCCATGATTTCCACCGCCCACTTTGCGATCCGTCCCGAGGCCTCTCGGCACTGGATGATCTCCCCCAGGGGGAAGGATGACACCACAGTTACCGGATGAGACTCGAAGTAATGTCGCAACTTTCGCCTCGTCAGGATCACTGCATACAGCAGCTTCTGAACTTGTGGGTAGCGGATCTTGGTTTTGGACAGCACCTCGCTGACGAAGTAAACTGGCCTCTGAATGGGCAATGCATGCCCCTCTTCTTGCCTTTCGACCACGATCGCGGCGCTAACCACCTGAGTGGTAGCGGCGACGTAGACCAAGAGGGCTTCTCCATCAGCTGGGGGTACCAAGACGGGCGCCTGGGTGAGGAGCGCCTTCAGGTTCCCGAGAGCTTCCTCGGCCTCGGGGGTCCAAGTGAAGCACTCGGCCTTCCTTAAGAGACGGTACAGAGGCAGGCCTCTTTCGCCGAGGCACGAGATGAAACGGCTCAAGGCCGCGAGACATCCCATGACCCTCTGTACGCCTTTTAAGTCCTTGATGGGCCCCATGCTGGTGATGGCTGCGATCTTCTCCGGGTTGGCTTCGATGCCCCGCTCGGAGACGATGAATCCCAGGAGCATGCCTCGGGGCACCCCGAAGACACACTTCTCGGGATTGAGCTTGACGTCCTTTGCCTTGAGACACCGGAATGTCACTTCAAGGTCGGAGAGAAGGTCGGAGGCTTTCCTTGTCTTGACTACGATGTCATCGACGTAGGCCTCGACCGTGCGACCGATGTGTTCGCCGAACTCATGGTTCATGCACCGCTGGTACGTTGCACCCGCGTTCCTCAAACCGAACGGCATGGTGACATAGCAGTACATGCCGAAGGGCGTGATGAAAGAAGTCGCGAGCTGGTCGGACTCTTTCATCTTGATTTGATGATACCCTGAGTAGGCATCGAGGAAAGACAGGGTTTCGCACCCAGCAGTGGAATCCATGATTTGATCGATGTGAGGTAGAGGGTAGGGAACCTTCGGACATGCTTTGTTGAGACCAGTGTAGTCTACACACATCCGCCATTTCCCCCCTTTCTTCCTCACAAGCACAGGGTTGGCAAGCCATTCGGGATGGAATACCTCTTTGATGAACCCTGCTGCCATTAGCTTGTGGATCTCCTCGCCTATCATCCTGCGCCTTTCCTCGTCGAATCGGCGCAGAGGCTGCCTGACCGGTCGGGCTCCGGCCCGAATATCCAGCGAGTGCTCGGCGACATCCCTCGGTATGCCGGGCATGTCCGAGGGACTCCACGCAAAGACGTCGGCGTTTGCGCAGAGAAAGTCGACGAGCACTGCTTCCTATTTGGGGTCGAGCCCGGAACCAATCCGGATCTGCTTGGAGGTGTCGCCACTGGGGTCGAGAGGGACGGCCTTAACCGTCTCCGCTGGCTCGAAGTTGCCGGCGTGTCGCTTCACGTCCGGCACCTCTCGAGAGAGGTTTTCCAGGTCGGCGATGAGGGCCTCGGACTCGGCGAGGGCCTCGGCGTACTCCACGCACTCCACATCGCATTCGAACGCGTGTTTGTACGTGGGGCCGACGGTGATGACCCCGTTGGGGCCCGGCATCTTGAGCTTCAGGTAGGTGTAGTTGGGGATGGCCATGAACTTCGCGTAGCATGGCCTCCCCAATACTGCGTGGTAGGTTCCTCGGAACCCGACCACCTCGAACGTCAAAGTCTCCCTTCGGAAGTTGGAGGGTGTTCCGAAGCAGACAGGAAGGTCGAGCCGTCCGAGGGGCTGGACGCGCTTCCCAGGAATGATCCCGTGGAAGGGCGCAGCGCCTGCTCGGACGGAGGACAGATCGACGCGCAGGAGCCTGAGGGTCTCGGCGTAGATGATATTGAGGCAGCTGCCCCCATCCATCAGGACCTTGGTGAGCCTAATGTCGCCGATGATGGGGTCTACGACGAGCGGGTACTTCCCCGGGCTCGGCACGTGGTCGGGGTGGTCATCTTGGTCGAAGGTGATGGGCTTGTCGGACCAGTCTAGGTAGACTGGCGCCGCCACCTTCACCGAGCAGACCTCCCGACGCTCTCGCTTATGATACCGAGCCGAGGCATTCGCCGCATGCCCTCCGCAGATCATGAAGCAGTCGCGGACCTCGGGGAACTCTCCTGCTTGGTGATCTTCCTTTTTGTCGTCGTCGCGGGCCCTGCCACCCTCTGCGGGTGGCCCGGCCTTGTGGAAGTGGCGCCGAAGCATGACGCACTCCTCGAGGGTGTGCTTGACGGGCCCCTGATGGTAAGGGCACGTCTCCTTGAGCATCTTGTCGAAGAGGTTAGCCCCTCCGGGGGGCTTCCGAGGGTTCTTGTACTCGGTGGCGGCGACAAGGTCCGTGTTGGCGGCGTCGCGTTTCGCTTGCGACTTCCTCCTGCCTTTCTTCTTGGCGCCGAGCGGAGTAGACGCCTCGGGAGCATCCTCCGACGGGCGGCCCTGGGGCTGCTTGTCCTTTCGGAAGATGGCCTCGACCGCCTCCTGGCCAGAGGCGAACTTGGTGGCGATGTCCATCAGCTCGCTCGCCCTGGTGGGGGTCTTGCGACCCAACTTGCTCACCAGGTCACGGCAAGTGGTGCCGGCAAGGAACGCGCCGATGACATCGGAGTCGGTGATGTTGGGCAGCTCGGTGCGCTGCTTCGAGAATCGCCGGATGTAGTCCCAAAGAGACTCTCCCGGCTGTTGCCGGCAGCTTCGGAGGTCCCAGGAATTCTCGAGGCGCACGTACGTGCCCTGGAAGTTGCCGGCGAAAGCTTGGACCAAATCCTCCCAGTTGGAAATCTGCCCCGGAGGCAGGTGCTCCAACCAAGCGCGAGCAGTGTCGGAGAGGAACAGGGGGAGGTTGCGGATGATGAGGTTGTCGTCGTCCGTTCCACCCAGTTGACAGGCTAGGCGGTAGTCCGCGAGCCACAATTCCGGTCTCGTTTCCCCCGAGTACTTTGTGATAGTAGTCGGGGGACGGAATCGGGCCGGAAACGGCGCCCGCCGAATGGCCCGGCTGAAGACCTGCGGACCGGGTGGTTCGGGCGAGGGACTCCGATCCTCCCCGTTGTCGTAGCGTCCCCCACGCCTGGGGTGATAGCCTCGGCGCACCCTTTCGTCGAGGCGGGCCCGACGGTCGCGATGAGGGTGCTCGTCGCCGAGGTGGCCCGGGGCCGCAGGCGCGGTGTTGCGCGTGCGCCCGGTGTAGACCGAGGCTTCCCGCATGAGTCGGGAAGTCGCGGCACGAGGTTCCGAGGGGTACCCCTGCCTTCGGGAGGCAGAGCTCTCGGCCCGCCGGGCCACAGCGCCTTCCAGGAGATGCTTGAGCTCTCCCTGGATTCGCCGACCCTCGATGGTTGATGACTCCGGCATCGCGCGGAGGAGCATCGCCGCGGCTGCCAGGTCCTGACCGGTCCCGCTGGGTGCGGGTGGCGGCCTGTCCCTGGCATCGCTGGCGATGCGGTGCTGGAGACCCTGGGGCAGGTGACGTATTTCTCCGGCCGGGGGCTGGCCCGCCCATACCTGCCCGACGTCCCGGCGGATCGACTCGAGCGCTCCTGCCCCCTCGTCGAGCCCGGCCTGCGCCCCGCGGACTTGCTCGAGCTGTGGGTCGTGACCCCCCGCCGGAACGGGGACCACAGCTAGCTCCCACGGGATGTCGGCGCGAGGCACTGGCCTAGGGAGATCACCATCCTCCGGCATGCCGAGACGGTTGCCTCCGGAGGGATCCCCTAGCTCGACGTGGAAACATTCGCGGCTCGGGCCGCAGTCCTTGTCGTCAAGGCTGCGGCTGCCGTCGGAACAGTCGGAGAGGCAGTAGTTGCATGCGGTCATGAAGTCCCGCATGGCACTGGGGTTGCCAGATCCAGAGAAATCCCAGCAGATGCTGGGGTCGTCATCTTCCTCGGACCCAGAGGGCCCGTAGGTCGAGACGCCCGTCAATCGGTCCCAAGGCGACCGCACATGAAACCCAAGAGAGGTTGCACTCGCCTCAACGTGAGCGCCCGCCAGAGCGAGGTCGCTAGGCGGGTTGAGGTCGAGTCGAAATGACAAAGGATGGGAATCAGTCGGTACCTTTTGGTCGACGAGGAACGACGAAGTCACATCGGGGACTGATCGCGCCGTCGTCTTGGGTACGAGGGCGACGTCCTGCAGGCCCTCCGTGAGCGTGCTGGCGTCGTCCACTTGCTTGGGGTTGGTGTGTTGCGGGGGGACGGCGCTCGCCTTCGCCTCAAACGCGAGGGTGACGCCCGACGCGTCCTCCGTTGGGGCGCTGGGGATGTCGATTCGCTCGACAGCCGACGGAGCGCAGCCTCCCGCTCGGCCCTGGTTGCCCTGCCTCCTCCTCCGATGGCGAGGGAGAGGATGGGGCGAGCTCGAATGTTGTTCTTCCCCCACGCGGGGAAGACGTCGTCGATTCCGCCGCCGGCGGGCGGGCTGTCGGCCACCATTGTCGCCGTCGCGCGGCGGTGGAAGGAGTATCTTGTCGTAGCTGCCGCCGAAAGACATGAACTCGAGGCTCCCGAAACGGAGCACCGTCCCGGGTTGGAGAGGTCGTTGGAGACTGCCCATCTGGAGCTTGACGGGAAACTGCTCGTCAACACGCAGCAGGCCCCTACCTGGTGCGCCAACTATCGGCGTTTCGAGACCGGGGGGTCCCTAAGCCGACGAGTGAGTGTGCCGCGTGCCCCAGCCCAGATGGGTCGAGCGTGTGGGCGAGCGCGAAGGGGGGAAAGCGAGGTGGCCGGAGCCGAGTCGTGAGGGAGGTGGAGATCCCGCGGCCTTCGTGTTCGCCTCGCGCCCAGGTCGGGTGCGCTTGCAGTAGGGGGTTACAAGCATCCACGCGGGTGAGGGAAGCGAGCGGCCCCAAGAGAGCGCCTGCCCCTGCCCTCGTTCCCGCGGGGCCAACCTTCTCTAAGAAGGCCCTGGTCCTTCCTTTTATAGGCGTAAGGAGAGGATCCATGTGTACAATGGGGGTGCAGCAGAGTGCTACGTGTCTAGCGGGGGAGAGCTAGCGCCCTAGGTACATGCCAATGTGGCAGCCAGAGAGAACTTGGCACCCAGCTGATATGGTGTCGTGGCTGTCGGAGGAGTAACGGAGCCTGGTGGAGGGACAGCTGTCGGAACAGTTGGGCTCTTGCTGACGTCCCCCTGCTTCCGTAAGGGAGCTGAGAGCCGCCGTCGTCATGGGTCTAGCGGGGCGCCATCATTGCCTATCTGGCGGAGCTAGCCAGATGGGACATCGGTCTTGTTCTCTGCGGCCCCAGTCGGCTCGGGGTAGGGTGATGATGGCGCTTCCTGTTGATGTGGCGGACTTGTGCCCTAGGTCGGGCGACGTGGAGGCTCCTCCGAGGCCAAGGTCGAGTCTGTCTTCCATGGCCGAGGCCGAGCCCGAGCTCCTGGGTCGGGCGAGGCGGAGGTCGTTTGGCAGAGGCCAGGGCGGAGTCCGACCCCAGGGGTCGGGCGAAGCGGAGTTCGCCGTCTTCCGGGGCCTTAGCCCGAGTCCGAGCCCTGGGTCGGGCGGAGCGGAGTTCGCCGTCTTCCGGGGCCTTAGCCCGAGTCCGAGCCCTGGGTCGGGCGGAGCGGAGTTCACCGTCTTCCGGGGCCTTAGCCCGAGTCCGAGCCCTGGGTCGGGCGGAGCGGAGTTCGCCGTCTTCCGGGGCCTTAGCCCGAGTCCGAGCCCTGGGTCGGGCGGAGCGGAGTTCGCCGTCTTCCAGGGCCTTAGCCCGAGTCCGAGCCCTGGGTCGGGCGGAGCGGAGTTCGCCGTCTTCCGGGGCCTTAGCCCGAGTCCGAGCCCTAGTTCGGGCGGAGCGGAGTTCGCCGTCTTCCGGGGCCTTAGCCCGAGTCCGAGCCCTAGGTCGGGAGGAGCTTCCTATGGCGCCTTTGGCAAGGCCTGGCTGCCTGTCAGTCTCATTCTGTCAAGTGGCACCGCAGTCGGGACGGCGCAGGCGGCGCTGTCCTTTTGTCAGACCGGTCAGTGGAGCGGCGAAGTGACGGCGGTCACTTTGGCTCTGCCAGGGGGCGCGCGTCAGGATAAAGGTGCCAGGCTACCTTTGCGTTAAATGCCCCTGTGACTTGGTCGGTCGGCGCGGCAATTTAGTCAGGGTTGCTTCTTAACGAAGGCAAGGCCTCGGGCGAGCCGGAGATGCGTCTGCCGTAAAAAAGGGGGCCTCGGGCGAGACGGAAACACCTCAGGGTCGGCTGCCCTTGCCCGAGGCTAGGCTCGGGCGAGGCGTGATCGAGTCGCTCGTATGGACTGATCCCTGACTTAATCGCACCCATCAGGCCTCTGCAGCATTATGCTGATGGGGGTTACCAGCTGAGAATTAGGCGTCTTGAGGGTACCCCTAATTATGGTCCCCGACACCACTGACAGCGGATCCCCTCCTTGGCCTATAAAAGGAGGAGGCCGGTCACAAGAGACACCCCTGGAGGACAGAAAGGACGGACGTATCAACAAGAGCCAAGAGCGAAGACCCGGAGGCCAGAGCCCAGCCATGAAGCCAAGGCTTAGTTTGGACACTAGGTCAGTAGCCTTTCGATCCACCTCCTCCGCATAAGAGACTTGGGAGCTTCTCCTCCCTCTCTTGGCCACTTGTAACCCCTACTACGAGCATTGATCAACAAAGGTGCCAGTAGTGCGAGTCATCGAAGACTGGATGTAGGGACATTCCATCGAAACCAATATAAATCTTGTGTCTACCGCGCACACCGTCAGTAGCTAGATGTTGGTGTTTCGTACCTCGCTCTAACAAGTAAATTTATTATGCGTGTTTCAAGTTCCGGAGGGTGTGTGCGGAAGGAGCATGATTTATACTGGTTTGGGCAGAACATCCCTACTTCTAGTCACTGGTGGCTTGCGCTACCGGCACCATTGATGATCAAACTCGTAGTAGGGGTTACAAGCAGTCGAGAAAGGGAGGAGAGGCTCCTAGATCTCTTATTGGGTTGGAAGTGGAGCTTAGAAGCTGCAAGGTGGAGTCCTAACTAAGTCTTTGCTTGGCGGGGTTCTAGCCTCCACCTCCTCGTCCTCCTGTTAGTCCTTGTAGGTTCGTCTCCTAAAGGCGTCCGGTTGTCTCTCTATCCGATCCACCTTGCCTTGAGGCAAGCCTCTCCCTTTTATAGGCCAGGAGAGGGGTCGGGCAGCGGTGGTTTCTCTAGGAAGGAATCATAAGGCAGGGGTAAAACTAGTGTATTTACACCAGGCGAGGCCACGTGTAATCGTGGGGCCTAGGGCTTCCTAGCTATCGCGTATTTATCATGGTGGGTGACGTGGGGGTGGCGATGGTCATAGGCGCCATCATTCGGGCTACGTCGACCCCTAGCTTCCGTAGCCTAGGGCTCTACGTGGCCCATCTTGTAGTGCCCTGCGAAAGATCTGTGCAATGAGGCCTAGTTTGATAGGCCATAAGTGTGCCACAGGCCGAGGGGCACGCATGCCATTAATGTGCCGCAGTTCGAGGCTCGTAGGTCATGAGCGCTATGCAGCCTGAGGGGTCCGTAGGTCATGAGTGGGAAGCGGTCCGACGCCCACGCTGTGGTTTTGTGCTAGGCGTGGTTAATGGGGCTAGTCATTTATGGCGGGTCAGTATAGGGCTGGGTGCGGGATCCACTAGAGTGGTTCCCTTCCGACACGTCCGTCCTCTCTTGTCAAGCTCCGCCATGCCCAGCCTTGGGCTCGGTGCCGCGGGGTTCGACCGGGGGCGGGTCCTTCCAAGGTTGGCACAGGTGCCTCTTCGGACTGACTAAAGGGCCCTAGTGATCAGGGGCTCTTTTCTCTAAGCACTTACTGACCGATGGATCCCAGGGACCAAAGGTTGTGGCCCCAACAGTAGCCCCCTGAGCCTCCAAAGGGAGAGTATCTCCCTTTTGGGGCTGGTGCCAGGTTAGATGGTGTGTTGTCTTTTTGTTTCCCCAGTAATTGTGGTGTTCCCTTGGAAATTGGTGCCACTTCTGTTGCGAACGTCCACCTCTTGGGGTGGAGTCGGACGCTCTTCTGCCCTCTTTATAAATCCTAGGCGGTCGCTCCCTTACTGGTTGTTCTTGACATTTCTTTTGAACTCGTCTCCAACCGAGTCAGTGGTCGAACCTTAAGCCTATCAAGATGTCGCGTTCCATCGGTCACAACCCGATGAATGATTTTTTTTCTTACATGGCACAAAGGTAATGGAGAATATAAAGGTAGAAATTATGATTAAGCAAGATTTGACCACACTATCATGAAAAGGGTCCTTACATGGCATAAAGGTAATGGAGAAGTGACATGAAGTGATGTACCTTTACATTTTACCTTTTCAAAGGGGTTCCAGACTTATGTTGGATTTAGAATTCAGTTGCAAGCTCTTGTTGGCATAGTTGTGACATAGATCCAAGATATCAAATGAAGATTGTCATACTAAATCGAAGGTGAATCTTGATACCTGGAGTCTAGATGTCACCTAGCATTTTCTTATCACAACAAGAGGCAATATGAAAATAGCACAAGTATGGATTGTACAACTAGTGATCATGTATGAAAATACCAATTGAAAAACACCAATTAATATAATTTGATAGATAATTAGATCACTAATTGCATATTATATTATGTTCTCCTCAAGTTTTAGTGCACACATATGTATAATTTCAATTGATACCTTTTGAGAGTACTTATTTGCAATTTAAAGTACCATTGACATAAAATGAGTATCAATTCTGCAACATAAGAAACATGTGCACTATTTAATCAATTAAGTTCTAGACAAGAGACATGTGCACTTTAGATATTTGCAATTCAAAATAATATGATACACATTTACCAATTTTAGATGACGTTGGAGTAGTATATACAAGAGAAACTCATTCTCTTATGAAATGTATAAAAGAAACATTTATTGGAGCAAAAAATCTTTGATACCCATCAAAATTTGCAGTGGAAGCGATTATCTTTGCCCAAAAGTTCCTTTTTAATTTGAGACTACACACATAATAGACTTGGGAATGAAGTTAGTCTCAAAGATTCAAATTATAGACCATTCTCCCCCTAAATGTGTGCATACAAGTGATGAATAATTGTTTAGCTTATGCACTTGGACTTGTGAGGCCCGGGGATTAAGTTCTACAATTTGAACCTTGGTACAAATAAAGTATGAAAATGTGAAATTGTACTAATTGAAGGAAAGACTCATAATCAAAAGGTATACTAACAGACATGATATGCAATATTTTAAGCCAAAATTCTTGAGAAGTTAGCATGTTTGACTCATACCTCACTAAGATGACTTAAGACTAACTCATGACATCACCACAAGAGGTACTAATCAAATATCTAGAGATTCTATAATCGTCACCACAAGTGCAACCTTATGGTGTGACTCAAGATATTGCATATACATGCACACACTAGCATGTAAGAGCCTAGATACAAAAATGTAATACAATAGTTCATGAAGTGACACGCCTTTGTTCCACGCTACATGGTCTCCATTATAATCATGAATTTCTATCTTAGCTTTTGACAGGCTTGACATTTCAAAGAGAAACTTATCCTCTTCAAACGATCAAGAGAAACTCATTTTCTTGATAGGTTCAAGAGAAACTCATTTTCATTTCTATGGAACCATTCATCCTCATTTGATGTTCTCCAAGGTATGAGACTACACAACATGAACTTGAAAGGAATCATAAGTTTCATAGGATATAGGCTAAACTCTCCCTCAGTTTGTGCATGTAAGAGTACACAAAGAACACTTATGCACATCAACAATACGAGGTTAAAGGAGATGTTTGCACTATATCTTGGCTTAACAATTGAAAGTTTAAGAACTGAAAGTATATCAGTTGAAACCCTAAAGGGTAAAGCATGCTAATATGAACCTCAAACCTCATAATGAAGGATATTATATGATTATGTCACTACTTCAATATTTGGTTTATAGGATAGTTCAACTCCCTTCTTGATTCACTGTGATCTCTTTTATTTTTGTGATTTCATCCAACCAAGTGATCTTGAACTTCATTCATATTTGCTTGATTCAATCATACCTGATATGAGACCAATTGAAACTCAATGATTGAAAGAACCAAGACTCCTATATTTGTAGATTTTCAATCCATATTGAAAGCACTTGGAAGGACCTTGTTGAAACACTTAGAAAAGAGAGCATTAAAACACAAGGGAGGGTTTCACAAATGATGATCCTTATATGTGGATGGAAAATGAATCATCATTCTTGAAACCCAAAAGGATAGATTAAATTCCTTTAAATTAGTGCACACATATAGTTGATGTCAAAGTTATATGCACTATTGAACATTTTATATTGCAAGGAAATTAACCTATACTATGGTACACCCCACTAAGGATAGAATACTAAAATAACCGAATGAGAGCAAGTTTTCATACCTTGGCGTCTTATCAATTTCATCATACTTTAGTTGAATAGTATCCTTTAAGCTTGTGATTTATCCAATTTAAAACAAGCACCATCTCTTAACATAGATTTTCTATGGATAAACTCAACATAAGAGATGGCATTAGTGAAAGCTCTCTTGTGGGTTTTTGGTGTTTGGATGACAACTCAATTAAAGGACTAACAAGTGTACTAAGTGTTGAACAGGTGCTTAATGTAAAGCTAACAGGGTTCAACACAAGTGAACAAGTGTGATGGTCCAAGGACTAGATGATGGATAGATAATGGGCATCACAAGTAAGATGGACATTGCATAAAGTGAGACTCGGGTGCGTAGCTCGGAGACAACTGATCAAGCCAAGGATGGAGGCAAGAAGAGCTTCAAGGTACCAAGTGCACGAGAGAAGGTCAAAGAGGCTGAGGAACCCAAAGCCAAGGGTGAAGAAGAAGACTTGCAAAGTCAAGGGTGATCAAGTTGAGAAGAGCTATGGCACATCAAGGATCACTACATAAGGACGTGACTTACAACCAATGGGGAAACATCTATAACTATGTGGTGTAAGTCATAAGGCTCAAGATCAAGCTCTAAGAAGTGAACAAGGGCACTAGAAGAAGAACCAGTATCAAAGCCAGAACTGGAAGCAGTCCAAAAGAGCTAAGTGCACCTTGATCCTTAGTTTGGGTAGTTCCTAGTTTGGAGATATTCTATGTGACCTTTGCAGGATGTTGGAGCTCAGAAATGTTAGTCTAGATCAAGTTAAGCTGACTTGATGATTTATGAGTCCAACATCAATCTTAAGCATGTCAAATGATAGAGAGGTGAAAATCCAAGAGAAGGTATGTTTCTAGACTTAGTACATTGGTTTTTGTGTACTAACGTATTTGTCTAAGTGTTAGAAACAGAGAAAAGAGATGCAAAAGGCTTGGCTGTGTACAGTCAAGACTCAGCTCAGTCTGGCACACCGGACTGTCCGGTGGTGCACTGGATAGTGTCCGGTGCGCCAGGCTGAACTCTAGTGAACAGGCCGCTCTCGGGAGAAGTCTCGCGCGTACGGCTATAATTCACCGGACTGTCCGGTGGTGCACCGGACTGTCCGGTGAGCCAATGGTCGGCTGGGCCAACGGTCGGCCACGCAATCCGCGCATGACGCGTGGCCGAGCCAATGGTTAGATGGGGGCACCGGACTGTCCGGTGTGCACCGGACAGTGTCCGGTGCGCCAATGGCTCCAAGACTGCAACGGTCGACTGCGCCAATTTTGGAAGGAAATCGGGCACCGGACAGTGTTCGGTGGTGCACCGGACTGTCCGGTGCGCCAACCGACAGAAGGCAAGAATTGCCTTCCTGGATTACTCTCAACGGCTCCTAGGCCCCTTGGGTCTATAAAAGGGACTCCTAGGCACCTCCATTAGAAGAAGAAGAGCAGCCAACAAGTGTAGACATCACTCTGATCAATTCTCACTCTCCCTCTTGTGTGTAACTCTCTAGTTTGTGTAGAAGGCAAAGTTATAAGCCTTTAGAGAGTGGAGAAGAGCTGCTAAGAGCTAGAGTAAGGTCTTGAGCTTATCGTTACTCTGCCGGAGAGCTGCCAAGAAGATTGTAAGCAGCCGCGGTTTCGTTGTAACCAACTCAACATAGTGGAAGGCTCTATCTGTCTGACTGACAGATCTGAGCAAACGGAGGAAGGAGTTGAAATAGACTCCAAGCCCAGGTGTTGCTAACTCCAACGAGGACTAGGCAAGCATTTCAGGCTTGGCCGAACCTCGGGATAAATTCCTGTGTCCACGTGCTCTGCTCTGTGTTATGTGCTGATTCTCTGTCTTATTCAGTTCTTACTTCTGCACTTCACTGCTTACTTGTGGTACTAGCCTTCTTTGAAGTGCAGGATATTCTTAAGACAGGAACTTCAATTCCGCTGCAACCTACTCGAAGGGTTCTTCACTCCACTGCGATCCTGTCTTCGAGTAGAGTAAGATTTAAGTTTTAAAGTGATAATTTTTATTCGCCTATTCACCCCCCCTCTAGGCGACATCCAGATCCTATTCCCGGGCAAAGGGAACTTTCAATTGGTATCAGAGCTAGGCCTCTCCAGTGTGGGCTTAGCCATCCGGAGATAACGATGTCGTCACAAGAGGTAACTGTAGAACTTCTTTTAGGCGATGGATCTAATTACAAATCTTGGTCTGTCTCTATTTATAATGCTTTCATGCAAGTTGATCCTGACTTGAGACAGATCTTTAGTAGAAGTATTTTCCCCTCTGATATTAGTAAAAATCCTTGTAATGCTGAACTAAGATGTTTATCTCTCAATCACCGTGCTTGCAACATCTTAGTTGACTCTCTTTCTAGAAGTGCTTATTTTGCCATCATGAGTAGTGATAGTGATTTATTTGTTGATGCTCATGATTTATGGAATAGAATTAAAGGAAAATATTCTGTGGCAAATTGTGATGCTCCTACTCCCTATATTACTTGTGATACTAACCATTCAAAGGGAGAAGAAAAGTGTTGGGCACCAAACGATGAATCCACCTCGTCGACAGGTTTGTTCTCCACTAATAATAAGTGTTTTATTGCTAACAATGACGGTGGAGACAAAAGCCATGATGAGGAGGAATATGAGGATGATAGCGAGGATGAATATTCATCACCACAAGGTACATTTTCCTATATTGCTTCCACTGGCATTAATGACAGGGAAAATGAGACCGATGATGTGGAAGAAGAGGAGACTCGCCATTTCTACATCCATCTCAACAAAGAGGACAAAGCACTCTTGGTTAAGCTGTTGAGAAGGAACAAGGCGATACGCTTCTCAGGCTAGAGGAGTCCCTCATCAAAACTAACAACAGCCTGGAGAAGATGACCAAAGAACATGAGGAGCTAAAGTGCTCTCATGATGATTTGGTCCAACGGTATGAATCTGTTTTAATTGAGCAAAGAAATAGTCATGATGCATTATCTAATGTTGCTCAACTTAAAACAGAAAATTTCATGCTTAGGAGTCAAGTAGAAATGATAAATTTGGAAAAACTTGCTCTAGGTGAAAAGTATGATAAGTTATCATATTCTCATAGTAAACTAATTGATGACCATATCATGCTTAATGTTGCTCATGAGGATGTAATTACAAACTTAAATTCATGTGAACCTCATTCTTGCACAAGTACACATCTAGAAAATATATCATCATGTGCTAACCCCTGTCGCTCAAAAGGAAGCAAATGTTTGAATGAGCAACAAGTTGTAGGGTCAAAAAGGAAATTGCTTGGGAACAAGAAACAAAGACAGTTAAGGAGAAGACGCCATGCTCAACTTTCTCAAGATATCTGCGAAAACATGGTGAAGAAGCTTGAGGAAGGAGAAACCGCAGCAAGGGTTAAACTCCTTGAAAAAGATGTTCCTAAAGCAATAAGTGAAGCAATCAACATGATACAAGAAAAAGGTAATGATTCAATTAATCATGTTATTTGCACTAATAATCTCTCTATGTCACCTAAAAGTAATAAGAGAAGAGGAAAACGAAGATGCTTCAAGTGCAAGGCATTAGGCCACCTCATCGCATCTTGTCCATACAAAGACAAGGACGAAGGGATAAGGAGATGTTTTGGATGCAACAACAAGGACCACATGATCACTTCATGTCCGGTCATGAAGAATCAAAGATGTGCATTCTCCAAGATGACTCTCACCAAGGAAAATGACAAACAACAAGCGTCATGTCAGGTTGAGCGACGCTTCTGCTACAAGTGTGGTGAGCAGGGTCATCTATCCAAGGTATGTTATAAAGGTAAGGTTCCTAAGCAAGTGAATTTGTCTCAATCTCATTCGCTTAGGAGACCCAAATCATACACTTGTGCTAGATCTATAACGAGATCACCTAGAACTAGCACAAAGACTATTTGGGTACCAAAGGCACTTTTAGTTGAACGTCATGGACCCATCCCGAGGTGGGTACCAAACTATGCTAACTAGACCATACAGGTGCCTTGCGATGGACTAGGAGACCATGGGAGAGCTTAAGACGGTTAACTCAAACTCTATGCTTAAGCTGTTAATTGTTTTGGTGTTTATTCATTGACCGAAGGTTGAATTATTGTGAGACACTAATCCCATGTTCATCTCAAGTGAAATAAGTTGTAGAGGTCCTTAATCATTATTGGTGAATCAAGCAAAGGACCTCGATTGCGCATCTGGCTCTCCAAAGGACAGTACCTGTGCTTCTTAAGTGCATTATCAGTATTGCTCTTAAAAGTTGATTGTCGTGCTATCTGTCCTTGGAGTAGTTACGCTTTTAAGATTGCTCGTGTTGAACCTTGTTAATAATTGATTCATGATTTCAAAGATCACATTCATGTTTTCTTAATCATGACTGGGTGCTCTATAAGTCATATCTTTTGAATCATTCATTGGGTAGCTTATCAATTGAGATATTTACCATGATTAATCCTTTATGTGTTCATGGATAAACCTGTATCCTTTTGTAAATCATGATATACGTGTGTAATGAGTAACCTATGTGTGCAAGCATGACATCTTGTTTAGTCCATGTTCACATGATTACCCTATTTTGGCACTATGTGTTATGCCTCTAATGCATCCTCTCGAGCTATGAAGTGCATAAACAATAGAGAACTTGTGGTAATAACTGGTGCTCTCATGGCCATACAGGTAAAAGGCAAAGGTATGGAAAATGGAACTATGCAATTTCATTAAATATCTTGAAGTTCCATTGATTGTGATCATAGCTATGTTCTTACATTTCATTGGTAGTATCGTGGCTTAGGTGACTTATGCCTTAAAATGTTGTTTCTCTTGGTGTACCTAAGAAAATTTTTCTTAATCTTGATGTGATTAGACATTATGCTTTATTTGCATGATCTTGTCATTTTCAATTGGCATATATGGTGAAATGATTATCATGTATGAGGCATGCCTAGGTTGCTTGTAAAATGTTATACTTCTTGAGGCATGCATAATTGTATTAAGTCAACCTTTCTTTTGGTATTCAATTGGTATATCTTTGTGATGAAATTGATAGAGTATGCCTTGACCAAGAGATGTTGTGATCCCCTCTAGTTCTGAGAAAGCTAGAATGTGCATAGTGCAAGTTATTCAAATACTTGATGCACAAGTTTAGGGGGAGCACACGTAACTTGTGTCTTTATAGACTAATTGTTTCTTGAGCGATCTTGTATAGTCTCAAGGTGGAAAAGAGAAGATGAGCAAGAAATGGAGCAATCAGGACTTGGGTACCTCTGTAAGTCAAGAAATTGGTATCTTAAGTCTTGTCACACCCGGTTTTGGAAGGCAAACCGAATGCGAACTATGTACGTGCCAGGATCAGAACTCACGTACACAGCGATTACATAAATGAACATCATCGCACAATGCTCGAATAATAACATAAAAGAGTAAAAACTTATTACATCACAGAGTCATAGACATCCACATAGTCATCAACTTAACAGATAAATCAAAGTGCTAGCGAAACGCAGTAAAGATAAGGCCTTCACAGGCAGCTGACTGGGGGTTGCCGCCAACCCACACCTAGAATTCATCGTAGTCTTGAAACTCCTGGAAGTCTCCTTCCACGGCTTCACCTTCTCCTGAGCAGTGGTTACAATGCGGACAACCTGGTGTTTTGTGGTAAAGCAAGGATGAGTACACATCAACGTACTCAGCAAATGTCCCGTTTGGCTGAAGTGGACTAGCTTTATGTGGGGTTAGGCTCAAGCAGTTGCTTTTAATTGGTCAGGTATTTATCATTAGTAGAAGCCAGATTTTATCATTAACCAGCCCATGAACCCTTTCCTCATCGAGGAACAACATCATCATATTCGAACCAAAATCATAACATAATCCTCGTATCTCGAACCATTTGTATCTCTAATCAAAGAGGATCCCAAGGTTGCTCTTAACCGTGAGCACGGCTGATATATCAGTTTCACTACCCTCTGCAGAGGTCGCACACTTTACCCATGAGTCATGATTCCCTTTCTGCCCGGGGAGAGCTAATCCCCATTGACCACTACCTAGGTGGTCCGGCAGGGTATCACTACGTAGCTGTTACAAAGATTCCCTAGAGATCATAGCTGCCCGTTAGGTTTCTCCAGTTTGATAAACACAGTACTCCTCCCCGCAGGAGAGTGACTAACAAAAGCAAAACGAAAGAACCCCGGCACTCAGCCTCGGCAGAGCAAGCACTGTGCCTGGACCCCATTGACGGCACGACGGCGAAGCAACTACACCTCTAGTTCCTCTAATTATTTAGCTAAGGGCGCCCCATTTCACCCTCATGGTTGCACTGTTATCCCGGGTGGTCTCTCAACGAACAGGTCCTTACGGAGAGGTACTCAGGAAACAGCCTGAGCCCCCTAGAGTATCACAAGATCATCAACATCATCAGGATAACAGTATCATAAATATTCACATCATGTTCGTTGATTAAGTTAAGGCAGTAGCAAAATGCTAACCATAATAGCCCATAAGGTCATCAAGGATAAAGTAAAGTGTAAAGCTAGTCAATCCTTAGGTTTCAAGTAAGTAATGCGGGGTAGTAAGTTATAAATGAATAGGACATAATGGGTCAGAGGACACTTGCCTTCACCAAACTGTTGCTCAGGGACTTCCTCTGCAACTTCCTCGGGAAACACAGACTGCTCGTTGTCTACGCAAAGCAATCATTCACACTATGCACTTGGGAAAATAACAGACACAAACAATATACCAAACATATGCAGCAGAGAGGGGTCACAAGTTCATAACAGAAAAGGGATAGGCACTCTAAAGTTCCCTAGGTCTGGGGGTAGAGGGTTACACAAAGTGATTAACTATCTACTAATCAGGTCTAAATTGGTGGTGGGATTAAATAATTATCTGGTTTGAGTTTCTAAACTTAAGTGTTTAAGTCCACAAACTTAAGTAATCCAACTTTTATTAAAGTCTACTTATTTCCAATTATCCTAAATGAGGTTTCAATAGTCTTAGCCCTATCCTAGTGATTAGCTATTAATTAATACATGGAAACAGCAGGGAAACATTGCATAAACAGATAGATAATAATATTATGAGCATTTTGCAATTTGAAGCACCTAATTTGGAGTTCATATGACAAAGTTATGAATTTTACAAGTTTAGGGGTTAAAAATATGCCCTAGGGACCTATTTTGAATTAAATAAAAGGGCTGAGGACTTAACTGCGAGAAACCAGGGACGGCGGGCGCAATTTCCAGAAAACCGGGGGTTTCTTTAAGAAAAAGCGCGGGCGAAGGGGTATCGGGCGCTTACAGCCGTTGGATCTCAGATCGACGGCTAGGATTAGATCCTGCGGGCGGGCGCGCGGGCGCGCGGCGGCGGGAGCGGCTGACAGGCGGGGCCGGGCGAACAGCGCGGGCGCGGGCGACTGGCAAGCGGGACCGGGCGGGCAGAGCGCGCGGGCGGACTGACGGGCGGGGCCGGGCTGACAGCGCGGGCGAGCGGGCGAGCTGACAAGTGGGGCCTAGCGGGCAGAGAGACGGGGTGAGGGGGCAGTGGGCCTGGGCCGCTGGATCTCCGGCGGACGGCCAGGATTGGGTTTGGCCTGATTAAAACGAGGCCGCCCGATCTGGGATGGACGGTGGGGATCGGGTGGCCGGCCTGGGCTTCCCCTACGGCTAGCTGGGGCGGCGGCGCCCGTCCCCGCGGCGGAGGGCTCGCCGGAGACGAGGGGCGCGGGCGACTGGCGGGGCTTTGGGGCAATCCGAGCGGTCAGGGAGGTCGGGAAGGGCACGGGGACTCCATTGGTGGGGTCTGGGTCGGGGCAGAGGCACCGGAGGGGGGCGATTCACGGCGGGGCGGCTCGGCGGCGGGGTTTCTCTATTCCGGCGAGCAATCACATGCAACAGAGAGCAAGACAAAGGGCAATAGGGGCGGGAGAGGTCCGTTACCTCAAGGCGGGCTCCGGGGACTCCTCGGCGGCGACGGGGACGCGACGGAGACTCGGGTCGACGGTGGCGGCTGCACGGCGGACGACGGGTGAGCGCGGGCAGAGAGAAATAGGGAGGGGGAGAGGGAATTGGGGCGCGTTCCGGGTTGCGGACGCCAGAGCGGAGCTCACCGGGGCTACGGGCGCGGCGGAGCTCCACCGGCGACGAGGAACCGAGCTCGGGACGGCGGGGGTTATGGCGGCGGTGCTCTGCGTGCGCGCAGCGAGGGGGAGAGAGGGTCTACTGGGCGCAAATGGGGGGAGGGGGTGAGGGCGAGTGGGGTTCGGGGCTCAAGTGGCCAGGGGCGAGGTGGGGCGAGTCCCACGCGCGACGTGGGCGCGGAGATCGCGGGCGCGAGCAGCTCGGGCGGCGGTTACGCGAGGAAGACGGGGCTGACACCCCGGGCCCGCGAGCAGAGAGAGAGCGAGGGAGCGAGCGCGCACGGGGAAAGCGGGCGCCGACAGGTGGGACCGGCTGCGCAGAGAGAGAGGGGGAGGGTGCGCGGAGGGCGGGAGCGCCGACAGGTGGGGCCCGCTGCGCAGAGAGAGGAGGGGAGGGAGGCGCGCGCGCGGGAGAGATGGGCCGGCTGGGCCGAAAGGCCGGGGGGCGGCTGGGTTGGGCTGCTTTCCTCTTTTCTTTTTATTTTGCAATTTCCTTTCCCTTTTCTTTTTATTTTCTCCATTTGATTCAAATTCAAATGTGCCACAAATTCAAATTAGACCTTTTGAGAATTATGCACCAAACAAAAGTGAAATCTAGGGTTCAACATGATGCAACAATTCATACTCCCTTAGGGTTTAACATAATAAACTATAATTACAAGCAAAATAAGCACTTAGCTCCTATAGAAATGAGAGAAAAAAAGAATGAGGAAGGATGAGAAAAGGAAGTAACACCTGAATTTGTGAATATGAGCAAAGAAATTTTATACCCCCAAATTCAGGGTGTTACAAACCTATCCCCCTTAAAAGAATCTCGCCCCCGAGATTCAAGGTTGGTCAGCAAAGAGTTCAGGGTATCTGGCCTTCAGGTCATCTTCTCGTTCCCAGGTTGCTTCTTCCTCCGAATGGTGACCCCATCTGACTTTGCACATTCTGATGGTATTCCTCCGGGTGACTCTGTCTGCAAACTCCAGAATCTGCGTCGGCTTCTCTATGTATGTCAGATCCTCCTGGACTTCCAAACCCTCCACTGGCAACTGTTCTTCTGGTACTCGTAGACACTTCTTCAGTTGCGACACGTGGAACACATTGTGTACTGCCGACAAACTTTCTGGTAGGTCGAGTTGATAAGCCACTTCTCCACGCTTTGCTTGAATCTGATATGGTCCAACGTACCGGGGTGCTAACTTGCCTTTAACTCCGAACCTTCTGACTCCCCTGATAGGTGACACCTTCAGATAGACGTAATCTCCCACTTCGAAACTCAGTTCTCTTCTCCTTCGGTCCGCATAGCTTCGCTGCCTTGATTGTGCTATCTTCAGATTCTCCCGAACCATTTTGATATTCTCTTCGGCTTCACGCAAAATGTCGGGGCCAAACACCTGTCTCTCACCAGGCTGGTCCCAATGCAGTGGAGTCCTACAACTCCGTCCATAGAGTGCCTGAAACGGCGACATCTTCAAGCTGGCTTGGTAACTATTGTTGTAGGAGAATTCTGCATAAGGTAACCTTTTGTCCCATCCTGACTTGTCTTGCAACGCACAGGCTCTCAGCATATCCTCTAGGATCTGATTAGTTCTTTCAGTCTGACCGTCTGTCTGTGGATGATAAGCCGAGCTGAAGTTCAAATGGGTGCCCAAGGCTTCTTGTAGCTGTTGCCAAAAATGAGAGGTGAACTGCGTTCCTCGATCTGACACTATCTTCTTCGGCACACCATGAAAGCAAACTATCCGTGACATGTATAACTCAGCTAACGTTGCTCCGGTATATGTGGTCTTCACAGGTATGAAATGGGCCACCTTTGTTAAGCGGTCCACAACCACCCAGATGGAATCATAACCGGCCCGGGTACGAGGTAGGCCAACTATAAAATCCATCCCGATCTCATCCCACTTCCACTGAGGAATCCGCAATGGCTGCAACAATCCGGCGGGCCTTTGATGCTCTGCTTTGGTTCTTTGACAGCTATCACAGATGGCGACATACTCTGCGATCTCTCTTTTCATGCCATACCACCAAAACCTCCTTTTTAAATCCTGATACATCTTCTCACTTCCCGGGTGTATGGAGTAGGCTGTCTCATGAGCTTCCTTTAGGATCAGCTCCCGAATAGGTTTGAGGTCGGGGACACACAATCGGTCCTTGAACCATATTACTCCCTCTTCGTCCTCTCGAAAGTCTTTGCCTCTTCCTTCTAAGATTAGCTGCCGGATCTTGTTGATGCTTTCATCATCCTTCTGCCCTTCTTTGATCTCCCGCTCTAGGGTGGGCTCTAATTCCACTGTTACTCCTTGCGTACTGTTCAGGAAACCGAGACTCAGTCTGTCGAACTCCTTGGCTAACTCATATGGCATCGGGTACGTGGCCAACATATTGACTTGACTCTTCCTGCTCAGAGCATCTGCAACCACATTGGCCTTGCCTGGATGGTAATGTATCTCCAACTCATAGTCTTTGATCAATTCCAACCATCTTCGCTGCCTCATGTTTAACTCTGACTGGGTAAATATGTACTTCAGACTTTTATGATCTGTGTAGATGTCGCACTTCTGCCCATACAGGTAATGTCTCCAGGTCTTTAAAGCATGAACTACTGCTGCCAACTCCAGATCATGTGTGGGATAATTTTTCTCATGGATCTTCAGCTGTCGAGATGAGTATGCTACAACTCTTCCTTCTTGCATTAGCACACATCCCAATCCGGTGTAAGAAGCATCGCAATACACTGAGAATGGCTTGTGAACATCAGGCAGGACTAACACCGGAGCTGTAGTCAATCTATTTTTCAGTTCTTCAAATGCTTCCTGACACTTTTGGGTCCACTTGAACTCAACTTTCTTCGCTAGTAACGCTGTCATTGGTCTTGCAATCTTTGAGAAGCCTTCGATGAAACGCCGGTAATACCCAGCCATTCCAATGAAACTCTTGATCCCACGAACATCCTTTGGTGCTTTCCAGTTCAGGATATCTGCTACTTTCTTTGGATCCACTGCCAATCCATCTTGATTTATGATGTGACCCAGAAACAAGACTTCATGAATCCAGAACTCGCATTTGCTGAGCTTGGCATACAGCTGTTGCTCTCGTAGCCTTTGCAATACCATCTTCAAATGCTCCACATGCTCTTCCTCACTTTTGGAATATATGAGAATGTCATCGATGAATACTACCACAAACTTGTCCAGATAATCCATGAACACACTGTTCATCAGGTACATAAAGAAAGCTGGCGCATTGGTCAAACCGAAGGACATAACTGTGAATTCATATAACCCGTACTTGGTGATGAATGCTGTCTTCGGTATATCCGAGGGTCGGATTCTGAGTTGATGGTAGCCTGACCTCAGATCTATCTTCGAGAATACGCTGGCACCTCTGAGCTGGTCGAACAAATCTTCTATCCTTGGCAGGGGGTACTTGTTCTTGACAGTGACTTCATTCAAGGCTCGGTAGTCTATGCACATCCTTTTGGTACCATCTTTCTTCTCTACAAACAACACCGGAGCGGCCCAAGGCGAGGTACTTGGTCTGATGTAACCCTTCTCTAACATCTCATCTATCTGCTTCTTGAGTTCCACCAATTCTGGTCCAGACACTCGGTAGGCCCTTTTGGAAATGGGGGCGGTACCAGGGATAAGCTCTATGGCAAACTCGACCTTTCTCTCGGGTGGCATACCCGTTAGCTCCTCGGGAAATACGTCCGGAAAGTCCGACACTACCTTGATAGTCTCGAGCGGGTTGGGTTCCTTACTATCAACTGAAATCTGGTGACAGACACCCTCCGCTGATTCGGGCATCCTTAGCTCGGCCACTACCTCTTCTCCTGACGGGGACTTTAATGTTACGGTCCTCTTGTCACAGCTAATATTCGCTTCATACCTCATTAACCAATTCATCCCTAAAATGACATCTATCCCAGGGGTGTCTATTACTATTAAGTCACTGGGGAACCCTATCCCCCTTATTTCCACCCTTATATTTGAGCATATTTTATCTGTTTGCACCTTGCCACCAACTGAATTAATCCTCATGGGCGGCATCATTGCCTCTACTGAGATGTTATGCAATTCTACCCAGGTTGCAGTGACAAATGAATGAGTTGCACCAGTATCAAATAGCACTTTTGTGGGATGAGATTCGACTGAAAACATACCTACTGCCACATCTGGTGCATCCTGGATCGCTTCGGCCTCCAAGTGGTTCACCTTTCCACGGTTGTACGCTTGGTTACGATTGCCTGCTACCGGCTGCAGCACACCTTGCCTTGTTGGAGCATTGGGGTTGGTTTGCTGCTGCGCCGCCTTCTTCGGGCACTGCATCGCCCAGTGGCCTTGCTCTCCGCAGTGGAAACATCCTCTGCCTCCTCCTTGTGCTGGGGCTGCCTGGTTGCTCTGGTTTGCTGCTGAGACAGGAAGGCGAGGTGCCTGGTTGTTCTGCTTCTGATACTGATTACCTCCCTGCTGGCTGTTCTGACGATACTGCTGCTGCTGCTGCTGATACTGCCTCTGAAACTGCTGCTGATGCGGACGCTGGTTCTGATTCTGATATCCTTGTGGGTGACCGGGCCTGCCTTGCTGAGATGAACTGCCTGAGAAACGTGGACGGCTGATGCCTCCGGTCTGGGGTCCACTCATCTTGCGCTTCCGATCTTCCATATCCTTACGCTTCTTCTCAGTCATAACTGCCCTATCGATCAGGTGCTGGAAGGTGGGGAAGGTGTGATTCATCAGCTGGTAATGCAGGGGATCCACCAAACCTCTCATGAACCTGTACTGCCTTTTAGCATCAGTGTTGACATCCTCAGGTGCATAACGAGATAGCTGCAGAAACTTGTCTCTGTATTCACTAACAGACAGGGGTCCCTGCTTCAGAGCCAGAAACTCCTCCTTCTTCACGATCATCAGTCCCTCCGGCACATGGTATCTGCGGAAACTCTCACTGAATTCCTCCCAGGTGATGGCCTCGGGGTCAGCATGGGTGGCGAGGTAGGACTCCCACCAGGACTGGGCTGCTCCCCTTAGCTGACGGGGACCATACAGAACCTTCTCCCTGTCGTCACATTGAGCGGTGCGCAGTTCTCTCTCCACTGCGCGCAGCCAGTCTTCTGCATCCATGGGGTCAGCAGAATGGGCGAAGGTAGGAGGGTGCCCTCTCATGAACTCACCACGCTTATCTCGTGGCATCTGGGGCATCTGCACTTGCAATTGGGGTTGAGGTTGCTGTTGAGCCTGCTGCATGGCCGCCAGAGTCTGCCCAATGGCCTGCACTGCCTGAGTCTGCATCAAGAACATCTGTTCCACTGTCATCGGGGGCGGCGGGGGAGGCTGCCTCGGTTGCTCCTCCTGCTGGTCATGCTGCTCTTGCTGAGCACGCCTGTTGCATCGGCGCCTGTTGTCCGACATCTGTGGAAGACATTCATACATCAGCATTGATCTTACAATCCTCCAGCATAAGAAAAGAGAATACAGAATTCTTCATGACACTGAGTGAACAAAGAGCTTCACTGATCCTCATAATGATTCAACACAGCTTCCCAGATAAGAAAGGAAAGTAAGAGTAAATGGCTTCCCAACTAAACAACTGACTTCATTAATATTACTAGCTGAGCCAAACTGCAGGGGAAACCCACATGTTGGCTACAGTCATTACAAAGATCCAAATCCAGTACAAGTTCATCATAACAAGCATGCAAGCGACTGATAAGCAAACTAAACTAAATGGAAGCAACTGATAAGCAAACTAAACTGACTACCTAAGACTGAGACATCTGACTTAAGAATTATTACAAACTCCGACGCTAACGATCTAAGGATCCAGATCTATCCTGGTCTTACAGACAGGGGAACCATAAGTGTGATGACCACGCGGCGGCGAGCGGTATGGGTGCTGAGTCCCAACAGGAGCGGGAGAACCACCCTCCTGGTGATGGCGCTCTGCCAGCTCAGCACGCAACTCCGCAATCTCCGTTCGAGCCCTGCTCAGCTCGTCCAGAGAGTGATCCAGCTCAGTGTTAAGCACTGCGACTAGGTTGACTGTGCTGCTCAACCTAGGGTTAGCCTCACCAACAGGTGAGACAACCACACTCTCTGTGCTGCCAGTAGGGCGGCGGGGGTAGTACCGAAGGTTAAGACCGTCGGCCACGCCACTGAACAAAGAACAGTACTGGGAGAGTGCACGTCGTGCTGCATCCTGCATAGCCGCCTCTGCAGTGTCCCTCTCGGAGATGGAATAGTGCTCCGAAACGGCCTCCGCACCCCGGAGGTCATCCTCCGGACGGCGAACTAGGCAGGTAGCCTCCCAGCGGTCCGGGTACCTCCCGCGACTGTGCTGGTAAACCACACAACGATACTCGATCGACCAGGTGTGCCGGTCAAAAGCCTGGCGCAGCAAGGTGTCGAGTGCGTCGTGGAAGTGACAACCGCGAGCGGCGTCACGGGTGATGGGTCGGGCGACCCATCCTTCCGCCTCCTGCGGCTCAGAAGACTCCGAGCTGTGGTCTGAGTCGTCGTCGTCGGGGTCTCCTCCAGAACCTCCTCCAACAGCCGGGGCGTCCCGCGGTGGTGCAAGGGGCGCCTCCAGCTGGGCAACAGAGGAACGGGGCCTCACGGACTCCACCTCATGCTGGGATGAGGAGGAAGAGCCCTGCTGCTCTCCGTGCTGGCGTCGGCGTTCCTGCTCCTCACGCAGGCGGTGGTGCAGCCTCTCCAGGTGACTCGACTGACCGGTCACAGTGCGGTGCAGAGGACGCTCCGCAAGTCGAGACGGCAGGAAAGGAATCACCGACTTACGTGCAGTGTGTCTAAGACGAGCCATCTACAAAAGACACCGTAAGCATAAGAGTAAGAGCAGAACTAATATGACAAGTGAGTAAACCATAGACAGAATAAGATAAAAATTTTAACAGGGTATAATATAGTACATATATATGTAGTAAAACATAGGGTTGGTCGAGGTGACCGACTTTTGAAGTAACATCAGAGGTCAAGGTGAGAGGGAAGGTCAATAGTCCTTAATACGACCAGTGCTACTCTAGGTCAGCGGTCCTACAGTCAGCAAGGGCTTTGATACCACTTATGTCACACCCGGTTTTGGAAGGCAAACCGAATGCGAACTATGTACGTGCCAGGATCAGAACTCACGTACACAGCGATTACATAAATGAACATCATCGCACAATGCTCGAATAATAACATAAAAGAGTAAAAACTTATTACATCACAGAGTCATAGACATCCACATAGTCATCAACTTAACAGATAAATCAAAGTGCTAGCGAAACGCAGTAAAGATAAGGCCTTCACAGGCAGCTGACTGGGGGTTGCCGCCAACCCACACCTAGAATTCATCGTAGTCTTGAAACTCCTGGAAGTCTCCTTCCACGGCTTCACCTTCTCCTGAGCAGTGGTTACAATGCGGACAACCTGGTGTTTTGTGGTAAAGCAAGGATGAGTACACATCAACGTACTCAGCAAATGTCCCGTTTGGCTGAAGTGGACTAGCTTTATGTGGGGTTAGGCTCAAGCAGTTGCTTTTAATTGGTCAGGTATTTATCATTAGTAGAAGCCAGATTTTATCATTAACCAGCCCATGAACCCTTTCCTCATCGAGGAACAACATCATCATATTCGAACCAAAATCATAACATAATCCTCGTATCTCGAACCATTTGTATCTCTAATCAAAGAGGATCCCAAGGTTGCTCTTAACCGTGAGCACGGCTGATATATCAGTTTCACTACCCTCTGCAGAGGTCGCACACTTTACCCATGAGTCATGATTCCCTTTCTGCCCGGGGAGAGCTAATCCCCATTGACCACTACCTAGGTGGTCCGGCAGGGTATCACTACGTAGCTGTTACAAAGATTCCCTAGAGATCATAGCTGCCCGTTAGGTTTCTCCAGTTTGATAAACACAGTACTCCTCCCCGCAGGAGAGTGACTAACAAAAGCAAAACGAAAGAACCCCGGCACTCAGCCTCGGCAGAGCAAGCACTGTGCCTGGACCCCATTGACGGCACGACGGCGAAGCAACTACACCTCTAGTTCCTCTAATTATTTAGCTAAGGGCGCCCCATTTCACCCTCATGGTTGCACTGTTATCCCGGGTGGTCTCTCAACGAACAGGTCCTTACGGAGAGGTACTCAGGAAACAGCCTGAGCCCCCTAGAGTATCACAAGATCATCAACATCATCAGGATAACAGTATCATAAATATTCACATCATGTTCGTTGATTAAGTTAAGGCAGTAGCAAAATGCTAACCATAATAGCCCATAAGGTCATCAAGGATAAAGTAAAGTGTAAAGCTAGTCAATCCTTAGGTTTCAAGTAAGTAATGCGGGGTAGTAAGTTATAAATGAATAGGACATAATGGGTCAGAGGACACTTGCCTTCACCAAACTGTTGCTCAGGGACTTCCTCTGCAACTTCCTCGGGAAACACAGACTGCTCGTTGTCTACGCAAAGCAATCATTCACACTATGCACTTGGGAAAATAACAGACACAAACAATATACCAAACATATGCAGCAGAGAGGGGTCACAAGTTCATAACAGAAAAGGGATAGGCACTCTAAAGTTCCCTAGGTCTGGGGGTAGAGGGTTACACAAAGTGATTAACTATCTACTAATCAGGTCTAAATTGGTGGTGGGATTAAATAATTATCTGGTTTGAGTTTCTAAACTTAAGTGTTTAAGTCCACAAACTTAAGTAATCCAACTTTTATTAAAGTCTACTTATTTCCAATTATCCTAAATGAGGTTTCAATAGTCTTAGCCCTATCCTAGTGATTAGCTATTAATTAATACATGGAAACAGCAGGGAAACATTGCATAAACAGATAGATAATAATATTATGAGCATTTTGCAATTTGAAGCACCTAATTTGGAGTTCATATGACAAAGTTATGAATTTTACAAGTTTAGGGGTTAAAAATATGCCCTAGGGACCTATTTTGAATTAAATAAAAGGGCTGAGGACTTAACTGCGAGAAACCAGGGACGGCGGGCGCAATTTCCAGAAAACCGGGGGTTTCTTTAAGAAAAAGCGCGGGCGAAGGGGTATCGGGCGCTTACAGCCGTTGGATCTCAGATCGACGGCTAGGATTAGATCCTGCGGGCGGGCGCGCGGGCGCGCGGCGGCAGGAGCGGCTGACAGGCGGGGCCGGGCGAACAGCGCGGGCGCGGGCGACTGGCAAGCGGGACCGGGCGGGCAGAGCGCGCGGGCGGACTGACGGGCGGGGCCGGGCTGACAGCGCGGGCGAGCGGGCGAGCTGACAAGTGGGGCCTAGCGGGCAGAGAGACGGGGTGAGGGGGCAGTGGGCCTGGGCCGCTGGATCTCCGGCGGACGGCCAGGATTGGGTTTGGCCTGATTAAAACGAGGCCGCCCGATCTGGGATGGACGGTGGGGATCGGGTGGCCGGCCTGGGCTTCCCCTACGGCTAGCTGGGGCGGCGGCGCCCGTCCCCGCGGCGGAGGGCTCGCCGGAGACGAGGGGCGCGGGCGACTGGCGGGGCTTTGGGGCAATCCGAGCGGTCAGGGAGGTCGGGAAGGGCACGGGGACTCCATTGGTGGGGTCTGGGTCGGGGCAGAGGCACCGGAGGGGGGCGATTCACGGCGGGGCGGCTCGGCGGCGGGGTTTCTCTATTCCGGCGAGCAATCACATGCAACAGAGAGCAAGACAAAGGGCAATAGGGGCGGGAGAGGTCCGTTACCTCAAGGCGGGCTCCGGGGACTCCTCGGCGGCGACGGGGACGCGACGGAGACTCGGGTCGACGGTGGCGGCTGCACGGCGGACGACGGGTGAGCGCGGGCAGAGAGAAATAGGGAGGGGGAGAGGGAATTGGGGCGCGTTCCGGGTTGCGGACGCCAGAGCGGAGCTCACCGGGGCTACGGGCGCGGCGGAGCTCCACCGGCGACGAGGAACCGAGCTCGGGACGGCGGGGGTTATGGCGGCGGTGCTCTGCGTGCGCGCAGCGAGGGGGAGAGAGGGTCTACTGGGCGCAAATGGGGGGAGGGGGTGAGGGCGAGTGGGGTTCGGGGCTCAAGTGGCCAGGGGCGAGGTGGGGCGAGTCCCACGCGCGACGTGGGCGCGGAGATCGCGGGCGCGAGCAGCTCGGGCGGCGGTTACGCGAGGAAGACGGGGCTGACACCCCGGGCCCGCGAGCAGAGAGAGAGCGAGGGAGCGAGCGCGCACGGGGAAAGCGGGCGCCGACAGGTGGGACCGGCTGCGCAGAGAGAGAGGGGGAGGGTGCGCGGAGGGCGGGAGCGCCGACAGGTGGGGCCCGCTGCGCAGAGAGAGGAGGGGAGGGAGGCGCGCGCGCGGGAGAGATGGGCCGGCTGGGCCGAAAGGCCGGGGGGCGGCTGGGTTGGGCTGCTTTCCTCTTTTCTTTTTATTTTGCAATTTCCTTTCCCTTTTCTTTTTATTTTCTCCATTTGATTCAAATTCAAATGTGCCACAAATTCAAATTAGACCTTTTGAGAATTATGCACCAAACAAAAGTGAAATCTAGGGTTCAACATGATGCAACAATTCATACTCCCTTAGGGTTTAACATAATAAACTATAATTACAAGCAAAATAAGCACTTAGCTCCTATAGAAATGAGAGAAAAAAAGAATGAGGAAGGATGAGAAAAGGAAGTAACACCTGAATTTGTGAATATGAGCAAAGAAATTTTATACCCCCAAATTCAGGGTGTTACAAGTCTTGAGTAATTGCATATTTTTAGATTGCTCATGCTCTATAATATTTGGTGATACTAGATGCTTATCCTTAAATATCATGGAGCTATGATAATAAATGACCTTTCAATTGGTAGCCGTGATAGTTTGCTTCAATTGACATCTTTTGATAATCACTAGAATAGAAGCTTCATCTTGTGCCAATACTATAACTTGCTCTAAGCTTGGTGTCTTAGCAACAAGAAAAGGTTAGGATAAAGGATCAGGCACAAGTGTGGAAAAGCTCCCGAGAGATTAATGCTTTTAAGATGGAAAGTACATCACAACATGGTAAAGGTACAAAAGGAAGTATTGATATTTTGCGTAAATGTATCTTAGTATCTCTGGTGCATATGTTTAATGAATAAGGAGGAGTTTTGATAGTGTGTTTTTCCTCCTTAACACCCTGCTGTCCCTTGACATCATCCTATGTTCTTGCTTGAGTATGATTTTTAGTGTTTGATGTCAAAGGGGGAGAATTTGTGCATTAAAGCTTATCTCAACCTGAGAGGAAAGCTTATCCTAAGGGGTAATGAGTTAGTTTGAGCATTGTTAGTGTGTTATTGTGTTATTGATAATTCTTATCATATGCTTCTTGCAGTATTATATGTGTTGCATCATATGGACTAGTGTTTCCGCTGCTATGAATTAATTGGCATCTATTGTGTCCATTCAGTAATAGATATTCATGTGGGTAATGGTGCTTTAAGAGTAATGGTGCTTTAAGATTAATGGTGCTTTAAAATTGCTTTAAATTGGTATCTTAGTTTAAATTGGTATCTTAATGGTGAATAGTAGTAGGTTGATATTCCTGTGATATATCCACTCAATTAATTTGTGTTTAACTCTGATTCTGTGCATTTGTGTGTTATTGCATCATGGTCTGATCCTTGACACAATGCATCCCACAGGTGCTAAGGTGTAGCAATGCTTCGATTTAGCCTAAGTATGTGCATTTTGGCATTTAAGGCCAAAGCTAAGATTTTAATGTAAGCACATATTTAGGGGGAGCATTCTACAATCTTAGAGCTCAAAATTTGTGCTTTAAATTTCACTCTTATGTAAGCTTTAATTGTGTTGCCATCAATCACCAAAAAGGGGGAGATTGAAAGCTCTCTTGTGGGTTTTTGGTGTTTGGATGACAACTCAATTAAAGGACTAACAAGTGTACTAAGTGTTGAACATGTGCTTAATGTAAAGCTAACAGGGTTCAACACAAGTGAACAAGTGTGATGGTCCAAGGACTAGATGATGGATAGATAATGGGCATCACAAGTAAGATGGACATTGCATAAAGTGAGACTCGGGTGCGTAGCTCGGAGACAACTGATCAAGCCAAGGATGGAGGCAAGAAGAGCTTCAAGGTACCAAGTGCACGGGAGAAGGTCAAAGAGGCTGAGGAACCCAAAGCCAAGGGTGAAGAAGAAGACTTGCAAAGTCAAGGGTGATCAAGTTGAGAAGAGCTATGGCACATCAAGGATCACTACATAAGGACGTGACTTACAACCAATGGGGAAACATCTATAACTATGTGGTGTAAGTCATAAGGCTCAAGATCAAGCTCTAAGAAGTGAACAAGGGCACTAGAAGAAGAACCAGTATCAAAGCCAGAACTGGAAGCAGTCCAAAAGAGCTAAGTGCACCTTGATCCTTAGTTTGGGTTGTTCCTAGTTTGGAGATATTCTATGTGACCTTTGCAGGATGTTGGAGCTCAGAAATGTTAGTCTAGATCAAGTTAAGCTGACTTGATGATTTATGAGTCCAACATCAATCTTAAGCATGTCAAATGATAGAGAGGTGAAAATCCAAGAGAAGGTATGTTTCTAGACTTAGTACATTGGTTTTTGTGTACTAACGTATTTGTCTAAGTGTTAGAAACAGAGAAAAGAGATGCAAAAGGCTTGGCTGTGTACAGTCAAGACTCAGCTCAGTCTGGCACACCGGACTGTCCGGTGGTGCACCGGACAGTGTCCGGTGCGCTAGGCTGAACTCTGGTGAACAGGCCGCTCTTGGGAGAAGTCTGGCGATGTACGGCTATAATTCACCGGACTGTCCGGTGGTGCACCGGACTGTCCGGTGAGCCAACGGTCGGCTGGGCCAACGGTCGGCCGCGCAATCCGCGCGTGACGCGTGGCTGAGCCAACGGTCAGATGGGGGCACCGGACTGTCCGGTGTGCACCGGACAGTGTATGGTGCGCCAATGGCTCCAAGATTGCAACGGTCGACAGCGCCAATTTTGGAAGGAAATCGGGCACCGGACTGTCCGGTGCGCCAACCGACAGAAGGCAAGAATTGCCTTCCTGGATTACTCTCAACGGCTCCTAGGCCCCTTGGGTCTATAAAAGGGACTCCTAGGCACCTCCATTAGAAGAAGAAGAGTAGCCAACAAGTGTAGACATCACTCTGATCAATTCTCACTCTCCCTCTTGTGTGTAACTCTCTAGTTTGTGTAGAAGGCAAAGTTATAAGCCTTTAGAGAGTGGAGAAGACCTGCTAAGAGCTAGAGTAAGGTCTTGAGCATATCGTTACTCTGCCGAAGAGCTGCCAAGAAGATTGTAAGCAGCCGCGGTTTCGTTGTAACCAACTCAACATAGTGGAAGGCTCTATCTGTCTGACTGACAGATCTGAGCAAACGGAGGAAGGAGTTGAAATAGACTCCAAGCCCAGGTGTGGCTAACTCCAACGAGGACTAGGCAAGCATTTCAGGCTTGGCCGAACCTCGGGATAAATTCCTGTGTCCACATGCTCTGCTCTGTGTTATGTGCTGATTATCTGTCTTATTCAGTTCTTACTTCTGCACTTCGCTGCTTACTTGTGGTACTAGCCTTCTTTGAAGTGCAGGATATTCTTAAGACAGGAACTTCAATTCCGCTGCAACCTACTCGAAGGGTTCTTTACTCCACTGCGATCCTGTCTTCGAGTAAAGTAAGATTTAAGTTTTAAAGTGATAATTTTTATTCGCCTATTCACCCCCCCTCTAGGCGACATCCAGATCCTATTCCCGAGCAAAGGGAACTTTCAATTAGTAGCACAAGCACTAGTTTTTTTTATTTAGCAACCCTTTATATGAGGAAGGCAAGTGAGTTGCTAAAACAGAGAAACCTCATCATATGGAATAAATTTGCCTTGAACCCTCATGCACAATATATTTTGAATGACATGGATAATATGCATGGTTATTCAATGAAGTCTAAAAGGCTGGCTAAATCCATATTATGGTGAGTGTCTAATATAGAAGAATCAAATCCAAATTAACTAGAGAGAGTACATCACATAGTTTTGGATTGTTGACCATATGATAATATTCATTTATCTTACAATTGGACCTTTATTTCATAATCAACAACTTATTTATATCCTCAAGTGCTTCTTATTCCCTAGTGGCTACACAAGTCACAAAGAGATAAGTTTTAAAAATAATATGCACTTGAGTGCACCTAGCTTATCAAGGTTAGTCACACAACCATTCATATCATATTTTAACCAATGAGGACAAGTTATGCATGGAATTTACAACTCAGTGATTCAATCCGGTGTGAAGCATATGGATACAAATTGAAGTAGATTTCTAGATATCAATTTATAAGTTTCCAAAATTTAGAGAGTATGGATCACTAATTTCACCTTTTACAGTTTAAAAAATATATCCATGTTATTACATACGCATATGATGAATATCAACTAAAATAAAGGATTCATATGCACTTTTAGTTTTAACGGTAAGAGAATTTTAAACTGCATAAAGAGTAGCTATTTAGAAAACGAAGATTACAATCCATAAGAATGAGATACAATTCTACCATTATGGATTGAGTTAGTATAGCTTACTCAAGAGAAACTTATTCTCTAAGACATAAGATACATAATGTGCTCCCCCAGATATGTGCATCAAGTATTTGAATGACTTGTCAAATGCACTTTCAATTCAATTAAGAGACGCATGAGGAGTACATTAGATATATTGGTCAATGCATGACAAATTTGCAATGAATAAACTTATGCCTAAGAATACTTACAACCATATAGAACGTACCATTTGTTATATCAATTGAAAGGTCTTACTATATGAGATGGTGTCATCTAAGTATTATTATTTTCTTCATTTGTGGAGACTTCCTTCTTTAGCTTGTTATCTCTTTTCCTTTTAAAACTAGTCAAAAAAAACTTTGAAAAGAGATATTAGTAGTACAAGAAGTATTTAATGAATGGTGATCTTTAGATATGAATTGCATATAAATCATCATTTATGAGGAATAAAGATATAAATTAAATTCCTTTTAAGTTAATGCACATGGAGGAGTGAATTAACAATATGCACTAGTTTACAAATTTAAGCCAAAAGGAATTTAACTTTCATATTGACATTTCTTTCCACATAATAGATTATTACCAATTGAAAGAATCCCAATTGAAAGGAACTGTAACACCCCTGGTGTTACTATAATTAAAACTTGAGCATGGCATCATGAGTATGGGCATTGCATATGTTTGACACACCTAGAGTGCATTCACTAGGCAAAAATTTCAAACAAGTTGTATTGTTTTACTGTTTTACAAATAGGACCCTGGTTTAAGGACTTAACCCTAAATAGTGGTTAAAGGGGTAAGACTTAACCAAAGTTGAGAAAACCTAAAGGCTTTAGGGTAAAAGTCATAAAGTGACCCCAACAATAAGGTTGAATCACATTTATACCCCTGGGGTATTAAAAACCCTAATCAAAACCCTGGAAAACCCTAAAACCAAACCCTAGGGGCCTAAGTGCAAAATTAGTCCACTTTTGGGCTAAAGTGCAAAAAACAAGTCAAACAAGTGTTTCAAGTCTATTGGATCACAAAAATGTGGACTTGAAAGCAAAACCCTAAGTTTTGGACCTAAATGCAAAATAGGCCTCATATGAGTTTATTCTAAGTCTGAAAAATCAGTGAATTGGCTCAACTTTGGGGCTTTGTATCTTTCTGGATATAGGGTTTTTGCCCTGGGTCACCACATCAAAGTTGAAGACCAATAATAGGAGAACAACTTTGCTAAAGGGTGCAAGCATAGTTGTTATGAGGAATTTAGAGAAAAGCTTGCTCCAAGCTGCTCTGTCAGAACTGTTTCAGGAAACTGAAACTGAACCCAAGACTAAAATAAGGTTCCAGTGAGATAAGTGCAAGTTTGATGAGCCATAACTTTTTGTGTGATCGGTTTTGATCCAGGAATCCTATAGTAAGTTGGGAGATTATTGATCAGTGAACAACTTTTATTAAGCAGGATTGCTATGTTCTTAACAAGATTCTTGAGTTAATCCGGTGAGATCATGGGCGGTTCAGGCGACTGACAAACATAGGCCATGGTACAGTGTTCTACCGGATCAGGTTGCCAGCGCGGCGGGCTCGTCGCGGGTAGGTCGTCGCCGGTGGTCGATCCGTCGCTGTGATTCGTGCGGACAGTGTGGCTAACGCGGGGAGGTCATCGCCGGGGATAAACTTCACCCATTAAACAACTCCGGCCACCGTACCATCGTTACCGCGGCGGATGTGGATTATCTCGCCGGTGACCGCCGCTTCCCGGCCTTATGCCGCGTGTCCAAGCCTTTCACCGTGTCGCCGTGACCTTCTCTGACCCCTCCGTGGCTCACCGGAGTTACCGCCACGTCGTGGCCACGTACTCGCGAAGCTAGTCTTTCTTCCTCCTCTCCGGCCATCGCCACATCGCGATCAAATTAAGCGTCACCGCTTCAGAGTTCTATAAATTGACCCCGCCGCTGGCTTCACCATATCCTTACGCATCCAGCCACCGCTAATCGGCCACGATCATCCACCCGAGCGCTCGAATTTCTAATTGCCCCCAAATCGGTTCTCCGCCGCTGTGAATCGAGCTCACCGCGGCCAGCCTTCTCCAGGTCCGCTCATCCTCTTCTCATCCCTGTTCTAGCATCCTTACATGTTGGTGATGCTCCCCGACCAATTTAATTGAACCAAACCGCCTAGGATCGCCGAGAACACGATCCCCAAGCCGCCGTGCTCTCGGTCACCGTGGCCGGAGCTCTCTAGTCCACCATTAGTGCGATTGAGTTAGGGGAAATGGTCTGGCTAACCCCAATTTCATGCCCACCGCTCGGAGAGCTCAGCCGCTGCCCCAATCGGCCGGTCTGCTGCTCGCCGGAGCGCGGCCGTGCTTGAGCGCCGTCGGGGACCGCAAGTTGTGAATTGACAGAACCCCGAGGGCTTTTTCGTGAACGGTCAGCGACTCAAAACAATAGTGAATGGCCCTGTTTCGGTTTAGCTGTTAAGCCAGGGTCCTCGGTGCAAAACTACCGCGGGCGCGCGCGCATGGGCAGGTTTCTGCTGATAGTGGGCCGACCTGGGCTGGTTTCGGCCCAGTGCTGTTCACTGTTTGTCTTTTTCTTTTATTCCCAGAGCCAAAACAATTATAGAAAATGGTAGGAAAATGATAAAATTGTGAAACCAATTTTCCTAGGATCCTTATTTTCCCTAGAATTTTATAAAAATAAGTTTGTGATTTTTAGTTGTAATAGGGAATTTTAGGATATTTAAAATAGCCTAAACCTATGGTTCTGGATTTTTGGAAAATAAATAATAAGTCCAAAATTCCCCAAACTTTTTATGTGAGCTTTTCACATTATTTAGAAGCCATGGGTAGAATTTGGGTTAATTTGGGCCTTGTTTGATCACTAAACCCAAAACCACCCCCCTGCTCCATGAACTCCTTTACTGACTCCGGAAACCCTAGGTTCTCGGAGTACCGTGAAGGAAAGTTGTACTCAAGACATAACTAATAAGTTTATGCTACCTTTGCATCCTCATGAGCATTCCATGACATCCATTCTTATGCATATATATGATTATATTAGAGCAAGAAGAAGAAGAAGAAGTTTTTGAAGAAGGGATACCACCCACCTCTGATCCCCAGGCAGACAACTGTTTTTATTTTGATATCTGTGGATCCGAGCCCGACACCTCTGATAACAAAGGCAAGCCCCGGTGCATTTGCCACCTCCCTTGATGTTTTTAAAATCTTTCTCACTTGCTTGATGCATTAGGTAATAGGAGTTGATTGATTAAACAATTCCTGCATTACTTTCCTTGATTTTGATTACCCTCCTTGAAATCCTGTTTTACAAAAGGTTTTACTTTGCTTAGTATTGCTTTAGAAAAACAAAAGGATTTACAAAAGATGTTTGGCAAAGTGGGAGGGATGTTTTTGAAAATAAAACTTGATGGTGGATCCATCACGGCCGTGATGGATTCAACATCGGAAAAGATGTACCTCTGCCAGGTACCAAACTTTGGGTTTGAAATGAATAAGCTGAGACCAGGCGGGTGACTTGCACGAGAAGAGAGTCTCGGTGTAGTGTCTCCGTCTGAGTCGATTAAGGACCGCCTCGATGTAGGCCTGCTGACCGAGGACCCTTTAACTGGTCACATGCCTTGTCATGGGTAAGCCTTGCCTCGGGTAGACTAAGGCCGGAATAAGATAACACGAAATGGGAGTGGAGCGGTGGCGAGAGTAGCGTGTACCCTCCGTGGCAAGAGGCTGGACGGTGGTGTATCTGTGCTCTCGGTTTGCGTGAACCTGATCCGGTCTTAAGAACCCCGGTGGCGGGTTGACATATGCAAGGGTTAAGTGCTACATATGTCGTGTGATTGGAGATCCTCAGCTGAGTATAATCGATTCGGATCGTCGTACCTCCGCGGTTATGGAGACTTGGCCACTGACTTACACGTAGCATTCCACTAAAGATGATGGGTTTTTGGTTAAGAAATTGGCTAGTGCAGGACCAGTGATTGAACTAGGGTAGAAAGAACTCTAGTGCAGGTAATTTTACCTAACTTGACAAATAAAACTGGATTTTTAAGGATCCACTTTAGTAAGCATTTCTGCAAAACAGAGTCTTTGACTATTGAGAAGCCTTACCTTGACTCCCATATATCCAGCATACCCTTGAGAGTCTTTTCCTTAGTCGGGTAAGACTTGCTGAGTAATTCCATACTCAGGGTTTATCCCTTTGTTGTTTTTAGGTGGGGAAGTAGCAGATTTTTGCTGCTTCTGTGCTAAGGTGGTTCCAAAAGACGAAACCCAAGACTGAAGTGCGGGAGGACTCGGTCCTCCATCTTTAGATCTTTTGTTTTTAGTCCTTCGGGAGAGGTTGTGTCTCCCCGGTTTGTATAATTATTACTGTTATGCACTCACTTTTTGAACTGGTCTGTAATAACTTAACTTGAGCTTACTTTGGAAATAAATGTAAGATTATGTAATCGCTTCCGCATATCTTTATCTCCGATGATCTGTAATGTCTGCAAGACGGGTGAAACGTTCCTGGTGAGGTAAGGAAAGATACCGAGCTTGTCAAGTAACTTAGGAACATCTACAGGGTGTCTGATGTCTGTTAGACAAGGACAACTGTAGGTGGGCCTGATTACTTGGGAGGTTCCGTCACAGCTGGTATCGGAGCGTAGCCCTTCTTTGCAGATATTTCGGGACATCTTCAAAAAGATTTTCAAAAGTCTTACCCAAAGATTCTTTTCTCTTCTTACCTAAGTATTCTGAAGAGTTTATCTTAAAGACCAGTTAGGAAGAGTGCAATGTATAGAAGGTTGAATCAACCAAGGTTGATTCTGTACTTACTCATGCATCATGCTAAGAATTACTAATAAATTTCCCCTTTAGAAAATGCCGCCGCGCACAAGAAAGACCGCGCGTAAGTCGACTGGACCGCTTGGAGTGCCTCGACATCAGCTTGCTCCGCGAGATGTAGATAGTAGTAGCGGGAGCAATGATCCCATAGGGGATCTGGAAGCAGAAGTAAGCAGGCTCCAATTGGAACTCCGCCGCAGGACAGCTATATGGATTGGAGATGGTGACCGTATAAATGAGTTACGAGCAGACGTTCGCCATCTACAAGACCAGCTGGCCGATCGGGATTTGGCACTCGATTGGGCTGTTCAATCTCGTTCACTGGCATGGGCCAAGGAGGCAAGGGCTCAGGCCCGAGTGAAAGAACTCAGCACAGCTGTCGACGAACTGCAGGTTTACTGCAATACACTGCATGAAGAAGTACATGTGCTCTATTCGCAGCTACACCCTAGTGAGCCTATACCCCCTTCTGAGGCGGAAGCCGGACCTTCTCACGTCGCGGGACGCGCGTTGGGTGGGGAATTAGACCTGTATGAACCCCCTCCTTCTTTAAGGTTGGTGGACGTCTGGACTCCCACCCCTGATGATGAAGCCGCCAAAAGCAATGGAAAACAGGACTAGTGGTGTAATAAGAGTAGAGTAGTGTATTGTAGGTTGTACTGTTATATTAGAGTAGTGTATTGTAGGATGTACGGTTGTATAATAGGTTAAACTTTTGTAAAATGGGTAATGTATCCTGTTGTGTAATGTCGAGTCTGTACCATTACTTTTTACAGTAATGTAAAACGGAAGGTTTTCTTTGGCACATTATGTTTATTCAAATGTTTTTGCCTCAGATGCCGACCCGTACTCGAGGACAGGATGCAGCTGGAACATCCGGGGGTGGGGATGCTACCCCGAATCCACCTCTCGTTCCACCCACGCTTGCCGAGGCAATCGCTGCCTTGGTAAATGCTACAGCCGACAATACCCGCTTCCTGAGGGAGATGGCGGGTCAGCAACAGCTTCAGCAACAAGCAGGAAGAGGATTTCAACAGGGTCCTCGTGAGACCACTTATCTGGATTTCTCTGAGACTCGTCCACCTCTCTTCGTCAAAGCAGAAGATCCGCTCGAAGCTGACGAATGGATAAGGGTTATTGAACAGAAATTTGGCCTTCTTCGCTGCTCAGAAACCCAGAAGCCGTTGTTTGCGGCTCAGCAACTTCGAGGCCCTGCCAGCACTTGGTGGGGGAATTTTGTGGCCATCCAGCCGGACAATCATCAAATTACATGGAACGAGTTCAAAGCAGCATTCCGCGAGCATTACATCCCTGAGGGAGTGCTGCACATGAAGCAAGAAGAGTTCATGAAATTGAAACAAGGGGGAGATACTGTGAACCAGTACCTCAACAAGTTCAATCACCTGTCCCAGTACGCAATTGATCAGGTGAATACAGATTTGAAAAAGAAGAATTGTTTTATGAGAGGTCTGAACGACCGGATGCAGCGGAAAATGGCTGCATGTATTGATCTTACTTATGGAAAGGCTGTCAGCACAGCCCTATCTGTGGAGGCCAAATATGCAAATACTGGGAAAAGTAAGGGATTCAGTGGTGATCGGCCTAGTCAGGGCCCGGTAAAGAGGCAACGGTTTATTCTCCGGTCCTCTAACCAGAACCGTCCAAGTGCACCATCTTTCCCTTTCAAGCAGCCTATAATTATTCGTCCCAACAAAGCTCCCACTGTCCAAAGTCAGCCGGGTGCCCCAGGCACTCGATTCCCTGCACTGCCAAGTTCTTCAACTGGATGTTTTAACTGTGGCAAATCTGGGCATTTTATTAAAGATTGTCCCTATCCTCGGCAAAATCAGGCCAATAATCAGCAAGGATCGGGAAGTTCTGCTCCAGGCAAGGGAAGTACTTCGGGCAAGAATACCAAGAAAACGGGGCGAGTATATTATACGCAAGTGGCTACGACACCGGAAGGAGAGCCGGTGATGATGGGTACGTTCCCTGTGGCCAGCCACCCTGCAATAATTCTTTTTGATTCTGGTGCTTCGCATACCTTCATTAGCAAGACATTTGTGGAGCAACATCACATTACATGTCATGAATCAAAAGAGGGTTTTAAAATTCATTCACCTGGGGGACATATTTTTACTAAAGAAGTGGCCTATGGAGTGCCAGTAACTATGGCCGAACGGAACTTTCCTGCTAACATGATTGTTCTAAGAGGCCAGGATATAGATGTAATTTTGGGGATGAATTGGTTAACCCAACACAAGGCAGTACTCAACACTGAACTCAGAACCGTCAGGTTGAGTTATAATCAAGAAGAAATTCTCTTATCTCTCCCCAAGACCAATCCAGCCAAAGCTTCTGGTAGAATCTTTGAAGCCATTGTACCGGAGATCAAGAACATTCCGGTAGTGTGTGAGTTTCCAGATGTGTTTCCGGAAGATTTGCCTGGACTGCCCCCGGAAAGAAATGTAGAATTCGTAATTGAGCTAAAGCCCGGTACGGCTCCCATCTCCCGAAGATCGTACCGTATGCCCCCTAATGAGTTAGCAGAATTGAAGATTCAATTGCAAGATCTGCTGAATAAAGGATTTATCCGGCCAAGCTCGTCCCCTTGGGGTTGTCCCGCCATCTTTGTGAAGAAGAAGGATCAAACCTTGCGAATGTGTGTGGACTATCGGCCCCTAAATGAGGTCACCATTAAGAATAAGTACCCTCTTCCAAGGATCGACATCTTATTTGATCAACTAACTGGGGCGAGGGTGTTTTCCAAAATTGATCTCAGGTCGGGCTATCATCAAATCCGTATTCGGCCCGAGGATATACCGAAGACCGCATTTACTACGCGGTATGGATTGTTTGAGTACTTGGTAATGTCTTTCGGGCTCACAAATGCTCCTGCCCACTTCACCTATTTGATGAACTCGGTGTTTATGCCCGAGTTAGACAAGTTCGTGGTGGTCTTCATTGATGATATTTTGATATATTCTAAAAATGAAGAGGAACATGCTCAGCACTTACGGATTGTATTGACGCGCCTGAGGGAACATCAGCTGTATGCCAAGTTCAGCAAGTGCGCGTTCTGGCTGGAGGAAATTCAATTTCTGGGGCACATGTTATCAGCCAAAGGGATTGCGGTAGATCCTAGCAAGGTCAAGGATATTCTGGAATGGAAACCCCCAACAACTGTTCACCAAGTCCGGAGTTTTCTTGGACTCGCAGGATATTATCGCAGATTCATACCTGATTTTTCTAAGCTTGTGAAGCCAATCACAAGTTTATTGGAGAATGATACTAAATTCAATTGGTCTTCTAAGTGTAATGAAGCCTTTGAGGAATTGAAGACACTATTGACCACTGCTCCGGTATTGGCTCAACCGGACATCACTAAACCTTTTGATGTATATTGTGATGCGTCAGGCAGTGGACTCGGCTGTGTGCTAATGCAAGAAGGCCGAGTAATTGCGTATGCTTCAAGACAGTTACGCCGTCACGAAGAGCATTATCCAACACATGATCTTGAGCTGGCTGCTGTGGTTCATGCCCTGAAAATATGGCGTCACTATCTGCTGGGAAACATCTGCCACATATATACAGATCATAAGAGTTTGAAATATATATTTACCCAGTCAGAATTAAACATGAGGCAAAGACGATGGCTTGAGCTCATTAAAGATTATGAACTGGAAATCCATTATCACCCAGGCAAGGCCAATGTGGTGGCAGATGCCTTGAGTCGTAAGACTACCTGCCACTGTCTTATGGTAAAGACCTCCGAAAACACTTTGTGTCAGGACATGGAGAAGTTAAACCTGGGGATGATCCAACAAGGGACTCTGAATCAGTTGAAGCTTGAGTCAACCATTTTGCAAAGGATAATTGATGCTCAAAAGGATAATCTGGGCATGGAGCACATACGCGAGAAGATAAGGGCTGGAACAGCCCAATGTTTCAAGGAAGATGATCAAGGTGTGTTATGGTTTAATAACCGCATAGTAGTGCCGAAGAATGAAGAACTCCGCCAGCAAATCTTAGATGAGGCGCATCTTAGTCGCTATTCTATTCATCCAGGAAGCACTAAGATGTATCATGATCTGAAACAACACTACTGGTGGACGAAGATGAAGATTGAAATTGCACGCTATGTGGCTAAGTGTGACACTTGCAGACGTGTCAAAGCCATACACATGAAACCTGCTGGTCCATTACAATCGTTGCCGATCCCAACATGGAAATGGGAAGATATCAGCATGGACTTCATTGTGGGATTGCCCAGGACTGCAAAAGGGTACGACTCTATCTAGGTGATTATTGATCGACTTACAAAGGTTGCTCATTTTCTGCCGGTCAAGACAAATTCCCCGGTTACTGTCTACGCCCAATTGTATATTGCTCGTATTCTTAGTCTGCATGGTGTTCCAAAGACCATAGTGTCGGATCGTGGATCTCAATTTGTAGCCAAGTTTTGGGAAGCACTTCACCAATCTTTGGGTACTAAGTTACTCCACAGTTCGGCCTACCATCCCCAAACCAGTGGACAGACTGAGAGAGTGAACCAAATACTTGAAGATATGTTACGGGCATGTGTCCTGGATTTCTCAACAAAGTGGGATGAATGCTTACCTTTGGCGGAGTTTTCATACAATAACAGTTATCAGGAAAGTATCAAGATGGCACCTTTTGAAGCTTTATATGGGCGACGGTGTCGAACTCCGCTAAATTGGTCTGAACCTGGAGAAAGATATTTCTTTAGGCCTGATATGGTAAAAGAAACCGAAGAAAAGGTTCAGAAAATAGTTCATAATATGAAGAAAGCTCAGACTCGACAAAAGAGTTATGCAGACAAACGGCGAATGCCCTTATTCTTCTTAGAAGGAGACTACGTCTACTTAAAGGTTTCACCAATGAAGGGAGTATCGCGTTTCGGGATAAAGGGAAAACTTGCACCCAGGTACATTGGTCCATTTTCTATTCTTCAAAGATATGGGCCAGTAGCGTATCAACTCCAACTCCCCGAAACATTGTCTGCCGTGCATAATGTGTTCCACGTGTCACAATTGATGAAGTGTCTTCGGGTTCCCGATCGAACCGTTGAAGTGACTGATGTTGTCCTGGAACCAGATTTAACGTACTCGGAACATCCCATTCGAGTTCTGGATCAAAAGGACAGGGTTACCCGGAGAAAGACTCTCAAGTTTTATAAAATACAGTGGAACCAGCATTCGGAAGATGAGGCTACATGGGAAACCCAAGATTTCTTAGATAAGAATTTCCCAGGCTTTCTAGCCTCTTGTAAATTGTAAAGTTTGTATAGCTATGTAATAAAGGAATGAACCCCCACACCACCCCTGCCTTGTACCAGAAATAAGGAAATAAAAACATGACACATTTCCTTTTCCATTACTCACCCTAGGACTTTAAATCTCGGGACGAGATTCTTTTATGGGGGGAAGGATGTAACACCCCTGGTGTTACTATAATTAAAACTTGAGCATGGCATCATGAGTATGGGCATTGCATATGTTTGACACACCTAGAGTGCATTCACTAGGCAAAAATTTCAAACAAGTTGTATTGTTTTACTGTTTTACAAATAGGACCCTGGTTTAAGGACTTAACCCTAAATAGTGGTTAAAGGGGTAAGACTTAACCAAAGTTGAGAAAACCTAAAGGCTTTAGGGTAAAAGTCATAAAGTGACCCCAACAATAAGGTTGAATCACATTTATACCCCTGGGGTATTAAAAACCCTAATCAAAACCCTGGAAAACCCTAAAACCAAACCCTAGGGGCCTAAGTGCAAAATTAGTCCACTTTTGGGCTAAAGTGCAAAAACCAAGTCAAACAAGTGTTTCAAGTCTATTGGATCACAAAAATGTGGACTTGAAAGCAAAACCCTAAGTTTTGGACCTAAATGCAAAATAGGCCTCATATGAGTTTATTCTAAGTCTGAAAAATCAGTGAATTGGCTCAACTTTGGGGCTTTGTATCTTTCTGGATATAGGGTTTTTGCCCTGGGTCACCACATCAAAGTTGAAGACCAATAATAGGAGAACAACTTTGCTAAAGGGTGCAAGCATAGTTGTTATGAGGAATTTAGAGAAAAGCTTGCTCCAAGCTGCTCTGTCAGAACTGTTTCAGGAAACTGAAACTGAACCCAAGACTAAAATAAGGTTCCAGTGAGATAAGTGCAAGTTTGATGAGCCATAACTTTTTGTGTGATCGGTTTTGATCCAGGAATCCTATAGTAAGTTGGGAGATTGTTGATCAGTGAACAACTTTTATTAAGCAGGATTGCTATGTTCTTAACAAGATTCTTGAGTTAATCCGGTGAGATCATGGGCGGTTCAGGCGACTGACAAACATAGGCCATGGTACAGTGTTCTACCGGATCAGGTTGCCAGCGCGGCGGGCTCGTCGCGGGTAGGTCGTCGCCGGTGGTCGATCCGTCGCTGTGATTCGTGCGGACAGTGTGGCTAACGCGGGGAGGTCATCGCCGGGGATAAACTTCACCCATTAAACAACTCCGGCCACCGTACCATCGTTACCGCGGCGGATGTGGATTATCTCGCCGGTGACCGCCGCTTCCCGGCCTTATGCCGCGTGTCCAAGCCTTTCACCGTGTCGCCGTGACCTTCTCTGACCCCTCCGTGGCTCACCGGAGTTACCGCCACGTCGTGGCCACGTACTCGCGAAGCTAGTCTTTCTTCCTCCTCTCCGGCCATCGCCACATCGCGATCAAATTAAGCGTCACCGCTTCAGAGTTCTATAAATTGACCCCGCCGCTGGCTTCACCATATCCTTACGCATCCAGCCACTGCTAATCGGCCACGATCATCCACCCGAGCGCTCGAATTTCTAATTGCCCCCAAATCGGTTCTCCGCCGCTGTGAATCGAGCTCACCGCGGCCAGCCTTCTCCAGGTCCGCTCATCCTCTTCTCATCCCTGTTCTAGCATCCTTACATGTTGGTGATGCTCCCCGACCAATTTAATTGAACCAAACCGCCTAGGATCGCCGAGAACACGATCCCCAAGCCGCCGTGCTCTCGGTCACCGTGGCCGGAGCTCTCTAGTCCACCATTAGTGCGATTGAGTTAGGGGAAATGGTCTGGCTAACCCCAATTTCGTGCCCACCGCTCGGAGAGCTCAGCCGCTGCCCCAATCGGCCGGTCTGCTGCTCGCCGGAGCGCGGCCGTGCTTGAGCGCCGTCGGGGACCGCAAGTTGTGAATTGACAGAACCCCGAGGGCTTTTTCGTGAACGGTCAGCGACTCAAAACAATAGTGAATGGCCCTGTTTCGGTTTAGCTGTTAAGCCAGGGTCCTCGGTGCAAAACTACCGCGGGCGCGCGCGCATGGGTAGGTTTCTGCTGATAGTGGGCCGACCTGGGCTGGTTTCGGCCCAGTGCTGTTCACTGTTTGTCTTTTTCTTTTATTCCCAAAGCCAAAACAATTATAGAAAATGGTAGGAAAATGATAAAATTGTGAAACCAATTTTCCTAGGATCCTTATTTTCCCTAGAATTTTATAAAAATAAGTTTGTGATTTTTAGTTGTAATAGGGAATTTTAGGATATTTAAAATAGCCTAAACCTATGGTTCTGGATTTTTGGAAAATAAATAATAAGTCCAAAATTCCCCAAACTTTTTATGTGAGCTTTTCACATTATTTAGAAGCCATGGGTAGAATTTGGGTTAATTTGGGCCTTGTTTGATCACTAAACCCAAAACCACCCCCCTGCTCCATGAACTCCTTTACTGACTCCGGAAACCCTAGGTTCTCGGAGTACCGTGAAGGAAAGTTGTACTCAAGACATAACTAATAAGTTTATGCTACCTTTGCATCCTCATGAGCATTCCATGACATCCATTCTTATGCATATATATGATTATATTAGAGCAAGAAGAAGAAGAAGAAGTTTTTGAAGAAGGGATACCACCCACCTCTGATCCCCAGGCAGACAACTGCTTTTATTTTGATATCTGTGGATCCGAGCCCGACACCTCTGATAACAAAGGCAAGCCCCGGTGCATTTGCCACCTCCCTTGATGTTTTTAAAATCTTTCTCACTTGCTTGATGCATTAGGTAATAGGAGTTGATTGATTAAACAATTCCTGCATTACTTTCCTTGATTTTGATTACCCTCCTTGAAATCCTGTTTTACAAAAGGTTTTACTTTGCTTAGTATTGCTTTAGAAAAACAAAAGGATTTACAAAAGATGTTTGGCAAAGTGGGAGGGATGTTTTTGAAAATAAAACTTGATGGTGGATCCATCACGGCCGTGATGGATTCAACATCGGAAAAGATGTACCTCTGCCAGGTACCAAACTTTGGGTTTGAAATGAATAAGCTGAGACCAGGCGGGTGACTTGCACGAGAAGAGAGTCTCGGTGTAGTGTCTCCGTCTGAGTCGATTAAGGACCGCCTCGATGTAGGCCTGCTGACCGAGGACCCTTTAACTGGTCACATGCCTCGTCATGGGTAAGCCTTGCCTCGGGTAGACTAAGGCCGGAATAAGATAACACGAAATGGGAGTGGAGCGGTGGCGAGAGTAGCGTGTACCCTCCGTGGCAAGAGGCTGGACGGTGGTGTATCTGTGCTCTCGGTTTGCGTGAACCTGATCCGGTCTTAAGAACCCCGGTGGCGGGTTGACATATGCAAGGGTTAAGTGCTACATATGTCGTGTGATTGGAGATCCTCAGCTGAGTATAATCGATTCGGATCGCCGTACCTCCGCGGTTATGGAGACTTGGCCACTGACTTACACGTAGCATTCCACTAAAGATGATGGGTTTTTGGTTAAGAAATTGGCTAGTGCAGGACCAGTGATTGAACTAGGGTAGAAAGAACTCTAGTGCAGGTAATTTTACCTAACTTGACAAATAAAACTGGATTTTTAAGGATCCACTTTAGTAAGCATTTCTGCAAAACAGAGTCTTTGACTATTGAGAAGCCTTACCTTGACTCCCATATATCCAGCATACCCTTGAGAGTCTTTTCCTTAGTCGGGTAAGACTTGCTGAGTAATTCCATACTCAGGGTTTATCCCTTTGTTGTTTTTAGGTGGGGAAGTAGCAGATTTTTGCTGCTTCTGTGCTAAGGTGGTTCCAAAAGACGAAACCCAAGACTGAAGTGCGGGAGGACTCGGTCCTCCATCTTTAGATCTTTTGTTTTTAGTCCTTCGGGAGAGGTTGTGTCTCCCCGGTTTGTATAATTATTACTGTTATGCACTCACTTTTTGAACTGGTCTGTAATAACTTAACTTGAGCTTACTTTGGAAATAAATGTAAGATTATGTAATCGCTTCCGCATATCTTTATCTCCGATGATCTGTAATGTCTGCAAGACGGGTGAAACGTTCCTGGTGAGGTAAGGAAAGATACCGAGCTTGTCAAGTAACTTAGGAACATCTACAGGGTGTCTGATGTCTGTTAGACAAGGACAACTGTAGGTGGGCCTGATTACTTGGGAGGTTCCGTCACAGGAACTACTATTGATCAACTACAAATTGAAGCAATTAGTTCCATACCTTTGCCTTGAGCAATTTTAATCTTTCATTAGGTGAAGAGTAATCTTTAATGCTTGTGATTTTATCAATTGAACGAGCACAGTCTCTACTTATGAATTTCCATGAAATATCTTAAAAGAGATTGCATTTGAAACACATGTAATAGTTTCCTATTTAGAAACCTCTAGTATATGAAAGACAAGAAGGTCACTAAAATAAGGAAACCTCATGATATGAACTAAATTACCCTTACAAGCATCATGCATAACATCAATTGAAATAAGATGAAACTAGCATGATTATTTAATTAAGTTTACAGGGCAAGTTTAATTCATAGCTTGGTGAGTGATTAATGTAGAAGACTCAAAACCAATTTAAACAAGAACGAATACATCACATTGTATTGGATTGATCTTCTTTGAATGTTAAATGACACATTTCATTTGAGAAACACATTCTCATGTTGTGAGACTACATAAACACTTAGATAGAAACATTAGTCTCATAACTCTAGTCATATAGAGAATTCCCCTTTTGATAAGTGTTCTAGGAATTTGAATTTCTTACATAGCACTCTATCCATTTAAGAATTCGAGATAATTCTCTTTATGTCTAGGTCATGGCAATAATATGATAATTCATTTGAAATATGCCACAAATTAATTATCATCAATTAAAGTATGTAGATTGCCACATATAAGAATAACAAATATGCAATCTACCACATGATTGGAACTTTTCAAGGACAAGGTAAAATATTTTAAGTTCATTCTCAAGTGTTTCATTTTTCCTTTATGTGGCTACGAAAGATACAAAATAATATACTAATTAAAAGCAATGTGCACTTAAGATTTAATTGTTACCATCCTTTGGATATCCTTAGTCGTAGACCTTTTGCTTGATTCCCACAAAAGTTAATCCTTATTCCCTACAACACATGTTCTTGCTAGAGATGAATATGAAGTTAGTGATATAACAACTCAATTTATCTTTGGGTCAATCTTAAAGGATAGACAATGTAAGATTGATAGCTTGAGATAAGAATTGAGTTAAACTGCTCAAGCACCTCAAAGCTTCTTATCATCTCTGGGTACCTGCAAAACTTATTAAGTACATTTTGGTACCCATTTTTGGATGGGTCCACCAAGGTTAGTTAATAAGTACTTAGGCACCCAAATGGCCTTTGTGCTAGTTTTAGGTGAACTAATTACCTTTCATGCACAAGTGTCATTTTTGGGTCTCCTAAGCGAATATGAATGAATTGACATGGTAGGCTTAGGATACTTACTCATGAGACAATCCTTGCAAAGGTGTCCCTTTCTTCGGCAAGTGTAGCAAATATGATTTTTAATTTTGCAAGACTTTTTCTTGCCTTGCTTCTTGTTTGCTACATGGTTAGTGAGCCTCTTTCTTTCCAAAGTTAAGCCACTATCTTTTATGTAGGGACATGACTTAATCTCATGTCCCTTCTCATGACATTGATAACACTTTCTAGTGCATCTTCTCTTATTTGGAAGAGTGGCTCGTTTGTTACCTTGTGTGGAGCATGTGGAGGCATGGTTGAGGCACTTGTCATGAGCTTTGGCTTTCTTCTCTTGATGTTTGCTCATGCCTTTCTTAGGAAACTTAGCATTCTTTTGAAGGGGGTTTGTGCATGCTGCGGTTGTCCCCTTCTCAAGCTTCTTCACCATGTTATCACGGTTATCGTGAGAAGGTTGAGCATGACACTTTCCCTTCAAAAGAGTTAAGCTCCTTCTTAGCCTTCCAACTTCTTCCTTGAGCTCTTTATTTTCTTGTATGATAGAAATATCACTAATTCCTGAAATTTCTAGCTCAATGGAAGATTGGCTTGCTTGAGAGAAACATTTGTTAGCACATGATAATATAGTTTCTATTTGAGTACATGTGCATATGTGAGGTTGGTATGATTTCAAATTAGTTAACACAACCTCATGAGCCATTTCTAACATTATATGTGAATCTATAAATTTATTATGAGAGCACACAAGCATATCGTATTTTTCTTGCAAAGCTAGATTTTCAATATTTAGCTTTTCTATCGTGTTCTTGAGCATAGTATTTTCTTTTTCTAATTGAGCAACACATGATAAAGCATTTGAAGTACTAGTTTGCTCAATTGAAACCTTTTCGTACCTTTGGACCAAATGATCATGAGAGCACTTTAGCTTCTCCTGCTCTTGGTCAACTTCTCCAAATCTTTGATTTTTTCGATGAGGATATCTTCTTGCTTATGAAGCATTTCCTTTTGTTCTTCTACTCTTTTCATGAGTTTGAGCAAGCTCATCTGGTTCTTCTTGCTTAGTTGAGCGAAGAATTTTTGAAGATCATTCTCATCTTCACTATCACTTTCATGTTCATCCTCATACTCACTTTCGCTTTTACTATCACTCTCATTAGCGACAAAGCACATATGAGAAGTGGATTTGAAATATGAACCATGTGAAAAGGTGGATTCATCGTTTGGTCTCCATCGATCATTTTCTTCTTCAATCTTGTTCTTCACCTCATCTTCCTTCATTTTTAGGAACATCCTTTCGGTGATTCTCATGGCAAGGTCTATTGCCCTAGGATCAACATCTGCACCAAAATATGAAGTCGAGGCAACCTCAACTTTTTCAAACTTAGAAGCACTTTCGTTTCTTAGACCCCCCGACATGATATTTTCCTCACGCGGTTAAGCATTAGAACGAGGATTAGGCTCCGATACCAATTGAAAGTTGCCTAGAGGGGGGTGAATATGCAAGCGGAAACTTTTTCAACAAAACTAGAAACAAACTGGGTAAAACCGGTTCAGCCGGTGTCAAAATCGGTTCAGTCGGTTTGCACGAGCTCAACTAAAGAATGAGATATAAACTAAATTGATCTTGAAATTCACCTAGTTAACTTTGGAAATGAGATATTTTAGTTGATCCACAGGGTTCAAAGTAGTAGATCTGAGAAGGCACTTCTCAAAATCCACACACCAAAAAGATATAAACAAATCTTCTACGGAATGGTGAGAGAACGAAAAACACGAACAAACACAATGAGCAAGAACACAAGAGACACAAGATTTATCCCGAGGTTCGGTCACACCACCAAGGTGCCCTACTTCCTTGTTGAGGCGCCCACAAAGAGCTGGGTCTCTTTCAACCCAAATCCTCCCTTTGCCAACCACAAAGGTCAAGACCACACACTAATCTTTGCTCACACAAGCGAGTAATACAAACTTTCTTGTTGTCTTCCACAAGATTTGGAGACTCACAAGTGACACCTAGTCGTCTAGGAGCTAGAAGCTCCAAGAGTAATATATCCACAAAGAACTCGATGTAGTACCAAAGCTCGAATCAAGAAGAACAAGAAGGATTTGGAGATGAAGCATAAAAACCACAGCTCTTCAATCTCACTCAAAGATTTCTCTCCAAAGATTTGAAATGGGAGAGGCAAGAGGTGTGTGAGAGAGAGTGGGAGGTGTTTCTCAGGTTAGGAACGGAGTTTGAGTCATGCTCTCACGTGGGGGAGAGAGGCAGGAGTGAGTATATATAGGTGGGGCTCCAAAACTAGCCGTTTTTTACTTTTCTGCTAAAAAACAGCTGAACCGGTTTTAAAACCGGCCGACTGAACTGGTTTCCAGCAGACTGAATTCTGGTTCAGTGATCGGCTGAGCTGGTGGGTGGACTGGAGTCAAAACCGGTTGAACTAGTCCAAAAACCGGCTGAGCTGATTTTTGAATACCAGCTGAACCAGTCTGAAAACCAGTAGAACCAATATTTTCTAGAGAGCAATTTTGGCCAAGATAGACTTAAAAAGGTTGTACCACATACTTTCACTAAGGATTAACAAGGGTAAAATAGAAGTTTTGGATCAAGGATTTTGAGCTTTAGTACCAACACCAACCTTCTTTTTGGATCCCCATTGATAGTACGACGATTCCTATACTCAAGTTAAATAAAATACAATTAAGTAAACTCCTTGAGTCATTGGTGTCTCATGTGTGATTTTTCCATGGCGTTGCTTCATAAGGATCACAAACATCTTTGTCTCAACTTTTAAAGCAAACACAAATCGAGCCTATGACTTGAATCATTTCACCATATAGGATTTCAACTCATGGCTTCAAGTCACCTTACTGATGAATCAACACAATATAACTCTTCATTGCTTATTAGTTTATCGACTTAGTGCAAGTACTCTCTTCTTCACCTTAGCAATGGCACCTCGGTCCACAAGCCGTCGCTTGGCTTTCACCTTCGCTTAGTTCCTTGAAGCCCTTTCCTTGCTATCTTCACCCTATCAAGCCATTCTTGAGTCACATCATATTGAGCATCCATTGAGAGAATCATTTCTTCGATATTGTGAACCTTGCTTGAATGTCATCTAGATATAAATGCTAAGACCAATCAAGCTCTAGTTTGATTCTCATAAAAGCATATATGGACTAATAGTAATATGGTTAAGCCCATTCACGATTCCTCATGTCTTATTCACTTTGGCTTGACCAATCCTCTTAATCACTTCAACCTCTATTCTGATCATATTTATGCATAGTGATTTCTCAAGTCTTGTCCATATATTTAAACCAATATAGAGACCATATTATATCCATTTGCATTGTCTCACTGGTTATTTAACCTTGTGTTGAACCTTTGTTCACTGATCATTATACACTATTGAAGTATGTTCATCATACTGAATTTCCTATTCAACACTTAGCAAACTTGTTAGACCTTTAAATGTGTTGTTATCCAAATCACCAAAACCCACAAATGGGATGAATGCACTTTCAATATAGTTGCTGACTCCGTTCGACCGGACTTGATGGCTTGTTGCCTCTCTTCATGATAAACCATGAGTCAAACATTCCTAGGACTCGAACATAAGCTGGTGACGCCCTTCATGCTTCGTGCATCAGGGTCCTAGCCGCTAATGTGCCCATCACTTGGTTGCCCCTCGCTCTAGATTTTAATGAGGTGGTCGCGAGCCCTTGCAGACCGGCCTTTTGGACCCTAGAATTTCACAGCAATTCTGTCGCAGGTTTTTCGATCCCCCCGTAAAGGAAATATATGGAGTTTGAGGTCTTGCTAGGTTGGATGATCCGAGCGCTCATTCAGACTCCTCTAGTGGGATATCCCAGTCAGTGGCTTGGCTAGCTTTTTGTTCCCTTCGGCTCTCCTAAGTCCTGTGTCAGTTGCATGGACAAGGGAAAAGGAAAAAGATTTGTTAGCACGATTGAGTTTGCAAGATAAATGTAAAAAAGGCACAAAAAATAAGTTGTGGAGATACCGAAAATCTCCCTTCTTTCTTAGTTTTGTCTATCCGACATCCTCGGGCCATCGTTCTAGAGTCAGTGTTCAAAACTAACCTAGGGCACCGATACTTCGCCATGAATTGAGCCATCCTAGCACCTTGATGTTCTTGATGTCGACCAGTGCTTTCCCCTTTTTGTGGTCCTACTCAATGTCCCATAGTTTGAGACAACGTTTGCCAACTAGTCGCCGCACGGAAGGGGGTCGAGTCCTCCGGTCAGTTAGAGGTGACCCCATCCCGAGATTCATGATGCTCGTTCGAGGCAGAACAGAGGTCGACATGCCTGTTGCCTCTAACCTCGTGTACCTCGGTTAGTTGTATTGTCTCGTCGATAGGGCCAACGTTAAGCGGGAACTGGTTGCGCTCCCTAAGGGTCGGCGAGGAGCCGGCCCCGGTGAGGCAAAAGGTCCTACTCCCTATGGCCTTTTGTCTTCTTGAGTTTTAGCCCCCCTCTTAGATGGCGCCATTTTGCATAAGAATTCTCTGAGTAACTTGTGATCCTTATAGGCATGTCAGGCTGAGTGCCGATGGTTCGGTCATGGGGCTTCAAGGAGTTTTTCTAAGTGATATGGGGATTCCTCGGCTGAAGGCATTCCTCCTGTTTGGCTTACCATAGCCACTGACACATCGGCTCATTATCGTCGGCCTCTTCTAATTTTCGCGTCAAGGTGGTCATCGACATCTTCATCTGACCCCCTGTCACGCCTAGTCCCTCGTTTGTGACGACCGACATTGGCCCTCACTATGTCCTCTCCTGACGCATGGCCGGTCATAATGTCAAAAGGCTCTTTTCCATTCGTGGGGTCTTCCATCCCAACTTATGCACCAGGGTTTTGTCGGTGGTTCCTCGAGTGAAGGTGCCAATAACGTCGGCGTGACGGCGTCTGTGAGGTTGGTCAGTCAGTTGCATTGTTGTGAAAAGCGGCAGATATAGTCCTTCAGGGCCTCATCCAAATTCTATCGATAATCGTTAAGGTCCCACAAGTCTGTTTGGTGTACGTATGTGCCGTAGAAATTTCCAATGAAAATCTCTTTCAGGTTCGCCCAGCCCTAGATGCACCCAGGGCCGAGGTTATCGAGCCAGGTCCCTAGGTTCTCCTTCGCATAACACACAAGTCGGTAGTGCCCCAACCAGAGATCGAATTCGATTCCCCAATGTACTTCGCGATGGCGGGGGGCCTATAGTGTCGTGATGCGGGCGCCCGCAAGATATGACGACCGAAAGCCCATGGGCCCGACGGCTAGGGGCTTGGGCTTCGATCCTTGTCGAGGTCAAATTAGCCCCGCAGCGCCGACTGTACCAATGTTTGTCGTTTGCCCCCTTCCACACCTCATTGTCGCACCCTAGGTCAGGTATGCTCCGTGCTCCCACGTCTGTTTTTAGGTTCCAACCGAGTGGGGACCGCTCCGAGCCTGCTTCAGACTTGAGCAGTCGTCTTGCAAAGGTGTCGTTGCTTGTTGGCGCTGTCGTGGCGCTCTGGTCAACCCCCAGTTCCCGACGCCATGGTGCAGGGCCTTTGGGTTTCTATGTAGGTCCCCCATTCATTTGGGACTTCCACCTTGTGAAGCTCTCTTAGGAGCACTGCCGCGATTGCAATGTTTTGACGTGTACGAGGGAGCCGTGGCGATCTGACCTTGCCGTAGGTCGGATGGTGCAGGGCGTGGGCTGCTTTGATGCGTGTTTGCCAAATGCCCCGTTGTGGCTACCCTGTTCGCCATAGAGGCAGTACTCGCTTCCAAGCTGAGGGACCTTGGACGCTCTGGGCGGGATCCTATCCTAGTGGCGATCCCTGACATGGTGGGTCGAGGTGAGTTGGGGCTAATGCCCACGACGCGTGATGGAGTGTCAGCGAGGTTCCCTGAGAGCAAAGAGGGGCCCCGGTCAGTGAGATCATGAGGCATTCTTGGGTCAAAACGTGGGTAGTCCCATTTGACGGAGAACCGGGTTTGCCTCTCAAACCTGACAGGGGAAACCAAATGACGGTCCTTGAACGGGACCCGATATCTCCAAGGCCTTGGCAAAATGGGTTGCAGTGAGCTTGGTTGCATGTTTGCACCTTCCAAGGGATTGAGGTGGAGGTGGTTAAGGCTTCCAATGATGTCAAGCGACTCACTCGTTAGGGAGTCGGGGCTTCTAGGGCCCTATTCGTCGTTTCTTTGTTGCCGAGCGCATTGCAAGAGTTCCCGAAGCATTTTGTTGCTCCAAAAGCCCGTGCACGCAACGTCGTTTCCAACCATCCGAAGCTTGGAGAATCTCGTCGCGGAACGCGCAAGGCCCCTACCTGGCGCACCAACTATCGATGTTTCATACCTTGCTCCAATAAGTAAATTTATTATGTGTGTTCTGGGCTCCGGAGGTTGTGTGCGGAGGGTGCAAGATTTATACTGATTCAGGCAGAACGTCCATACTTCCAGTCATCGATGGCTTGCACTACCGACTGATGATCAAAGTCGTAGTAGGGGATACAAGCAGTCGAGAGAGGGAGGAGATGCTCCCAAATTTCTTATCGGGATGGAAGTGGAGCTTAGAAGCTACAAGGTGGAGTCCTAGCTAAGTCTTGGCTTGATGGGGCTTCAGGCTCTTGGTCCTCGTCGGTGCTCCTCCTCCTGTTCATCCTTGTGGGTTCGTTTCCGTCTGAAGGCGTCCCATTGTCTCTCTATCTAGACCCCCTTGCCCTGAGGCGAGCCTCTCCCTTTTATAGGCTGGGAGAGGGGTCGGGCAGTGGTGGCTTCTCTGAGAAGGAGCCGCAAGGCAGGGGTAAAACTAGTGTTTTACCCCGGGTGAGGCCACACGTAGTCATGGGGCCCGGGGCTACCTAACTATTGTGTATTTATTGTGGTGGATGATGTGAGGACAGGGATGGTTCCAAGCGCTATCATTTGGGCTACACCGACCCCTGGTTTCCGTACCTTGGGGCTCGGTGTGGCCCGTCGTGTAGGGCTTTGTGGGAGGTCTCACAATCAGGCCTAGTATGATAGGCATTAAGTGTGCCATAGGCCGAGGGGCGCGCGGGCCATTAATGCACCACAGTCTGGGGCTCATAGGTCATGAGCGCTATGTGGCCCGAGGGGTCCGTAGATCATGAGTGGTAAGCGGACCGACACCCATGCTATGGCCCAATGCAGGCGTGGTTAATGTGGCCAATCATTTATGGCAGGTCAGTCTAGGACCAGGCATGTGATCCACTCGTGTCGTTCCCTTCCAGCACGTCTGTCCTCCCTTGTCAGGCTTCGCCATGCCCGACCTCGGACTCAGTGCCACAGGATTCGACCGAGGGCGGGTCCTTCTAGGGTTGGCACATCTGCCTCTTCCTACTGACTAACGGGCCTAAACAATCAAGGGCACTTTCCTCGGCATGCTTACTGAATGGTGGGTCCCAGGGAACGAGGGTCATTCCTTCGACACTAGACTACACCATGGATCAACGTATGTCCATCTATGCCTCTCGCTCTATCCGTATACTTTCTCTCCTCTATGGGTTTGTACATTATCTTGTTGTACCATGATATATATTATGTCTAGATATATAGAAAAGTAAAAACTATGTCTCTTTGAGTGGAGGGAGTAGATAAAAGGTAGATGGGTTACATAATCACAAACATTAGATTTCTTAAAACTTGAGCACCCTTGCCTTGGCTCCCGCATTTCCCGCATTCAGAGGATGCTCAACGAGCTGTCTAGTAGGAGTATGACTATCGGACTCGCGTTCTTTGCCGAGTGTCTAAGACACTCCGCAAAGGCCATTTTACACCCGGCAAAGCCTTAGCTGAGTGTTACACTCGGCAAAGAATACTCGACAAACATTTTATCGGCAAAGGGTTCTTTACCGAGTACTTTTTTCGGACACTCGTCAAAGACTTTGCTGAGTGTCGAGAAGCACTCGACAAAGAAAAACACTCGGCAAATTAAGAACCGCAAAAAACCCCAGAGAACAGTAAAACTTCTTTTAAATTATGGCAACAACTCTCAAACCACTACCCATTACCATACCCATCGCCCTATTATTTTTCACTATTATTTTGAATCAAATTTACATGTTTTATAAATGCTGAGGTTCGAACTCGCAACCTCCCTCTCGCGCATACCCTCCTCTATCACCACACTACTACATCAATTGTGTCTATATTATGTCTTCATTCCTCATGTACTATAACAAACCGAGAGTAATTTGTTTATTTGAGGCACTAAATTAATTTATTTGAAAATGTGGCCAACTATAAAGTTGCATAACTTTTCAAGATCTATAAGTTTTATTTTGATAGTTTCTACATCGGAAACTGTTTACAAAATTTGAATTTTAAATTTGAAAACTTCACACGAATTTTTCAATGATAAGATGATTTCAAATAAAAAATTGTCAATTACAAAGTTTTATTACATTTCAAGACCTACAACTTTTATTTTCATAGTTTTTCCATCCGAGGTAGTTTAAAAAATTCAATTTTTAAAATTCAAACATAGTTTTGCATAACAAGATAATTTGGAAACCAAAACATTGTCAACTACAAAGTTTCATAACTTTTCAAGACCTATAACTTTTCTGTTGGTGGTTTTTCCATTCGACGTCGTTTTCAAAATTCAAATTTTATTTTTTAAATTCAGACGTAGTTTTCGTTGACAAGATGACTTCAAATGAAAAAGTTGCCAACTACAAAATTCTATAACTTCTCAAGATCTATAAAATTTATTTTGGTTGTTTGGTCATTTATTCACTCACATGATGGTTTTATCGTTATTCAAAAATCTTGTACATCTCTCTTGTAGTTTCATAAACTACGAGAGAGATATAGGTTTTATAAATAATTTTTTTTATTTTGTTATATGAAGAAATGATCAAAACATAAATTGTACATCTTGATGAGTTATACAAATATGTAGTTGAAAACATTTTCATTTGAATTAATTTAGTGCCTTAAAATATGATTTTTAAATTGTCTTTGCCTAGTGTCCAAAATAAAACACTCGGCAAAGAAACTCTTTACTGAGTGTCAAAAATAAAAAGACTCGGCAAAGACACTTTGCCGAGTGTCAAAAATAAAACACTCTCTAAAGACTCTTTGCCAAGTGTCAAAAAAACACTCGACAAAGAGTTTCTTTATCGAGTGTTTTTTTACCGATGATTTTTTGCTTGGCACTCGTTAAAGTGTTTTTTTGCCCGGTGTTCGAAAAAACACTCGGCAAATTATTTAACACTCGACAAAGTACTGAATTCCAGTAGTGTATATACTTTAAGAAATCCTAATGGCCTAAAAATTCTTTACATTAGTGTATATACTTTAAGAAATCCTAATGGCCTAAAAATTCTTGATGTAAAGGAACAGAGTACCCCCTCTAAACCAAATTATAATCTAAAAGCTTTGCTTTTCTTATGCATATGAAAATAGTATAAATATAAGTGTTATTTTAAACATAAGTGCGTAGCAAAATTCAAGAATTTTAAAAAGTAAAACATCTTACAATTTATAATAATGAGTAGTAGAGTTGGACACTGTATTAGAAAATAATATTGAAATCAATACCGATGTCAGTGTTTCGAAACCCGGGGGGTCCCTGGACCGACGAGTGAATCATCGCCGCGTGCCCCAGCCCAGATGGGTCGACGCGAGGCGGAACACAAAGGGGGGAAAGGAAGCAGCCGGATGGAGGCAGGCGTGAGAGAGTGGATCCCGCGGCCTTCGTGTTAGCCCCGCGCCTGAGTCGGGTGCGCTTGCAGTAGTGGGATACAAGCGTCCACGCGGGAGTGGGAGCGAGCGGCCTTGCGCGAGCGCCGTCCCGTCCTTCTCCGCGCGGGCCAACCAACCTTTTGTAAGAGGGCCCTGGTCCTCCCTTTTATAGGCGTAAGGAGAGGATCCAAGTGTACAATGGGGAGTGTAGCAATGTGCTAACGTGTCTAGCGGTGGAGAGCTAGCGCCCTAAGTACATGCCATCGTGGCAGCCGGAGAGGTCTTGGCACCCAGTTCGCGTGGTGTCGTGGCTGTCGGAGGAGTGCTGGAGCCTCGCGGGAGGACAGCTGTTGGGGCTGTCGAGTCCTTGCTGATGTCCTCTTGCTTCCGTTAGGGGGCTGAGAGCCACCGTCGTCACAGGGCATGCGGGGCGCCATCATTACTCACATGGTGGAGCGAGCCAGATGGGACGCCGGTCTGGTTCCCCGTAGCCCGAGTCAACTCGGGGTAGGGTAATGATGGCGCTTCCTGTTGACGTGGTCGGTCCGTGCCCTAGGCTGGGCGAGGTGGAGGCTCCTCCGAGGTCGAGGTCGAGCCCCCGGGTCGGATGAGGCGGAGTTCGTCGTCTCCCGGGGTTGAGCCCATGTCCGAGCCCTGGGGTCGGGCGAGGTGGAGTTCGCCGTCTTCCGGGGCTGAGCCCGAGTCCGAGCCCTGGGTCGGGCGGAGCGGAGTTCGCCGTCTTCCGGGGCTGAGCCCGAGTCCGAGCCCTGGGTCGGGCGGAGCGGAGTTCGCCGTCTTCCGGGGCTGAGCCCGAGTCCGAGCCCTGGGTTGGGCAGAGCGGAGTTCGCCGTCTTCCGGGGCTGAGCCCGAGTCCGAGCCCTGGGTCGGGCGAGGCGGAGTTTCCTATGACGCCTGAGGCCGGCCTTGGCTGCTGTCAGCCTCACTCTGTCGGGTGGCTCAGCAGTCGGAGCGGCGCAGGCGGCGCTGTCCTCTTGTCAGACCGGTCAGTAGAGCGGCGAAGTGACTGCGGTCACTTCGGCTCTGTCGACTGGTGGGCGTGCGTCAGGATAAAGGTGTCAGGCCACCTTTGCATTAAATGCCCCTGCGATTTGGTCGGTCGGCGTGGCGATGTGGCCAAGGTTGCTTCTCGGTGAAGACTGGGCCTCGGGCGAGCCGACAGTGTGCCCGTTGCTGGAGGGGGGGTCCTCGGGCGAGACGTAGGTTCTCCGGGGTCGGCTTCCCTCGCCCGAGGCTAGGCTCGGGCGAGGCACGATCGTGTCTCTTGAATGGACCGATCCTTGACTTAATCGCACCCATCAGGCCTTTGCAGCTTTGTGCTGATGGGGGTTACCAGCTGAGATTTAGGGGTCTTGAGGGTACCCCTAATTATGGTCCCCGACAGTAGCCCTCGAGCCTCCAAGGGAGTACTAATACTCGCTTGGAGGCTTTTGCCGCACTTTTTTGCAAGGGGACCAGCCTTTTTCGGTTGCATTCTGTTCTGGTGGGTGCGCGCGAGTGCACCCGCCGGGTGTAGCCCCCGAGGCCTCAAAGGAGTAGTTTTACTCCTTCGAGGTCTTAGTGCGTTTCGCAATACTTCGGCTGGTCTAGTTGTTCCCTCATGCGAGCTGGCCGTAGCCCGAGTGCACGGTCGGGTCCTAAGTTCTCGGGCTGGTATGTTGACGCTGTCAACGGTTTGGCCGGAGCCGGGTTTGCGAGAGCAGCCCCCGAGCCTCTGCACAGGGCGAGAGGACGGTCAAGGACAGACTCGTCTTTTTTACATACGCCCCTGCGTCGCCTTTCCGCAAGGAGCAGGGGGGAAAGCGCCATGTTGCCCTCGGAGGGCGCCGAACATGGTGTTTCCGGTGAGCTGCTGGCGGGTAATCTGAGCGGACGCCCGTGCCCCATTTGCTAGGGGTCGGCTAGAGGCCCGGAGGCGCGCTCCAAAAGTACATGCGGGTGATCTGCCGGACCTGGTCCCCTTTGACGGGGTCCGAGGGCTCGATGCCTCCCTCTGATGGGATTCCGTTACAAGATTGCTCCCGCTGGTCTCGGAAATGTCCTAGGGTACCTCGGGAGCGTAGCCCGAGCCTTGGTTATGTATCGAACGTACCCAGGGTCATCCCTCGCTCTGTGTCTGAGGCGACTGTGAACCCTTCGAGGGCCAGCCTACGAACCCCTAATCAGTAACGGGCGCAGAGCCCGAGTGGCTTGAGGCGGCCGTTGAACCCTTCGAGGGGCCGGCCATCGAACCTCTGACCAGTAGTGGGCGCAGAACCCAATCGATCTGAGGCGGCCGTTGAACCCCCCCCGAGGGGCCAGCCTTCGAACCTCTGATCAGTAGGGAGGCTCGGAGCCTGTTTCCTTCACGGAGAAGGGTCCTTTTCGGGGTATCCCCCTTTCCTGGTCCCTGTTGTAAGAGAGAGAAAGAGGAAAAGGAAAAGGATACGAAGTCGAATGACGTGGCGTACCTTTTTTCGATGCGGTTATTATGGCGAAGGCGAAGCGTCGCTTGCTTCTCCCGCCTGAGGCGTCGCCTATCCCGCCGTGGAGTTAATGCAACGGGGCGAGTGGTTCACGAGGCGGTCGTTGCGCGTGTGCGCGCCGTTCGAGGAACGGATCACGGGCGCGCCGTCTTCACGCCGTGAGAGAGGGCTCCCTCGCTGCCCCTGGATGGGATGTGAGCTTGGCTGATGACGTGACCGCTGCTTCTGCCCGCCTATCACCGCCATTACTGCCGGCCCATTTTTGACCGCATTTGACCGTCGCGCTTGGCTGGCACTGCAGGGTTGCCTCGAGTCGCGGTATTGACTCCGCAGTCGAGGAGGCGCGGTAGTGGCGCGAGTGGCGGTGCAGTTGCTCACACGTAGCAACCGGCGTGCCGGTTGCATGACGCGTGGGCCTGGACCTCCATGCTGGGCTCGTTGGAGTCGAAGGGGCGCGCCCACTTGGCACGGTTGCATGCCGCCTGCATGGCTGTCCGCCCTTTCACCCGCTGGTCTGGGCGAAAGTGGAGGAGTGCTTGTAACCCCCGGGTGGTTGCATACACCGCGCGCGCGTGGCGGTTTGGCTTCTTCTCCCCTGGACCGGCTTGCATGACGTGTGGGACCCAGCCCCCGCGCCGTGGGGGAGAATCTTGGAGCGTGTTGGAGAAGACTCAACCCGCAACGGTTGAGGGCACAAGTGGGGAGAGTCGCCTTTAAAAGGGGGGCGACCCCTTTGGAGGGCAACCATGTCTTCGCGCTCCCCACATGCATCGTGTCTTTCCACCTTCCGAGCCCCTGGGCGGGGGATGCCCGGAATCCTTCTGTCTTGTCGTCGGAGGAACGCAACTTCGTGGAAGGTGGTACCTTTCAGCCATCGTTCGGCTTCAAGGATTTTCATCATGCAGCCCGGCTACATCCCCTCGTCGGCGGTCACCCAAGACGGTGACCACCAGCCTCTCGGTGGGGAGGAGCAAGCCGGGCTGCGATCTTGGTCCCACCCTCAGCCCTAAGGATGTTCATCATCCTTGCTGGGGCGGAGGCCAGGCTGAGCCGGAGCTCTACCTCCCGCGCGGGCCGGCTGGGCACCTCCTCTTCCGATTTCCAAGGGAGAGGGCGCTCGCTGGCCCTGCGAGCGGGCGGACTTCGACAACGCGGGGCTGGCCGATGGCGGGCGTCGCCTGCTTCAGCACGTTGGGTTTGTCGGCTTGGCTCCCGGTACCCCCTCCCACCGCAAGGGCGGTTGTCGCGCCGTGCGCATGGGCGGACCACCCGAGACATCGCGCGTCGCTAGAGCGGCCTTCGTGTTCTGGGGCTGTCCTGCCTTTGCAACGGTACGGGGCCTCCACGTGGAGGTCGGTGCCCCGCTCGCCCGGGAGGATCTGAGTGGAGATCTGCCGATGGGCTGACGCTCCGGCTGCCGACGCCGAGGTGGATGCGGTTTGAGAAGTCCCTGTCGCCGACGGGATCGCTGCCACCACCCGTGCCCCGGGCCTTCGGCTCTTTGTACTTGTCCTCGCCCCTCGGGTGTCGGCGTGGGCGAGGGCAAGGCTGCAGCGGCGTCCGCACTGAAGCCATCGCTGTTGCAGTGAGGACGGAACCGGAGCTCCGTTTGTAATGGCACCTTGAGTGCCGGTGTTTTGTTCAATGCGGCTGTCGAGGCCTGAATGTGTATGTATTTTCGGCACGGAGCTGTGTTTTTTCTTCATTTCGAGCACTAAGACTCGCCTTGTCGATTATCTTTACCGCTTCACCGAGCGTGAGTTGCCTCGTGCAAAGGTGACGAGTGAGGTATCCGTATCCCGGAGGAGTAGGAGTCCCTCGGCTCAGTCGACCTTGCTGTCCAAGGCCCCTCTTGCTTAGTTAAAGGAACCCCTCGGCCGCCCTTCGATGAGCCGAAACCGGAGGTAGCGGTGTCAGCACGGACGGAGGCAGAGTTGGCTTCGAAAAGGAGGTGTGGTTGGCCAGAGCCTGGCCGGGTCGTCCACTGGCGGAACCGACGCCGGAGTTGAGCTCCGAGGCCACAAGCCGAGCTGATGTCTTTGGGGGACAGCTGGCCGAGGCCTCGGGGTGGCCGGCCGAGCCGCCTGCTCGGGCCGGATTCTCGAAGAAGACCCTGGCGGCGATGGCCCGGGTGTGGTGCTGATGTCGTCCTTCAGAGCGGGGGACCTCCGACCGCGTCGCCGTCCGAGGCTAGGTCAGACCCCGCCGAAGGTGTAGTTGATGCCGAGGGTGCTGCTGCCCCCTTCGGCTGTCGATGTCCGAGCCTGCAGGATCAGGTTGTCTTGTAGTGTGTGTGTGTTTTCTGCGGCCGCCGAGGCCTAAACACACTGTCGTCGTGTTGTAAAGCTGTGTTTCTTTTCCTCTTGTTTTGAGTATCTGGACTCATTTATCGGTAACAGAATTGTTTGTGCGGGCGAGAGTTGCTTTTCACGGAAGGTGATGAGTGAGGTATCCGTATCCCGGAGGCGTAGGAATCCCTCAGCTCGGTCGGCCTTGCCGCTTACGCGCGCTCGTACTCGTCCATAGGGTTCTGTTACCGACGCAGTCGAGAAGGCCCGAAAAATCATTTCGGCAGAGGAGCTCTCGAGCATGAAGACTTGTTCGGTCCGCGGAGTCACTTATCCGAGCGCGAGTTACTTATCGCAGAAGGTGATGAGTGAGGTATCCGTATCCCGGAGGCGTAGGAGTCCCTCGGCTCGGTCAGCCTTGGCTGCTTACGTGTACTCCGTCGTTTTCAGGATCCACTTTTGAAGTAGTCGAAGAGCACGAAAGGCATTCTGGCAGAAAAGATTTTTTTTTCTTTTTTCGAGGAAAATTTTGACGCAGAGGGGGTTGCCCCCTTCTAGCCCCCGAGGGAGGGTCGGGCTTTGCCGAGGCAAGGTTGACCCTTCCTTGACGACCAGACTTGGTGTGTGAACGAGGTATACGAGCAACTTGAAAGCATCTTAAGGGTAGAAGCGACGTAGCTGTTGGATGTTCCAAGCGTTGCCGTAGACCTCGCCTTGACTGTTGGCCAGCTTGTATGTTCCGGGCTTCAGAACCTTGGCGATGATGAATGGCCCTTCCCAGGGAGGCGTGAGTTTGTGCTGCCCTCGGGCATCTTGTCACAGCCGAAGCACCAGGTCGCCCACCTGGAGGTCTTGGGACCGAACCCCTCGAGCGTGGTAGCGTCGCAGGGACTGCTGGTACCGCGCCGAGTGTAGTAAGGCCATGTCCCGAGCCTCCTCCAGCTGGTCCAGTGAGTCTTCTCGGTTGACTCGATTGCTTTGGTCGGTGTAGGCCCTCGCCCTCGGGGAACCGTATTCTAAGTCTGTGGGCAAGATGGCCTCAACCCCATAGACTAGAAAGAACGGTGTGAAGCTCGTGGCTCGGCTCGGCGTTGTTCTCAGACTCCAGACCACCGAGGGGAGTTCCTTCATCCACCGCTTGCCGAACTTGTTGAGGTCATTGTAGATCCGAGGCTTGAGTCCTTGCAGGATCATGCCGTTAGCCCGCTCCACTTGCCCATTCGTCATGGGGTGAGCCACGGCAGCCCAGTCCACCTAGATGTGGTGATCCTCGCAGAAGTCCAGGAACTTTCTGTCGGTGAACTGGGTACCGTTGTCGGTGATGATGGAGTTCGGGACCTCAAAGCGATGGATGATGTTGGTGAAGAATGCCACCGCCTATTCGGACCTGATGCTGTTTAGGGGTCGAACCTCGATCCACTTGGAGAATTTGTCGATGGCGACCAACAGGTGCGTGTAGCCCCTGGGTGCCTTCTGCAAGGGGCCAACGAGGTCCAGACCCCACACAACAAACGGCCAGGTGATGGGTATGGTCTGCAGAGCCTGAGCGGGCAGGTGGGTCTGCCTCGCGTAGAACTGACACCCTTCGCAGGTGCGAACAATTCTAGTAGCGTCGGCCACCGTCGTCGGCCAGTAGAATCCTTGTCGGAAGGCGTTTCCAATGAGGGTTCGAGGTGCTGCGTGATGGCCGCAAGCCCCCGAGTGTATCTCTTGCAAGAGCTCCTGGCCTTTGGCCATGGAAATGCATCGCTGGAGGATGCCTGAGGGGTTGCGGTGGTAGAGCTCCTTCCCATCTCCCAGCAAGACGAAAGACTTGGCGCGCCGCGCCAACCGCCGAGCTTCGGCTTGGTCGAGGGGCAGCTCTCCTCAGTGGAGATATTGCAGGTACGGGGTCTGCCAGCTTTGATTAGGCGTGACCTCGCTCTGTTCCCCCTCGACGTGCAGTGCCTCACCCTCGGGGGCCGAGGGTACCTCGGGCTGAGCCGAGGGTACCTCGGACCGGGCCGAGGGTATCTCGGACTGAGCCAAGGATACCTCGGGCTCGGGCGTGTCCTCAATCTTGATGGAGGGTTGATGCAGGTCTCGGGAGAATACGTCCGGGGGAACTGTTGTTCGTCCCGAGGCTATTTTAGCCAGCTCGTCCGTAGTCTCGTTGTAGCGTCGGGCGATGTGGTTGAGCTCGAGCCCGTAGAACTTGTCTTCTAGGCGCCGAACCTCATCGCAGTAGGCTTCCATCTTCGGGTTGCGGCAGTGGGAGTTCTTCATGACTTGGTCGATGACGAGCTGCGAGTCACCGCGAGCGTCGAGGCGTCGGACCCCTAGCTCGATGGCGATTTGCAACCCATTTACCAGAGCCTCGTACTCAGCCACGTTGTTGGACGCCGGGAAGTGGAGGCGTAGCACGTAGCGTAGGTGCTTCCCGAGGGGCGAGACGAAGAGGAGGCCTGCGCCGGCCCCCGTCTTCATCAGCGACCCGTCGAAAAACATGGTCCAGAGCTCCGGTTGGATCGGAGCTGTCGGGAGCTGGGTGTCGGCCCATTCAGCCACAAAGTCCGCCAAGACCTGTGACTTGATGGCCTTCTGAGGGGCGAACGAGATCGTCTCGCCCATGATCTCCACCGCCCACTTTGCAATTCTACCCGAGGCCTCTCAGGACTGGATGATCCCTCCCAGGGGGAAGGATGACACCACAGTCACCGGATGAGACTCGAAGTAGTGTCGCAACTTCCGCCGTGTCAGGATCACCGCGTACAGCAGCTTCTGGATTTGTGGGTAGCGGATCTTGGTCTCGGACAGTACCTCACTGATGAAGTAGACTGGCCTCTGGACAGGCAATGCATGCCCTTCTTCTCGTCTCTCAACCACGATCGTGGCGCTAACCACCTGGGTGGTTGCGGCGACGTAGATCAAGAGGGCTTCTCCGGCAGCGGGGGGCACCAAGATGGGCGCGTTCGTGAGGAGCGCCTTCAGGTTCCCGAGGGCTTCCTCGGCCTCAGGAGTCCAAGCGAAGCACTCGGCCTTCCTTAAGAGGCGGTATAGAGGCAGACCTCTTTCACCGAGGCGCGAGATGAAGCGGCTCAGAGCCACGAGACATCCCATGACCCTCTGTACGCCTTTCAAGTCCTTGATTGGCCCCATGCTGGTGATGGCTGCAATCTTCTCCGGGTTGGCTTCGATGCCCCGCTCGGAGACGATGAACCCCAAGAGCATGCCTTGGGGGACCCCGAAGACACACTTTTCGGGATTAAGCTTCACGCCTTTCGCCTTGAGACATCAGAATGTCGCTTCAAGGTCGGAAAGGAGGTCGGAGGCCTTCCTCATCTTGACTATGATGTCATCGATGTAGGCCTCGACCGTTCGGCCGATGTGTTCGCCAAACACATGGTTCATGCATCGCTGGTACGTTGCCCCCGCATTCCTCAAACCAAACGGCATTGTAACATAGCAGTACATGCCGAAGGGTGTGATGAATGAAGTCGCGAGCTGGTCGGACTCTTTCATCCTGATATGGTGATACCCTGAGTAGGCATCAAGGAAAGACAGGGTTTCGCACCCAGCAGTGGAATCCACGATCTGATCGATGCGAGGCAGAGGGTAGGGAACCTTCGGACAAGCTTTGTTTAGACCAGTGTAGTCTACACACATCCGCCATTTCCCCCCTTTCTTTCTCACAAGCACAGGGTTGGCAAGCCATTCGGGATGGAATACCTCTTTGATGAACCCTGCCGCCAGTAGCTTGTGGATCTCCTCACCTATGGCCCTGCGCTTTTCTTCGTCGAATCGGCGCAGAGGTTGCTTCACGGGTTGGGCCCCAGCTCGGATATCCAGAGAGTGCTCGGCGACTTCCCTCGGTATGTTGGGCATGTCCGAGGGACTCCACGCGAAAACGTTGGTGTTTGCGCGGAGAAAGTCGACGAGCACCGCTTCCTATTTGGGGTCGAGCTCGAAACCGATCTGGATCTGCTTGGAGGCGTCGTTGCAGGGGTTGAGAGGGACGGACTTGACCGTCTCCGCTGGTTCAAAGTTGCCGGCGTGGCGCTTCACGTTGGGCGCCTCCCTAGAGAGGCTCTCCAGGTCAGTGATTAGGGCCTCGGATTCGGTGAGGGCCTTGGCGTACTCCACGCACTCCACATCGCATTCGTACGCGTGTCGGTACGTGGGCCCGACGGTGATGACCCCGTTGGGGCCCGGCATCTTGAGCTTGAGGTAGGTGTAGTTGGGGACGGCCATGAACTTGGCGTAGCATGGCCTCCCCAGCACTGCGTGGTAGGTTCCTCGAAACCCGACCACTTCGAACGTGAGGGTCTCCTTTCGAAAGTTGGAGGGCGTCCCAAAGCAGACGGGTAGGTCAAGTTGTTCGAGGGGTTGAACGCGCTTCCCGAGGACGATCCCGTGGAAAGGCGCAGCGCCTGTCCGGACCGAGGACAGATCGATCCGCAGGAGCCCGAGGGTCTCGGCGTAGATGATGTTGAGGCCGCTGCCTCCGTCCATGAGGACCTTGGTGAGCCTGACGTTGCCGATGATGGGGTCGACAACGAGTGGGTATCTCCCCGGGCTCGGCACGTAGTCTAGATGGTCGGCCCGGTCGAAGGTGATGGGCTTGTCGGACCAGTCTAGGTAGACTGGCGCCGCCACCTTTACCGAGCAGACCTCCCGACGCTCTTGCTTGCGGTGCCGAGCCGAGGCATTCGCCACTTGCCCGCCGTAGATCATGAAGCAGTCGCGGACCTCGGGGAACCCTCCTGCCTTGTGATCTTCCTCCTTTGCGTCGTCGAGGGCCTTGCCACCCTCCGCGGGTGGCCCGGCCTTGTGGAAGTGTCATCGAAGCATGGCACACTCCTCAAGGGTGTGCTTGACGGGCCCCTGATGATAGGGGCACGGCTCCCTGAGCATCTTGTCGAAGAGGTTGGCACCTCCGGGAGGTTTCCGAGGGTTCTTGTGCTCGGTGGCGGCGACGAGGTCCGCGTCGGCGGCGTCGCGTTTCGCTTGCGACTTCTTCTTGCCCTTCTTCTCGGCACTGCGCTGAGTTGACGCCTCGGGAGCATCTTCTGGTGGGCGGCCCTGGGGCTGCTTGTCCTTCCGGAAAATGGCCTCAACCGCCTCCTGGCCAGAGGCGAACTTGGTGGCGATGTCCATCAGCTCGCTCGCCCTGGTGGGGGTCTTGCGACCCAGCTTGCTCTCCAGGTCGCGGCAGGTGGTGCCGGCGAGGAACGCGCCGATGACATCTGAATCGGTGACATTGGGCAGCTCTGTGCGGTGCTTCGAGAATCGCCGGATGTAGTCCCGGAGAGACTCTCCCGGCTGCTAGCGGCAGCTTCGGAGATCCCAGCAGTTTCCAGGGCGCACGTACGTGCCCTAGAAATTGCCGGCGAAGGCTTGGACCAGGTCGTCCCAGTTGGAGATCTGCCCCGGGGGCAGGTGCTCCAGCCAGGCTCGAGCGGTGTCGAAGAGGAACAGGGGGAGGTCGCGAATGACGAGGTTATCATCGTCCGTTCCACCTAGTTGGCAGGCCAGCCGATAGTCCGCGAGCCACAGTTCCGGTCTCGTCTCCCCCGAGTACTTTGTGATAGTAGTCGGGGTTCGGAACCGGGTCGGGAACGGTGCCCGTCGTATGGCGCGGCTGAAAGCCTGCAGACCTGGTGGTTCGGGCGAAGGACTCCGATCCTCCCCGCTGTCGTAGCGTCCCCCACGCCTGGGGTGGTAGCCTCGGCGCGCCCTGTCATCGAGGTGGGCCCGACGGCTGTGATGATGGCGCTCGTTGCCGAGGCGACCCAGGGGCGCAGGCGCTGTGTTGCGCGTGCGCCCGGAGTGGACCGAGGCTTCCCGCATGAATCGGGAAGTCGCGACGCGATGTTCCGAGGGGAACCCCTGCCTTCAGGAGGTAGAGCTTTCGGCCCGTCAGACCGCGGCGTCCTCCAGGAGATTCTTGAGCTCTCCCTGGATACGCCGCCACTCGGTGGTTGATGGCTCCGGCATCGCGCGGAGGAGTATTGCCGCTGCAGCCAGGTTCTGGCCGACTCCGCTGGAATCTGACGGCGGCCTCACCCTGACGTCGTCGGCGATGCGGTGCTGGATGTCCTGGGGAGATGACGCGCTTCTCCGGCCGGGGTTGGACCGCCCATTCCTGCCCGATGTCCCGGCGAATCGGCACAAGCGTTCCTGCTCCCTCGTCGAGCCTGGCCTACCTCTCACGGATTTGCTCGAGCTATGGGTCAGGACCCCCCGCCGGGACGGGGACCACAGCTAGCTCCCGAAGGATGTCAACGCGAGGCACGGGCCTAGGGGGATCACCGTTTTCCGGCATACCAAGATGGTTGCCTTCGCCGGGACCCCCTAGATCGACGTGGAAACATTCACGACTTGGGCCGCGGTCCCCGTTGTCGAGGCCGCGGCTGCCGTCGGAACAGTCGGAAAGGCAGTAGTCACATGCGGTCATGAAGTCCCGCACGGCACTGGGGTTACCAAGTCCGGAGAAATCCCAACAAAGGTCGGCCTCCCCATCTTCCTCGGACCCCGAGGGCTCGTAGGTCAAGTCTGCCGTCAGTCGGTCCCAGGGTGACCGCACACGATACCCCAGAGGATTTGGACTCGCCTCTATGAGAGTGCTCACTGAAGCGGAGTTGCTTGGTGGGTCGAGGCCGAATCCAAAAGACGCGAGATGGGAATCGGTCGGTACCTTTCAGTCGACGGGCGGTGACGAGGTCGCGTCTGGGACTGACTGCACCGTTGTCTCAGGTACGAGGGTGACGCCCAGCAAGTCCTTCGCGAGCGTGCTGGCGTCGTGCGTTTGCTTGAGATTGGCGTGTTGCGGAGAGGCGGCGCTCGTCTTCATCTCAGACGCGAGATCGATGCCCGACGCGCCCTCCGTTGGGGCGCCGGCGCCGTCGACTCGCTTGACATCCAATGAGGTGCCGCTTCCCGCTTGGCCTTGGTTGCCCCGCCTCCTCCTCCGTCGACGGGGGAGGGGACGGGACAAGCCCGAATGTCGTCCTTCCACCACGTGGGGAAGGCGTCGTCGATTTCCCTGCCGGTGAGCGGGTTATCGACCGCCATTGTCTCTGTCGCGCGGCGGGGGAAGGAGTATCATGTCGTAGCTGCCGTCGAGGGACATGAACTCAAGATTCCCGAAACGGAGCACCGTCCCGGGCCGGAAAGGTTGCTGGAGACTGCCCATCTGGAGCTTGACGGGAAGCTGTTCGTCAACACGCAGCAGGCCCCTACCTGGCGCGCCAACTGTCAGTGTTTTGAAACCCGGGGGTCCCTGGACCGACGAGTGAATCATCGCCGCGTGCCCCAGCCCAGATGGGTCGACGCGAGGCGGAACGCAAAGGGGGGAAATGAAGCAGCCAGAGGGAGGCAGGCGTGAGAGAGTGGATCCCGCGGCCTTCGTGTTAGCCCCGCGCCTGAGTCGGGTGCGCTTGCAGTAGGGGGATATAAGCGTCCATGCGGGAGTGGGAGCGAGCGGCCTTGCGCGAGCGCCGTCCCGTCCTTCTACGCGCGGGCCAACCAACCTTTTGTAAGAGGGCCCTAGTCCTCCCTTTTATAGGCGTAAGGAGAGGATCCAGGTGTACAATGGGGAGTGTAGCAATGTGCTAACGTGTCTAGTGGTGGAGAGCTAGCGCCCTAAATACATGCCATCGTGGCAGCCAGAGAGGTCTTGGCACCCAGTTCGCGTGGTGTCGTGGCTGTCGGAGGAGTGCTGGAGCCTGGCGGGAGGACAGCTGTTGGGGCTGTCGAGTCCTTGCTGACGTCCTCTTACTTCCGTAAGGGGGCTGAGAGCCGCCGTCGTCACAGGGCATGCGGGGCGCCATCATTACTCACATGGTGTAGCGAGCCAGATGGGACGCCGGTCTGGTTCCCCGTAGCCCGAGTCAGCTCGGGGTAGGGTAATGATGGCGCTTCTTGTTGACGTGGTCGGTCCGTGCCCTAGGCTGGGCGAGGTGGAGGCTCCTCCGAGGTCGAGGTCGAGGTCGAGCCCCCGGGTCGGGCGAGGCGGAGTTCGTCGTCTCCCGGGGTTGAGCCCATGTCCAAGCCCTGGGGTCGGGCGAGGCGGAGTTCGCCGTCTTCCGGGGCTGAGCCCGAGTCCGAGCCCTGGGTCGGGCGGAGCGGAGTTCGCCGTCTTCCGGGGCTGAGCCCGAGTCCGAGCTCTGGGTCGGGCGGAGCGGAGTTCGCCGTCTTCCGGGGCTGAGCCCGAGTCCGAGCCCTGGATCGGGCGAAGTGGAGTTCGCCGTCTTCCGGGGCTGAGCCCGAGTCCGAGCCCTGGGTCGGGCGAGGCGGAGTTTCCTATGACGCCCGAGGCCGGCCTTGGCTGCTGTCAGCCTCACTCTGTCGGGTGGCTCAGCAGTCGGAGCGGCGCAGGCGACGCTGTCCTCTTGTCAGACCGGTCAGTAGAGCGGTGAAGTGACTGCGGTTACTTCGGCTCTGTCGACTGGTGGGCGTGCGTCAGGATAAAGGTGTCAGGCCACCTTTGCATTAAATGCCCCTGTGATTTGGTCGGTCGGCGTGGCGATGTGGCCAAGGTTGCTTCTCGGTGAAGACTGGGCCTCGGGCGAGCCGATAGTGTGCCCGTTGCTGGAGGGGGGTCCTCGGGCGAGACGTAGGTTCTCCGGGGTCGGCTTCCCTCGCCCGAGGCTAGGCTCGGGCGAGGCACGATCGTGTCCCTTGAATGGACCGATCCTTGACTTAATCGCACCCATCAGGCCTTTGCAGTTTTGTGCTGATGGGGGTTACCAGCTGAGATTTAGGGGTCTTGAGGGTACCCCTAATTATGGTCCCCGACAACCGATGACTATCAAATATTTGCTCTGTTCTTTTTTATTTGTTACATTTTAGTTCAAAAATGAACTAACGGACGATAAGTATTCGATAACATAGATAGTACATATAGATGGATTGTTATGGGAGCTTATATCAAGGGTCTATATGTTCTTAGTTTTCTCCCTAGTCCCTAGTCATCAAAATCTTAGGACCGACCCTAGGTTTGTAATATCAATCTAATATATAAGGATCACTCCTGTGATATTTACCTCCTCACCAAATCACACTCCCTCTATCAAAAAATAGTTTATAGGAAGTTTAATTTCATACTAACATATAGAGTAAAAAAGTGGCGTTGCCCTCACCAACCAGACACTTTCTTTTGAAATCCACCTTATTGTGGTGACACTGTTCAATGGCCCAAGGCCCATGATCGATGCATGCAACTACTACCTACTACTATAGGGGTGGAAACAAGTTGAGTTGAGCTCGACTCGCCTCAGCTTGATGCGGCTCGGTGGCTGATCGAGCTTGGCTCGTCCATTCATTGAGCATGAGGCTCAGCTTGACTCGAGAATGAGGCTCAGCTTAGCTCAAAGTTGCCTTGTGAGCTGGCTCAGTTCGGCTCGCGAGCCACACACTGATAAATATTAGTGCATTATAAAATAATTAAAAATATAAAACATGGACTATAAAATTATCATTTAATATTGTGAGCAATCTAAATTATGAAATGTTATAAATTCATCATCAAAAGCAAAAACGATCCTATTATCCATAGATTTATCCAATATTCATTATTATTTTATAGATTAATTAATTTAGCACAGCTCGCAAGCTTGAGCGGCTCGGCTTGGCTCGCTCCTTTGATGAGCTCGAAAAATAAGCTCGGTTCGCCCGAGGCTTGCGAGCCGCTCCGAGCCAAGCTGCTACGTGATCGAGCCGGCTCGCGAGCCTCGAACTTTTTTCTAGCCCTACTACCTATCCACCCAACAAGCCAACATAGTTACTATCTATCCCAAAAGACATTAATTTCTAGTACTGTCTTTAAGTATCATTAAAATTTAACTTGATTTATAGGAAAACACTAATATTTATAAAAACTATATATATATATATATAATCAGTATACTATGAAATTTAGTTTCATAGTGTACATTATTTGGAGGGGAGTATATTTGGAGGGGAGTAATTAATGCGCCCTAAAGGTTTGTTCGGTTGCATAGGAATTAGAAGGGATTAGATGAAATTAAATCTTTTCTTATTTAATTTTGAATAAAAAGGAATATAATTACTTCCAATTCTGCTTAATCTATCTCTAACCGAATAACTGGTAAGGAGAGGCAGAAATGGCTTGGTCGTAGGATAGAAATTGTTTTATTTTGGGGCAAAAAATCTTGTCCTAGATACCGATTTCTTTTAAGATAGATAGATGAGATATACACCTTTCAATTCGAGCACGTGCTTATTCGAGTCGTCTCCAAGGTTTTCTTTTTCAACATCTTGATTCTTGAACTAGGTAACGGCTTTTTAGCAAATATTTCTCAAAACCATAATTATCATGATAATATCATAGTTTTGGCGGCTCTAAAAATACCATTAACTCTAAATTGTCATGGAAATACTAAGTAATGTTTGCATGCACATCACCGTGACTCTAGAGCCCCAACTACCCCAACCAGGAAATTTTAATTTGCGACATTACTGTTACTCAACATGCTAACTGCTAAACAATCAAGAGTACATGGCCAGTAGGCCCAATCACGGTACGGCGGCAGTTCACCAACTTGTCACTTTGTCAGCAGTTAATGTTGACAGCGCCGGCCCTGAAACGACAGCATGCGATGATTAGTGTTGGAAATTGGGCGGCGTCAGGTCCGGCAGGTTGGCGCAAGCCTATCATATTTCGGCCAAACAGATTTGTACATACAAAAATTTAGATCGTGTCATGTTAGTACAAAGAGTAGAAACAGTGGTTCAGTCTAATCCTAAAACACGTCGTGTTTTTATTGAGTTGTGTCGGCATGAGCCCAACCCATATATTTTAACCATATAAAATTTAAATATTACAATAAAGTACATAGCTTACTAAACTAAAGATATTAAACAATGTGAGCATCATTTGACAACATAAACTTTAAATATTATAACCATTCAAGTATATAACATGCATAGCTAAAAAATATGGTTTTTTGCTAAAATTCTTGGTCAAAATTTTATAATGTTGATTTTTCTAAAAATATGCTCGCCTTATTTTATGGGATTGAAGAGTCAATGGTGCCAAAGTATGAAACATGCATACGCTAAAAAATATGTTTTTTTGTTGAAGTTGTTGGTCAAAGTTTTATAACATAGACTTTTTAAAAAAACATGCACACCTTATTTTATGGGTTTGAAGACAACATCACAGTCTACAAAATATAGCTTTCACTATTTTTTTTGTTAAAATACAAATAAACTCTTAATACATTATATTTTTATAAAAATACGTTTAAGATAAATCAATGTATATAAATATTAGGTTTCAAAACTAAATAACAAAATATTTATTTGTACTCAGGCACCAGTTCTCTGGAACAACCGAATTGGGTCTAAAGAAACGAGCTAAATCAGTAAATTTAATATCAAAATCAACAAAGCACGCCGGTGCAGCCATGTCTTGCACCAGCCGTGTGTGTCCTGCTGCAGCAGCCCAGGCATTAATTAGAAGCAGCACTGGCGCAGAAGAACTAGAGAGCGTACAGTAGTTTACGGTTCGCGCTTCGCGTACGTATGCGGGAACGAGGCACAGCGTGCAGGACCGAGCACACCGACAGGCTAGATGGGGAGCGAGCCAGCGAGGCATATATTGGGCTGCCTCCAACCACCCCCTCCTCCTCCCCTGTCGGCTATAGGGTGGCTGGCCACGCCCCTGTTGGGGCGAAGGCGTAGACGCTACCCTCCGCTCGATGCCTTCGCCAGTCTCGCTGCACCAACGGAGACGACGACTGACGGACTGCACCCTTCGTCCGACGCGCTGAAGGACGAAGACCCATGGCGAGGCCGCTCCGTCTCACGGGGTCGCCCAACACGAGAGCCCACGTACAATCCGGCCCGTCATAACGGGCCCCGCGTTGTTATTGCGCATTACGGGCCTGAATTGTAAAGGTTTTTCTATTATTACAGTCTGTAACCCTGCTTTAATGGGAATATTCTGGGGAGAACCTGGGCTCCTGAGGGCACATGCGTCCTTAATCCTTGACGCTGGGCACTCAGGCACCTATAAATACCCCCGCACAGTGCCCTTGAGGGGCTAGATTAACAGAGCTATTGCCATCTCGAGTTGAAACCCCGTCTACATTGCTTTCACTACCCCGTTGGATTAACTTGCGCAGGAGAGCAAGTTCCAACATTTGGCGCCCACCGTGGGTGCTACGAAAACACCACCCGCGATGGCACCCAAGAGAACCTCATCGAAGGCTGACGAAGCTGCGAAGGCAGCACTGCTGGCCTAGAAAAAGGGCAATGCCCTTGTCGACAACACTCTCCAAGAGCCCTGCGAAGACGACATAAATAGCAAGAAGCAGCGCAATGAACAACCCACTACCGAAGGCAGCCTCCGCACCTGCAGCTCCGGGGGACAACAGCAGCCTCCCCCAGGCTTCGCTCCACCAGAGGGCGCGGACGCCACCGAGGATGGCGAAGTCATCGGCGTTTCGGCCGAGGAGCAGCTACAGCTGCGCCCTGCGCATCAAGAACCGCAACCTCCAAAAGCAAAAAGAGATCCTCGAGGCCAAGCGCCAACGTGTGTCTGCACAAGCCAAGGTGCGACAGATGATACGCGATGAAGAGCAGAAGGCACAGGAGCTTGAACAAGAGATCGCACTCATGCAGAGCGAAGGCCAATTCGGCCTGCAACATGGCCCACCCCTCCAGCAGCGCGCACAAATCGAAGACCTGTTCATCCCTCAGCGCGGACACACCATCCCCCACGCCACGGCATTCCAAGGCGTCAACTACCTTGACGAGCAAAGTCCCTGGCACCTCACCTGCAAGTGACACCATGGCCCGCCAACTTCAGGGTAGGGACCTATCCCAAGTACAACGGCAGCACCGACCCAGCACAGTACATCATGAGCTATCAAGTCGCTGTTGCATCATCCGGAGGGGACGACGTCACGATGGCCAAGTCATTCATCATTGCCCTCGAAGGCCCAGCCCTCACCTGGTACACTAGGTTGCCCCCATTATCCATCGACTCCTGGAAAAGTCTCCGGGACAAATTCTTGCTCAACTTCCAAGGGTACCGCCCAGACACCGACGCCTTGGCTGAACTCTCACTATGCAAGCAGCTGGAACGAGAGACTCTGCGGGAGTATTACCGCAAGTTCTTGACCCTCAAGTCACAACTGCCTTCGGTCGATGACCAGATCGCCATCCACTACGCCATCAGTGGCCTTCGGCCCGGCGTCCTTTACAGCCACTGCATCAGGGATCCGCCCAGGAACCTTCAGGAGCTGTATCAGCTGTTTGAGAAATACGCCAGATCCGAAGAGCTCCACCAGCGCAAAGTCGAGTCTCAGAGGAAGCCCAAAGACCCTCCGCAGTCCAGCCGCACATGGACAAGGCCCTCGCAGGCAGACTCCGGCCGGGACGGCCGCAATCAGCAACAGGTGCACAACATCGCCAACCAGCCCCCCGCTGGTGAGGCCCCTCGCCGCCAGGAGTATCCCCCCCATGGCCGAGGAAACGGAACTCGCGGTCGGGGCCGGGGGCGTGCGCAGCAGCCACGCAAATTTTACTGCCTGTTCCACGGCGAAGACTGCGCGCACCCCACAAGAGACTGCCTAGAGATGAAGGCCACCAGAGATAGGATGACACGGGCGCAACCAGCCGACAACCCTAGAGTTGTCGCACACACATATCAGCAACCCCCTCAGCCATACAACCACGGCCCCGCTCCACTTCCACCGCACCACGCATACCAACACCACTAGGAGGTGCAAATCGTACCTCCCCCACCCCCACCCCCACACCATCAACAGCAAAACATCCACCACCACAACCACCCCCAAGCCCCAAAGCAAGAGGACTTTGCCGATCAACCGTATCGCGGAGTCATTCATATGATTACTGGGGGGTCCAGCGCCGACTTCGACACAAAGCGGCAGAAGAGGGACCATTACCGCAGCATCAACCACGTCGCCGTCACCGGCCCGGTCGTGCAGACAAAATGGTCCCACGTGCCATTGACCTTCGACGCCCGAGACGTCGGTCTGCGCAGCGCCCCCCATATCGATGCCATGGTCATCAACTGCAGCGTGGCAGGCTGGGACTTGCATAAAGTCTTAGTCGACAATGGCAGCCAGGCGGATATCATTTTCCTCCATGCTTTCGATCGCATGGGCATAAGCCACAGCCTGCTCAAGCCCTCGGACAACCCCCTATACGGCTTCGGCAGCAAGGGCACCTTTCCCGTCGGCAAAATAGAGTTGCCCCTCTCCTTCGGTGTAGCACCCAATGCCCGAAGTGAGCAAGTCACGTTCGAAATCGTCGACATGGTGTACCCGTACAACGCCATAATGGGCCGGGGCTCCATCAACAAGTTTGAGGCAGCTATCCACGGACTTTACCTGTGCATGAAGATCCCAGGTCCACAAGGCGCCATCACAGTTTACAGCAACCAGCAGGTTGCGCGTAACATAGAAAGAGACTTCGTCCTCGGACAAAGAAACGTACACTGCCTCACGGCCCAACGCGAAGTCCCCGGGTTTGCCGATCCAACCGCCAAAGAACATGAAAAAGCACAGCTGCAGAGCAACGACGGGACCAAGACTGTCCCCCTCGACCAGGCAATGCCCAAGTAGACGGTTACCATCAGCGAAGACCTCACTTTGCATGACGAGGAGAGGCTCCTCTGCTGTCTGTCCAAGAATAAAGACGTCTTCGCCTGGTCCGCCCTCGACCTGGTCGGCGTTAGTCGCACCATCATCGAGCACGGCTTAGGAATCGACCCTTCGGTGAGGCCGAAGAAACAGCGGCTGCGCAAGATGTCTGACGAGAAGACGGAAGCCACCAAGACCGAGGTGCATCGCCAGCTCGAGGCCAAATTCATCGAGCCAATCGCCTACCCCACATGGCTCGCCAATGTAGTGATGGTGCAGAAGAAGAGCGGCAAATGGCGGATGTGCATAGACTTCACCAGTCTTAACAAGGCTTGCCCCAAGGACAACTTCCCGCTGCCTCGGATCGACAAAATCGTCGATAGTGCGGCCGGGTGCGAAGTCATGTCACTCCTTGACTGCTCTCCGGTTACCACCAAATATATATGAAGGAGGAGGACAAGGCAAGCACCAGCTTCATAACACCCTTCGGCATGTATTGTTTCATCAGAATGCCGGAGGGACTTAAGAACGCCGGGTCCACTTTCTCCCGACTCACCAAAACGGTGCTCGAGAGCCAGGTCGGCAGAAATATATTCACATATGTGGACGACATCGTCGTCGCCTGCAGAAGCAAGGAAGACCACCTAGCTGACCTCGCCGAAACGTTCGCGAACATGCGGGACGCACAACTTTGCCTCAACCCCGAAAAGTGCGTCTTCGGAGTTCGCCAGGGGAAAATCTTGGGCTACCTGGTATCACACCATGGAATTGAGGCCAATCCAACAAAAATCCAGGCTATCATCAATATGACGCCCCCGCAGTCAGCCAGAGAAGTGCAACGACTGACAGGCAGGTTGGCCGCCCTCAACAGGTTCATCTCCATGTCCACGGAGCGAAGCCTCCCTTTCCTCAAAACACTCCGCGGCGCAAAAGACTTCACATGGGGACCAGAGCAGGTGGCGGCCTTCGCTTCATTAAAACAGTACCTGTTGGAATTGGCGATTCTTACAAGCCCCGACCCCTCGCTACCCCTATTGCTCTATGTCACGGCTTCGCCACATGCGGTCAGCGCAACACTGGTTCAAGAGCAGACCAGAGAGGGCACGACCAGGCAATGTCCAGTTTATTACGTCTCTGAAGTACTCACAACATCAAAATGTAATATGACGGAGCTGGAAAAGATCGCATATGCAGTCGTGATGGCCTCACGCAAATTGCGCCATTATTTCGAGGCATTCAAGGTCCGGGTCACCTCAGATAGAGGACTCGGCGAACTGTTTAGAAACCCGGAGGCATCAGTACGGATTGCCAAGTGGGCAGCCGAACTCTCCGGCTACCACATCACATTTGAACCCAGGACAGCCATCAAGTCGCAAGTCCTAGCAGACTTCGTTGTCGACTGGACTGGGCCAATAACACAGCCGGACCCGTCCGCAGAGAAAGTGTGGACAATCCATTGCGACGGCGCATGGTGCCATGCGGGGGCAGGCGCCGCGGCGGTCATCACTTCGCCCACCGGGATCAAGCACAGATATGCAGCACGCCTCAGCTTTGCTTTGGAGTCTGATAGGTGCACCAACAACATAGCAGAATACGAGGCTGTCATCCTCGGCCTTCGCAAGCTAAGGGCACTTGGTGTCACCACCTGCATCATCAGAACAGACTCCAAGGTAGTCGCCGGCCAGGTCGAGAAAGACTATGCAGCGAAGGACCCCGCACTCATGCAGTACCTCGCCGCCATCCGCAGCCTCGAAAGACAATTCAAGGGTTTCACATTACAACACGTGGACTGAGCCAAGAATGAGGAGGCCGATGCATTGGCCAATGCAGCAGCCAGGGGCGAGGCCCTGCTCTCCGATGTGTTCTACCACGTCATTGGCACGCCAGCCGTCCGCAGCCTAGAGGGGCTCCAAATCACCAATGACAGTGAGGGTCACCGCATAGTCAACCTCATCATGACCAAAGACTGGAGGGCACCAATAACCCTGTTCTTGCAGGGGTACTATCATCCAACCGACATCAATGAAGCTAAGCACCTCAAACACTGAAGCCGGGACTTCGCACTAATCAAAGGCCAACTATACAAGAAGGGGGTCAGTTAACCGATGCTTAAGTGTGTCACCGAGACCGAAGGCGTCCAAATTCTACGCGAAGTCCACAGCGGGACTTGCGGCTCCCACGCAGGGCCTAGGGCCCTAGCGGCAAAGGTGATTCGTCAAGGTTTCTACTGGCCCGCCATGATTTGCGCCGCAAATCGGGTCACAAGGTCCTGCGAAGCCTGTCAGAAATTTTCTCCGCGCTCGGGAAGCCCTTCGCAATTCACGAAGCTGATTGTCCACACATGGCATCTTCAGCGCTGGGGCCTGGACATTGTCGGACCCCTGCCCACGGCTTAGGGGAACCTAAAGTTCACCTTCGTCGCCGTTGAATATTTCACCAAATGGATTGAGGCGAGGGCTGTATCCATGATAACATCGAAGACAACCCAGAAATTCTTCTGGCAAAATATTGTTTGCCGCTTCGGAGTCCCGTCCGAACTCACAGTCGACAACGGCAAGCAATTCGACAGCCAAGACTTCTAGGATTTCTGCTTCTCCATCGGGACCAAGCTTGCCTTCGCCTTAGTGTACCACCCCCAATCCAACGGAGTCGTGGAACGCGCCAACGACAAAATTTTCACAGCCGTCAAGAAAATGCTCCTCGACGACAAAAAAGGCAAGTGGCCCGACCTGTTACCCAAAGTGGTCTGGGCGCTGAACATGACTGAGTGCAGGGCGACTGGGTTCACCCCTTTTCGCCTTCTATACGGATCGGAGGCTATGACTCCGCAAGAAATAAAACATGGGTCACCACAAACAGTCGCATCGGCCGTCCCCGACGTAGACGAGCCTACTTCGAAGGACCTCATCGATGGAGACCGCGTCTTCGCCCTATAGGCTCTAAACAAATACCAAACTCAGACAAAAGCATGGCGCGACCACGCAGTCATCCCGAGGGAATTCAACGAAGGAGACCTCGTACTCGTCCGGACAGCTCGGACAGAGTCCCGGGGCAAGTTGGAGCCAAAATGGGAGGGCCCTTTCATCGTCAAGACGAAGGCGTCCCCCAGCGCGTACAGGCTCACAACGCCATCCGGCGAAGACTTAGAACATTCTTGGAACATTGATAATCTTCACAAATTTTTTGTTTAACTCCTCAGGGCCACTTCACCCTTGTAATCCGTAGAACAGTTTTAAGCCGGCCCGCACTCTTTTCCTCCTAGGGGGTGAGGTTTTTAACGAGGCGGAGCCATGTAATATACACGCGAAAAATCCCCCGCAAAAACTACGTCGAAAAAGACCGCATCAACGGTCTTCGACATTCGACCGACACAAAAGTCACCGCGAGGGGCAGCGATGGCTACCCTCGCGTGCGACAGTCCACGCAAAAGTCGCCTAAGGATGCAGCCGGACTAGCACAACAAGTGCGTAAATTCGAAGTCTTCTCAAAAAGACTACCCGCGCAAAAGTCGCCTAAGGGTGCAGCCGGACTAGCACAACAAGTGCGTAAATTCGAAGTCTTCTCAAAAAGACTATCCGTGCAAAAGTCGCCTAAGGGTGCAGCCGGACTAGCACAACAAGTGCGTAAATCGAAGTTTTCCCAAAAAGACTATCCGTGCAAAAGTCGCCTAAGGGTGCAGCCAGACTAGCACAACAAGTGCAAAAATCGAAGTCTTCTCCAAAAGACAATCCGCGCAAAAGTCGCCTAAGGGTGCAGCCAGACTAGCACAACAAGTGCGTAAATTCCAAGTCTTCTCCAAAAGACTATCCGTGCAAAAGTCGCCAAAGGGTGCAGTCGGACTAGCATAACGAGTGCAAAAAATCGAAGGTGCATTACATCAGTCCGAAAGTCTACAGGCGCAGCCGGACCGACACAATAAACGTACCAGACTAGGTGCGCAATGCCTTACGAACATAACCAGCGCGAAGGCAGTCAACCTTATCATACAAACTACAGTTACACGCGTACAGCGAGGGCATCACACCTTACATTGGTTCAACCTTCGGAATGATCCCCATCTCCCTATAGTTAAATAGCATTATCCTCAGCTCCTCACCCTCAAAAAGCCTTCGCAACTCCCCCTCACCCATACTCCCCCCAACTGGCGAGGACAACAATTCCTGCCTACCAGCCCTGCCCACACGAAGCCAACCATCATCAAACCCGCTCACTCTACGCTTCGCCACCGCCCTTCGCCGCCTACGCCGAACACTCGGACCAAGCAAAATTTCAGCATCCGTAACACGCGGAGAAGCCTCCTCCTCAGCCACATCCAATGCCGCAAAGTAATCTAAGCCCTCATCCGAAGACTCTTCCGTCCACAAAACCAAACTCCCAGAGTCGTCAAACTCAGAAAACTTAGACGTAGACCCATCCGATTCATTACCAGCGACCACGGTCGAAGCCGCCACAAAATTAGCAGTAGCGGTTGCGTGCGCAGGCCCAAAATCCTGAACCTACGCAGCAACCAAGGTTCAGTAACACAGACAAAATTCCCTAACTACCCCATACACACTAAGCCACCTGCGAAGACCCAGCAGCCGCCACGGGATCTTCCGCTGCTGGCTCCGTCGCCGCCTTCGGGGGATCCTCCGCCATCGGCACAGTAGCTACCGGCGAGCCTCCACCAGACACAGTCGACGCAGGGGCAGCGTGGGAACCTTCACCGGTTTCCGGGCGCGGCGCTGGGTCATCCTCAGCCTCGGCCATCACCGGGTTGGCCTCCGCTTCGGACAGCGCGCTGTTTCAGACGTCCGAAGTCCCCCACCTCCACAGCACGCGCCATCTGCAATGCAGCACACCGATTCAGCACACCCGCGTACACCCACATTCCACAACACAAAACAAAACACAAACCTTACCTGATCCCTCGCCCGGTCAGCCCGTTCCCTAACCGCTTCCCGACCGTGGGGGCCCCACATCCGGTCGAAGAGGGCCCCCGCGGCGTCCTTCACCACAGGGTCTTCGACCTTAAAAATCTCGTGCCCAAAATCTTCATCGGATCGGTCGAAGCCTTCATAGTGACTGCACCCCTCGCGGGACAGCGCATTCACAGCCCCCTCACAGGTGACGAGGGAGGCAAAGGACATGAAGCCCGCCACGATGGGCGGGAGCGCTAGCAACTCTTCTTGCAGCCACTCGAGGAACCGAAGGCCCGCCTCTCGGTTGGGCACCTCGAAGTCAGTAGTCCACGCACCCAGCTCGCGGTACGAGTCCACGAGCTGTTTGCGCGTCCGCTCAACTTCCGCGCGAGTAGAGGCCTCGGCCCTCTCCACACGGGCCTGCAGAGCATTGAACCGCGCCTCCCATTCCTCGGCGCGCTGGCTGGCGAGACTCCCCTCCGCCCTCGCCAATTTGGCCTCCGCCTGCGCCGTTTGCGCCTTGATGATGGCCTGATTGGCCTCCTTCCTTTCCTCCACCAGCTGGCGCCGGAGGTCCGTCCTCTCGCTCTCCAGGGCACCCACCTTTTTCGCCAGCCTGCGGTTTTTGCTCTCTGCAGCCGATTTTTCCTGGACGGCGTCCGCGTGCTGCGCCCGAAGTCTCTCGACTTCGGCAGCCACGCCCGCCGTAAGGGCGCCCGACGCCACGCGGTCGGCGAAGTCGGCCGCCTAACAGACACGCATGAGTCCACAATCACCATGAAAGCGGCATACAACGAAGCCTACTTCAACTTACTTGATTCAGCTGCAGCGACGCTTCCCGCAGCCGGCGGGACACAATGCCCGCTTCATCCTTGACGGCAGCGACCGCCGACACCTCGCCGCCAGCGCTGAAAGCACCACCCTTCACCCTAAAAACCGCGGCAGACGCCATGGCTGCCACCGCAGGCGAGACGGCAACAAGTTGCCCTTTGCCCGACCCTGCAACGTATCACCGGTCAATAAAAGAGCTTACCGATGAGATAGTCGTCCACGCAAATGTCTGTGCTGAAGTCGGCAAGACGCTTCCCCGGTGAAGGCAGCTCCCGGACCTTCGCAGCTCCCTCCGGGGCGGACTTGGTCCCGCCAGCGCCGGCCTCTTTCGCGCTCTCCGGCAACTTGCCAGATCCAGGCGCGGCCGCCTTCGCAGCCAGCGAAGGCTGGCTACCGTCGGGGACGGCAGCCTTCGCACCCCCCGCGCCCTCTTCGGCCTGGCCTCAGAGAGCCTGATGACCCCCCGGCGCTTCTGCGCAGCATCCAGCCGATCCTTGTTCATCGCTGCCGACACAACAGCAGCAATATTCTATCCGTAAGGGAAAATCTTCAATCCACGAGCTATACAAGATGTAGACATGTCTTTGCCCTCTGCCTAGGGGATCGAAAGATTCTTTGGCCACCAACCCCCAGTAACCTCCAGCATTCGCGCCGAAGACTCCCGGAGCTCGTGCGAAGACATCCTCCCCCCGGGGGCCGCGCATGTCTCCATCAACTCCACAACAAAATTATCAGACACCCCCTTTTTTCCCACCACGGTACCTAATTTTCTCTTCTTAGTGGCCGGGGCGGCCTCCTGAGATGGCCCTTCCTCGGTACCGCCCATCTGTTTCTTCCCGCGGTGGTCGGCAGCGTCTTCCCCGGGGTAACCGCCGTAAGGCAAGCGGTTCAACTCGAAGACCCGATTCAGCCTGTCATTGGCCCCGCGGATATCCGAGCTCCGCAGACCCTCCGTCTTCGGCACGTACCGCCCCACGATCCTCGCCGCACCGTCTTCCGCTTCACGCACGAATGCGGCGGGATCTCGGCCATGTAGATCCAGTGCGAAGGCAGGACTCCACACCAACATCCCGCCATGGGAGGGCATCTGGCGAGGGCATACTTCGCCTAGCGCCCAGCCACGCGCCAAGGGCCATACCCCCCGACAAATTCCTCAACGAGGTCACGCCCGCTACTCATGCGGGCCGCGCACCGAAGGGCCCCCTCGTTTTCATCCTCCTCCGCTACCTCAAACTGCGGGTACGCCGCGTAATAATGTGAACACATGACGGCCACGGGAAGCCCTGGTTGGCCTTCGACTGTGCCTTCGGCAACGTAGAACCAAAATTCCCACCAGTTGCCCCACTTATTGCGGGCGCAGGGAACCAACTCCACGACTTCCATCGAAGTTTTGCCGGTCTTCGGCGTAAATGTGCAAGATCCAAATTGAGCAATCTTATTTCCGATTTTCCTTTTCTGCCAATGCAGACAATAGTGCTTCGCGAAGACTTCGACCGATGGCTGCCCGCCATACGAAGTCGTCGCCCAGACATACTTTGCCAGGGCCACCACGACATTCGTTGTCAGCTGGTGGACCTGGACTTCGAATCGGCGCAGAACTTCTGCCACAAATCGATGCGCAGGCAGACGAAGGCCAGCAGCGAAAAAAGCCTCGAAGACGACCAGCTCGCCTTCTGGCTCGGAGACCTCCTCTGCCCCCGGCACACGCGCCACTCCGCCGTTAAAATACCCAAGTTGTTGCATGTCATGCACGCGGACCGAGGACATCCGCGACGCGCCGAATTCCACTGTGTCGCCGGGACGCAACTCCTCCGCCGCCACATTGGTCAGCGTCCCCTCGGACGATTCGCCGGCCGGTGGTGTATCAGCAACAGAAGAGAAAGAGGACGGCATAGCTACGTACCGTCGGCGGCGGCGGGCGGTCTGCTTCACACGGGCCAGATCTCCGGCGAGCAGGAGCAAGGAGGGCAGACGAGCAAGCGGGCGGTTTGAAAAGGAGGTTAGGGTTTTCGCGGCGTGCGGAGAAATAAAGTTCAAAAGGCGCCGCCCACGCCCCCTTTTATACACAGGGCGCGGCGCTTCGGGAAACCCGCAATCCAACAGTGCGGCGTCAATCAACGGTCATGTCAAAAACCCCCGCGGAACCACTTCGAGCGAGGGCAGCGTCTCCACCTTCTAGCGACGCCTTTGGCACCAGATGACTTGGTCGAACTGGTCCCTCGGAGGGCAAATGTTGGGGCGAAGGCGTAGACGGTACCCTCCGCTCGATGCCTTCGCCAGTCTCGCTGCACCAACGGAGACGATGACTGACGGACTGCACCCTTCGTCCGACGCGCTGAAGGACGAAGACCCATGGCGAGGCCGCTCCGTCTCACGGGGTCACCCAACACGAGAGCCCACGTACAATTTGTAAAGGTTTTTCTATTATTACAGTTTGTAACCCTGCTTTAATGGGAATATTTCGGGGAGAACCTGGGCTCCTGAGGGCGCATGCGTCCTTAATCCTTGACGCTGGGTACTCAGGCACCTATAAATACCCCCGCACAGTGCCCTTGAGGGGCTAGATTAACAGAGCTATTGCCATCTCGAGTTGAAACCCTGTCTACATTGCTTTCACTACCCTGTTGGATTAACTTGCGCAGGAGAGCAAGTTCCAACAGCCCCCTCGCCGTCCAACGATGCCCCCTCCTTGCATGCAAGAGGCCGGCCAATTTCCTCGCATGGGGAGGGGAACTTTAATCTCCCCCTCTCCACTAATTGATTGTATTTATTGTTAAATTAATCTTACTTGATTTTAATTAATAGATAACAATGTGTATTACAATACTATAAATACAGTATTATTTTTAAAACTCCAAAAATAATATATAAAAGTCAAAGAACTGAAAATCAACGTGACAAATCCAGTTGAGCGCCCGTCTCCCCCACGTCGTCGTCGCCCGCCCAGGGGCAGCACGGGCGGACCTGCATCTGCCACCCAGCTCTCCACCGCTGGCCTTTCAGTACTATGTGAATTGCTGATCTTGGCACGTACATGTTTCACAATCGGTTTGACTTTCGAAATCGAGTGTGACATATGTGGTATCAAAGCCATGTTTACTGTAGAACCGCTAACCTAAAGTAGCAATAGACGTTCTAACCACTATTGACCGTCATTCTCACCTTGACCTCTGGTATCACTTCAAAAGTTGGTCATCCTGACTAAACCTATGTTATATGACTATATATATATTATACCTTGCTAATTTTTATTTTGGTTCTGTCTATGGTTTACTTGTCATAATAGTCCGGCTCTTTCTCGTATGCTTACGATGTATTTTGTAGATGTCCATCTTAGGCACACTGCTAATAAGTTGGTGATCCCTTTCCTGCCGTCTCGCCTTGCGGAGCATCCACTTCGCCGCACGGTGTCCGGTCAGTCAAACCACCTGGAGAAGCTGCACCACTGCCTTCGCAAGGAGCAGGAGTGCCAACATCAGCAGAGCAAGCAGCAAGGCTCTTCCTCTGTGCCTGAGCAGGAGGTGGAGTCCGTGAGATACCACTCCCATGTTCCCTAGCAGGAGGCATGCCTTGCACCACCATAGGGTGCCCCGGCTACTGAAGGAGGCCCTGGAGGAGACCCCGTCGGAGACAACAATAGAGACAGCTTAGGACACAACACTAAGCTTTCGGAGGAGCAGTAGCTGGAGGGATGTGTCGCCTGACCCATCACCCGCGATGCCGCTCGCGGTTGTCACTTTCACGACGCACTCGACACCCTGTTGTGTTGGGCCTTTGACCAACACACATGGTCGATCGAGTACCGTTGTGTAGTCTACCAGCACAATCGCGAGAGACACCTGGACCACTGGGAAGCTACCCGCCTAGTACACTGTCCAGAGGATGACCTCCGGGGTGCAAAGGCTTTCTTGGAGCACTACTCTATCTCTGAGAGGGACAATGTTGAGGTGGCTATGCAGGATGATGTGCGGTGTGCGCTTTCCTCGTACTGTTCTATGTTTGGTGGGGTGACCGATGGTCTTAACCTTAGGTACTACCCCCATCGTCCCGTTGGCAACACAGAGAGTGTGGTTGTCTCGCCTGTTGGAGAGGACAACCCTAGGTTGAGCAGCATAATCAACCCACTCGCTATTGAGAGCACCTAGAGGGGGGTGAATAGGTGATCCTGTAAAATCAACCACTAAATAGCCACAAACTTGATTATTAAGGTGTTAGTGTAATCAAGTGGCTATGGAGCAAGCTCGTGCGAACAAGACAATCACAAAAAGCAACGCACAAGACGTGATTTTATCCCATGGTTCGGCCAAGTAACACTTGCCTACTTCCACGTTGTGGCATCCCAATGGACAAGGGTTGCACTCAACCCCTTTCAAGTGATCCAATGATCGACTTGAATACCATGGTCTTTTATCTTGAGTATTCTTCCCGTTTGCGAGGAATCTCCACAAGTTGGAGCCTCTCGCCCTTACAAAGTTATGATCACAAAGAAAGCACAAGAGTAAGGATGGGAGAGCAACACACGCAAGACTCAAATCCATAGCACAACCACGCACACAATTCAAGACTTGAGCTCGAAACACAACACAGAGAGTTCGCAACTCAAACGGAGCTCAAATCACTACCACAGCGAATCAAATGCATGGAGACGGAGTCTGGGAGTCTTAGAATGTTTCTTGAAAGCTTGGTATTCTGCTCCATGTGCCTAGGGGTCCCTTTTATAGCCCCAAGGTAGCTAGGAGCCAAGGCTATTCTTGCCTTCTGCCGAGTGGCACACCGGATAGTCCGGTGCGCTACCGGACAGGTCCTGTAGCTTGTACGGTGCGCGATCTCCTTCCAGATCGGGCGCAACCGACCATTGCTCCTCCGGGCCAGATGGCGCACCAGACACTGTCCGGTGCACACCGGACAGTCCAGTGCACCCAGCCGACCATTGGAGCTGGCCATGTGTCGCGCGTTGATCGCGCGGATGACCGTTGGCCGCTGGCGCCGTTGGCTCACCGGACAGTCCGGTGCACCACCAGACAGTCCGGTGAATTATAGCCACATCGCCTTTTTCTTTTCCCGAGAGCGATGAGTTCGTCACTAACGACTCACTGGACAGTCCAGTGCACCATCGGACAGTCCGGTGATTTATAGCTGCATTGCTCTATCGTTTCCCGAGAGCAGCCTGTTCACCATTGACCAGCCTGGGGCACCGGACACTGTCCGGTGCACCACTGGACAGTTCGGTGTGCCAGGCCTGAGCTGGTTTCGGCTGTACACAACCAACTCTTTTCCAACTCCTTTCTTCTCTTCTTGGCACTGTTTCTAGCACTTAGATAAACATGTTAGTACTCAAAAATAGTTCACTAAGTCTAGAAACATACCTTGTTCTTTTGATTTGCACTTCTTGCTCGTTTAACACATAAGAGATTAGAACATTGTGTTGGGCATCTAATCACCAAAACAATTATAGGAATGGCCCAAGGACACATTTCCCTTTCAATTTCCCCCTTTTTGGTGATTTATGCCAACACATCAAAAGTAACAAAAGAAGCACAACATCATTGCAAATGAAGACCAAATACTCTTTACTTAGGATTTGGCATATTTGGATCCCTCTTTGCCACCCTTGGTTTGTTTTTGCAAATCAAATTCTTTTTCCTATCTCTAAGTCCAACATGCTTGTTTGAGCAAATAGAGAGATATTCCAAGAGTAAAATTGATCAAGTGCCAAAAACGCCCCATTTTTCCCATAATCAATATTCTCCCCCATAAGAGACCAAATTTTACAATAAGAGTATTTTGGACATGTCACACCCGGTTTTGGAAGGTAAACCGAATGCAAACCATGTACGTGCTAGGATCAGAAACCCACGTACACAACGATTACATAAATGACTCATCATAGAACAATGCTTCGAATAACAATAAAGAATAAGTAATGATATTAAAGACTAGAGTCATTTACATAATATAAATCAAAGTGCACATAATCGAAACGTAGTCAACGTAAATAAACCCACCACAGGCAGCTGACTGGGGGAGGTCGCTAGCCTAATCCTCGAACTCGTCGAAGTCCTGGAACTCCTAGAGGTCCGCCTCGACACCTTCTTCTTTACCTGAGCATGGATTGCACCAAAGGCAACCTGGTGTTTTGTGAAATCAAGGGTGAGTACACATCAACGTACTCAGCAAATGTCCCGTTTGGCTGAGGTGGACTAGCTTTATGTGGGGTTAAGCTCAAGGAGTTGCTTTTAGTTGGTCAGATATTTATTATTAGTGGAAACCAAGTTTTAGCAATAACCAACCCGTGAATCATTTCCTCATCGAGGAACATCATTATCATCATCAAACCAAAACCATTAATAGAACCATTGAATCTCAGATCATTTGTATCTCTAATCAAAGAGGATACCAAGGCCGCTCATAACCGTGAGCATGGCTGATATATCAGTTTCTAATCCTCTACAGAGATCGCACACTTTACCCATGAGTCATGATTCCCTTTCTGCCCAGGGAGAGCTAATCCCCATTGACCACTACCTAGGTGGCCTGATATGGTACCACTACATAGCCTTTACAAAGACTCCCCTGGTGCATAGCTGCTCGTTAGGTTTCGCCAGTCGTACAAACGCAGTACACCTCCCCAAGGTGGGTGACTTACAAAACCAAATCGAATGAACCTCTGCACCCCCCTTGGCAGAGCGAGCACTACGCCCCGGCCCCCATTGACGGCCCTCCGGCAAAGCCAACTATACCCCCAGGTTCATCTAATTAATCAGCTAAGGGCGTCCCATTTCACCCTCATGGCTGCACTGTTATCTCAGGTGGTCACTCCATGAATAGGTCCTTACGGAGAGGTACTCAGGGAAAATGGCCCGAGTCCCCTAAAATACCACAATATCATCATTGGGATAACATCATCGTATCATAAATGATCACATCATGTTCATTGATTAAGTTAAAGCAATAGCATAAAGCTAACCATAATAACCCAAAAGGTAAACAAGGACAAGGTAAATAGAAAGTTAGTCAATCCTTAGGTTTCAATTAAGTAATGCGGGACAGTGAATTATAAGTAGATAGGACATAATGGGTTAGAGGACACTTGCCTTCACCAAACAGATGCTCAGGGTCTTCAACTTTGTAGAACTCGAAGAGCTAGATCATTTGGTCGCCAATGCTTGACTATCGATTCCTTGAAGCTTGGAGATGGATCGCATTCTAATCGCAACGCGAAGCAAAGACGAACAAACACAAGCAAGCAAACACATATATGCATAAGAACATCACACCATACAAATACAAACATAATAAAACATGCCAAACGAAATAGAGCGTGTTACTACGATCACGCGAGGAAAAAGAAATGCGATGGTCAGGACTACGGTCGAGAAGTCATCGTATTTACACTAAATAAGTATTAATCGACATAATCATATTAATTATAACAACTGTTTAGTTTCGATTAATCTGCTACACTAACAATTGTCAGTTAAGTAAGTAATTTAATTAACACGAGAGATTCTAAACGGGGCAAAATTAACGACACACAACAAGATGCGCGATGTGCAAAAATAATGCGCGAACGATGCACAGCCACATGCGACTTAGCGCACGGACGACGCACGACGATGCGCATGATCCGCACGCGCGGCACGCGCACACAACGTGTGACGACGCGTGCGAAACAGCACGCCACGCTGCGAAACAGAACGCACGACATGCGAGAAAAACAAAATAGGAGACGCGTTTATACTAAACAAATATTAAATCAATAAAAAGTAGTTAAGTTAATATTAGCCATGGTAATGTTTATTATCCAAACGTGAGTTAAAAATTATACATAATCAAATTGGAATATTAATCTAATCAATTTTAGTCGAGCAAACATTAAATAAGTTATTAAAATATGTGACGCGACAAATTAACGTTATCAACTCATAAGCGAAAACAATTTATATCACGCGACACTGTATAAAACAGCACGCGCGAACAGCGCGAAAAACGCGCGAATCAGCACGCGACTACGAGCACATCACGCACGAACAACGTGCAGACAGTGGTACGACGTGTGATAATCGCTAAAAAATAACGCGGTTACACTAAACAAGTATTGGTTAGAACATTAGTTCGGTATAATTATATTGTTTGATATTTATCAAATGTAAATTATAACTATTACTTAGTTTTGACTAAATTACTATTTTAATAGTGAACGATTAAACTAATAATTAGTTAACTGACCTGAGTGATTATGAGCTAACGATTTAATATCTCGCACGGATAATGCGTGATACGCGAAAACAGCGTGCGTGTCAGACACACGTGAATGACGCGAACAACACGACGTCACGCGTGAACAATACGCATGACACGCACGAACGCGCATGCAACACATGTGAACCAGTATGTGTGACACGCGTGAGCGACGCGTGACAACGCACGCGACATAGATGAGTGACACGCGACGACGCGCACGACTCATGAGAGTCGCTAACAGACATCATGCTTATATTAAACACTAAATAGGTATTAAATACCACATCTAAGTTGTTAAAATCACCTTACCACATATTTACAATCGCCTAACTAAAATCATAATTTTAACCAGATTGAGTATTCAGTTTACTGACCGACAATTAAATAGGAAATTAATTAGTGCAAGGGGATAGACGAGGTAGAGGGGGGGGGGGGGTAAATGGGAGTCGTCGTCTAGGGGTAGACAAACATCGTCTAGAGGGTAGACGGATGTCGTCGGGACCCTGACAACGTGTTGCGCGCATGACACGCAACCCACTAAACAAGGTGCGCGGCACGGCGCACGCGACAGCGCGCGTCGACACGTGTGAACGACACGCACGATGTGCGCGAACGGCACGCGCGACTTAAACGCGCTATACAAATATTGACTATAATATTTTATTCGACTTAGCCATATTAGCAAGCAATTATTGTAAGCACCAATGAAATCATTACTTAACTCTGATTGTGTTGTTACTCGAATAATCGCCGTTTTAATATGTAATTAATTAGCACGAGGGATTCTAGACGGAGGGGTTGACTGAAGCGCGACGAGACGCGCAACACAAAATCATAAACTAGTTTTGACTATATTGCTACGCTAATAACCAACAGACAGACTGACAATTAAGTAAATAGAACAAACATATGTCATGGCAAAATAACATGTTTAACGTGTATACATCATTATTATGAAGTTAACGCCACACAAATAGATCAAAATAAATACAAAATGCGAAAGCTAATGCTTAGTTAATAATTTCATATTTCATGCGATGGCATGACGCGGAGGCGAGGCGCGGGAGCTGGTAGACGTCTAGGGGTAGACGATGATGGGTAGACAACGTTCTCACCTCGGCGTGAGATGGGCTCGACGCAGGTAGCTTTGGGCCCGACGATGTTTGATGGGCGCGACGGTGATGATGGGGCACGACTTCCTGCTCGACAATGGGCCTGGGGCAGGCGAGGACTCTGGTGTGCGACGGCGTCAAGGCTTCGGCTAGGCGACAGTGAGGCATGCAGGCTGCACGACGGCGGCTGCAGGATGCACTGGACCTCGCACCGGGGACGGACGAGGACGCGGCAAGGGGTATGATGCGCGCTGGAAGGGGCCGGCCGAGGAACACAGGGAGCGAGAACCAACGGCGTCGTCGTCCTCCAGCTCGGGCGCCCGCGGACCCGCTGACCGGGTCATCCCTGTTGACGCCTTCGGGCAGCGCCAGCCGCGCGTACCGTCCATGGTGAGGGGCAGTGCGCAAGGAGAGGGAGAGAGGAGTGGTTCTATGGGGAAGAAGAATAGTGGGGCGGTTTTAGCTATGGCCGAGCATGAGCACCGACATCGGATTTCCCTGTGTCGTGGGTGAGAACGTGGCGTCGGTTCTGTCTTCCATGCACGGCCACGATGTCGTTGGGCTCCACTCGGCTGAGGAGCGTGTGGGGGAAGTGGAAGCCAGGCGCCCTGGTGTGTGGACGAGGCTGGGCGAGCGCGGCGACTGCGGGCGAGCGCGGCAACTGCATAGGCGCGGCGGTGGCTGGGGGAGGGCGTGGCTGCTGGGCTACGGTGGGCCGCGCGCGCTGCTGGGCAGGGGGATGCGCGTGGGCCGGGGCAGGCCGGTGGAGGGGCGCTGGGCCACGGGAGGCGAGCTGGGTCGCGGGAGGGGAGGCTGGCGCTGGGTGGGCTGGCAGGGGGAAAGGGGAGGAAAGGGTTTTCTCTTTTCTCTATTTTCCTTATTTCTTTTGCTATTGTGTATTTAGGTTTTGGTTTATAAATTTTGAAATTCAAATGAACTTCGAGAATTTTGAATGAGTGCCAAGTCACCACATATGAACATACCAAGGAGACTGCTATTCCGGCTGGCTATGTAACAAACAATGCCCTCTAGGGTTTTACTATACTAGGCTTACACATCGATATAAAACAAAATAATTCTTCACTATTTAGAAAAAGAGAAGAAAAGCGAGGAAATGAGAGGGTAACACCTGAATTTGATGGATATTAGAGAAAAAAATTTATACCCCCAAATTCAGGGTGTTACAGGACAAATCTCAAATTCTAACTCTACTATTTTCAAAATTCTCAAGTGGTTGGCTGATCCATTTGCTTTGGCCTTAATTTCTCCCCCTTTGGCATTAAGCACCAAAACGTGATCATTTTTGGCCCTTTAACCCCATTGCCTCACCAAAAATGTCAATTAAGAGCAAAAAGGCAATGAGAGCATAAGTATGAACTTGGAATTAGATACACTAATACCGGAGTGCAGTGGAAGTCTTTGCATCATCCAAGTTCATTTTCCCTTTCAATGTACCTTCGAGACTACATCAAATGTACTCAAACAAACAAATTAGTCTCAAAAGGATCAAGTTGTAGCACATCTCCCCCTAAACATGTGCACATCTGCATACAGACTTGTGAGGTTCGGGGATGACTTATACAACTTGAGCACCTTAAATAACTGATTTAAATGCACAAAGTAACATGATCAAAGGCATAGACTACATGTATGCTATAAATCAATCCAAGTTACGAGAATCTAAGACATTTGGCTCACTACGCAACCTGCAAAACCTTTTCTCATCTAAAGGCTTGGTGAAGATATCGGCTAGCTGGTTCTCGGTGCTAATGTGATACACATCGATATCTCCCTTTTGCTGGTGGTCTCTCAAGAAGTGATACCGGATGTCTATGTGCTTAGTGCGACTGTGTTCAACAGGATTATCCGCCAAGCGGATTGCACTCTCATTGTCACATAGGAGTGGGACTTTGCTCAGATTGTAGCCAAAGTCCTAGAGGGTTTGCCTCATCCAAAGCAGTTGCGCGCAACACTATCCTGCGGCAACGTACTCGGCCTCAGCGGTGGATTGGGCAACGGATATTTGTTTCTTGGAACTCCAGGACACCAGGGACCTTCCTAGAAATTGGCACGTCTCTGATGTGCTCTTCCTATCAACCTTGCACTCGGCATAATCGGAGTCTGAGTAGCCAATCAAGTCAAAGGTAGACCCCTTTGGATACCAGTCCCAAAGCAAGGCATAGAAACTAAATACCTAAGAATTCACTTAATGACCACAAGGTGACATTCCTTGGGGTCGGATTGAAATCTAGCACGCATGCATACACTAAGCATAATGTCCGGTCTACTAGCACAAAGGTAAAGTAGTGAACCTATCATTGACCGGTATGCCTTTTGATCAACGGACTTACCTCCTTTGTTGAGGTCAATATGTTCGTCAGTCCCCATCGGTGTCTTCGCGGGTTTAGCATCCTTCATTCCAAACCTGTTGAGAAGATCTTGGGTGTACTTCGTTTGGGAGATGAAGGTGCCGTCCTTGAGTTGCTTCACTTGGAATCCAAGGAAGTAAGTCAACTCGCCCATCATCGACATCTCGAACTTTTGCATCATCACCCTGCTAAACTCCTCACAAGACTTTTGGTTAGTAGAACCAAATATTATGTCATCGACATAAACTTGGCACACAAAAAGATCACCATCACAAGTCTTTGTAAAGAGAGTGGGATCAGCTTTCCCAACCTTGAAAGCATTAGCAATTAAGAAATCTCTAAGGCATTCATACCATGCTCTTGGAGCTTGCTTAAGTCCATAGAGCGCCTTAGAGAGCTTATATACATGGTCGGGATACCTGTCATCCTCAAATCCAGGGGTTGTTCCACGTATACCTCCTCCTTGATTGGCCCGTCGAGGAAAGCGCTTTTTACGTCCATTTGGAACAGCCTAAAAGAATGGTGAGCAGCATAGGCTAATAGTATCCGAATTGACTCTAGCCTAGCAACAGGAGCAAAAGTCTCCTCAAAATCCAAACCCGCGACTTGGGCATAACCTTTTGCCACAAGCCGAGTTTTGTTTCTTGTCACCACTTCGTGCTCGTCTTGCTTGTTGCGGAACACCCACTTGGTTCCCACAATGTTTTGCTTTGGACGTGGCACCAGGCTCCAGACTTCATTTCATTTGAAGTTGTTGAGCTCTTCCTGCATGGCCAACACCCAGTCCGAATCCTGCAAGGCCTCTTCTACTCTGAAAGGCTCAATAGAAGAGACAAATGAGTAACGCTCACAAAAATTAGCTATCCCTTGCTGATGTCACCCCGAATCTGATCGACGGGGTGATGTCTTTGGACCGTCGCTCAGACTTGAGTTGGAGGGACACGTGGTGCTTCTTCCTTCATAGCCTGTTCTTCTTGTACTCCCTCTTGATCCTGCCCCACTTCTTGAGGTACCTGTTCACCGTCTTGAGTTAGGGGATGCACCATTGTCGAGGAAGATGGTTGATCTTGTTCCTGTAGTTCTTGTGGTCGCACATCACCTATCGCCATCGTGCGCATTGCGGACGTCGGAATTTCTTCTTCATCCACATCATCAAGATCAACTTGCTCTCTTGGAGAGCCATTAGTCTTATCAAATACAATGTCGCTAGAGACTTCAACCAGTCTCGATGATTTGTTGAAGACTCTATACGCCTTTGTATTTGAGTCATAAACTAGCAAAAACCCTTCTAATGCCTTTGGAGCAAATTTAGAATGTCTACCTTTCTTCACCAGAATGTAGCATTTGCTTCCAAATACATGAAAATAAGAGACATTAGGTTTGTTACCAGTCAGAAGTTCGTAGGAAGACTTTTTGAGGAGACGGTGCAAGTAGAGCCGATTTATGGCATGGCAAGCTGTGTTCACAGCTTCCGACCAAAATCGCTCAGGCGTCTTGTACTCTGCAAGCATCGTTCTTGCCATATTGATTAGCATCCTGTTTTTCCTCTCTACCACACCATTTTGCTATGGTGTGTAGGGAGCGGAGAACTCGTGCTTGATGCCTTCCTCCTCAAGATACTCTTCAACTTGTAGATTCTTGAACTCGGACCCATTGTCGCTTCTTATCTTCTTCACGTTTAGCTCAAATTCATTTTGAGCCCTCCTTAGAAAGCGCTTTAGGGTCCCTTGGGTTTCTGATTTGTCCTGCAAAAAGAACACCCAAGTGAAGCGGGAAAAATTATCAACAATTACAAGACCATACTTACTTCCCCTGATGCTGAGGTAGGCAACGGGTCCGAAGAGATCCATGTGAAGAAGCTCCAGTGGTCTTGATGCAGTCATCACATTCTTGCTGTGATGAGTGTTTCCCACCTGTTTTCCTGCCTGACATGCTGCACAAGGTCTGTCTTTCTCAAAACAGACATCGGTTAGTCCTAACACATGATCTCCCTTTAAAAGGTTGTGAAGGTTCTTCATCCCAACATGTGCTAGACGGCGATGCCAAAGCCAGCCTATATTAGTCTTAGCCATTAAGCATGCATCTAGATCGACATTCTCTTTCGAAAACTCAACTAAATAGAGCTTGTCGTCTAATACACCCTTAAAAGCTAATGAACCACCACTCCTTCTAAAGACAAATACATCTACATTTGTGAATAAACAATTATAACCCATGTTATAGTAAATGCGCATTTGAATTGTAGGGAATGCAAGAGTAATCAAAAGAATAGTTTTGATTAACCGTCTTTTTCTTGGACGAGGAAACATCACCGTCGTCCCTTAGTGAAGAAGAAGATGCATCGCTGTCATAGTAGATGATCTTCTTGATGCATCTCTTCTTCTTCCCGTCCCTCTTTTTGTGACTTGAGCCTGAGTCAGTGGGCTTGTCGTCTCTTGGCTCATTAAAGAGGGACTCCTTCTCCTTGTCGTTGACCACCATCCCCTTTCCCTTAGGATCCATCTCTTTGGGTGGTTAGTCCCTTAGATGAAGAGTACGGCTCTGATACCAATTGAGAGCACCTAGAGGGGGGGTGAATAGGTGATCCAGTAAAATCAACCACTAAATAGCCACAAACTTGATTATTAAGGTGTTAGTGTAATCAAGTGGCTATGGAGCAAGCTCGTGCGAACAAGACAATCACAAAAAGCAACGCACAAGACATGCGATTTTATCCCGTGGTTCGGCCAAGTAACACTTGCCTACTTCCATGTTGTGGCGTCCCAATGGACGAGGGTTTCACTCAACCCTTTCAAGTGATCCAATGATCGACTTGAATACCACGGTCTTTTATCTTGAGTATTCTTCCCATTTGTGAGGAATCTCCACAAGTTGGAGCCTCTCACCCTTACTAAGTTATGATCACAAAGAAAGCACAAGAGTAAGGATGGGAGAGAAACACACGCAAGACTCAAATCCACAGCACAACCACGCACACAAGTCAAGACTTGAGCTCGAAACATATCACAGGGAGTTCGCAATTCAAACGGAGCTCAAATCACTACCACAGCGAATCAAATGCGTGGAGACGGAGTCTGGGAGTCTTAGAATGTTTCTTGAAAGCTTGGTATTATGCTCCATGTGCCTAGGAGTCCCTTTTATAGCCCCAAGGCAACTAGGAGCGTCGTTGGAGATCAACATGGAAGGCTATTCTTGCCTTCTGCCGAGTGGCGCACCGGAAAGTCCGGTGCGCCACCGGACAGGTCCTGTAGCTTTGTCCGGTGCATGATCTCCTTCCAAATCGGGTGCAACCGACCATTGCTCCTCCGGGCCAGATGGCACACCAAACACTGTCCGGTGCACACCGGACAGTCTTTTGGGAGTCTTTCCTTTTCTATCGTTAAATTCCTAACCTTTGACAATATCTATTCCCTTGGTATTGACATGTTGCATCTTTTGGATTCTTCCATACCCTTGTCCCTTAATTCAAATACTTAACTCTAAAAAATTTGTTGCCTATTTAAACATTACAGTTATATTTTCATGACTTTCCTGTATTTTGAGATCCCTTCCTATTCCGTTGTTAAGTCATCGACAATTTCTATTACCTTGGTCTTAGTATGCTCGTATACTTGGAGTCTTGCATACTCTTATATTTTCATGTATACTTATATTCATACCCCAATGTCTGTTTAAGACGTTTTGGTTGACATGCTTTTGACCACCCTTATTTCTTGATGATCCATGAGCGACCATTCTATTTCACACATCCTTGATGATCTCATCGTTTCCTTATAACTTCCCTCGGTAATAATTTCTATTACTTCAACCCTTCTGTTAGAACCTTACCTATCTTACCCTTCATTGTTTCTCCACTTCGCCATTTCACGAGTCTTGCCTTAACTCTATCCTTGGTTATGCTTTTCACGATTATCATCTTTACCCTTGTCACCTTTATATCTTACCTTGATGCTTATATTATACCTATCCAAAAAACCCCCTTTTCTCCTCTGTCTCAATCTTATAGTTGTATTTTACTTATTTGCCCTTGGTCATATTCTCTTCCTTGTTGCTTGCGAGTTTTCAACTCCATCCTTTGTTGCCTGTTACTACCTTCACCTTCATTGTCCCTCCATCTTACCTTGATGACTATCTTTTGTATGTTGTTTAAAATCCATCTCCCATCTCGATTCGATAGAAGTGTTTTACTTATCCCACCCTTGGTCCGAACCTCATCTTTGCTAGGTGTGAGTCTTATCTTAACTCCATTCTTTGTTGTACTCATACCACTGGCACTCCAATGCCTTCATCTTTTCTCTCATACCCTTGTCTGTTGTCGCCTTGACCCTTGCGATATTTATGTCTTCTACCTAAATGCCTACCTTGAACTTACCCTTTTGAAGTCTCCTCTTTTCCATCCCTGTTCAGGGATAATGCCTCATCTATTTCATCGTTGACTGCTCCCCCTTCTTTGACACCTTGCAAGTCCCATTTAAAGTACATCCTTTGTTGTATGTTTGTCCGTTATCCCTCGATCTTTACCTTGATGCTTATCATGTACCCATATTTTAAAACTTCCTCTCTCATTTCAGTTCAAGACTGTTGTCTTACTTACCCGCTCTTGGTCGTTCCCCTTTTCCTCTGTCACGTTGCAAGTCTTAGCTTTTGCTCGATATCACCCTTACCTTCCTAATATCTAGATCTTTCCATGATGCTTATCCTATGCCTACCTTTTGAAATATTATATTTCCCATCTCGATTCGAGAATGGTGTTTTACCTATCCTGACCTTAGTTGCATGCATTCTCTCCCTGTCGATTCCAATCCTTGCCTTAGCTCCATCCCTTTATTATGATCATGCCCTACCCTCCATGTCTTATTATTCCCCTTGCCTTTCGATGGCCTTAGAGTAGTTTCCCCCCTTTGTAAGGAAAGACCACCATCTAGTTAACATTAACGCGTAGCAACGAGATGTTTGTTGATGTATGCTTGTGTTGTTTGTCTTTGTGTTATGACTGATTTGCTTCTTTGTGATGAGTGTTGGTGTGTTGTGGCCCCTTGTCCACAACGTCATCTGTTTACTAGCTGAGTGCCATAGAGTTAGGTAGTTGGGTGCTCTCCCTTTTCTCTTTTAATCCGTATAGGCTTGCCTTTTCTATCTATACCTTTCCCTCTTGCACCTGTCCGGTTGGCAACCTCCAACCTCTCTCAAATCAGTCAAGATCGGAGTCGGCACCATCTTCACCAAGTACGTATCAACGCTCCTGTTAAGGGGGTTAGCCGCTAACCCCGATGAAGACAATGCGATCAACATCAACCAACAAGATAGAAGCGACGCAGCGAAAGCGTGTGTGGGTCCTAACCCACATGACCAAGGGATTCTCAAGAAGTGTATGGCTTGGTCTCAAGCATCTGAAGGTAAAAGCAACTAGTCCACAAGTTAAGCTTGTAGAGTCAAAGTCAGCTCAAGAAAGCTGTGAACAACCTATGAACCAACCTTGTTTCCTTGCTAGCTTCTTCTTGAATCTCAGGGGCGAGATTCCTGTTAAGGGGGTTAGATCTGTAACACCCTGAATTTGGGGGTATAAAATTTCTTTTCTAATATCCACCAAATTCAGGTGTTACTCTGTCTTTTCTCTGCTTTACTTATTTTTTCCTAAAAGTGGAGAGTTATTTTATTTTATTTTATAGGTAGGTGTAAGCCTAGTAAAATAAAATAATAGAGGATTCTTGAATGTTGCATCACATGCTGGAGCACATATTTCGATTGATGAACTTATTTGGGGTACATTATTTAACTTGTGTGTCATGCTCGAGTTTGAGTCTAAACAGAAAGAAGAGAAAATGAGTAAGACAAAAGGAAACAAATAAAAAGGGGGGAAAACGAAACCAGCCCAGCCAGCCCCTCCCCCTCCTCCGTGGCCCACCAGCGCGCGCGCTTTCCCTCGCTCGGCCCAGCAGCGCCAGCAGCCGCGCCCCCGCATGCCCTAGCGCGCGCACGCCGCAACCTTGCCCAGCCGTCGCCACCTGTGTGCGCCTGCCCAGCGCACCAGCGCACTCGTTGCGTGCAATAGGCCACGTGGCAGTATCGGGTCTCCGCTTGGGCGAGGAGCAGGAGTGTATGTGATAAGGTCCGGATCCCACTAGATCGGGTCTGGACACGTGCCGGCACTGGACCCCCGCCTAGGTCCTGATTAAGGCCCGGGTATGTTCTGTCCTAGAACCCTGGGACCCCATATAGGGGGGTCCGGATCCCATTCCAGGGGTCCGGTTCACACACGTGGAGGTCCTGGACCCCCATGGGAAGGTGCCGGACCGCCCAGTGGGGCCAACCTGTCGGCGCCAGTTTCCTTCGCCCGCGCGCGCTCTCTCTCTCTCTCTGTCTCACGGGCCTGGTTCGCCAGTCGCCGAGCCATTGCCCCATAAGCCCCTTTCTCCTCTCTCTGCGTCGTGGATCCTCCATGTCAGTTCCACCCCCTCCAAGCTCGCCGTGGACCGGCGCGTGCGCACTCATGCACGTCGCCGGATTTCTAGGCCACGACGCTCCCACGCGCCCAGCTCCCTCCTTAGAGCCCCGCCAGTGCCTCGCGCACACCCCTCACCTTATTTCGCGCAGCTTCGCCCTCTCTCGCGCTGTGCCCATGCCGCCAGCCACCACTGGAGACCCGTGCCCGCGTTCCTGACCATCCAGCTCGCCGAAGACCGCGCCAAGCCTCTCCGAGCTCCGCCCCGAGGTGAGACACCCGTCCCCGTGCCCAATTTCCCTTATTGCGCCCTGTGCTCGGCCAATTTCACCTTCATCGGTGCTCGGCCGCTGTAGTCCGCCGTGCTCGCGTGGTGGCCGACCGATTTAGCCCGGTCTAGTTCCCCGGAGTAGGTCCCTATGTCACCCCTACCTCTGCTGAAGCTAGCCTAGGCCTTAGTGCGCCTTAAGTCCCCTCCCTGTGGCCGGAATGGCTCACCGGAGTTACTCCGGCCCGCCCGAGACCTTCTCACCGCCGTTCTCCCTTCTCTGCCCGTGGATTCATGGCCTCTTCCCCGCCATTGAGTTCGTCGTGGTGCCCTCTCCCTCTCTGCCCAACTCCGGCGACCCTAGAGCCACCCTAGCTCGTGCCAGCCTCAACTCTAGTGACCTCACCGCTGCGGAGAGGAGCAGCGCCGCTCGCAGCCGTCTGTTTCCCCCTGGTCTGATCCCCTCCGTCCGATTCAGATCGAACGACTCAGACCACTGATAACGCTTCATGCACACGTGCCCTGACGCCCTGGCCCGCCTGTCAGCGCCCAAGTCCTCTAGCGCTGGGCCTGCTCAGTCAGTGCGCCCTCCCCCTCTACCACTGACGCACCTGGCCCACTTGTCAGTGCTCGCCCACCCGCACACGCGCCCTCAGCCGTAGATCTAATCTTAGCCGTTGGTTTTAGATCTGACGGTTAGATTCACCCGATATCCCTTCGCGCGGCTATTTTATTAAAGAGACCTTTATTGGAAATCAACCCACCGTCCCTGGTTTTCGTGCGCAGGCCCCTGTAATCTTCCAGATTGAACCCTGGGCTTTTAAATATTCACAGAATTAGCCCTAATTTCATATTTTGAATTCCCAAACTTGTTTATTTCATAACTTTTGCATATGAACTCCAAATTTAGTGATTCAAATTGCAAAATGTTCATAGAATTATTCTCTGTTTAAATAAAATGATTTCACTTACTGTCTGCACACTCTAATTCTTAGGATTGAATATGAACTAGTGTAGATGTATTTTTATTTATTTAATAAAATAAATAAAAGGAGAACCTTAGAGATTTAAACATGTGTAACCTTGTGAGACTAATAATGTGTATTACATGAAATCATCTCTAGTCTTTAATATCATTATTTATTCTTTATTGTTATTCGAAGCATTGTGCTATGATGAGTCATTTATGTAATCGTTGTGTACGTGAATTTCTGATCCTGGCACTTACATGGTTCGCATTCGGTTTGCCTTCCAAAACCGGGTGTGACATTTACTAGGAATGCTCATAATGATAGATATTATGATCATGCTATGATTGCTTCCAGCTCTACTTATGATTGTGGTAGAAATAGGCCTAGGCGCAATCATGTTGTGTTTCATGCGCCTAGGAGAAATTATGCTACTCATGCTTCTAGGAAAATGTGCAATGAACCTATTACTGTTTTTCATGCTTGCAACACTTCTTTTATACTTTCATGTAAGAATGCAAAAGTAGTTGCTAGGAAGTTGGGATCCAAATGCAAGGGAGACAAAACTTGCATATGGGTTCCAAAAACTATTGTGACTAACCTTCTAGGACCCAACAAGAGTTGGGTACCTAAAACCCAAGCTTAAATTGCCTTGCAGGTTTATGCATCCGGGGGCTCAAGCTAGATTATCGACAGCGGATGCAAAAACCATATGATGGGGGAGAAGAAGATGTTCACCTCCTATGTCAAGAACAAGGATTCCCAGGATACAATCATATTTGGAGATGGGAATCAAGGCAAGGTCAAAGGTTTGGGAAAGATAGCCATCACAAGCGAGCACTCCATTTCAAATGTATTTTTAGTAGAGTCTCTAGGATACAACCTTCTATCTGTAAGTCAATTGTGCCACATGGGTTACAATTGTTTGTTTACAAATGTTGTTGTATCTATCTTTAGAAGGAGTGATGGTTCATTAGCATTTAAGGGTGTATTAGACAACAAGCTCTATTTAGTTGACTTTTCGAAAGAGAATGCCGGTCTAGATGCATGCTTAATCGCTAAGACTAATATGGCTGGCTGTGGCATCGCGGTCTAGCACACGTTGGGATGAAGAACCTTCATAAGCTTCTAAAGGGAGATCATGTGTTAGGACTAACTGATGTCTGTTTTGAGAAAGACAGAACTTGTGCAGCATGTCAGGCAGGAAAACAGGTGGGAAGCATTCATCACAGCAAGATCGTGATGACAACATCAAGACCATTGGAGCTTCTTCACATGGATCTCTTCGGACCCATTGCCTACCTTAGCATCGGGGGAAGTAAGTATGGTCTTGTAATTGTTGATGATTTTTCCCACTTCACTTGGGTGTTCTTTTTGCAAGATAAGTTAGAAACCCAAGGGACCCTAAAGTGCTTCTTAAGGAGAGCCCAAAACGAATTTGAGCTAAAGGTGAAGAAGATAAGGAGCGACAATGGGTCCGAGTTCAAGAATCTACAAGTTGAAGAGTTTCTTGAGGAGGAAGGCATCAAGCATGAGTTCTCCGCTCCCTATACACCACAGCAAAATGGTGTGGTAGAGAGGAAGAACAGGACGCTAATCGACATGGCGAGAACGATGCTTGGAGGGTTCAAAACACCCGAGCGGTTTTGGTCAGAAGCTGTGAACACAGCCTGCCACGCCATAAACCGGCTCTATCTGCATCGTCTCCTCAAGAAGACCTCCTACGAACTCCTTACGGTAACAAACCCAATGTTTCTTACTTTCGTGTATTTGGGAGCAAGTGCTACATTCTGGTGAAGAAAGGTAGACATTCTAAATTTGCTCCCAAGGCAGTAGAAGGGTTTTTACTAGGGTTTGACTCAAATACAAAGGCGTATAGAGTCTTCAACAAATCATCGGGATTGGTTGAAGTCTCTAGCGATGTTGTATTTGATGAGACTAATGGCTCTCCAAGAGAGCAAGTTGATCTTGATGACATAGATGAAGAAGAAGTTCCGATGGCCGCAATGCGCACGATGGCGATAGGCGATGTGTGACCACAGGAACCACATGAAGAAGATCAACCATCTTCCTCAATAATGGTGCATCCCCCAACTCAAGACGGTGAACAGGTACCCCAAGAAGAGGGGAAGGATCAAGGGGGAGCACAGGAAGATCAAGTGATGGAGGAAGAAGCACCATGGGTCCATCTAACTCAAGTCCGAGCGATGATCCAAAGACATCACCCCGTCGATCAGATTCTGGGTGACATCAGCAAGGGAGTAACTACTTGCTCATGATTAGCTAATTTTTGTGAGAACTACTCGTTTGTCTCTTCTATTGAGCCTTTCAGGGTAGAAGAGGCCTTGCAGGATCCGGACTGGGTGTTGGCCATGCAGGAAGAGCTCAACAACTTCAAGAGAAATGAAGTCTGGAGCTTGGCGCCACGTCCATAGCAAAATGTTGTGGGAACCAAGTGGGTGTTCCGCAACAAGCAAGACGAGAACGGGGTGGTGACAAGAAACAAGGCTCGACTTGTGGCAAAAGGTTATGCCCAAGTCACAGGTTTGGATTTCGAGGAGACTTTTGCTCCTGTGGCTAGGTTAGAGTCTATTCAAATATTATTAGCCTATGCAGCTCACGATTCCTTTAGGCTATTCCAAATGGACGTGAAGAGCGCTTTCTTCAACGGGCCAATTAAGGAGGAGGTATACGTGGAACAACCGCCTGGCTTTGAGGATGACAGGTATCCCGACCACGTGTATAAGCTCTCTAAGGCGCTCTATGGACTTAAGTAAGCCCCAAGATCATGGTATGAATGCCTTAGAGATTTCTTAATTGCTAATGCTTTCAAGGTTGGGAAAGCTGATCCCACTCTTTTCACCAGAACTTGTGATGGTGATCTTTTTGTGTGCTAGATTTATGTCGATGACATAATATTTGGTTCTACTAACCAAAAGTCTTGTGAGGAGTTTAGCAGGGTAATGATGCAAAAGTTCGAGATGTCGATGATGGGCGAGTTGACCTACTTCCTTGGATTCCAAGTGAAGCAACTCAAGGACGGCACCTTCATCTCCCAAATGAAGTACACTCAGGATCTTCTCAAGAGGTTTGGGATGAAGGACACCAAGCTCGTGAAGACACCGATGAGAACTGACGGGCACATTGACCTCAACAAAGGAGGTAAGTCCGTTGATCAAAAGGCATACCGGTCTATGATAGGTTCATTACTTTATCTTTGTGCTAGTAGACCGGACATTATGCTTAGTGTATGCATGTGTGCCAGATATCAATCCGACCCCAAGGAATGTCACCTTGTGGCCGTTAAGCGAATTCTTAGGTATTTAGTTTCTACGCCTTGCTACGGGATCTGGTATCCAAAGGGGTCTACCTTTGACTTGATTGGATACTCAGACTCCGATTATGCCGGGTGCAAGGTCGATAAGAAGAGTACATCAGGAACGTGCCAATTTCTAGGAAGGTCCCTGGTGTCCTGGAGTTCAAAGAAACAAACATTCGTTGCCCTATCCACCACTGAGGCCGAGTACGTTGCCGCAGGACAGTGTTGCGCGCAACTGCTTTGGATGAGGCAAACCCTCCAGGACTTTGGCTACAATCTGAGCAAAGTCCCACTCCTATGTGACAATGAGAGTGCAATCCGCTTGGCGGATAATCCTGTTGAACACAGCCGCACTAAGCACATAGACATCCGGCATCACTTCCTGAGAGACCACCAGCAAAAGGGAGATATCGATGTGTATCACATTAGCATCGAGAACCAGCTAGCCGATATCTTCACTAAGCCTTTAGATGAGAAAAAGGTTTTGCAGGTTGCGTAGTGAGCTAAATGTCTTAGATTCGCGTAACTTGGATTGATCTATAGCATACATGTGTTCTATGCCTTTGATCATGTTACTGTGTGCATTTAAATCAATTATTGGTTGTTTGTGGTGCTCAAGTTGTACAAATCATCCCTGGACCTCACAAGTCCGTATGCAAATGTTGCATATATTTAGGGGAGATGTGCTACAACTTGATCCCTTTGAGACTATTTTGTTTGGTTGAGTACACTTGATGTAGTCTCAAAGGTACATTGAAAGGGAAAGTGAACTTGGACGACGCAAAGACTTCTACTGCACTCCGGTATTAGTGTATTTAATTCCAAGTTCATACTTGTGCTCTCATTGCCTCTTTGCTCTTAATTGACATTTTTGGTGAGGCAATGGGGTTAAAGGGCCAAAAATGATCTCGTTTTGGTGCTTAATGCCAAAGGGGGAGAAATTAAGGCCAAAGCAAATGGATCAGCCAACCACTTGTGACTACTTTTGAAAATAGAAGAGCTAGAAATTTGTTTTTGTCAAAATACTCTTATTGCAAAATTTGGTCTCTTATGGGGGAGAATTTTTTATTACGGGAAAAGGGGGAGTTTTTGACACTTGACAAATTTCACTCTTGGAGTATCTCTCAATTTGCCCAAACAAGTGTGTTTGATGTAGAGATAGGAAAAAGAATTTGATTTGCAAAAATAAACCAAGTGGTGGCAAAGAATGATCCAAATATGTCAAATCTTGTGCAAAAATAATTTGGTCCTCATTTGCATTGATGTTGCACTTATTTGTGTTGCGTTTTGATGTGTTGGCATAAATTACCAAAAAGGGGGACATTGAATGGGAAATGTGCCCTTGGACAATTTCTATAAGTATTTTGGTGATTAGATGCCCAACACATATTATTTGAGTCCTCATGTGCTAAATGCGTGAAAAGTGCAAATCAAGGTACAAGGTATGTTTTTAGACTTAGTATATTGTTTTTGAGTACTAACATGGTTATCTAAGTGCTAGAAACAGTGCTGAGAAGAGAAGAAACAAATTGAAAAAGAGTCTCCAGCTCGGCCTGGCACACCGGACTGTCCGGTGCCCCAGGCTGGCCCACGGTGACCCAGCTGCTCTCGAGAAACGACAGAGTTGTACGGCTATAATTCACCAGACTGTCCGGTGGTGCACCGGACTGTCCGGAGTCATCCGCGGCGAACTCGTTGCTCTCGAGAAAAGGAAAAGGCGACGTGGCTATAATTCACCGGACTGTCCGGTGGTGCACCGGACTGTCCAGTGAGCTAACAGCACCAGCGCCAACGGTCATCTACGCGATCAACGTGCGACACGTGGCCTGCTCCAACGGTCGGCTAGGTGCACCGGACTGTCCGGTGTGCACTGGACAGTGTCCGGTGCGCCAACCAGCCCTAAGGAGCAACAGTCGGATGCACCCGATATGGAAGGAGATCGCGCACCGGACAAGCTACAGTGGTTGTCCGGTGCGCCACTCGACAAAAGGCAAGGATAGCCTTCCATGTTGATCTCCAACGACTCCTAGCTGCCTTGGGGCTATAAAAGGGACCCCTAGGTGCATGGAGCAGTACACCAAGCTTACAAGAAACATTCTGAGGCTCACAGACTCCATGTCCACACATTTGATCGATTGTGTTAGTGATTTGAGCTCTGTTTGAGTTGCGTACTCCCTGTGATGTGTTTTGAGCTCAAGTCTTGGCTTGTGTGCGTGTGTGTGCTGCGGATTTGAGTCTTGCGTGTGTTGCTCTCTGAAGCGTCCCGATCCTTTAGGACTCAAATGTGATACAATTACTAGTCCCAGGAGGCTAGTAACCACATTCCTTACTTCAAATAGTACAGAGGTTGAATGAAAGTTATTACAATACTGGGGTACAAGCTCGAGAGAGCCAGAATACAAAGCGCAGTAGAAGATACACTAGCCCAAGCCACATGCAGAACTGAGTGCAGACACAGCCCTCTCAATCAAGCATAGCAGAAAGGAAGTCTTCGGCTGCTGAAAAACATAATTAACTCTAGGTGAATACACTAGGTATTTCACAAGCCCATCCCGCTCCCGTAAAGAGAAAGGGACCTATATCATACATGCTTTATATGGTGGAGTTAAAATCACTCTTCTTTTTCTCAGAGAAAGGCAGTACTTTTAGGGTTTTCCCAAGGAAATAGAAATAACACAATACTCAACCACCACTGAGCTTCCCGCTCCCGTGGCATCGCTTTCTTTACCCAGAACGCATTCACACACACACATACCCTTTTTCCCGGAGGTTGTAAAACACTAATTGTCATACCACACCAGACTCGTCCATACCAGTGGACACGGACTATTCGAATAGGTTTTCAAACTCTGCGCAGAGGGGTACACTTTACCCACTAGTCCGGTTTCTGCGATCTCACCGTCGTGAGGCCCGAATGCCGGATCTCTTTCTTTCCTCGCATGTCCTAACCTTAACGGTTATACCGGAAGGAGTCAGGCCACCGCCATGTCCAAACCTGAAGCGTCCTGATCCTTTGGGACTCAAATGTGATACAACTACTAGTCCTAGGAGGCTAGTAACCACATTCCTTACTTCAATTAGTACAGAGTTTGAGTAAATGTTATTACAACACCAAGGTACAAGCTCGAGAGAGCCAGAAATATAAAATGTAGTGGAAGATAAACTATCCCAGGCCACAGGCAGAACTGGTGAAGACACAACCCTCTCAATCAAGCATAGTAGAAAAGAAGTCTTCAGCTGCTGTCGGCGTTTCGAGACCGGGGGGGGTCCCCGAGCCGACGAGTGAGTGTGCCGCGTGCCCCAGCCCAGATGGGTCGAGCGCGTGGGCGAGCGCGAAGGGGGGAGAGAGCGAGGTGGCCGGAGCCGGGTCGTGAGGGAGTCGGAGATCCCGCGGCCTTCGTGTTCGTCCCGCGCCCAGGTCGGGTGCGCTTGCAGTAGGGGGTTACAAGCGTCCGCGCGGGTGAGGGGAGCGAGCGGCCCCAAGAGAGCGCCTGCCCCTGCCCTCGTTCCCGCGAGGCCAACCCTCTCTAAGAAGGCCCTGGTCCTTCCTTTTATAGGTGTAAGGAGAGGATCCAGGTGTACAAATGGGGGTGTAGCAAGGTGCTACGTGTCTAGCGGGGGAGAGCTAGTGCCCTAAGTACATGCCAAGGTGGCAGCCGGAGAGATCTTGGCACCCAGCTGGTGTGGCGTCGTGGCTGTCGGAGAAGCAATGGAGCCTGGCGGAGGGACAGCTGTCGGTGTGGTTGGGCCCTTGCTGACGTCCCCTTGCTTCCGTAAGGGAGCTGAGAGTCGCCGTCGTCATGGATCCAGCGGGGCGCCATCATTGCCTATCTGGCGGAGCCAGCCAGATGGGACGTCGGTCCTGTTCTCTGTGGCCCGAGTCGGCTCGGGGTAGGGTGATGATGGCGCTTCCTGTCGACGTGGCGGACTCGTACCCTAGGTCGGGCGACGTGGAGGCTCCTCCGAAGCTGAGGTCGAGTCTGTCCTGCATGGCCGAGGCCGAGCCCGAGCTCCTGGGTCGGGCGAGGCGGAGGTCGTTCGGCAGAGGCCAGGGCGGAGTCCGAGCCCTGGGTCGGGCGAAGCGGAGTTCGTCGTCTTTCGGGGCCTTATCCCGAGTCCGAGCCCTGGGTCGGGCGGAGCGGAGTTCGTCGTCTTCCAGGGCCTTAGCCCGAGTCCGAGCCCTGGGTCGGGCGGAGCGGAGTTCGCCGTCTTCCGGGGCCTTAGCCCGAGTCCGAGCCCTGGGTCGGGCGGAGCGGAGTTCACCGTCTTCCGGGGCCTTAGCCCGAGTCCGAGCCCTGGGTCGGGCGGAGCTTCCTATGGCGCTTTTGGCCAAGCCTGGCCGCCCGTCAGTCTCACTCTTTGCGTTAAATGCCCCAGTGACTTGGTCGGTCGGTGCGGTGATTTAGTCAGGGTTGCTTCTTAACGAAGGCAAGGCCTCGGGCGAGCCGGAGATGCGTCTGCCGTAAAAGAGGAGGCCTCGGGCGAGACGGAAACACCTCAGGGTCGGCTGCCCTTGCCCGAGGCTAGGCTCGGGCGTGGCGTGATCGAGTCGCTCGTATGGACTGATCCCTGACTTAATCAAACCCATCAGGCCTCTGCAGCTTTATGCTGATGGGGGTTACCAGCTGAGAATTAGGCGTCTTGAGGGTACCCCTAATTATGGTCCCCGACAGTAGCCCCCGAGCCTCGAAGGGAGTGTTAGCACTCGCTTGGAGGCTTTCATCGCACTTTTTTGCAAGGGGACCAGCCTTTCTCGGTTGCACTTTGTTCCGGTGGGTGCGCGCGAGCGCACCCGCCGGGTGTAGCCCCCGAGGCCTCGGAGGAGTGGTTTCACTCCTTCGAGGTCTTAATGCCTCGCGTAATGCTTTGGCTGGTCTGGCGGTTCCCTCATGCGAACAGGCCGTAGCCCGGGTGCACTGTCGGGGCCCAAGTTCTCGGGCTGGTATGTTGACGCTGTCAACGGTTCGGCCGGAGCCGGGTTTGCGAGAGCAGCCCCCGAGCCTCCGCACAGAGCGAGAGGACGATCAGGGACAGACTCGGCTTTTTTACATACACCCCTACGTCGCCTTTCCGCAAGGAGGAGGGGGGAGAGCGCCATGTTACCCTCGATGGGCACCGAACATGGTGTCTCCGGTGAGCTGCAATCGGGTAATCCGAGTGGACGTCCGTGCCCCGTTCGTTGGGGGTCGGCTAGGGGCCCGGAGGCACGCCCAAAAGTACCTGCGGGTGATCTGCCGGACCCGGTCCCCTGGCGACGGGGTCCGAGGGCTCGATGCCTCCCTCCGATGGGATTCCGTTACAGGTTCGTTCCCGCTGGTCTCGGAAATGTCCTAGGGTACCTCGGGAGCACAGCCCGAGCCTTGGTTATGTATCGAACGTACCCCTGGTCATCCCTCGCTCGGTGTCTGAGGCGACTGTGAACCCTTCGGGGGGCCAGCCTTCGAACCCCTGATCAGTAATGGGCGCGGAGCCCGAGTAGCCTGAGGCAGTCGTGGAACCTTTCGGGGGGCCGACCTTCGAACCTCTGACCAGTAGTGGGTGTCGGGCCCACGCGATCTGAGGCGGCTGTTGAACCCTTCGGGGGGCCAGCCTTCGAACCCCTGATCAGTAAGGAGGCTCGGAGCCTAGTTCCTTCACAGGGAAGGATCCCTTTGGGGGTATCCCCTTTCCCGGTCCCTGTTGCAAGAGATAGATAAAGAAGAAAAAGGGAAAAAGGATACGAAATTTGAACGACGTGGCGTACCTTTTTTGGTGTGGTCGTTTTGGCGAAGGCGAAACGTCGCCAGCTGCTCCCGCCAGAAGCGCTGCCCGTCGAGCCGCGGAGTTAATGCGCCGGGGCGAGTAGTTGGCGAGGCTGTCGTTGCGCGTGCGCGAGCCATTCGAGGAACGGGTCACGGGCGTGTCGTCTTCACACCGTGAGAGAGGGGGTTCTCTTGCTGCCTCCGGATGGGACGTGAGCCTGGCTGATGGCGTGACCGCTGCTCTTGCGCGCCTGCCACCGTCATTACTGCCGGCCCACTTTTGACCGCGTTTGACCGCTGCGCCCGGCTGGCGCTGCTGGGTCGCGTGCCAGGTCGTCTCGGGTCACGGTATCGGTTCCGCAATCGAGGAGGTGCGGCGGTGGCGCAAATGGTACAGCAGCTTACATGCAGCATCCGGCGCGCCGGTTGCGCGACGCGTGGGCTTGAGCCTCCGTGCTGGCCTGTCAGGAGTCAGAGGGGCGCGTCCACTTGGCGCGGTTGCATGCCGCCCGCATGGCTGCCCGCCCCTTTCGCCCGTTGGTCTGGGCAAAAGTGGAGGGTCATTTGTAACCGCTGGGTGGTTGCGCGCGCCACGCGCGGCGGTTCGGCTTCTTCTGCTCGGAGCCGGTCTGTATGACAGGTGGGTCCCAGCCCCCGCGCCGCAGGGGAGGGCTTTGGAGGCGTGTTGGAGAAGACTCAGCCCGTGACGGTTGGGGGCGCAAGCAGGGAGAGTTGCCTTTAAAAGGAGGGCGACCCCTTTCGTAAGGCGACCATGTCTTCTTCCTCCCTTATGCATCGTGTCTTTCCACCTTTCAAGCCCCCGGATGGGGGAAACCGCCGTCTCCATGCCTCATCGTCGGAGGACGCTACTCCGTGGGAGTGGGTACCTTTCAGCCATCGTTCGGCTTCAAGGATTTTCATCAGGCAGCCCGGTGGCTCCCCTCCGCTGGGGGTCACCCGAGACGGTGACCACCAGCTCCTGGGTGGGGAGGAGCAAACCGGGCTGTGATCTTGGTCCCACCCTCAGCTTCAAGGATGTTCATCATCCTCGCTGGGGTGGGTGCCGGGCTGAGCCGGCGCTCTACCTCCCGCACGGGTTCGTGGGTCATCCTCTCCCGCAGTATTCGAGGGAGAAGGCGCTCACCGGCCCTGCGGGCGGCCCGGACTTCGACAACGTGGGGCGGGTCGACGGCAGGCGTCGTCACCTCCAGCGTGTCGGGTTCGTCGGCTCGGCTCGCGGCGGCCCCATCTGTAGGGGGCGGCTGCCGCGCCGTGTACACGGGAGGACCACCCTGGGTGCCGCGCGCTGCTAGGGCGGCGTTCGTGTTCTGGGGTGGTCCTGCCTTTGCACCGGGGCGGCGCCTTTACGCGGAGGCCGGTGCCCCACTCATCTGGGAGGACTTGAGTGGGGATCTGCCGGAGGGCTGAGGCTCCTGTCGTCGGTGCCGAGGCGGAGGCGGCTCGAGAAGTCCCCATCACCGACGGGATCACCGCCACCATCCGCGCTTCGGGCCTCCGGCTCTTTGTACTTGTCCTCGCCCCTCGAGCGTCGGTGTGGGCGAGGGCAAGGCCGCAGCGGCGCCTACCCCGAGGTCTGCGCTGCTGCAGTTCGGTCGTCCGGAGTGGGGGCCGTCGTCGTCGTGGCCAGAGCGGGCGGCGGTGAGCCGCCCGTCAGTCTTCTGCAGCCCCACAGGCCCACCCCTATCGAGTGGGGTTGTTCGTACCTGCGGGGGGGGGGGGAACCGGAGTTCCGTTTGTAATGGCACTTCTAGTGCCGGGTTTTTTGTTCATTTTGGCTTTCGGGGCCTGAACATGTATGTAACGTCGGCACAGAGCCGTATTTTTTCCTCATTTCCGAGCACTAAGACTCGTCTGCTGATTATCTGAACCGCTTCACCAAGCATGAGTCGCCCCGTGTCAAGGTGACGAGTGAGGTATCCGTATCCCGGAGGCGTAGGAGTCCCTCGGCTCGGTCAGCCCTGTTGTCCGAGGCTCCTCTAGCTTAGTTAAAGAGACCCCTCGGCCGCTCTTCGACGAGCCGAGGCCAGGGGTAGCGATATCAGCATGAACAGAGGCGGAGTCGGTTCGAAAATGAAACCTGGTTGGCCGGAGCCTAGCCGAGTTGTCCGTTGGCAGGATCATCGCCGGAGTTGGTCAGCCGAGGCTTCAGACCGGGTTGGTGCCTTCGGGAGGTGGTTGGCCGAGGCCCCGGAGGTGGCCGGCCGAGCCGCCCGCTCGGGCCGGATCCCGGAGAAGTCCCTGACGGCAATCGCTCAGGCGTGGTGATGACGTCGTCCTTCGGAGCGGAGGCCCTCGGACCGTGTCGCCGTCCGCGGCTAGGTCGGGCCTCGCCGAAGGTGCCATCGATGCCGAGGGTGTCGCTGCCCCCTTCCAGAGTCAAGACCCAAGCCTGCAGGATCAGCTTGTCTTGTAGTGTGTGCTTTGTGCGGCCGTCGAGGCCAGAACACACACCCTTGCTGTGTTGTAAAGCTGCGTCTCTTTTCCTCTTGTTTCGAGCATCTGGACTTTTTGTCGGTAACAGGGATGTTAGTGCGAGCGAGAGTTGCTTCTCGCGGAAGGTGATGAGTGAGGTATCCGTATCCCGGAGGCGTGGGAGTCCCTCGGCTCGGTCGGCCTTGCCGCTTACGCGCACTTTTACTCGTCCATGAGGCCCTATCACCGACTTGGTCGAGAAAACTCGAAGAATCGCTTCGACAGAAAGGGCTTCCGAACGTAGAGACTTGTTCGATCCGCGGAGTCACCTTATCCGAACGCGAGTTACTTATCGCAGAAGGTGATGAGTGAGGTATCCGTATCCCGGAGGCGTAGGAGTCCCTCGGCTCGGTCAGCCTTGACTGCTTACGTGTACCCCGTCGTTTCCAGGACCCACTTTTCGAAGTAGTCAAAAAGCACGAAAGATACTCTGGCAAAAGAGATTTTCTTTTTGAGGAAAATTTTGACGCAAAGGGGGTTTCCCCCCTTTTAGCCCCCGAGGGAGGGTCGGGCTTTGCCGAGGCGAGGCCGACCCTTCCTTATTGACTAAACTTTGCGTGGGTGTGAGGTATATGAACAACTTGGAAACATCTTAAGGGTAGATGCGACGTAGCTGTTGGATGTTCCAAGCGTTGCCGTAGACCTCGCCTTGACTGTTGGCCAGCTTGTACGTTCCGGGCTTCAGAACTTTGGCGATGACGAACGGCCCCTCCCAGGGGGGCGTGAGCTTGTGCCTCCCTCGGGCGTCTTGCCGCAGCCGAAGCACCAGGTCGCCCACCTGAAGGTCTCGGGGTCGGACCTCTCGGGCGTGGTAGCGCCGCAGGGACTGCTGATACCGCGCCGAGTGTAGTAAGGCCCTGTCCCGAGCCTCGTCTAGCTGGTCCAGCGAGTCTTCTCGGCTAGCTTGGTTGCTTTCATCGTTGTAGGCCCTCGTCCTCGGGGAGCCGTATTCCAGGTCAGTGGGCAAGACGGCCTCGGCCCCGTAGACCAGGAAGAACGGCGTGAAACCCGTGGCTCGGCTCGGCGTCGTCCTCAGGCTCCAGACCACCGAGGGGAGTTCCTTCATCCATCGCTTGCCGAACTTGTTGAGATCATTGTAAATCCGAGGCTTGAGCCCTTGTAGAATCATGCCATTGGCACGTTCTACTTGCCCATTCGACATGGGATGAGCTACGGCGGCCCAGTCTACCCGGATGTTGTGATCCTCGCAAAAATCCAAGAATTTTTTGCCGGTGAACTGGGTGCTGTTGTTGGTGATGATGGAGTTCGGGACCCCGAAGCGATGGATGATGTTGGTGAAGAACGCCACCGCCTGCTCGGATCTGATGCTGTTCAGGGGTCGGACCTCGATCCACTTGGAGAATTTGTCGACGGCGACCAGCAGGTGCGTGTAGCCCCCGGGCGCCTTCTGCAGAGGGCCGACGAGGTCCAGACCCCACACAGCGAAGGGCCAGGTGATGGGTATCGTCTGCAGAGCCTGAGCGGGCAGGTGGGTCTGCTTCGCATAGAATTGGCACCCTTCGCAGGCGCGGACAATTCTAGTGGCGTCGGCCACCGCCGTCGGCCAATAGAAGCCTTGGCGGAAAGCGTTCCCGACGAGGGTTCGAGGTGCTGCATGATGGCCGCAAGCCCCCGAGTGTATTTCCTGTAGGAGTTCCTGACCCTCGGCGATGGAGATGCATCGCTGGAGGATGCCCGAGGGGCTACGGTGGTAGGGCTCCTTCTCATCGCCCAGCAAGACGAACGACTTGGCGCGTCGCGCTACCCGCCGAGCCTCGGCTCGGTCGAGGGGCAGTTCTCCTTGGCGGAGATATTGCAGGTACGGGGTCTGCCAATCTCGATCTGGCATGACCCCGCTCTGCTCCTCCTCGATGCGCAGTGCTTCGCCCTCGGGGGCCGAGGGTTCCTCGGGCTGAACCGAGGATGGCTCGGGCTGGGCCGAGGTCACCTCGGACGGGGCCGAGGGCACCTCGGGCTCGGGCGTGTCGCCTATCTTGACGGAGGGTTGGTGCAGATCCCGGGAGAAGACGTCCGGGGGGACCGTCGTTCGCCCCGAGGCTATCTTTGCCAGCTCGTCCGCAGTCTCGTTGTAGCGCCGAGCGATGTGGTTAAGTTCGAGCCCGTAGAACTTGTCTTCTAGGCGCCGAACCTCATCACAATAGGCCTCCATCTTCGGGTCGCGGCAGTGGGAGTTCTTCATGACTTGGTTGATGACGAGCTGCGAGTCGCCGCGTGCATCGAGGCGTCGGACCCCTAGCTCGATGGCGATTCGCAATCCGTTGACCAGAGCCTCGTACTCGGCCACATTGTTGGATGCCGGGAAATGGAGGCGGAGCACGTAGCGCAGGTGTTTCCCGAGGGGCGAGACGAAGAGCAGGCCCGCGCCGGCCCCCGTCTTCATCAGCGACCCATCGAAGAACATGGTCCAGAGCTCCGGTTGGATCGGAGCCGTCGGCAACTAGGTGTCGACCCATTCGGCTACGAAGTCCGCAATTACCTGGGACTTGATGGCCTTCCGAGGGGCGAACGAGATTGCCTCGCCCACGATTTCCACCGCCCACTTCGCGATCCGTCCCGAGGCTTCTCGGCACTGGATGATCTCCCCCAGGGGGAAGGATGACACCACAGTCACCGGACGAGACTCGAAGTAATGTCGCAGCTTTCGCCTCGTCAGGATCACTGCATACAGCAGCTTCTGGACTTGTGGATATCGGATCTTGGTCTCAGACAGCACCTCGCTGACGAAGTAAACTGGCCTCTAAATGGGCAAAGCATGCCCCTCTTCCTGCCGTTCGACCACGATCGCGGCGCTGACCACCTGAGTGGTAGCGGCGACGTAGACCAAGAAAGCTTCTCCATCAGCTGGGGGTACCAAGACGGGCGCCTGGGTGAGGAGCGCCTTCAGGTTCCCGAGGGCTTCCTCGGCCTCAGGAGTCCAAGTGAAGCACTCGGCTTTCCTTAAGAGACGGTACAGGGGCAGGCCTCTTTCGCCGAGGCGCGAGATGAAACGGCTCAAGGCCGCGAGACATCCCATGACCCTCTGTACGCCTTTTAAGTCCTTGATGGGCCCCATGCTTGTGATGGCTGCGATCTTCTCCGGGTTGGCTTCGATGCCCCGCTCGGAGACGATGAATCCCAAGAGCATGCCTCGGGGCACCCCGAAGACGCACTTCTCGGGATTGAGCTTGACGCCCTTCGCCTTGAGACACCGGAATGTCAGCTCAAGGTCGGAGAGAAGGTCGGAGGCTTTCCTGGTCTTGACTACGATGTCATCGACGTAGGCCTCGACCGTGCGACCGATGTGTTCACCGAACACATGGTTCATGCACCGCTGGTATGTTGCACCCGCGTTCCTCAAACCGAACGGCATGGTGACATAACAGTACATGCCGAAGGGCGTGATGAAAGAAGTCGCGAGCTGGTCGGACTCTTTCATCTTGATTTGATGATACCCTGAGTAGGCATCGAGGAAAGACAGGGTTTCGCACCCTGCAGTGGAGTCCACGATTTGATCGATGCGAGGTAGAGGGTAGGGGACCTTCGGACATGCTTTGTTGAGACCAGTGTAGTCTACACACATCCGCCATTTCCCCCCTTTCTTCCTCACAAGTACAGGGTTGGCAAGCCATTCGGGATGGAATACCTCTTTGATGAACCCTGCTGCCATCAGCTTGTGGATCTCCTCGCCTATCACCCTGCGCCTTTCCTCGTCGAATCGGCGCAGAGGCTGTCTGACCGGTCGGGCCCCGGCCCGAATATCCAGCGAGTGCTCGGCGACATCCCTCGGTATGCCGGGCATGTCCGAGGGACTCCACGCAAAGACGTCGGCGTTTGCGCGGAGAAAGTCGACGAGCACTGCTTCCTATTTGGGGTCGAGCCCGGAACCGATCCGGATCTGCTTGGAGGTGTCTCCACTGGGGTCGAGAGGGACGACCTTAACCGTCTCCGCTGGCCCGAAGTTGCCGGCATGTCGCTTTACGTCCGGCACCTCCCGGGAGAGGCTTTCCAGGTCGGCGATGAGGGCCTCGGACTCGGCGAGGGCCTCGGCGTACTCCACGCACTCCACATCGCATTCGAACGCGTGTTTGTACGTGGGGCCGACGGTGATGACCCCGTTGGGGCCCGGCATCTTGAGCTTCAGGTAGGTGTAGTTGGGGATGGCCATGAACTTCGCGTAGCATGGCCTTCCCAACACTGCGTGGTAGGTCCCTCGGAACCTGACCACTTCGAACGTCAAAGTCTCCCTTCGGAAGTTGGAGGGTGTTCCGAAGCAGACAGGAAGGTCGAGCTGTCCGAGGGGCTGGACGCGCTTCCCAGGAATGATCCCGTGGAAGGGCGCAGCGCCTGCTCGGACGGATGACAGATCGACGCGCAGGAGCCTGAGGGTCTCGGTGTAGATGATATTGAGGCAGCTGCCCCCATCCATCAGGACCTTGGTGAGCCTGACGTCGCCGATGACGGGATCGACGACGAGCGGGTACTTCCCCGGGCTCGGCACGTGGTCGGGGTGGTCACCCTGGTCGAAGGTGATGGGCTTGTCGGACCAGTCTAGGTAGACTGGTGCCGCCACCTTCACCGAGCAGACCTCCCGACGCTCTTGCTTACGATGCCGAGCCGAGGCATTCGCCGCATGCCCTCCGTAGATCATGAAGCAGTCGCGGACCTCGGGGAACTCTCCTGCTTGGTGATCTTCCTTTTTGTCGTCGTCGCGGGCCCTGCCACCCTCTGCGGGTGGCCCGGCCCGGTGGAAGTGGCGCCGAAGCATGACGCACTCCTCGAGGGTGTGCTTGATGGGCCCCTGATGGTAGGGGCACGTCTCCTTGAGTGCCTTGTCGAAGAGGTGGGCGCCTCCGGGGGGCTTCCGAGGGTTCTTGTATTCGGCGGCGGCGACAAGGTCCGTGCTGGCGGCGTCGCGTTTCGCTTGCGACTTCCTCCTGCCTTTCTTCTTGGCGCCGAGCGGAGTAGACGCCTCGGGGGCATCTTCCGACGGGTGGCCCTGGGGCTGCTTGTCCTTTCGGAAGATGGCCTCGACCGCCTCCTGACCAGAGGCGAACTTGGTGGCGATGTCCATCAGCTCGCTCGCCCTGGTGGGGGTCTTGCGACCCAACTTGCTCACCAGGTCACGGCAGGTGGTGCCGGCAAGGAACGCGCCGATGACATCGGAGTCGGTGATGTTGGGCAGCTCGGTGCGCTGCTTCGAGAATCGCCGAATGTAGTCCCGAAGAGACTCTCCCGGCTGTTGCCGGCAGCTTCGGAGGTCCCAGGAATTCCCGGGGCGCACGTAGGTGCCCTGGAAGTTGCCGGCGAAAGCTTGGACCAGATCCTCCCAGTTGGAAATCTGCCCCGAAGGCAGGTGCTCCAACCAAGCGCGAGCAGTGTCGGAGAGGAACAGGGGGAGGTTGCGGATGATGAGGTTGTCGTCGTCCGTCCCACCCAGTTGACAGGCCAGGCGGTAGTCCGCGAGCCACAATTCCGGTCTCGTTTCCCCCGAGTACTTTGTGATAGTAGTCGGGGGTCGGAATCGGGGTAGAAACGGCGCCCGCCGAATGGCTCGGCTAAAGACCTGCAGACCGGGTGGTTCGGGCGAGGGACTCCGATCCTCCCCGCTGTCATAGCGTCCCCCACGCCTGGGGTGATAGCCTCGGCGCACCCTTTCGTCGAGGCGAGCCCGACGGTCGCGATGAGGGTGCTCGTCGCCGAGGTGGCCCGGGGCCGCAGGCGCGGTGTTGCGCGTGCGCCCGGTGTAGACCGAGGCTTCCCGCATGAGTCGGGAAGTCGCGGCACGAGGTTCCGAGAGGTACCCCTGCCTTCGGGAGGCAGAGCTCTCGGCCCGCCGGGCCGCAGCGCCTTCCAGGAGATGCTTGAGCTCCCTCTGGATTCGCCGACCCTCGGTGGTCGATGACTCCGGCATCGCGCGGAGGAGCATCGCTACGGCTGCCAGGTCCTGACCGGTTCCGCCGGATGCGGGTGGCGGTCTGTCCCTGGCATCGTTGGCGATGCGGTGCTGGAGACCTTGGGGCAGGTGACGTATTTCTCCGGCCGGGGGCTGGCCCGCCCATACCTGCCCGACGTCCCGGCGGATTGCCTCGAGCGCTCCTGCTCCCTCATCGAGCCCGGCCCGCGCCCCGCGGACTTGCTCGAGCTGTGGGTCGTGACCCCCCGCCGGAACGGGGACCACAGCTAGCTCCCGCGGGATGTCGGCGCGAGGCGCCGGCCGAGGGGGATCACCATCCTCCGGCATGCCGAGACAGCTGCCTCCGGAGGGATCCCCCAGCTCGACGTGGAAACATTCGCGGCTCGGGCCGCAGTCCTTGTCGTCAAGGCTGCGGCTGCCGTCGGAACAGTCGGAGAGGCAGTAGTTGCATGCGGTCATGAAATCCCGCATGGCACTGGGGTTGCCAGATCCAGAGAAATCCCAGCAGATGCTGGGGTCATCATCTTCCTCGAACCCAGAGGGCCCGTAGGTCGAGACGTCCGTCAATCGGTCCCAAGGCGACCGCACACGAAACCCCAGAGGGGTTGCACTCGCCTCAATGTGAGCGCCCGCCAAAGCGAGGTCGCTAGGCGGGTTGAAGCCGAGTCGAAATGACGTAGGATGGGAATCGGTCGGTACCTTTTGGTCGACGAGGAGCGACGAAGTCACATCGGGGGCTGATCGCGCCGTCGTCTTGGGTGCGAGGGCGACGTCCTGCAGGCTCTCCGTGAGCGCGCTAGCGTCGTCCACTTGCTCGGGGTCGGCGTGTCGCGGGGGGACGGCGCTTGCCTTCGCCTCAAACACGTGGGTGATGCCTGACGCGTCCTCCGTTGGGGCGCTGGGGATGTCGATTTGCTCGACAGCCGAATGAGCGCAGCCTCCTGCTCGGCCCTGGTTGCCCCGCCTCCTCCTCCGATGGCGAGGGAGAGGATGGGGCGAGCTCGAAAGCTGTCCTTCCCCCACGCGGGAAAGACGTCGTCGATTCCACCGCCGGCGGGCGGGCTGTCCGCCACCATTGTCGCTGTCGCGCGGCGGTGGAAGGAGTATCATGTCGTAGCTGTCGTCGAAAGACATGAACTCGAGGCTCCCGAAACGGAGCACCGTCCCGGGTTGAAGAGGTCGTTGGAGACTGCCCATCTGGAGCTTGACGGGAAACTACTCGTCAACACGCAGCGTGCCCCTACCTGGCGCGCCAACTGTCGGCGTTTCGAGACCGGGGGGGTCCCCGAGCCGACGAGTGAGTGTGCCGCGTGCCCCAGCCCAGATGGGTCGAGCGCATGGGCGAGCGCGAAGGGGGGAGAGAGCGAGGTGGCCGGAGCCGAGTCGTGAGGGAGTCGGAGATCCCGCGGCCTTCGTGTTCGTCCCGCGCCCAGGTCGGGTGCGCTTGCAGTAGGGGGTTACAAGCGTCCGCGCGAGTGAGGGGAGCGAGCGGCCCCAAGAGAGCGCCTGCCCCTGCCCTCGTTCCCGCGAGGCCAACCCTCTCTAAGAAGGCCCTGGTCCTTCCTTTTATAGGTGTAAGGAGAGGATCCAGGTGTACAAATGGGGGTGTAGCAAGGTGCTACGTGTCTAGCGGGGGAGAGCTAGTGCCCTAAGTACATGCCAAGGTGGCAGCCGGAGAGATCTTGGCACCCAGCTGGTGTGGCGTCGTGGCTGTCGGAGAAGCAATGGAGCCTGGCGGAGGGACAGCTGTCGGTGTGGTTGGGCCCTTGCTGACGTCCCCTTGCTTCCGTAAGGGAGCTGAGAGTCGCCGTCGTCATGGATCCAGCGGGGCGCCATCATTGCCTATCTGGCGGAGCCAGCCAGATGGACGTTGGTCTTGTTCTCTGTGGCCCGAGTCGGCTCGGGGTAGGGTGATGATGGCGCTTCCTGTCGACGTGGCGGACTCGTGCCCTAGGTCGGGCGACGTGGAGGCTCCTCCGAAGCTGAGGTCGAGTCTGTCCTGCATGGCCGAGGCCGAGCCCGAGCTCCTGGGTCGGGCGAGGCGGAGGTCGTTCGGCAGAGGCCAGGGCGGAGTCCGAGCCCTGGGTCGGGCGAAGCGGAGTTCGTCGTCTTCCGGGGCCTTAGCCCGAGTCCGAGCCCTGGGTCGGGCGGAGCGGAGTTCGTCGTCTTCCGGGGCCTTAGCCCGAGTCCGAGCCCTGGGTCGGGCGGAGCGGAGTTCGCCGTCTTCCGGGGCCTTAGCCCGAGTCCGAGCCCTGGGTCGGGCGGAGCGGAGTTCGCCGTCTTCCGGGGCCTTAGCCCGAGTCCGAGCCCTGGGTCGGGCGGAGCAGAGTTCACCGTCTTCCGGGGCCTTAGCCCGAGTCCGAGCCCTGGGTCGAGCGGAGCTTCCTATGGCGCTTTTGGCCAAGCCTGGCCGCCCGTCAGTCTCACTCTTTGCGTTAAATGCCCCAGTGACTTGGTCGGTCGGTGCGGTGATTTAGTCAGGGTTGCTTCTTAACGAAGGCAAGGCCTCGGGCGAGCCGGAGATGCGTCTGCCGTAAAAGAGGAGGCCTCGGGCGAGACGGAAACACCTCAGGGTTGGCTGCCCTTGCCCGAGGCTAGGCTCGGGCGTGGCATGATCGAGTCGCTCGTATGGACTGATCCCTGACTTAATCAAACCCATCAGGCCTCTGCAGCTTTATGCTGATGGGGGTTACCAGCTGAGAATTAGGCGTCTTGAGGGTACCCCTAATTATGGTCCCCGACAGCTGCTGAAAAACATAAATAAATCTGGGTGAATACACTAGGTATTCCGTAAGCCCACCCGGCTCCCGTAAAGAGAAAGAGACCTATATCATACATGCTTCATATGGTGGAGTTGAAGTTACTCTTCTTTTTCTTAGAGAAAGGCAGTACTTGTTTTTAGGGCTTTCCTAAAGAATAGAAATAACAAGCTGCTTACCCACCACTGAGCTTCCCGCTCCCGTGGCACCATTTTCTTTTCTAGAGACACACCCACACACACGTATTTCCCTGTTCCAGGATGTTGTAGAAACACTAATTGTCATACCACACCAGACTCGTCCATACCAGTGGACACGGACTATTCAAATAGGTTTAAACTCTGCGCAGAGGGGTACACTTTACCCACTAGTCCGGCTCTGCGATCTCATGGCCAATGAGATCCGAATCCGAATCTTTTTCCTTCCTCGCACATTCTAACCTTAACGGTTATACCGGAAGGAGTCAGGCCACTGCCATGTCCAAACCGAACAAAACATTCCCCCTCCTTATCCTCCCGGTGCTCCCCAGCCTTCATAACCCTGGGGTTGGACCGTACGAGTTCAGATCGAGTGACCGCCCACACAGCCTCGAGTGGTTGTACTTTTCATGAGTACAGGTAGTGAATGATGACAAACTGGTCCTTATATGAGAGGACAATCCTTCTGCTCACGCCTAAACCAACTGAGCCATCACCTTAGGCCCTCCCCTAAACCAGGGAGTCCCTGATCATCCCACTCACAAGGTGATGAGGGTGAATACCCTTCATCGCACACTTTTGGAAAACATAGTTGGTTACAACCATTTCCCATCCCATATCTTGTTGTCAAAAGGTATTAGTTAATGCAGGCTATCTCATCCTCACCATGCAAATAGATTCCATCCCTTAGTCCCTGCTTAGGTAGTGGTAGAGAGAATAGGTAAATTATGCATCAAGGGAAGGATGGACTTGCCTTCGTCGAAGCTTTCTTGGCACAAAAGATTTATCTCGGAGGGGTCGGGTTCCTGCCCTTCTTCCAGAGCTACAAATTCCGGAGGATCGGATCCCTCTTCCGCTAACAAGCACAGATAAAACAATACATCAATCATGGTGACTTAGTGGGGTGTGCCAATTATTATACCTTATTATTTTTGTGCCCTATAATTTATTTAAACTATTTTTGGTGCATAAAATATTAGCATATAATTATATATGTGGAAATGGGAAAAAGAAATGGGAAAAGAAAAAGGAAAGGGATTTCCTGCTCGCTGGGCCGGGGGGTGTTTTCGGCCCAGCCGAGTGCGAGCGCGACAGGCGACCCAGCCGGCCCACGAAGGAGGGCGTGGGCCCACGCGTCAGCTAGAGGAGGGGGGGTTAACGGCGCGGAGCGGGCGACGGAGGGGGGGGTGAACCGGTCGGCTCGACCACCGGTGATGCCCGCGGCGATTCTCCGCCAGGATCCCGGTTTCGCGACGAGGAAGTGGTGGCGAGGCACGGGTGGGGGTAGGGGGTCACGGGGGTGGGGTCAATTGGACCGGCGGAGGCCTAGGGTGGCCGGTCCATGGCACGGTGGCAGGCGCTCACGGCCGTGAGGTCGCCAGCGAGGCAGCCGAGCACAATAGGAGGTGGGGAGGGGTGCATTGCGTTCATGAGGGAGTGGCGAAGCTCAAGAACCATATGAATTGAACTAGGACTTAGCAGAGGGAGGAGGTCGGAGCTCACCGGAGAGGGGAGAGACGACGGCGCCGAGTCCGATTGAGCACGAGGGAGGGAGGTGGAGTGGCTGAGGCCTGGTGTGGTGGAAGGCGGAGCTCGGGCGGTCCCTTGTATAGGTGCCCGGGAGGGGGGGGAGGGAGGAAGGACGGCAACGCCGACGAGCTAGCCATGCTAGCGGTGATGGAGCAAACAACGATGGGATGGCTCGGGCAGGTGAGGGGTGAGGGGACGGCTTGGGTACAGTGGTGGGGAGGTAGCTGAGGTCGGTGTGCGCGTTAATGGCGAGGAGACGGGGCAGGCGGTGGTCGGCGGCGACCGCGCCGGTGAAGGCATGGGCGGGACGAGGGATCTAACAAGCGGGCCCGGGCTGTCAGCGGGAGAGCGGCGCGAGAGGGAGAGGGGAGGAGCCGTTGACCGGTGGGGCCGGGCTGTCAGGCGCGGCGCGGGCACGGGCGTTGCTGGGCTGCTTGGGCCGCGGGAGGAGAGGGGGGGAAGTGGGCGTGGCTTGGGCCGGATACGGCCCAGCCATGGGGGGGAAGGGTTTTTTTTCCTTTTTCTTTTTCTATTTTCTATTTTCTATTTCTCATTTCTATTTTCTTTTTATCTCCTTTTCCTTTGAACAACAATTAGCTAAATAATCTTAGGTGCTAAAAAAATATAATCTATGTGAGGTGCTCTAATAATCAAAGTGTATGCATATGACCTAAGGGTGAAGTTTAGGGAGAAAATAGAAATAAGGGGGTTTAGGAGATTAGGGTTCCAAACCTTGGGTTGAGATTTTTGGGATGTTACAAACCTACCCCACTTAAAGGAATCTCACCCTCGAGATTTAGGCTGGATTTGAGAAAAGATAAGGGTATTCCCTCCTCAAAGAGTCCTCACTCTCCCAGGTAGCTTCCTCTTCTCCTTCTCCGCTCCACTGAACCTTACAGAGCCTCACTTCTGAGTTGCAGGTCTTCCGGATTGCTGAATCAAGAATCTTTATTGGCTTCTCACGGTACTGAAGATCTTTTTGAATCTGTATTGCCTCTTCTTTGATGTGACTTTCTGGTGCTTGCAGGCATATGCGGAGCTGGGACACGTGAAACACATTGTGGATGTCAGACATGGATTTTGGTAAATCAAGACGGTATGCTGTGGGTCCTACTCTGCCAATGATGGGATAGGGGCCGACGAATCATGGTGCTAGCTTCCCTTTCACCTGGAATCTTCTGACACCACGCATCAGGGAGACCTTGAGGTAGACAAAGGCTCCTTCCTCAAATCTGAGTTCTCTCCACCTGTTGTCCGCATAACTCTTCTGCCGACTCTGAGCTTCAAGTAATCTTCTGCGGATCAGGGCAACTTTCTCCTCAGCCTCTTTGACAAAGGCAGGTCCTTCCAATGCCTTTTCCCCTATGTTGGACCACATGATAAGGGTCTGGCATTTTCGTCCATACAATGCTTCGAACGGTGACATCTTGATGCTGGCCTGATGGCTGTTATTATACGAGAACTCCGCATAAGGTAAACTAGATTCCCAACTTCTATCGAATGTTAACACACAGGCTCTTAATAGATCTTCGAGGACCTTGTTGACCCTTTCTGTCTGCCCATCTGTCTGAGGGTGATAGGCGGTGCTGAAGTCCAGCTTGGTGCCCATAGCTTTCTAAAGGCTTGTCCAGAATTTGGAGGTGAACTGGGTTCCTCGGTCTGACACTATCTTTCTTGGAATGCCATGGAGTCTGACTATCTCTTTGAGATAAATTTGGGCAAGGGTGGCTCCTCCAAAGGTAGTTTTCACTGGGATAAAATGGGCCACCTTGGTAAGACGGTCTATTATCACCAAGATAGAGTCATTCCCTTTTTGCGTCCGGGGTAGTCCGGTTACAAAATCCATGCCTATTTCTTCCCACTTCCATTCAGGCACTGGGAGGGGTTGCAATAGGCCTGCAGGCTTCTGGTGCTCGGCCTTCGTTCGTTGGCAGGTGTCACACCGGGCCACATACTGTGCTATCTCTTTCTTCATCCCTCTCCATCAGTATCTGGTTTTGAGGTCTAGGTACATCTTGGTAGTCCCTGGGTGGATGGAGTAGGCTAAGTTGTGAGCTTCCTCGAGCAGGACTTCTCGTGCCTCCCCTTTTGGTACACACAGACGATTCTTGAACCAAAGGGCTCCTTGTTCATCTGTCCTGAGGTCCAGAAGTTGTTCTTTGCGAGCTTTTTCCACAAGTCTTGCTGTCTCTGAGTCTAGGCGTTAAGCTTTGCATATGAGGTCTTCTAGCATTGGTTTGACTTCGAGGCTGCCGTTGTTTCCAAAACATGCATTCAGTTGAGCTGATTCCTTCTTCCAATCTTCTAAAAAGTTGGTTCCCTTTATCCCGAAAGGTTTTCGGCTGAGGGCGTCTGCTACCACGTTGGCCTTTCTGGGGTGGTAATGAATCTCAAGGTCATAATCTTTGATCAGTTCCAGCCATCTTCTTTGACGGAGGTTGAGATCTGGCTGAGTGAAGATATACCTCAGACTCTTGTGATCGGTGAAGACGTGACATTTGTTCCCAATTAGGTAGTGCCTCCATATCTTCAGGGCATGCACTATGGCTGCCAATTCCAAATCATGGGTGGGGTAATTCTGCTCATGCGGCTTGAGTAGGCGCGATGCAAAAGCAATGACTTTCTCGTTTTGCATCAGCACACACCCTAAGCCTTGCCTCGAGGCATCACAGAAGACGACGAAGTCCTGATGTATATCCGGTAGTGTCAAAACGGGTGCGGTCGTGAGCTTCTCCTTTATGATCTGGAAACTTCCTTCACACTTCGGGGTCCACACAAACTTATGGTCTTTCTTGAGGAGTTCGGTCATAGGTCTTGCTATGCCGGAGAATCCCTTGATAAAGCGACGGTAATATCCTGCCATTCCTAGAAAGCTTCGAACTTCACTGACGTTGGATGGCTGCCTCCATTTTGATACTGCTTCTACCTTGGAAGGGTCTACTTCTATTCCTTCTGCGGTCAAGATATGCCCAAGGAAGGCTATCTTTTCCAACCAGAATTCGCATTTACTGAGCTTGGCATAAAGTTGGTGTGCCCTAAGTTTTTCGAGGACGGTCCGGAGGTGACGCTTATGGTCTTTGTGGTTCTTGGAGTAGATAAGGATGTCGTCAATGAAGACTACGACAAACTTATCCGGCTCTTCCATAAACACCTTATTCATGAGGTTCATGAAAAAGGCGGGTGCGTTTGTCAGTCCGAAAGGCATCACTGTGAATTCATATTGTCTGTACCGGGTGACAAATGCAGTCTTCTAAATATCTGCTTCCTTGATTCTCAACTGGTGATAACCAGATCTTAGGTCTATCTTGGAGAAGAATTTGGCCCCTTGAAGCTGATCTAAGAGGTCGTCGATCTGAGGGAGTGGATACTTGTTCTTGATTGTGACTTCATTTAACGATCGATAATCAATACACATCCTCATACTTCCATCCTTCTTAGAGACGAAAAGGACTGGTGCTCCCCAAGGGGATGAGCTGGGACGAATGTACCCTTTTTGTTGAAGATCTGCGATTTGGAGCTTCAATTCTGCTAACTCGGTAGGAGCCATGCGGTATGGTCTCTTTGCGATGGGCGCTGTTCCAGGAATCAGATCTATGTAGAATTCCACTTCTCTTTCTGGTGGCATTCCTGGCAACTCTTTCGGGAACACATCCATGAATTCTTCTATCACTGGTATGCTTTCTGTTGCTAAATTAAACATCATTGGATCATTGGTGGGTGGCTGAGCCTGACAAGAGACTGACTTTCCTTGGTGGTCTGTGAGAAAGACTGTCTTGTTTGCGCAACTGATGATACCTTTGTGCTTGGTCAACAAATCCATTCCTAAGATCACATCAATCCCTTGGGATGGCAAGACGGTTAAGTCTGCCGAGAATACTACCCCACTTAAAAGAATTCTGACTTGGGAGCATTTGAGCTAGCATAGAAGGTCCGACCATGGGGTTCGGGTGACCAAGGGAATCTCTAGAGGGGTAGAGGGGATACCATGCTTTTCCACAAAACTAGTGGCTATAAAAGAATGGGATGCTCCTGAATCGAAAAGTACAGTAGCGGTAGTAAATTCAACAAGGAACTCACCAAGCACTACTCCTGGAGCTTGCTGAGCCTCCTGAGCATCGACGTGATTTACTCGTGCCCTTCCTTGATACTGGGTCTTGTTCTGTTGGCTAATGGAGGAGGGCGCCTTGGGGGCGGGTGCTGAGGTATTCTTGGGGCCATTCACCGAGTTGGAGTAAGCAGGTCCTGATGGCTTCAGCTGGGGACAGTTGTTCTTGAAGTGACTGGGATATCCGCAGTGCCAACACTCATTCGCTGGTGGTTGATTGCTTGCAACTGAGGGGGCATGAAAGGAGCTCTGACTCTGCTGACTGAACCGTGACGGGGTGGGTCCAGCTACTCTACTGAAGCTTGGTCCCTTGGGTGGAAATCCAAAGGATCGAGTTTTCTGGTGCCGGTCTTGCTGTTGAGCTCGAAGGACTTGGAATTTTTTCTTGAGATGGCCTTTTTCTTCTTCCTTTGCCCTTTCCACTTGCATGGCTTTGTTGGAGAGGTGTGAGAAACTGAGGAAGTCTTGGCTGGCTAGGATGGTCTTGAGTTCTGGTCTAAGCCCCTTCAGAAAGCGGGCCATCTTCTTGACTTCGGTGCTGACGTCATCCGGCGCGTAGCGGGCCAATTCTGTGAATTTGTGCATGTACTCACTGACAGATCTTCTGTCTTGAGTTAGTTCCCGGAATTCATCTTCCTTGAGCTGAACGATCCCTTGGGGCACATGGTGCTCCCGGAAAGCCGTTTCAAACTCTGCCCAGGTAGCCTCTCTAATGGTAACATTGAAGGTATCCCACCAGGCTAAGGCCATTCCAGAAAGTTGATGAGCAGCCAGTTGAACACACTGATTTTCCGGGCATCCGATGGCTTCCAGCTTTCTTTTAATCGTGCGTAGCCAATCGTCAGCATTGAGGGGATTGCTAGATCCAGCAAACGTGGGAGGCTTGAGCCTCAGGAAATCTCCCATCCTGTCTTGTGGTCTTCCACCATTTGGGCGATGATTTTCTAGACTTCGAGTGAGGACCTCGATGAGTCGGGTTTGGTTGGCTAGAACCTTGGCTAAATCTAAGGGTAGTTCTGGAGGTGCGAGGAGGTGGGTCTCACTTTCTTCTCTACCGACTTCTCTTTCAGCTCTTAGGGGAAACCCTGCTCCAATCCCGGAGGCGGTAGGCGTGGTTTTATCCGAAGCCATCTGCCAGGGGGAGAGAGTCACTATTATGCACATGTCAATTGTTTTCAACCAAGTTATTTTTTTCATTACACCAATACATTACAAGCATACAGCTACTACAAGTTGTACTACACGCGAGCATTCTCTGAGGTACTACCGAACTCTTTTTCTAAAGTGTCCCCAAATTCCTTGAGAAGGTCATCAAGGCTAGCTAGGGACATATCCTCGACGTCGGACAAATTCTCTATCCTGGCAGGAGTTGGTGCTGGAGGGGCCTTCTTCCTCCGCTCAGCTTGGCCTCCTTGGTTCTTGGTCTTCTTTTGGATTTTCTTTGTGGGGGCGAGCTTCTTCAGCTTCTTATCATAATCCATTTTTAGGGTTTGGTAGGCTTCATGGGTGTTGGCCTCCTCGCCTTCTGCTATATCGAGACACTCTTGGAGGGATGCCTTCTCCTTCTTAAGTTCCTTGACCTGCTATTCTAAGCTTTCCACCCGGGAGTTTAGGTGGGTGCAGTGGGAGGAAAGATCATCGTAGTGGTTATCGAGAGTGTGGAGGTATCCGGCCATGTAGACAATGGTGGGGTCATCCTCGGTAGGGTCTCTCCCTGACAAGGCCTGAAGTCTTTTCCTCCAGGTGGGTGTATTTTTGTTGCTAGGTGGGAAGTAACGAAGGGGGGTTTCAAAGATTTCTCTCTTGTAGTTTTGTCATAGCTGTTTAAGGGCTTTTCGGGCAACACTTTTGCAAGTGTCTAGGAAGCGGTGCCCGATGAAGGTGACTTGGAAGGGAGGGTGGTTTGGGTAACTTCGGCTTTCTCCCAGGTAGACCGCCATAGAGCACTTCTCCATTCCATTTTCGCAGTATTCCTTCCAGACATATTCGGGCTTCTTGCGGATCCCCATGCATAGCGCGCAACTCCGTAGGAGGTGAGGAAATCCTTCCTCCTCTGAGCAGTAGGATGTCCTAATGACCCAAGAGCCTTCCATCTGGTAGGAGAAAAGAAGGGTCCGTTAATATTGGGGAAAGGAGAGAAGGTATTTCTTAGGGGTAATAGGTGTTTTCTTGTTAAGGCAACTTTTAAGGTCAGGGCTGCGGTCTACGGCCAGTCCTATGGGCTCTGATACCACCTGAAGTGTCCTGATCCTTTGGGACTCAAATGTGATGCAATTACTAGTCCCAGGAGGCTAGTAACCACATTCCTTACTTCAAATAGTACAGAGTTTGAGTAAATGTTATTACAACACCAGGGTACAAGCTCAAGAGAGCCAGAAATATAAAACACAGTGGAAGATAAACTAGCCCAGGCCACAGGCAGAACTGGGTGAAGACACAGCCCTCTCAATCAAGCATAACAGAAAAGAAGTATTCAGCTGCTGAAAAACATAAATAAATCTGGGTGAATACACTAGGTATTCCGCATGCCCACCCGGCTCTCGTAAAGAGAAAGAGACCTATATCATAAATGCTTCATATGGTGGAGTTGAAGTCACTCTTCTTTTTATTAGAGAAAGGCAGTACTTGTTTTTAGGGCTTTCCCGAAGAATAGAAATAACACGCTGCTTACCCACCACTGAGCTTCCCGCTCCCGTGGCACCATTTTCTTTTCCAGAGACACACCCACACACACGTATTTCCCTATTCCCGGATGTTGTAGAAACACTAATTGTCATACCACACCAGACTCGTCCATACCAGTGGACACGGACTATTCGAATAGGTTTAAACTCTGCGCAGAGGGGTACACTTTACCCACTAGTCCGGCTCTGCGATCTCATGGCCAATGAGATCCGAAACCGAATCTCTTTCCTTCCTCGCACGTCCTAACCTTAACGGTTATACCTGAAGGAGTTAGGCCACCGCCATGTCCAAACCGAACAAAACATTCCCCCTCCTTATCCTCCCGGTGCTCCCCAGCATTCATAACCCTGGGGTTGGACCGTACGAGTTCAGATCGAGTGACTGCCCACACAGCCTCGAGTGGTTGTACTTTTCATGAGTACAGGTAGTGAAGGATGACAAACTGGTCCTTATATGAGAGGACAATCCTTCTGCTCATGCCTAAACCACCTGAGCCATCACCTTAGGCCCTCCCTTACAGCAGGGAGTCCCTGATCATCCCACTCACCAGGTGATGAGGGTGAATACCCTTCATTGCACACTTTTTGAAAACATAGTTGGTTACAACCATTTCCCATCCCATATCTTGTGGTCAAAAGGTATTAGTTAATGCGGGCTATCTCATGCTCACCATGCAAATAGATTCCATCCCTTAGTCCTGGCTTAGGTAGTGGTAGAGAGGATAGGTAAATTATGCATCAAGGGAAGGATGGACTTGCCTTCGTCGAAGCTTTCTTGGCACAAAAGATTTATCTCGGAGGGGTCGGGTTCCCGCCCTTCTTTCGGAGCTACAAATTCTGGAGGATCGGATCCCTCTTCCGCTAACAAGCACAGATAAAACAATACATCAATCATGGTGACTTAGTGGGGTGTGCCAATTCTTATACCTTATTATTTTTGTGCCCTATAATTTATTTAAACTATTTTTGGTGCATAAAATATCAGCATATAATTATATATGTGGAAATGGGAAAAAGAAATGGGAAAAGAAAAAGGAAAGGGATTTCCTGCTCGTTGGGCTAGGGGGTGTTTTCGGCCTAGCCGAGCGCGAGCGCGCGCGGGTGCGGCAGGCGGCCCAGCCGGCCCACGATGGAACAGCGCAGCGCGGGCGGACGCCGTGGGCATGGGCCCACGCGTCAGCGAGAGGAGGGGGGTTAACGGTGCGGAGCGGGCGACGGGGGGGGGGGGGGGGTGAACCGGTCGGCACGACCGCCGGTGATGCCCGCGGCGGTTCTCTGCCGGGATCCCGGTTTCACGATGAGGAAGTGGTGGCGAGGCACGGGTGGGGGTAGGGGGTCACGGGGGTGGGGTCAATTGGACCGGCGGAGGCCTAGGGTGGCCAGTCCATGGCGCGGTGGCGGGCGCTCGCGGCGGTGAGGTCGCCGGCGAGGCAGCCGAGCGCAATAGGAGGTGGGGAGGGGTGCATTGCGTTCGTGAGGGAGTGGCTAAGCTCAAGAACCATATGAATTGAACTGGGACTTAGCAGAGGGAGGAGGTCGGAGCTCACCGGAGAGGGGAGAGACGATGGTGCCGAGTCCGATTGAGCTCGAGGGAGGGAGGTGGAGTGGCTGAGGCCTGGTGTGGTGGAAGGCGAAGCTCGGGCGGTCCCTTTTATAGGCGCCCGGGAGGGGGGAAGGGAGGAAGGACGGCAACGCCGATGAGCTAGCCATGCTAGCGGTGATGGAGCAAACGACGATGGGATGGCTCGGGCAGGCGAGGGGTGAGGGGACGGCTCGGGTACAGTGGCGGGGAGGTAGCTGAGGCCGGTGCGCGCGTTAATGGCGAGGAGACGGGGCGGGCGGTGGTCAGTGGCGACCGCGCCGGTGAAGGCATGGGCGGGACGAGGGATCAGACAAGTGGGCCCGGGCTGTCAGCGGGAGAGTGGCGCAAGAGGGAGAGGGGAGGAGCCACTGACCGATGGGGCCGGGCTGTCAGGCGCGGCGCGGGCGCAGGTGTTGCTAGGCTGCTTGGGCCGCGGGAGGAGAGGGGGGAAGCGGGCGCGGCTTGGGCCGGTTACGGCCCAGCCGAGGGGGGGAAGGGTTTTTTCCTTTTTCTTTTCTATTTTCTATTTCTCATTTCTATTTTCTTTTTATCTCCTTTTCCTTTGAATAACAATTAGCTAAATAATCTTAGGTGCTAAAAAATATATAATCTATGTGAGGTGCTCTAACAATCAAAGTGTATGCATATGACCTAAGGGTGAAGTTTAGGGAGAAAATAGAAATAAGGGGGTTTAGGAGATTAGGGTTCCAAACCTTGGGTTGAGATTTTGGGATGTTACAAAACCGGACAAAACATTCCCCCTCCTTATCCTCCCGGTGCTCCCCAGTCTTCATAACCCTGGGGTTGGACCGTACGAGTTCAGATTGAGTGACTGCCCACACAGTCTCGAGTGGTTGTACTTATCATGAGTACAGGTAGTGAAAGATGACAAACCGGTCCTTATATGAGGGACAATCCTTCTGCTCACGCCTAAACCAGCTGAGCCTTCGCCTTAGGCCCTCCCCTAAACCAGGGAGTCCCTGATCATCCCACTCACAAGTTGATGAGGGTGAATACCCTTCATCGCACACTTTTTTTTTGAAAACCCCGCTTAGTGAAACACACTGCCCTTTTTCCCATTCCACATTTTGTATTCAAAAGATGTTTATTAATGCGAGTTATCTCTCTGCTCACAATGCAAATATTCTATCCCTTAATCCCGGCTTAGGTAGTGGTAGAAGAAATAGGTAATTTATGCATCAAGGGAAGGATGGACTTGCCTTCGTCGAAGCTTTCCTGGCACAAAAGATTTATCTCCGGGAGGTCAGGCTCCTGCCCTTCTTCCGGGGCTACGGGTTCCAGATCGATGGTCTCCGCTTCTTCTAGTAAAACAAGCAATAAACAATACATGAAACAGTGGTTTACTGAGTGGAGTGTGTCAAAATCTAACATTATCATTTTATGTGACTTAGAAGGTGTTTTGATAATTTTTGGTACATAAAGTATCAAAATATAAATAACTAAAGGGGAAAAGATGGAAAAGAAAAAAAAGAAAAGGGTTTTCGGCTCAGTTTGGCCGGGGGCGAATTCCGGCCCAGCCGGGTGCAGGGGTGCGCGCGGGCACGAGCGCGCCGGTGCAGCACGGCCCACGGGCGAGAACGGCGTGGCCGCGCGAGAAACAGCATCGTGGCCATGGGGCCCACGCGCTAGGGAGAGCGGGAGGGGAGACGGTGTCAGCGGCTGACGGGGCAGGGGGCAAACCGGCCGACCGTAGGGAAAACCCGGCCACCGACGGGTTCGACGGCGATTCGCCGCCAGTGACCCGGTTCTCGGGCATCAGGCAGGCGCCCTAGCACGAGGAGGGGCCGGCGAGCATAATGGTGGGTTCAATTTTGCCAGAGGCGGTTGGGAGGAAGCTGACCGCGGTGAGGTGGCAGAGCTTCACGGCGGGAGTCGTCGCCGGCGAGGCTTGGGTGGTGATTGGGGGCAGGTGAGTGGCGTTCTGAGTCCGTGGCGGTGTGGCGAAGCTATTGAGCCTAGTGAATTGCCCGCTGAACAACCAGAGGGAGGGGGAGAGAAGGAGCTTACTGGCGCGAAGGGAGGGGCGGCGGAGCCGGTGTGGTGGAGCTCGGGGCAACCTTTTTATAGGCGCCTGAGGGGAGGGGGAGTAGCGGTGTTAGGTGGACGTCGGTGAGGTGCACAGCGACGGAGTAATGGCGCACAGCGGCGGCGACGGGACCTCACGGCGGGGCAGTGCCGTGCGAGGACGCGACCACAGGGAGCGAGGACAAAGTGGCATTGAACTTTGCCGTGCGGTGAGTGCAGGCGAGGAGGGGGAGAGGACAGTGGCCGGCGGCGATCGCGCTGAAGCCAAGCGCGGCGAGGGAGAAGAGGTGGCTGACAGGCAGGGCCGGCTTGTCAGCGAGAGAGAGAGCGATAGTGAGAGCGGGCTGACGGGTGGGGTCGACTCGTCAGCGAGAGAGAGAGAGAGAGAGAGAGAGCTCGCAGGGCGGGCTGGCGCGCGCGGAAGCAGGCCGGAGATGTGCCGAAGGGGGGGAGTCGCAGGCGCGGGGAGAGGGAGGCCGCGGGTTTGGGCCGAGAATCGGCCCAGCCAGGGGGAAAGGTTTCTCCTTTTTTATTTTAATTTCTAATTTCCATTTTCTATTTCTATTTCTTTTATCTCCTTTCTTCTTGAGCAATTAATTAACTAGGTAATCTTAGGTGCTAAAAACATCATCTATGTGAGGTGCTTCTAATCAAACAGAGTGTATGCATATGATGAGAAGACCTATGGGGAGATTAGGGAGAGATAAATAGGGGGGGTTAGATTAGGGTTCCAAACCTCAGTTGGAATTTTGGGATGTTACACTCTCCCTCTCTTACTACTGTGATTCTCTTGTGACAAACTTGTAAGGGCGAGAGGCTCCAATCTGTGGAGATTCCTCGCAAACGGGAGAAAGACTATAAGGAAGAAAGTCGTGGTATTCAAGTTGATCATTGGATCGCTTGAAAGGGGTAGAGTGCAACCCTCGTCCATTGGGACGCCACAACGTGGAAGTAGGCAAGTGTTACTTGGCCGAACCACGAGATAAAAATCGCGTGTCTTGTGTGTTGCTTCTTGTGATTGCGTTGTTCGCACGAGCGTATTCTATTGCCACTTGATTTCACTAACTCCTTAACAATCAAGTTCGTGGCTATTTAGTGTTTAATTTTACAGGATCACCTATTCAACCCCCCCTCTAGGTGCTCTCAAAGATGTTTCCTCACCAAATTTCGGCACTGTGGTCGTTTCAATGTATCTAGGCCTGTGGGTCAAAACTTTGATTTTCTTGCCCTATAGCGCGACAGGAATGGCCGAAGTGGCAGCTTTCCTCTTTTTTCCTTGCCTCCGCGAAGGATAGCAATAATCAGGATTTATGAAACCAATCGCATCAAAAACTCTGTTCAATCTTTTCTTCATCCGACCCCCGAAGGCTGAAGACAAAGCATCGTCTTCGGCTTTGGTATATGCCCCAAGCAACTCGTCGCTAGTAGCCTCAATGCTTTTTAGCCAGTCGTCGTTTGGTTCGTCAAACTGGTCTCTAAATCTGAAGGTGTGTTTCAAGCGAAGCAATCCACCTTCGCTGGACCCGATAACAGTCTCCTTCGACATTTCCCAGCTATCCACAAGTGGCCATACCCTGTAAGCTATGTGCTCTTGGATCAAGTCCCGTGTACCAATGAAAGCACAGACATTGCTGAAGGCTTTTTGACATGCTTCGTCATCATTTTTAATCGCCACCCTCGGCCTTCAAAGGCCGAAGCGAGACCAGATTGGGCGTTGGATAATTTCCTTAATGTCCTCCCTCTCAATCAGATTATTCTTGATATAAAACCATTCCTCCATCCAGGCCCCGGGCCACCTTTTCCAAAATGTTGGAACAGGGTAGCTTGCATTGGGACGGGCAATGAATCCATAACAACCGAAGTTATTGTGATACTGTTCTTTCCCAGTAGCCTTCATCTCATATAATAGTTCGTGCATATTGCAGAAGCACTTTGCGCTCGGTTCCAGCCCTTGGCTTCTCACAGCCCAAACAAACAACCCCATCCTAATTATAGCTTCGAGAGTAATTTCGTGGAGAAAGATCTAGAATATCTTCAATACTTCAACCATGAATTTGCTCAATGGGAACCGAAGGCCTGCCTTCAAAAAGCTTCGGTAAACAACAACTTCATTTTCTTTAGGAGCAGGGGCGGTGATGTCTCCTCCAATCCTCACAATAGACATATCACGAAAGTACCTTCCTCTCATGACGTCAACCTAACTTTGTTTAATGGTCGATCTCTCGAAGATAGTATGGCTTGGCCACTGTTGGAGACTTGTTCTCAAATGCTTAGAGTTAAGAACAAGGCAACATAAAAAGTGTTAAATGTTAAAGTCCTTCGTCCTTCAAGACATTATGTCCCTTCGAATATAATGAATTCTGGACGAAGGTTATGAAGAAAGAGACCTTCGTAAGTTCGATGGATGATGAAGAAGAATGCATATATGAAATATGAATAATAATACAGATATTATCATCAACTTATTTTTATTTTGCATTATCAGAATCATAATAATAAATTATGAATGTACCTTAGAATTGATGAAAAGTAAAGGTACAGGCGTGATGCGAAAAGCAAATGCCAAATCAGCGTGAACAGTACGGGAGTACTGTTCATCTATTTATAGGCACAGGACGTAGCCCGTGGAAAATTACATTAATGCCCTTTACATTTATAAATAACTCTATAGTGATTCTTCGAGGTCTAACTTGGCTTTTCATCATATAAGTCGGTTCCCCTTTTCTGCTGTCATACCGAAGCTTTTTCTGCGCATAGCTTCGTGATCATCTTATCCTTCGTCACGATCGCCTTCCGTCCTACTCAAGCTTTGTCTTGACCATACTCTTGTATACTCGTGACCCGATTCCGAAGGTACCTGTTCACATATTTCACTTGGAAAACATTGTCAAATCATGTTTTTGAGAACCTTCGGAAGCCGAAGGCCCCCAACAGTAGCCCCTCGCAATATTAATTTGCTGGAATGATAAATTCATATTGCGACATGGACGAAGGCTTTAAGCCGAAGGTCCAAAAAAACACCTTCCCTTTGCTAGAATAGCAACAGTCTTTGACAAGCGGGACCCTCCAGATTTCAACGCACTAGGTGTATAAATAAGAGCTCACCACCAGTTTATTTGGCACGCTCCCCTGCCATCTGCTTTTACTCACCCAACTTTTAGCCTACGCGCAACAACACTTGCTTGGCTTCTTAAATTTTTAAGCTTCGGTTTAGAGAGCACTTTCTCAGCGTTTGCGAAGATGTCTGAAGATAAGAAGGCTGTTGGTGATTCAAAGCTGAGCCTTTCTGAGGAGATGCATCTAGGCTTTCTTGAATCAATATCAAAGACTAATACAGAGAAGATTACTAGGGAGATTTTGGAGGGTTTATCTGAAGATACTGGTGACAGTGACAGTTATGATGTGGATAGTGGTGGTGAAGATTCCGAAGATCGACCTTGGCGACCAAGCCATGCGGTTTTTGGTAAATCCAGTATTAAAGAAAATCATCTTGTCAATATGAGGGGCAGATATTTTCGGGACTTGTCTGTTGTGAGGGCTGACGAAGGAGAGAAGACTTGTCCGACTCCCGAGGAAAATGAAGTCGTGATATTCCGAAGCTTCTTAAAGGCTGGACTGCGATTTCCCTTGAGCAGTTTTGTCGTGGAAATACTGAAGATATTTGAAATCTACCTTCACCAACTTACCCCCGAAGCAATCATAAGGATGAACATCTTTGTATGGGCCGTGAGGAGCCAAGGTTTGAAACCTAATGCAAAAAGCTTCTGCAACATACATGAGCTATTGTATGAGACAAAACCCTGGGGTAAAGAGCAGTATCACAACAATTTTGGCTGCTACAGCTTCGGCGCCCGGTCTGGGTCAAGCTGCCCCGTGCCAACCTTTCGAAAGAGGTGGCCCGGCGACTGGATGACGGAATGGTTTTATGTGAAAATGACTTGAAATCACGGGAAGATATTAAAGGTATCATTATGCGCCCTATCTGGCAACGCTTCGGCCTCTAGAAGCCGAAGGTGGAAATGAATGAAGCAGCCGAAGAATGCCGGAGAGCCTTCGGCGTTGTTTGCTCTTTTATTGGGACAAGGGATTTGGTACAAGAACACATTGCTTTCAGAGTATGGCCACTTGTGGAAAAGTGGGAAATGCCGGAGGAGACCATTAAAGAAACTGACGAAGGTGGACTAGTCAGGCTAAGATACACATTCAAATACGGAGATAAATTTGTTGAGCCAGACGATGACTGGTTGAAAAGTATTGAGGCCATAAGTGATGAATTGCTTGGGGTATACTCAAAGGCCGAAGATACTGCATTATCAGCGGCCTTCGGAGGCCGAAAGAAGAAGAGACTCAACTGAGTATTTGATGCAATTGGGTTTGTTTACCCCGACTACCATTATCCAACGCGGGGTCAAAAAAGAAAGAATACATCTTCTGCGAAGGAAACTGCTTCAGCCGCTCCTAGCGAGCCGGCGCCGAGGAGGAAAAAGGTAAAGGTTCTCACACACCGGCCACGTTATATTGAACCGGCCACAGTGCCTTAGTTTATTGGTGAGACCTCTTCGGCCACCGAAGCTAAAGAACCAACTCCACTGCCAAAAATCGAAGAGCTGGCCGAAGTGCCAGCAACAGAAAAAACAGAAGAACCGAGGACTGAAGAAACAAAGACATCAGAAATTTTAAGTCCTTCAGCAAAAATTGAGGCAGCAAAAAGCCAAAAGGGTCCAGCAGTGACCCCGAAAAGAAAAAGGATGGTTAATGTGCTGGATGTTTTGGAGACAATTAAGTCTTCAAGCGCAACTCCGAAGAAAATTGTTGAAACTTCCGAAGTGCATACTGAAGCCTTTGTTGCCGAAGCTTCAAAGCAACAATCTGAAACTGAAGCTGGGCCTTCAGAGCCCACCAAGGAAAAATCCTTGGAAGCCGAAGAAACAAAAATGGCAGAGCCACTTTTGGTTGAAGAAACTGGCACTGCTGCCCCCGAAGCATCCTCCAAAGCCCTCGATTATATTGTACGACATGCTTCGGGAAAAAGATTATCTGAAGAAGAGATTTTTGAAGCTAATCACTATGCCCGAGAACTGAAGTATCCAAAGGGGGCCTTAGTATTCAATGGTACAGACGAAGATGACTTCTTATACTGTCTCCCAGATAACAAAGAATTATCCGTCTGCTGGGAGATGGCTAGAAGTATGGGGTTCCCGAAGCTTGAAGCTGGCCTCTGTGCTATGACAAAGGACGATCTTGCAGATAGCCTCGCATATAATAGTCTGAAGGTATGAAAATTGTATATTTGGAAATTTATAATTTTTGAATTATTCTTTTATTCTTATACTAATTCTTTTCATATAGGGTTTAATACTTAGCAACGCTTTGAGAGCGCAAAGGAATGCTGAAGACGAGAGCTATAATATTGCTTTCAACAACCTACGAACAGAGGTTATTAAGCTGAGGAACGAAGCTTTGGAAAAAGATAAAATTCTGCTTACATTGGTGGATAAGATAAAGGAAGACGAAGCTACTTCTAAAGCTCAAGCTAAGGCTCAGAAGCACGAAATCGAGGATCTTCGGAAACAGTTAGCCAGAGCTAAAGAAGAACGCATACTTGAAGAGATGAAACGAGAACTTAGCGATCAATGGGCAAATCATTTGGAAGGAAACGTTGAAGAGCTTCGTGCATTCAAGAAAAGGTGCTATGACAAATCTATAGAATGCGTTAAGAAAATAAAAACTAGCTTCACCAGCGTTGGCGCATTCTCGAGCGAGGAAAACTTCACAAGGGGTAACCCCGAAGGCCCGATTGAATGGATCAATCACGAAGCTGAGGCCTTTGAGGAAATTTTGAATAGCCGCGGAGACATATGTGCCTTTTCGGGTGCCAGGGGGATTGCTACTATTTTGGAGAGGAAAGGCTGTGAGCATGTGAAATCTTTGGCACAATCCGAAACTGCCTTATCCTCCGAAGATATAAAAGACCCCTCGGCCGAAGCAAGCGTGGTTGGTGGAAATTTTTTCACCGACATCTGGGACAATGGTGGCCGGGAAATGGCCCAAGAAATTATTCAAAAAAGCGAAAAAGGCATCCATGATGCTAGAAAAGTAGCAGAGGCCGCTGAGAAAAGCGTAGAGCCCGAAGGGCAAATAGGTATTAACTAGTGGTTTTTGACTCTTTGTTGTAATTTTTTGATTTCGAACTTGTTCACGGTTTGTAATAGTAATAAATCCGTATCTACTCTTCCCTCAGAACCTGCTGAGTCATCTGCGAACCCCCACACGAAGGGGGATGACGAAATTAGACAAATGGCCGAAGCCATCATGGATAGAGTCGTTGATCAGCTTCTAAACGAAGCTGCAGAAGTAGTCTTAAGGGAAGATTAGATGATGTTGCAAAAACATTTAGAATGTAATGTTTGTTGAGAATCATGTGTAATATTGTGTAACTTGGAGTGTAATATATTAGCTGTTTATAGTTATATTCTTTGCGATGCATGAAACATTATATACATACCGTTTTTGAGCCTTCGGCGAAAAAACACCTTCCCTTCTTTTCATGCTTCGTAAATAATATCCGTGTTCTCATAAAATCAGTAGCCAATCCTCGTAAAATCAATAATCAATAGATCTTTCCATTTTAGAGTTTGACGAAGATATAACTCTTCAATGGCTATTGTTTGTGCCGTGTCACTATTTCTTCAAAACGATCTTCGAATATCAACATTGAGACCCCCCTTCTTGCGTTGTTGATGCATTATGATGTATGATGTTATGCTATGCAAATGATGTAATGATGTGATGTTATGCAAAATGATATTTGCCGAAGGTCGACATTTATTTTTCACTGTAAGCCTCCCTTAGGAGCTTCTTCACCTTTTACTTCAGCGGAATCAGCGTTTATTTTTCGCTGTAAGCCTCCCTTAGGAGCTTCTTCGCCTTTTACTTCAGCGGAATCAGCGTTTATTTTTCGTTGTAAGCCTCCCTTAGGAGCTTCTTCGCCTTTTACTTTCAGCGGAATCAGCGTTTATTTTTCGTTGTAAGCTCTGCATTCCCTTCGGAACGACTTTTGAGCAGAAAACTTACACTGCGCTCCCTTAGGAACGACTTTTTGCTGCTTCGAAGAAATTGCACTGTATTCCTTAGAACAAATTTTTGATGATTCGAAGGTCCTCCTTGCCACCATAAATTCTTATGCTTCGGCAACTTAAGCCTATGGAGAAGACATATTTTTATTACGGTAAAAAGCGAAACTGTTACAAGAGATTAAAAAACGATAAAAAGCACTTAAACTTCCCATAATTGTTCCTTATTAAAAAGAAAGTAAGACTGAAATGCAAAAATGCGAAAAGCCGCTGTCGAGGTAGGATATTTGTCAGTAAATATGCTTCGACTCTGGCATAGTGCTATTGACTGTGCGAGCTTCGGACTCCTCTCTGAAGTCCCGCTGAAGGTGAGTGTGCTGACTCCCTTCTGGCTGCTGACCTCGTTGCATTGGTGGTGGCGGCGGAGGCTGTTGCCAAGATGCTTGGGGTTGACTTGCCGAAGCAACAGAAGCTGCAGGGTGATTGCCTACATATTCTGGAATGTAAGGCGAATGGTACGAAGCAGTATGCATGACTTGCTTCGGCTGACTCTGTTGCGCTGCAGCTTCTGCTATCTCCTTTTGCTTCTGGATGGTAACATGGCACATTCTGGTGGTATGGCCCTTGTCTTCACCACAGAATAGGCAGTAAATTTTTCTTGGCTGGTCCCCAAATCTTCCCCCGAAGCCCCTGGCACCTCTGCCCCTTGGCGCTGGCGGCCGGAAAGAGCTTTGCTGCTGCCCCGAAGCTTGCGAGGAGCACTGTGGCCTTTGCTGTTGACTCCCTCTGTCATCACTTTGAGTAGAGTTGTGAATTGACCTGACGTGCCTCGGATGAAATCTTCCTCCGAAGCCCCTGGTCATTTCAGAGAACCTGAATGCCTCCTCCCTTCTTTGGCGAAAATCATTGTCAGCTCAAATATACTCGTCCATCTTCTGGAGCAGCTTCTCCAAAGTTTGAGGAGGCTTTCTGGCAAAGTACTGAGCTGAAGGTCCTGGGCGAAGCCCCTTGATCATGGCCTCAATGGCAATTTCATTGGGCACTGTTGGTGCCTGTGCCCTCATACACAGGAACCTTCGGACATACGCCTGAAGGTATTCTTCATGGTCCTGGGTGCACTGGAATAAAGCTTGAGTAGTGACTGGCTTCGTTTGAAACCCTTGGAAGCTGGTTATCAACATGTCCTTCAGCTTCTGCCATGAGGTGATTGTCCCTGGCCGAAGAGAGGAGTACCAGGTTTGTGCAACACTCCTGACAGCCATGACGAAAGACTTTGCCATGACCGCCGTGTTGCCACCATACGAAGATATGGTTGCTTCATAGCTCATCAAGAATTGCTTCGAGTCTGAATGACCGTCGTACATGGGGAGCTGGGGTGGCTTGTAAGACTGTGGCCAGGGTGTAGCCTGTAGTTCTGTTGACAGAGGAGAAGTATCATCAAAAGCAAAATTTCCATGATGGAAATCTTCATACCAATCGTCCTCGTTGTAGAAGCCCTCCTGATGAAGCTCTCTGCGCGGAGGCCTTCGGTTCTGGTCATCTTGAGCAAGATGACGAACTTCTTTAGAGGCTTCGTCAATCTACCTTTGTAGGTCAGCTAGACGAGCCATCTTTTCCTTCTTCCGTTGGATCTGTTGATGGAGCATCTCCAAGTTTTGGATTTCTTGATCCAAGTCGTCCTCCGGAGGCGTTGGACTGGTGGCCTTCCTCTTCTGGCTTCGGGCCTCCCTGAGAGAAAGGACATCCTGATTGGGATCCAACGGCTGCAGAGTGGCAGCCCCTGTGGCTGAAGCTTTCTTCGGCGGCATGACGAAGGTGATGCTTGCCGAAGATGTTCAAAACTCAAAAAATGGACGTGAGTTCACCGGAGGTGCGCGCCAATGTTGGAGACTTGTTCTCAAATGCTTAGAGTTAAGAACAAGGCAACATAAAAAGTGTTAAATGTTGAAGTCCTTCGTCCTTCAAGACATTATGTCCCTTCGGATATAATGAATTTCGGACGAAGGTTATGAAGAAAGAGTCCTTCGTAAGTTCGATGGATGATGAAGAAGAATGCATATATGAAATATGAATAATAATACAGATATTATCATCAACTTATTTTTATTTTGCATTATCAGAATCATAATAATAAATTATGAATGTACCTTAGAATTGATGAAAAGTAAAGGTACAGGCGTGATGCGAAAAGCAAATGCCAAATCAGCGTGAACAGTACGGGAGTACTGTTCATCTATTTATAGGCACAGGACGCAGCCCGTGGAAAATTACATTAATGCCCTTTACATTTATCAATAACTCTATAGTGATTCTTCGAGGTCTAACTTGGCTTTTCATCATATAAGTCGGTTCCCCTTTTCTGCTATCATATCGAAGCTTTTTCTGCGCATAGCTTCGTGATCATCTTATCCTTCGTCACGATCGCCTTCTGTCCTACTCAAGCTTCGTCTTGACCATACTCTTGTATACTCGTGACCCGATTCCGAGGGTACCTGTTCACATATTTCACTTGGAAAACATTGTCAAATCATGTTTTTGAGGACCTTCGGAAGCCGAAGGCCCCCAACAGCCGCCAGGGCCGATCTTCAGAATCTTCATCTCCACTCTCCACATCAAAGTCATCACTATCATCAGAATCTTTAGATAAATCCGCTATTATCTCCTTGGTGATATTCTCTGTATTCGTTTTTGCCATAGATTCATAAAACCCAGCAATAAATGGGTCCACGACCTTCTTCTCCTCAGCCACCTTCGTCACATCAAGAACCTTCTCCTCAGCCACCTTCGTCACATCAGAAACCTTCTTCTCCTCAGACATTTCTACAAAACTTCAGCATATCACAAAGTTTGAAAATCAAGCAAGAGCTGGTTGCAAGAGAATTAAAAGTTTGAGCAAATAACGCGAGAAACAGAAATGGCGTAACAAATGTCCCTGTCGAGCGTTTCTATTTATACGCCTAGTGCATTGCAACTTGGTGGGCCCCATTTGTCCTTGACTTTCGCTATTCTAGCAAAGGGAAGGTGTTTTTTCGGACCTTCGGCTTAAGGCCTTTGACCACGTCGCAGTCTGAATTTGTTGTTACAACAAATTAATACTGTGAGGGGCTACTGTTGGGGGCCTTTGTCTTTCGAAGGTCCTCAAAAACACGACTAACATGCTTTCCGAGTATAATATGTTGTCACAGGAGCCTTCAGTCTTAAGATGAAGCTGTGCACGGTATGAAAGGCGGTCTGAGAGAAGGATGAACCAGTGCCGAAGCTACTGGTGAAGAAGCTTCGGCTCAACGCAAAGGCAGCTATGGAGAATGGAACCGACATAAAAGGGAATATACCACTCAGTCCTCGATAAATTACTCCTTAGTTAGTAGTAAGTGTTGAGAACACAAATGTAATTTTATCCAGGCTACGTTCTATGCCTATAAATAGATGAACAGTAACACCATACTGTTCAGGGCTGACTTGTAATTGCTCGCACGTCACTTTTGGACTTTTGCCTTCTATCAAGCCGAAGGTATAAGATGTATTTCAATATTTGTCCATAATCATGTAATAAAAATGTTGATGATCTAATGATTTAATATAATCATTCATAGCCATTCATGTTCTTTTATGTCTCATATCTTCTTATTTTTTTACATATTGACATGATGAAGGTATGTTCTTCATGACCTTCGTCCGAAGATCATTATATCCTAAGGGATAGAGTGCTTCGAAGGACGAAGGTCTCTAATCAATAACATTTGTGTTGCCTTGTTCTTCGAAGCATTTGAGAACAAGTGACCAATAGATGAACTCTTGGATAGCCAAGAGGAATTTCTTATTAAAGAAAACAAGAAGTATGTTAAAGTATAAAATGCTAATGCTCAGAAGATAGAAAAATGTGAAAAGTTGACTAAGGAGCTTAGCATTTGCCATGACAATGTTTCCAACCTTAGAACTAAGAATGCTAGTCTAATTGCTAAGGTTGAAAAGTTAAATGTTTGTAATGATTCAATTGTCAGTCTTAGAAATGAAAATGCTAGTCTAAATGCTAAGATTGGTAAATTGAATGATACAATTTCTAGCCTTAGAGATGAAAATGCTAGATTAATTTCTAAGGTTAAAGATTTAAATGTTTGCAATAATTCTATTTCCTGTCTTAGAGATGAAAATGTCATGCTAAAATCTAAGATAGATGAATTAAATGTTTGCAAACCCTCTACATCTATTGTTGATCATGTTTCCATTTGCACTAGATGTAGAGATATTAATGTTGAAGCTATCAATGATCACCTTGCTTTAATTAAACAACAAAATGATCATATAGCTTAATTAACTGCTAAAATTGATGAGTATGAAATTGAAAATGAAAAGTTTAAATTTGCTAGAAGCATGCTCTATAATGGGAGATGCCCTGGCATTAAGGATGGCATTGGTTTCCAACAGGGAAGCAATGTCAAGCTTAATGCCCCTAAAAGATTGTCTAATTTTGTTAAGGGCAAGGCTCCCATGGTTCAGGAATGAGGTATGGCATTTGGTTCCACGTCCTAATCAAAATGTTGTAGGCACCAAGTGGGTATTCCGCAACAAGCAAGATGAGCATGGTGTGGTGATAAGAAACAAAGCCCGACTTGTGGCCAAGGGTTATTCACAAGTCGAAGGTTTGGATTTCGATGAAACTTATGCACCCATAGCTAGGCTTAAGTCAATTCGCATATTACTTGCCTATGCTACTTATCATGGCTTTAAGCTTTACCAAATGGACGTGAAAAGTGCCTTCCTCAATGGACCAATCAAGGAAGAGGTCTATGTTGAGCAACCTCTCGGCTTTGAAGATAGTGAGTACCCTAACCATGTTTACAAACTCTCAAAGGCGCTTTATGGGCTCAAGCAAGCCCCAAGAGCATGGTATGAATGCCTGCGAGATTTTCTTATCACTAATGCCTTCAAAGTCGGTAAAGACGATCCTACACTCTTTACTAAAACTGTTGAAAAACACATGTTCATATGCCAAATCTATGTTGACGATATCATATTTGGGTCTACTAACAAGTCTACTTGTGAAGAGTGTAGTAGGATTATGGTTCAAAAATTCGAGATGTCAATGATGGGGGAGTTGAGATATTTCTTAGGATTTCAAATCAAGCAACTCCAGGATGGCACCTTCATCAGCCAAACAAAGTATATTCAAGACATAATTAAGAAGTTTGGAATGAAGGATGGCAAGCCCATCAAGACACCCATGGGAACTAATGGGCATCTCGACCTCGACACAGGAGGTAAATCCGTAGATCAAAATGTATATCGGTCGATGATAGGGTCTTTACTCTATTTATGTGCATCTCGACCGGATATTATGCTTTCTGTATGCATGTGTGCAAGATTTCAGGCCAATCCTAAAGAATTTCACCTTAGGGCTATGAAGAGAATCATGAGATATCTAGTTTACACTCCTAAGTTTGGCTTTGGTACCCCAGGGGATCCACCTTTGATTTAATAGGTTATTCCGATGCCGATTGGGTAGGGTGTAAAATTGATAGAAAGAGCACATCAGGGACTTGTCAGTTTCTGGGGAGATCCCTAGTGTCTTGGGCTTCAAAGAAACAAAACTCAGTAGCTCTTTCCACCGCCGAAGCCGAGTATATTGCCGCAGGTCATTGTTGTGCACAATTACTTTGGATGAGGCAAACCCTTAGGGACTATGGCTACAAATTGAGCAAAGTCCCTCTCCTATGTGATAATGAGAGTGCAATCCGCATGGCGGATAATCCCGTTGAACACAGCCGCACTAAGCACATAGACGTTCGATATCACTTTCTGAGGGATCACCAACAAAGGGGGATATCGAATTAGCTTATGTTAACACCAAAGATCAATTAGCCGATATCTTCACCAAGCCACTAGATGAGAAAACCTTTAGCAAACATAGGAATGAGCTAAATATACTTGATTCTCAGAATTTTGATTGAAACATTGCACACATAGCTCATTTATATACCTTTGATCATATCTCTTTCATTTGGTACAATTGCATAATTCTTATTCTTCTTGTGCCAAAGACTACGAATAATGTGTTTTTAAGTATATTTCTATACTAAGTCGTAGATTGAAAGGGAAATGGAGTATTCGGCAAAGACAACGCTTCCACTCAACTCCATTGGTATTATCTACCCTTTGCCGATATTCCGCCATCTCTCCGATTGGTATAATCTTTCACTCATATTTATTTTATCAATGGGGGAGAAAATATAAAAAGGCTCCAATGTTCTCCGTTTTGGGTGATTAATGCCAAAGGGGGAGAAAATATTTAGTCCAAAGCAAAAGGACCGCACCACCACCATTTCAAAAAATTTCAAAATGAAAGATTTATTTGGTAATCACAAATGTTTGTTTTTTAATTTGTATTCAAAGCAATTTCAAATTGGTATCTATGCTTATGAAAATAAGATTTCAAAATTGATATCTATTCAAAACCCTCTTGAAAGCTAAGGGGAGAATTTCATTCAGGGGGAGCTTCTGTTTAGTCAAAGAAAAAGCATTTGAAACAGGGGGAGAAAATTCAAATCTTAAAAAATGTTTCTCGCAATCTTATTCATATACCTTTGACTATTTGCAAACGAATTTTGAAAAGACTTTGAAAAGATTTGCAAAAACAAAACAAGTGGTGCAAATGTGGTCCAAAATGTTAAATAAAAGAAAGCAGTCCATTCACTCTTATTCATTTGTAATAAGACTTTCATATTGGTTTAAATTCCAAGTAACCTATGCACTTACCATATGCAAACTAGTTCGTTTCTGCACTTTATATATTTGCTTTGGTTTGTGTTGGCATCAATCACCAAAAAGGGGGAGATTGAAAGGGAAATAGGGTTAACCTTTTTCACAATTAATTTTGGTGGTTGAATGTCCAACACAAATATATGGACTAACTAGTTTGCTCTAGAATACATGTTCTACAGGTGCATAAAGGTTCAACAAAAACCAATAAATATTCAAGTTAGGGGTTCAATTCAAAGGAGCAAATAAAACCGAGTGTGCTGTGGTCTGGCGCACCGGACTGTCCGGTGTGCCACCAGACAGTGTCCGGTGCACTAGGACCATACAGGTATGAACCAGCCGCTCTCGGGTTTCTTCAAGCGCACTCCGCTATAATTCATTGGACTGTCCGGTGTGCCACCAGACTGTCCGGTGTACCAGCGGAGCAACGGCTATCCAGCGCAACGGTCAACTGCAAAAGCACGGTAATCAGAGCTACAGTGAAGAACAGTGCGCGTAGAGTCAGAACCGCAGGTCAGAGGCGCACCGGACAGTGAACAGTGCATGTCCGGTGCGGCACCAGACTGTCTGGTGCCACTACAGGACAAAGCGTCCAACGGTCAAATGCTCCAGAATCCTAATGGTTGGGTGACATGACTGGTGCACCGGACAGTGTTCGGTGGAGCACCAGACTGTCCGGTGCGCCCATCGACAACAGCCTGCCCCAACGGTTGTTTGGTGGTTGAGGGCTATAAATACCCCCCAACCACCACCACTCCAAGCATCCAAGTTTCCAACACTTCACATTCAATACAAGAGCTAGGCATTCACTCCAAGACACATTTCCAAAAGATCAAAGCCTCTCCAAGTCTAGAATTCATTCCAACCACCTAGTGACTTGAGAGAGAGTGTGTGTGTGTGTTCATGTTTCTTTGCGTTCTTGTTGCTTGGATCGCTTTCTTCCTTCATCATTCTTGTTCCCAAGTGTTTTGTAAGCAAGGCAAGAGACACCAATTGTGTGGTGGTCCTTGCGGGGTCTAAGTGACCCATGAGAATTAAGGAGAAAACTCACTCGGTCTAAGTGACCATTTGAGAGAGGGAAAGGGTTGAAAGAGACCCGGTCTTTGTGACCACCTCAATGGGGACTAGGTTCTTTAGAACCGAACCTTGGAAAAACAAATCATCGTGTTCACTCGCTTTATTTCTTGGTTGATTTGTTTTCCCCCTCTCTCCCGGACTCGGATTTAATTCTAACACTAACCCCGGCTTGTAGTTTGTGTTTTAAGTTCTAAATTTCAAATTACGCCTATTCACCCCCCCCCCTCTAGGCGACTTTCAGCATTTCACCGAGAGCTTGACATTCGGTAAAGCCTTCTTTGCCGAGTGTCTCTCTATGCCGAGTGTTTTGCCCTCGGGAAACGAGGTCTGTGTCGAGAGTGACACTCGACAAATAATTGAAAGGGAAATGTGCTCTTGGGCCATTTCTAAGTATTTTGGTGATTGAATACCAACACAAGTGCTTAAGTATTAATTTATGCCAATTGATGGATAAAGTGCAAATCAAGAGTAAAGGTATGTTTCTAAGACTTAGTACATTGTTTTGGAGACTAATGTATTGTGTCTAAGTGCTAGAAACAGGAAAAGACCAATTTGGAAAAGACTTGGCTATGCAACCAAGACTCTGCGCAGTCTGGGTACACCAGACTGTCCGGTGGTGCACCGGACAGTGTCCGGTGCGCCAGGCTGGCGACTGTCAACTGGATGCTCTCGGGAAGCGATCAACGGCGTACGGCTATAAATCACCGGACTGTCTGGTGGTGCACCGGACTGTCCGGTGAGCCATTCATAGGCAAAGTCGTCGCTCTCAGGAAGCGATTAACGGCGTACGACTATAAATCATCGGACTGTCTGGTGGTGCACCGGATTGTCCGGTGAGCCAATGGTCAGTCGGGCCAACGGTCGGCCGCATAATCCGCGCGCGACGCGTGGCCGAGCCAACGGTCAGAAGGGGGCACCGGACTGTCCGGTGTGCACCGGACAGTGTCTGGTGCGCCAACGGCTCTGGATCTTCAACGGTCGGCTGCATCAAAACAGGAAAGAAATCCGCACCGGACTGTCCGGTGCGCCAGGCGACAGAAGGCAAGAATTGCTTTCCTGGAATGCTCTCAACGGCTCCTAGCTGCCTTGGGGCTATAAAAGGGACCCCTAGGCGCATGGAGGAGTACACCAAGCATTCTCTAAGCATTCCTAAGCACCAAGACTTCAATTCCGCGCATTCGATTCTTTGTGATAGCAACTAGAGCTCCATTTGAGTAGAGAACTCTTTGAGTTGTGTTGAGAGCTCGTGTTGTGACTTGTGTGCGTGTGTTGCTCTGATTTTGTGTCTTGTGTGCGCTGCTCATCCCATCCTTACTTTTGTGCTTCTTTGTGATAATCAAAGTGTAAGGGCGAGAGGCTCCAAGTTGTGGAGATTCCTCGCAAGCGGGATATAGTAAAGTGAAAGCAAAACACTGTGGTATTCAAGTGGGTCTTTGGACTGCTTGAAAGGGGTTGAGTGCAACCCTCGTCCGTTGGGACGCCACAACATGGAGTAGGCAAGTGTTGGACTTGGCCGAACCACGGGATAAACCACTGTGCCATCTCTATGTTGATCTTCTTGTGGTTATCGTGTTGTGCAAGAACTCTTCTCTAGCCACTTGGCTTTATTGTGCTAACTCTTAATCAAGTTTTGTGGATTAAATTTCAAGTTTTTACAGGATCACCTATTCACCCCCCCCCCCTCTAGGTGCTCTCAATTGGTATCGAAGCCGTTCTCTTCACGTGAGGGACTAATCGCCCGAAGAGATGGATCCTAAGGGCAAGGGGATGGTGGTCAAAGATAAGAAGAGGGAAAAGAAGAAGGCTTATAAGAAGGCTAAGGGCGAGGCACACCTTGGCAAGGAGTGGGACTCGGATTACTCATCGTCCGACTCCGACAACGAAGGACTCGCCGCATCAGCCTTCAACAAATCATCCCTCTTCCCCAACGAGCGTCACACAAGCCTCATGGCGAAGGAGAAGAAGGTATGTACTCGAAAGTCTACTTATGCTTTTTCTAGTGATGATGAATCTAGCGATGATGAAATAGATTACTCTAGTTTGTTCAAGGGCTTAGATAGAACTAAATTGATAAGATTAATGAATTGATTGATGCTTTGAATGATAAGAATAGATTGTTAGAAAAGCAAGAGGATCTTTTGTATGAAGAACATGATAAATTTGTAGATGCACAAAAATCTCTTGCTTTAGAAGTTAAAAGGAATGAAATGCTTTCTTCTGAACTATCTAATTGCCATGAGACAATTTCTAGTTTAAAAAGTGTTAATGATGATTTAAATGCTTAACTAGAAGTAGCAAATAGATCTAACTCTTGTGTAGAACATGTTGTGATTTGCAATAGGTGTAAAGGCTTTAATATTGATGCTTGTAGTGAACACCTAGTTTCTATTGCAAAGTTAAATGATGAAGTGGCTAGTCTTAATGCCCAACTTAAGACTAGCAAAAATGAATTTGATAAATTAAAATTTGCAAGGGATGCCTACACAATTGGTAGACACCCCTCAATTAAGGATGGGCTTGGCTTCAAGAGGGAAGCCAACAACTTAACAAGTCATAAGGCTCCCATTCCCGCCAAGGAGAAAGGGAAGGCTCCTATGACTAATAATAGTCAAAAGAATCATGCTTTCATTTATGGTGATAAGAGAAATTCTAGGAATGTTCATAGAAGTCATGATGCTTTTGATTCCCATGCCTTGATTGCTTCAAGTTCTTCTATTATGCATGATAGAAATTTGGCTAGGAGAAATGTTATTCATCACATGCCTAGAAGAAATGTTGTTCATGCTCCTAGGAAAGTAAACAATGAACCTTCTACAATTTATCATGCTTGCAATGCTTCCTTTGCTATTTGTAGAAAGGACAAGAAAGTAGTTGCTAGAAAATTAGGGGCAAAATGCAAGGGAGATAAAACTTGCATTTGGGTCCCTAACGCTATTGTTACTAACCTTGTAGGACCCAACAAGAGTTGGGTACCTAAGACCCAAGCCTAATTTGCCTTGCAGGTTTATGCATCCGGGGGATCAAGCTGGATTATCGACAGCGGATGCACAAACCACATGACGGGGGAGAAGAAGATGTTCACCTCCTACGTCAAGAACAAAGATTCCCAAGACTCAATCATATCCGGTGACGGGAATCAAGGCAAGGTCAAAGGACTAGGGAAGATTGCTATTTCATCCGAGCACTCCATTTCCAATGTGTTTTTAGTTGAGTCGCTTAGATATAATTTGTTGTCTGTGAGTCAGCTTTGTAATATGGGATAAAACTGCTTATTCACAAATGTAGATGTGTCTGTCTTTAGAAGAAGTGATGGTTCATTAGCTTTTAAGGGTGTATTAGACGGCAAACTCTATTTAGTTGATTTTGCAAAAGAGGAGGTCGGTCTAGATGCATGCTTAATTGCTAAGACTAGCATGGACTGGCTGTGGCATCGCCGTTTAGCTCATGTGGGGATGAAGAACCTTCACAAACTTCTAAAGGGAGAACACGTGATAGGTCTAACTAATGTAACCTTCAAAAAAGATAGACCTTGTGCAGCTTGTCAAGCAGGTAAACAGGTGGGAAGCTCTCATCATACCAAAAATGTGATGACCACATCAAGACCTTTGGAGTTGCTTTATATAGACCTCTTCGGACCCGTCGCCTATCTAAGCATAGGAGGAAGTAAGTATGGTCTTGTTATAGTTGATGATTTTTCCCGCTTCACTTGGATATTCTTTTTGCAGGATAAATCTGAAACCCAAGGGACCCTCAAGCGCTTCCTAAGGAGAGATCAAAATGAGTTTGAGCTCAAGGTGAAAAAGATAAGGAGCGACAATGGGTCCGAGTTCAAGAATCTTCAAGTGGAGGAGTACCTTGAGGAGGAAGGAATCAAGCACGAGTTCTCCGCTCCCTACACACCACAGCAAAATGGTGTGGTAGAGAGGTGTCGGGGACCATAATTAGGGGTACCCTCAAGACCCCTAAATCTCAGCTGGTAACCCCCATCAGCACAAAGCTGCAAAGGCCTGATGGGTGCGATTAAGCCAAGGATCGGTCCATTCAAGGGACATGATCGTGCCTCGCCCGAGCCTAGCCTCGGGCAAGGGAAGCCGACCCTGGAGGACCTACGTCTCGCCCAAGGACCCCCCTCCAGCAACGGGCACACTATCGGCTTGCCCGAGGCCCAGTCTTCACCGAGAAGCAACCTTGGCCACATCGCCACGCCGACCGACCAAATCGCAGGGGCATTTAATGCAAAGGTAACCTGACACCTTTATCCTGACGCACGCCCTCCAGTCGGCAGAGCCGAAGTGACCGCAGTCACTTCACCGCTCTACTGACCGGTCTGACAAGAGGGCAGCGCCGCCTGTGCCGCTCCGACTGCTGAGCCACCCGACAGAGTGAAGCTGACAGCAGCCAAGGCCAGCCTCGAGCGTCATAGGAAACTCCGCTCCGCCCGACCCAGGACTCGGACTCGGGCTCAGCCCCGGAAGACGGCGAACTCCGCTCTGCCCGACCCAAGGCTCGGACTCGGGCTCAGCCCCGGAAGACAGCGAACTCCGCTCCGCCCGACCCAGGGCTCGGACTCGAGCTCAGCCCCGGAAGACGGCGAACTCCGCTCCGCCCGACCCAGGGCTCGGACTCGGGCTCAGCCCCGGAAGACGGCGAACTCCGCTTCGCCCGACCTAGGGCTCGGACTCGGGCTCAGCCCCGGAAGACGGTGAACTCCGCTCCGCCCGACCAAGGGCTCGAACATGGGCTCAACCCCGGAAGACGACGAACTCCGCCTCACCCGACCCAGGGCTCGGACTTGGGCTCAGCCCCAGGAGACGACGGACTCCGCTTCGCCTGACCCCAGGGCTCGGACTCAGCCCTGGCCTCGGCTGACGGTCTCCGCCTCGCCCGACCTAGGGGCTCGGACTCGACCACGGCCACGGAAGACAGACTCGACCTCAACCTCGGAGGAGCCTCCACATCGCCCAACCTAGGGCGCGGACCGACCACGTCGACAGGAGGCGCCATCATTACCCTACCCCGAGCTGATTTAGGCTACGGGGAACAAGACCGGCGTCCCATCTGGCTCGCTTCGCCAGATGGGCAATGATGGCGCCCCGCACACTCTGTGACGACGGCGGCTCTCGGCCCCCTTACGGAAGCAAGAAGACGTCAGCAAGGACTCGACAGCCCCGACAGTTGTCCTCCTGCCAGGCTCCAGCGCTCCTCCGACGGCCACGACACCACACGAACCGGGTGCCAAAACCTCTCCGGCTGCCACGACGGCATGTACTTAGGGCGCTAGCTCTCCTCTGCTAGACACGTAGCACTCTGCTACACCCCCCATTGCCACGACGGCATGTACTTAGGCGCGGGGCTAACACGAAGGCCGCGGGATCCGCTCTCTCACGCCTGCCTCCCTCCGGCTGCTTCCTTTCCCCCTTCGTGTTCCACCTCGCGTCGACCCATCTGGGCTGGGGCACGTGGCGACAATTCACTCGTCGGTCCAGGGACCCCCCGGGTTTCAAAACACCGACAGTTGGCGCGCCAGGTAGGGGCCTGCTGCGTGTTGAAGAACAGCTTCCCGTCAAGCTCCAGATGGGCAGTCTCCAGCAACCTCTCCAGCCCGAGACGGTGCTCCGTTTCGGGAATCTTGAGTTCATGTCCCTCGACGGCAGCTACGACATGATACTCCTTCCCCGCAGTGCGACAGCGACAATGGCGGTCGACAACCCGCTCGCCGGCGGGGAAATCGACGACGCCTTCCCCACGTGGTGGAAGGACGACATTCGGGCTTGTCCCGTCCCCTCCCCCGCCGACGGAGGAGGAGGCGGGGCAACCAAGGCCAAGCGGGAAGCGGCACCTCGTTGGCTGTAGAGCGAGTCGATGGCGCCGGCGCCCCAACGGAGGGCGCGTCAGGCATCGATCTCGCATCTGAGACGAAGACGAGCGCCGCCTCCCCATGACACGCCAATCTCAAGCAAACGCACGACGCCAGCACGCTCGCGAAGGACTTGCTGGGCATCACCCTCGTATCTGAGACAACGGTGCAGTCGGTCCCAGACGCGACCTCGTCACCGACCGTCGACCGAAAGGTACCGACCGATTCTCATCTCGTGTCTTTTGGATTCGGCCTCGACCCACCAAGCGACTCCGCTTCGGTGAGCATTCTCTTAGAGGCGAGTCCAAACCCTCTGGGGTATCGTGTGCGATCACCCTGGGACCGACTGACGGCCGACTCGACCTACGAGCCCTCGGGGTCCGAGGAAGATGGCGAACCTGACCTCTGTTGGGATTTCTCCGGACTTGGTAACCCCAGTGCCGTGCGGGACTTCATGACTGCATGTGACTACTGCCTTTCCGACTGTTTCGACGGCAGCCACGGCCTCGACAACGAGGACCGCGGCCCAAGTCGTGAATGTTTCCACGTCGATCTAGGGGGTCCCGGCGAAGGCAACCATCTTGGTATGCCGGAAAATGGTGATCCCCCTAGGCCCGTGCCTCACGTTGACATCCTTCGGAAGCTAGCTGTGGTCCCCGTCCCGGCGGGGGGTCCTGGCCCACAGCTCGAGCAAATCCGCGAGAGGCAGGCCAGGCTCGATGAGGGAGCAGGAACGCTTGTGCCAATCTGCCGGGACATCGGGCAGGAATGGGCGGTCCAACCCCCGGCCGGAGAAGCGCGTCATCTCCCCCAGGACATCCAGCACCGCATCGCCGACGACGTCAGGGTGAGGCTGCCGCCGGATTCCAGCGGAGTCGGCCAGAACCTGGCTGCAGCGGCAATACTCCTCCGCGCGATGCCGGAGCCATCAACCACCGAGGGGCGGCGTATCCAGGGAGAGCTCAACAATCTCCTGGAGGACGCCGCGGTCCGACGGGCCGAAAGCTCTGCCTCCCGAAGGCAGGGGTTCCCCTCGGAACATCGCGCCGCGACTTCCCGATTCATGTGGGAAGCCTCGGTCCACTCCGGGCGCACGCGCAATGTAGCGCCTGCGGCCCCGGGTCGCCTCGGCAACGAGCGCCATCATCACAGCCGTCAGGCCCACCTCGACGACAGGGCACGCCGAGGCTACCACCCCAGGCGTGGGGGACGCTACGACAGCAGGGAGGATCGGAGTCCTTCGCCCGAACCACCCGGTCCGCAGGCTTTCAGCCGCGCCATACGACGGGCACCGTTCCCGACCCGGTTCCGAACCCCGACTACTATCACAAAGTACTCGGGGGAGACGAGACCGGAACTGTGGCTCGCGGACTATCGGCTGGCCTGCCAATTGGGTGGAACGGATGATGACAACCTCATCATCCGCAACCTCCCCCTGTTCCTCTCCGACACCGCTCGAGCCTGGCTGGAGCACCTGCCCCCGGGGCAGATCTCCAACTGGGACGACCTGGTCCAAGCCTTCGCCAGCAATTTCCAGGGCACGTACGTGCGCCCTGGGAACTCTTGGGATCTCCGAAGCTACCGCCAGCAGCCGGGAGAGCCTCTCCGGGACTACATCCGGCGATTCTCGAAGCAGCGCACAGAGCTGCCCAACGTCACCGATTCAGATGTCATCGGCGCGTTCCTCGCCGGCACCACCTGCCGCGACCTGGTGAGCAAGCTGGGTCGCAAGACCCCCACCAGGGCGAGCGAGCTGATGGACATCGCCACCAAGTTCGCCTCTGGGCAGGAGGTAGTTGAGGCCATTTTCCGGAAGGACAAGCAGCCCTAGGGCCACCCACCGGAAGATGCTCCCGAGGCGTCAACTCAGCGCGGCGCCAAGAAGAAGGGCAAGAAGAAGTCGCAAGCGAAACGCGACGCCGCCGACGCGGACCTTGTCGCCGCCGCCGAGTACAAGAACCCTCGGAAGCCTCCCGGAGGTGCCAACCTCTTTGACAAGATGCTCAAGGAGCCATGCCCCTATCATCAGGGGCCCGTCAAGCACACCCTTGAGGAGTGTGCCATGCTTCGACGACACTTCCACAAGGTCGGGCCACCCGCGGAGGGTGGCAAGGCCCTCGACGACGCGAAGGAGGAAGATCACAAGGCAGGAGGGTTCCCCGAGGTCCGCGACTGCTTCATGATCTACGGCGGGCAAGTGGCGAACGCCTCGGCTCGGCACCGCAAGCAAGAGCGTCGGGAGGTCTGCTCGGTAAAGGTGGAGGCGCCAGTCTACCTAGACTGGTTCGACAAGCCCATCACCTTCGACCAGGCCGACCATCCAGACTACGTGTCGAGCCCGGGGAGATACCCACTCGTTGTCGACCCCATCATCGGCAACGTCAGGCTCACCAAGGTCCTCATGGACGGAGGCAGCAGCCTCAACATCATCTACACCGAGACCCTCGGGCTCCTGTGGATCGATCTGTCCTCGGTCCGGACGGGCGCTGCGCCTTTCCACAGGATCGTCCCCGGGAAGCGCGTTCGACCCCTCGGACAACTCGACCTACCCGTCTGCTTCGGGACGCCCTCCAACTTTTGAAAGGAGACCCTCACGTTCGAAGTGGTCAGGTTTCGAGGAACCTACCACGCAGTGCTGGGGAGGCCATGCTACGCCAAGTTCATGGCCGTCCCCAACTACACCTATCTCAAGCTCAAGATGCCGGGCCCCAATGGGGTCATCACCGTCGGGCCCACATACCGACACGCATACGAATGCGATGTGGAGTGCGTGGAGTACGCCGAGGCCCTCACCGAATCCAAGGCCCTCATCGCTGACCTGGAGAGCCTCTCTAGGGAGGCGCCCGACGTGAAGTGCCACGCCGGCAACTTCGAACCAGCGGAGACGGTCAAGTCCGTCCCTCTCGACCCCTGCAACGACGCCTCCAAGCAGATCCGGATCGGTTCCGAGCTCGACCCCAAATAGGAAGCAGTGCTCGTCGACTTTCTCCATGCAAATACCGACGTTTTCGTGTGGAGTCCCTCGGGCATGCCCGGCATACCGAGGGAAGTCGCCGAGCACTCTCTGGATATCCGAGCTAGGGCCCGACCCGTGAAGCAACCTCTGCGCCGATTCGACGAAGAAAAGCGCAGAGCCATAGGCGAGGAGATCCACAAGCTACTGGTGGCAGGGTTCATCAAAGAGGTATTCCATCCCGAATGGCTTGCCAACCCTATGCTTGTGAGAAAGAAAGGGGGGAAATGGCGGATGTGTGTAGACTACACTGGTCTAAACAAAGCATGTCCGAAGGTTCCCTACCCTCTGCCTCGCATCGATCAGATCGTGGATTCCACTGCTGGGTGCGAAACCCTGTCTTTCCTTGATGCCTACTCAGGGTATCATCAGATCAGGATGAAAGAGTCCGACTAGCTCGCGACTTCATTCATCACACCCTTCGGCATGTACTGCTATGTTACAATGCCGTTTGGTTTGAGGAATGCGGGGGCAACGTACCAGCGATGCATGAACCATGTGTTTGGCGAACACATCGGCCGAACGGTCGAGGCCTATGTCGATGACATCGTAGTCAAGACGAGGAAGGCCTCCGACCTCCTTTCCGACCTTGAAGCGACATTCCGATGTCTTAAGGCGAAAGGCGTGAAGCTTAATCCCGAAAAGTGTGTCTTCGGGGTCCCCCGAGGCATGCTCTTGGGGTTCATCGTCTCCGAGCGGGGCATCAAAGCCAACTCGGAGAAGATCGCAGCCATCACCAGCATGGGGCCAATCAAGGACTTGAAAGGCGTACAGAGGGTCATGGGATGTCTCGCGGCTCTGAGCCGCTTCATCTCCCGCCTCGGCGAAAGAGGTCTGCCTCTGTACCGCCTCTTAAGGAAAGCTGAGTGCTTCGCTTGGACTCCCGAGGCCGAGGAAGCCCTCGGGAACCTGAAGGCGCTCCTCACGAACGCGCCCATCTTGGTGCCCCCCGCTGCCGGAGAAGCCCTCTTGATCTACGTCGCCGCAACCATCCAGGTGGTTAGCGCCGCGATCGTGGTTGAGAGACGAGAAGAAGGGCATGCACTGCCCGTCCAGAGGCCAGTCTACTTCATCAGTGAGGTACTATCCGAGACCAAGATCCGCTACCCACAAATCCAGAAGCTGCTGTATGTGGTGATCCTGACACGGCGGAAGTTGCGACACTACTTCGAGTCTCATCCGGTGACTGTGGTGTCATCCTTCCCCCTGGGAGAGATCATCCAGTCCCGAGAGGCCTCGGGTAGAATTGCGAAGTGGGTGGTGGAGATCATGGGCGAGACGATCTCGTTCGCCCCTCGGAAGGCCATCAAGTCCCAGGTCTTGGCGGACTTCGTGGCTGAATGGGCCGACACCTAGCTCCCGATGGCTCCGATCCAACCGGAGCTCTGGACCATGTTTTTCGATGGGTCGCTGATGAAGACGAGGGCCGGCGCAGGCCTCCTCTTTGTCTCGCCCCTCGGAAAGCACCTACGCTACGTGCTACGCCTCCACTTCCCGGCGTCCAACAATGTGGCAGAGTACGAGGCTCTGGTAAACGGGTTGCGAATCGCCATCGAGCTAGGGGTCCGACGCCTCGACGCTCGCGGTGACTCACAGCTCGTCATCGACCAAGTCATGAAGAACTCCCACTGCCGCAACCCGAAGATGGAAGCCTACTGCGATGAGGTTCGGTGCCTGGAAGACAAGTTCTACGGGCTCGAGCTCAACCACATCGCCCGACGCTACAACGAGACTGCGGACGAGCTGGCTAAAATAGCCTCGGGACGAACAACAGTTCCCCCGGACGTATTCTCCCGAGACCTGCATCAACCCTCCGTCAAGACCGAGGACACGCCCGAGCCCGAGGCACCTTCGGCTCCGCCCGAGGCACCCTCGGCTCAGTCTGAGGCACCCTCGGCCCAGTCCGAGGTACCCTCGGCCCCCGAGGGCGAGACACTGCGCGTCGAGGAGGAGCGAAGCGGGGTCACGCCTAATCAAAACTGGCAGACCCCGTACCTGAAATATCTCCACCAAGGAGAGCTACCCCTCGACCGAGCCGAGGCTCGGCGGTTGGCGCGATGCACCAAGTCGTTCGTCTTGCTGGGAGATGGGAAGGAGCTCTACCACCGCAGGCCCTCGGGCATCCCCCAGCAATGCATTTCCATCGCCGAAGGTCAGGAACTCCTACGAGAGATACACTCAGGGGCTTGCGACCATCGCGCAGCACCCCGAGCCCTTGTTGGAGACGCCTTCCGACAAGGTCTCTAATGACCGACGGCGGTGGCCGACGCCACCTGAATTGTCCACACCCACGAAGGGCGTCAGTTCTACGCGAGGTAGACCCACCTCCCGCTCAGGCTCTGTAGACCATACCCATCACCTGGCTGTTTGTTGTGTGGGGTCTAGACCTCGTTGGCCCCTTGCAGAAAGCACCCGGGGGCTACACGCACCTGTTGGTCGCCATCGACAAATTCTCAAAGTGGATCGAGGTCCGACCCCTAAACAGCATCAGGTTCGAACAGGAGGTGGCGTTCTTCACCAACATCATCCATCGCTTTGGGGTCCCGAACTCCATCATCACCGACAACGGCACCCAGTTCACCGGCAGAAAGTTCCTGGACTTCTGCGAGGATCACCACATCCGGGTGCACTGGGCTGTCGTGGCACACCCCATGACGAATGGGCAAGTGGAGCGGGCCAACGGCATGATCCTGCAAGGACTCAAGCCTCGGATCTACAACGACCTCAACAAGTTCGGCAAGCGGTGGATGAAGGAACTCCCCTCGGTGGTCTGGAGTCTGAGGACAAGGCCGAGCCGAGCCACGGGCTTCACACCGTTCTTTCTAGTCTATGGGGCCGAGGCCATCTTGCCCACAGACTTGGAATACGGTTCCCCGAGGGTGAGGGCCTACACCGACCAAAGCAACCGAGCCAACCGAGAAGACTCACTGGACCAGCTGGAGGAGGCTCGGGACATGGCCTTACTACACTCGGCGTGGTACCAGCAGTCCCTGCGACGCTACCACGCCCGAGGGGTTCGGTCCCAAGACCTCCAGGTGGGCGACCTGGTGCTTCGGCTGCAACAAGACACCGGAGGGCGGCACAAACTCATGCCTCCCTGGGAAGGGCCATTCGTCATCGCCAAAGTTCTGAAGCCCGGAACGTACAAGCTGGCCAATAGCCCAGGCGAGGTCTACAGCAACGCTTGGAACATCCAACAGCTACGTCGCTTCTACCCTTAAGATGCTTTCAAGTTGCTTGTATACCTCGTTCACACACCAAGTCTGGTCGTCAAGGAAGGGTCAGCATTGCCTCGGTAAAGCCCGACCCTCCCTCGGGGGCTAGAAGGGGGCAACCCCCTCTGCGTCGAAATTTTCCTCGAAAAAAGAAAAAAAATCTTTTCTGCCAGAATGCCTTTCGTGCTCTTCGACTACTTCAAAAGTGGATCCTGAAAACGACGGAGTACACGTAAGCAGCCAAGGCTGACCGAGCCGAGGGACTCCTACGCCTCCGGGATACGGATACCTCACTCATCACCTTCTGTGATAAGTAACTCGCGCTCGGATAAGTGACTCCACAGACCGAACAAGTCTTCATGCTCGAGAGCTCCTCTGCTGAAATGATTTTTTGGGCCTTCTCGACTGCGTCGGTAACAGAACCCTATGGACGAGTAAGAGCGCGCGTAAGCGGCAAGGCCGACTGAGCCGAGGGATTCCTACGCCTCCAGGATACGGATACCTCACTCATCACCTTCCGTGAAAAGCAACTCTCGCCCGCACAAACAATTCTGTTACTGACAAATGAGTCCGGATACTTGAAATAAGAGGAAAAGGAACGCAGCTTTACAACACGACGACAGTGTGTTTAGGCCTCGGCGGCCGCAGAAAACATACACACACTACAAGACAACCTGATCCTGTAGGCTCGGACGTCGACAACCGAAGGGGGCAGCAGCACCCTCGGCATCAACTACACCTTCGGCGGGGTCTGACCTAGCCTCGGGCGGCGACGCGGTCGGAGGGCCCCCACTTTGAAGGACGACATCAGCACCACACCCGGGCCATCGCCGCTAGGGTCTTCTTTGAGAATCTGGCCCGAGCAGGCGGCTTGGCCGGCCACCCCGAGGCCTCGGCCAGCTGTCCCCCAAAGACATCAGCTCGGCTTGTGGCCTCGGCAGCTCAACTCCGGCGTCGGTTCCGCCAGTGGACGACCCGGCCAGGCTCTGGCCAACCACACCTCCTTTTCGAAGCCAACTCTGCCTTCGTCCGTGCTGACACCGCTACCTCCGGCTTCGGCTCATTGAAGGGCGACCGAGGGGTTCCTTTAACTAAGCAAGAGGGGCCTCGGATAGCAAGGCCGACCGAGCCGAGGGACTCCTACTCCTCCAGGATACGGATACCTCACTCGTCACCTTTGCACGAGGCAACTCACGCTCGGCGAAGCGGTTCAGATAATCGACAAGGCGAGTCTCAGTGCTCGAAATGAAGAAAAAACACGGCTCCGTGCCGAAAATACATACACGTTCAGGCCTCGACAACCGCATTGAACAAAACACCGGCACTCAAGGTGCCATTACAAACAGAACTCCGGTTCCAACCCCACAGCGGCAGCCATGATCCCAGTACGGACGCGGCCACCGGAAGGCTCTCGTTCGCGTCCCTACTCAAGGGACGCGAAACAGACATCAAAGCCAAAGAGCCGGGGGCCGGACCGTGGGTGGCGCCGACGGCCTCAATGGGGGGGGAGCTTCCTCCAGCTGCCACCACACCAGCATGGATGGCGGCGTCCGCCCCTCCACCAACGCCGACGATCGGCAAGGCGCACCGGCAGGTCCTCACTCCCGTCCTCGCCGCGAAAGCGAGGAGAAGGATGGAATGTTGCATCCTAGCTGGACAGCAACAGTTTGTCTTCCCCGGCATGGCTAGAGGACGCCTCCTCCGCAAGGCTGGAGGATGGTTTCCACCACCAGAAGCTGGAAAAGGAGGTGGCCAGCCAGCCCGCGCGGGAGGTAGAGCTCCGGCTCAGCCTGGCCTTCGCCCCAGCAAGGATGATGAACATCCTTGGGGTTGAGGGTGGGACCAAGATCGCAGCCTGGCTTGCTCCTCCCCACCCAGAGGCTGGTGGTCACCGTCTTGGGTGACCACCGGCGAGGGGATGCAGCTGGGCTGCATGATGAAAATCCTTGAAGCCGAACAATGGCTGAAAGGTACCAACTTCCACGAAGTTGCGTTCCTCCGACGATAAGGCGGAAGAATTGCGGGCGTCCCCCATCCGGGGGGGCTCGGAAGATGGAAAGGCACGGCGCATGAGGGGAGCGCGAAGACACGGTTGCCCTCCAAGGGGGTCGCCCCCCCTTTTTTAAAGGCGACTCTCCGCACTTGCGCCCTCAACCATCGCGGGTTGAGTCTTCTCCAACACGCTCCAAGATTCTCCCCCCACGGCGCGGGGGCTGGGTCCCACACGTCATGCAAGCCGGTCCAGGGGAGAAGAAGCCAAACTGCCACGCGTGCGCGGTGCATGCAACCACCCGACGGTTACAAGCACTCCTTCACTTTAGCCCAGACCAGCGGGTGAAAGGGCGGACAGCCATGCAGGCGGCATGCAACCATGCCAAGTGGGCACGCCCCTTCGACTCCAACGAGCCCAGCGTGGAGATCTAGGCCCACGCGTCATGCAACCGGCGCGCCGGTTGCTACGTGTGAGCAACTGCACCGCCACTCACGCCACTACCGCGCCTCCTCGACTGTGGAGTCAATACCGCGACTCGAGGCAACCCTGCAGTGCCAGCCAAGCGCGACAGTCAAATGCGGTCAAAAATGGGCCGGCAGTAATGGCGGTGACAGGCGGGCAGGAGCAGCGGTCGCGTCGTCAGCCAAGCTTATGTCCCATCCAGGGGCAGCGAGGGAGCCCTCTCCCACGGCGTGAAGACGGTGCGCCCGTGATCCGTTCCTCGAACGGCTCGCGCACGCGCAACGACCGCCTCACGAACCACTCGCCCCGTCGCATTAACTCCGCGGCGGGATAGGCGGTGCCTCAGGCGGGAGAAGCAAGCAACGCTTCGCCTTCGCCATAATGACCGCATCGAAAAAAGGTACGCCACGTCATTCGACTCCGTATCCTTTTCCTTTTTCCTCTTTCTCTCTCTTACAACAGGGACCGGGAAAGGGGGATACCCCGAAAAGGACCCTTCTCCGTGAAGGCAACAGGCTCTGAGCCTCCCTACTGATCAGAGGTTCGAAGGCCGGCCCCTCGGAGGGGTTCAACGGCCGCCTCAGATCGATTGGGTTCTGCGCCCACTACTGGTCAGAGGTTCGATGGCCGGCCCCTCGAAGGGTTCAACGGCCGCCTCAGGCCACTCGGGCTCCGCGCCCACTACTGATCAGGGGTTCGTAGGCTGACCCTTGAAGAGTTCACAGCCGCCTCAGACACAGAGCGAGGGATGACCATGGGTACGTTCGATACATAACCAAGGCTCGGGCTACGCTCCCGAGGTACCCTAGGACATTTCCGAGACCAGCGGGAACGATCTTGTAACGGAATCCCATCAGAGGGAGGCATCGAGCCCTCGGACCCCGTCGACAGGGGACCGGGTCCGGCAGATCACCCGCAGGTACTTTTGGGCGCGCCTCTGGGCCTCTAGCCGACCCCTAACAAATGGGGCACGGACGTCCGCTCGGATTATCCACCAGCAGCTCACCGGAGACACCATGTTCGGCGCCCACCGAGGGCAACATGGCGCTTTCCCCCCTCCTCCTTGCGGAAAGGCGACGCAGGGGCATATGTAAAAAAGTCGAGTCTGTCCCTGATCGTCCTCTCGCCCTGTGCAGAGGCTCGGGGACTGCTCTCGCAAACCCGGCTCCGGCCAAACCGTTGACAGCGTCAACATACCTGCCCGAGAACTTAGGACCCGACCGCGCACTCGGGCTACGGCCAGCTCGCATGAGGGAACAACTAGACCAGCCGAAGTGTTGTGAAACGCACTAAGACCTCGAAGGAGTAAAACTACTCCTCCAAGGCCTCGGGGGCTACACCCGGCGGGTGCGCTCGCGCGCACCCATTGGAACAGAATGCAACCGAAAAAGGCTGGTCCCCTTGCAAAAAAATGCGGCAAAAGCCTCCAAGCGAGTATTAGTACTCCCTTGGAGGCTCGGGGGCTACTGTCGGGGACCATAATTAGGGGTACCCTCAAGACCCCTAAATCTCAGCTGGTAACCCCCATCAGCACAAAGCTGCAAAGGCCTAATGGGTGCGATTACGCCAAGGATCGGTCCATTCAAGGGACATGATCGTGCCTCGCCCGAGCCAAGCCTCGGGCAAGGGAAGCTGACCCCAGAAGACCTACGTCTCGCCCAAGGACCCCCCCCTTCAGCAACGGGCACACTATCGGCTCGCCCGAGGCCCAGTCTTCACCGAGAAGCAACCTTGGCCACATTGCCACGCCGACCGACCAAATCGCAGGGGCATTTAATGCAAAGGTGGCCTGACACCTTTATCCTGACGCATGCCCTCCAGTCGACAGAGCCGAAGTGACCGCAGTCACTTCGCCGCTCTACTGACCGGTCTGACAAGAGGGCAGCGCCGCCTGCGCCGCTCCGACTGCTGAGCCACCCGACAGAGTGAAGCTGACAGCAGCCAAGGCCGGCCTCGGGCGTCATAGGAAACTCCGCTCCGCCCGACCCAGGGCTCGGACTCGGGCTCAACCCCGGAAGACGGCGAACTCCGCTCCGCCCGACCCAGGGCTCGGACTCGGGCTCAGCCCCGGAAGACGGCGAACTCCGCTCCGCCCGACCCACGGCTCGGACTCGGGCTCAGCCCCGGAAGACGAAGAACTCCGCTCCGCCCGACCCAGGGCTCGGACTCGGGCTCAGCCCCGGAAGACGGCGAACTCCGCTCCGCCCGACCCAGGGCTCGGACTCGGGCTCAGCCCCGGAAGACGGCGAACTCCGCTCCGCCCGACCCAGGGCTCGGACATGGGCTCAACCCCGGAAGACGACGAACTCCGCCTCGCCCGACCCAGGGCTCGGACTTGGGCTCAACCCCAGGAGACGATGGACTCCGCTTCGCCCGACCCCAGGGCTCGGACTCAGCCCTGGCCTCAGCTAACGGTCTCTGCCTCGCCCGACCTAGGGGCTCGGACTCGACCACGGCCACGGAAGACAGACTCGACCTCGACCTCGGAGGAGCCTCCACATCGCCCACCCTAGGGCGAGGACCGACCACGTCGACAGGAGGCGCCATCATTACCCTACCCCGAGCTGATTTAGGCTACGGGGAACAAGACCGGCGTCCCATCTGGCTCGCTCCGCCAGATGGGCAATGATGGCGCCCCGCACACTCTATGACGACGGCAGCTCTCGGCCCCCTTACGAAAGCAAGAAGACGTCAGCAAGGACTCGACAGCCCCGACAGTTGTCCTCCCGCCAGGCTCCAGCGCTCCTCCGACGGCCACGACACCACACGAACCAGGTGCCAAAACCTCTCCGGCTGCCACGACGGCATGTACTTAGGGCGCTAGCTCTCCTCTGCTAGACACGTAGCACTCTGCTACACCCCCCATTGTACGCCTGGATCCTCTCCTTACGCCTATAAAAGGAAGGACCGGGGCCCTCTTACGGGAGGGTTGGCCCGCGCGGAGAAGGACGGGACGGCGCTCGCGCAAGGCCGCTCGCTCCCACTCCCGCGTGGACGCTTGTATCCCCCTACTGCAAGCGCACCCGACTCAGGCGCGGGGCTAACACGAAGGTCGCGGGATCCGCTCTCTCACGCCTGCCTCCCTCCGGCTGCTTCCTTTCCCCCCTTCGCGTTCCACCTCGCGTCGACCCATCTGGGCTGGGGCACGCGGCGACAATTCACTCGTCGGTCCAGGGACTCCCTGGGTTTTGAAACACCGACAAGAGGAAGAACAGGACGCTCATAGACATGGCGAGGACGATGCTTGGAGAGTTCAAGACGCCCGAGTGGTTTTGGTCAGAAGCCGTGAACACAGCTTGCCACGCCATAAACCGAGTCTACCTTCATCGCCTCCTCAAGAAGGCTTCGTATGAGCTTCTAAGCGGTAACAAACCCAATGTGTCTTACTTTCGTGTATTTGGGAGCAAATGTTATATTCTAGTGAAGAAAGGTAGAAATTCTAAGTTTGCTCCCAAAGCTGTAGAAGGGTTTTTGTTAGGTTATGACTCAAATACAAAGGCGTATAGGGTCTTCAACAAATCATTGGGTTTGGTTGAAGTCTCTAGCGACGTTGTATTTGATGAGACTAATGGCTCTCCAAGAGAGCAAGTTGTTGATCTTAATGATGTAGATGAAGAAGACGTTCCAACGGCCGCAATACACACCATGGCGATTGGCAATATGCGACCACAGGAACACGAGAAGCAAGATCAACCTTCTTCCTCAACAATGGTGCATCCCCCAACTCAAGACGATGAACAGGTTCATCACAAGGAGGCGTGTGATCAAGGGGGAGCACAGGATGTCCAAGTTGAAGAGGAAGAAGCACCACAGGCCCCTCCAACTCAAGTTCGAGCGATGATTCAAAGGAACCATCCGGTTGACCAGATTTTGGGTGACATTAGCAAGGGAGTAACCACTCGCTCTAGATTAGCTAATTTCTATGAGCATTACTCTTTTGTCTCTTCTATTGAGCCTTTTAGGGTAGAAGAGGCCTTGCTAGATCCGGACTGGGTGTTGGCCATGCAGGAAGAGCTCAATAACTTCAAAAGAAATGAAGTTTGGACGCTGGTGCCTCGTCCCAAGCAAAACGTTGTGGGAACCAAGTGGGTGTTCCACAACAAACAAGACGAGCACGGGGTGGTGACAAGGAACAAGGCTCAACTTGTGGCAAAAGGTTATGCCCAAGTCGCAGGTTTGGACTTTGAGGAGACTTTTGCTCCTGTGGCTAGGCTAGAGTCCATTCGCATTTTGCTAGCATATGCCGCTCACCATTCTTTCAGGTTGTTCGAAATGGATGTGAAGAGCGCTTTCCTCAACGGGCCAATCAAGGAGGAGGTGTACGTGGAGCAACCCCCTGGCTTCGAGGATGAACGGTACCCCGACCACGTATGTAAGCTCTCTAAGGCGCTCTATGGACTTAAGCAAGCCCCAAGAGCATGGTATGAATGCCTTAGAGACTTTTTAATTGCTAATGCTTTCAAGATTGGGAAAGCCGATCCGATTTTATTCACAAAGACTTGTGATGGTGATTTATTTGTGTGCCAAATTTATGTCGATGACATAATATTTGGTTCTACTAACCAAAAGTCTTGTGAAGAGTTTAGCAGGGTGATGACTCAGAAATTCGAGATGTCGATGATGGGCGAGTTGAACTACTTCCTTGGGTTCCAAGTGAAGCAACTCAAGGACGGCACCTTCATCTCCCAAACGAAGTACACGCAAGACTTGCTAAAGCGGTTTGGGATGAAGGACGCCAAGCCCGCAAAGACTCCGATGGGAACAGACGGACACGTCGACCTCAACAAAGGAGGTAAGTCCGTTGATCAAAAAGCATACCGGTCTACGATAGGTTCCTTGCTTTATTTATGTGCTAGTAGACCGGATATTATGCTTAGTGTATGCATGTGTGCTAGATTTCAATCCGATCCAAAGGAGTGTCACTTAGTGGCTGTGAAGCGAATTCTTAGATATTTAGTCGCTACGCCTTGCTTCGGGATCTGGTATCCAAAGGGGTCTACCTTTGACTTGATTGGATATTCAGACTCCGACTATGCTGGATGTAAGATCGATAGGAAGAGTACATCGGGGACGTGCCAATTCTTAGGAAGGTCCCTGGTGTCGTGGAGTTCTAAGAAACAAACTTCCGTTGCCCTATCCACCGCTAAGGCCGAGTACGTTGCCGCAGGACAGTGTTGCGCGCAGCTACTTTGGATGAGGCAAACACTCCGGGACTTTGGCTACAATCTGAGCAAAGTCCCACTCCTATGTGATAATGAGAGTGCTATCCGCATGGCGGATAATCCTGTTGAACACAGCCGCACAAAGCACATTGACATCCGGCATCACTTTCTGAGAGACCACCAGCAAAAGGGAGATATCGAAGTGTTTTATATTAGCACCGAGAACTAGCTAGCCGATATCTTTACCAAGCCTTTAGATGAGAAGACCTTTTGCAGGCTGCGTAGTGAGCTAAATGTCTTAGATTCGTGGAACTTGGATTGATGTGTAGCATACATGTGTCTTATGCTTTGATCATGTTCCCTTATGCATTTTGTTGTTTATTTATGGTGCTCAAGTTGTACTCATGATCCCCGGACCTCACTAGTCCATTTGCAAGTGATGCACTGATTTAGGGGGAGGCATGCTACAACTTGACCCTTTGAGACTAACCGTGTGCTCGAGTTTGCTTGATTTAGTCTCAAAGGTGGATTGAAAGGGAAAGGTGGACTTGGACCATGAAAGACTTCCACTGCACTCCGATGAGAGGGTAACTTATTCCAAGTTCATCTTCATGCTCTTATTGCCTTTTTTTACTCTTAATTGAAGATTTTGGTGAGGCAATAGGGTTCTCGGGCCAAGATTGATCCAGTTTTGGTGCTTGATGCCAAAGGGGGAGAAAATAAGGCCAAAGCAATAAATGGATCAGCTACCACCTGAGAATTTTGAAGATAGTAGAATAGAGCTTTTGGTTTGTCAAAACTCTCTTGTTGTCTCTTTTGTCAAAAGTTGGCCTCTTGTGGGGAGAATAGTTGATTATGGGAAAAAGGGGGAGTTTTTGAAATCTTTGATCAATTTCTCTTGGAACAACTCTCTTTATGTCTCAACAAGTGTGTTTGACTTAGAGATAGGAAATTGAGTTTGATTTGCAAAAACAAACCAAGTGGTGGCAAAGAATGATCCAAATATGCCAAATTTGAATCAAAACAAATTTGTGTTCTCATTTGCATTGATGTTGCACTTCTTTAGTTGCTTTTTGTTGTGTTGGCATAAATCACCAAAAAGGGGGAGATTGAAAGGGAAATGTGCTCTTGGGCCATTTCTAAGTATTTTGGTGATTGAATGCCAACACAAGTGCTTAAGTATTAATCTATGCCAATTGATGGACAAAGTGCAAATCAAGAGTAAAGGTATGTTTCTAAGACTTAGTACATTGTTTTGGAGACTAATGTATTGTGTCTAAGTGCTAGAAACAGGAAAAGACCAATTTGGAAAAGACTTGGCTATGCAGCCAAGACTCTGCGCAGTCTGGGTGCACCGGACAGTGTCCAGTGGTGCACCGGATAGTGTCCGGTGCGCCAGGCTAGCGACTGTCAACTGGCTGCTCTCGGGAAGCGATCAACGGCGTACGGCTATAAATCACCGAACTGTCCGGTGGTGCACCGGACTGTCCGGTGAGCCATTCATAGGCGAAGTCGTCGCTCTCGGGAAGCGATTAACGGCGTACGGCTATAAATCACCGGACTGTCCGGTGGTGCACCGGACTGTCCGGTGAGCCAATGGTCAGCTGGGCCAACGGTCGGCCGCGTAATCCGCGCGCGACGTGTGGCCGAGCCAACAGTCAAAAGGGGGCACCGGACTGTCCGGTGTGCACCGGACAGTGTCCGGTGTGCACCGGACAGTGTCCGGTGTGCACCAGATAGTGTCCGGTGCGCCAACGGCTCTGGATCTTCAACGGTCGGCTGCGCCAAAACAGGAAAGAAATCCGCATCGGATAGTGTCCGGTGGTGCACCGGACTGTCCGGTGCGCCAGGCGACAGAAGGCAAGAATTGCTTTCCTGGAATGCTCTCAACGGTTCCTAGCTGCCTTGGGGCTATAAAAGGGACCCCTAGGCGCATGGAGGAGTACACCAAGCATTCTCTAAGCATTCCTAAGCACCAAGACTTCAATTCCGCGCATTCGATTCTTTGTGATAGCAACTAGAGCTCCATTTGAGTAGAGAACTCTTTGAGTTGTGTTGAGAGCTTGTGTTGTGACTTGTGTGCGTGTGTTGCTCTGATTTTGTGTCTTGTGTGCGCTGCTCATCCCATCCTTACTTATGTGCTTCTTTGTGATAATCAAAGTGTAAGGGCGAGAGGCTCCAAGTTGTGGAGATTCCTCGCAAGCGGGATATAGTAAAGTGAAAGCAAAACACCGTGTTATTCAAGTGGGTCTTTGGACCCTTGAAAGGGGTTGAGTGCAACCCTCATCCGTTGGGACGCCACAACGTGGAGTAGGCAAGTGTTGGACTTGGCCGAACCACGGGATAAACCACTGTGCCATCTCTGTGTTGATCTTCTTGTGGTTATCGTGTTGTGCAAGAACTCTTCTCTAGCCACTTGGCTTTATTGTGCTAACTCTTAATCAAGTTTTGTGGATTAAGTTTCAAGTTTTTACAGGATCACCTATTCACCCCCCCCCCCCTCTAGGTGCTCTCAATAATACTTTGTCGAGTGTCTAATAAATTGCACTCGACAAAACGCCGAGCACTCGGCAAAGCCAAATTCCGGTAGTGTGTACTAGTGAAACTAGGAGGCTTGTGGTTCCAAATACAATTATAATTTGCTTGCATAACTCGCTCTACGACTATGTTCTATCTTCCAAACCTAGAACACACCCATCCCATTCTCAAAATATAGAATGGAGTCATTTGATCCAAGTAGACTTCAAAACGAAACACTACATAAATACTACACTTTTTATCCAATTACTCAACAACTTTCCAAAATCAAAGTGTTTTGAAAAAAAACTGCATCACTGAACTATTGATCCAGTCTAAAAAATACTTTGCATTCAAGGGGCCTAAAGTTTGCATGTTGTAGTGCCATGCGCGGTACACCCTCACGACGTACCGGTGCGACCCTCGCGACGTACCGGTGCGTGTCTGATCGTGCGTGGATTATGACACAGACGACATTAACAACATAAAAATCAAACTAGATACACCGATGTATCTTGTATAACATTAATCCCCACTAGTTTGATATCTGTTTATGAGCATCGGTGTATCTTGTTTGATTTTTATGTTGTTAATGCCGCATGCTCTAGACGGGTCAAAGGTTCATTTGGAAGAATCGAGATGGGTTCATGTGTGGAGACAAAAGAAAAACAGAAAGCATTTGAGATTTGACGTTATGGTGTCTTCTATTCCATGAATGAATTAAGGTGTATATTCTGCGTCATATTGAAATTTACACAATGAAGCCTACTAGTTTGTTATTCCTCTCGGTTTTAGCTTACTCACTATCTGTTTGTTTACCCTAAAACAGATCCACGATTTACACAAAAATTTATACTCATTTACACTATTTTAGTTTACGATTTACGCTTAAATCCGCTCGAGCGAGAACCCTCGTGTAATTGGACGCTTGTGGTTTTCACGCCGTAATTCAGGCCACATTTGTCGTTACGAAACAGATCGACGATTTACGCTAAAATTCGTACTCATTTATGTTGTTTTGGTTTACGTTTTACGTTAAAATCCGTTCGAGCCAGAACCCGCGTACTATCCCACACGTGTAATTTTCATGCCGTAATTCGGACCCATTCGTCGTCACGAAATAGATCGATGATTTATGCAAAAAAATTGTATCCATTTACAATGTTTTGTTTTACGTTTTACGCTAAAATCCGCCTGAGCCAGAACCTGTGCACGATCGGACATGCGCGATTTTCATGCCGTAATTTTGGGGCCCATTTGCCGTTAAGAAACAGATCTACGATTTACGCTAAAATTTGTATTTATTTATGCTATTTTTGTTCATGTTTTACGCAGAAATTCGCCCGAGCCACAACCCACGCACGATCAGACACGCACCGGTACGTCGTGAGGGTGTACCTGGCTGGAGCTTCCCGATACTAATGGCTTCCATTACCACGTCTATATATATATACTGTATTTATATATTACACCTGGGTGCATTCAATATAGAGAATGCACCCAGGCCGAACCTACGCGCCAGGAGCACCTGGTCCGAGCCAACCGCCCCACCCAGGCCGAACCGACGCTTCGTCTTCGTCCCTCCCGCACGCTCCCGACAGAACCTTTTCACTTCAGACTCAAGTTTGCAATTAGAGGATACCCCTAGTTGTAATCAACAAGCAACAAACGTTGCAACTGGAGCAACAACAGAGACTCAAGTTTGCAATTAGCGGATACCCCTAGTTGCAATCAACAAGCAACAAACGTTGCAACTGGAATAACAACACACAATGCAATGGTAATCAAGGAGTAAAAACAGAGACTCAAGTTTGCAATTAGAGGATACCTCTAGTTGCAATCAACAAGCAACAAACGTCGTAACAGAAAATCAACAAACCATGCAGTTGCAATCATTAGTTGCAACACGCGGGTACAGGGAGGCGCGTGGCGGCGGGGGGGCGCGCGTACAGGAGGGCCGAGGGCGTGCTCGGGGTGTTAGGTGCTCTGGTCGGACAGGGAGTCTTGGGGTCTGTGCATCCTAAACTAAAATACACATGGTGCATTTTTTTTAGTGCCGCCGTGTGTGTATATATATATATATATATATATATATATATATATATATATATATATATATATATATATATATATATATATATATATATATATATATATATATATATATATATATAGAGAGAGAGAGAGAGAGAGAGAGAGAGATTCAAGAAGCTCCTAGCTAAGGACATGTATAGTGAAGAGACATCAAAACGGTTCTCGAAGCACAAGAGACAACTAAGAGACTCTATTATACAATGGAGTATCTATAAATGTAGTATATTAATAAATACAGAATTAAATGTATTTGTACAACATTAGATCGATAGAACAGACGACAAATTCATACAGTGAGAAGTGAGGCGTCTGTTGCTACTTGGTTTACGAGGCAGAGGTGTCTCTTTACGGAGAGACGGCTCTAAGATTTTTTTGCAAATACCCCCTTAAATACCTTAAGAGCCTTCACATTAAACACCACTGTACATGCCCTAAGAGACGAGCTGCGCAATTGTTGAGAATTTTCCCCATCCAATAATCACCCGCCACGATTTAGTGTTAGGATATGATCAAATTTATGGGCATGCTAATAAGTATGTAGTCCCTACAAACATAAATGCGTTTCGTTCTGGCTAGTATGTACAGTATGTAGATTTGTAGCTTAATAAAATATCGGATCGATCGACAGCGAACCCGTACGCTGCTACCACTACCAGCAAAAATGCAGCATCCAACAGGCTGCATGTGCGCGCGTCTTTGCACCATCTCCGCATATATAAGTGCACCCTGAGTGGTGAGGCTGAGAGCAGCACAGCTAGAGACCTCTCTTCGTCTCATCAGTAGAGAGAAAGGTTAATTGGGGGGGAAACTAATGAAGACCTCCGTAGTCGTTGCTGCTCTAGCAGCGGTGCTGTTCGCAGCACAGCCGTATGCTTCTCTCGCCGGCGCCAGCGGCCCCAGGGTCATCATCGTCGGCGCCGGCATGTCCGGTAACTTATAGATATAACCATGCGCGCGCGCCAGACGACGACGACGACGTGTTTCTTGCGTTGCTTCCATGCATGCATGCATGCATGTTTCCATGAAATAACGTTTACTTTATTGCCTCGCTGGCGATCCATGGATCTGCTGATGCAGGGATCTCGGCGGGGAAGACGCTGTGGGAGGCGGGGGTCCGGGATCTGCTGATCCTAGAGGCGACGGGGCGCGTGGGCGGGCGGATGCACAAGCATAACTTCGGCGGCATCAACGTGGAGATCGGGGCCAACTGGGTGGAGGGCCTCGGCGGCGACCAGCTCAACCCCATCTGGCCCCTCGTCAACTCCACGCTCAAGCTCAGGAACTTCTACTCCGACTTCGACAGCGTCGTCGGCAACGTCTACAAGGAGAAGTACGTATATTTATTTATATATATTTATACACAACGAATCGAACGAACGCCGCACGCACGCATGCACGCGCTTGATGATTAAAACATGCACCCGATCGATGAGTGCGTGTGCAGCAAAAAAAACATCTGCCTGAAACTACTATACTCACTAACTACTGTAAATTAATGGTAGCGAGTGCATGTCTGAATCGGACATTCAGACGAAAGAATTAACATGCCAATAGTCCTGGCCGAACTCTTTTTATCACAGAAAACGTATAATATATGACCGGCCGTTGGTAAATAAACTGACGAAGGATGCGATCGATGCTTTCGTCATCGATGAACAGCATGCTAAATAAATGGTGGATATGACACTGTGTGATTGTATATACAAGACGCTTTGAGAAGAGAACGACGCTTCGTTCGTCGTCCAAACCAACATTAACAGAGAATTCATGAACTACTAAATGCTAAAGAAATGAAAAACATGTGCATATATATACTTTGCTTCAATATGACAAGTCTTCTCTTTTGTCACAATTAATGCGTTGTTTAATTATGTTCCCGTCGTCGTCGTCGCTCGCCGCCGGCCGCAGCAGCGGTGGGCTGTACGACGAGGAGTACGTGCAGAAGAGAATGGACCGTGCCTACGAGGTAGAAGAGCTGGGCGCCAACCTTACCAAGAAGATGCACCCCAGTGGCCGCGACGACATCTCTGTCTTAGCCATGCAACGGCTGTTCAACCAGTACGCGTTTCGATGCTGCATGCTTGTGTGTTTTGATGCTGCGCGCGTTCTGAAGCTGAACCAGCAGTACGTCCGTGGGCGCTGTGTACGTGCAGCCAGCCGAACGGGCCGACGACGCCTGTGGACATGGCGCTGGACTACTTCATATACGACTACGAGTTCGCGGAGCCGCCGCGCGTGACGAGCCTGCAGAACACGCAGCCGACGCCCACCAACGCCGACTTCGGCGAGGACAACTACTTCGTGGCGGACCAGCGGGGGTACGAGTCCATCATACACTCCATCGGCAGCTCCTACCTCTCCACCGACGGCAACGGCAAGCTCAAGGACCGCAGGATCCTGCTCAACAAGGTGCTTGCTGATATGCATGATCTATCAGCTTATTTCTCGTTCGTTTTCTACGTGTATGCAATGATTATATATATGAGAGGATAGGAGAAGGCCGATCCACTACTCGTAGAGATAAGTTTTTTCCCACACCTTACTTAAAAGAAATCAATGCTTTCAAAATAAAAACATTATAAATTTGTAATTAGAATTAGATTCAGAATACATATAAAAAAATTTAGTCAGCAATTATATACAAATCTCTTCTCTAATTTAATATATGAAGTAACAGTCTCAATGGTCATCCTACCTCATTCTTCATCTCCCCGCATAATACAAAAATAAAGTAAAACTATAAACAAAAACCTTAGTAGTTGAATCCACATTCACACTCACATAACCAGTAGAACATATACATTTTTTAATTTATTAAAATAAAGTTTATATATAGAAACCACAGCAGTAACGCATTGGCAACTGACTAGTAATATATTATATACACCTCACTTTGTTCTGTGTCGGTCCACTATATTAAAGCCATGTTTAAATACAATAGAGTTAATAGTTAGATGACTAAAAAATTACTAGTAGAATTAGTTAGATTGTTTGGATGTCTGTAACTAATTTTAACAGTGAAATATTAGATCTAGCGCATTCAAAGAGGGCCTAACACCGCACATGCATATTCACACTATCGTGAAAAAGGAACAACATATACGATTCCACATAGCAAATAATATACGAGCATGCATTGACGTCAACGTTCAGATTAGACTTTAAATTTTAGGGCTAGTTTGGAAACCCTGTTTTCCCAAGGGATTTCCATTTTCCCAAGGGAAATTAGTTCATTTTCCCTTGGGAAAATTGGAATCCCTTGGAAAAACGGTGTTCCCAAACTAGCTCTTAGGCTTGCAAAATAGCGGTGGTAATGAATCGTGATCCAATTATTTCTTCACGATTTGTTAGATCCTTAAATTAATTTTAGTTAAAAAAAATAAATAAAAATAGAGCGTAAAACGACGTGACGGAACAGAAGGAAGAAACCACAATTTCGGCCACGCCAAGATTGTCTCCGCAGCCACACCGCGAAACGACGATCGAATCTCAGTATAGCTATGTTTCACTCCGAATCAAAATCCCAAGAGTATATATACGTACGTTGAAAAAATAATACGTATATATACACCAAACGAAATAAAGAAAGGAATCTATCTCATGTGTGTGTATAGCGACACTGAAAAGGAAACCTCAACCTTCCACGCACGTCGAGACACACACAGGTGCTCGATCTATAGGCACATGTATAATAGCGACACTGACGAAAAGGGCAGCTCAATAATCGTCAACGTGCGTCGAGACAATGGCTGTACGTTGTGATAGATCGATGTGGCAGCTTGCTGTCTGTGTAATAAATACTAATAATAAACGGAAATGTTGCTGAATATATAAGCAAGCTGTCTTTATATTTTTGTACAATATATACTGTATATGCAGGTGGTGCGGCAGATCGCCTACAACAAACAAGGGGTGGTCGTGAAGACGGAGGACGGGTCGTCGTACCGTGCCGACTACGTGGTCGTCTCCACCAGCTTGGGCGTCCTGCAGACCGATCTCATACAGTTCAAGCCACAGCTGCCCGTCAGTTCACATGCATCTCACTTCTATGCTATACCTGCTTAATTAATGAATTAATTAATGAATGAATTAATTAATTATAATACCATGGAGGAAGAATGACAACAACTGATCGAGTGACCCGGATGGATAAAAATATCTAGTTACAATGTTACATACACTAACAAGCAAAACACATCGTATCGCCAGTTCTGGAAGATCGCGGCGATCTACAGTTTCGACATGGGGGTGTACACCAAGATCTTCCTCAAATTCCCCGAGCGGTTCTGGCCCGTGGGCGAGGGGAAGCAGTTCTTCATGTACGCGAGCAGCCGGCGCGGCTACTACGCGCTGTGGCAGTCGTTCGAGCGGGAGTACCCGGGCGCCAACGTGCTCCTGGCCACCGTCACCGACGACGAGTCGCGGCGGATCGAGCGCCAGAGCGACGACCAGACGAAGGCGGAGGTGGCGGAGGTGCTGCGGGACATGTTCCCCGGCGCCGACGTGCCGGGCCCCGACCAGATCGACATCTACGTGCCGCGCTGGTGGTCCGACCGCTTCTTCAAGGGATCCTACTCCAACTGGCCCGTCGGCGTCAGCCGCTACGAGTACGACCAGCTCAGGGTACTAATTAATAGTAGTTACAGTAATTATCCAAATGTTCTTCCTTCTTCTTCTTTTGCTGATGGATTTTATATGTTATTAATTATTACAAAGGCGCCGGTTGGGAGGGTCTACTTCACTGGTGAGCACACCAGCGAGCGCTACAACGGCTATGTCCATGGAGCATACCTTGCAGGTCACCGCTAGCTCTTGTTGGACGTATACGTACTCATGCATCTCTTGTACCAGTGTGGGGTTCTGCTGCCCATACACTAGCTAATACATCTTCAACAGGTATCGACTCCGCAAACATCCTCATCAACTACATCTTCAAGAACGAGGAGTACAAGGTCCGTGGCAAGTACGACGTCGACGACATAATCGCACAGGTAAAGTGACACTAGCAGATTCTTGTGTCAGCGACAAATGGTTACAGGTCCCACACTTACCACTGCAGGCTACATGAACGACGACGAGTGCACACGCCGGATGCCCTGCGCCACGACAGAGAGAGACAGAATAAACTGCCATGGCTTTATTTGCCCTGTGGAGCGATGCATGCTTATTCCCCCTTCCCTTTCGAGCTAGAGCAACCCCAGCAAGCGCCCTGCACCGTCTGGCGTCTGCTTGCTGTTCATTTCCCGTGTCTCTGTGTGTTTTTGGATTGGATGCCAATGGAATAAGAACGTAGGCTTGAGGCCTCTGTTCTGTTTGGTGTTTCTGGGGTCATCTATGTTAGAATCTCTGGTGCTTAGGATCGTTTCCTAAGTCCCTAGAATATCAATCCGTGTCTAAAATACCTCGATGATGAGTAGATCTATTCTACTGAGGGGTACATGTATACATACCGTCGTTGTTGTTCCTAGCCATCATTGCGGCGGTGTCTTGCAGCGAAGACCCGCCTCCTCCTTCTTGTCGATCTCCCTGCTGGTGTCGAGGAGATTGATTTCCGTCGTTGATCGGCGGTGGATCAGCTCCTCCAATGTTGCCTGCAGGGGGAATCTCAGATCCCGATGGGATAACGGGGATCTGAGACATAGTCACAGCGATTCCAGTCACTCCGAGCACCTAGGGGATCGGTTCCTCTCAAAGTGTCGATTAGGGTTTGTGGTCGAGCGATTAGCGTTGGCTAAACCCGTCGGCCCCCTTAATCTATTTATATGGCGTCGTGTGACCGGGGGCTGCAACCAACGGTTAGGATAGCCCCCCGATCAGGGGCGCGGTTAGACGGTTAGGATTAACCCTACCCCGGTTACTGTTAACCGGCTAGTGTAGAGGACACATCCTAACAATCTCCCCTTTGTTCTCTACATACCTCACACTCAAACTTTTTTTAATTCCGTCCTTTAACAAGTTTACACATAGAGACCAATGCGTGACAATGATCTATTAAGTATCACCGTACTCATTGACTACAACATGCTCCCCTGCTTCAGAACGAAAGATTTTACTAGGTTGCAATCTGTAGCCCCTGTGATTCTAGATCATAGGTACTCCCTTAATCCCATGCCGGCTGCGTGCTTACTAAACACGCTGGGTGGAAGACCTTTTGTGAGCGGATCCGCAAGCATCTGATGGGTTCTTATATGCTCAACTTGAATGGTGTGATCCAGAATCTTCTCCTTAACAATATAACACTTAATGTCAATATACTTGGCAGAGCCACTTGACTTATTGTTATGGGAGAAAAATACTGCTGGCTCGTTGTCGCAGTAAATTCTCAGTGGTCGCTCTATGCTATCAACCACTCTTAATCCGGGTACGAATTTCTTTATCCATATCGCCTGTCCAGTTGCCTCATACGTAGCTACAAACTCAGCGTGCATTGTCGACGATGCTCTCGCTGTCTGTTTGCAGCTCTTCCAAGAAATAGCTCCCCCAGAGAGCATAAAGACATATCCTGAAGTTGACTTCAGTGTATCTCTACACACTCCCCAGTCGGCATCTGCATAGCCAACTATTTGTAGAGAATTAGATCTTCTATACGTAAGCATGAGACCTTTAGTACCTTGAAGGTACCTTAGAGCCTTCTTGACTGCTTTCCAGTGTTCTATGCCTGGATTCTTCTGATAGCGTCCAAGCATCTCGGTGGTAAAAGCTAAGTCAGGGCGAGTACATACTTGAGCATACATAATGCTTCCGATAGCTGAAGCATATGGTACTGACTTCATCTTGTTTTTCTCATACTGATTCTTGGGACACTGATATTCCCCAAACTTATCACCCTTGACTATTGGACCAGGCGAGGCATTACACTTGTGCATATTATACCTCTTTAGTACATTTTCTATATATGACTTCTGTGAGAGTCCTAATACTCCCTTTTGTCTGTCTCTGTGAATTTCTATTCCAAGAACATAGGAGGCTTCTCCCATGTCTTTCATATCAAAATTCGAGGAAAGAAACTCTTTTGTTTCCGCTAGTAGATCCTTATCACTACTAGCTAAGAGTATGTCATCGACATACAGAACAAGGAAGATATACTTTCCTTTTCTAAATTTTGCATAAATGCAATTGTCTTCCTTGTTTTCCTCGAAACCAAACTTTCTTATAGTCTGATCAAACTTGATGTACCACTGTCTGGAGGCCTGTTTTAATCCATAAATGGACCTCCTCAAGTGACATCCCATGTGTTCTTTACCGCTCACAACAAAACCCTTTGGTTGTGCCATGAACACATTTTCTTCTAACTCTCCATTTAGGAATGTTGTCTTTACATCCATCTGATGGAGCTCTAGATCAAAATGAGCAACTAGTGCCATTATGATCCTGAATGAATCTTTTGTTGAGACAGGTGAGAAGGTTTCATGGTAGTCAATGCCTTCTCTCTGTGTGAACCCTTTGGCCACAAGTCTAGCCTTGTATCTTTCTATGTTCCCTCTGGAGTCACGCTTTGTCTTGTAGACCCATTTACAGCCTACTGTTTTGGCTCCATGGGGAATGACTTCTAAGTCCCAAACTTTGTTCATTCTCATGGATTCTAATTCATCTTTCATGGCTGATAACCATTTGGATGAATTTGCACTTCTCATAGCAGCTTCATATGTAGTGGGATCACCTTCTGTATCAATGTCCTCACTCATATGAATCTCATCACATTCTATGTTTTTTGCTGCATAGACTTCATAGTCATCAGGAATCGTAGATTTTTTGAGTCTCTGTGACCTCCTGAGACTTGGTTCAGGTTCAGATTCTACCTGGGGCTCCTGCAATGGTGCGTCACTTGGCGCAACACTATCATCATCTTCTGAACTGTCCTGTGCAACTGGCTCAGGGCCAATATGCACAGAAGGTGAAGCTACTTGCTCTGTAGTAGTTGCACTAGATGATGCCACATTTGCAGCAGGGGTTTCACCCACAATCGGTGTGACTATTGGTGGAACCACAGTGGGTATCGAGAAGTATGGTTCTTCAACCATCGGAAACGGAACATACATCCTCTTTTCCTGAAGGTCAACCTCTCTGAGTACCTTACTCCCCTTGATCATGTCATCCTCTAAGAAAATGGCATGTCTGGTTTCTATGAACTTGGTTTGTCTGTCAGGGCAGTAGAATCTGTAACCCTTCGATCTGTCAGGGTAGCCAATAAAATGACAACTAGTGGTTCTCTCATCTAGCTTTCCCTGTCCAGGATTAAATATTCTAGCTTCTGCTGGACAACCCCATATATGGAAGTAGTTGAGCATGGGTTTTCTGCCAGTCCACAACTCATATGGAGTTCTAGCCACTGATTTACTAGGAACTCTGTTGAGTATATGCATGGCGGTTTTTAAAGCCTCCATCCATAGACCCAATGGTAGGTTAGAGTAACTTAGCATACTCCTTACCATATCCATTAGCGTTCTGTTACGCCTTTCGGCAACCCCATTCTGTTGTAGTTCGCCAGGTGTTGAATACTGAGCAACAATACCGTTTTCTCTTAGAAACCTCGTGAAAGGTCCTGGGACCTGGCCATACTCGGTATGGCGCCCATAGTACTCCCCCCACGATCTGATCGAACAATCTTTATCTTCAAATCGTGTTGATTCTCTACTTCAGCCTTGAACTGTTTAAACTTGTCTAAAGCTTCTGATCTTTCCTTAATAGGATAAATATAACCGTAGCGAGAGTAGTCATCTGTGAAGGTTATGAACGAATTAAACCCATCTACTGTCCTAACTGGAAAAGGACCACAGATATCTGTATGAATAATTTCTAACACTCTCGTACTATGCTTAGCATCTTTCTTAATCTGCTTCGCGAATTTACCCTTAATGCAATCTCTGCATTGCTCTAAGTCTGTGAAGTCTAGGGGATGGAGAATCTGTTCCTTAACAAGACTTTCTATTCTCCCCTCGAAATATGGCCCAAACGATAGTGCCATAATTTCGACGAGGTTTCTCCATCACTTCGTTTTCTTTTCCTGCCACTGCTGGCTGGATCGTTTTCTGGTATATCTAATACATTAACAACATCACTTTGCGAAAGTAAATAAAGCATATCTCGTCGGATGGCGAGACCAACATCTTTATTATCAAACTGAATGACACACTATCTATCACCAAAATGGCAATGAATGTGTTGATCATCTAATCTAGAAACCGAAATAAGGTTCCTTCGCAAGGAAGGTACATAAAGTACGTCTCTCAACAACAGTATAAAACCATTAACTAATTTAAGATGTATATCTCCAATGGCCTCGACTGCTGCTTCAACTCCATTTGCCACTCTAATTGTTCTTCGGCCCTTTGGGAGCCTTTGGCTTGTACGGAGTCCCTGTAGAGAGTTTGCAACATGAACAGTTGCACCTGAGTCAATCCACCAAGAATAACTGGGATATTCTAAGTATAAAGACTCATTTACAAAAGTAACTTGATCCTTACCACTCTCTAGTAGATACTGCAGGAATTCAGGGCACTTTCTCTTGTAATGACCTGTCTTCTTGCAATAGAGGCAGGTATCAGGGGGAACTGAGAAACTGCCTCCTTGTCTTGGCTGATTATTATTGCTCGAAGAAGCCTGGTTATTCTGTTTACCTTGCTTCTTGAACTTTTTCTTTGAGTTCTTGTTCTGTCTGGGGATATTGCCTTTGATGAGGTTGACAGAGTCTCCAGTCTGCTTTAACCTCTCTTCCTCCTGGACACACTGTGCCAAGAGTTGGTCTATATTCCACTTATCAGTGACACTGGTGTTGTACTGTATGTGAAAAGTCTCAAACTCCTTAGTGAAAGGGAAATGTGCCCTTGGGTCATTTCTAAGTATTTTGGTGATTGAGTGCCAACACATGTGCTTAATTGTGAATTTATGTCCATGGATGAACAAAGTGCAAATCATGAAGTAAAGGTATGTTTCTAAGCCTTAGTGCATTGGTTTTGTGTACTAATATACTTGTCTAAGTGTTAGAAACAGAAAGAAGAAGAAGAGAAAAAGACTTGGCTGTGTACAGCCGAGAGTCAGTTCGGTCTGGAGCACCGGACTGTCCGGTGTGCACCGGACAGTGTCCGGTACGCCAGACTGACTCGGCGCGAACAGGCCGCTCTCGGGAATTCGCCGACGGCGTACGGCTAAAATTCACCGGACTGTCCGGTGAGCCAACGGTCGGCCGGGCCAACGGTCGGCCGCGCAATCTGCGCGGGACACGTGGCGGAGCCAACGGTCGGAAGATGTCACTGGACTGTCCGGTGTGCACCGGACATGTCCGGTGCGCCAATGGCTCCAGATCTGCCAACGGTCTGCAACGGTCGGCTTTGCTATTTAAGGAAACAAATCGGGCACCGGACAGTGTCCGGTGTGCACCGGACTGTCCGGTGCCCCCGACGACAGAAGGCAAGGATGGCCTTCCGGATTTGCTCTCAACGGCTCCTAGCTGCCTTGGGACTATAAAAGGAGCCCCTAGGCGCATGGAGGATATACACAAGCAACCTTTGAGCATTCTTGATCATCCACACTCAGTTTTTGCGCATTTGTTTGTCATTCTAAGTGCTTCGAGCTCCGTTCTAGTGAGAACTTTGTGATACTCTTGTGAGCTCGATTCTTGGCCGTGTGTGTGCGCGTTTCGCTGTGGATTTGTGTGTGTTGCTTCCCTCCCTTACTCTGTGTTTCTTTGTGATCATATACTTGTAAGGGCAAGAGACTCCAATTTGTGGAGATTCCTTGCAAACGGGATAGTGAAAGGCAAAACAAAACACCGTGGTATTCAAGTGGGTCTTTGGACCGCTTGAGAGGGGTTGATTGCAACCCTCGTCCGTTGGGACGCCACAACGTGGAGTAGGCAAGCGTTGGTCTTGGCCGAACCACGGGATAAACCACTGTGTCACCTCTGTGCTTGATCTCTTGTGGTACTGTGTTTTGTTGAGACTTCTCTTTAGCCACTTGGCAATTATTGTGCTAACACTTAACAAGTTTTTGTGGCTTAAGTTTTAAGTTTCACAGGATCACCTATTCACCCCCCCCTCTAGGTGCTCTTAATTGGTATCGGAGCCGTTCTCTTCACAAAGGGACTAACCGCCCGAAGAGATGGATCCTAAGGGGAAGGGTATCGTGATCAACGACAAAGAGAAGGAATCCTTCGTCAACAAGCCAAAGGACGATAAGCCTACCGACTCCGGCTCGGGCCACAGACGGAAGGAAGGGAAGAAGAAGAAGACAAGGCGCATCAAGGAGATCGTCTACTACGACAGCGATGAGTCTACTTCTTCCCAAAAGGACGACCACAGCGACTACGAGAGAAGGAAACCGGTTAATTCGAACTTTTCTTTTGACTACTCTCGTATTCCGCAAAGTTCAAATTCACATTTGCTCTCCATTCCACTCGGCAAGCCCCCACACTTTGATGGAGAGGACTACGGATTTTGGAGCCACAAAATGCGTAGTCACCTATTCTCTCTCCATCCTAGTATTTGGGAGATTGTAGAGAGTGGAATGCACTTTGATAGTTCGGATAGTCCCATGTTCATTAATGAACAAATTCATAAGAATGCACAAGCTACTACTGTTCTTCTAGCTTCCTTGTGCAGGGATGAATACCATAAAGTAAGCGGCTTGGATAACGCCAAGCAGATCTGGGACACCCTCAAGATTTCTCATGAGGGGAACGACGTCACCTTGCTCACCAAGATGGAGTTGGTGGAGGGAGAGCTCGGACGATTCGCAATGATAAGAGGCGAGGAGCCGACGCAAACATACAATCGGCTCAAGACCCTTATCAACAAGATAAGGAGCTACGGGAGCACGCGATGGACGGACCACGACGTCGTCCGCCTAATGCTAAGGTCATTTACCGTTCTTGATCCTCATTTGGTAAACAATATACGTGAAAATCCCAGGTACACCAAGATGTCGCCCGAAGAAGTTCTTGGGAAATTTGTTAGCGGGCGAATGATGATCAAGGAGGCGAAGTATGTGGACGACGCCTTGAATGGTCCGATCAACGAACCGCAACCCCTTGCTCTCAAGGCAACACGAAGCAAGGAGGCGCTACCCAGCAAGGTGGCACAGATTGAGGCGGCCGGACTCAATGATGAAGAGATGGCTCTCATCATCAAAAGATTCAAGACGGTGCTTAAAGGTCACAAGGGACAACCAAGCAAGACCAAAGCCAAGGGGAAGCGCTCATGTTTCAAATGCGATAAGCTTGGTCATTTTATTGCTAACTGTCCCGATAATGAAAGTGACCAGGAAAAGGGGAACAAGAGGGAGAAGAAGAAGGCATACAAGAAGGCAAAGGGCGAGGCACATCTAGGAAAGGAGTGGGATTCGGATTGCTCCTCCTCCGACTCCGACAATGAAGGACTCGCTGCCACCGCCTTCAACAAGTCTTCCCTCTTCCCCAACGAGCGTCTCACATGCCTTATGGCAAAGGAAAAGAAAGTAAGCACTCATGATACTAGTACTTATGCTTCTTCAAGTGAGGATGAGTCTAGTGATGATGATGAGATAGATTACTCATGCTTATTCAAGGGATTAGATAGATCTAAAATTAATAAGATTAATGAGTTGATTGATGCTTTAAATGACAAGAATAGATTACTAGAAAAACAAGAGGATCTTTTATATGAGGAGCATGATAAATTTGTTAGTGCACAAAATTCTCTTGCTCTAGAAATTAAAAGAAATGAAATGCTTTCTAGTGAACTATCTACTTGTCATGAAACCATTTCTACCTTACAAGGTGTTAACAATGATTTAAGTGCTAAATTAGAAGTAGCAAATAAATCTAATTCTTGTGTAGAACATGTTATGATTTGCACTAGGTGTAAGGATTTCGATATTGATGCCTGTAGTGAACACCTAGTTTTAATTTCCAAATTAAGTAATGAATTGGCTAGTCTTAATGCTCAACTTAAGACTAGCAAGAGTGAAGTTGATAAAATAAAATTTGCAAGGGATGCCTACACGGTTGGTAGACATCCCTCAATTAAGGATGGTCTTGGCTTCAAGAGAGAGGCCAAGAACTTAACAAGCCATAAGGCTCCCATCTTCGTCAAGGAGAAGGGGAAGGCCCCTATGGCTAGTAGTGCTAAAAAGAACCATGCTTTTATGTATAATGATAGGAGACATGCTAGAAATGCTTATAATGATTTTGATTCACATGTTTATGATTCTCATGCCATGTTTGCTTTTAGTTCTTCCTATAAGCATAATAGAGATATGTGTAGGAGAAATGGTGTACATATGCCTAGGAGAAATTTTGCTCATGTTCCTAGAAAAGTTGTGAACAAACCTTCTACCATTTATTATGCTTGCAATGCTCCCTTTGCTATTTGTAGAAAGGGTAAGAAGGTAATTGCTAGGAAGTTAGGGGCAAGATGCAAGGGAGATAAAACTTGCATTTGGGTCCCTAAGGATATATGTGCTAACCTTGTAGGACCCAACATAAGTTGGGTACCTAAGACCCAAGCCTAAATTTGCCTTGCAGGTTTATGCATCCGGGGGTTCAAGCTGGATTATCGACAGCGGATGCACAAACCATATGACGGGGGAGAAGAAGATGTTCACCTCCTACGTCAAAAATAAGGATTCCCAAGATTCAATTATATTCGGTGATGGGAATCAAGGCAAGGTAAAAGGGTTAGGTAAAATTGCAATTTCTAATGAGCACTCAATATCAAATGTGTTTTTAGTTGAGTCTCTTGGTTACAATTTGCTATCTGTTAGTCAACTGTGCAATATGGGATATAATTGTTTATTTACAAATGTAGATGTGTCTGTCTTTAGAAGATGTGATGGTTCACTAGCTTTTAAGGGTGTACTAGACGGCAAGCTTTACTTAGTTGATTTTGCAAAAGAAGAGGCCGGTCTAGATGCATGCTTAATGGCTAAGACTTGCATGGGCTGGTTGTGGCATCGCCGCTTAGCACATGTGGGGATGAAGAACCTCCACAAGCTTCTAAAGGGAGAACACGTGATAGGTCTAACAAATGTTTATTTCGAAAAAGATAGACCTTGTGCAGCTTGTCAGGCAGGTAAACAAGTGGGAGGAGCACATCACAGCAAGAATGTGATGACCACGTCAAGACCTCTGGAGCTGCTGCATATCGACCTCTTCGGACCCGTCGCCTATCTAAGCATAGGAGGAAGTAAGTATGGTCTAGTTATTGTTGATGACTTTTCCCGCTTCACTTGGGTGTTCTTTTTGCAGGATAAGTCTTAAACCCAAGGGACCCTCAAGCGCTTCCTCAGGAGAGCTCAAAATGAGTTTGAGCTCAAGGTGAAGAAGATAAGGAGCGACAACGGGTCCGAGTTCAAGAACCTTCAAGTGGAGGAGTTTCTTGAGGAGGAAGGGATCAAGCACGAGTTCTCCGCTCCCTACACACCACAGCAAAATGGTGTGGTAGAGAGGAAGAACAGGACGCTAATCGATATGGCGAGGACGATGCTTGGAGAGTTCAAGACCCCCGAGTGCTTTTGGTCGGAAGCCGTGAACACGGCTTGCCACGCCATCAACAGGGTCTACCTTCACCGCCTCCTCAAGAAGACGTCATATGAGCTACTAACCGGTAACAAACCCAATGTATCTTACTTTCGTGTTTTTGGGAGCAAGTGCTACATTCTAGTGAAGAAGGGTAGAAATTCCAAGTTTGCTCCCAAAGCTGTAGAAGGGTTTTTATTAGGTTATGATTCAAATACAAAGGCGTATAGGGTCTTCAACAAATCATCGGGTTTGGTTGAAGTCTCTAGCGATGTTGTATTTGATGAGACTAATGGCTCTCCAAGAGAGCAAGTTGTTGATTGTGATGATGTAGATGAAGAAGATGTTCCGACGGCCGCTATACGAACCATGGCGATTGGAGAAGTACGACCACAAGAAAAAGATGAACGAGATCAACCTTCTTCCTCAACAACGGTGCATCCCCCAACTCAAGACGATGAACAGGTTCATCAACAGGAGGCGTGTGATCAAGGGGGAGCACAAGATGATCACGTGATGGAGGAAGAAGCGCAACCGACACCTCCAACTCAAGTTCGAGCGATGATTCAAAGGGATCATCCCGTCGACCAAATTCTGGGTGACATTAGCAAGGGAGTAACTACTCGGTCTCGACTGGTTAATTTTTGTGAACCTTACTCTTTTGTCTCCTCTATTGAGCCTTTCAGGGTAGAGGAGGCCTTGCTAGATACGGATTGGGTGTTGGCCATGCAGGAGGAACTTAACAACTTCAAGCGCAATGAAGTTTGGACGCTGGTGCCTCGTCCCAAGCAAAATGTTGTGGGAACCAAGTGGGTGTTCCGCAACAAACAAGACGAGCACGGAGTGGTGACAAGGAACAAGGCTCGACTTGTGGCAAAAGGTTATGCCCAAATCGCAGGTTGTACCAAATGGATGTGAAGAGCGCTTTCCTCAACGGGCCAATCAAGGAGGAGGTGTACGTGGAGCAACCCCCTGGCTTCGAGGATGAGCGGTACCCTGACCACGTGTGTAAGCTCTCTAAGGCGCTCTATGGACTTAAACAAGCCCCAAGAGCATGGTATGAATGCCTTAGAGATTTCTTAATTGCTAATGCTTTCAAGGTTGGGAAAGCCGATCCAACTCTTTTTACTAAGACTTGCGATGGTGATCTTTTTGTGTGCCAAATTTATGTCGATGACATAATATTTGGTTCTACTAATCAAAAGTCTTGTGAAGAGTTTAGCAGGGTGATGACGCAGAAATTCGAGATGTCGATGATGGGCGAGTTGAACTACTTCCTTGGGTTCCAAGTGAAGCAACTCAAGGACGGCACCTTCATCTCCCAAACGAAGTACATGCAAGATCTGCTAAAGAGGTTTGGGATGAAGGACGCCAAGCCCGCAAAGACGCCGATGGGAACCGACGGACACACCGACCTCAACAAAGGAGGTAAGTCCGTTGATCAAAAAGCATACCGGTCCATGATAGGTTCTTTGCTTTATTTATGTGCTAGTAGACCGGATATTATGCTTAGCGTATGCATGTGTGCTAGATTTCAATCCGATCCTAAGGAGTGTCACTTGGTGGCGGTGAAGCGAATTCTTAGATATTTAGTCGCTACGCCTTGCTTCGGGATCTGGTATCCAAAGGGGTCTAACTTTGACTTGATTGGGTACTCAGATTCCGACTATGCTGGATGTAAGGTCGATAGGAAGAGTACATCGGGGACGTGCCAATTCTTAGGAAGGTCCCTGGTGTCATGGAACTCTAAGAAACAAACCTCCGTTGCCCTATCCACCGCTGAGGCCGAGTATGTTGTCGCAGGACAGTGTTGCGCGCAACTACTTTGGATGAGGCAAACCCTCCGGGACTTTGGCTACAATCTGAGCAAAGTCCCACTCCTATGTGATAATGAGAGTGCTATCCGAATAGCGGAAAATCCTGTTGAGCACAGCCGCACAAAGCACATTGACATCCGGCATCACTTTTTGAGAGACCACCAGCAAAAGGGAGATATCGAAGTGTTTTATGTCAGCACCGAGAACCAGCTAGCCGATATCTTTACCAAGCCTTTAGATGAGAAGACCTTTTGCAGGCTGCGTAGTGAGCTAAATGTCTTAGATTCGCGGAACTTGGATTGAATTGTAGAATACATGTGCTTATGCCTTTGATCATGTTCATTCTGCATTTTGTTGCTTATTATGGTGCTCAAGTTGTACAAACACTCCCTGGACCTCACAAGTCTGTTGCAAAGTGATGCACATGTTTCGGGGGAGATGTGTTACAACTTGATCCCTTGAGACTAACCATATGCTTGAGTTTGTTTGATTTAGTCTCAAAGGAGAATTGAAAGGGAAAAGGTGGACTTGGATCATGCAAGACTTCCACTGCACTCCGATGAGAGGGTAACTTATTCCAAGTCCATCTCATGAACTCTTATTGCCATTTGCTCTAAATTGAAGATTTTGGTGAGGCAATGGGGTTAAAGGGCCAAGATTGATCCCGTTTTGGTGCTTGATGCCAAAGGGGGAGAAAATAAAGGCCAAAGCGATAAATGGATCAGCTACCACTTGAGAGATTTTGAAAATAGTAGAGTAGAGCTTTTGGTTTGTCAAAACTCTTTTTGTTGTCTCTCTTATCAAAGTTGGCTTCCTGTGGGGAGAAGTAGTAATTATGGGAAAAAGGGGGAGTTTTTGAAATCCTTGATCAATCTCTTTTGAAATGACTCTCTTTATGCTTTAACATGTGTGTTTGACTTAGAGATAGAGATTTGAGTTTGATTTGCAAAAACAAACCAAGTGGTGGCATAGAGTGATCCATATATGTCAAAAATGAATCAAAACAATTTTGAGTTCTTATTTGATTTGATTTTGTACTTGTTCTACTTGCTTTATGTTGTGTTGGCATAAATCACCAAAAAGGGGGAGATTGAAAGGGAAATGTGCCCTTGGGTCATTTCTAAGTATTTTGGTGATTGAGTGCCAACACATGTGCTTAATTGTGAATTTATGTCCATGGATGAACAAAGTGCAAATCATGAAGTAAAGGTATGTTTCTAAGCCTTAGTGCATTGGTTTTGTGTACTAATATACTTGTCTAAGTGTTAGAAACAGAAAGAAGAAGAAGAGAAAAAGACTTGGCTGTGTACAGCCGAGAGTCAGTTCGGTCTGGAGCACCGGACTGTCCGGTGTGCACCGGACTGTGTCCGGTACGCCAGACTGACTCGGCGCGAACAGGCCGCTCTCGGGAATTCGCCGACGGCGTACGGCTAAAATTCACCGGACTGTCCGGTGTGCACCGGACTGTCCGGTGAGCCAACGGTCGGCCGGGCCAACGGTCGGCCGCGCAATCTGCGCGGGACACGTGGCGGAGCCAACGGTCGGAAGATGTCACCGGACTGTCCGGTGTGCACCGGACATGTCCGGTGCGCCAATGGCTCCAGATCTGCCAACGGTCTGCAACGGTCGGCTTTGCTGTTTAAGGAAACAAATTGGGCACCGGACAGTGTCCGGTGTGCACCGGACTGTCCGGTGCCCCCGACGACAGAAGGCAAGGATGGCCTTCCGGATTTGCTCTCAACGGCTCCTAGCTGCCTTGGGACTATAAAAGGAGCCCCTAGGCGCATGGAGGATATACACAAGCAACCTTTGAGCATTCTTGATCATCCACACTCAGTCTTTGCGCATTTGTTTGTCATTCTAAGTGCTTCGAGCTCCGTTCTAGTGAGAACTTTGTGATACTCTTGTGAGCTCGATTCTTGGCCGTGTGTGTGCGTGTTTCGCTGTGGATTTGTGTGTGTTGCTTCCCTCCCTTACTCTGTGTTTCTTTGTGATCATATACTTGTAAGGGCAAGAGACTCCAATTTGTGGAGATTCCTTGCAAACGGGATAGTGAAAGGCAAAACAAAACACCATGGTATTCAAGTGGGTCTTTGGACCGCTTGAGAGGGGTTGATTGCAACCCTCGTCCGTTGGGACGCCACAACGTGGAGTAGGCAAGCGTTGGTCTTGGCCGAACCACGGGATAAACCACTGTGTCACCTCTGTGCTTGATCTCTTGTGGTACTGTGTTTTGTTGAGACTTCTCTTTAGCCACTTGGCAATTTTTGTGCTAACACTTAACAAGTTTTTGTGGCTTAAGTTTTAAGTTTCACAGGATCACCTATTCACCCCCCCCCCCTCTAGGTGCTCTTACTTAGGCAGAGACTTCATTATCATAAACACTACAAATTCCTCGTGTAAAGGAGACCCGAGGTACTTGTTTATCTTAGCTACGATGGATATCATTTTCTGAATAAATGGTCTGACACCATTTCCATCGTATTTTGCATTGACAAATTCTGTCATTAGAGAGCAAGCATAAGCCTTAGAAGACCCTTGGTGATGAGAGGCTACCCTCTCAAGGTATTCTTTGGCAGTCTCGCACTCTGGTATAGAACTCTTAAGAGGCTCCTTGATGCTCCTCTTAAGAATAATCATACATTTGTCATTTGATCTCTCCCACTTGACCTTGTCGATGCTGTATTGCATCCACCTGTGGTCATAGTTGGGAGTGCCCACTGTGGGCTCAACTGGTTTATCAAACCTCAGTGCGTAATCTATCTCACCCACTGTGGTTATCATGTCTACATCCTCCCGCCAAGAATGGTAATTACTACCATCTAGCGGTTTCATCTGAGCAATTTGGCTAATCAGCATGGCGGTATGAGCACCTTTGCAAAATTAAAACAGAAAATATTTAGGACATCTGAAATAAATACTGAATACTGAATCATAGAACATGCATGAATTAAATATTCAACGTTGGTCAAATAATAACCATGCCATATCTATGAAAATTTCTGATCACAAAATTCTAAATCATCGTTGGATGATCTAGAAAAACATAAACTTGTATTAAATTGTGGTAACAATATTCAACGTTGGTTAAAATATTCAATCACCACAAAATTTTCTGAATTCTATGCAATTTAAACAATAATCAATCCACGTTGGTTTCATAATTAACTGGAAAAATTGAATAAAATATAAATAAAAGTACCAAAGTACGCAGCGGAATAAAAAATAGTCCATAAAATTTCTGTAATTTTCTATAACTGGAAAAAACTATTTCTGAAATTTTCTGTACTATTTTTCTAATTTCTTTTTCTGTTTTACTAATTCTTATTTCCAGGATAATAAAAAATATCGCTGGAAAAAAAAATGGCTGGCTGTGTGGCCAGCCGCGCGCTGGTGGGCCAGCTAGGCCTTTCAGCCGAGCGTGTAAGGAGGCAGGCACGCCCAGGCCGCAACCTGGGCCTGGGCTGCCGATTTGGCCCATCGCGCGCGTCCCATTCTCCTCCAGTTAATCTTGTCCGTCATTGCCGATCTAACGGTCCAGACTCACTTGCGCGCACGGCCGGCCCTGAGGGGGTGCGGCGGGTGCGGCCGCACCGGGCCCCCAAAAACAGAGGGCCCCTCTGACCACTTGACGTCAGCACTTTTTTCCCCGCTAAGTATATCTACCCTAGACATAAATATGCAAGAGCGATGCACTATCAATCAGTTTCGTTTAGATTGTTAAATTAATGTCTCAATTACTTATCTAATATTCACTTCGTTCCAAAATAGTATTTGTTTTAACTCTTGATTTTTATGTCTATATTCAACTAGATGATGAGGAATCAACTAGAGAAACAAAATAAATTCTATTTTGATACAGAGAGTATTATTTACTATGCACATGATGGTTGCATCGACGGAGAGAAGATTTTTTAAAATTGAAATATTTTTTGAACTATTTAAGGTCAACAATGACTTAAGAGAGGTTAAATGGTTTGGCGATTATATGTATCTAAAAGAAGTTGTTGGATGAGATTGATCTTAATGGTATAAGCGATGATTTGTATCACAAAATGTTAGAAGATATTTTTATTGACATCGAGTATGTGTTTTTGCTATATTTTATATTTGTCATTTTATAAACGTTGAATATTATATATATTGTGTGTGGATGGGGCCTCCATTTCGGATTTCGCACCAGGCCCCTAAAAAGTCAGGAACGGCCCTGCTTGCGCGGGTTATAAATGGCGGGGAACTCGGGACCGTTAGAAAACCTAGCTCATATTTCTATTCTTTTTTTCTTCAGCCGCCACAAAAAAATCCGACCGACAGAGTGGCCGTCCGCGCCTTCTTTGTGCCGGCTGCTAGCAATGGAGATGCGCACTGCGCGCTGCATGCATGCATTTTTGTACCGGCTGGTCAATGGAGATGCGCACTGTACGCTGCATACATGCATGCTACTCCTTTTTCTTTGCATGCACTGCGCGCTGCATGCTCTTTTTCTTTGCATGCACGCTGCATGCTCTTTTCTCTATCTTTTTTTTAATTTCTCTCACGCCGCTGTTTTACTCTCTCTCTATGTTTCTGTTTTAGCCGGCGACCTTTTTTTTAATAGCAACACAAGAAAACTAAGACAGCAGACCGCTAGGAAAAAAAATCGGTCTCATGACCGTCTTCTACATTTGAACTCGGATCTGATTATTCGAGCTTTTCTGTGATGTTATTTTAGTCCTGAGGCCCTATGGATGCGTCTACAGTGCTCTACGCACTTGATCCGATTTCTATACACGTTTTCTGATCTCAGATTTGAACTCAAAAATGATATTTGCCTTTGGACAGTGCGTGTGGTTTTGGGATTAATCCAGTTAGAGTTCAAAAACCCTAACCCTATCTGTGTTTCTTATTGACTTTGTTTCTTGGCCGCAGATCGTTGGATCATAAGCTTGTGCATCGTCTCTGTTGACGGCTTAACCGATTAGGGTTAGGTCATAAACCCTAACCCTAGTTAGTTGTGAGAGCTCTCTGGTTTGAGGCCGAGACACACTGTGTCTTTTACCGTGGCCAGACCTAAAATCTTAACTCTAACCAGAGAGCATGAAACTCTTTCTATCTATTCTAATCTCTGTTCTCGGGTGATGAATGATGATAAAAAATTGAGTTCATCACATATATCCGAGACCTTTCTGTGATCTCATAAAACGATGCAGATTAGGAGATCTAGGGTTCTTAGGTGGCTTTGATACCATTGTTAGAATCTATGGTGCTTAGGATCGTTTCCTAAGTCCCTAGAATACCAATCTGTGTCTAAAATACCTCGATGATGAGTAGATCTATTCTACTGGGGGTACATGTATACATACCGTCGTTGTTGTTCCTAGTCATCATTGCGGCGGTGTCTTGCAGGGAAGACCCGCCTCCTCCTTCTTGTCGATCTCCCTGCTGGTGTCGAGGAGATTGATTTCCGTCGTTGATCGGCGGTGGATCAGCTCCTCCAATGTTGCCTGCAGGGGGAATCTCAGATTCCGATGGGATAACGGGGATCTGAGACATAGTCATGAGACATAGTCACAGCGATTCCGGTCACTCCGACCGCCTAGGGGATCGGTTCCTCTTAAAGTGTCGATTAGGGTTTGTGGTCGAGCGATTAGCGTTGGCTAAACCCGTCGGTCCCCTTAATCTATTTATATGGCGTCGTGTGACCGGGGGCTGCAACCAACGGTTAGGATAGCCCCCGATCAGAGGCGCGGTTAGACGGTTAGGATTAACCCTACCTCGGTTACTGTTAACCGGCTAGTGTAGAGGACACATCCTAACAATCTATGCACGTCAGTCTCACATGCAATGCACTCACTAGTGGTGGTGGGAATACCGGATCACTTCGGGGACGACGGCGAGCCCAGCCAGCGACATCAACGCGAAACATCCGATGATTCTCTCTCACAAAGCTAATGATATTTCAGTCCGGTAGTTGCCACCGCGATCGATCGCGGCCCGTCATTAATGGGTTGGGCCTGGGCACCACCACCCCGTGCGTCATGGGCCGAATGGGGGCACCCAAATAAGATCCGGAGGGTGGTGAGAATGAATTCCTGGGGCAGGCGCACGAGGCGTCATCGCTAGGCGCTATGGATAAAAACTGGACGGGGAAAACCACCCTATCTGACGTTTCTGTTTCTACATTCTTTTTTACGAGAACGAGATCGCCTTCGAAAAGGCCGGATCAGAAGACGCAACTTTAACTAAAATTTGATTACAAAGATTCATAAACGTAGCTAAATATTAATACAACATTGAAACTGCGTCCTGAGACAAACCTGGCCTAATCGTTTTCATGCTCGCCTAGATGTCACAGGAGTAAGGACGGAGTCGGTATAACATCAGACAGTCATTTGGAAACAGAGATAAAACAATAAACTACTACCTCGCTTCTCGAATATTTGAACGGAGGGAGTACGTTGTATTTGTCTAGAAAGGGAACACATATTACATATGAAGCGATACAAACTGTTTCGCGCTAGCTGTTGCCTCGTGTGGCTAAAAATAAATACCGATCTTCTGCATCAAGCTACAAGTATCATTTAGCTCCTCAGCTCAAATGCGACCCCCACTTCAAAACGAGAACCTGAGCCACTGAAAACAAGTGTATCGCTTAGTACCAACTTTCTAAAGTTGCAGTTGCAATGTAATTATGACAAGGAAACGGTCGCAGCTTTCAGTTCCGGCTTTTCTAGACGAAGATAGAATGGTTCACCTACCAGCCACTGCTGCTCGCCTGCTCTAGTGATCTATCAGTACCCATGGTCGTGCCTCTAGTGACAAGATAAAAATGGCAACACCAGAATGAGACCTCATATTAGTTAGCTAGAAGAGATTTGGATAAACAGACAATCCGTAGAACCTTTCCAAACCAATGCTCACGCAGATTTTCAGATAGACACAGTACCTGAGTCAGAACTGATTTCGTAACATTATATTCATTGATATGTAATCAGTACACGGGATTAATCTATGACTATGGGATGAAATTATTATCTTCTAACAAAGCATAATACTAATAATAGCAGTACCAAGAGTGAGTCCTAGAAGCATACTACGGAGACAGAAAGTATGTGATTACATGCCAGCCGACATCTGACAGACCTGGACCATGTATATGTTATATAGGAGATTACGAGCTAGTGCACTACTTTGCATCAGAAACTTAGAAGAAGGCCCTGCTTCCGTAAAAGACCCTAGAACCCTTCGATACGGAGGAAGGCGGGGATGGGGATGCCTTCTCAATTGTGCTGGAGTAGGAACCTTCGTCTGAGGGACTACGGTTCTCAACGTCCAGTGGAAGTTTCATTTGTGCGAGAGATTCCGTGAACTGCTGCATGCTCTTCATGTACATGTCAACTATGTCCTGTTGGACAACTGACTGCTCCGGCTGAAGGTTAACGCTGATCACAGGCTTGATAACTTCACCCTTGGGTGGTGTTTCAGAAGAATCGGCCTCACCATCTGTAACATCTTGGCTTTTCTCCCTATGACATTGTCTTGGGGATGCCTCAACGTTGGCCTCCGAAGGCTCAGAATTTGGCTCAGAAAATGATTGTGTTGTTGCATAAAGGGTAGTGAAGGAGCCTGTGGTTGAGACACAACTTAGAGGGCTTTCATTGTGGTGTCCCTCAGCCTTACCTGCGGTATCAGGCACAGCTACACCAAATCGCGTCAACTTGCCATTTTCAGCCTTTGCAGGGTTTTCAGAATCTGTGAACTCGACCTTTCCCAGTCTAGAAGGAACATCGTCATTATTTCCAGAATGCAGCAACATGCCGTTCTCAACTTCTATAGGGTTTTCAGAGTCCAAAGACTCCATCTCGAGATACTTTGACACCATAATCTCGTCTTCCTTCTCCACATTTAGGTCTGGGAACACAATCTTTTCAAGCTGAGAATGAACCACATGATCATTTCCAGAACCGTCCACTTCTGACAGGGACTTATTGGGTGATGGGACGAGGATAACATCTGGGGAACAACCAGCATATGACAAGGACAGCTTCACAAATCCAGCTGGTGTGTGGAACAGGTCAGTGGATGTCAAGGAGAACTCCTGGACCAGCTTTCCGTCGCCCATTACAATGTCTGCCAGAGGAACAAGGGCAAAGCCAAGAAGCTGATCCTCCAGGTAGTTCCTCACTCTGCTCAACATCCATATCTCGCACTTGAGCGAAGCATCCGCAGTCTGGACATCAAGCCGTAGGCTTTCCTCGAACACCGGGTTGCGGCCAGCACTGTTGATCACCTTGGTTGAGCATGAAACATCAGGGCTGCTCGTGAGGCACAGCTTCGCATACACGTCCTGCTTGTGATAGATACAAACATTGTGGATGTCGCGTGCCTGGTGTACAAACACATCCAAGTAGCCAATGCATTTGTCTTTTTTGTTAGAGTCAGCAACAAAGCTGGTGGCCCTCTGAGTGATAATTTCGGTGTTCAGCAACTGCGGCTCGGCCACAAGGCCAATTTGGTAAGTAGACGACATTGCTGGTGTGCCAAGTATTGCGCTACATACCAAAAAAAAAATTGGTTCAATGTTAAATCAAAATAAAGTTGATTGAACAAATAACACAACTTGTAGCCTTGTAAGTAAACAATAACAATGCAAAGTTCTGTGTTTCAATACTTAACTAAAACGATCGCATTCTACATCTTTGGGCTCACAGTTTTCAGAGCATAATCATGTAAAACTGAAAAGTAAGACAGTTGCTACTTCTAAATTTGAAAAAAAATAATTGAATCAGACATCCCCTGGCTTCTCTCTACCCAGGAAACTAACTTGGGTATTGGACCCAGATCTGAAGGAAATTTAGCTCAAAGATCTCCAACTGCAGCAAAAAAAAAACAAAACAAAACAAAAAAAGACTAATGGCAGAAAGGTAACCTGTACCGATTTGCTCAGAAAGAGAAAGAGCACGTGAGGGCTAACAAACTTGGGACTGCAAACAGAAACAGAACCCAGTGTGCAAACGCAGGAGGCTGCACGGTTTGACAATTTGCGTCTTTACCGATAGCCTAGATATATGGCTCCCAGAAATCAGAGTGTCAGGTGCAGCGAACGCACATTTGGTACATCCAACTGGAACCCAGTTGTCTGCCCAAATACTGGAATCAACGAGACACTGTAGTCTGATAACTCACCCGATCACAGCAAAGTGCAAACGCAAAAGAAAGCATGAGGCAGCCATGTGAGGTACCGATGGCTACGCACATATCATAATGTCAAACTCGATTCAGCGAACAGAGGACTGGGATTCTTAGCCTCTCGCACTAATCAGAAACCCTACCAGTAACGAAAACAAATCGTTCTGGCCTGGAAACTCGACGATTTGCCCCACAAGCGGGAGGAGGTCGTCCAGTAGAAAAAGCACCCCCAGATCAGAACAAGAAGGGTGTAACTAAACTAACACAGTGGGGCACGAGGAATCGCCTGGGCACGGAGTATAGTGGCGGACTGGAGCGGTTAGAGATTTGTAATGCAAAGTTACGGGGAGAATGGCGGTGGTTACCTTCTTCGCCGGGGGAATTAACGGGGTGAAGCGAGGTGACCTGCTGTGGAAGGAATTTGCGGGCAAGTTGTTGGCTGATGCCTGATGGGAGAGCGAGACGGGAGAACGGGAGGGAGAAAGGCAAAATATAAAGAGGAAGCGCCGCCTTTTGCAGAAAGGCCACTGATCTTTTCACAAACTACAGGTGCATTGTGATTATGTGATAAACTGCCAGACTGGTATCCCCCGTATCCCCCGTCGGCTCCATCCCATGCGTGCGCATCCTGCGTCCAGCAGCTCTCGGGGATGGGAAGAAATGTTAGACCAAGTTTTACTTGTTTAGGATTTAATTCAGAGCTAATCGAACGTGCTCTTAGGGCATTGCCTTCAAAAATGCAAGTGGCAAATGCTATCCCGAAGCATCTTTCGACCCATCTGGTCGTCTGTCTGGCCGTCGCTTTCAGGTTTCAGCTGTGCCGTCTGAGCCCTTTTTTAGTCGGTATGTTACTGAAGAAAGTTACCTAGACAGCGACGACGCGGATGCATGGTGAAAATATTTCGCATAAAAAAAGTTGTCCAGAGTTGAATTCTGACTACCAGGAGAGTTGATCGCTAATTTGCTACTAGCGCACAACTGGTGCCTTGTGCTTTGCAGCGAATTGGAGTGCAAGCACAAATGACATACTGCTGCCTCAGCTGGTGCCATGAACAAACCACTCCAATTTCAAAACAAACAAAAGAACTACACCACTCCACTCAATTTCACTTTGCATGCAACTGCACAACGGCGGGAGGAATTCAAAGCTTAGTCGTCGCGTTGATTTCATGGGGTTTTTTTTTCAACAAAGCAGCGCCAAACTTTAGTCCACTCGACTCCCACCACAGCATTTTTTTTCCTCAACCAAGGTGTTTCTAGATCCCGCTCGTGCGGTCTCGTGGCGATTAAAGTGCAATAGGATCATCCGCACTGTGCCACAAAGTTATGTAGTAGAGTGAGTCTACTCTGTACTGCCGGTTCTCACCTCTTTTTTTTCTTTTCCAGATTCAAATACCTCCGTCATAAATACATTATACCGTTGATTTTGTTAAAAAAACTTTGATCACTCGTTTTATTCAAATAATAATAAGTTATCATTTTTTATTTGTTTATAGGTAGTTTGTGTATGACTAAAAATTTTACATTTTTAAATAAATATTTTAAATAAAATAAGTTATCAAAGTTTTTGAAAAAAATCAACTGTATCATATATTTGTGAACGAAGGTAGTACTAGACTCACACACCCTCTACCACCGCCACCTAAAAAAGGGCTCAACAAGGACCTTATTTTTGTTCCATTATCTAAAAAAAAAAAAGGGCTCAACAATAGGCATTTCAGTGTTTCACTCACTATTCTCCCTTTCCAGTGAGAAAAGCTTTGACAAAAGTTGGGTGAATTTAAAAAAAAGGGGGGCCTTTGTGCCTGTCCAGCTCACCGTGTGAACAAGGTCAGTGGTTTCAGTCCAAGTGCTGCTGACCGATGTGGCTAATCACGGTCTCTAGATGGTAGGTGTTCGCCAAAGTAAGCGCACACGTCAGCAGACAAAACCATCCCCATCATCTAGATAACACAAGCCCGGCCCTACAACAACTTTATCCGGCCCAAAGGCTGTTGGCCTGGTTCGCAGTTCGCCCAGCCCCAGCTGCAATCCGAGCAGCAGCAGCTGCTAGGCTCGCTGCTGCAGCGGTGGACTGGCGGCAGGCAGCGTGCATGCAATGCAACCGATCAAATGAGTCAAAGAAAGCTCACTCGTATCCGTCCTTTTGTTCTTGTGCGCACGTCCATGCTTCCTGCGGCTGTAATTAGGCAAGTTACTCGGCAGTCAAAATTGTTGTTAGAGTTAGTTTGATTACTTCGTTTTTCAAAAAAAAACTATTTTTCCAAAAAATGAATTAATTTTTCAGAAAATATAAATTACTTTGAAAAATGGGGTTGTGAAACTAGCATCATTCGATCTCGCCCTCCTCGTGGCACAAGTTGGCAGCACAATTTGACCTGGAAACCCCATCTGCACCTTCTTCTGCTTGGAACGTACCCGAAACTAGATGAAAGATGAAACCACACCCGGACTTGGCGCTGGTCTTGACGCTCCCCACGGCTTGAAGCTGGTTTTATGTTGAAACTTTCTAGTCCGGGCGGCGAACTGCGTGATTCAACTACAAATGACGGTTGACCGGGGGAAAGTTGGATCTTGGATGGTGCTAATTAATTAATGAGTTGTATGGTTGATAGACTAATGTCAGTCTTAGTAACAAGTTTTATGGTTCTGTTTTTAGAACTACCATATGTAGAATAAAATAAGTGTATGAAGCATTTATTCTTAATAAAAGGTTTTATTGTGTGATTTACGTATATTAAATTCTATGATTTTTATAGAGAGTCGACAGTCGTGGCATGATAGTTTCTCACTTCTTCTCTTTATTTTTAAAAGTTACCACATTATTATCAAAAAGTGTTTAGAGCATGCATGTGCGATCCACAGACAACTGCTATCTGCAAGTTCTTGAAATTCAACACACCCGGATAAACAGACAACTCATACAATCCGCAGATAGAGGTTGTCTATTTAACTGTCTGTAAAAAAAAATTATGCTTATACGTAGCCATGATCAATCTTGAATAGAATTTGTACGTACTATTGTGTCGCTAGTTGATACAGAACGTGTCCTTCGATCTAATCTGACGATCATTGACTGACTGAATGGGAGCCATGTTACCTTTTTATAATCCGGAGCCTATGACATTTTCACACAAGGAACAGGTGTTCAGACAATAGGCAATAGCACACACACGCGATGGACAGATTCACACAAGAGCATACACGCGATGCGTACACAACAGTCTGTGCTTATTTACAGATTCTCAAAAAAAAAACAGCAGGTCGCAAACAACGGCATTTTAATTAGTTCACCCCCAAAAGATAAACCAGACAACATGCTGTGCAAGTGAAATGAATAGCATACAAGACAACAGGTCACAAACAGGGACAGGTTGGTTTGAAAAAAAAATTATCATCAGGCCATTAGCTGATTACATTTTGAGTTCAAAACATAAAGTGAAATGAACTAGCATTATTTCTCTGTTGTCCAGAAACTCACTATGCCTAGTGTCTAGCGCGTTCAGATAATATAATCACAATGACCTTTCTTTCTACATATATGAAACATTCAGACAACTAGAAACCAAAATGATCGAAGGTGAAGATAAGGTCCTGCCGGTCCTTAAATTTATATGTTATAAATAAAAAACTTCATAGCATATGCAACCAAGAACGAGAAGCTAACACTACAGCAGCACTAGCAACCGCTTCAGCGCCGGGTGGGTTTTAGTGATGGCAATGGACCGCATACCCGCGGATAAAAAAACCCATTGGCACGGTTTTGGATACGAGTCTGAACCCGTAAATACGGATACGGATAGCATTAAAATGGATAAGAAAATTCAGTATCCATAGCCGAATACCCGAATATCCGTTAAAATAACCTGACATGTGGGGTCACTGGAGTTTGGAACCACTTCACGGACCACAGCCAGCCCAAGTCCCGTCACAGCCCGCCCATCTCCTGACCGTCTAGCCTCCCCAAATCCCCAATTTAGCAAGGCAAGGCAGCAATTCGTTTAGGTCTAGCCACAAGCCCACAACCCCAGTCCTCGAGGCCTCGACGGCTAGCCGCCACCCGGCCAGGCGGCCACCACGACCACGGTCCCGCGCTCGACGGTTCCCACTCCTCGTGCATGCCAGCGACCCAACGTGTGGGGACTGTGGACGACCGGGCCCCACTCTCGGTCGTATCTTAGATCCGCGCGCGCCGCCGGCTTCACTGTTCGCACACGCCACCGAAGACCTGTCGTCCTCGTGCAGCTCCATTCTCTGTCAGCCATTCGCGACCGCGACCTTCCTTACTCTCCACGCCAAGCACTACGCAGGGGGGTCGATCTTCTCCACGCAACCATGTCGAGCACTGCACATCGCCAGCTCGCCCAGCAGGTCCAATTTCTTTGTAGATTTTTGTAGTTTTTCAGATTCTTGTAGGCTTTTAAGATTCTGTATTGTTGTATGTTTTTATCATATTTAAATTTGCTGGACAAATATGTTATCATATTTGAATTTGTTGGATTTAAATATGTTGTATGTGTAGTGGTCAAACGGATATATCCGCAGATATTCGTTACCCGCAGGTAACGGATGTGGATACTGTTTTTTATTCGTAGCGAGTAATGGATACGGGTTCGGATATCGGATATAAGTCACGGATATGGATGTCCAGCTCACCTCACTATACGCCAATTCAGGGAAAGGTCATGCTGGGAAGCTTCCTTGAAAGATAGTCTCAACACTCTCGATGAGAAACGAGAACCCAGCCAACGAAGGTTTATGCATATATTGGTCCGCATCCAGAGGAAGTCAAGGTTTCCAGATGTGCTCATCCCTGCTTGCTGATATGCAAATCGATTGGAATTGGCAAATCATAGAGTTTGTCGCTGACAAGAGCTGTTTTGGCTATCAGCGGATAGTTTCCGTTGCCATCCCTAGTGGGTTTGCAGCTGCAGCCAGCACTGTGTCCACGACATCACTGTGCAGAGCCCGGAAGATTGGTTCTTGTGGCAGATGCCATATGCAAGGACTACGACGACGGCAGGTTACGGTTAGTCGTGAACGTCAACGACACCGGCTGTAGGACAACCTTGGGCTCCGCCGCTGTGATATACTGGCTGATGGTGATATACTAGTTCAATGTTTAATAGAATTAATATAGTACTCATGCTAACAAGGTGTATATTATTTTTTGAAATATTATCTTGAAAAAACCTCCAAATTAAACGTGTTTGGTTTAAAGTAATTTGGGATAGCTGACCGATCCAGAAGTTTTCTCGGTTGCACATGTATCTGTGTTTCGGACCCGGGGGGCCCTCAACCGACTAGTGAATTTTATGCTGCGTGTCCTGCCCGGATAGATTGATGCAAGATGAAACACAAGGTTTATCCTCGTTCAGGCTAAGAAGGCCCTACTTCCAGCAGAGAAAGGATGAGGCTTATATTATCTTGCACCGGGGTGTTTGTAGTAGGGGATACAAGCTTTGCGAGAGAGGGAACGGATCCCAAATCTCTTGAGAGGTCTAGTGTTGTGGAGAGAAGGTTTGCCCTAAAGTGTTTTTTGTTGATGTTGGGTGAGCCGTTTGGGTGAGCTTTCAAAGCTTGTCTTGGGAAGGCTCTGGGCGTCTCCTTTTATAGGTACAAGGAGGTGACCCAGCTGTACATGTGGGGGTGTAGCTATGCGCTAATGTGGACGGCGGAGAAGTGCTTGAGCCCTGTAGAAGCGTGGCCGGCGGCGCGGCCCCAGGTCCTGACCCCTGTAGCGGCGCGGCCGGCTCCGCCGAGTTGAAGCCGAGCCCTGTAGCGTCGTGGCCGGCGGTACGGCCTGGTCATCGAGGTGGCCTTGAAGTTTGTGTCCTGCTGACGTTTCTTTGACTTTGTAGAGAGCTGAGGACAGTCGACGTCATGGGCACATGCCGGGGATCATCATTACCTGTTACTGGAGTAATTTGATGTGACATCGGTCCTGTTCCTTCGTAGCCTGAGGTGGCTAGCTAGGGGAAGGATAGTGTTGTATTCCCTGTTCGCGTAGTCGGTCCAAGGCCGTCTCGGGCGAGACGGTGATTTCTCCCGAAGCCGAGGCCTAGGTCGGGCGAGGCGAAGATCTCCTCCCGAGGCCGAGGCTGAGGCCGAGGTCTAGGTCGGGCGAGGCAAAGACCTCCTCCCGAGGCCGAGGCTGAGGCCGAGGCCTGGGTCGGGCGTGGTGACGATTCCTCCCGAGGCCGAGGCTGGGGTCGGGCGAGGCGGAACTCCCTGTTGCGTCCGAGGCTGAACTCGGGAGAGGCGGTAACATACTGTTGTTAGTCTTACCCCGGTGGTTGGCACAGTGGTCGAAACGGGGTGAATAGTGTCGTTATCCGGTCAGAACGATCAGTAAAAGGGTGAAGTGACTGCGGTCATTTCGATCTTGCCAACTGCGGTGCGCGTGTCGGGATAAGGTGTTAGGTGATCCCTGCATTAAATGCGCACGTGATACGGTCGGTGGCAAGGCGGTTTGGCCGAGGCCGCTATACGACAAAGTTTACCCGAGTTTTGCCTCGGGCGAGCCGGGGGTGCGCCCACTGCCTGAGGGGACCCTCGGGCAAGCCGTGAATCCGTACGGGACTACTGTTCTTGCCTGAGGCTGGGCTCGGGTGAGACGGGACCGCGTCCCTTGGTAGACGAGGCCTTGATTTGAACCGTGCTTACCAGTCTTTATGGTTTGTTTTAAAGATGTTCTCCAGCCATATTTAGGAGTACTAGGGGTACCCCTAATTATGGTACTCGACAGTAGCCCCCGAGCCTCAAAGGGAGTGTAGGCACTCGCTTGGAGGTTCTACCGGATTTTGCAAGGTGACTGGTCTTTTTTAGTAGTATTTTGTTCCGATGGGTGCGCGCGAGCGCACCCGTCGGGTGTAGCCACCGAGGCCTCGGAGGAGTGGTTTGACTCCTCTGAGGTCTTAATGCTCTTCTTGTTATTCCTTAGTCGGCCTTGTTGTTCTCTCATGCGGCCTGGCCGCAGCCCGGGTGCATAGTTAGGCTCCGAGTTTTTAAGTTAGTTTGTCGACGCGGTCAACAATTTAGCCGTAGCCTAGTGCGAGAGCAGCCCCCGAGCCTCTGCACGGAGCGAGAGGACGATAAAGGACCGTCTCAGCTTTTTATAGTACGCCCCTTCGTCGCCTTTCCGCAAGGAGGAAGGGGGAACGCGCCATGTTACCCTCGGTGGGCACCAAACATGGTGTTTCCAGTGAGTTGCTAACGGGTAATCCGAGTGGACGCCCGAGCCCCGTTCGATAAGGGTCGGCTAGTGGCCCAGAGGCGCGCTCCAAAAGTACCTGCAGGTGATTCGCTGGACCCAGACCCATTTGATAGGGTCCGAGGGCTCGGTGCCTCCCTCCGGTGGGATTCCATTACAAATTGTTCCCGCTGGTCTCAGAAATGTCCTAGGGTACCTCGGGAGCGTAGCCCGAGCCTCGGCCATGTAACGGACGTACCCAGGGTCATCCCTGACTCTGCATGCTCTAGGGCGGTTGTCGAACCCTTCCGAGGGGCCAGCCTTCGAACCCTTGATCAGTAGAGGGCTCGGAGCCCGAGTGCTCTGGGGCCGTTGCCGAACCCCGCAGGGCGCAACCTTCGAATCCCTGATCAGTAGGAGGGCTCGGGGCCCGTTTCCTTTGCTGAGAAGGACTCTTTCGAAATATCTCCTTTCCCGATCCCTGTGGAGAGAGAGAGAGAGGAAAGGAAGAAAGGAAATAAACTAAAACAGTGTGGCACACCTTTTTGAGGCGGTCATCATGACGGAGGCGAAACGGCGCCCGCTCGCTTGCCAGGGGTGACGCGTGTCCTGCCAGAGAGTTAATGCGATGGGACGGGCGACTCACATGGTGTCCGTTGCGCGTGCGCGAGCCATTCGAGGAACGGAAAAAAACCATTTTGATTTCGAATTTAAAATTCACGAGGGGCTCGGGCGAAGTTTTGGGTGGATTTTGCCTGGGCCTTTATATACCTGGGAGAGGGACCGGCAGCGGTTCTTTACCCTGCCATTTGCGCTTCCGTCATTGCCTTCTGCCTTTGCTTTCGCAACCTGAGAGAGTAGACAGAGAGAAGAGAAAACCGTTGTCGGGGACCGTAATTAGGGGTACCCCAATACTCCTTAACCTGGCCGGAAAACATCTTCGGAACAAACCATCAACGACTGATAAGCACGGTTCAAGTCAGGGCCTCGTGGGACACAACCTCGCCTCGTCCGAGCCCAGCCTCGGGCGCAGACAATAGCCCCGGGCAAATTCACGCCTCGCCTGAGGGTCCCCTCTGTCATCAGGCGCACCCCTGTCTCACTCAAGGCTAAGCTCGGGCGAACTTTATCGTGCAGCGACCTCGACCGAATCGTCTTACCAACTGACCATATCACATGTGCATTTAATGCGGTGATCGCCTGACACCTTGTCCTGACACGCGTGCCTCAGTCGGCAAGGTCGAAGTGACCACAGTCACTTCGCCCCTTTACTGACCGTTCTGACAGGAAAACAGCACTGTTCGCCCCGCTCCAGCTACTGTGCCAGCCACCAGGGAAAGACTAACAACAGTCACGGCCTTTCTCGAGTTCGGCCTCGGGCGCAACAGGGAGCTCCGCCTCGCCCGACCCCAGGTCTCAACCTCAGCCTCGGCCTCGGGAGGAGGTCTCCGCCTCGCCCGACCCTGGGCCTCAGCCTCAGCTTCGGCCTCGGGAGGAGGTCTCTGCCTCGCCCGACCTCAAGCCTCGGTCTCGAGAGGAGTCACATCCGCGCCCGACCTCAGCCTCGGCCTCAGGAGGAGTCGCCGCCTTGCCCGACCTCGGTCTCAGACCGACTACGCTACAGGGGATACATCATTACCCTACCCCTGGCTAGCCGCTTCAGGCTACGAAGGAACAAGACCGGTGTCCCATCTAAGTCACTCCGGTAACAGGTAATGATGGTTCCCCGCATGCGCCCGTGATGTCGGTTGCTCTCAACCCCCTACGGAAGCAAGGAAACGTCAGCAGGATCCATGCCGCACCGCCAACTATGCTTCTACAGGGCTCAGGGCACTTCACCGACGGCCATGTTGGTACATCTACAGGACTCAAGGCACTTCTCCAACGGCCACGTTAGAACATGTATAGGGCTCAAGGCACCTCCCCGCCAGCCATTTTAGCTCATAGCTACACCCCCATTGTACAGCTGGGCGTCTCCTTGCGTCTATAAAAGGGGATGTCCAGGGCCTTCCTGGAGAAAAGAGAGGGGAGAGGGGGAGGAGGACAGGAAAAAGAGCGCACGTACGAACACCCAGACGCGCGACGCAGACGAGCAGAGGCGGACTCAGACGGCTCGCCTCAAGGCCGAACCCTCTCTTTCTCGCTCTCTTTCGTTCTCGCTCTCCCGCAACGCTTGTAACCCCTACTACGAGCACCCCGGTGCGAGATAACATAAGCCTCATTCCCCTCTTGTGTTCCATCTTGCATCAACCCATCTGGGCAGGGACACGCAGCAACAAATTTACTGGTCGGTTGACGGTCCTCGCTGGTCCGAAACGCCGACAGTTAGCATGCCAGGTAGGGGCTTGCTGCGTGCTAACGAATACTTTTCCATTGAGTTCTAGATGGGTAGCTTTCAGTAGCCTCTTCAGCCCAGGACAGTGCTCTGCTTTGGGAGTCTCGAGTTCATGTCCCTCGATGGCGGCTACGACATGGTACTGCTCCCCTCGCAGCATGACGACGGTCGTCGGCCCGCCCGGCGGAGGCGAACTCGACGACGGCATCTCCTCTCGGCAGAAGAGGAACACCCGGGTTTGCCCCGCCACCCTCCTCGCTGGAGGAGACGGAGCGGGGCAACCGTGGCCAGGCAGGAGGCGGCACCTTATCGGCTGTCGAACCAGAGCGAGTCGACGACGCCGGCACCCCTACGGGGGGACATGTCGGGTGTTGTCCTTGCACCTGAGACAATGGCGGGTGTCTCTTCCCCGCAACGTGCCAACCCCAAGCAGACTGATGACGGTAACACCCTCACGAAGGATTTGTTGGGCGTTAGCCTCGTACCTGAGATAATGGTACAGTCCGTCCCCGATGCGACTTTGCCACCGTCCATCAACCAAGAGGTACCATCCATTTTTCATCCTGTTCCCTTTAGATTCAGCTTCGATCCACCAAGCGACCCCGCTTCGGTGACCGCTTTCGCTAGGGCATATCCTGACCTTCCGGGGTACCATATTTGGTCAACTTGGGACCGACTGATGGCTGTCTCAACCTCCGGACCCGCGGGTTCCGAGGAAGAGGACGACCCCGACGTTAGTTGGGATTTCTCCGGACTCCGTGATCCCGGTGCCGTGCGTGACTTCATGTCCGCATGCGACCACTGCCTCTCCGGCTGCTCTGATGATGGTCACAGCCTTGACGATGAGGGTTGAGACCCAACTCGCAAGTGCTACCACATCGGTCAGGAGGATCACGACGGAGAAAACCACCTTGGCATGCCAGAAAGTGATGGCGCCCTTGCACCTGTGTCTCGCGCTGAGATCCCGCGGGAGCTAGCTGTGGTCCAAGTCCCTGCGGGGGGGTCAGGACACACAACTTGAGCAACTCCGCGAGATGCAGGCCAAGCTCGACGAAGAAGCAGGGCAGCTTGTGCAGCTCCGACAAAACATCGAGCAAGAGTGGGCAGGCCGTGCACTCGCCGGAGGAGCACGTCATCGGGCCCAGGACATCCAGCGTCGCATTGTTGACGATGTCAGGGTGATGCCTCCCCCGGCCTTCGACGGGGCCGGCCAGAACCTAGCTGCAGCGGCGATGCTACTTCGAACAATGCCGGAGCCATCCACCACCGAGGGGCGACGTATCCAGGGCGAGCTCAAGGGCATCCTGGAAGACGCCGCTGTCCGACAAGCCGAGAGCTCTGCCTCTCGGAGACGAGGAGACCCCTCGGAGCATCGCGCAACGCCCTCCCGGCGCATGTGGGAGGCCTCGGTCCACACTGAGCGCACACGGGATGGGACACCAACAGCCCCGAATCGCCTCGGCGCCGAGCAACATCGCCGCGACCGTCGAACCCGACTTGAGGAGAAGGTGCGCCGAGGCTACCACCCCAAGCGCGGGGGACGCTACGACAGTGAGGAGGATCGGAGTCCCTCGCCCGAGCCACCAGGTCCGCGAGTCTTCAGCCGGGCCATACGACGAGCGCCGTTCCCGGCTCGGTTCCGAGCCCCGACTACCATCACCAAGTACTCAGGGGAGACAAGGCCAGAGTTGTGGCTTGCGAACTACCGGCTGGCATGCCAGTTGGGAGGGACGGACGGCGACAACCTCATCATCCGCAACCTCCCCCTTTTCCTCTCCGACGTTGCCCGGGCCTGGCTGGAGCATCTGCCTCCTGCGCAGATCTCCGACTGGGACGACCTGGTCAAGGCTTTCACTGGAAATTTCCAGGGTACGTACGTATGCCCTAGGAACTCATGGGATCTCCGAAGCTGCCGCCAGCAGCCAGGGGAATCCCTACGAGAGTACATCCGACGGTTTTCAAAGCAGCGCACTGAGTTGCCCAACATCACCGACTCGGATGTCATCGGGGCTTTCCTCGCCGGCACCACTTGCCGGGACCTAGTGAGCAAACTAGGGCGCAAGACTCCCACCAAGGCGAGCGACCTGATGGACATCGCCACCAAGTTCGCCTCTAGTCAGGAGGCGGTCGAAGCCATCTTCCGGAAGGACAAGCAGCCTCAGGGAGGGCAGAAGGAAGACACCCTCGAGGCGTCCGCCCAGCGTGGCACGAAGAAGGCCAAGAAGAAGGCGCAGGCAAAGCGCAACGTCGTCGACGCGGATCTCGTCACTGCTGCCGAGCACAGGAACCCTCGGAAGCCTCCCAAAGGAGCCAATGCGTTCAACAAGATGCTCAAGGAGTCATGCCCCTATCACAGGGGTCCCGTCAAACACACCCTTGAAGAGTGCGACATGCTCCGGCGCTACTTCAACAAGGCTAGACCCTCAGCAGAAGGTGGCAAAGACCAAGGCAACAACAAGAAGGGGGCGACAAGGAAGAGGAGTTCTCGGAGGTCCACAACTGCTTCATGATCTACGGTGAACAGGTGGCGAATGCCTCGGCTCGGCACCGCAAGCAGGAGCGCCGGAAGGTCTGCTCGGTGAAGGTAGCGGTGCCGGTCTACCTAGACTGGTCCGACAAGCCCATCACCTTCGACCAAGGTGACCACCCCGACTATGTGCCGAGCCCAGGAAGGTACCCGCTCGTCGTCGACCTGATCATCGGCAACGTTAGGCTCTCTAAGGTCCTCATGGACGGAGGCAGCAGCCTCAACATCATCTACACAGAGACCCTGGAGCTCTTGGGGGTTGATCGGTCCGAGATACGAGCTGGTGCAGCACCCTTCCACGGGATCGCACCCGGAAAGCGTATCCTGCCCCTCGGACAGATTGACTTACCCGTCTGCTTCGGAACCCCTTCCAACTTCCGAAAGGAAACCCTCACCTTCGAGGTAGTTGGGTTCCGAGGGACCTAACACGCGGTGCTGGGAAGACCGTGCTATGCCAAGTTCATGGCCATCCCCAACTTCACTTACCTCAAGCTCAAGATGCCTGGCCCCAAGGGAGTCATCATCGTCGGACCCACGTACCGCCACGCTTATGAGTGCGACGTGGAATGCGTGGAGTATGCTGAGGCCCTCGCCGAGGCCGAAGCCCTCATCGCCGACCTAGATTGCCTCTCCAAAGAAGCACCCGACGCAAAGCGGCGCGCCGGCAACTTCGAGCCGGCCGAGGCAGTTAAGTCCGTCTCCATCGACCCCAGCAACGACACCGGCAAGAAAGTCAGGATCGGCTCCAAGCTCGACCCCAAATAGGAAGCAGTGCTCGTCGACTTTCTCCACGCAAACGCCGAAGTTTTTGCGTGGAGCCCCTCGGACATGCCCGACATACCGAGGGATGTCGCCGAGCACTCACTGGACATTTGAGCCGGTGCCCGACCTGTGAAGCAGTCCCTGCGCCGCTTTGATGAAGAAAAGCGCAGGGCCATAGGCAAGGAGGTCCACAAGCTGATGGCTGCAGGGTTCATCAAAGAGGTATTCCATCCTGAATGGTTAGCTAACCCCATGCTTGTAAAGAAAAAGGTGGGAAATGGAGGATGTGCGCGGACTACACCGGTTTAAACAAGGCATGTCCAAAGGTTCCCTACCCTCTGCCTCGCATCAATTAAATTGTGGACTCCACTGCTGGGTGCGAAACCCTGTCATTCCTCGACGCCTATTCGGGCTATCACCAAATCAAGATAAAAGAGTCCGACCAGCTCGCGACTTCTTTCATCACACCCTTTGGCATGTATTGTTACTGTCGGGGACCATAATAAGGGGTACCCTCAAGGCTCCTAAATCTCAGCTGGTAACCCCCATCAGCACAAAGCTACAAAGGCCTGATGGGTGCGATTAAGTCAAGGATCGGTCCATTCGAGGGACGCGATCACGCCTCGCCCGAGCCCAGCCTCGGGCAAGGGCAGCCGACCCCGGAGGATCTAAGTCTCGCCCAAGGACCCCCTCCAGCAACGGACACACCTTCGGCTCGCCCGAGGCCCAGTCTTCACCAAGAAGCAACCTTGGCCAAATTGCCACGCCAACTGACCAAATCGCAGGGGCATTTAATGCAAAGGTGGCCTGACACCTTTATCCTGACGCACGCCCTCCAGTCGACAGAGCCGAAGTGACCGCAGTCACTTTGCCGCTCCACTGACCGGTCTGACAAGAGGACAGCGCCGCCTGCGCCGCTCCGACTGCTGAGCCAATCGACAGAGTGAGGCTGACAGCAGCCAAGTCCGGCCCTAGGCGCCATGGGAAACTCCGCTCCGCCCGACCCCAGGGCTCGGACTCGGGCTCAGCCCCGGAAGACGACGAACTCCGCTCCGCCCGACCCCAGGGCTCGGACTCGGGCTCAGCCCCGGAAGACGACGAACTCCGCTCAGCCCGACCCCAGGGCTCGGACTCGGGCTCAGCCCCGGAAGACGACGAACTCCGCTCCGCCCGACCCGAGGGCTCGGACTCGGGCTCAGCCCCGAAGGACGACGAACTCCATTTCGCCCGACCCTAGGGCTCGGACTCAGCCCTGGCCTCAGTCGACGGTCTCCGCCTTGTCCGACCCGGGGGCTCGGACTCGACCTCGACCTTGGAAGACAGACTCAACCTCGACCTCAGAGGAGCCTCCACCTCGCCCAACCTAGGGCACGGACTGACCACGTCAATAGGAGGCGCCATCATTACCCTACCCCGAGCTGACTCAGGCTACGGGGAACAAGACCGGCGTCCCATCTGGCTCACTCCACTATACGAGTAATGATGGCGCCCCACACGCTCTATGACGACGGCGGCTCTCAGCCCCCTTACGGAAGCAAGAGGACGTCAGCGAGGACTCGACAGCCCCGACAGCTGTCCTTCTGCCAGGCTCTAGCGCTCCTCCGACGGCCACGACACCACACGAACTGGGTGCCAAAACCTCTCCGGCTGCCACGATGGCATGTACTTAGGGCGCTAGCTCTCCTCCGCTAGACACGTTAGCACACTGCTACACCCCCATTGTACACCTGGATCCTCTCCTTACGCCTATAAAAGGGAGGTCCAGGGCCCTCTTACAGAGGGTGGGCCACGCGGGGAAGGACGGGACGGCACTCGCGCAAGGCCGCTCGCTCCCTCCCGCGTGGACGCTTGTAACCCCCTACTGCAAGCGCACCCGACCTGGGCGCGGGGCTAACACGAAGGCCGCGGGTTCCACCTCCCACGCCTGTCTCCCTCCGGCTGCTCTCTCCCCCCTTCGCGTTCCGCCTCGCGCCGACCCATCTGGGCTGGGGCACGCGGCGACAATTTACTCGTCGGTCCAGGGACCCCCTGGGGTCGAAACGCCGACAGTTGGCACGCCAGGTAGGGGCCTGCTGCGTGTTGACGAACAGCTTCCCGTCAAGCTCCAGATGGGCAGTCTCCAGCAACCTCTCCGGCCCGGGACGGTGCTCCGTTTCGGGAGTCTTGAGTTCATGTCCCTCGACGGCAACTACGACATGATACTCCTTCCCCCGCCGCGCGACAGCGACAATGGCGGTCGACAACCCGCCCGCCGGTGGGGAAATCGACGACGCCTTCCCCACGTGGTGGAAGGACGACATTCAGGCTTGTCTCGTCCCCTCCCCCGCCGACGGAGGAGGAGGCGGGGCAACCAAGGCCAAGCAGGAGGCGGCACCTCGTTGGCTATCGAGCGAGTCGACGGCGCCGGCGCCCCAACGGAGAGCGCGTCGGGCATCGGCCTCGCGTCTGAGACAAAGACGAGCGCCGTCTTCCCGCAACACACCAACCTCAAGCAAACGGACGACGCCAGCACGCTCGCGAAGGACTTGCTGGGCGTCACCCTCGTACTTGAGACGACGGTGCAGTCAGTCCCTGACGTGACTTCGTCACCGCCCGTCGACCAAAAGGTACCGACCGATTCCCATCTCGCGCCTTTTGGATTCGGCCTCGACCCGCCAAGCAACTCCGCTTCGGTGGACATTCTCATAGAGGCGAGTACAAACCCTCTGGGGTATCGTGTGCGTTCACCCTGGGACCGGCTGACGACCGTCTCGACCTACGGGCCCTCGGGGTCCGAGGAAGATGGCGAACCCGACCTCTGTTGGGATTTCTCCGGACTTGGTAACCCCAGTGCCGTGCGGGACTTCATGACCGCATGCGACTACTGCCTTTCCGACTGTTCCGACGGTAGCCGCAGCCTCGGAGACGAGGACTGCGGTCCAAGTCACGAATGTTTCCACGTCGATCTAGGGGGTCCCGGCGAAGGCAACCATCTTGGTATACCGTAGAACGGTGATCCCCCTAGGCCCGTGCCTCGCGTTGACATCCTTCGGGAGCTAGCTGTGGTCCCCGTCCCGACGGGGGGTCATGACCCACAGCTCGAGCAAATCCGCGAGATGCAGGCCAGGCTCGACGAGGGAACAGGAACGCTTGAGCCGATCCGCCGGGACGTCGGGCAGGAATGGGCGGGCCAACCTCCGGCTGGAGAAGCGCGTCATCTCCCCCAGGGCATCCAGCACCGCATCGCCGACGACGTCAGGGTAAGGCCGCCACCGGTTTCCAGTGGAGTCGGCCAAAACCTAGCCACAGCGGCAATACTTCTCCGCGCGATGCCGGAGCCATCAACCACCGAGGGGCGGCGTATCCAGAGAGAGCTCAAGAATCTCCTGGAGGACGCCGCTGTCCGACGGGCCGAAAGCTCTGCCTCCCGAAGGCAGGGGTACCCCTCGGAACATCGCGCCGCGACTTCCTGATTCGTGTGGGAAGCCTCGGTCCACATCGGGCGCACGCGCAACACAGCGCCTGTGGCCCCGGGTCGCCTCGGCAACGAGCACAATCACCGCAGCCGTCGGGCCCACCTCGACGAGAGGGTGCGCCGAGGCTACCACCCCAGGCGTGGGGGACGCTACGACAGCGGGGAGGATCGGGGTCCTTCGCCCGATCCACCCGGTCTGCAGGCTTTCAGCCGCGCCATACGACGGGCGCCGTTCCCGACCCGGTTCTGAACCCCGACTACTATCACAAAATACTCGGGGGAGACGAGACTGGAACTGTGGCTCGCGGACTATCGGTTGGCCTGCCAACTGGGTGGAACAGACGATGATAATCTCATCATCTGCAACCTCCCCCTGTTCCTCTCCGACACCGCTCGAGCCTGGCTGGAGCACCTGCCTCCGGGGCAGATCTCCAACTGGGACGACCTGGTCCAAGCCTTCGCCGGCAATTTCCAAGGCACGTACGTGTGCCCTAGAAACTCCTGGGATCTCCGAAGCTGCCGCCAGCAGCCAGGAGAGTCTCTCTGGGACTACATCCGGCGATTCTCGAAGCAGCGCACCGAGCTGCCCAACGTCACCAATTCAGATGTCATCGGCGCGTTCCTCGCCGGCACCACCTGCCGCGACCTGGTGAGCAAGCTGGGTCGCAAGACCCCCACCAGGGCGAGCGAGCTGATGGACATTGCCACCAAGTTCGCCTCTGGCCAGGAGGCGGTTGAGGCCATCTTCTGGAAGGACAAGCAGCCCCAGGGCCGCCCATCGGAAGATGTCCCCAAGGCGTCAACTCAACGCGGCACCAAGAAGAAAGGCAAGAAGAAGTCGCAAGCGAAACGCGACGCCGCCGACGCGGACCTTGTCACCGCCGCCGAGTACAAGAACCCTCGGAAACCTCCCGGAGGTGCCAACCTCTTCGACAAGATGCTCAAGGAGTCGTGCCCCTATCATCAGGGGCCCGTCAAGCACACCCTTGAGGAGTGTGCCATGCTTCGACGCCACTTTCACAAGGCCGGGCCACCCGCGGAGGGTGGCAAGGCCCTCTACGACGCTAAGAAGGAAGATCACAAGGCAGGAGAGTTCCCCGAGGTCCGCGACTGCTTCATGATCTACGGTGGGCAAGTGGCAAACGCCTCGGCTCGGCACCGCAACAAGAGCGTCGGGAGGTCTACTCGGTAAAGGTGGCGGCGCCAGTCTACCTAGACTGGTCCGACAAGCCCATCACCTTCGACCAGGCCGACCATCCCGACCATGTGCCGAGCCCGGGGAAATACCCGCTCGTTGTCGACCCCATCATCGGCAACGTCAGACTCACCAAGGTCCTCATGGACGGAGGCAGCAGCCTCAACATCATCTACGCCGAGACCCTCGGGCTCCTGCGGATCGATCTGTCCTCGGTCCGGACGGGCGCTGCGCCTTTCCATGGGATCATCCCCGGGAAGCGCGTCCAACTCCTCGGACAACTCGATCTACCCGTCTGCTTTGGGACGCCCTCCAACTTTCGAAGGGAGACCCTCACGTTCGAAGTGGTCGGGTTTCGAGGAACCTACCACGCATTGTTGGGGAGGCCATGCTACGCCAAGTTCATGGCCATCCCCAACTACACCTACCTCATGCTCAAGATGCCGGGCCCCAACGAGGTCATCACCGTCGGGCCCACGTATCGACACGCGTACGAATGCGACGTGGAGTGCGTGGAGTACGCCGAGGCCCTCGCCGAGTCTGAGGCCCTCATCGCCGACCTGGAGAACCTCTCTAGGGAGGCGCCAGACGTGAAGCGCCACGCCGGCAACTTCGAGCCAGCGGAGACGGTTAAGTCCGTCCCTCTCGACCCCTGCAACGACGCCTCCAAGCAGATCCGGATCGGCTCCGAGCTCGACCCCAAATAGGAAGCAGTGCTCGTCGACTTTCTCCGCGCAAACACCGATGTTTTCGCGTGGAGTCCCTCGGACATGCCCGGCATACCGAGGGAAGTCGTCGAGCACTCGCTGGATATCCGAGCTGGCGTCCGACCCGTGAAGCAGCCTCTGCGCTGATTCGACGAAGAAAAGCGTAGAGCCATAGGCGAGGAGATCCACAAGCTAATGGCGGCAGGGTTCATCAAAGAGGTATTCCATCCCGAATGGCTTGCCAACCCTGTGCTTGTGAGAAAGAAACGTGGGAAATGGCGGATGTGTGTAGACTACACCGGTCTAAACAAAGCATGTCCGAAAGTTCCCTACCCTCTGCCTCGCATCGATAAAATTGTGGATTCCACTGCTGGGTGCGAAACCCTGTCTTTCCTCGATGCCTACTCAGGGTATCACCAGATCAGGATGAAAGAGTCCGACCAGCTCGCGACTTCTTTCATCACACCCTTCGGCATGTACTGCTATGTTACCATGCCGTTCGGCTTGAGGAATGCGGGTGCAACGTACCAACGGTGCATGAACCATGTGTTCGGCGAACACATTGGCCGAACGGTCGAGGCCTACGTCGATGACATCATAGTCAAGACGAGGAAAGCCTCCGGCCTCCTTTCCGACCTTGAAGTGACATTTCGATGTCTCAAGGCGAAAGGCGTGAAGCTCAATCCCGAAAAGTGTGTCTTCGGGGTTCCCCGAGGCATGCTCTTGGGGTTCATCGTCTCCGAGCGGGGCATCGAGGCCAACCCGGAGAAGATCACAGTCATCACCAGCATGGGGCCCATCAAGGACTTGAAAGGCGTATAGAGGGTCATGGGATGCCTCGCGGCTCTGAGCCGTTTCATCTCGCGCCTTGGCGAAAGAGGCCTGCCTCTGTACCGCCTCTTAAGGAAGGCCGAGTGCTTCGCTTGGACCCCTGAGGCTGAGGAAGCCCTCGGGAACCTGAAGGCGCTCCTCACAAACGCGCCCATCTTGGTGCCCCCTGCTGCCGGAGAAGCCCTCTTGATCTACGTCGCCGCGACCACTCAGGTGGTTAGCGCCGCGATTGTGGTTGAGAGACGAGAAGAGGGGCATACATTGCCCATCCAGAGGCCAGTCTACTTCATCAGTGAGGTACTGTCCGAGACCAAGATCCGCTACCCACAAATTCAGAAGCTGCTGTACGCAGTGATCCTGATGCGACGGAAGTTGCGACACTACTTCGAGTCTCATCCGGTTACTGTGGTGTCATCCTTCCCCCTGGGGGAGATCATCCAGTCCCGAGAGGCCTCGGGTAGAATTGCAAAGTGGGCGGTGGAGATCATGGGTGAGATGATCTCGTTCGCCCCCCGGAAGGCCATCAAGTCCTAGGTCTTGGCGGACTTCGTGGCTGAATGGGTCGACACCCAGCTCCCAACAGCTCCGATCCAACCGAAACTCTGGACCATGTTTTTCGACGGGTCGCTGATGAAGACAGGGGCCGGTGCGGGCCTGCTCTTCATCTCGCCCCTCGGGAAGCACCTACGCTACGTGCTACGCCTCCACTTCCCGGCGTCCAACAACGTGGCTGAGTACGAGGCTCTGGTAAACGGGTTGCGAATCGCCATCGAGCTAGGGGTCCGATGCCTCGACGCTCGCGGTGACTCGCAGCTCGTCATCGACCAAGTCATGAAGAACTCCCACTGCCGCGACCCGAAGATGGAAGCCTACTGCGATGAGGTTCGGCGCCTGGAAGACAAGTTCTACGGGCTCGAGCTCAACCACATCGCCCGACGCTACAACGAGACTGCGGACGAGCTGGCTAAAATAGCCTCGGGGCGAACAACGGTTCCCCTAGACGTATTCTCCCGAGACCTGCATCAACCCTCCGTCAAGACCGACGACACGCCCGAGCCCGAGAAGGCCTCGGCCCAGCCTGAGGCACCCTCGGCTCAGTCCGAGGTACCCTCGGCTCGGCCCGAGGCACCCTCGGCTCAACCCGAGGCACCCTCGGCTCAGCCCGAGGTACCCTCGGCCCCCGAGGGTGAGGCACTGCGCGTCGAGGGGGAGCGGAGTGAAGCCCGTGGCTCGGCCCCCGAGGGTGAGGACAACGCCGAGCCGAGCCACGGGCTTCACACCGTTCTTTCTAGTCTATGGGGCCGAGGCCATCTTGCCCACAGACTTAGAATACGGTTCCCCGAGGACGAGGGCCTATGCCGACCAAAGCAATCGAGCTAATCGAGAAGACTCACTGGACCAGCTGGAGGAGGCTCGGGACATTGCCTTACTACACTCGGCGCGGTACCAGCAGTCCCTGCGACGCTACCATGCCCGAGGGGTTCGGTCCCGAGACCTCCAGGTGGGCGACTTGGTGCTTCGGCTGCGACAAAACGCCTGAGGGCGGCACAAACTCACGCCTCCCTGGGAAGGGCCGTTCATCATCGCCAAAGTTCTGAAGCCCGGAACGTACAAGCTGGCCAACAGTCAATGTGAGGTCTACAGCAACGCTTGGAACATCCAACAGCTACGTCGCTTCTACCCTTAAGATGCTTTCAAGTTGTTCGTATACCTTGTTCCCACGCAAAGTTTGATCATCAAGGAAGGGTCAGCCTTGCCTCGGCAAAGCCCGACCCTCCCTCGGGGGCTAAAAGGGGGAGACCCCCTCTGCGTCAAAATTTTCAATCAAAAAGGCTTCTGCGTTCCCCCGGCTATGTCGGTAGCAGGACCCCCAAGAAGCGAACGCGGGTGCATGTAAGTGGCAAGGCTGACTAAGCCGAGGGACTCCTACGCCTCTGGGTTACGGATACCTCACTCGTCACCTACCACGAAAAATGACTCCTACTTGGGCAAGCCACCCTGCTACTGACGAACGGGGCCGGACACGCAAAATGAAAGGAAAAGGGGCACCACTACCGCGCCTCCTCGACTGCGGAACCAGTACCGCGACTCAAGGCAACCCTACGTATGACCCAGCAGTGCCAGCCAGGCGCGACGGTCAATACGGCCAAAAATGGGCCGGCAGTAATGGCGGTGGCAGGCGGGCAGGAGCAGCGGTCACGTCGTCAGCCAAGCTTACATCCCATCCAGGGGCAGCGAGAGAACCCTCTCTCACGGCGTGAAGACGGCGCGCCCGTGTTCCGTTCCTCGAACGGCTCGCACACGCGCAATGGCCGCCTCGTGAACCACTCGCCCCGTCGCATTAACTCCACGGCGGGACGGGCGGCGCCTCGGGCAGGAGAAGCAAGCGACGCTTCGCCTTCGCCATAATGACCGCGTCGAAAAAGGTACGCCACGTCATTCGATTTCGTATCCTTTTCCTCTTTCTCTCTCTTACAACAGGGACCGAGAAAGGGGGATACCCCGAAAAGGATCCTTCTCCGTGAAGGAAACAGGCCCCGAGCCTCCCTACTGATCAGAGGTTCAAAGGCTGGCCCCTCGGAGGGGTTCAACGGCCGCCTCAGAGCGCTTGGGTTCTGCGCCCACTACTGGTCAGAGGTTTGATGGCCGGCCCCTCGGAAGGGTTCAACGGTCGCCTCAGGCCACTCGGGCTCCGCGCCCACTACTGATCAGGGGTTCGTAGGCTGGCCCTCGAAGGGTTCACAGTCGCCTCAGACACAGAGCGAGGGATGACCCTGGGTACGTTCGATACATAACCAAGGCTCGGGCTACGCTCCCGAGGTACCCTAGGACATTTACGAGACCAGCGGGAACGATCTTGTAACGGAATCCCATCAGAGGGAGCCATCAAGCCCTCGGACCCCGTCAAAAGGGGACCGGGTCCGACAGATCACCCGTAGGTACTTTTGGAGCACGCCTCCGGGCCTCTAGCCGACCTCTAACAAATGGGGCACGGGCGTCCACTAGGATTACTCACCAGCAGCTCACCGGAGACATCATGTTCGGCGCCTTCCGAGGGCAACATGGCGCTTTCCCCCCTCCTCCTTGCGGAAAGGCGACGCAGGGGCATATGTAAAAAAGTCGAGTCTGTCCTTGGCCGTCCTCTCGCCCTGTGCAGAGGCTCGGGGGCTACTCTCGCAAACCCGGCTCCGGCCAAACCGTTGACAGCGTCAACATACCAGCCCGAGAACTTGGGACCCGACCGTGCACCCGGGCTACGGCCAGCTCACATGAGGGAACAACCAGACCAGCCAAAGTGTTGCAAAACGCACTAAGACCTCGAAGGAGTCAAACTACTCCTCCGAGGCCTCGGGGGCTACACCCGGCGGGTGCAATCGCGCGCACCCACCGGAACAAAATGCAACCAAAAAAGGCTGGTCCCCTTGCAAAAAAGTGCGGCAAAAGCCTCCAAGCGAGTATTAACACTCCCTTCGAGGCTCGGGGGCTACTGTCGGGGACCATAATTAGGGGTACCCTCAAGGCTCCTAAATCTCAGCTGGTAACCCCCATCAGCACAAAGCTGCAAAGGCCTGATGGGGTGCGATTAAGTTAAGGATCGGTCCATTCGAGGGACGCAATCACGCCTCGCCCGAGCCCAGCCTCGGGCAAGGGCAGCCGACCCCGGAGGATCTACGTCTCGCCCGAGGACCCCCTCCAGCAACGGACACACCTTCGGCTCGCCCGAGGCCCAGTCTTCACCAAGAAGCAACCTTGGCCAAATCGCCACGCCAACCGACCAAATCGCAGGGGCATTTAATGCAAAGGTGGCCTGACACCTTTATCCTGATGCACGCCCTCCAGTCGACAGAGCCGAAGTGATCGCAGTCACTTCGCCGCTCCACTGACCGGTCTGACAAGAGGACAGCGCCGCCTGCGCCGCTCCGACTACTGAGCCACTCGATAGAGTGAGGCTGACAGCAGCCAAGTCCGGCCCTAGGCGCCATGGGAAACTCCGCTCCGTCCGACCCCAGGGCTCGGACTCAGGCTCGGCCCTGGAAGACGACGAACTCCGCTCCGCCCGACCCTAGGGCTCGGACTCGGGCTCAGCCCCGGAAGACGACGAACTCCGCTCCGCCCGACCCCAGGGCTCGGACTCGGGCTCGGCCCCAGAAGACGACAAACTCCACTCCGCCCGACCCCAGGGCTCGGACTCGGGCTCAGCCCCGGAAGACGACAAACTCTGCTCCGCCCGACCCCAGGGCTCGGACTCGGGCTCAGCCTCAGAAGACGACGAACTCCGCTCCGCCCGACCCCAGGGCTCGGACTCGGGCTCAGCCCTGAAGGACGATGAACTCCACTTCGCCCGACCCCAGGGCTCGGACTCAGCCCTGGCCTTAGCCGACGGTCTCTGCCTTGTCCAACCCAGGGGCTCGGACTCGACCTCGACCTTGGAAGACAGACTCAACCTCGACCTCGGAGGAGCCTCCACCTCGCCCAACCTAGGGCACGGACCGACCACGTCAATAGGAGGCGCCATCATTACCCTACCCCGAGCTGACTCAGGCTACGGGGAACAAGACCAGCGCCCCATCTGGCTCGCTCCACTATACGAGTAATGATGGTGCCCCGCACGCTCTATGACGACGGCGGCTCTCAACCCCCTTACGGAAGCAAGAGGACGTCAGCGAGGACTCGACAGCCCCGACAGCTGTCCTTCCGCCACGCTCCAGCGCTCCTCCGACGGCCACGACACCACACGAACTGGGTGCCAAAACCTCTCCGGCTGCCATGATGGCATGTACTTAGGGCGTTAGCTCTCCTCCGCTAGACACGTTAGCACATTGCTACACCCCCCATTGTACACCTAGATCCTCTCCTTACGCCTATAAAAGGGAGGTCCAGGGCCCTCTTACAAAGGGTGAGCCACGCGGGGAAGGACGGGACGGCGCTCGCGCAAGGCCGCTCGCTCCCTCCCGCGTGGACGCTTGTAACCCCCTACTGCAAGCGCACCCGACCTGGGCGCGGGGCTAACACGAAGGCCGCGGGTTCCACCTCCCACGCCTGTCTCCCTCCGGCTGCTCTCTCCCCCCTTTGCGTTCCGCCTCGCGCCGACCCATCTGGGCTGGGGCACGTGGCGACAATTTACTCGTCGGTCCAGGGACCCCCCGGGGTCGAAACGCCGACAGTTATACTACAATGCCATTTGGTTTGAGGAATGCAGGAGCCACCTACCAAAGGTGCATGAACCATGTGTTCAGAGAACACATCGGTAGAACGGTCGAGGCTTACGTCGATGACATCGTTGTCAAGACAAGGAAAGCCTCCAACCTCCTCTCCGACCTCGAAGTAACTTTCGGGTGCCTGCGTGCGAAGGGCGTAAAACTCAATCCCGAGAAATGTGTCTTTGGAGTCCCCCGAGGCATGCTCCTAGGGTTCATCGTCTCCGAACGAGGCATCGAGGCCAACCCGGAGAAGATTGCGGCCATCACCAACATGGGGCCAATCAAAGACTTGAAAGGAGTACAAAGGGTCATGGGATGCCTTGCGGCTCTGAGCGCTTCATCTCGCACCTTGGCGAGAAAGGATTACCCTTGTACCGCCTCTTAAGGAAGGCCAAGCGCTTCACTTGGACCCCCGAGGTCGAGGAAGCCCTCGGAAACTTAAAGGCACTCCTTACTAACGCACCCATCTTGGTGCCCCCTGCTGCAGGAGAAGCTCTCTTGATTTACGTAGCCGCGACCACTCAGGTGGTTAGCGCCACGATCGTAGTCGAGAGACGAGAAGAGGGGCATGCACTGCTCATTCAGCCGGTCTACTTCATCAGCGAGGTGCTATCCGAGACCAAGATCCACTACCCACAAATCCAGAAGCTACTGTACGCAGTAATTCTGACACGGCGAAAGTTGCAACACTACTTCGAGTCTCATCCGGTGACTGTGGTGTCATCCTTCCCCATGGGAGAGATCATCCAGTGCCGAGGCCTCGGGTAGGATAGCAAAATGGGCAGTGGAACTCATGGGCAAGACACTTTATTCGCTCCTCGGAAGGCCATAAAATCTCAAGTCTTGGCAGACTTCTTGGCTGAATGGGTCGACACCCAATTGCTGACAGCTCCAATACAGCCCGGACTTTGGACCATGTACTTCGATAGGTCGCTTATGAAGACAAGAGCAGGTGCTGGCCTGCTCTTCGTCTCACCCCTCGGGAAACATGTGCGCTACGTACTGTGCCTCCATTTTCCGGCGTCGAACAACGTGGCCGAGTACGAAGCCTTGGTTAATGGACTGCACATCGCCGTCGAGCTAGGGGTTCGACGCCTCGACGCTCGTGGCGACTCACAGCTTGTTATTGACCAAGTCATGAAGAACTCCCGCTGCCGCGATCAGAAAATGGAGGCCTACTGCAACGAAGTTTGGCGCTAGAAAGACAAGTTCTACGGGCTGGAGCTCAACCATGTTGCTCGACGGTACAACGAGACCGCGGATGAGTTGGCGAAAATAGCCTCGGGGCGAACGACGGTTCCCCCGGACGTCTTCTCCATGGACATAGATCAACCATCCGTGAAACTCAACGACGCGCCCGAACCCGAGGAGACCTCGGCCCAGCCCAAGGTACCCTCGGCCGCCGAGGGTGAGGCCCTACGTGTCGAGGTGGAGCAGAATGGGGTCACACCGGTCCCGAACTGGCAGACCTCATACCTGGAATATCTCCTCCGAGGAGAGCTGTCCCTCGACAAGGCCGAAGCTCGGCGACTGGCTAGGCGCGCCAAGTCGTTCGTTTTAGTAGGTGATGAAAAAGAGTTGTACCACCACAGCCCCTCGGGCATCCTCCAACGATGCATATCCACTGCCCAAGGACAAGAGCTGTTACAAGAAATACACTCGGGGGCTTGCGGTCACCATGCAGCACCACGAGCCCTCGTGGGAAATGCTTTCCGACAAGGGTTCTACTGGCCAACCGCGGTGGCCGACGCCACTAGGATTGTACGCTCCTGCCAAGGGTGTCAATTCTACGCGAGACAGACGCACCTGCCCGCTTAGGCCCTCCAGACAATACCCATCACTTGGTCGTTTGCTGTATGGGGTCTGGACCTCGTCGGTCCCTTGCAGAAGGCACCCGGGGGCTTCTCGCACCTACTGGTCGCCATCGACAAATTCTCCAAGTGGATCGAGGTCCGACCCTTTACCAGCATCGGGTCCGAGTAGGCGGTGGTGTTCTTCACAAATATCATCCATCGCTTTGGGGTCCTAAACTCAATCATCACCGACAATGGCACGCAGTTCACTAGGAAAAAGTTCCTGGACTTCTGCGATCATCACCACATCCGTGTGGACTGGGCCGCTGTAGCTCACCCAATGACAAATGGGCAGGTGGAGCGCGCCAACGGTATGATTTTGCAGGGACTAAAAACAAGGATCTACAACGACCTCAACAAGTTTGGCAAGCGGTGGATAAAATAACTACCCTCGGTGGTTTGGAGTCTGAGGACGACGCCGAGCCGGGCCACGGGTTTCTCGCGGTTTTTCCTAGTCTATGGGGTCAAGGCCATCTTACCCACGGACTTGGAATACGGTTCCCCGAGGACAAAGGCTTACGACGACCAAAGCAACCAGACCAGCCGAGAGGATTCATTGGACCAGCTGGAAGAGGCTCGGGACGTGGCCTTACTACACTCGGCGCGGTATCAGCAGTCCCTGCGACGCTACCACGCCCGAAGAGTTCGGCCCCGAGACTTCCAAGCAGGAGACTTGGTACTTCGGCTGCGACAAGACTCCCGAGGATGCCACAAGCTTACTCCTCCCTGGGAAGGGCCGTTCATCATTGCCAAGATTTTGAAGCCTGGGACATACAAGCTGGCCAACGATCAAGGCAAGGTCTACAGCAACGCTTGGAACATCGAACAACTACGTCGCTTTTACCCTTAAAATGTTTCAAGTCGTTCATGTATCTCGCTTTCTTTACATGCATAAATAAAGTCTAGCTATCAAGGAAGGATCAGCCTTGCCTCGGCAAAGCCCGACCCTCCCTCGGGGGCTAGAAGGGGGGAACCCCCTCTGCGTCAAAATTTTCCTCAGAAAAGTTCTCTACCGAAACGTCTTTCGCGCTTTTCGACTACGTCGATAACAGATTCCTAAAAACGAGCGAGAGAGACCTTGAGCGGCAAGGCCGACCGAGCCGAGGGACTCCTATGCCTCCGGGATACGGATACCTCACTCGTCACCTTCCACAAAAAGTAACTCACGCCCAGATAAGCGATTCTGCTACCGAACAAGTCCTAGCGCTCGAAAACTTTTCTACCGAAACTACTTTCGTACTTTTCGACTACATCGATAACGGAATCCTGAAAACGACGAGAGGACACATAAGCGGCAAGGCCGACCGAGCCGAGGGACTCCTACGCCTCCGGGATACAGATACCTCACTCATCACCTTCCGCGAAAAGTAACTCACGCTCGGATAAGCGATTCCGCTACCGAACAAGTCCTAAGGCTCGAAACAAGAGGAAAGGAAACGCACCTTTAAACTTCAACAACGAAAATGTCTAGGCCTTAGCGGCCGCAAGAGACATACGCATACTTAAAACAAACTGTTCCTGCAGGCTCTGACATCGGCAGGGGAGGAGCAGCACGCTCGGCGTCATTTCCCCCCTCGGCAAAATCTGGCCCTGCCTCAGACGGCGACACGGGCGGAAGGACCTCCACCTCGAAGGAGGAAGCCAGCACCGCGCTTGGGCCCCCGACAGCCGCGTCAAGCCTCTGGACCTCGGCTAAGGCAGCCTCCTCTTCATCGGGTAAGCAGTACCCCTCGCTGACCTGCTCCAGATCCACGTCGTAGTGGGAACCGAGCACAGTGAAGGCCCGCCTAACGCCATGGTGCAGCGCCCCGTGGAGTCTGCTGCGCACATGGCCGCCCAAGGCCCGCAGGTGACTCTAGGGGGAGCTACCCGAGGGGACGTCATCGAGGCCAAAGGCCCGGCAGAAAGCCGAGATAGCCTTGGACATGGCCGCACGGTTGGCCTCCTTCTGCTCAGCCGCCTCAGCAAGCGCCTTGCAGCTCTTGACGGACTCGTTAAGAGCCGTCTCGAACCCTACAGACAGCCGGACAACATTCTTCAGACGCAAGGAGAAGAATGGAGATAGAAACAAAGTCACAAAGCGGGCGAAACAACCTTCGGCCCGGACATGCTGCTGTGAGGCCTTAGCTTGGGCGGACCAAGCAGACCCGATGGCCACGGCCAGACCCTCCGCAAGGGTCCCGGCCTGGGTGGTCGCCTCAGAGTCTAGAAAGGAGGAACCCCCTCTACGCCGAAAACTTTCCTCGGAAAAGTTTTTCCACAAAATGACTTTCGTGCCTTTCGACTATATCGATGGCGGAGTCCTAAAATGAGCAAGAGAGACCTTGAGCGGCAAGGCCGACCGAGCCGAGGGACTCCTACGCCTCCGGGATACGGATACCTTACTCGTCACCTTCTACGAAAGGTAACTCATGCTCGGATAAGTGATTCTGCTACCGACGAATAGGTATTAATGCTCGAAACAAGAGGAAAGAAGCACGACTTTATACCCAAATGTTCAGGCCTCAGCAGCCACAAAGAACAAACACACGTACTTGGGATAACTATGCTACGTAGATGTCGACAGCACCCTTGGTGGCTTTCCCAACCTACAGCAGATATCTCTGTACCTAGGGCAATTACATTTTGCTCTTACATTCTCTAACAAACGGGACCCAGCTCCATTCCCACAGGAATGAACAACCTCCACACCGGAGGGGCTGCAAGATAACGAGCTCCAAGCGGCTCGCCGGCGACCACTGCACCAGCAGCGACAACGACCTCCGCCTCGAGCGGCTAGACAGCAGCAGCGACGGCCTCAGGGCAAACGCTACTATGAGAAGGCCCTCGTTCACGTCCCCTCACGGGGGACGAGAACCAGCCATTAAAGCCAAAGAGCCAGAGGTCCGGAGCGCAGGTGGCACTGATGGTCTCGTCGGCAGAGGCAACCACCTTGGCGATGGGAAGCCTCACCTGTGGCGACCACCACCTCAGCACCGACGACAGCGGCCACCTGCCCACCAACACCGTACCGGCAAACGGCGGCCGTCCCAATGCACACCGGTAGGTCCTCACTCCCATCCTCGCCGAGGCTATCCCAGAACACGAGTACCGCCCTCGCGGCGTACGACATGTTGTGCGACCCCTCGGTGCAGCCGACCGCGTAAGGAGGACCTGGACGTGGCCAGCCCGCGCACGACGCGACCGACACCCGTGCGGCGGACGGGCAGCCACGCTCCACCCCAGCGGTAGGAGGTGGCACCGGAAGCAGCACCAGAGCCGCTCAGGCCGGGGAGCCAGACACGCGGCAGCTGACAGCGCCACGGGCGGCGAACGCCCTTCTCCGCCGATCACTGAGGGAAGGAGTAGGCCACTACCCACGCGGAGGCAGGCCCCGACTCGGTGCACTCTCCTCCCCAGCACGGATGATGAACATCCTTGAAGCTGAGAGCGGGGCAGAGGCCGCAGCCCGGCTTGCTTCTCCCCACCACATGGCTGGTGATCATCCTCCTGGATGACCATTGGTGGGGGAATGCAGCCGGGCTGCGTGATGAAAATCCTTAAAGCTGAGCGATGACTGGAGAGCGCCAACCCCCACGAGGTCGCGCTCCTCCAACAGCAGCAAGAAGAAGGCGACACAGGTGCACCCCATCTGGGGGCTCAGAAGGGGAAAGACGCGATGAATGCGAGGAGTGTGAAGGCATGGCTACCGCCCGGGGGGACGATCCCTTTTTAAAGGCAGATCTCCTCACTCATGCCCCCAAGCGTCACGGGCAAAGTCTCCACTGACGTGCTCTAGGGTTCCCACCCCACGACACGGGGGTTGGGTCCCACATGTCATGCGAGCTGACCTGAAACGCAAAGAAGGCAAACCGCCGCACGTGAAGCACGTAACCGCCCCGCGGTTATAAGCATTCCCCCATCCTCGCCGAAACCAGCGGTCGGAAGGGCAGACCGCCACGCTGGAAGCGTGCAACCGCACCACGGTTGTGCACCCTTTCGTCTTCATCGCATCCGGCGGTCTAGCATGGAGGCCCGGGCCCACATGTCATGTAACCGGCGCAACGGTTACTACGTGCAAGGAAACCGCACCGCCACTCGCGCTAATGTCGCGTCTTCTCGACTGCAGAACCAGTGCCGTGACTCGAGGCAGCCCTGCGTGTGACCCAACAGTGCCAATTGAGTGCAACGATCACGGGTCAGTAAACCGCGAGGATAGGCACGACGGTTGATATGACCAGAGGTGGATCGGCAGTAATTGCAGCAACAGACGGGCGGAAGCAGCGGTCCAATCACCTACAGGTTCGCATCCTCTCCCGTAACGGCAGGGGAGCCCCCTCCTGCAGCGTAAAAAACGACGCACCCGTGTTCCGTTCCTCGAATGACTCGCGCACGCGCAACAGACACCCCACGAATCTCCCGTCCCATCGCATTAACTCCTTGGCAGGGCAAGCGACACCTCCGGCAGGAGAAGCGGGCGCCGTTTCGCCTCCGTTATGATGACTGCGTCAAAAAAAAGGTGCACCACATTATTTAAATTTATATCCTTTTTCTTTTTCCTCTCTCTCTTGCCATAGGGACCAGGAAAGGGGATATTGCGAAAAGGATCCTTCTCGGCGAAGGAAGCGGGCCCCGAGCCCTCCTACTGATCAGGGGTTCGAAGGTTGCGCCCTCCGGGGTTCGGCAACCGCCCCAGAGCACTCGGGCTCCGAGCCCTTTACTGATCAGGGGTTCGAAGGCTGGCCCCTCGAAAGGGTTCGACAGCCGCCCTAGAGCACGCAGAGTCAAGGATGACCCTGGGTACGTCCGTTACATGGCCGAGGCTCGGGCTATGCTCCCGAGGTACCCTAGGACATTTCCGAGACCAGCGGGAACAGTTTGTAACGGAATCCCACCGGAAGGAGGCATCGAGCCCTCGGACCCTATCGAATGTGTCCGTGTCTAGCAAATCACCTGTAGGTACTTTTGGAGCGCGCCTCTAGGCCTCTAGCCGACCCTTATCGAACGGGGCTCGGGCGTCCACTCGGATCACCTGCTAGCATCTCACTGGAAACACCATGTTCGGTGCCCTCCGAGGGTAACATGACGCTTTCCCCCCTTCCTCCTCGCAGAGAGGCGACAAAGGGGCATACAATAAAAGTCGAGACGGTCCTTTATCGTCCTCTCGCTCCGTGCAGAGGCTCAGGGGCTGCTCTCGCGCCAGGCTACGGCCAAACTGTTGACCACGTCAACAAACCAGCTTGAAAGCTTGGAGCCTGACCATGCACCCGGGCTGCAGCCAGGTCGCATGAGGGAACAACAAGGCTGACCGAGGCATCACAAAAAGGATTAAGACCTCAGAGGAGTCAAACCACTCCTCTGAGGCCTCGGGGGCTACACTCGGCGGGTGCGCTCACGCGCACCCACCGGAACAAAGCATAACCGAGAAGGGTCGGTCCCCTTGCGAAAAATCCGGCAGAACCTCCAAGCGAGTACCTACACTCCCTTCAAGGCTCGGGGGCTACTGTCGGGGACCGTAATTAGGGTTACCCCCAATACTCCTTAACCTGGCCAGAAAACATCTTCGGAACAAACCATCAACGATTGATAAGCACGGTTCAAGTCAGGGCCTCGTGGGACATGACCTCGCCTCGTCCGAGCCCAGCCTCGGGCGCAGACAATAGCCCCGGGCAAATTCACGCCTCGCCCGAGGGTCCCCTCTGTCATCAGGCACACCCCCGTCTCACTCAAGTCTAAGCTCGGGCGAACTTTGTCGCGCAGCGACCTCGACCGAATCGCCTTACCAACCGACCGTATCGCATGCGCATTTAATGCAGGGATCGCCTGACACCTTGTCCTGACACGCGTGCCTCAGTCGGCAAGGTCGAAGTGACTGCAGTCACTTCGCCCCTTTACTGACGTTCTAACAGGAAAATAGCACTGTTCGCCCCGCTTCGGCTACTGTGCCAACCACCAGGGAAAGACTAACAACAGTCACGGCCTTTCCCGAGTTCGGCCTCGGGCGCAACAGGGAGCTCCGCCTCGCCCGACCCTAGGTCTCAACCTCAGCCTCGGCCTCCGGAGGAGGTCTCCGCCTCGCCCAACCCCGGGCCTTGGCCTCAGCTTCGGCCTCGGGAGGAGGTCTCCGCCTCGCCCGACCACAAGCCTCGGTCTCGAGAGGAGTCACATCCGCGCCCGACCTCAACCTCGGCCTCGGGAGGAGTCGCCGCCTCGCCCGACCTCGGCCTTGGACCGACTACGCTACAGGGGATACATCATTACTAGGCATGAAAACGGTTGGAAACGGTCGGTAAACACTAAAACCATTACCGTTTTCATATTTTTTCGGAAACAAAATCGAAAACGGTAACTCCGGAAACGGAAACGATATCGGTATTTCGGAAACATCGGAAACGAAAGTTCGGTGCGGAAAATACACCGGTAACGGTCGAAATCTAAAATACGATCGGTAAACATATCAAACTTCACAATAAAACAAAATTGACAAAACATGACAAATACCACAAGTTCACAATTCATGATATAACAAGTTCACAGTATAACAAGTTCATAAAGATCACAAGTTAACATACTCAAAGTTCACAATTCACAATATCCACTCGATTTAGTTGACGTGGCATGCTTACTCATGAAATATTTTTTCCTTACATAAAGGGTTTTTTCACAGCCTCACAGGAAAACCCTAAAATCTAGTGTGTGGAAAAGACAGACTGTCGGCTCTCTATCATTATATATTACTAATACATAACATGTGCATAGAAAATAGTGAATTCGTTCGAGAGACCAAATCGTTAATCTCAACTGTCTTCCAACACCATCTAACCCCAAAAAAATCTTAAAGCGTCCAAAAAATACAAAAATAAGTAATCCTTATCCAGAGATGTACAGACGATGCGAAAAAATCACATGCTGGAAAATTCCGAAAAAAATCCGAAAAAATTTCGAGACACAATTCCGGAAATTTCCGAGACATAAATCCGGTAATTTCCGACAAAAACCGGTAACCGATGGAAACGGTCGGTAAAACACCACGCCGATTCCGATACCGATTCCGATAGAAAATTCCGAAAACCGATTCCGTTTTCGAAAAATACCGTTACCGATGAATCCGATCGAAAAATTTCGAAATCGGTTTCCGGAATTCCGAAAAATTCTGAAACCGTTTTCATCCCTAATCATTACCCTACCTCTGGCTAGCCGCTTCAGGCTACGAAGGAACAAGACCGGTGTCCCATCTAAGTCACTCCGGTAACAGGTAATGATGGTTCCCCGCGTGCGCTCGTGACGTCGGTTGCTCTCAACGCCCTATGGAAGCAAGGAAACATCAGCAGGATCCATGCCGCACCGCTAGCTATGCTTCTACAGGGCTCAGGGCACTTCACCGACGGCCACGTTGGTACATCTACAAGACTCAAGGCACTTCTCCAACGGCCACGTTAGAAAATGTACAGGGCTCAAGGCACCTCCCCGCCAGCCACGTTAGCTCATAGCTACACTCCCATTGTATAGCTGGGCGTCTCCTTGCGTCTATAAAAGGGGATGTCCAGGGCCTTCCTGGAGAAAAGAGAGGGGAGAGGGGGAGGAGGATGGGAAAAAGAGCGCACGTACGAACACCCGGACGCGCGACACAGAAGAGCAGAGGCGGACTCAGACGGCTCGCCTCAAGGCCGAACCCTCTCTTTCTCGCTCTCTCTCTAGTTCTCGCTCTCCCACAACGCTTGTAACCCCAACTACGAGCACCCCGGTGCGAGATAACATAAGCCTCATTCCCCTCTTGTGTTCCATCTTGCATCAACCCATCTGGGCAGGGGCACGCAGCAACAAATTTACTGGTCGGTTGACGGTCCTTGCGGGTCCGAAACGCCGACAACCGCGCACCTCGTCCCCTCCGCCTCCACCACTTCCGCTCAACAATGGCTGACAAGACGACCGTCATTCCGTCGCGCGACCCGTGGCCCTTCTCCACCGTCACTATGGAGGATCTGCAGGCCCTCGTTGCTGAGGGTCTACTCCGTCCTCTCTCCGATGGGCCGAAGCCTGAGTGGTTGGCCCTCGGGAGCGAGGCCAACCCGACTCCGTCGCCGGGGTACGTGGTCAGCTTTACCCCTTTTCATGAGCGGGGGTTTGGGATGCCGGCGAGCCGCTTCATGTGGGCGCTCCCACACTACTATGGGGTGGAGCTTCACAACTTCAACCCCAACTCCATCGCGCAGGCGGCCATTTTTGCGACGGTTTGCGAGGGGTTTTTGGGGATTGACCCCCATTGGGACATGTGGACCCATCTCTTCTCCGTGGAGTTCTCCGCCGTGTCGACGGACGTGAGGAAGGTCCGTATGGCGGTGCGGGCTGGCGGCTGCACCCTCCAGCTGAGGTTGGGGCACGCACAACAGTACATCCCTGCCTCCCTTGTGTCTTCGAACAAGGGGTGGCAGAACCAGTGGTTTTATCTCTGGAATGATGACGGGGTGCTACCGCCCTTTTCTCAACGAGTGGTGACCACCGCCGACGATAACTGGCGCTGGGGGGCCACACGCGAGAACCAGGAGAGGCTCCAGCCCTGTCTCCGTGCCCTGCAGAAGCTCCAAGCCGAAGGCCTTACCGCCGCGGGGGTCGTCGCTGCTATCCACTGCTGGAGGGTGCTCCCATTGGCAGAGCGACGGTTGCAGCTTTCGGAAATGAAGCCGGGGGTCAATTTGGAGGGTTCACGGATGTCCTTGACCCCCCTCTCCACCGATGACCTCCTCAGATGGATAGCGGGCACGGTGGGGAGGCTGGACGCTAGCGTCCTTAACCAGCCCCCGATGCGTCCCGACCACGGGTATGTGTCCCTGGTAAGTTTCCGACCCTTCCTCTATTTTGTGTCGTGTTTCTTACGTTTTTAGCCCTTACCCTTGGGATTTTTGCTCGTCCCCAGGGGTTGAGGAACTTTAAAATTTCCTGGCCACCGGTCCTAGAGGACGCGGCGGGCCGAACCGCGCGTAGGCTCGCCGTGGAGAAGGATAAGCAGAAAAAAGACGCGGAAAAGGCTGAGCTCGCGAGATGATGCGGGCTCGGGAAACCTTGGAGAAGCGTCGTCAGAGGCAAGAAAGGGATGGGCTCCCGTTGTAGCCGTCGCCGGACACGCCCAACGACGACGACGATGATGATGATGATGACGACGAGGACAACGACATGGCGGCCCGACTTGGCCTCAGTCCGGATCCGAGGCTGGGCCAGGGGTCGTCAAGCCAGCCTCCAGGTGGGCTGGCACCACCAGTGTTTGGGGCCAGGACGCCAGGGTCCCGGTCCGAGGAGCGGAGGCGGGCCGAGGGGGTACTTGACCCCTTGCCCGAGATAATTGGGGTGACTCCGGGGGGTCAGGCCGACCTGCATGCCCCCCGAGAGCAAGTGCCCGTGCCAGCCGTGCGGGAAGTTGTTCCCTCGGTTGTCGTGACATCGCCCGGGCAGGCCACCCCCTGGCGCCTCGGGCGTCCGAGGCGGAGGCGGCGTCGAAGCCGGCCGCTGGCCAACCCTCGGCAACGTCTGTGGAGATCGAGGTCCGAGAGGTCTCCCCGCAGGCACGATTGGTCTTGCCCCAGAGCGGGTAAGTATCCGAGGGCACCCTCGTTTCAGCCATTTTTCTGTGTATCTTGATTTTGTCTTTTCTTCCTTTCAGCAAGTGGAGGCAGGGCTTGGCTGGTCTGGCCCCCATGAAGGCCCTTAAGACGGGGCCGGCCTCTTCAGCCGGAGCTGTGGCGCGCCATGCTGGTTGGTTGGCCTCCGCGCAAGGCGCCCTCCGGCGGGGGCCCAGGAGGCACAGGCTATCATGGGGCAAGCCTCCCAGTTCGACCCCCTGTTGGAGCAGCCATCGTGCTAGGAGACGTTGTTGACGCGGCTGCGGCCTTGAGCCCGCCTTCCTCGTTGCCGACGCCGACGTCGATTCCTGCCGGGGCCGCCGCTAGCGCGCCCACGGAGCCGCCCGCCGCCACCGATGTCGAGATGGCTAAGGTGCCTCCGCCCCCGGCTCCTTCGGTCCTGGTCATCTCCGATTCCCCCGTTTTCGACCATGGGGAGGGGGCGGCCGTTGTTGTCGAGGTTGGCGAGCAGAGGCATGTCGCCTTGACCGAGGAGAGGCCTGATGCATCGGCTGCAGAGGGACCCAAAGCCTCGGTCATGGGGCACGCAGATCCTTGGCCCGTCGTGGGGAGCAACAGCCTCATCCCCAAGTAGCTCAATCCCAATGAGTGGGGAGCGCAACCGCTCATGTTCTGTGGCCACGATACCTCAGAGCCTCTCCTTTCCCTCAATGATGAGGGAGAGGAAAGGTTGCGGAAAGGTTTCCGCGACTATAGCGAGGCGGTGATGAGGTCGCTTAAGACGGCCACGGATGTCCTTTCCCAAGACATTCCCAGGGTCTTCTAGGTAAGGATTTAGACGCACACCTCGTGTGGTCAGAGCATTCTTTGTGATATTCTATTTTTCTTTTCAGGAGCTCACGGACATGAGCACCGCTAAGTTGTTGTTCCTCCACCGTGAGATCAGCATTTGGGAATCGCTGCGGCTCCAGGGGGCCGCGCTTACCGAGGCCAACGAGCGCCTCGACCAACAGAGCGCCGAGGCGGCGGACCTTCGGCTGCTCTGTGAGGAGCTGAAGTCAGAGGCAGCGGCGGCGTCGGCACAGACGGAGGCTTCGTCGGCTCGGGAGCAGGTGGCTTCACAGGCCGAGGAGATGTAGAAGCGGCAGCTGGAGCTTGGCCAGGTCACCAGCGAGCGGGACCAACTCCGGGGCCAAGCTGCCGAGGCCGCGAGCCGAGCTGAGACCCTTAAGGGACAGCTGGCTGAGGTCACGGAGCGGCTAGCTGAGGCGACTGCTAGGGCTGGGATCCTTTCAGAGGGCCTAGTCGTAGGCATCGGGTCAGCCTGGTCCGCCCAAGCTATGGCTTCACAGCAGAGTGCCCAGGCCAAAGGTATGTTTTGCCTGCTTTGTGATTTTGCTTTAGCTTAACTCCTCTCCTCATGTTTGAATATTGTCTGGCTGTCTTCAGAGTTCAAGACGGCTCTTAACGAGTCCGTTAGGAACTGCAAGGCGCTTGCCCAGGCGGCTGAGCAGAAGGAGGCTGACCGCACGGCCATGTCCGAGGCCATTTCGGCCTTTTGTCGGACCTTTGGCCTTGACGACGTCCCCTCGGGCAGCTCCCCCCAGAGTCGCCTGCAGGCCTTGGGCGGCCACGTGCGCAGCAGACTCCGCGGGGCGCTGCATCACGGTGTTAGGCGGGCCTTCGCTGTCCTCGCTTCCCACTACGACGTGGATTTGGAGCGAGTCAGCGAAGGCTACTGCCTACCTGATGACGAGGATGCCGCCTTGGCCGAGGCCCAAAGGCTTAATGCGGTTGCCGAGGGTCCAGGCGCGGCGCTGGCTTCCTTTTTTGAGGTGGAGATCCTTCCGCCCGTGTCGTCGTCCGAGGCCAGGCCACATTCTGCCACCCCTGCCAGCGAGGCTGCTTCATCTGTCGCAGGTGGAAACAACGCCGAGGGTGCTGCTCCTCCCCCTGCCGACGCCTGAACCTGTGTAGAACGATTATTTAAGTATGTGTATGTTTTCTGAGGCTGCCGAGGCCCGAACATTTAGATGTCTAAAGCTGTGTTGCTCTTGAGTCATGTTTTCGGCTTGCTTTTTTCGCGGCATCACCGTTAGAACCCGAGGCATCCCTAGACGAAAAGGTGGTGAGTGGGGTATCCGTATCCCGGAGGCGTAGGAGTTCCTGCGGCTCGGCCGGCCTTATCGTTTTAGGGTTGTCCCTGGTTCATTCAGTGTTTTCGCGTGCAGCAGATCCGAAGTCACTAGTGCCCTTGCGCTTCTTTCCTCTTGTTTCAAGCATTAGGACTTGTTTGATAGCGGAATCACTTATCCGAGCGTGAGTTACCCTTCGCGGAAGGTGGTGAGTGAGGTATCCGTATCCCGGAGGCATAGGAGTCCCTAGGCTCGACCGACCTTGCCGTTCGAGGTCTCTCTCGTTCGTTTTTAGGATTCCGTTATCGATATAGTCGAAAGGCACGAAAGTCGTTTTGGTAGAAACTTTTCCGAGGAAAGAAAAGGGTGACACAGAAAGAAAATTTTGACGCAGAGGGGATTCCCCCCTTCTAGCCCCCAAGGGAGGGTCGGTCTTTGCCAAGGCAAGGCCGATCCTTCCTTGACGGTTAGACTTTATTTATATATGTAAAGGAATCGAGATACATGAACGGCTTGAAACATTTAAGGGTAAAAGCGACGTAGCTGTAGACCTCGCTTTGATCGTTGGCCAGCTTGTATGTCCCGGGCTTCAATACTTTGGCGATGATGAACGGCCCTTCCCAGGGAGGAGTAAGCTTGTGGCATCCTCAGGTGTCTTGTTGTAGCCGAAGCACCAAGTCTCCAACTTGGAAGCCTCAGGGCCAAATCCTTCGGGCGTGATAGCATCGCAGAGACTGCTGATACCGCGCTGAGTGCAGCAAGGCTACGTCCTGAGCCTCTTCCAGCTGGTCCAATGAATCCTCTTGGCTGGTTTGGTTATTTTGGTCGTTGTATGCCTTTGCCCTCGGGGAACCGTATTCTAAGTCCGTGGGTAGGATGGCCTTGGCCCCATAGACCAGGAAAAACGGCGAGAAACCCGTGGCTTGGCTCGGTGTTGTCCTCAGACTCCAAACCGCCATGGGTAGCTCTTTTATCCATCGCTTGCCAAACTTATTGAGGTCATTGTAGATCCTTGGTTTTAGTCCCTGCAAAACCATGCCATTGGCGCACTCCACCTGTCCATTTGTCATCGGGTGAGCTACGGCGGCCCAGTCCACACGGTTGTGGTGGTCCTTGCAGAAGTCTAGGAACTTTTTCCCAGTGAACTACGTGCCGTTGTTGATGATGATGAGTTTGGGATCCCGAAGCGGTGGATGATATTTGTAAAGAACGCCACCGCCTGCTCGGACCTGATGCTGGTTAAGGGTCGGGCTTCGATCCACTTGGAGAATTTATCGATGGCGACCAGTAGGTGCATGAAGCCCCCGGGTGTCTTCTGCAAGGGACCAACGAGGTCCAGACCCCACACAGCAAACGGCTAAGTGATAGGTATTGTCTGTAGAGCCTGAGTGGGCAGGTGTGTTCGTCTCGCGCAGAATTGACACCCTCCGCAGGAGCGTACAATCCTAGTGGCGTCGGCCACCACAGTCGGCCAGTAGAAGCCTTGACGGAAAGCGTTTCCTACGAGGGTCCGAGGTGCTGCATGGTGACCGTAAGCCCCCGAGTGTATTTCACGTAACAGCTCTTGTCCTTGGGTGATGGATATGCATCGTTGGAGAATGCCTGAGGGGCTGTGGTGGTACAACTCTTTTTCATCACCCAGTAAAACGAACGATTTGGCACGCCGAGCCAGCCGCCGGGCTTCGGCCTTGTCGAGGGGCAGTGCTCCTCGAAGGAGATATTCCAGGTACGGGGTCGGCCAGTTTAGGATTGGTGTGACCCCATTTCGCTCTACCTCGATGTGCAGGGCCTCACCCTTGGTGGCCAAAGGTACCTCGAGCTGGGCCGAGGTCCCTTCGGGTTCGGGTGCGTCATTGAGTTTTACGGATGGTTGATATATGTCTCTAGAGAAGACATTCGGGGGAACCGTTGTCCGTCCCGAGGCTATCTTAGCCAGCTCATCTGTAGTCTCGTTGTACCATCGAGAAACATGGTTGAGTTCCAACCCATAGAACTTATCTTCCAAGCGCCGAACTTCGTCACAGTAGGCCTCCATTTTTTGGTCGCGGCAGTGAGAGTTCTTCATGACTTGGTCAATAACGAGCTGCGAGTCGCCATGAGCGTCGAGGCGCCGAGCCCCTAGCTCGATGGTGATGCGCAACCCATTCACCAAGGCCTTGTATTCGACCATGTTGTTTGACGCCGAAAAATGGAGGCGTATTACATAACGCACATGTTCTCCGAGGGGTGAGACAAAGAGCAAGCCAGCGCTTGCTCCGGTTTTTGTAAGCGACCCATCGAAGTACATGGTCCAAAGTTTGGCCTAGGTTGGAGCTGTTGGCAATTGGGTGTCGGTCCATTCAGCTAGGAAGTCGGCCAAGACTTGGGATTTTATGGCCTTCCGAGGGGCAAATGAAAGTGTTTCCCCCATGAGTTCCACCGCCCATTTTGCTATCCTACCCGAGGCCTCTCGGCACTGGATGATCTCCCCCAGGGGGAAGGATGACACCACAGTCACCGGATGAGACTCGAAGTAGTGTCGCGGCTTTTGCCATGTTAGAATCACCGCGTACAGTAGCTTCTGGATTTGCGGGTAGCGGATTTTGGTCTCGGATAGCACCTCGCTGATGAAGTAGACTGGCCTCTGGATGGGCAGCGCATGCCCTTCTTCTTGTCTCTCGACTATGACCGCAGCGCTGACCACCTGAGTGGTTGCGGCTACGTAAATCAAGAGGGCTTCTCCCGCAGCAGGGGGCACCAAGATGGGTGCATTGGTAAGTAGTGCCTTAAGGTTTCTGAGGGCTTCTTTGGCCTTGGGAGTCCAAGTAAAGCGTTCGGTCTTCCTTAAGAGGCGGTACAAGGGTAATCCTTTCTCGCCGAGGCGCAAGATGAAGCGGCTCAAAGCCGCAAGGCATCCCATGACCCTTTGTACTCCCTTTAAATCTTTGATGGGCCCCATGTTGGTGATGGCTGCGATTTTCTCCGGGTTGGCCTTGATGCCTCGTTCGGAGACGATGAATCCTAGGAGCATGCCTCGGGGGACTCCGAAGACACACTTCTCAAGATTGAGTTTTACGCCCTTTGCTCGCAGGCACCCGAATGTTACTTCAAGGTCGGAGAGGAGGTCAGAGGCTTTCCTGGTTTTGACAACAATGTCATCGACATAAGCCTCGACCGTTCTGCCGATGTGCTCTCCGAACACATGGTTCATGCACCTTTGGTATGTAGCACCTGCATTCCTCAAGCCAAATAGCATAGTAGTATAACAATACATGCCGAAAGGTGTGATAAAAGAAGTCGCGAGCTGGTCGGATTCTTTCATCTTGATTTGGTGATAGCCTGAATAGGCATCGAGGAAAGACAGGATTTCACACCCAGTAGTGGAGTCCACAATTTGATCAATGCGAGGCAGAGGGTAAGGAACTTTTGGACATGCTTTATTCAACCCAGTGTAATCTACACACATCCTCCATTTCCCCCCTTTTTCTTTACAAGTATAGGATTAGCTAACCATTATGGATGGAATACCTCTTTGATGAACCCTGCTGCCATTAGCTTGTGGACCTCCTCGCCTATGGCCCTGCGCTTTTCTTCATCAAAATGGCGCAGGTGCTGTTTCACGGGTCGGGCACCGACTCAGATGTCAAATGAGTGCTCGGCAACATCCCTCGGTATGCCTGCATGTCCGAGGGACTCCACGCAAAAACCTCGGTGTTTGCATGGAGAAAGTCGAGGAGCACTGCTTCCTATTTGGGGTCGAGCTTGGAGCCGATCCTGACTTTTTTGTCGGCGCTGTCGCTGGGGTCGAGAGAGACAGACTTAACTGTATCGGCTGGCTCGAAGTTGCTGGCATGCCGCTTCGGGTCGGGCACCTCTTTGGAGAGGCTATCCAGGTCGGCGATGAGGGCCTCGGACTCGACGAGGGCTTTGGTGTACTCAACGCATTCCATGTCACACTCGTAAGCGTGGCGGTACGTGGATCCAACGGTGATGACTCCCTTGGGGCCTGGCATCTTGAGTTTGAGGTACGTGTAGTTGGGGACGGCCATGAACTTGGCGTAGCATGGTCTTCCCAACACCGCGTGATAGGTTCCTTGGAACCCGACTACCTCGAAAGTGAGGGTTTCCTTTCGGAAGTTGGAGGGAGTTTCGAAGCAGACGGGCAAGTCTATCTGCCTAAGGGGCACGATACGCTTGCCGGGGGCAATCCCGTGAAAAGGTGCTGCACCGGCTTGGATCTTGGACTGATCGACCCCCAAGAGCCCTAGGGTCTCGTCATAGATGATATTGAGGCTGCTGCCTCCGTCCATGAGGACCTTGGAGAGCTTAGTGTTGCCGATGATAGGGTCGACGACGAGCGGGTACCTTCCTAGGTTTAGTATGTAGTCAGGGTGGTCGTCCCGGTCGAAGGTAATGGGCTTGTCGAACCAGTCTAGGTAGACTGGTGTTGCTACCTTCACCGAGCAGACCTCCCGGCGCTCTTGCTTGCGGTGTCGATCCGAGGTATTCGCCACTTGCCCATCGTAGATCATGAAGCAGTTGTGGACCTCTGGGAACTCTTCTTCCTTGTCGCCCCCCTTATTGTTGTTGCCTTGGTCCTTGCCATCTTCCGCCGAGGGCCCAGCCTTATTGAAGTAACGCCGGAGCATGTCGCATTCTTCAAGGGTGTGCTTGGCGGGACCCTTGTGATAGGGGCACGACTCCTTAAGCATCTTGTTGAACACGTTGGCCCCTCTGGGAGGTCTCCGAGGGTTCCTGCGCTCGGCAGCAGCGACGAGATCTGCTTCAACGACATTGCATTTTGCTTGCGCCTTCTTCTTGCTCTTTTTCTTTGTGCCGCGCTGGACGGACGCCTCGGGGACGTCTTCCTTCTGCCTTCCCTGAGGCTGCTTGTCTTTCTGGAAGATGGCTTCAATGACCTCCTGACCAGAGGCGAACTTGGTGGCTATGTCCATCAATTCGCGGGCCTTGGTGCGAGTTTTGTGTCCCAGCTTGCTTACCAGATCCCGGCAAGTGGTGCCGGCAAGGAATGCTCTGATGACGTCCGAGTCGGTGATGTTAGGCAACTCGGTGCGCTGCTTTGAGAACCGTCGGATGTATTCTCACAGGGATTCCCCTGGCTGCTGCCGGCAGCTCCAGAGATCCCATGAGTTCCCAGGGCGCACGTATGTACCATGGAAATTTCCGGTGAAGACCCTGACTAGGTCGTCCCAGTCAAAGACCTACGCAGGAGGCAGATGCTCTAGCCAGGCTCGGGCAGCGTCGGAGAGGAAGAGGGGGAGGTTGCGGATGATGAGGTTGTCGTCGTCCGTCCCTCCCAACTGGCACACCAGCCGGTAATCCGTGAGCCATAACTCCGGCTTCGTCTTCCTTGAGTATTTGGTGATGGTAGTCGGAGCTCGGAACTGGGCCGGGAACGGCCCCTGTCGTATGGCTTGGCTGAAGACCCGCGGGCCTGGTGGTTTGGGTGAGGGGCTCCGATCCTCCTCACTGTTGTAGCGTCCTCCGCGTCTGGGGTGATAGCCTCGGCGCACCCTTTCCTCGAGGTGGGCTCGACGGTCACGGCGGTGTTGCTCGTTGCCGAGGCGGTCTAGGACCGTAGGGGTCCTGTCTCCTGTGTGCTCGGTATGGACCGAGGCTTCTCGCACGTGTTAGGAGGGCTCGGCGTGATGCTCCGAGGGGCATCCCCGCCTTCGGGAGGCAGAGCTCTCGGCTTGTTGGACTACGGCATTTTCTAGGAGGCCCTTGAGTTCGCCCTGGACACGTTGCCCCTCGGTGGTGGATGGCTCCAGCTTTGTTCGGAGTAACATCGCCGCTGCAGCTAGGTTCTGGCTAGCCCCGTTGAAGGTCGGGGGCAGCTCTACCCTAGCGTCGTAAATAATACGGCGCTGGACGTCCTGGGCTCGATGACGCGCTCCTCCAACGAGGGCTCGGCCTGCCCACTCTTGCTCGAGGTTTTGTCAGAGCTGCATAAGTCGATCCCTTTCTTCGTCGAGCTTGGCCTGCATCTCGCGGAGTTGCTCAAGCTGCGTGTCCTGACCCCCCGCAGGGGTCCGGGCCTCAGCTAGCTCCCGCGGGATCTCGACGTGAGACGCAGGTGCAAGGGCGTCGTTGTTTCTTGGCATGTCGAGGTGGTTGTCTCCGTCGTGCTCCTCCTGATCGATGTGGAAGCACTCGCGAGTTGGGTCATAACCCTCATCGTCAAGGCTGTGGCCATCGTTAGAGTCGCCAGAGAGGCAGTGGTCACATGCGGACATGAAGTCTCGCATGGCTCTGGGATCGCGGAGTTCGGAGAAATCCATACTGAAGTCGGGGTCGTCCTCTTCCTCGGGACCCATGGGTTCGGAGGTAGAGGCGACCGTCAGTAGGTCCCAGGTTGACCACATATGATACTCCGGGAGGTCAGGATATATCCTTGTGGAAGCGCTCGCCGAAGTGGGGTTGCCTGGCGGATCGAAGCTGAATCTAAAAGGAACAGGATGGAAAACCGATGGTACCTCCTGGTTGGTGGATGGTGGTGAAGTTGCAGTGGAGATGAAACGTGTCGCTAACTCAGGCGCGAGACTAATGCCCGATAAGTCCCTCGCAAGGGTGTTGGCGTCATCAGTCCGCCTGGGGTTGGCACGTTGTCGGGAAGCGACGCCCGTCGTTGTCCCAGGTGCGAGGCTAACGCCCGACATGTCCCCCGCAGGGGTGCCGACGTCGTCAACTCGCTCTGGTCCGAGATAGCCGACGAGGTGCTGCCTCTTGCCTGGCCATGGTTGCCCCGTCTCCGTCTCCTTCGGCAAGGAGGGTGGCGGGGTAGACCCAAGTGTCCCTCTTCCGCCCTGGGGAGAGGTCATCGTTGGGTTTGCCTCCACCGGGCAAGCCGACGACCGTCGTTGCTGTCACGCTGTGGTGGGAGGAGTATCATGTCATAACTGCCGTCGAGGGACATGAACTCGAGACTTCCAAAGCGGAGCACCGTCCCAGGCTGAAGAGGCTGCTGAAGATTGTCCATATGGAACTTAACGGGAAAGTATTGTCAACACGCAGCGATCCCCTACCTGGCGCGCCAACTGTCGGTGTTTCGGACCCGGGGGCCCTCAACCGACTAGTGAATTTTATGCTGCGTGTCCCTGCCCGGATGGATTGATGCAAGATGAAACACAAGGTTTATCCTGGTTCGAGCTAAGAAGGCCCTACTTCCAGCAGAGGGAGGATGAGGCATATATTATCTTGCACCGGGGTGCTTGTAGTAGGGGATACAAGCTTTGCGAGAGAGGGAACGGATCCTAGATCTCTTGAGAGGTCTAGTGTTGTGGAGAGAAGGTTTGCCCTGAAGTGTTTTTTGTTGATGTTGGGTGAGCCGTCTGGGTGAGCTTTCAAGGCTTGCCTTGGGAAGGCCCTGGGCATCTCCTTTTATAGGTACAAGGAGGTGACCCAGCTGTACATATGGGGGTGTAGCTATGCGCTAATGTGGACGGCGGAGAAGTGCTTGAGCCCTGTAGAAGCGTGGCCGGCGGCGTGGCCCCATGTCCTGACCCCTGCAGCGGTGCGGCCGGCTCCATCGAGTTGAAGCCGAGCCCTGTAGCGTCGTGGCCGGCGGTACGGCCTGGTCGTCGAGGTGGCCTTGAAGTTTGTGTCCTGCTGATGTTTCTTTGACTTTGTAGAGAGCTGAGGACAGTCGACGTTATGGGCGCATGCCGGGGATCATCGTTACCTGTTACTGGAGTAATTTGATGTGACACCGGTCCTGTTCCTTCGTAGCCTGAGGTGGCTAGCTAGGGGAAGGATAGTGTTGTATTCCCTGTTCGCGTAGTCGGTCCGAGGCCGTCTCGGGCGAGGCGGTGATTTCTCCCGAAGCCGAGGCCTAGGTCGGGCGAGGCGAAGATCTCCTCCCGAGGCTGAGGCTGAGGCCGAGGTCTAGGTCGGGCGAGGCGAAGACCTCCTCCCGAGGCCGAGGCTGAGGCCGAGGCCTGGGTCGGGCGTGGTGACGATTCCTCCCGAGGCCGAGGCTGGGGTCGGGCGAGGCGGAACTCTCTGTTGTGCCCGAGGCTGAACTCGGGAGAGGCGGTAACTTACTGTTGTTAGTCTTACCCTGGTGGTTGGCAAAGTAGTCGGAACAGGGTGAATAGTGTCGTTATCCTGTCAGAACGATCAGTAAAAGGGTGAAGTGACTGCGGTCATTTCGATCTTGCCAACTGCGGTGCGCGTGTCGGGATAAGGTGTCAGGTGATCCCTGCATTAAATGTGCACGTGATACGGTCGGTGGCAAGGCGGTTTGGCCGAGGCCGCTATACGACAAAGTTTACCCGAGTTTTGCCTCGGGCGAGTTGGGGGTGCGCCCACTGCCTGAGGGACCCTCGGGCGAGCCGTGAATCCGTACGGGACTACTGTTTTTGCCCGAGGCTGGGCTCGGGTGAGACGGGACCGCGTCCCTTGGTAGACGAGGCCTTGATTTGAACCGTGCTTACCAGTTTTTATGGTTTGTTTTAAAGATGTTCTCCAGTCATGTTTAGGAGTACTATGGGTACCCCTAATTATAGTACCCGACAACATGAGTAAGTGAGAACAAATTACGTACAAAAGACTCGTGTTAATCTATGTTGATGATATATAATCTAGATAGCTATCGAAGTACTGGAGTACACGGGGTGTTACGGCCGCAGCCACAGCAGCCATGGCTATGGACTGGTCCAGCTTGCCGCCGTTGTTCGCCCGGACGACGACGACGGAGCTGGCTGCTTCGCGGCCGCTGACGACCTCGTCGTTGGAGGTTGGACTCGCTCGGAGAGCAGCGGTTGTACTTCGTGGGGAACTTCCAAGCCTGACGCACGGAGCACACTGGATGAGGCCACACCGACGATTACTTAACAGCATCTGGTAGAACGGCAGGAACAGCGTCGATTTGCAAGATGGGCCTTGGAGCACTAGACGACGGCCTCGCCCTGTTCGCCGCCCGCGAGCCGCGAGGAGTCTTTTTGCAAGATGCGCAACGTAGATACTAGTGCCTAACGCGCACCCTGTGCGCGCTAGTTTTTTTATGGTCCACTAAAATATGTAATATGTATGTAAGAAAGATCCTATGTAGAACACAATAGTGATAGTTTTTTTACATAAACAAAAGGAAGGTACGATGTAATTTCTTGCAATAAAGAAAAAAAACACTGATCTAAGAAATAAAGACGAAGCCGTGAGACTAACCTATTTTGTATGAAGCTATAACTCTTTAATGTATATCAAGTTAGAACAAATAGTTTTAAAATGTAAGTCATAATCTGCTGTTATATATTAACTCTAATATTTGTCGTCCGGTAGATCATCTTTAAAATAAAACACGACAAATAAAAAAAACAAAGAAAGTAATAAAAGTAATAAACAATAGTATGTTCATTAGCCAATCTATTAGCTATCTACGAAAATCCCATAAGAAGTCATAATGATATAGAGCACAGAGCGCAATGCGTTGGCAAAAAAACAAACGACATAGATTTTTTATCATATATAACAACGTGGGCATGTGTATACATACAATCATTAAAATGAATAACCAAAATAACATGAAAAGGTGGACACATCAGTTAAAGGGGAAGGTGGAGGTAAAAGAAAAGGGAAGAGTGAGTAGTGCCTAGTAGCAATTTTGGAGATATATAGAACCCATTGGATATCACATGGATAAGAAAGTTTTTAGTGAAAGAATTGCATGTAGAAAAAAAATTAAAAGCAATGCAAATTGGCAAAAGAATATGGGGCATGCTATTGTCACCGTACGCCTCAGAAGAAACTTGATCGGGTCAAGGCAACTCATGCAGGGCGCCGAGCAGCTGCGCCATCTCCTCCGGCTTCTAGCCGTGCGGTAGCAAGTTGAAGCCGGCCCAATCGGCCTCGATGACTAAGCCTCTGTCCTCGGTTGTGATGGTATTTGTGTAGGTGTTGGTGTCCCTGAGGTGCTCGCTTTGTGAAGGCCAGTGCAGGTGCTTTTATACTGTTCAGTAACACGGCTGCAGGTTGGAGCATGATCTTCAATTTCTTCTTAAAAAACAGAAGGTGGCGATGAATATGATTAAAAAAACGGCGACCCACGGTTGGAATGAAGCAGTTTATGACCTACTGTCGCGATGAACGCAGGCCGGGCGACGGAGATGACGTGGAGGCAGAGGGGGGAGGACCGTGGAGACGGTGCTGGGAGGGATACAGAGAGTGTGCTGTTATCGTGGCCGGTTACTGTCGAATGTTCTAGATTCGTACCTGCTAGAGAGACAGCATTGTCGCATGGGTGGAAGGCACTCGTGGCCATAGTTTCAGAATCTAACGGATGAGCTGTTTCGGGTAGACGTGGTTGCACGAGCGGCACGTTTTGCGTCCGTGTTATGATTAAAAAAACGGCGGCCCACGGTTGGGATGAATCAGTTTATGGCCTACTGTCGCGATGAGGGCAGGCCGGGCGACGGAGATGACGTGGAGGCAGAGGGGGATGACCGTGGAGACGGTGCTGGGAGGGATACGGAGAGTGTGCTTTTATTGCGGCCGGTTACTGTCGAATGTTCTAGATTCGTACCTGCTGGAGAGACAACATTGTCGCGTGGGTGGAAGGCACTCGTGGCCATAGTTTCGGAATCTGACGAATGAGCTGTTTCGGGCAGACGTGGCTGCACGAGCGGCACGTTTTGCGTCCGCGTTATGATTAAAAAACAGCGGCCTACAGTTGGGATGAAGCAGTTTATGGCCTACTGTCGCGATGAGGGCAAGCCGGGCGACGGAGATGACGTGGAGGCAGAGGGGGGAGGACCGTGGAGACGGTGCTGGGAGGGATACAGAGAGTGTGCTGTTATCGTGGCCGGTTACTATTGAATGTTCTAGATTTGTACGTACTGGAGAGACAGCATTGTCGCGTGGGTGGAAGGCACTCGTGGCCATAGTTTCGAAATCTGACGGATGAGCTGTTTCGGGCAGACGTGGCTGCACGAGCGGCACGTTTTGTGTCCGCGTTATGATTAAAAAAAACGGCAGCCTACGGTTGGGATGAAGCAGTTTATGGCCTACTGTCGCGATGAGGGCAAGCCAGGCGACGGAGATGACGTGGAGGCAGAGGGGGAGGACCGTGGAGACGGTGCTGGGAGGGATACATAGAGTGTGCTGTTATCGTGGCCGGTTACTGTTGAATGTTCTAGATTCGTACCTGCTGGAGAGATAGCATTGTCGCGTGGGTGGAAGGCACTCGTGGCCATAGTTTCGAAATCTGACAAATGAGCTGTTTCAAGCAGACGTGGCTGCACGACAGCACGAGCGGCACGTTTTGCGTCCGCATTTAATATATAGAAATGACTCCAAACGGTGTGTAGTAGATACTTGCCTGTCTGCAAAGTTACGGCCGGCAAGCAAACAGTGGAACAGGGTAAAGACGTGACTCAGATTCACACCTAGGAACGGCTCGTGGCTGGAAGAGCTCTGACAATTGCAGTTTTCCTAATATTTTCTTTTTAAAGTTATGTAATAATCTCAAGCAATGACATTATCGCTGAATTTACGGTAGCTTCTTACGGGGTGTTTGGTTACCCCAAACTAAAATTTAGTCCCTGTCCCATCGAATGTTTGAACCTCCGTTCCGGGTATTAAATGTAGTCGGATTATAAAACTAATTTGTCAGCCGAAGATTAAAAGACGAGACGAATCTAGTCCAGTTGGTTGGGTCTATATTTCATACTCCTATTTAAAAGTCAAACGCTTGATGTGACCCGGACTAAACTTTAGCAGGAGTAACCAAACACCCCATTAGTGTTCTCGGGTGAGGTACATCCTTATGACTAGGACTCTGCAGAAAACGCGAAACCCAAAGTTCGAAACAGAAAAACTGAAACCGAACCTAAATAACTCGAACCCAAAAATAAATATATTGCAGAAAAAAGAATTAAGATTATTACCTTAAATATATTATTGAGATAACCTTAAATATGTCGGGAACATATCGAATACAAACTACGTGCAAACCTACTAAAAAAAAATTCAAAAAATTCTAAAAAAACATGAATATACATCTCAGCTTAACTTATCTATATACAAAATTTTATGGTCAAATTCATCTTACTCCAGTTATAAAAAAGACAAATTTTGGTGCATTTGAACTATTACTATTTTTCAGAAATTTTGTTTTTTTTGTAACTGCTAGAGTAAAATGAATTTGACCATGAAATTTTGTATATAGTTGAGGTAAACTGAGATGTACATTCATATTTTTTCAGATTTTTTGAAACTTTTTTAGTAGGTTTGCACGGGGTTTGCACAAAAACGTGGTTTGCATTTGATATGTTCCTAAATATGTCTTATAACATTTTTAGATACAAAATTGTCGGCGTTTCGAGACCGGGGGGTCCCTCAGGCCGACGAGTGAGTGCCGCGTGTTCCAGCCCAGATGGGTCGAGCGCGTGGGCGAGCGCGAAGGGGGGAAAGGAGCGAGGCGGCCGGAGACCGGCGTGAGAGAGGTGGGAATCCTGCAGCCTTCGTGTTCGTTCCGCGCCCAGGTCGGGTGCGCTTGCAGTAGGGGGTTACAAGCGTCCACGCGGGTGAGGGAAGCGAGCGGCCCCAAGAGAGCGCCTGTCCCGTCCTCGTCCCGCGCGGCCAACCTTCTCTAAGAGGGCCCTGGTCCTTCCTTTTATAGACGCAAGGAGAGGATCCAGGTGTACAATGGGGGTGTAGCAGAGTGCTACGTGTCTAGCGAGGGAGAGCTAGTGCCCTGAGTACATGCCAATGTGGCAGCCGGAGAGATCCTGGAACCCAACTAGTGTGATGTCGTGGCCGTCGGAGGAGTGGCGGAGCCTGGCAGAGGGACAGCTGTCGGAGCGGTTGTGTCCTTGCTGACGTCCTCCTGCTTCCGTAAGAGAGTTGAGAGCCGCCGTCGTCACAGGGCAATGCGGGGCGCCATCATTACCTATCTGGTGGAGACAGCCAGATGGGACACCGGTCTTGTTCTCTGCGGCCCGAGTCAGCTCGGGGTAGGGTGATGATGGTGCTTCCTGTTGACGTGGCTGGCCTGCGCCCTAGGTTGGGCGACGTGGAGGCTCCTCCGAAGCCGAGGTCGAGTATGTCTTCCATGGCCGAGGCCGAGCCCGAGCCCCTGGGTCGGGCGAGGCGGAGGTCGTCGGCAGAGGCCAGGACGGTGTCCGAGCCCTGGGGTCGGGCGAAGCGGAGTTCGTCGTCTTCTGGGGCTGAGCCCGAGTCCGAGCCCTGGGTCGGGCGGAGCGGAGTTCGCCGTCTTCCGGGTCTTAGCCCGAGTCCGAGCCCTGGGTCGGGCGGAGCGGAGTTCGCCGTCTTCTGGGGCTGAGCCCGAGTTCGAGCCCTGGGTCGGGCGGAGCGGAGTTCGCCGTCTTCCGGGTCTTAGCCCGAGTCCGAGCCCTGGGTCGGGCGGAGCGGAGTTCACCGTCTTCCGGGGCTGAGCCCGAGTCCGAGCCCTGGGTCGGGCGAAGCGGAGTTCGCCGTCTTCTGGGGCTGAGCCCGAGTCCGAGCCCTGGGTCGGGCGGAGCGGAGTTCGCCGTCTTCCGGGTCTTAGCCCGAGTCCGAGCCCTGGGTCGGGCGGAGCAGAGTTCGCCGTCTTCCGAGGCTGAGCCCGAGTCCGAGCCCTGGGTCGGACGGAGCTTCCTATGGTGCCTTTGGCAGGGCCTTTGCGTTAAATGCTCCTGCGACTTGGTCAGTCGGTGCGGCGATTTAGTCAGGGTTGCTTCTTAGCGAAGGCAGGGCCTCGGGCGAGCCGAAGATGTGTCCGCCATTGGAGGGGGGCCTCGGGCGAGACGGAAATCCTCTAGGGTCGGCTGCCCTTGTCCGAGGCTAGGCTCGGGCGAGGCGTGATCGAGTCGCTCGAATGGACTGATCCCTGACTTAATCGCACCCATCAGGCCTTTGCAGCTTCATGCTGATGGGGGTTACCAGCTGAGAATTAGGAGTCTTGAGGGTACCCCTAATTATGGTCCCCGACAGTAGCCCCCGAGCCTCGAAGGGAGTGTTAGCACTCGCTTGGAGGCTTTCGCGCACTTTTTTGCAAGGGGGCCAGCCTTTCTCGGTTGCATTTTGTTCCGGTGGGTGCGCGCGAGCGCACCCGCCGGGTGTAGCCCCCGAGGCCTCGGAGGAGTGGTTTCACTCCTTCGAGGTCTTATTGCCTTGCGTAATGCTTCGGCTGGCTTGGTTGTTCCCTCATGCGAGCTGGCCGTAGCCCGGGTGTACGGTCGGGGCCCAAGTTCTCGGGCTGGTATGTTGACGCTGTCAACGGTTTGGCCGGAGCCGGGTTTGCGAGAGCAGCCCCCGAGCCTCTGCACAGGGCAAGAGGGCGATCAGGGACAGACTCGGCTTTTTTACATACGCCCCTGCGTCGCCTTTCCGCAAGGAGGAGGGGGGAGAGCGCCATGTTACCCTCGATGGGCGCCGAACATGGTGTCTCCGGTGAGCTGCAAGCGGGTAATCCGAGTGGACGTCCGTGCCCCGCTCGTTAGGGGTCGGCTAGGGGCCCAGAGGCACGCCCAAAAGTACCTGCGGGTGATCTGCCGGACCCGGTCCCCTGGCGACGGGGTCCGAGGGCTCGATGCCTCCCTCCGATGGGATTCCGTTACAAGATCGCTCCCACTGGTCTCGGAAATGTCCTAGGGTACCTCGGGAGCGCAGCCCGAGCCTTGGTTATGTATCGAACGTACCCCTGGTCATCCCTCACTCGGCGTCTGAGGCGGCTGTGAACCCTTCGGGGGCCAGCCTTCGAACCCCTGATCAGTAATGGGCGCGGAGCCCGAGTAGCCTGAGGCGACCGTGGAACCCTTCGGGGGGCCGGCCTTCGAACCTCTGACCAGTAGTGGGTGTAGGGCCCACGCGATCTGAGGCGGCTGTTGAACCCTTCGGGGGGCCAGCCTTCGAACCTCTGATCAGTAGGGAGGCTCGGAGCCTGGTTCCTTCACGAGGAAGGATCCCTTTCGGGGTATCCCCCTTTCCCGGTCCCTGTCGCAAGAGATAGAGAAAGAGGAAAAAAGGGAAAAGGATACGAAACCGAACGACGCGGCGTACCTTTTTTGGCGTGGTTGTTTCGGTGAAGGCGAAGCGTCGCCCGCTGCTCCTGCCAAAAGCGCCGCCTGTCCAGCCGCGGAGTTAATGCGACGGGGCGAGTAGTTGGCGGGGCGGTCGTTGCGCGTGCACGAGCCGTTCGAGGAACGGATCACGGGCGTGTTGTCTTCACGCCGTGAGAGGGGGTTCTCTTGCTGCCCCTGGATGGGACGTGAGCCTGGCTGACGACGTGACCGCTGCTCCCGCGCGCCTGCCACCGTCATTACTGCCGGCCCACTTTTGGCCGCGTTGACCGCCGCGTCAGGCTGGCGCTGCTGGGTCGCGCGCTGGGTCGCCTCGAGTCACGGTATTGGTTCCGCAATCGAGGAGACGCGGTGGTGGCGCAAGTGGCGGTGCAGTCGCTTGCATGCAGCATCCGGCGCGCCGGTTGCGCGACGCGTGGGCCTGGGCCTCCATGCTGGCGTGTCAGGAGTCGGAGAAGCGCGTCCACCTGGCGTGGTTGCATGCCACCTGCATGGCTGCCCGCTTCTTTCGCCCGTTAGTCTGGGCAAAAGTGGAGGGCCACTTGTAACCGCTGGGCGGTTGCGTGCACCACGCGCGGCGGTTTGGCTTCTTCTGCTCGGAGCCGGTCTGCATGACATGCGGGACCCAGCCCCCGCGCCGCAGGGGAGGGCTTTGGAGCGTGTTGGAGAAGACTCAGCCCGTGACGGTTGGGGGTGCAAGCAGGGAGAGTTGCCTTTAAAAGGAGGGTGACCCCTTTCGAAAGGCGACCGTGTCTTCTCGCTCCCTTATGCACCGCGTCTTTCCACCTTCCATGCCCCTGGATGGGGGATACCCGCCGTCTTTTTGCCTCGTCGTTGGAGGGACGCAACTCCGTGGGAGTTGGTACCTTTCAGCCATCGTTCGGCTTCAAGGATTTTCATCATGCAGCCCGGCTGCACCCCTCCACCGGCGGTCACCCGAGATGGTGACCACCAGCTCCTGGGTGGGGAGAAGCAAGTCGGGCTGCGATCTTGGTCCCATCCTCAGCTTCAAGGATGTTCATCATCCTCGCTGAGGTGGGGGCCGGGCTGAGCCGGCGCTCTTCCTCCCGCGCGGGTTCGTGGATCGCCCTCTCCCGCGGTGCTCGAGGGAGAGGGCGCTCACTGGCCCTGCGGGCGGCCCGGACTTCGACAACGCGGGGCTGGTCGACGGCGGACGTCGTCATCCCCAGCGTGTCAGGCTTGTCGGCTTGGCTCTCGGTGGCCTCTTCTGCCGGGGGGTGGCTGCCGCGCCGTGTACACGGGAGGGCCGCCCCAGATGTCGCGCGCTGCTAGGGCGGCGTTCGTGTTCTGGGGTGGTCCTGCCTTTGCACCGGGATGGCGCCTTCGTGCAGAGGCCGGTCCCCCACTCATCCGGGAGGATTTGAGTGGGGATCTGCCGGAGGGCTGATGGCCCCTGCCGTCGGTGCCGAGGTGGAAGCGGCTCGAGAAGTCCCCATCGCCGACGGGATCGCCGCCACCATCCGCGCTTCGGGCCTCCGGTTCTTCGTACTTGTCCTCGCCCCTCGAGCGTCGTCGTGGGCAGGGGCAAGCTCGCAGCAGTGCCCACCCTGAGGCCTGCGCTGCTACAGCTCGGCCATCCGGAGTGGGGGCTGTTGTCGCCGTAGTCAGAGCGGGCGGCGGCGAGCCGCTCGTCAGTCTTCTGTTGCTCCGCAGGCCCACCCCTATCGAGTGGGGCTGTTCGTACCTGCGGAGGGGGGAACCGGAGTTCCGTTTGTAACGACACTTCGAATGTCGGTGTTTTTTGTTCATTTCGGCTTTCGGGGCCTGAACATGTATGTAATTTCGGCACGGAGCCGTGTTTTTTCCTCATTTTTGAGCGCTAAGACTCGTCTGTTGATTATCTGAACCGCTTCACCAAGCATGAGTCGCCCCGTGTCAAGGTGACGAGTGAGGTATCCGTATCCCGGAGGCGTAGGAGTCCCTCGGCTCGGTCGGCCTTGCTGTCCGAGGCTCCTCTAGCTTAGTTAAAGGGCCCCCTCGGCCGCTCTTCGATGAGCCGAGGCCAGGGGTAGCGATATCAGTATGAACAGAGGCGGAGTCGGCTCGAAAATGAAACCTGGTCGGCCGGAGCCTAGCCGGGTTGTCCGTTGGCGGGACCGACGTCGGAGTTGATCAGCCGAGGCCTCAGGTCGGGCTGGCGCCCTTGGGAGATGGTCGGCCGAGGCCCCAGGGGCAACCGGCCGAGCCGCCTGCTCGGGCCGGATTCCCGGAGAAGTCCCTGGCAGCGATTGCCCGGGCGTGGTGATGACGTTGTCCTTCGGAGCGGAGATCCTCGGACCGCGTCGCCGTCCGAGGCTAGGTCGGGCCTCGCCGAAGGTGTCGTCGATGCCGAGGGTGTTGCTGCCCCCTTCCAGCGTCAAGACCCGAGCCTGCAGGGTCAGACTGTCTTGTAGCGTGTGCCTTCTGCAGCCGCCGAGGCCAGAATACACGCCCTCGCTGTGTTATAAAGCTGCGTCTCCTTTCCTCTTGTTTCGAGTATCTGGACTTTTTTGTCGGTAACAGGGATGTTTGTGTGAGTGGGAGTCGCTTCTTGCGGAAGGTGATGAGTGAGGTATCCATATCCCGGAGGCGTGGGAGTCCCTCGGCTCGGTCGGCCTTGCCGCTTACGCGTACTTTCACCCGTCCATGAGGCCCTGCCACCGACTCAGTCGAGAAGGCTCGAAGGATCGCTTCGGCAGAAGAACTTCCGAACATGAAGACGTGTTCGGTCCGCGGAATCACTTTATCCGAACGCGAGTTACTTATCGCAGAAGGTGATGAGCGAGGTATCCGTATCCCGGAGGCGTAGGAGTCCCTCGGCTCGGTCAGCCTTGGCTGCTTACGTGTACTCCGTCGTTTTCAGGATCCACTTTTCGAAGTAGTCAAAAAGCACGAAAGATATTCTGGCAGAAGAGATCTTTTTTCGAGGAAAATTTCGACGCAGAGGGGGTTCCCCCCCTTTTAGCCCCCGAGGGAGGGTCGGGCTTTGCCGAGGCGAGGCCGACCCTTCCTTGATGACTAAACTTTGCGTGGGTGCGAGGTATATGAACGACTTGAAAACATCTTAAGGGTAGAAGCGACGTAGCTGTTGGATGTTCCAAGCGTTGCCGTAGACCTCGCCTTGACTGTTGGCCAGCTTGTACGTTCCGGGCTTCAGAACTTTGGCGATGACGAATGGCCCCTCCCAGGGGGGCGTGAGCTTGTGCCTCCCTCGGGCGTCTTGCCGCAGCCGAAGCACCAGGTCGCCCACCTGGAGGTCTCGTGGTCGGACCCCTCGGGCGTGGTAGCGCCGCAGGGACTGCTGATACCGCGCCGAGTGTAGTAAGGCCTTGTCCCGAGCCTCTTCCAGCTGGTTCAGCGAGTCTTCTCGGCTAGCTTGGTTGCTTTGATCGTCGTAGGCCCTCGTTCTCGGGGAGCCGTATTCCAGGTCAGTGGGCAAGACGGCCTCGTCCCCGTAGACCAGGAAGAACGGCGTGAAACCCGTGGCCCGGCTTGGCGTCGTCCTCAGGCTCCAGACCACCGAGGGTAGTTCCTTCATCCATCGCTTGCCGAACTTGTTGAGGTCGTTGTAAATCCGAGGCTTGAGCCCTTGTAGAATCATGCCGTTGGCACGCTCTACTTGCCCATTCGACATGGGATGAGCTACGGCGGCCCAGTCCACCCGGATGTGGTGATCCTCGCAGAAGTCCAAGAATTTTCTGCCGGTGAACTAGGTGCCGTTGTCGGTGATGATGGAGTTCGGGACCCCAAAGCGATGGATGATGTTGGTGAAGAACGTCACCGCCTGCTCGGACCTGATGTTGTTCAGAGGTCAGACCTCGACCCACTTGGAGAATTTGTCGATGGCGACCAGCAGGTGCGTGTAGCCCCCGGGCGCCTTCTGCAAGGGGCCGACGAGGTCTAGACCCCCACACAGCGAAGGGCCAGGTGATGGGTATTGTCTGCAGAGCCTGAGCGGACAGGTGGGTCTGCTTCGCATAGAATTGACACCCTTCGCAGGTGCGGACAATTCTAGTGGCGTCAGCCACCGCCGTCGGCCAGTAGAAGCCTTGCCAGAAAGCATTCCCGACGAGGGCTCGAGGCGCTGCGTGATGGCCGCAAGCCCCCGAGTGTATCTCTTGCAGGAGTTCCTGACCTTCGGCGATGGAGATGCATCGCTGGAGGATGCCCGAGGGACTGCGGTGGTAGAGTTCCTTCTCATCGCCCAGCAAGACGAACGACTTGGCGCGTCGCGCTATCCGCCGAGCCTCGGCTCGGTCGAGGGGTAGCTCTCCTTGGCGGAGATATTGCAGGTACGGGGTCTGCCAATTTCGTTCAGGCGTGGCCCCGCTTCGCTCCTCCTCGATGCGCAATGCCTCGCCCTCGGAGACCGAGGGTACCTCGGGTTGAGCTGAGGGTGCCTCGGGCCGTGCCGAGGGTACCTCGGGCTGGACCGAGGGCGCCTCGGGCTCGGGAGGGTCGTCGATCTTGACGGAGGGCTGATGCAGATCCCGGGAGAAGACGTCCGGGGGAACCGTTGTTCGCCCCGAGGCTATTTTTGCCAGCTCGTCCGCAGTCTCGTTGTAGCGCCGAGCGATGTGGTTAAGCTCGAGCCCGTAGAACTTGTCTTCCAGGCGCCGAACCTCATCGCAGTAGGCCTCCATCTTCGAGTCACGGCAGTGGGAGTTCTTCATGACTTGGTCGATGACGAGCCGCGAGTCGCCGCGAGCGTCGAGGCGTCAGACCCCTAGCTCGATGGCGATTCGCAATCCGTTGATCAGAGCTTCGTACTCAGCCACATTGTTGGACGCCGGGAAATGGAGGCGTAGCACATAGCGTAGGTGTTTCCCGAGGGGTGAGACGAAGAGTAGGCCCGCGCCGGCTCCCGTCTTCATCAACGACCCGTCGAAAAACATGGTCCAGAGCTCCGGTTGAATCGGAGCCGTCGGTAGCTGGGTGTCGACCCATTCGGCTACGAAGTCCGCCAAGACCTGGGACTTGATGGCCTTCCGAGGCGCGAACGAGATGGTCTCGCCCATGATTTCCACCGCCCACTTCGCAATCCTGCCCGAGGCCTCTCGGCACTGGATGATCTCCCCCAGGGGGAAGGACGACACCACAGTTACCGGGTGAGACTCGAAGTAGTGTCGCAACTTCCGCCTCGTCAGGATCACTGCATACAGCAGCTTCTGAACTTGTGGGTAGCGGATCTTGGTTTCGGACAGTACCTCGCTGACGAAGTAAACTGGCCTCTGAACGGGCAATGCATGCCCCTCTTCTTGCCTCTCGACCACAATCGCGACGCTAACCACCTGAGTGGTCGCGGCGACGTAGACCAAGAGGGCTTCTCCATCAGCTGGGGGCACCAAGATAGGCGCCTTGGTGAGGAGCGCCTTCAGGTCCCCGAGAGCTTCTTCGGCCTCAGGGGTCCAAGTGAAGCACTCGGCCTTCCTTAAGAGGCGGTACAGAGGCAGGCCTCTTTCACCGAGGCGTGAGATGAAGCGGCTCAGGGCCGCGAGACATCCCATGACCCTCTGTACACCTTTTAAGTCCTTGATGGGCCCCATGCTGGTGATGGCTGCGATCTTCTCCGGGTTGGCTTCGATGCCCCGCTCGGAGACGATGAACCCCAAGAGCATGCCCCGGGGTACCCCGAAGACACACTTCTCGGGATTGAGCTTGACGCCTTTTGCCTTGAGACTCCGGAATGTCACTTCAAGGTCAGAGAGGAGGTCGGAAGCTTTCCTTGTCTTGACTACGATGTCATCGACGTAGGCCTCGACCGTGCGACCGATGTGTTCGCCGAACACATGGTTCATGCACCGCTGGTACGTCGCACCCTCATTCCTCAAACCGAACGGCGTGGTGACATAGCAGTACATGCCGAAGGGCGTGATGAAAGAAGTCGCGAGCTGGTCGGACTCTTTCATCCTGATTTGATGATACCCCGAGTAGGCATCGAGGAAAGACAGGGTTTCGCACCCAACAGTGGAATCCACGATTTGATCGATGCGAGGCAGAGGGTAGGGAACCTTCGGACATGCTTTGTTGAGACCAGTGTAGTCTACACACATCCGCCATTTCCCCCCTTTCTTTCTCACAAGCACAGGGTTGGCGAGCCATTCGGGATGGAATACCTCTTTGATGAACCCGGCTGCCATTAGCTTGTGGATCTCCTCACCTATCGCTCTGCGCTTCTCCTCGTCGAATCGGCGCAGAGGCTGCTTGACCGGTCGGGCTCCGGCCCGAATATCCAGCGAGTGCTCGGCGACATCCCTCGGTATGCCGGGCATGTCCGAGGGACTCCACGCGAAGACGTCGGCGTTCGCGTGGAGAAAGTCGACGAGCACTGCTTCCTATTTGGGCTCGAGCCCAGAACCGATCTGGATCTGCTTGGAGGCGTCGCCACTGAGGTCGAGGGGGACGGTCTTAGCCGTCTCCACTGGCTCGAAGTTGCCGGCATGACGCTTCACGTCTGGCACCTCTTTGGAGAGGCTCTCCAGGTCGGCAATGAGGGCCTCGGACTCGGCGAGGGCCTCGGCGTACTCCACGCACTCCACGTCGCATTCGAACGCGTGTTTGTACGTGGGGCCGACGGTGATGACCCCGTTGGGGCCCGGCATCTTGAGCTTCAGGTAGGTGTAGTTGGGGACGGCCATGAACTTCGTGTAGCATGGCCTCCCCAGCACCGCGTGGTAGGTTCCTCGGAACCCGACCACCTCGAACGTCAGAGTCTCCCTTCGGAAGTTGGAGGGTGTTCCGAAACAGACAGGGAGGTCGAGTCGTCCGAGGGGCTGGACGCGCTTCCTGGGAATGATCCCGTGGAAGGGCGCAGCGCCTGCTCGGACGGAGGACAGATCGATGCGCAGGAGCCCGAGGGTCTCGGTGTAGATGATGTTGAGGCTGCTGCCCCCGTCCATAAGGACCTTGGTGAGCCTGATGTCACCGATGACAGGGTCGACGACGAGCGGGTATTTCCCCGGGCTCGGCATGTGGTCGGGGTGATCAGCTTGGTCGAAGGTGATGGGCTTGTCGGACCAGTCTAGGTAGGCTGGCGCCGCCACCTTCACCGAGCAGACCTCCCGGCGCTCTTGCTTGCGATGCCGAGCCGAGGCATTCGCCGCGTGCCCGTCGTAGATCATGAAGCAGTCGCGGACCTCGGGGAACTCTCCTCCTTGGTGATCTTCCTTCTTGTCGTCGTCGCGGGCCCTGCCACCCTCCGCGGGTGGCCCGGCCCTGTGGAAGTGGCGCCAAAGCATGACGCACTCCTCAAGGGTGTGCTTGACGGGCCCCTGATGATAGGGGCACGGCTCCTTGAGCATCTTGTCAAAGAGGTTGGCACCTCCGGGGGGCTTCCGAGGGTTCTTGTACTCGGCGGCGGCGACAAGGTCCGCGTCGGCGGCGTCGCGTTTCGCTTGCGACTTCTTCTTGCCTTTCTTCTTGGCGCCGCACGGAGTAGACGCCTCGGGAGCATCTTCCGACGGGCGGCCCTGGGGCTGCTTGTCCTTTCGGAAGATAGCCTCGACCGCCTCCTGGCCAGAGGCGAACTTGGTGGCGATGTCCATCAGCTCGCTCGCCCTGGTGGGGGTCTTGCGATTGCGACCCAACTTGCTCACCAGGTCGCGGCAGGTGGTGCCGGCAAGGAACGCGCCGATGACATCTGAGTCGGTGATGTTGGGCAGCTCGGTGCGCTGCTTCGAGAATCGCCGGATGTAGTCCCGAAGAGACTCTCCCGGCTGCTGTCGGCAGCTTCGGAGGTCCCAGGAATTCCCAGGGCGCACATACGTGCCCTGGAAATTTCCGGCGAAGGCTTGGACCAGGTCATCCCAGTTGGAGATCTGCCCCGGAGGCAGGTGCTCCAACCAGGCGCGAGCGGTGTCGGAGAGGAACAGGGGGAGGTTGCGGATAATGAGGTTGTCGTCGTCTATTCCACCTAGTTGGCAGGCCAGGTGGTAGTCCGCGAGCCACAATTCCGGCCTCGTTTCCCCCGAGTACTTTGTGATAGTAGTCGGGGGTCGGAACCGGGTCGGGAACGGTGCCCGCCGGATGGCCCGGCTGAAGACCTTTTGGTCGTCGAGCGGCGATGGAGTCACGTCGAGGACTGACTGCATCGTTGCCTCAGGTACGAGGGCGACGTCCTGCAAGCTTTTCGCAAGCGCGCTGGCGTCGTCCACTTGCTCGGGATTGGCGTGTCGCGGGGAGACGACGCTCGCCTTTGTCTCGAACGCGAGGTCGACGCCCAACGCGCCCCCCGTTGGGGTGCTAGGGACGTCGACTCGCTCGACAGCCGACGAGGCGCGACCTCCTGCTTGGCCTTGGTTGCCTCGCCTCCTCCTCCGTTGGCGGGGGAGAGGACGGGGCGAGCTCGAATGTTGTTCTTCCGCCACGCGGGGAAGACGTCGTCGATTCCGCCGCCGGCGGGCGGGCTATCGGCCGCCATTGTCGTTGTCGCGCGGCGGTGGAAGGAGTATCATGTCGTAGCTGCCGTCGAGGGACATGAACTCAAGACTCCCGAAACAGAGCACCGTCCCGGGTTGGAGAGGTTGTTGGAGACTGCCCATCTGGAGCTTAACGGGAAGCTGTTCGTCAACACGCAGCAGGCCCCTACCTGGCGCGCCAACTGTCGGCGTTTCGAGACCGGGGGGTCCCTCAGGCCGACGAGTGAGTGCCGCGTGCCCCAGCCCAGATGGGTCGAGCGCGTGGGCGAGCACGAAGGGGGGAAAGGAGCGAGGCGGCCGGAGACCGGCGTGAGAGAGGTGGGAATCCCGCGGCCTTCGTGTTCGTCCCGCGCCCAGGTCGGGTGCGCTTGCAGTAGGGGGTTACAAGCGTCCACGCGGGTGAGGGAAGCGAGCGGCCCCAAGAGAGCGCCTGTCCCGTCCTCGTCCCGCGTGGCCAACCTTCTCTAAGAGGGCCCTGGTCCTTCCTTTTATAGACGCAAGGAGAGGATCCAGGTGTACAATGGGGGTGTAGCAGAGTGCTACGTGTCTAGCGAGGGAGAGCTAGTGCCCTGAGTACATGCCAATGTGGCAGCCGGAGAGATCCTGGAACCCAACTAGTGTGATGTCGTGGCCGTCGGAGGAGTGGCAGAGCCTGGCAGAGGGACAGCTGTCGGAGCGGTTGTGTCCTTGCTGACGTCCTCCTGCTTCCGTAAGAGAGTTGAGAGCCGCCGTCGTCACAGGGCATGCGGGGCGCCATCATTACCTATCTGGTGGAGACAGCCAGATGGGACACCGGTCTTGTTCTCTGCGGCCCGAGTCAGCTCGGGGTAGGGTGATGATGGCGCTTCCTGTTGACGTGGCTGGCCTGCGCCCTAGGTTGGGCGACGTGGAGGCTCCTCCGAAGCCGAGGTCGAGTCTGTCTTTGAAAGTGCATTCATCCCTTTTGTGAGTTTTGGTGATTTGGATAACAACACATTTAAAGGTCTAACGAGTTTGCTAAGTGTTGAACAGGAAATTCAGTATGATGAACATACTTGAATAGTGTATAATGATCAATGAACAAAGGTTCAACACGAGGTTAAATAACCAGTGAGACAATGAAAATGGATATAATATGGTCTCTATATTGGTTTGAATATATGGACAAGTCCTGAGAAATCACTATGCATAAATATGATCATAATAGAGGTTGAAGTGATTAAGAGGATTGGTCAAGCCAAAGTGGATAAGATATGAGGAATCGTGAATTGGCTTGACCATATTACTATCAGTCCATATATGCTTCTATGAGAATCAAACTAAAGCTTGATTAATCTTAACAGTTATATCTAGAAGACATTCAAGCAAGGTTCACAATATTGAAGAAATGATTCTCTCAATGGATGCTCAATAGGATGTGACTCAAGAATGGCTTGATAGGGTGAAGATAGCAAGGAAAGGGTTTCGAGGAACTAAGCGAAGGTGAAGGCCAAGCGACGGCTTGTAGACCGAGGTACCATGGCTAAGGTGAAGAAGAGAGTACTTGCACTAAGTCGATGAACTAATCAGCTATGAAGAGTTACAACATGTTGATGCATCAGTAAGGTGACTTGAAACCATGATTTGAACTCATATAAGGTGATATGGTACAAGTCACAGGGTTTGATTTGAGTTTGCTTCAAAAGGTGAGACAAAGATGTTTGTGATCCTTATGAAGCAATGCCATGGAGAAATCACACATGAGACACCAGTGACTCAAGGAGTTTTCTTAATTAATTTTATTTAACTTGAGTATAGGAATCGTCGTACTATAAAGGGGGATCCAAAAAGAAGGTTGGTGTTTGCCAAAGCTCAAACCTCTCTATTTAAAAGCTATTTTTGAAAAGCAAAAATCTCTTTAACGTTCTATGGTTGACCGTGGTTAGGGTTGAGAAACCTAGAGTGTTCTTGCTGAAAAGCAGCTGAACTTGTTCAGCTGCAGCTGAGCTTTTCAGCTGAGCTAGACTTCAGCTGAGCTGAGCTCCTTCAGCTGCAGCTGAGCTTTTCAGCTGAGCTGGACTTCAGCTGAGCTGAGCTTCTTCAGCTACAGCTGAGCTTTTCAGCTGAGCTGAGCTTTTCAGCTGGGCTGAACTTCAGCTGAACTCAACTTCAGCTGTGAACCTCTTTGACCATACACCAGCTGAACTTACCTCCGGGCAGTTGAGCTGGGGTTTTCTCTCCTAAACTCACTGGTCAAGACCAGTTGAACTGGTCCTGAGGGGCAGTTCAGCTGGTCTCTGACCCCTCTGACCTCTGTTCTGCAGTCTGCCAGTCAGACTGGCAAACAGGTCGCCAGAGCTGTCAGGGGCGGTTCAACCGCCCCCCCTGGGCGGTTCAACCGGTCTTGGTCAACTTGACCAGTCTGCTGGTCAGTCTGCGCGTCAGTCTGCCAGTCAGACTGGCAGACAGGCTGCCAGGCCTGCCAGGGGAGGCTCAACCGCCCTAGGGGGAGGTTCAACCGCCCTCAGGCAGAAAAATCTGCCCAACGGCTAGTTTTGAGCTCCACCTATATATACTACCTCGTACCTCTCTCCCCACAGCCAAGAGCACGATTTGAACTCCATTTCTAACCCAAGAAACACCTCCCTCTCTCTCTCACACATCTCTTGCCTCTCCCATTTCAAATCTTTGGAGAGAAATCTTTGAGTGAGCTTGAGAGCTGCGATTTTGTGCTTCATCTCTAAATCTCTCTTGCTCTTCTTCTTCATTCGAGCTTTGGTACTACATCGAGTTCTTTGTGGATTCATTACTCTTGGAGCTTCTAGCTCCTAGACGACTAGGTGTCGCTTGTGAGTCTCCAAATCTTGTGGAAGACCACAAGAAAGTTTGTATTACCCGCTCGTTTGAGCAAAGATTAGTGTGTGAGCTTGACCTTTGTGGTCGGCAAAGGGAGGATTAGGGTTGAAAGAGACCCGGCTCTTTGTGGGCGCCTCAACGAGGAAGTAGGGCACCTTGGTGGTGTGACCGAACCTCGGGATAAATCTTGTGGCTCTTGTGTTCTTGCTCATTGTGTTTGTTTGTGTTCTTCGTTCTCTCACCATTGCGTGGAAGATTTGTTTATGTCTTTTTGGTGTGTGGATTTTGAGAAGTGCCCTTCTCAGATCTACTACTTTGAACCCTGTGGATCATTTAGAACATCTCATTTCCAAAGTTAACTGGGTGAATTTCGAGATCAATTCAGTTTTACCCAGTTTGCTTCTAGTTTTTGTAGAAAAAGTTTTAACTTGCCTATTCACCCCCCCTCTAGGCAACTTTCAATTGGTATCAGAGCCTAATCCTTGTTCTAACGCTTAACCGCGTGAGGAAAGATCATGTCAGGGGGACTAAGAAACAAAAGTGCTTCTAAGCTTGAAAAAGTTGAGGTTGCCTCGACTTCATCTTTTGGTGCAGATGTTGATCCTAGGGCAATAGACCTTGCCATGAGAATCGCCGAAAGGATGTTCCTCAAAATAAAGGAAGATGAGGCGAAGAACATTATTGAACAAGAAAATGATCGATGGAGACCAAACGACGAATCCACCTCTTCACAAGGTTCGTCTTTCAAATCCACTTCTCATATGTACTTTATTGCTAATGGGAGTGACAGTGAAAGCGAAAGTGAGGATGAGGAGGAGCATGAAAGTGATAGTGAAGATGAGGATGATCTTCAAAAATTCTTCGCTCAACTAAGTAAGAAGAACCGGATGAGCTTGCTCAAACTCATGAAAAGAGCGGAAGAACAAAAGGAAATGCTTCATAAGCAAGAAGATATCCTCATCGAAAAAATCAAAGACTTGGAGAAGTTGACCAAAGAGCATGAGAAGCTAAAGTGCTCTCATGATGATTTGGTCCAAAGGTATGAAGACATTTCAATTGAGCAAATTAAAGCTATTAATCATTCATCATATATTGCTCAATTAGAAAGTAAAAATGCTATGCTCAAGAACACAATAGAAAAGCTAAATATTGAAAATCTAACTTTGCAAGAAAAACATGATATGCTTGTGTGCTCTCATAATAAATTGATGGATTCACATATCATGTTAGAAATGGCTCATGAGGTTGTGTTAACTAATTTGAAATCATACCAACCTCACACATGCACATGTACTCAAGTAGAAACTATATTATCATGTGCTAACAAATGTTGCTCTCAAGAAAGCCAATCTTCCATTGAGCTAGAAATTTCAGGAATTAGTGATATTTCTATCACACAAGAAAATAAAGAGCTCAAGGAAGAAGTTGGAATGCTAAGAAGGAGCTTAACTCTTTTGAAGGGAAAGTGTCATGCTCAACCTTCTCAAGATAACCGTGATAATATAGTGAAAAAGCTTGAGAAGGGGACAACCGCAGCATGCACAAAACCCCTTCAAAAGAATACCAAGCTTTTCAAGAAGGGCATGAGCAAAATCCATGGTAAGAAAATTAATGCTCATATGATTTGCCCTAACAATGTACCTATGTGCTTCAACAAAGAAAAATCAAAAAGAAGCGATAGGAGGTGCTATGGATGCAAGGAGAAGGGCCATGAAATTGATTCATGCCCCCACATGAAGAATCAAGACCTTGCACGATCAAGAAAGATGACCATCAAAAAGGATGAAAGCAAAAGGCAAATGCATTGCAAGGACAAGCATCGCATTTGCTACAATTGCCATGAAAAAGGTCATCTATTTAAGGTTTGTCCAAAGGGTAAAACTCCTAAGCCTAACTTGTCAATACATTCATATTCGCTTAGGAGACCCAAAAATGACACTTGTGCTAGAAAGGTAATTAGTTCACCTAAAACTAGCACAAAGGCCATTTGGGTGCCTAAGTACTTATTAGCTAACCTTGGTGGACCCATCCAAAAATGGGTACCAAAATGTACTTAATAAGTTTTGCAGGTACCCAGAGATGATATGAAGCTTTGGGGTGCTTGAGCGGTTTAACTCAATTCTTATCTCAAGCTATCAATCTTACATTGTCTATCCTTTAAGATTGACCCAAAGATGAATTGAGTTGTTATATCACTAACTTCATATTCATCTCTAGCAAGAACTTGTGTTGTAGGGAATAAGGATTAACCTTTGTGGGAATCAAGCAAAAGGCCTACAACCAAGTGATATCCAAAGGATGGTAACAATTAATTCTTAAGTGCATATTGCTTTTAATTGGTATATTCCTTGTGTCTTTTGTAGCCACATAGGAAAAATGAAGCACTTGAGAATGAACTTAAAAGATTTTACCTTGCTTTGGAAAGGATCTAATTATATGGTAGATTGCAAGTTCATATTTTTATATTATGACAATCTACATGCTTTAAATTGATTGTATGTATCTTGTGGCATATTTCAAGTTAATCATCATATTATTGCCATGACCTAGACATAAAGAGTATTATCCCATGTTCGTAAATGAATAGAGTGCTAAGTAAGAAATTCAAATTCTTAAGGCACTTAACAAAAGGGGAATTCTCTATATGACTAGAGTTGTGAGACTAATGTTTTTAACTTAGTGATTTATGTAGTTTCACAACATGAGAATGTGTTTCTCAAATGGAGTGTGCCATTCAACATTCAAAGAAGATCGAACCAATACTATGTGATGTATTCATTCTTGTTTAAATTGGTTTTGAGTCTTCTACATTAATCACTCACCATGCTATAAATTAAACTTGCCATGTAAACTTAATTAAATAATCATGCTACTTTCATTTTTTTTACAATTGATGTTATGCATGATGCTTGTAAGGGTAATTTAGTTCATATCATGAGGTTTCCTTGTTTTAGTAACCTTCTTGTCATTCATATAATAGAAGTTGCTAAATAGGAAACTATTGCTTGTGTTTCTAATGCAATCTCTTTTAAGCTATTTCATGAAATTCATAAGTAGAGATTGTGCTCTTTCAATTGGTAAAATCACAAGCTTTAAAGGTTAACCTTCACCTAAAAGAAAGATTAGGAATGCTCAAGGCAAAGGTATGGAATTAGTTGTTTCATTTGGTATGAGACCAATAATAGTTCCTTTTAAGTGGCATTCTTTCAATTGGTAATAATCTATTCCATGGAAAGAAATGTCAATATGAAGGTTAAATTCTTTTGTCTTAAATTTGTAAATTAGTGCATATTGTGAATTCACTGCTCCATGTGCATTAACTTAAAAGGAATTTAATTTATGCCTTTATGCCTCATAAATGATGATTTGTTTGACATTCATATATAGATATCATCATTCACTAAATACTTCCTTATACTACTAATACCTCTTTTCAAAGTGTTTTATCGACTAGTTTTAAAAGGAAAAGAGATAACAAAGAAGGAAGTCTCCACAAATGATGAAAAGAAGAATACTACGATGTCACCACCACCGATAGTAAGATCTTTCAAATTGGCATAACAAAGGGTACGCTCTACTTGGTGGTAAGTATTCTTAGGCATAAGTTAATTCATTGCAAATTTGTCATGCCGTGACCAATATATGTAATGTACTCCTCATGCGACTCTTAATTGAATTGAAAGTGCATTTGGCAAGTCATTCAAATACTTGATGCACATATCTAGTAGGAGCACATTATATATCTTGTGTCTTAGAGAATATGTTTCTCTTTAGTAAGCTATACTAACTCAATCCAAAATGGTAAATTTGTATTTCATTCATATGGATTGTAATCTTTGTTTTCTAAATAGCTACTCTTGATGCATCTTAAAATTCCCTTATCTTTAATTCTAAAAGTGCATAAGAATCTTTTTGTTGATATTCATCACATACATATGCACTAACATGGATATGATTTTTAAACTGTAAAAGGTACAATTAGTGATCCATACTCTCTAAATTTTGAAAACCCATATTTTGATATTTTAGAAATCTACTTCAATCGATATCCATATGCTTCACATTGAATTGGATCACTAAGTTGAAAATTCCATGCATAACTTGTCTTCATGATATGAATGCTTGTGTGACTAACCTTGATAAGCTAGGTGCACCCAAGGTCAAGCTAGGTTCATCATTAAGAAGGCAACACAATGATGTATGAAGAAAAGGAGAAAAGGCTCCTATTCTTAACTCTAGTTTTTATCTATGATTAAATATTGACTTGAAACCATGTAAGATGGTTGTCAAGTATATGTTGGTGCCTACACAAAGAGAAAGGCCACAATAAGGATTGTGTGGGTACTCAAGGCTCTTCCTACTAATCTCAAAGGACCCAATTCAAATTGGGTACCAAGATATGAAGCTTAAACTTGTTTTGCAGGATCACTCCTTCAATGGATCAAGTTGGGTGCTCGATAATGAATGTATAAATCATATTTGGAGATAGTAGCAAGGGTGGTAACAACTGATTCTCAAGTGCATATTATTTTCAAATCTTATCTCTTTTGTGACTTGTGTAGCCACTAAGGGAAAAGAAGCACTTGAGGATATACATCAGTTGTTGATTATGAAATAAAGGTCTAATTGGAAGATGAATGAATATTATCATATGGTGAACAAATCCAAAATTATGTGACGTATTCTCTATCTAGTTAATTTGGATTTGATTCTTCTTTATTAGACACTCACCATAATATGGATTAAGTCATCCCTTTAGACTTCATTGAATAACCATGCATATTATCCATGTCATTCAAAATATATTGTGCATGAGGGTTCAAGGAAATTTAGTCCATATTATGAGGTTTCTCTATTTTAGCAACATGCTTGTCTTCCACATATAAAAGGGTTGCTAAATAAGAAACTAGTGCTTGTGCTACTAATTCCATCTCTTGTGTTGAGTTTATCCTTAGAAAATCTATGTTAAGAGATGGTGCTTGTTTTAAATTGGATAAATCACAAGCTTAAAGGATACTATTCAACTAAAGTAAGAAGTTGATAAGAGGCCAAGGTATGAAAACTTTCTCTCCTTCAGTTGTTTTAGTATTCTATTCTTATTGGGATGTACCATAGTATAGGTTAAATTCCTTGCAATATAAAATGTTCAATAGTGCATATAACTTTGACATCAACTATATGTGTGCACTAATTTAAAGGAATTTAATCTATCCTTTTAGGTTTCAATAATGATGATTCATTTTCCATCCACATATAAGGATCATCATTTGTGAAACCCTCTCTTGTGTTTCTAATGCTCTCTTTTCTAAGTGTTTCAACAAGGTCCTTCCAAGTGCTTTCAAGATGGATTCAAAATCTACAAATATAATAGACTTAGTTCTTTCAATCATTAAGTTTCAATGGGTCTCATATCAAGTATGATTGAACCAAGCCAAGATGAATGAAGTTCAAGATCGCCTGGTTGGATGAAATCATAAAGAGAAAAGAAATCACAGTAAATCAAGAAGGGAGTTATATTTTTTTTTGTCAACCAAATAATGAAGATATAGTGACATATTTATATGATATTCTTCATTATGAGGTTGAGGTTCATATTAGCATGCTTTACCCTCCAACATTTCAATTGATATACTTTTAGTTCTTAAACTTTTAATTGGTTTAATTTTCATCATCTATGTAAAGCATGTTATGTTAAACCAAGATATAGTACAAACATCTCCTTTAACCTTGTATTGTTAATGTGCATAAGTGTACTTTGTGTACTCTTGCATGCACAAATTGATGGAGAGTTTAGCCTGTATCTTGTGAGACTAATGATTTCTTTCAAGTTCATGTTGTGTAGTCTCACACCTTGGAGAACATCAAATGAGGATGAATGGTTCCATAGAAATGAAAATGAGTTTCTCTTGAACCTATCAAGAAAATGAGTTTCTCTTGATCGTTTGAAGAGGATGAGTTTCTCTTTGAAATGTCAAGCCTATCAAAAGCAAGAAGATGGAAATTCATGATTATAATGGAGACCATGTGGCATAGAACAAAGGTGTGTCACTCCATGAACTATTGTATTACATTTGTGTATCTAGGCTCTTACATGCTAGTGTGTGCATGTATATGCAATATCTTAAGTCACATCATAAGGTTGCACTTGTGGTGACGATTAAAGAATCTCTAGATATTTGATTAATACCTCTTGTGGTGATGTCATAAGTTAGTCTTGAGTCATCTTAGTGAGGTATGAGTCAAACATGCTATCTTCTCAAGAATCTTGACTTAAAATATTGCATATCAGTTCTATTAGTATACCTTTTGATTATGAGTAATTCCTTCAATTGGTGCAATTTCATATTTTCATACTTTATTTGTACCAAGGTTCAAATTGTAGAACTTAATCCCCACACCTCACAAGTCCAAGTGCATAAGCTAAACAAGTATCCATCACTTGTATGCACACATTTAGGGGGAGAATGGTCTATAATTTGAATCTTTGAGACTAACTTCATTTCAAGTCTATTATGTGTGTAGTCTCAAATTAGAAAGGAATGTTCGGGCAAAGACAATCACTTCCACTGCAAATTTTGATGGGTATCAAAGATTCTTTGCTCGAATAAATGTATCTTTTATAGATTTCATAAGAGAATGAGTTTCTCTTTTATATGCTACTCCAACATCATCTAAAATTGGTAAATATGTATCACATCTTTTTGGATTACAAATATCTGAAGTAGCATAGCTTATAGATTCTCCTGTCTAGAACTTAATTGATTAAATAGTGCACATGTTTCTTATGTTGCATGATTATGTTCAATTGATACTCCTTTTATGCCAATGGTACTTTAAGTTGCAAATAAGTACTCTCAACAGGTATCAATTGAATTCATATATATGTGTGCACTAAAACTTGAGGAGAACTTAGTGTAATATGTAATTAGTGATCTGATTATCTATCAAATTGTATCAATTGGTGGTTTTCAATTGATATTTTTCGTACATGATCACTAGTTGTATAATTCATACTTGTGCAATTTTCATGCTGCCTCTTGTTATGATAAGAAAATGCTAGGTGACATCTAGACTCCAGGTATCAAGATTTATCTTTCAATTAGTATGACAATATTCATTTGATATCTTGGACCTATGTCACAATTATGCCAACAAGAGATTGCAAAATGAACTCTAAATACAACACAAGTGTGGAACACCCCTTTGAAAAGGTAAAACGCAAAGGTACATCACTTATGACACTTCTCCATTACCTTTGTGCCATACAAGGACCCGTTTCATGATAGTGTGTTCAAATCTTGCTTAAATCATAATTTCTACCCTTTATATTCTTTGTATCCTTTTTGGAGATTTATGACAAAGGGGGAGAAATTTTGCATTAAAGCTTATCTTTATTTTTGAAAAGGGGAGAAATAATTAACAAAAAGGGGGAATCATAAGAAAAACATAAGATGTAGAAAGTTGATGAGTGCATACTATGTCATGAGCATCACGTTTATTTTATGACACACTGCACCCTATGAATAGTATGATATAATTTGTCTCCATACTTTGACCCAAATATGTGCTTTTGGCATTTGAGTTCAAAATTGGTATTTTCTGAAATGCACATATTTAGGGGGAGAAATTATATCATAGGATTCAAAATCTTATTTATCAAATCTCATGTAAGCTTTAAATGTGTTGTCATCAATCACCAAAAAGGGGGAGATTGAAAGTGCATTCATCCCTTTTGTGAGTTTTGGTGATTTGGATAACAACACATTTAAAGGTCTAACGAGTTTGCTAAGTGTTGAACAGGAAATTCAGTATGATGAACATACTTGAATAGTGTATAATGATCAATGAACAAAGGTTCAACACGAGGTTAAATAACCAGTGAGACAATGAAAATGGATATAATATGGTCTCTATATTGGTTTGAATATATGGACAAGTCCTGAGAAATCACTATGCATAAATATGATCATAATAGAGGTTGAAGTGATTAAGAGGATTGGTCAAGCCAAAGTGGATAAGATATGAGGAATCGTGAATTGGCTTGACCATATTACTATCAGTCCATATATGCTTCTATGAGAATCAAACTAAAGCTTGATTAATCTTAACAGTTATATCTAGAAGACATTCAAGCAAGGTTCACAATATTGAAGAAATGATTCTCTCAATGGATGCTCAATAGGATGTGACTCAAGAATGGCTTGATAGGGTGAAGATAGCAAGGAAAGGGCTTCGAGGAACTAAGCGAAGGTGAAGGCCAAGCGACGGCTTGTAGACCGAGGTACCATGGCTAAGGTGAAGAAGAGAGTACTTGCACTAAGTCGATGAACTAATCAGCTATGAAGAGTTACAACATGTTGATGCATCAGTAAGGTGACTTGAAACCATGATTTGAACTCATATAAGGTGACTAGGTAGGTGCCCGTGCGATGCCACGGAACATAAATATATATCAAAAGAATTGCTTTTCCGGTGCTAAATAAGTAGCCATGTTATATTTCGATGCTAAATATGATTCTTTTTCCTGTATTACATGCTTCAGGCTTTCAGAGCAGAAGCAGGACAGGATTCAGGAACGAGGTACAGTCCTTGCATTGATGCAAGCGGCGACAAGGGTCTCCGCCTCCGGTGGAGGAAACTACGTCACGCGGTGCGGCGGGGCAGTCTTCCGGTGAGAGGGTTTCTGCAGAAGGAGCTACGCGACTAACTGATCCATGGGGCTCGTCGCCTGCGTTTCGCCCCACCCGTCCGATTCGAACCTACCACACGTAACGTAACACTCTAAACACATTCAGGACACGAACTTGTGGACCAAAACATGCATGGCATTGGCATCCAAGAAAAACAAAAATGCAATACGAGTAGTTACCTATTTGAACCCGATGATCCCATTCTTCCGCTTGTACTGGCAACGCAATGCGTTTGTTCAAGCCTGTTGGCCAACCGGTACAGGGAATCCCGTATGCGTCCTCTGGTCGCCAGATCAAGCTGCATGGCACAGGCACAGCACATCAAAAGGATATAAAAAAGGAAGTATCAACTTCACACGACGAACAAGAACGGTTTACGAAATGCTGTGCCAGTAACTGCAAATCGCCTAGTAGAACAATAAATAAACAAATTCAAGATGATGTAATACCAAGCTAAACATGAGCTAAATGTAATAGCAAGGTGTGAAATAAAATCGAAAACACAGGAGGAAGAATCAAACAGCCAAGCATCAGGAACTTTGTCCAATTTACCTGAAGGTGAGGCAGTTTGAGAACAGCTCTAACGCTCTCTATTGTTGTTGCTCCTTGTGGCCAATACAATCCTCCTTTCTGACGTACTTTGAACTGTTAGTCAGAGTAGATGAAGTTTGCTACAGCCATTTGTTAGGGTTAGCCCCATAAAAGAGATGACACATCACACTGAATCAAGTAAGAAACAAGTTATGCTTACTCATGTAGCATAAAAGTACCTTGGGATCAGGTAACTTGACATAATCTGAAGAAACAAGGAGGATGTTCTCTGGTTTCAGATCAATATAAACTTAAGACTGTGCATGACTGCAAGTAAAGGCAAATATCAGTATACACCAGAAAATTAATATGAAACCAAGTTACAAGGACTGGCATAAAAGACGCTAATCCCAAAAGGCAAAGAAAATAGCATCAAATTTGCACACAAGTATTTGAAAAATATGAAAAGCAAAAATATGAAAAGGACTATTCATTGTCTTTCAAATGTGTTACATAATTATGAACTTGGAATCAAAGAAGGATAAGACATCAGAGAAAGAAAACAAAAATCCCCTCTCTCTATCTCTCTCTTCCCCTTCCTTAGGGTCAGGGCATTGTCGCAGCCTTTTCTCATCATCTTCTAAAGACACAAAGCCATGCTGGGTGAACTGAACTTTGCTGTAGTAACAGCAAGAGCTTTGATCCTGAGAAACAGCAGTGTGCAGGTACCATATGCAAATGGTTGGGATTCACCAGTGTGGTTTAGAAGCATCTCTGTGCCTTAGAGTTTACCAAAAATCCACACGGGAATTCACAGTTGCATCAGGACAGGACACTTGGAGTGTTGCTACCTGAACTGTGAACTGTACTACCACTTGTGGGCTAGTAGTAGATGTGGCCTGTGACCAATGTAGCACAAGACAAAAGGCCCTGAGAGGAAAATTTGTTGCCTGGCCTTTTCCCCTGTCATGATCCATCGGCTGCATGTTCTTCAAACTTGTGAGCTTGGATTCTGCTCAGAGTTTCCAGTCATATCTCAGCTGTGAATGTGTGATACGATACTTCATACTACTGTAGTACAGGGTAGTAGTAGTAGTAAAAAAAAGCTTGAGCTCGGTGCTGAGTTTGTGTACATGAAAAGAGATCAAATGAACAGTAAGTTTTGGCGCTTAAAGACAATAGCATAGAGACGGATTGGGATGTTAGAGCATCTCCAGAGATGTTTTTACCCTGCAAAGATTGGTGGAAATTGATAAGAAAAAAAATCATGCCGTGTGCTGATGATCAATGGAAGATTCGTTCTGTCTGTTCTCTCTCTTGCATCCGGACAAAGACAAGTTTCTGAAATAATATTTTCGAACAACTATCAAACTGACAAAATTCAGTATGTAATGTGCCAGCGTTGCTCAACCACCTGAACGGCAGTAGTTAGTTTTTTTCTCCAAACATTCTTTAAGAAATCGTTTTCCTTGTGCAGGAATTTTAACAATCAGACCCATAAGTTAAGAAATCGTTTTCCTTGTGGGCCATGAACCAGCCTAACAACTGAGCTTTATTCATTGACTGGTCGACCATATAGTTTGGTTGAGTGGACAATGACACCGTGCCCTGCTGAATAGAAAAGGCGGAAGGTTGCTTCTCCAGAAGGCAATTTGGACTTAACAACCCCTTCAATCAAGCCTATGTATGGTGCCCAATTGAACCGACAGTGGTCCACATTCAAGGTTGCATTGCAAGGAACTAATCAACCAAAGTCCACAACAAACCACCATTGCTCGTACCATATAGAAGAAGGGGAAAAGGAAATATAATTGTAGCAGCTTTCGGTCACCTGAGGTGAGGAGGAGAAATCGTCATGAAGAAGATGGACGTTCGGGCAAGATCGATGTTGTCATTGAGCCAATCAGACCATGTCTTGAACACACGACCATACACCTCAATCCTGGGAACCTCATCGTTGTCAGACCAGTACCTCGAATTGGGTCTCCTGGAAAAATGGATCCAGCGATTTCAGAACACGATCCCATCGCTTGATTACAGAAAAGACGCAGAGAAAGAAGTTACACATTCCCAGTCAGGGAGTGAGATGTAGGTGTTGACCTGACTTTGATGTCGATGTTGTTCATCCACCAGATGTAGGTGTTGAAGATGAGGTAGTCAACATCCTTCCAGTGCTTGGCGTGCGCCTCGATCCGCTCGGGACTGACGATCCGTTCCTTGGTACTGTGGAAGTTGGGGTTGTCAGAGTTGGACTCGACGAGGAAGGGCGCCCAGTAGAACTCGAGCATGGCGCGGTACTCCTTGGCGTAGAAGGTGTTGAAGGAACCCCGCTTGACGATCTTCTTCCTGCCCTTGGACACGAAGGAACGCAGCAAAGCAAGCATGTTCGTACCTGTAGTAGCTCTCCACTGAAAGCGTTGTGACGACGTGCTCCTGCAACAACTCCAAATTAACACAACTGAAACTGCGAGATGGAAAATGTAGAGAAACAATTATAGGACAATTAGCTGCTCTCAAACTCGATCCTCTATCTAAGCACAAAGTTATACCTTTTTCCGGTTGCTGAAACTTTCACAAATGGATCTACGTATATTGGCATGCTGGGGTCCTAATAAGTCTCTGAAGCACCAGTGACCAGTCTCACTACCCTATTTATATTCATGGCTCCCTCTTCCACTTTCCTTTTTCATGGATAAGCCACTAAACCATCGATGAAAACTGGAGAACGTTGCCTAAAACTTACAATCTAGAGCATTCAGAACCTCGAAGAGCAACCTAAGATTGTGATGAAGAGAAACTCAGGACTGCAACGCACGGGCACTCATCTAATAGTGTATTATATAAAATTTAACAAGAAGATTTAATGGCAAAAATTCAAAATCAATAAATATATAATAAACATAAGCATAATTATCTATTTCATCTAATCTTTGACCATAATACGATCAAGGTACTCTTGTATATCTACAGGAATGTTAAATCGATATGTGTTCCCCTCGTATGTCAACAGATCAATAAGTAAATTCCTACGCAGCGTCGCACCATCCTGCAAAAAATGTTATAAGTCATATTATCATTCATTAACTACAAATTACATATATGATATTATTCTCACCATACTAAATTGCGCTTTTAACCCACTTTCCCACCACTCCATAATGTGCAGAGCAAAATGACCAGTATTAACACTGAAAAGTTACCAACCTTGTTATATTATAAAATTATAAACATAACATATATATATATATATGACATAATAATTTTAAGTAATTACCCTTTTAAGTCGATTGGAGCATCAGGTCGAATTGAATGTCGCCACATATAAATGTCATGTGACCATCCAATACGTTTGACACCGTATGCAGCCTTATATTTCTTCGAAATAAGAAGCATAACTTCCCAAAAAAATTTTAGTGGTATATCTTTGCACCATTCTGGAATAGGTGTGAAATTAAACACAAACACAGATTTGTTTGCATGATTAATGATGAAAAGTACATAGCCTGTAGAGTATCTCCATGGCATAAGAACCTGCAAACCATAAGACATTAGAATTATATGTTTGCACAATTTATTTAACCATATAGATATCAAAGGAATTATGACTTACAAATTTGCAAAGTGTGATATAATAATTCATTTGAGGCCAATTTGTTAATGTTTCTGCCAACTCTATCGCGGTAGGATCCTTATATGACTTCGATTCTTTGTCAAAACCACACATTTCCTAGAGAAAACATAATAATATAATAACTAAGATAATATCATACATGTTATAACAATATTTTTAAATAACAAACTTACACAGAAACGCAGGTCCATATAGTGTTTTGTAATCCTTCGTTTTGCGAGAGACAACCTATTTGGTTCATTATGGGCAAGAATCCGAACAGCCATGTTAAAACAATCTATAGGCATATTTTTATTCACATTTAACAATTCCTGTAGTGTCTTGACAGTCAAATCTATCCGGTATGGTTTGAAGCTTCGGACCCATTTAGCCCTGTATAGCAACGTTATATAACAAATATTCAATTATATCTGAGCAATACACATAACGTGATTATTAAATATATATAAATAAATAAAAATACGAGGAACTTACTCTAAAATTGTGGCATCCTGAATTGTCATGATATAATCGCATAGAAACTCTATCATATCTGATTTGTTTACTGGCATATCCTTCGTGGAAAGACCACTAATTAAAGAGTCCTTGCCACACTCATTAACAGAGGTTGGAGTAGGGATGACATCATTATTTTCTTTGGCACATATTTCTTCAAAATATAATGATATAGGATCATCTTCGGGGCTAATCGGAGGGCTTCGTTTCCTCTTGTTAGGATTTGGGGAGGGTTCTAAAATCTCAACACCACTGGAGTCAGTCTCATTGTCTTCTGTACTTTTATTTGTCTTATTTTTATATAACGGACATCCCTTTCTCTTGTTCAAATCTGAAGACAATAAAATAGCGGCCAATTTTGGCCTAAAGTGTTTTATATCGGCCTGCAAAGTAAGAAAATATATGGTGTTATTTATCATATCATTGTAGATATGTATATGATAGCTTTTTTGATATACCTGTGTAAAATTGTCTGATAGTTCGACTCCTGTCCAATACTCCATATAATTAAGTAGGAAAAGTCCACATGAAGAACTACATTAAAAAATCAAATCAAATATGTTTCCAATTTAAATGAAAAGATTTTAGAAAGATCAATTATATACCTATCTGTCTGCTTGGCATCTTTAAACTCTATAAGTTTCCAAGGCCAATAGGCAACTTGAAGGTCTGGCCAATTATGGTCTTTAAGTTTCATGTAATGCGACACACCATCTATTTGCTTTTGCAAACCCTTTAGCTACAAACAAAATTAGTAAATCACATCAACAAATTACTCATAACCACAAACAAAATTAGTAACGAGTTTCATTTACTCACAACACAATCGAGATCTTTATGACCCAATGAAGAACCCAGTGAATCGAGTATTTGTATCTCTCGTCTTTTGGCGTTAAGCACAACAAGATACCAGTGAAGTTCACGAATGTTTATAGGTATGAACACCTGCAAAATACTTATATATATTAGTTTCATAAGTATCGTAAGATGATTTTATAACTAAACTCATATATATATATAGTAAATTATTTTGTTACCATGTCATGTTGAAGATATAATAATACCCTTCGCTCAACTTGAGATCTTTCGCTAGTTTCACAGTATATATCATCAAACTTTCGATCATCACCAGCATCTCGTTTAAAAAATTCACTAACAAATGTAATCTCTATGTGGACTGTACCACCAGGACGCTGCTTCATATGTTCTTGTGCTATCAATAAGTATATGTAAGAATTTATGATCTGCAAATACATGTACAAAAACTATATTTAGTTAAAATACATAAATTTGTGTGTGCACGCGTACCAAAAAATATATTACCTCATCCCCCAAATAAGAATCCGGTTGAAATAGACATTCCATAAATTTTCTGGAAATTACTTGAGAGCCAATGCATACAAGTTCAACATCCATTGTTGCATAAGGAATGTTTTTAATTGATTCGATAAGGGTCATATCTCCTTGATTACACATATAATCTAGAAACCAATCATATATATAGAGAATGATCAAAGTTAATTAGTACTACGAACGGATCAAATAATAATAGTAGAGGTAACTAATACATGATTGTAATACCTTCTTGAACAATTACAGTCGCCATGTCCTTTTTTGGTTTATTATGATGCAATGCAAATTTGCATTCATCTATTGGCGCTAGATAATTTATCTGTGTTCCAAATATATCTTCTTCAATAGGAAGTATAGGAAGTCTGGTATGCTCATCTATTTTTCCATCGAGAGGTGATTCATTATCAACTGTTGAATGCTTGTCCAATTGGCTATCATCAACGGGTAATTCATTTGTCTCGTCTGAAGAATCCATCAAGGTGAAACAGTCCTACAAATATTGCAAATACAATATATATAAATATACTGATCCAATGGCACGATCGAGATAGAAGGAAATATATTCGAATGAGCATGTGGTGGAGGACGCACAAAAATTAAGATATGGCAGATTTTATATAGAACTATGTATACAAATCCATATATGTGTATGAATACACACACAGTGTCTTCTCTCGGAAATATGTGGGTAAATCCCTCGACCACCAAATTTTGCAGCAGCAGGTGACAAGTTCAGAAATCGGATAACTTCTATGTCACCATTATGGAAACCATAAACTAAAGCATATGGAGCACATCTGTGAAATCACTTCCGACCATCGATTGATATTGTATTGAGAATGAGAGGGCTCTGGTCTAAATTATTCTCCCTGAAGACCACCTTCTCCAAACATTTTCCTCATAGGTAGTTTTTGTGTATTCACTGTTTTACTCAGTTCGAATTGATACAAGTGCGCAATGGGATATGAAAGGAACAGAGAGGAAGACTCACCGGAGGACGCTTCTCACCTATGCGAACTTGAGTGCATGAGGCCGCGAACTGTTACAAATCCGAGCGCGATGCGCTGGCTTCTCACCTTGGCAAGCTTGAGCGCAGGAGCCGTGGACGAGCTTGAGCGCAGGAGCCGCAGACGGTTACCGATCCGAGCGCATGAGCTGGCTTCTCACCTTGGCGAACTTGAGCGCAGGAGGCCGCGCAGAACAGCAGGAGCGAGCGTAGGACGGTTACGATCCGAGCGCGGCGTGGCGAACTTGAGTTTAGGAGGCCGCGCAGAACGGCAGGAACTTGAGCGTAGCCTGCGCAGGACAGTTACGATCCGAGAACGGGGGAGGAGTTTGGGTTGGGCCTCGGGAGAGAACGTGTACCCAGATTCTGTAAGGGAGAAGAGCTCGTCTAATTGGCTAATCAACCTTCACCTGATGCATGAAGGCACAACAGTGATTGCACTCTCCACGACACTTGCCTGGTTCCATAGGCAGGTTCTGACATTGGGCACTGGACCTGAAACAATTGACATTGTCACTGGCTGGGGCAGGAGAAGCAGGGTAACTACATCTTCACTGGTTAGGCAATCGATTCAAAAGCTTCTAAACCTCTTTGAATCCCCATTCTTCACCACCCGTAGAAATACTGGCTGCTTTGTCGGCTGTGGGGAGCCACTCAACAAGTGGTTGCAGAATCCTTATGTTGGGCGCATACATTTATTGTAAGCTTGCACAGTTTTGTGGAAGAATCAGCTTGGAATGAAATATAAGTTGTGCACCATATATAGTTCTAGTTCGCTCTGATTTAGTCAGGCCAGGTGTAGTTTGGTAGCCGGATAGTCTATGCTTGGAAACTATTTATTGTGATTGTGATAACGTTTAGAGATGGAATTTTTCGTTTAGCTTGAGATAAAGTTTCTCTCAAGATAAATTTTCTCTCAATTAGCCAGTGACAGGTTGACAGTCGCTGCTGAGTGCTGACAGGTAATGTTGTTGAAAAAAACTGATTATTGTTAATTGAGACAGAAGAATCATAGCTGAATGCACACTCTGATCGGTCAAGTACAAATCACAACTTATTTAACTCGATTGTAACTATTATCATTCCGGATTGCACTTTGTACACCTAGATTGTACGCCCAGTCACCATCGGGTTTCAAATATATATATCATCTTTCACCAGCTCCACATCTACAACTTGGTTGGAAGTAGTATACAAAATGGTAATACAATGCAGAGCGAAACTACACTGACAGAAGCTGGTAATCTGCCACTGTCCTTGCGGACAAACATTGCTTCATACACTGGGAAATTGATCGCTACTATCAGAGCACATAGAACGGTCTGCACAAACATAGCTCCCAGACTCACCGCTCCTTTACACAACAAAACCTTTGCCACCCCGAGCATCATGCACGCCAGGTTAAGCAGTGCAACAGTTGTAATGATCACAAACATCGTGGAGAGGGACCCAAACAACATAATCCCCTTCTTGTACCTCTCTAGGGACTGCGGATCGGTCACCTTCGCCGTCAGGGTGAATCCCGACTCGGTGACGCCAAGCATTCTGCAGATTGTGTCGATGGCTGCCAAGAGGTATGAGGTGATTCTTCTGAAAAGCCACATCCTTTGCGTGTTCCACCACTCGACAGCAGTGTCGCCACATTGCAAGGATTCCACCAAGCTGCAGGAGTATGCAGCCACAACAACATATGCAAACGGTACAAACCAAGGATTGGTTATCTAGGTTGAGTACATTTGCAGATGCATGTTCTCTTTTAGAATGTGACTAAAGTGCATATAGAAAGAAGCAACAATCGAAATGTATATATAAACTCACCTCAGGGAACAATGAGATGCCATTGAGGAAGCAAAGTGAAGGGATAGTGACATAGTAAAGGGTGGGGAAGCTGATAGCAGCCCAGCACCCGCAGATGGAGTAACCCATTTGAAGGCCCAGGCTGATCTTCCTGTGACCTAGCAAAAACGGGTTGTACTTTTAGAGGGAGATCTGGAGGAAGCCTTCTGTCCATCTCCTGTGCTGAACCAGAATCTGTCCTAGTGAGGTAGGGGCCATGCCTAAAATATGAAAGCAAAAATTCTCCAAAGATCATATTTACTATTTCTATTGAGAGCAAATGTCACTAAAATAGACTATGACAGATTTAACATTTTATCATGTGAAATGAAGACAACTTTCCCTCCTTGCAACAAAAGTGTTCGAAAATAGAACATGGATCTGACAACTTGGATAGGAGCTAGCAAGCTACAACAGCAGTCATGAACCAAATGCTAGCACTTGGTCCGACATGCTTAACTTTGTTATGGAAAAATGTGGTAGTGAACCAAACTTATTTCAGTAACTCAGTAAGAGGCCACAATACACAAACAGAATATATCAAGCAAAAATGGTTCAGTTTGTGGGCTTATCTCAGAAAGTAATAAATTTCTGCTATTTAGCCTCATGGCAGAGTAAGGTTAGCTTTCAAAAGTTGATAACTTCATTGCTGCAAATTATAATGATGCAGAAATATAATGTCGTGACGCATAGTAAGGCGAGGCATGGCGACTGACTACCGCCTTACGCTTAAGAATCTAAGGCATGGGGAGAGGGGACACCTTAACAGCTTGAGTGGAACTTAAAACAACAGCTTCTGTTTGGAAAAAGAAAATCCGCGTAGAAATGCAACAGAAAAACATATGGAATAAAAAATATATATGACAGCAAATTACCTCTGTGGCAAGACCGCTTGAGAAATAAAAGGTGCATATGCAGCTTCTCTCTCTGTTGCTAATCGTTGGGCTTTCTGGAATTCTTTTAGGACTGCTTGGAAATCTTTAGCTAGCTTTGCATCAGCAATCTTCTTGGTAGCCTGCAAGTCAATATGAGATCATGATCACAAATGTAAAAATAAAAGACCAATTGTCATCCACAAGGAAAAACAAAAATCCCCAGATAATAGAGGAATAGGCATGGGCAAAAAATATACAGCAGCTGATATGAGATTTGTCTTAAATGCATGGTGATAATTTCAAATCTTGCTACAATTTTTTTGTCACATGGAATGCTACCATGCCAGAAGAGATGCATACTATGATAATGAAAGAAAAATTCTAATTTCTATATTACATACTTACACCAAAAGTTCCTATTACTTTATGCAAAACTAAAATTTGTACAAAACAAAACACATCACATTAGGCTTGAAGTGATGATGTTCTTGAGGTCTCTTCTCACGAGCCATATAAACCAGTGTGGGCAACATTTTTCCATCGACATCAGTTGCTTTCATTTTGTTTCCATCAATTAAAATCTAGCAATTGAGAACTCCTTGATCAGAATAAACATAAAAAATGGTGAAAAGAAAAAAAGACAAAATACATAGCACTAAACTAATGATGGTGAACAGAGATGAGCAAGTACTTGCCTGAATTTTCCATCCTTGAATACAAGCTCAATTAAAGCATCTCTGAGATATGGGTTGGGATCAGTCAGTAGCCTTTTCGCAAAGTAAGGATATGACGTAGCAAGCACCTTAAAATCAGGGTCAGCATAGAGTGCTAAATCTTCTAGTACGGTGAGCGATCGCAGTATCAATGCATAGTATGCTGGTACTGGAATTGAATAAAGGCTTTAGACTTTATATCACACTATGAGAAAAATAATACAAAACAAGGAGCTAATATTTGTACAATGGCAAGCTTACCATTGAATGGGTACTGATAGAGAACAACACCTAGGCCATCAACTATTGTCTTGAAGTTCAACTCCCTCACTGTAGCATTTAGTGCATTATCAAAACAATTCTTGAAAGCATGCACAATCGGGGAAACATCTACATCGGTATTTAGTAACATCACAAAAATAGTCATTCAGTTTGGGAAACATGTTATTTTGAAGTGAACAGTTTGGGAAACATGACTTACTACAGTTGACAGCATATGAAATGGATAGCATTACACTTGACAGCCTACACAAACAACGGCAGAATCCAATCAAATGAATAACAAATGTATGAAAGTTTCTTATGCTCCAGTAAAAAGATTCTCAACTTACATAAATGATTAAACAGATTTACCAGAGATATACTTCATTTCATGCAAGTTAGAGGTTTGGCATATGTGGATTTCCATAGATTTACACTGCATGAGATTGAATATAGAAAAGTATGCAATGAAAAGAGAGTACATGAATGAAAAATCAACTAACCCCCTGGATTATCAACATCTGTGGATTATCAACATTTAATCCAGACTACAAGAACCACTTATAAGTTACCCGTACATCATTTAATACCTAACCATACAAACACAACTTCATATCATTTCTTCGGTAAAAAACGAGATCAGTTATCTAGCACCAATATTTATAGTATCTATAGGAATCAACAATGCAGGTATAGGGAAACATTGTTTTTACCCAACAGCTATCGAAAACAACCAGCCATTTAAAAAGCCGATTAGGTGGCCACTTAATCAAAATACCATCCCACAGCTCATGCAGGGGATAAGTATAGGAGGTGGAATGCAGCCAAGTCCCAGTTAACTGCATAGGATGTTGCTCAAATCGCACTGACATACTCTAGAAATCCCAGTTAACGACGTGGAGGAGGTAGAGCCGGAGGGGGAGGCAGTGACCGACCTGGTGGCTCGGGCAAGGTCCTCCATGGACCGTGGCAGTGCTCCCGCCTTTCCTCGAGATGTTGAATCAAATAAATTGCAATGCCTACTTAACATTGTGAAACCAGGTTGACAATAGTCCCAAACCTGTAGTGTTTTACATGCTCAGTTTTATTCCCCTGGATCCAGACCTTGAGCAAATATTCATAGAAGCTGAACAGTTGCCACGAGAGTTAAAGGCACAAATTCTAAATTCATAAAATCTAATCACTGGACTGCTGCAATTAATTTCATTTCAATAGAGGATGCATGAAAATGTAGTCAATGAGTACATGATTATAGGTTCAAATGAAGAACACACAAGTATGTTAGTGACCACATACCTTTAATCTGATGAAGAGTAGAGTGATGAAAGAAATGCTGACAGCAAATAGTATGAACAAGACCATCTCCTGAATATATACTGGTTAATAGACACCTTTAGATTGATGTTGGTACAAGAGACATGCGTAAAGATTCTTTTTTTAGAAATACACAAGTATGTCGCTCCTTTTATAGCTTCAACTGAGTTGTGTAGCCAACCAAGCATATTACTAACAAACAAATTAGTAAGAAGGAATGGTAACTTGATATGTTCCATATGCTAGGGATAATTCCTTAGAATAGGCTTACCTTCAAGGCCTCTAGGGATCACATCACAACCAACATATGGTGCCATCGCAGGCATCTCCTGAACATGGTTCCTTTTATAAACTCCGACTAACATCACTCAATCATCCATTGTCAATTGCTAGAGCATCTTGGCAGCATTGTGTGACTGCTACAGTCTCTGCCATATTATATTTACATGAAGAAAGCACCCAACTTGATTTTGGTGAAGATACTGAACATTGTTTCTCTATTTAAGTGAGGTTCAGTTATATATAGCTAGTTAAGTTAGGTACAAAGACCAAAGACTATTTACTAAACAATACATGAAACATAATGAAAAGAGACCGATAACATCTATTCAATGCTCATCTGCTTTCTTTGTTGTATCAACCAAATAACCACTAAACAATAGGAAGCTAAAAAGGAGCGAAAATAGATAAATAAAATGCAACAAATACATATTCACCTAAAAACCAAAATAATCATGTGCATTACAAGTTATTAATTGCCATGCATTCTTCAATGTCAACTACGGCGTAAGGACCTCCTTATAAACGATATTCTTTGTGTATGTTGCACCATTTATCGTTGAGTTCCTTTTAACCCCCTTCTTCGTCTTCTTCTCATCATGGAATGGAATGGCAAGTATCTTCACGTTCGATCGAGCAGTGGCCCTTGATAGAGCAACATAAAGCTGGCCATGAGAAAACACTGGTTCCGGCAAGTACACACCAACGTTAGGAATCGTCTGGCCCTGGGCCTTGTTAACCGTCATGGCAAAACTTAGTCTTATCGGAAACTGCTTCCTTTTAAACTGGAATGGGAACATCTCATCATCAGAGGGGCATAGGGGTATACGAGGCAAGAAAATTTGCGTTCCAGCATGCTGGCCCAGGACAATTTCAGCATCAATACTGTTTTTTTGGAAACCACGAACCACCAACCTCGTGCCGTTGCAAAGTCCATTGGCAGGGTCTATATTCCTAAGCAACATGATTGGGCATCCAACTTTGAGCTTTAGAACATGCGGGGGTAGTCCATTAGGAGTCAGCGTGTTTAGAAATTCTGAGGGGTAATAGTTATTAGGATCATCCACCGCGGTATCAAAGCTATGGTACATCATCTGCTCCCCTTGGAAACGATCGATCATCCTCATATTTATCATATCAACCCAGTCATTCCGTGTAGACAATATTGCTCTTGAAGTGATGTAGCTTGTGTTAGACATATTTTCATTTAGATTGGGGTAAATGTCATCTATCAGTCTATCAAGGTCGCGGTCACTACCAGTATATGGCACACATACCTCATCTGGAAGACGAACATCACCATCGTGGTTTGCTTCCTCAGTTCCACCACCGACGCGCAACAAATATTCTGCAAACCATGGGTCACTCTGTGCCCTCATGTTTTGAACAAGCTTTAGGTGGCACATGGATTCCCAGAGGTAAGAACTCCGTAGAGAGGCAGCAACTATCTGAGCCCTTGACCCCTTGCGCACAACAGGGAGAACTTGTCTGAAATCACCCCCGAACACAACAGTCTTCCCACCAAAGGGCAGCCCAGGCCGTCCCATTATATCACGCATGCTATTGTCGAGCGCCTCAATTGCTTGTCTCTTAGTCATTGATGCCTCGTCCCAGATAATAAGCGATGCTTTTTGTAGCAACTTCGTTGTCCCGCTTTGTTTCGTGAAACTACATACAGCACCATCATCAATAGTAAGTGGTATCTTGAAGCGCGAATGGGCAGTCCTCCCCCCAGGCAATATGGAAGCCGCAACACCAGATGTAGCTGTTGCAACTGCAATCTTGTCCTGACTGCGTAGGGCCGCAAGCAATGCCTTATACAGATAGGTCTTTCCAGTCCCACCAGGCCCATCCACAAAGAACACTCCACCGTTATTGGTGTCAACGACAGATAAGATCTTATCATAGGCAGACCTCTGCTCCTTGTTTAGGGTTTCTTTCATAGCAACGTCTTCTGCCGTCGGCTCGATACTTTCCTCCTCGTAAATCTCTCTATCAGTACCATGTGAATCGTCATATATGTCAATGATAGCAGGGAGAGGGAATGTCTTTATGTCTTTACCCATTGACTGCAAAATGTTTCTAATGTCAATCAATACCATCTGCTGCACATGGGTTTTGCTTTGAGTACTACGGTGATAGTCCTCTGACATTGAGTCAAGGTGTCTCTGCCATAATTCTGCCACATCGTTCGGCTCGCAGTATACCAGTATTGTTGCAAACAACCTTCGTAGTGCTGACGGCATTTGGTAAATAGCAGCTTCGTTGAGACACTCATCTATTGTGTCGTCTGCTTCAAGCAGTCCCCTCATTTGTGCTGCCTCATGAAAAGATGGTAGTGTGTCACCATCTACTGTCCTTAGATCCGCATAGGAGGTAGCACCCGTCACATGGTTTAAGAGAAGTCGAAGATAAAAGCGCTCCCCCTCAGCTGGATGAGCAGAGACGATTCTACCAACTTGTCCACCCGTGTTTCGTTTCCTCCTTTGCCACACTTTACCCTGCTTCAAAGTGTACCACTCAGGAAAATCACGGTAAAGGATGCCCCGAGCCTCCTCGTATAGCCTATTTGCCTCAAAATATGCCGTAAGCATTGACCTATCGGCACCTGGACGTTGGACAACATGATTTACTTTAGCACGCTCGTGAAATGACACCATGTGCATGTTTTCAAGATGGAGCTGCAGTTGCATCACTGGTGGAGAGTTTTGACTTAGATCAAAGCTGAATATCCTCCAAAGGGCTTCTGGAGGGGTCACCCACCTAGCATCTCTATACTGCTTGATCTCATCAACGTCACCATCAGCCTTGTTTGCATCTGTCACAGCCACAGAAGCACGATCGTGGCCTTTGTATATGTATTTGAACAAGTATTTGACAGCCTTGATGCTCCCGCACGCCTCAACATTGATGTGACAATTGAAGAGCCGGAGGAGGTAAGGGTTGTAAGGGACGACCCATCTGTTGTCCAATTCACAACCTCGAACCGTTTCCTTACGCCCATCATCACGACGCCTATAAATAGGATATGAATCCTTTCCTTGAGACGTTGCATTGCTAAAAGCTCTAGGATAATGGTTTTTGCATGAAGCACGACCCTTAGTGCATGGGCATTTAGGATTTAGCAACCCGCACGGTCCATGCATCATATGCTTTATAACCATCTTGTACAGTTGGGGGTACTTCTTCTTGTCAGGGATCTCAGCAGAGATAAGGAGATCATACTGATCGGGGCAAGTTAGCTTGTACTTTCTCTGCATGATGAGTAGGAAATGGGCATGAGGCAAACCTCGCTTCTGAAACTCCACGACATAGACATAAGACCGGATTTTTCCAAGAATATGATGCTTAGTCAATCTCTTCTTCAGTTCCTCTAGTTTTGCATGGAATATGCGAACAACAAGGTCCGGACGATCCTGTGGTGACTGCATAGGCAGAAGCTCTGTGGTTATTTCATCCCAATTGGGGTTGCACGTCATAGTGAGGAATATGTCTGGCTTCCCAAACTTCCGCACAAGGGCCATAGCATCCATATACCGGCGTCTCATGTCACGAGGACCACCGATAAATGATGTAGACAACACAGTTCGCTTTCCAATTTTGTCTACTCTGTTCTCTCCTTCATGCAAGCTATCTACCAAACCCTTGTATAGATCCGCCCTTAATCTGTCTTGGTTTTTACGTATGAAATCCAAACGGGAGCTCTCAATCTTGATGTAGGTATCAACCGCGAACTGTTGGAAAAGTCGCTTCCCATAAAGTATTGGATTGAATATACCTGGGCGACTTTGGAATCTGTAGCAATAATAATCACGTACAGACACACATAGATGGCTGGGTCGTTCTGCAGCCACATGGTTTAGTAATTAGTGTTGATAAAAACATACTTAACAAGGATTATATTAGAATCACAAAGAAACAACTAACCAGTATCATCATCGTTTGCATTCCTTGTCCTATGTTGATCGCGATATGCGTCTACTTCGGCCATGGAAACATTGGACTTAGGAATATTTGCATGCCATCCAAGTTCACCTTTAGGAAAAAACAATGGATATGATAGTGCATCATAACATCCATGGTATGAACGGATCCCGTGGCTTGACCTATCTTTCCCATGCAGCATAACACTATTACTGAATTGACCACGACGTTCACTCCCCTCAATCCAAACTGCAGCGACCTCTGAAGTGATGGGTACATTATATAACTTCTGGTTCAGCGTTTGGTCAAGGTTCAAGGCGATATGGTAGTTTTCAACGTTATCAACGTGCCCCATACTCCTAAGGTGCTCAGAGTATGGGTTTCCCTTAAATATTTCAACCAACTGTTTAATAATGGCCTTGTCTTTCTCAAGTTGCTCTTGACGACATTTACGATATCTATGCTCGAGACTGGGATCATCATCATAGAAGTAAAGTTCAAGGTGTTTATGTTCCGCCCCATCTTCCCTACCGAATGACCTTACGTTGTGGTACATCATGCCATGTGCACGAAACGTGTAGATACCACAATCCATGTTGGTAGTCATACTGTCAAGGCAACAATATAGAGAAGTGAAAGAGAAATGGCCGTTAAAAAATCGAATGTTATCACGAAAATGCCTCGCATCAGCATCTGCACACTCCCACAGCCTCCTAAGCTGGGGCGGGGTCTCCAATGCGGCTAGATTAATCTGTCCATTACGACAACAAAATCCAGGTGGTTCATACTGAAACTTCTTCGCTTTGCAGTAATCGCAGTCAGGAACAGTGCTCAGCAAATGTGTTTCTTCAGGTATGTTACTATACACCTTGTCGTACAAGTCAGGTACGTCAGGGTTGACAGTAAAGGCATCTTGGGTTTCATCAATCTCAATATCCTCACCAGATTCACCATCTAAATTTGTTTTGAAAGAACAACGGATAAGACATACAACTTGAGAAACGTTTAAATCATATATCCTATATTCCTATATTAAAATAGTACGTAAATACCTTGCCCAGCGAATAGGTATCCTTCTTCTTCATCATCATCTTTAAAAAGTACAGTCTCATCATCATCCCCTGTAAAGAACACACCTTAATCATATTAACCACTAAGAATAATTAGGGAACTAATCATGGAATGAGCTTGTAATTACCATTGGTAGTAATAGTCGAGTTTGTCTGGTGCTGCTTCCCAACGTCTACTCCTTCAGTCATTTTGTCACTATTTGTGGCAGGGACTGTACACGGACCGATACTTTCTATTAATATAATGGAAAATTGTGTTAAGTCAGTTGGCCACTATAATTCATGTGTTAGATCAATTAAAGATGTATTAGTAGTTACCATTGTTGTTGATCTCAAAAGTAGTCAGGTGATCAATTTCATTGTCCCCATCACTCTCCATTTCACAATCCATGGTTGCAGTAGAAAACTTTCTTCCAATGGCGGATTGAAATTCTTGGTTTTGGCGGGATACCCAAATCTGTCTTTCGCCATACGACACATGACAATTATGTCCTTTTCGTCTAGGAGACGTTGTCAGGTTGTTTGTCTCAACATCCTCAGTCACCAATGGAGTAGGAACAAATGGTGTTGGGATCAATTCAGGAATAGCCATGTGCTCGGAGCTAAATAGAGACCCAGTAGGTGCTTGAGCATCTGCGGAACTCGACACAAGCTCCGGGGTAAAATTAGGGTTCTCAATGGCGATTGAGTCCTGACTTAGCATCTCTTGTTGTCTTATTCTATAGTTTTGCCTTGCACTCTTTTGACATGGTGTCATATTACGCAACGTCCTTTGTTCCCTAGTTTGAGTTGCACATCGAGCTCTTTCTCGGATTCTCTTACGTTCCTTTGCCGCTAACACTTTTGAATAGTCATGGTGTACAACATTTTCTTTGTTGCGTGACGCACGACGTTTCTTCAATTCATTTTTTTTTTCATCACTCATCTCCGCGTATCGTGCTCGTTCTCTTTCCCGTTTATGTTGTCTTGCATCCGCACATCCTACTGAACCATTATAGGTTTTAGTTTTTAAACCTTATTGAAATGGCAAATAAGGCATCTTATATTATTAGAAGATATACCTTCAACAGTGATGTTGGACAGTTCTTTTAATGGAGAACGAGCATCATTATTTGGGAGCGGGTCCATCTACGTATTTCAGGCAGCCACAAAACATATATGAGAAGATGAGTCACCTTATCATACTTCAACAAAGGATAATATACGCTCAATTTCCAATCGGATAACATTGATCCGTAAAGATAGGGAAAGTCCTAACGAGCAAATTGATATGTTCAGTTAAATGGTAGGCAATCATTGAGAATCAAAGTCAACATATAAGACTAACTCCAACAAGGAGCTCTAAAGGGTCCTATACCCTAAATTTAAAGGATGAGGTCGTCCTCTACTCCCTCCAGCAGTGTCCTCTAAACGGTCCTCTAAATTTAGAGGACGCTGCTGGATCCTCTATATATGTATGTACAAAAATTAAAAATTACAAATGTCTCTAATATAAGTATTTTAGTATAGAGGACATGATTTAGAGAATGTTGTTGAAGAGGAAAGAAATATAGAGAATGTAATCATTTTAGGTTGTCTCCAACAAGGGAATGCAAATGGTTCTATACGCTATATTTAGCGTTTCTCATCCTCCTAAAGCTGTCCTGAAGATAAGCTGATAAACAGGAAACGAGCAGAAAGTAGAAGAAGATAACTTTGCCAGTTCTACCCAAAGTTTTAAGCACTGGCTGGTCCACCAACGGGAAATCGAGGAAGAAATAGTTCAGTTTATGAAACTTGAAAAAACACCAGCAAGTAAATGTGGGACCCATCATTAAAAAAGGCAGAATTGTAACATGCCAACTAACAAAAATTGTGTTAGTATGTTTTCTATCTGCAAAATAGTCAATATGTTCTACCTCATTGATAGTGTTTGCTTATGAGAATTAGAAACACCAACTTCGTCCTAATTCTGATTACATAACAATCTGCATTGTATCTTTTTAAAACGTGCTTATATTGAAGATTTAAGGTGTGGATTTGATTAGTGTGTGCAGTCATCTTGTATTTTCATACTTTACTTTCTTTTTGTTCATTGCTTAGGTGGTTTGTTAGTCAGATTACTCATTGCGTATGCATATACACTTGTTGTTCATTATAGGTAAAATGCAAGGATGTTGTCAACTGGCTAAGGCAAAATCAAGCAGGTTCAATAGTTGTTTCATCCCCAAGCTCACTGAAGGATGATAAGTTCAATCTGCTAGCAGCAGAGGATAACAAACTCTTAGTACAACCAAGTTCAGATAACAAACAGAAGGCTCCAATTATGGCTTCTAGTTCTTCATCTTTTCATAACTAAAGCTTACCGAACCTTTTTTCATCGCCTTCTCAGCACAAAAACACCAGATTACAATGGTACGGCTACTCAATGGTTTGTATAATATACTTTGTTTACATTTATTGCAGAGTCGTCTCGCAGACTTATGTACTATATATTCATATCTATTATGTCAATGACATCCAGGTATGTTTGCTGACAAGAAGAACACGTCCAGTGATAGCAGTAAACCAGCTTTCCAGTTTGGTGGAAATAATGTCATATTCGGTGCCAAGAAGGATGCACCTGTTGACAGTAGTAAACCTTTCCAGTTTGGTCCGAATAATGGCATATTTGGAGACAAGAAGGATACTCCCAGTGACAGCAACAAACCTTTCCATTTTGGTGCAAACAAGGGCATATTTGGTGACAAGAAGACGACAAGTGGTGACAGCAGTAATCCTTTTTAGTTTGGTGCAAATAACGGTTTTCACACATCCAATGCACCATCTATTTTTTCTTCAGTTGCCCAAAGTTTTAACCCACAGAGTCCACCTCTATTTTCAATGAATCAACAATCAGATCCCACAAGTCTATGGTAGACACTTCTTTGCCACAAATGTGTTCTAAGGAAGGAATGGGAAAGGATCCCATTAGTACCTGATTGCTGGAAGGTTCCTACCAGAACCAACGCTACATCCTGCAAAGGCGATGCATTGCCTTTACACAGTCACTCAATGTGGATGGCTTGTACTGTATATATAATGGACAAGTGTGGGTTTCAGCTTCCAATTGACAACGAGATGTGCAAGTTAGCTTGTAAGACGTTTCACTACGCAACTGTTATAGAGACCGAACAACAACACGGTTATTCCACCTACCCAAGGCTACTTTGTTGGATGTAGTATAACCCAAGAAAATAGTCGATGCAGTGATGGAGGGTAAGAGAGTAGATTGTACTCCAGTAGTGATTCCACCTACCCTGATTATGTTTTAGCAGTAGTTCCAATTTGATTTTGATTCTGCAGTATGGTCATGTTAGTTCCAGTACCAGAAAACGTAGTTTGTTAATTAACTGCATTATTCATCAGGTCTTTGAAGGAACTTCTGGAATAGACAACAAATACACAACCGTGCAGTTTACAGGCAAGGTACTTCATCTTGTGACTTCAGTTTTTTTATTTACTTATCATTGAAGTGTTTAGTAGGCAAAAACACTTTGGGCTAGATCATTTCAATTTGGGAATCTACCAGGTTAAATTTAACAATTCACATGTTTTCTGTAGTACCCTGTTTATTGAGAAATTCTGTTTTGCACAAATTTGTGGTCTCAATATTATTATTCAGGTATACAAGTAGGAGCACATACTTGATAAGTTTTTGTAGTATCTGCTTTATAGCAGAGCTTCTATCACTAATCTATTTGTTTTCTCATATCTGCTTTTGTATGTTTGTTTATGGTGATGACTTGGAAGAAGTCAGTGAGTACTACCAAAATACTGTAGCTATAGAGAACCAAATTTAAAGGATGTTGCTGGAGACTAAGAAGATATAGAGAACCAAATGCAATTATTTGGAAACATTATTACTTTTAAAACTGATATATTATACATTGCTTGAGCAACACGAGCATCATTATGTCGTTCCTACCGCAATTTCCTCGACGGCACGATCATCATTATGCAAATGACATAGGCTTGTATAGATCAATAACCATGCTAACAGTGATGAAGAAAGATGAATGAAGACTAATGATGGGAACTGATTTATTAGCTCATAGAAAGGTCACATAGGTTTATACAAAGTGATCACCATTGAGACCGAACACACGACTAATACAAATAGAGCACAAATCATTACTACTAAGGTTCATCTAAAACATAACTAACAAAGTTTCTACTATAACAAGCTAGAACACGACTCAATCAGATATCACAGTTGGGAGATGTGCCCGTCTGTTCTCAAGTAATCTGTCGACGATACGACTCCTTGGATTTTGAATCAACGAACGTCGAATAGCTGCAATTTAGAACATAATTTGTAAGAACATGATTATTTTAAATTATTATCATTTTAATTTTAGCTATAGTTATAACTATATTATAAGAACCACTCACTCTTCAAATGGTATGTAGTGTGATGATCTGGGTTGAAATGAACGGTACTGTAATCCGAGGTTTCCAAGCATCCTATTGTTACAATATATAATTAATAAGCATAAGAATTGAGTTCATATTGAAAGATTTTAGGTACAAGAGAAATTACCGTGTGTATGGTTAAGACGCAGCATAGTTCCAATAATTATGTTATTGTCAACTCTAGCTAACGACCATCGTAGAGCATTTCTTTGCAAGAGGTCAGTCCATATCCCCACGACGATTAGATCCCACCTATAAAAACATTAATTGTGTCTAAATAAGACCTAACAATTACTTAATGGTTTAAAACAATAATGTAGCTATAAATGAGTGTCACCTGGAATCCATTAGTACAGCCTCTCTATACGGCCTTCCACCGATATGCTTTAATGGCTCTAAATGAAGAACTATGCCAATAATGTCTGAGCAATTCACATGTGATTAGTTATCTTTGAATAACTTATACATCAGCCATTAGTATTATATATAAACCATATGGAAGCAAGGATCATTACCTACGAACGACTTATGTGGTTGTTCATAAACCTCATGGAATGGCATAAGAAACTTTGGAAATGGAGGAAATTGGATTGGCTTGATGAATGGCTCCACAATAGTATGTGTTATCAGTCCGATCTCTAGCCCATGTCCAATATTTCGAAATTGAAACGCCTCCCTATTTAGACAGAACCCCACTCTATACAATGTATATGTGCATCCTTGTGTGAGTAAGGCATCGAACCGTGGAACATTATTGCGGCTTGAAATTGCTTCCATTTTGGATCCCTAGATATATGTGAATACAGGTCGTATGAGGCAAAGAATTTTATTATAACAACATGACTATATTGACTCTATGTTAAAGCTTGAAGTAACTCACTGTGATATCCTGTAGGATGAAGTGTTGACTATCATGACGCCTAGGGAACTTAACAACTACCCTCGCAAAGATACTCTTTACTTGTGGTAAGTTATTGACATCTTGAATATCATCAAATAATACGAAACTATATAAAACACAAACTTTAGCTTAAGTTCTGCATTCATATATAAGTGTGACAAGTGAACTATATACTTACGGAGGAAAGGGACAAATGGCTGGAACTGTCCTATGTTGGTTTAGTCTATCTGATCGCGCCATTGATCTTGTAGGACCAATCATGGCAATATTGCAAAGAAAACATCATTAAAAGGATTAAATGACAAAGTCCCTCTGTCAAACAAATAGATTTATTTTACATCATAATGAAATGACAAGAGTTTATTTTGTAGAAAGTTTAGACGCTATCTACGTCTTTATTCTTTAAGAAACCTAGCAGCAAATGGAAGATGTTTCATATAACAATATTTAAAGTTAAATCATAAAATGTAACATAATTTGTCCAATTGTATTTAACTTTGGTTTATGGTTCTTGCCACAGAGTACAGGTACTGATTCCTTTTAGCTTAATAACGATCAGTTTGCTGATTTGCCATGTTAATTTGTTTTGTGTGAAGTCAAGGAGTTGTATTCAAGATCATGGCTGGATGTAACAAGCAAATGAAGCAATGATTGACATATTACAATTCTGGATGGTGACTTAAAAGCATACAGAAAGTATTAGTAGAGATCATTGTGTTGAACTGTAGACCGAGAAAGAAGACTGAAGAGAAGCGAAGACGAATGAAGAAAAGAAGATGAGAGAGAAAAGTTTGGGCAGGTGCAAGTGCACCGTACAGAAAGCATACTACCAGCTAATCCTTTCAACTATCATTTTAGCATCAACCTCTATATACCGGAAGCATGCGTGTATATAAACTGTATACCCCCAATAAATACCCCCAATACACACAAGTATGTCATGTTCATTAATCGCTATAAACATGGTCTTTATGAAAAACTAAGTTCACACAGTTTGGCTTATATATGCATAGGAATAAATCAGAACAGCTAAACATATTATGAATACTGGTCATGTAACCGAAACTGTTCAAACTGTAATAGTAGAACAAGTCATTCAAACATTCAATATAGAAGAAATTACTGTTATAAACGTGGTTGTCCTTGTATCTGATAGCCTTAGGAGTTATATATGGTGTGTGGTTCCGTACTTTGGTCTTAGTTACCTGCTCCATTTATAATACTTCTTTATCATGCTTTGTGGCTGAATATTTGGGCTCTGCTTTATTTGTTTTTTGGTTGCAGTGTTTTTTAGTTATTTTCTGTGTATGGAAGTGAAAGGGTTTGAACCTACTCAACTTTGAGCAAACCTTTGTTCAGATCTTATTATCTTAGTTTTACCTATGATCTCCAGTTGTTATAGTTCTTGGCTGCTGACAGGGAGCTTTAGCTTTCTGTGTACCAGCTGCTCTCATTCAAGCTTTTACATCTGAGTTGATAAATCATCTACCTAGAGATATATGCACCATTATAATTCATATTTTAAGATTCTGTAGCCTTCAAAGTGCTTAACATTGGATAGCTCCTACTTAAATTATATTAAACTAAAATTCAGGAGCCATTTGCAAAGCTGGTTACTTTAGTGCAAGTATTATTTGATTTTTTTTACACATCAGAAAAAGCCTTTTGTAATTCAATCTATAGTTACATTACAGAATTACATTTGAGAGGAATTAGCTAAGAGGTTGCTGCCTTTTGATGTGACATAATTTTTTGGGACACTGTGTCTTGAAAGCAGACTTTCCCAAAGGCAAAAAAGAACTTGTAGTGTCATTGTTTCAGGTGCATTTTCATCTCATTTTTCAGTGCTTGTCGGTTGAAACCATCTAAGATAGTAATTATATTTTCCCCTAACTTATTGTTATCATCAGAGTGGTTTTGATGTTGTTCAATGATGCATAAAAGTTGAGCTTCCTTGACATCAAGAATTCCACTGGTATTCAAGGATAAAGAATTGACATGAGCATTGAGCACTGCAATCTCTTGCATGTGGTGAAGTTCGGGGTTCTCCAAAAGGTGTGATCCTTATTTTTCGCCTCATCATCATTTTGGGTTTTCAGTATGCAGCTTCTTTAATTGTAACCTGTGTTTTTAGATACCAAAAGGGAGGGGTGTAGAAGATAAGGATGAATTCGTATTTAATGAAAATTTTAGTGCTCCACTCTGTCGCATGAAGGTAATATATGTACTAATAATGTACACATACACTTTGGATTTGATATGGTCATTAGGCTTGAACTGTTGTTGTGCACTTTTGAGTAAATGCAATTCAAATGAAGGAGATAGTAGAAGAAAACACGAGCGTCATTGAGATAGCGTTCCAAGCTCGGCAATATCAGGTGCTTTAGTTTTATATACTAACAAGTGAACTATCTATCAGTTTAGTTGCAGAATGGCAACAAGTTCTTTTGCGTATTTTTTTATTATTTTTGCAATGAATTATCGTGGTGACTTGTTGTACATAGTTCGCTTGAAGAACGTGTCCTTTGTTCCCCTTCCATATGTTTGTTCGACATTAGTTCATTCTATTTGAGTCAGTCTATCTATAATAATATTGCATATTTATATCGTCAATATAATATTAATGTTATGGTGATATTTTACCATACGGACTTCTGTAGTTTGCTTTGTCCATTAGCCAAACAACAAATATTATCATTTTTCAACTTATCTTCATTCTTACATTCCATGTCTACACTTGCTTAAAGGCGCCCTAATCAATTCAGTGAATGTGTTATCTACCATTCTACCTTAACTTAGCAACAATTGGTGGCAGTAGGGTCATTGTATTCCTTATCTTAATTTTGTTCCAGTGTCCGAAGGGACTATCAGAGGGAGTAGTATATAATCAGCAATTTGGTTGAGGGGTGCCCAAGATTTACTGTTTGAGTTTAATACATGTTTTTTTATTGAGTTATGTCAACTAAAAAAACTCTATATATATGTACTTCTCTCTGTCTGAAGTAATCAAGTAAATAATATTATCTATTTTGCAACGATGCTCGATACCTTTTATTTTGTCTCTGTATCACCTATACTTTCATTGAACCGTATGACAATGCCTTAATTTTTTTCTTTGATGTATGATTGTGCAGTATGGCCGTATTTTGGATATTGACTTGAAAATATCTCCAAGACCTCCTGGATATGCAGTCGTTGAGGTGAGGCTATTTTGCTATTGTCTAATTGAAAGCTCTCTTGTGAGTTTTGGTGTTTGGATGACAACTCAATTAAAGGACTAACAAGTGTACTAAGTGTTGAACAGGTGCTTAAGGTAAAGCCTACAGGGTTCAACACAAGAGAACAAATGTGATGGTCCAAGAACTGGATTATGGATACATGATGGACATCACAAGTAAGATGGACAATGCATAAAGTGAGACTCGGGTGCGTAGCTCGGAGACAACTGATCAAGCCAAGGACGGAGGCAAGAAGAGCTTCGAGGTACCAAGTGCACGGGAGAAGGTCAAGGAGACTGAGGAACCCAAGGCCAAGGGTGAAGAAGAAAGCTTGCAAAGTCAAGGGTGATCGAGTTGAGAACAGCTACGGCACATCAAGGATCACTATATAAGGACGTGACTTACAACCAATGAGGTAACAGCTACAGTTATGTGGTGTAAGTCATAAGGCTCAAGATCAAGCTCTAAGAAGGAGATCAAGGTCACTAGAAGGAGAACAAGTGTCAAAACCAGAATTGGAAGCAGCCCAAAAGAGCTAAGTTCACCTTGATCTTTAGTTTGGTTTGTTCCTAGGTTTGGAGATGTTCTATGTGATCTTTGCAGGATGTTGGAGCCAAGAAATGTCAATCTAGATCAAGTCAAGCAGACTTGATGATTTATGAGTCCAACATCAAAACTCATGCATGTGAAATGCTAGATGTAATAATTAAGAGAAGGTATGTTTCTGGACTTAGTACATTGGTTTGTGTACTAATATATTTGTCTAAGTGTTAGAAACAGAAAGAAGAAGAAGAAAGAAGAGGAGAAAATGACTTGGCGGTGTGCTGCCGAGACCCAGCTCGGTCTGGAGCACCGGACTGTCCGGTGTGCACCGGACAGTGTCCGGTGCGCCAGGCCGACTCGGCGCGAACTGGCCGCTCTCGGGAAATTGGCCGACGGCGTACGGCTAAAATTCACCGGACTGTCCGGTGTGCACCGGACTGTCCGGTGAGCCAACGGTCGGCCAGGGCCAACGGTCGGCCGCGCAATCCGCGCGAGACACGTGTCCGAGCCAACGGTCGGAAGACGGCACCGGACTGTCCGGTGTGCACCGGACTGTCCGGTGCGCCAACGGCTCGCAGATCTCCAACGGGCTGCAACGGTCGGCAGCGCCGGATAAGGAAACAAATCGGGCACCGGACAGTGTCCGGTGTGCACCGGACTGTCCGGTGCCCCCGACGACAGAAGGCAAGATTGGCCTTCCAGAATTGCCTCCAACGGCTCCTAGGCCCCTTGTGCCTATAAAAGGGACCCCTAGGCGCCTCAAGCAAAATAGAAGTGCAGCCAACAAGTGTAGACATCACTCGGATCAATTCTCGCTCTCTCTCTTGTGTGTAACTCTATAGTTTATGTAGAAGGCACATCTATAAGCCTTAAGAGAGAGGAGAAGTGCTGCTTAGAGCTAGAGCAAGGTCTTGAGCGTACCGTTACTCTGCCGGGGTGCTGCCAAGAAGTTTGTAAGCAGCCGCGGTTCTGTTGTAACCCCACTCAATAGTGAAAGGCTCTATCTGTCATACTGACAGATCTGAGCAAACGGAGGAAGGAGTTGAAATAGACTCCAAGCCCAGGTGTGGCTAACTCCAACGAGGACTAGGCAAGCATTTCAGGCTTGGCCGAACCTCGGGATAAATCCTTGCGTCTGTGTGCTCTGTTCTGTATTGTACTCTGACTCTCTGTCTTACTCGCTTATATATCTGCACTTCACTACTTACTTGTGGTACTAGCTTTCCTTGAAGTGCAGGATATTCGTAAGACAGGAACTTCAATTCCACTGCAACCTACTCGAAGGGTTCTTCACTCCACTGCGATCCTGTCTTCGAGTAGAGTAAGATTTAAGTTTTAAAGTGATAATTTTTATTCGCCTATTCACCCCCCCCCCTCTAGGCGACATCTAGATCCTGTTCCCGGGCCAAAGGGAACTTTCAATTGGTATCAGAGCTAGGCCTCTCCAGTGTGGGCTTAGCCGTCCGGAGATGACGATGTCGTCACAAGAGGTAACCGTTGAACTTCTTCTAGGCGATGGTTCTAATTATAAATCCTGGTCTGTCTCTATTTATAATGCTTTCATGAATGTTGACCCTGATTTGAGACAGATCTTTAGTAGAAGTATTTTTCCCTCTGATTTTAGTAAAAATCTTTCTAATGAAGAACTAAGATGTTTATCTCTAAATCACCATGCTTGCAACATCTTAGTTGACTCTCTTTCAAGAGGTGCGTATTTTTCCATCATGAGTAGTGATACTGATTTATTTGCTGATGCTCATGATTTATGGAATAGAATTAAAGTAAAATATTTTGTGGCAAATTGTGTTGCTTCTACTCCCTATATTGCCTGTGATACTAACTCATCAAAGGGAGATGAAAAGCATTGGACACCAAACGATGAATCCACCTCATCAACAGGTTTGTCTTCCACTAGTAATAAATATCTTATTGCTAACAATGATGGTGGAGACGAAAGCGATGATGAGGAAGAATATGAGGATGAGGAATCCACATCATCACAAGGTACATTTTCCTGTTTTGCTTCCACTGATAATAATGACAGGGAAAATGAGACCGACGATGTGGAAGAAGAGGAGATTCGCCAGTTCTATATCCATCTCAACAAAGAGGACAAAGCAATCTTGGTTAAGTTATTGAGAAGGAACAAGGAACAAGGCGAGACGCTTCTCAGGCTAGAAGAGACTCTCATCAAAACAAACAACAGCCTGGAGAAGATGACCAAAGAACATGAGGAGCTAAAATGCTCTCATGATATCCTGGTCCAACGGTATGATTCAATATTGATTGAGCAAAGTAGTAATGATGATGCTTTATCTTGTGCTGCTCAACTTAGAATGAAAAATGCCATGCTTGAGAGGCAAGTAGAATTGCTAAGTCATGATAAATTAGCTCTCACCAAAAAATATGATTCATTATCTTATTCTCATGATAATCTCTTGGACAGACATATCATGCTTAATGTTGCTCATGAGGTTATAATTGCAAACTTAAATTCATGTGAACCTCATTCTCGCACGTGTGCACATTTGAATTGTATATCACCATGTGCTAACCCCTGTTGCTCGAAAGAAAGCCAATCATTGATTGAGCAACAAGTTTTAGGGTCACAAAAGAAATTGAGTGGGAACAAGAAGCAAATACAACTAAGGAGAAGACGCATTGCTCAACTCTCTCAAGATATCCACGGGCGCGTGGTGAAGAAGCTTGAGAAAGGAAGAACTGCAGCAAGCATCGAACTCCATAAGAAGGATGTTCCTAAAGCTATAAATGAAGAAATCGACATGAACAAGGAAAAAGGTAAAAATTCAATTAGTCATGTTGTTTGCACTGATCATCTCTCCATGTCATTAAAGCACAAAAAGGGAAGAGGAAAAAGGAGGTGCTTCAAGTGCAAGAAGTTAGGCCACCTCATCACGTCTTGTCCGTACAAAGACAAGAATGAAGGGACAAGGAGTTGTTTTGGATGCAACAATAAGGACCACATGATCACTTCATGTCCGGTCATGAAGAATCAAGAATGGGCATCCTCCAAGGTGACCCTCACCAAGGAAAATGACAAACAGCAAGCGTCATGTCAGGTTGAGCGACGCTTCTGCTACAAGTGTGGTGAGCAGGGTCATCTATCCAAGGTATGTAATAAAGGTGAGGCTCCTAAACAAGTAAAGTTGTCTCAATCTCATTTGCTTAGGAGACCCAATTCATATACTTGTGCTAGATATGCAGCAAGATCACCTAGAACTAGCACAAAGACTATTTGGGTGCCAAAGGCACTTTTAGTTGATCGTTATGGACCCATTACGAGGTGGGTACCAAATTGTGCTAACTAGACCATGCAGGTGCCATGAGATGGACTGGAGACCATGGGAGAGCTTAAGACGGTTATCTAAAAACTCTATGCTTAAGCTGTCAATTGTTTTGGTGTTTATTGACCCAAGGTTGAATTATTATGAGACACTAATCCCATGTTCATCTCAAGTAAAAGTGGAATAGGTCCTTGATCATTATTGGTGAATCAAGCAAAGGACCTCGATTGCGCATCTGTCTCTTCAAAGGACGGTACCTGTGTTTCTTAAGTGCATTATCATTATTGCTCTTAAATTTAAGTGTCGTGCTTAGAGTAGTTATGCTTTATGATTGCCTGTGTTAAATGGATCATAATAATGTTTGCCTAATCATGACTAGTGCACAACGATTAACCCTCTTGGTGTATATGGATAAACATGTAACTTTGTGTAAGTCATGCTATGTGCAAATATGACATATTGTTTAGTCCATGTTCACATGATTACCCTAGTTTGGTATTGTGTGAATTTCAAATCCATGTCGTGCCCTTTTGAGCTGTGAGATGCGTAAGCAAAAGGAGCTCTGAATTGGTGATAACAAGTGCTCTCATAAAGGCAAAGGTATGGAAAATGAAACTGTGCAATTGTATTGAATATCTTGAAGTTCCTTTAATTGCGATCATAGCTATGTTCTTGTCTTTCAATCGGTAATATCTTGGTTTAGGTGATTTATGCTTTTAAAATGTTGTTTCTTTTGGTGCATCTAAGAAATCTTCTTAATTATGGCATGCTTAGACATTACGCTTTATATGCATGATTGTGTTGTTCTTCAATTGGTACATGTGGTACAATGTTTGTCATGCATGTAGCATGTTTAGATTGCCATGTATGTGGTACAATAATTGGCATGCATTGCTGTATTAAGTCAATCTTTCATGTGGTACTCAATTGGTATCTCTTTGTGATAAAATTAAGAGTATGCCTTGACCAAGATATGGTGTAATCCCCTCTAGTTCTGAGGAAGCTAGAATGTGCAAAGTGCAAGTTATTCAAATACTTGATACACAAGTTTAGGGGGAGCACACATAACTTGTGTCTTTTGAGACTAATTGTTTCTTGAGTGATCTTGTGTAGTCTCAAGGTGGAAAAGAGAAGATGAGCAAGAAATGGAGCAATCAGGACTTGGGTACCTCCGTAAGTCAAGCGATTGGTATCTTAAGTCGTGAGTAAATGCGTATTTTTAAGATTGCTCATGCTCTACAATATTTGGTGATATTAGATGCTTATCTTTGAATATCATGGAGCTACGATAATAAATGATCTTGAAATTGGTATTCTTCAATTAGTAGCCATGGTAGTTTGCTTTAAGTGACATCTTGTGATTAGAATAGAAGTTTCTTCTTGTGCCCAATACTATAACTTGTTCTAAGTTTGGTGTCTTAGCAACAAGAAAAGGTCAGGATAAAGAATCTGGCACAAGTGTGAAGAAGCTCTCAAGAGATTAAATACTTTCAAGATGGGAAGTACACTACAACATGGTAAAGGTACAAAAGGAAGTAGTAATCTTTTTGCATATTTGTATCTTGCTTAAATGTTGGTAGTGCATATGCTCAATAAGTAAGGGGGAGTATTGATCATGTGTCTCTCCTCCTTAACACCCTGTTGTCCCGTGACATCATCCTATGTTCTTGCTTGAATATGGTTTTGGTGGTTGATGTCAAAGGGGGAGAATTTGTGCATTAAAGCTTATCTCAACATTAGAGGAAAGCTTATCCTAAGGGGTGATGTGTTAGTTTGAGCTTTGCTAGTGTGTTATTCATATGCTTCCTGCAGTATTATATGTGTTGCATCATATGGACTAATGCTTACGTTGCTATGAATTAATTGGCATCTATTGTGACAGTCATGTGGATAATGATGCATATGGTTAATGGTGTTTTAAGATTGCTTTAAATCGGTATCTTAGTTTAAATTAGTATCTTAATGGTGAATAGTGGTAGGTTGATATTCCTATGATATATCCACTAATTTGAATGGTGTTTAACTCTGATTATGTGCATTTGTGTGTTTAATTATGTGCATTTGTGTGTTATAGTATCATGGTTTGATTCTTGTCACAATGCATCCTAAAAAGTACTGAGGTGTAGAAATGTTTCGAATTGCCTAAGTATGTGCAAATTGGCGTCTGAGGCCAAAATTATGTTTTTAAGGTAAGCACATATTTAGGGGGAGCATTCTATAAACTTAGAATTCAAAATTTGTGCTTCAAATCTTATTCTCATGTAAGCTTTAATTGTGTTGCCATCAATCACCAAAAAGGGGGAGATTGAAAGCTCTCTTGTGAGTTTTGGTGTTTGGATGACAACTCAATTAAAGGACTAACAAGTGTACTAAGTGTTGAACAGGTGCTTAAGGTAAAGCCTACAGGGTTCAACACAAGAGAACAAATGTGATGGTCCAAGAACTGGATTATGGATACATGATGGACATCACAAGTAAGATGGACAATGCATAAAGTGAGACTCGGGTGCGTAGCTCGGAGACAACTGATCAAGCCAAGGACGGAGGCAAGAAGAGCTTCGAGGTACCAAGTGCACGGGAGAAGGTCAAGGAGACTGAGGAACCCAAGGCCAAGGGTGAAGAAGAAAGCTTGCAAAGTCAAGGGTGATCGAGTTGAGAACAGCTACGGCACATCAAGGATCACTATATAAGGACGTGACTTACAACCAATGAGGTAACAGCTACAGTTATGTGGTGTAAGTCATAAGGCTCAAGATCAAGCTCTAAGAAGGAGATCAAGGTCACTAGAAGGAGAACAAGTGTCAAAACCAGAATTGGAAGCAGCCCAAAAGAGCTAAGTTCACCTTGATCTTTAGTTTGGTTTGTTCCTAGGTTTGGAGATGTTCTATGTGATCTTTGCAGGATGTTGGAGCCAAGAAATGTCAATCTAGATCAAGTCAAGCAGACTTGATGATTTATGAGTCCAACATCAAAACTCATGCATGTGAAATGCTAGATGTAATAATTAAGAGAAGGTATGTTTCTGGACTTAGTACATTGGTTTGTGTACTAATATATTTGTCTAAGTGTTAGAAACAGAAAGAAGAAGAAGAAAGAAGAGGAGAAAATGACTTGGCGGTGTGCTGCCGAGACCCAGCTCGGTCTGGAGCACCGGACTGTCCGGTGTGCACCGGACAGTGTCCGGTGCGCCAGGCCGACTCGGCGCGAACTGGCCGCTCTCGGGAAATTGGCCGACGGCGTACGGCTAAAATTCACCGGACTGTCCGGTGTGCACCGGACTGTCCGGTGAGCCAACGGTCGGCCAGGGCCAACGGTCGGCCGCGCAATCCGCGCGAGACACGTGTCCGAGCCAACGGTCGGAAGACGGCACCGGACTGTCCGGTGTGCACCGGACTGTCCGGTGCGCCAACGGCTCGCAGATCTCCAACGGGCTGCAACGGTCGGCAGCGCCGGATAAGGAAACAAATCGGGCACCGGACAGTGTCCGGTGTGCACCGGACTGTCCGGTGCCCCCGACGACAGAAGGCAAGATTGGCCTTCCAGAATTGCCTCCAACGGCTCCTAGGCCCCTTGTGCCTATAAAAGGGACCCCTAGGCGCCTCAAGCAAAATAGAAGTGCAGCCAACAAGTGTAGACATCACTCGGATCAATTCTCGCTCTCTCTCTTGTGTGTAACTCTATAGTTTATGTAGAAGGCACATCTATAAGCCTTAAGAGAGAGGAGAAGTGCTGCTTAGAGCTAGAGCAAGGTCTTGAGCGTACCGTTACTCTGCCGGGGTGCTGCCAAGAAGTTTGTAAGCAGCCGCGGTTCTGTTGTAACCCCACTCAATAGTGAAAGGCTCTATCTGTCATACTGACAGATCTGAGCAAACGGAGGAAGGAGTTGAAATAGACTCCAAGCCCAGGTGTGGCTAACTCCAACGAGGACTAGGCAAGCATTTCAGGCTTGGCCGAACCTCGGGATAAATCCTTGCGTCTGTGTGCTCTGTTCTGTATTGTACTCTGACTCTCTGTCTTACTCGCTTATATATCTGCACTTCACTACTTACTTGTGGTACTAGCTTTCCTTGAAGTGCAGGATATTCGTAAGACAGGAACTTCAATTCCACTGCAACCTACTCGAAGGGTTCTTCACTCCACTGCGATCCTGTCTTCGAGTAGAGTAAGATTTAAGTTTTAAAGTGATAATTTTTATTCGCCTATTCACCCCCCCCCCTCTAGGCGACATCTAGATCCTGTTCCCGGGCCAAAGGGAACTTTCACTAATTCTGCAAGTGCAGGTGCAAGTGCACCGTACAGAAATCATACTACCAGCTAATCCTTTCAACTATCATTTTAGCATCAACCTCTATATACCGGAAGCATGCGTGTATATAAACTGTATACCCCCAATAAATACCCCCAATACACACAAGTATGTCATGTCCATTAATCGCTATAAACATGGTCTTTATGAAAAACTAAGTTCACACAGTTTGGCTTATATATGCAAAGGAATAAATCAGAACAGCTAAACATATTATGAATACTGGTCATGTAACCGAAACTGTTCAAACTGTAATAGTAGAACAAGTCATTCAAACATTCAATATAGAAGAAATAGTCAGGGCACTAACCAAAGTTGTGTTGGACAATACAGAGCTGCAAAGATGGGTGCTGAAATTGAGGCGAACACAACTCCAAATTTCCCTGGGTAGTCAAAACAACCCATGATTATTATAGAAAACATAAGTATTCACATTCGAAGATATAAAATAGCAAAAGATTTTGCACAGTAAAAATAAACTGGTATTCGCTACCAGAAGTTTCATAGGAATGCCAAACTACAATGACAGAACTGAAATACAATGATGACACTTGTATGGGATCAGCAATAAAATATTACTCTGTAATTTTCCCAAGTTCAAAGCTAGACATAATTCATGGAAAGACAGTAAACTGTAAGCAACACGAGGTTGTAAAAGACAAATACTCCATACTTGTGGGCACAAGAAGCAAAGGCAACCCTGATGCTTGAGAGTCTGCACTGCTTGGGGTTAACCCTGAGAAAATAAAATGGCAAGTAGAGAAGCAAAGGTTAACTCTAAGAAAACACAATGGTAAGCCCCTCCTAGAAACACGCCACAATTGTTACAACATTGCAGTAGACCTATGTGGAAAAACAAATCTACTGAATAGAGATACTTGAAAAACAAATCCGTTTTAGTTGCTTGTGAATTGGCACATTCTAATCTATATATCTTCTGCAGTTAGTGATAGGAAGCAAAACACTATTTACAGGTCTGAGAATAAGATTAAAGAAAGAGAGGGATTTTACTATTGAGAGTTTTAAAGCACAAATCTGATTTTACCCATTTGTAGCAGTGTTAATCATTTAAAACAAATCATGTATGAATGTGGCATACATGATATGTCGCCACTTGAATTGTTCTTAAAAATAATATACTTGACAGTGTACCCTCTGAAATATAGATCAACCAGGAAATACATTTGATAGCAACACATTTTATCAACCAGCCATATAGGAAATCACAGCAACATGTACCTTACATTGCAGATTGTCAACTTAGACTCACATAATGATGTTTGAACATTAGTAGAATATTTGTGAACTTGACTAATCTATGAATGCATGTGCAAAATATATTTGTAATCTGTTTGGCTCTGGCACTGAAAATGTCAGATTAGTCAGCACCTGAAGTTGTCTAACACGAATAGCCATTTTTTCAGATAGATGATAGTGTTTGTAGGACTGAATTACTGAAAAGGATGTACCAAGTACCAATCACCATAAAATGCTACCACAAGCACAAAAATCAAGGTTATGAACATCTACTCAACAGTATAATCCACATGGTGGCTTTGGAATTACTTAGCACTGGAGGAACATCTCATGTAGCCATGTTCCCCTGGAAGTAACTGAACTGTGCGTTGTTAAATGCCTGTGCAAAGGTTCAGATGTTGACACATTCCTTTTTGGCTACCATGGTAGTTATGCCACTCCTCAGAGGCAACCAAATGGACATAGATTTCAAAAGGCCAGAACTACCAGAATTCTGAAGTTTTGACATATAGATAGTTATGCCTGGATTTCTTGACCTGTCTAATACTCTCAGATAATGCTGCCCACAAGGCCAGAACTACCAGAATTCTGAAGTTTTGACATAGATTTGGCGAAATCCAGAGATTAGCTCAGCTATGAACATTGTTTTAGTTTTTGAATTTGGTGTGTGTTGGTGCAACTCATCCTACTGATTCTATGTTCTAATGACCATTAGACAGGTCAAGAAACATAGCACGAAAGAACGAAGAAGGATTTGAGATGGCAACCACCAGTGACATATAAGTCAGCTCTTTTTTAACAGTGCCAGAAATTGTACAGCCCCGAATCAGAAGTAGAGCAACCAAATCAATCTCTAATGCTCATGCACACTATTACTATTTGGCTCAACAAGCTCTTAGTAACAGATTTCAAAAACTCTGGGCTCTATACAGATTTCAAAAACTTATGGATGAGTGGCACACAAACCGACACTCATCCATAAGTAACAAAAATTCATGTCAAATTAACAGAGCATGCACCAATTCGACTCATGCTGCACTCAAAGTTTGTTTACAAACAACATGTGACAATGAAATTAAACACTCCAGTGGTCTGTTGCACTACGAATTCAACAAAATAGATGATACATGAACGCAGGTGGTAGAAAGGGACATCGGAGGACTTACCGGACCTGGCAATGCGTCGAGGAGGGGATGCGTGCTCGAGCTCGCACACAGAGCTCACACACGTGCTTGAACAAAACAGAGTATGCGCAGGCTCCCCATTTATCTTCATCGGATACATGCTGACCCAGGCGAAGTGGAGGTCGTGCAGAGAAGGAAGCGTGTGGGAGTGGAGGTCGTGGGCCGGAATAGGTCGTGGGGAGAGCGGTTACGGACACGCGCTGAGCAGAGCAGCAAGCGTCGCGCGGTTGAGGAATAACCCACCGGCGAGCGAGTGAGGAGCTCGCACAGCAAGGACACGGCGAGCAGTAATGGCGGCGAGGAGGGGGCGCCAGTGGTAGAGGAGAGGAGGAGGTGCGCGACCGCCTGCGGGATGAGGAGCGACCGACGGCCGACGACGGATGAGGAGCCGCCGCGCGAGAGCTGCCGCGCGACCGACGGAGAGGCTGCGGGCGCGCCGGCGCGGGCATCTCTAGGGTTTTTCCTTAGATGGGCCGTTTACGATTGAATTGATAGATGGGCCTTATACAAGCCAGCCAAATAAATTCCATGTTTTCTACCGCGGCGCAAATAAATGGTACCATATCGCCTAGCCAAAGAGTGCAGTAGCAACTTATAAACGTGGCTGCTATAGAGAAAGCAATCAGCTCTTGTAATCAGTTAGTGGTATATTGTGAACATGTATTGAATTTTTGTGCGCGCGGATGGACGATCCAGATTGAACAACAGCGATGCGGATGGACGATCCAGATTGAACAACAGCGATGGACGATCCAGATTGAGCGAAGGCAAAACGGCAGGCTACCCTTAGAGCCTTAATAAGTAGTAGAGATATGGTACAAGTCACAGGGTTTGATTTGAGTTTGCTTCAAAAGGTGAGACAAAGATGTTTGTGATCCTTATGAAGCAATGCCATGGAGAAATCACACATGAGACACCAGTGACTCAAGGAGTTTTCTTAATTAATTTTATTTAACTTGAGTATAGGAATCGTCGTACTATAAAGGGGGATCCAAAAAGAAGGTTGGTGTTTGCCAAAGCTCAAACCTCTCTATTTAAAAGCTATTTTTGAAAAGCAAAAATCTCTTTAACGTTCTATGGTTGACCGTGGTTAGGGTTGAGAAACCTAGAGTGTTCTTGCTGAAAAGCAGCTGAACTTGTTCAGCTGCAGCTGAGCTTTTCAGCTGAGCTGGACTTCAGCTGAGCTGAGCTCCTTCAGCTGCAGCTGAGCTTTTCAGCTGAGCTGGACTTCAGTTGAGCTGAGCTTCTTCAGCTACAGCTGAGCTTTTCAGCTGAGCTGAGCTTTTCAGCTGGGCTGAACTTCAGCTGAACTCAACTTCAGCTGTGAACCTCTTTGACCATACACCAGCTGAACTTACCTCCGGGCAGTTGAGCTGGGGTTTTCTCTCCTAAACTCACTGGTCAAGACCAGTTGAACTGGTCCTGAGGGGCAGTTCAGCTGGTCTCTGACCCCTCTGACCTCTGTTCTGCAGTCTGCCAGTCAGACTGGCAAACAGGTCGCCAGAGCTGTCAGGGGCGGTTCAACCGCCCCCCCTGGGCGGTTCAACCGGTCTTGGTCAACTTGACCAGTCTGCTGGTCAGTCTGCGCGTCAGTCTGCCAGTCAGACTGGCAGACAGGCTGTCAGGCCTGCCAGGGGAGGCTCAACCGCCCTAGGGGGAGGTTCAACCGCCCTCAGGCAGAAAAATCTGCCCAACGGCTAGTTTTGAGCTCCACCTATATATACTACCTCGTACCTCTCTCCCCACAGCCAAGAGCACGATTTGAACTCCATTTCTAACCCAAGAAACACCTCCCTCTCTCTCACACACATCTCTTGCCTCTCCCATTTCAAATCTTTGGAGAGAAATCTTTGAGTGAGCTTGAGAGCTGCGATTTTGTGCTTCATCTCTAAATCTCTCTTGCTCTTCTTCTTCATTCGAGCTTTGGTACTACATCGAGTTCTTTGTGGATTCATTACTCTTGGAGCTTCTAGCTCCTAGACGACTAGGTGTCGCTTGTGAGTCTCCAAATCTTGTGGAAGACCACAAGAAAGTTTGTATTACCCGCTCGTTTGAGCAAAGATTAGTGTGTGAGCTTGACCTTTGTGGTCGGCAAAGGGAGGATTAGGGTTGAAAGAGACCCGGCTCTTTGTGGGCGCCTCAACGAGGAAGTAGGGCACCTTGGTGGTGTGACCGAACCTCGGGATAAATCTTGTGGCTCTTGTGTTCTTGCTCATTGTGTTTGTTTGTGTTCTTCGTTCTCTCACCATTGCGTGGAAGATTTGTTTATGTCTTTTTGGTGTGTGGGTTTTGAGAAGTGCCCTTCTCAGATCTACTACTTTGAACCCTGTGGATCATTTAGAACATCTCATTTCCAAAGTTAACTGGGTGAATTTCGAGATCAATTCAGTTTTACCCAGTTTGCTTCTAGTTTTTGTAGAAAAAGTTTTAACTTGCCTATTCACCCCCCCTCTAGGCAACTTTCAGTCTTCCATGGCCGAGGCCGAGCCCGAGCCCCTGGGTCGGGCGAGGCGGAGGTCGTCGGCAGAGGCCAGGACGGTGTCCGAGCCCTGGGGTCGGGCGAAGCGGAGTTCGTCGTCTTCTGGGGCTGAGCCCGAGTCTGAGCCCTGGGTCGGGCGGAGCGGAGTTCGCCGTCTTCCGGGTCTTAGCCCGAGTCCGAGCCCTGGGTCGGGCGGAGCGGAGTTCGCCGTCTTCTGGGGCTGAGCCCGAGTCTGAGCCCTGGGTCGGGCGGAGCGGAGTTCGCCGTCTTCTGGGGCTGAGCCCGAGTCCGAGCCCTGGGTCGGGCGGAGCGGAGTTCGCCGTCTTCCGGGTCTTAGCCCGAGTCCGAGCCCTGGGTCGGGCGGAGCGGAGTTCGCCGTCTTCCGGGGCTGAGCCCGAGTCCGAGCCCTGGGTCGGGCGGAGCGGAGTTCGCCGTCTTCCGGGTCTTAGCCCGAGTCCGAGCCCTGGGTCGGGCGGAGCGGAGTTCGCCGTCTTCCGGGGCTGAGCCCGAGTCCGAGCCCTGGGTCGGGCGGAGCGGAGTTCGCCGTCTTCCGGGGCTGAGCCCGAGTCCGAGCCCTGGGTCGGGCGGAGCTTCCTATGGTGCCTTTGGCAGGGCCTTTGCGTTAAATGCTCCTGCGACTTGGTCGGTCGGTGCGGCGATTTAGTCAGGGTTGCTTCTTAGCGAAGGCAGGGCCTCGGGCGAGCCGAAGATGTGTCCGCCGTTGGAGGGGGGCCTCGGGCGAGACGGAAATCCTCCGGGGTCGGCTGCCCTTGTCCGAGGCTAGGCTCGGGCGAGGCGTGATCGAGTCGCTCGAATGGACTGATCCTTGACTTAATCGCACCCATCAGGCCTTTGCAGCTTTATGCTGATGGGGTTACCAGCTGAGAATTAGGAGTCTTGAGGGTACCCCTAATTATGGTCCCCGACAAAAATCATCACTGATGCCTTCAATATTAATATCATTTAACAATTTCTTCTCAATACGTAAAGTTGCTAGCATATTTAACCTTTCTTGAGACATTGTAAAACTTAAATAATTCTTCGATCATTTCAGCTTTCAGAAGCTTCTTCCTACTGATGCCATAATTACTAGTATTGTAAATAATATTCTACAAACAACAAATATATTGAGACAATAATCTATTTTCTTAACAAACTCAAAAATTCATAATAGACATTGATCTATCTAGGAGTGTCATTAACTTGCTTGGCTATCTATCGCTAGGCTGGGTCCTATATCTATATGCACTAGAGTGGGACCCGTTGGGAAGTGGAGGCCAGAGCTGTCGCTCAGCTTGCCCCCTCAGGAGCAAGCCTGGCTAGAGGTGCTTGTAGTCTTGCAAAATTGTATTTACTGTGCTTATAGTGTGGTTGATACTGTGTACTGAAAGGAACGAGACACATGACGTTTCAGCCAAAAACTAGAGAAGGCTTAAGGCTATCCATAGAGTTACTCGATGAGGAGCTTAGCCCTCATATGGTCATTCTTACAAGGGGCTCCAATGAGGATCATAGAAAAGCTTGTGTGCTTCTCGATACCTCGATAAATATCGGTGTCACCGACGATAATCTGTATTATTATCGCATTTATGCTTCTATATTTATATTGTGTACCTTACTTGTGATCTTTATCTTCTTAACTTATGTCCCCTTTGGAACGTACAGAAATTTCATAGAAATCAGTTAATTTTCACATGAAAGGATATAGGAAAAATTCCTGGTTCCAAATGTTAGACTAGTTGATAGGTCTGGTTCTACTTATTAGACTAGTTAATAGGTTTTGATTCTAGGTTGTATAATTCTTTGTGGTAGCGATAGTAACGCCATAGTTGCATATGGGACAATTTATTTATTTGATTCAAGAGGTTGCCTTCATGGACGGCAAGAAGAGTCCGCTTGTTTACCTGCAAATGGTCAAATTACAATTTCCTACAGGAGGCGCTATAACCAACATACAACATTCACTTATATATATTTCGTTGAGTAAACTGGTGGAAGCCAATGATGTTAATTGTACAAGAATTTCTACTGTATATATTGATTGAGAAGGATCTGAAAAAACCACACTCTTATCATGCGACAAAATAGAGCACGCCGTGGCACTTTGTCCCCACTCCCCACCCAGTAGCTGTGACTGTGAGCGTGCCCGCATCCTCGAGACGTCGCTCCCACCAGCCCCTGGGTCCCCCGTCGGCCGAAACCTCTAGCATGTCCTGGCAGCGGAGCGGAGGCCGGAGGGTAGCAAGACAAGCACTAGAACTAGAAGGCGGCTGCCCTATCCTTGACGACGACGTCCTCCACCTCCCTCCTCATAAGCTTCTCCTCCTGCTGCCTCCGGCAGAAGATCACCCACGCGTTCACCTCCAGCGCCACGCAGGCGCCCATCAGCGTGGCGAGCGCCAGGCAGTAGCCGAGCTTCCAGTAGGAGGCACCGAGCCCCATGACCTCGAAGCCCTGGAACACGTTGACGACCCCGACCACGACGCAGCCGTACCCGACCAGGTGGTGGTACGACTTCCAGTACTTGCGGTAGCGGTTGGTGGTCTTGGGCCGGAAGAACATGGCCAGCGTCTGCAGGCTCCCCGCCGTGGCCGCCGCGATGCCCAGCCCGCGGTGCAGCTTGTACGTGACGCCGGGCGACGCGGAGCCCATCACCAGCCCCAACGCGAAGCCGGCGGCGCCCAGGGTGTACCCCGTGGCCTGCATTGCCGCGTGCGCGTAGAACCACGCGGGCCCCGTGGACGCGCACGGCCGCAGGTACCGCGCCACCGCCGCGCCGACGGGGAGGAGGAGCCCCCACGAGAGCGCGTTCAGGGAGCCGTGCAGCCACTGCAGCGCGGCGGAGGCGATGGGCGACGCCTCGGTGGCGGTGGTGAGGATGTCGACGGTGGCGTGCGACGCCAGGTCGGAGGCGTCCGTGGGGTGGATGGTCGGGGAGTAGCCCTGCACGTACAGCCCCCGGTTCCACACGAAGTGCACCCTGGTGCGGTTCGGGGACAGCCGGATGGTGGCCGCGACCGTCACCCTGGCGCCGTCGCGGACGGTGCGCGCGGGGGAGGCGAGCGACGCGGAGGACGCCAGCAGCGGGATGTCCAGCGGCCGGGACACGAGCGGCGACGCCTGCAGCTTCACGTCGGGGGAGAGGAGGAACGGCAGCGCCAGGAGCGCGCCCGTGGACGGGTCGGCGAAGGCGGCGAGCACGCGCGCCCCCGTCATCGCCGGCGCGTCCGCGTTCACGCCCCAGGCCACCCAGCCCGACGGCGAGATGAAGGAGCCCGTGAACGCCGCGTCCAGCGTCGCGTTCCGCGCGTCGTAGGTCCACGCCAGCGTGGCGCCCTGCGTCGGCAGGGCGATGCACTTGTCGTACGTCTTGACTGGTGTGGACGTCGTGCACCGCCCCGCCACCACGGCCACCGTCCCGTCGGGGAGGGCGGCGGCGACGACCACCGCAACGAGTAGCAATAAGCTGCGCGTCTGCCACATCGGTGCGCAGCCGTGTCGCACGGCAAGTGGCGCGCCGCGAACAGGTTTAGCCACACGACCACACCACACCCACGACGGCACGAGATAGTGTGCCGTGAGGTGCGCGGCTCCTGGTGTGTGTGTGCTTAGGCTTTGTTTGCGCGCGTAAGTGGGGTTTTAGTGGGGCGTTTCGGGGTGCGAGGGTGATGATGACTACGAGATGTGCGCCCGCTGGTCGCCTTTTGTTTCGATGGCTTCTTCGCTTTGAAGGCAAGGGACGAAAGGCTCCAAAAAGAAGGCTACATACATGCGCGCGTTCTGTCTCCTGTGTGGTGCCGACCCTAGCTTGGCCCAGTGGCCCCATCCTTGGCAAAGAGCTTATGAATAGTTGGAGCAAATTGTAGTGGTCGTCGGGTCGACTGAACAGAGTTACAGTGGACTGTGTTCGTTTGGCTTTAATTTGTACCAGTTTCTATTGTTTTTATATTGTTTTGTCTTTATAAATTATAGCTCTAATAGTCTAAATAGTTAGACTTAATCTGAAACGAACATACTATAATGTTGTTTGCTAGTCATCGAAATACAATTACTATATGTATATATAATTCTTGGCACACCTTTAAATTTGGGTGTAGTGACCAGCTATGGTCCTATGGAGAACTCGGCAATGATTGCGTGCGCATGCACTCGTTAAAGGTTAGGTGGTATGGCGTAGGCTGATGCATGCCAGCAGTGGAATGGAAGGTTCGGTGGCCGCAACCGAAACGGAGTGGCGAGGGTGATGACATGTGATGCATGGATTCGGAGAATATTTGTTTCCAGCTTGAGACTCCTGTCTGTCCACGCGTGGTTATGATGGCCCTCGTAATTGTTGGCTTCAAAGGCACGGCTAGCTAGGAGATCGTGCGATTTCGGTTGGGAAAGCGCTGAATTCGTGAACAAAGTAGCATGGGTATGTGGAGTATAAAATTCGGTGCAAGTTTTCAGCAAAAAGAAAAAAGAAGCTTCGGACTCTTAAAAACTACCCTAAATCCCTTCAATATCTACTATATAAAACATCAGTTTACATGATTTTACTGTCGACATATGTCATATGTGTTGGTCGTACGCTTAGTCCCCTTTTTCTATATAATAGGTTGTCACAAACTCACAATTAGGCCTAGGAATGGGCTTTACAAACTCACGAGCTAAAAAGGGCCTCCTAATTCATGGGCTAACAAATTTAAGTTTTCTTTAGATTCCCTACTGATTAGAGCCGAATTGGATCAGGCCATTTCACTAAAGGCCATTTCACTAAAGGGCCGGTAAGGATCGGGTCATCAAACCTGGCCAAAACATGGCTGTGGATCGAACGAAAGGGCATAGCCCATGGATCGTATGAAGGGCCGCGTACTGAATCTTAGCCGGCGCTTGCAGACCTGTGTACCTAAATCTTTGCCCGAATTTTTTGCATTTTAGCCCTTTATCAGGAATAAAATCACGTTTAGACCTAAAAAAATTTTAATCTCAATTTTGGACCCTTAGCTCGGCGCCATAGGCTATGGCGCCGAGGTAACACATCTCGGCGCCATAGCCTATGGCGCCGAGCGCTAACGTGGCCGTGGCGGCCAGGGATGACGTGGTAGCCCGCGTGGCACCTAGCTCGGCGCCACAGATCTTGGCGCCGAGCTAGGATTTAACCGCGCGCCGTACTTCTTCACCGCGTTTTCTTCTCTGTTTCACCGCGTTCCTTCGCCGACGAGAGCGCCGTCGCTAGCCCCGCCACCACGTGCCGCTCTGCCGCCGCGCGCCCCGCCGCGCCGCTCTGTAGCCACGCGCCGCGCCATCGCGCGCCCCGCCACCGCCCATCTCCGCGCTCGAGGTGGTGCCGCTCGAGGGGTCCATGTACAGCGCCATCAACTTCACCGCCTACGCGCTGAGCACCGTCGCGCGCCACAGCTTCGGCCACAACGGCTCCATCATCGGGTAATTAAGCTAAAACAACCGGGCGGCGGGTGTCTCGCCTCGCCTAGTTTTCATTGTTGTTATTTACTTAGTTTTACTTAGTTAGTAAATTGTTAGTGTTTAGCATATTGTTAGCTATTGTTAGTGTTTAGTAAATAGTTAGCTATTCACTTGTTTAGCATATTGTTAGTGTTTAGTAAATAGTTAGCTATTCACTTGTTTAGCATATTGTTAGTATATTGTTAGTGTTTAGTAAATAGTTAGCTATTGACTTGTTTAGCATATTGTTAGGGTTTAGCATATACTTGTAGCATTTTGTTTAGCACATTTATATTACATGTTCAGCATATTGTTTATTATGTAGATATCGTGTAGTTTTCTGTGTTGGCAACCATCGTGTTGTCGTTTATTTGTAGGTTTTAGAAACATCACTTTACAGGGGAGGTTCTGCCAAAATTTTTATTGACAATAGTATTTTTTGTACATAGGTGTTCTTCCGACTTGACCTTCTCCACCGTTAGCTGGACTCGTACGCGATCTCAGGTAATTTCGTACATTATTCATAGATTATGTAATTTCGTTTGATGTGGTCATTTAATATTTACTATATAGTTATTAGTTAATAAGTAGTTACTATTTAGTTATTACTTAGTAAGTTTTTAGGCTTAAGTACCTAGCCATTGTTGAGTTAGTAATCCATTTTTGCAATAGATGGACACCCTAGTGACACTATACCATGGAGGAAGCGTGGAGATAGATGCTTATGGGAATGTTAGTTTTGATGGTATGAAAATCATGACCATGTTGTTCGATGAAAGACCATCTTTTGACAAGATTTTCGCTCGAGATTGTGAGGAGATTAGTTGCAACATAAACGACCCTAGAATATCAATTCAGGGTTTGTTATCCCATATTACATATGGATCAGTTGTCCGACGGTTGATCTCCATTGCCTCAGAAGATGATTGGGTGAGATATGTAAGAATTGTGAAGACGATGCTTCCACCATGTTTGGATGTGGTTGTTCAAAAGTTATCTGTTACTCATCGTGATGCTCCAGTCGGGTTGTCTCCACAAATGCCAAATGCATCTCGTATTGAAGCTCCTTTGGTAGAGCTTCCGGAAGAAGTGGTTGCTGTGCCCGATGCTCAATCGGGGCCGCACGAGTATGGGATTTCTCGTCCTCTTCCTGGCGTTTGTGGGGCTTCTAATCCGGTGGTACCCCCCCAAGAGATCCCATTGACCCAGGATCCAGTTCAGGATCATCCTAGTAAGTGTCTTTGACACGTTGTTCATATCCATCGTTATTTCGTTTGATTAGACTTTTTAATGTGGTATTTCTTGCTTGGACTCGATGCAAGATCTCCACAAATAGATAATGGTGCTTATCTTGATGTATATAATATGGACAACATATGCAGGGCATCCAATAGTGTTGATGTCTAGATTGAGGATGAGGAGGAGCCATATGAGGCTGCACGGGCCTTAGATTCTGATGATGACCGTCCGGTTCAAGAAATGACTGAGCAAGAAATTGAACTCATAAGACGTTTGTGTCCCGAGCGTGACCCTGCAGTACATGAATTTAGCAGTCTAAGTCATTCCACCCGTGCATATGCTGAAGGACGTGATGATGAACTGCTAGAGGCTCCGGATAACGCCGACAGCATTGAGATTAAGGTAGGCTTACTTTTCAAGGACCTGCCTACACTGAGACGATGGCTATAGGAATATTCTGTGAACCGCAAGAGGCCGTTCAAGGTGAGACACTCGTATGCACAACGTCGTTACACTGTTGTGTGCGAGGTGTTGGAATGTAATTGGAGGGTATGTGCCCGAAGGCAGAAGGAAACCGGAAAGTTTAAGATCACCAAAATTGTAGGTCCACACACTTGTGCCCAAACAGAGCTGAGCTCTAAGCATCATCAATTGACATCTACCCTAATTGCGAAAAGGATATTGGGGATATTGAAGGGTCAGCCAAACTTGAAGGTGAAGTCAATTATGACCATGACTTCGGAGCTGTTTGGTTACAAGATCAAATATGGGAAAGCATGGAGGGCAAAGCAGCGAGCATGGAAGATGATATACAGGGATTGGGAGGAGGGTTATGAGAAGTTACCAGCATTGTTCAATGCAATCAAAGCAAAAAAAACCCAGGCATGCATTACGAGTACATCCCCAAACCTAATGAATGGAGGAACGACAGAGAGATCTTTTTCTGTGCTTTCTGGTGTTTCTCGCAGTGCGTAGAGGCCTTCAGGCATTGTCGTCCCGTGCTCTCTATTGATGGTACTTTTCTGCTTGGGAAGTATAAGGGCACATTGTTGGTTGCCATATCATGTGACACAGACAACGCACTGGTTCCTTTGGCATTTGCTTTGGTGGAGAGGGAGAATAGAGATAGTTGGTCTTGGTTCTTGCGACTTGTTCGGATCCATGTCGTAGGCCCTGGTCGCGAGGTTGGTGTCATATCTGACAGACACCAAGGTATTCTTAATGCAGTGCAAGAACAGATTCCTGGCTACACACCCATGCACCATAGATGGTGCACTCAACATCTAGCAGAAAATCTTCTTCGAAAGGATCGTAGCAAGGCTAACTTCCCCCTTTTTGAGGAGGTATGTCGACAATTGGAGGTTTCATTTTTCGAGGATAAGTTGAAGGAACTAAAAGATGCAACTAATGCTGAAGGTAAGAACTGGATTGCTGGATTGCTGAGGGAACCGCAGAAATGGACAAGGGCCTACGTCGAAGGTGGATGGAGGTTCGAGTTTCAGACTAGCAACATGGCCGAGTCATTTAACAGTGTGCTCAAGGGTATACGCGGCATGCCAGTCAATGCTATAGTAACATTCACTTTTTATAGGCTTGTGGCTTGGTTTAATGATAGACACGCATAGGCCAAGGCAATGCAGACGCGAGGGCAGAGATGGGCACCTAAACCAACATCACACCTTAATAATGCAAAGGAACGTGCCCATAGACATGATGTACAATGCTTTGATGAGGAGTTGGGTAAATACGAGGTAACAACACTAGGCGGCATAACTTCCGACGGTGAGGTGCAGCCTTCGAGGACACATGCCGTGTTACTTGATGCATTCTCGTGTGGTTGTGGTAAACCTAGACAATACCATTTTCCATGTTCTCATTATGTTGCGGCCGCACGTCATCGTAACTTTGCATTTGAGAGCAGAATTCCTTCGGAGTTTAGTGTAGAGAGCTTAGTACGTACCTGGAGCCCTCGTTTTGAGCCATTTCTTGATGAGTCACAATGGCCAACATACACCGGTCCGGTATACGTTGCTGATCCAGCGCATCGATGGGACAAACCTGGTAGTAGGAAAAGGAGCCGGTGCAACATGGTTATGGATCAGGTTTCCGGTCGCAGTAGGAGAGGTCGAGCGTCCCCCTTTCTCGTGGACCCAAAGCAGAATGAATGCAGAAAATGCGGGAGACTTGGCCACAACTCACGTACATGCATTTGGACACTTAGTCAGGTGTGATACATTTTAATATTTTTGTGTACTCAACTTTTATTGTAATATGTCGATGTTTTTGTTACACTTAGTAAACAACATGTATTGTACTATGCCAATGTTTCTAATTTTTTTACTAACCTTGATATCTTAATTTGTAGGATGGCGCAGTTCCACTTGCTGGACCCTCACTACGACGAACACCACAGGGGCCATCTCACCGCAGAGGGAGAGGTAATATTTTGCACATATATTAAAATTTCGAATTAGTATATGCGGCGTATATTTGACTAATCAAATTACTTTGATTGCTAGGTGTTGCCCGTTCTGCGGGTCCGGACCCACGACCGGTTTCTGGAGGAGATGAGGTACGATGACAGGTACACTCCTCTCCTAGAGAGGGCTGGCTTGGACGTCGTATCGTTCCAGGTTCGCCGTGGACTGCCCACTTTCAACCCAGCGGCGTTGACGGCTCTGGTCGACAGGTAAAGACTTCTATATTTGTTTAACTTTTACAATAATCACATCTACTTTGCATACTAATGATTTTGTATTCGTTTGTCTTCCAATAGGTGGCGGCCAGAGACTCACACTTTCCACCTACCCTGCGGTGAGGTGACCGTGACGTTGGAAGATTGCCAGAAGATTCTTGGTCTCAGCATTATGGGTCGTCCAGTGACCGGTCAGGCAGCACCAGGTGGTTGGAGGCAGAGGGTAGAGGCCTTCCTTGGGAGACTGCTTCCTGATGACCTACGAGGTAGCCACAACACAGGAGTCCCACTCACCTGGCTTAGGCAGGCTTTTGGTGAGTGTCCACCTGGTGCAGACGAGCAGACGGTTGGCTACCATTGTCGAGCTTGGATTCTCCACCTATTTGGTTCAGTTCTTTTTTCTAGACGCGACAGGCGACAGCGTGTCATGGATGTTTCTGCCCTGCCTGACTGACTGGGATACGACAGGAGGTTATAGCTGGGCTTCTGCAGTGTTGGCCTTCCTCTACAGGCAACTTTGCGAGGCTTGTCGTCGTTCATCGATGACCGCTAGCTTAGGTGGGTGTGTCTACCTACTACAGCTGTGGATGTGGGCACACATACCTGTCGGTCAACCCAGAGAGTTTGCTCCTCGTCAGTGGTTCGTGGTAGCCAGACATCGACTTAAGCCCACGGCTGCCTACCGCTAGGACCAGGTCGAGGAGCCATTCGTACGACACCAGCATGCGTACATGGAGTACTCAAACAAGCTTGATGCACTTACTCCTTCGATGGTGAGTTGTCTACTTTTATCTTATTTCTTAATAGGTTGGTTAAATGACTATAAACTTATATGTGAATTCTAATACTTTTCCAGGTGACTTGGCAACCATATCTTGATCCTTATTTCGCCAGCATACAGTTGAGCAGCGTGTGCTCAATAGACGAGAACATCTACCTAATGAGGTGTCCCCTCATTTGTTTTTATGCTGTTGAGTACCACTTGCCCCACAGAGTTGCTCGACAGTTCAGATTGCGACAGGAGTTTCCGGTCGAGCCGTTCTCGACTTCAATACAACTTCACAAGTGATTGACTTTGTCCACTAGTTATTCTAACTATTATTTCAAATATGCAATTAGTTACTAATATATGTGTCTAACTTTTGTAGGTTCGACAGACAGAGGCAAAAGAAGGTTACAAACTTCGAGACCCACCACCGTGACTATATTGATGAATGGGATCAGCAGGGGGATCTAAACTATGTCAACGACCAGCCGCACACAAACTACAACTTCCGATGGTATTTGATTTGGTATGCTGGTGTGACTAGGTGCAAGCTTAAGGGACAGTGGACAGCTGCTGACTATGCCGAGCAAGAATCGTCGGACGACGAAGACACTTCGTTCGACATAGCGGCTCGACTAGGGTCCCACATTGAGGCTGCTCCAATCCTTGACAGAGTGGTACCAAGTTCTTTACTAAAATTAGTTCTGTTAATTCAATGCATTATGTCTTATTTTGCGCATCCTAATGTTCTAACTTGTGAATAGGGAAACTCTATGCTCGTATCTGTTGTTGAACTTGATCGTATCTCACAGAGAACTTCAGACAGTACTACGCTTTCATTACTATCAGTGAGTATGAATGTTTAGAATCGAAAATGTTTATTTCTATGTTATAACATATGTATGTAACTCATCTTTCAATTATAGAGGGTATCACGTCGTCTTCGTCGTGCAGCGGCTCGTTGTGGATGCCGGTCTCTAGCGAGCATTGACGTCCAGCTGCCTGTGCCTCCTATGCAGCCGGACGTTCAGCATCCCATTTCTGCAGTTGGACCATCTATAGTTGGACTGAGCTCCTCGCGATCGACGCAGGATACGTTTCAAGACGTGGACCACGACGACGACGACGACGCTGGCTTTGCAACTCATGAGGAGATTGGACCATCACAACTGTAGGATGCTCCTACGACTCAGCCATCACAACTGACACCACGTAGAAGGCGTCTACGTGACCCTTACACTCCAGGCACCGACGATCTTGGGGCCAAGGGCAAGGGTAAGACTAGGAGGAAATGAAAACTACGTGATGTGGTCGTATGCTGAAAACTTTGTGATATGGACTAATGATGAAAACTTTGTGATGTGAACGATGTATTTTGGACTATGTTATGTGGACTATGTTATGTGGACATTGTATTTTGGACTATGTTATGTGGACGATGTATTTTGGACTATGTTACGTGAACGATGTATTTTGTCATATTCTCTGTTATTTTGTGATTGATTGTATGTTGAAATGTGGTCATGTCTTATAATATGTGATTATTATAACTGTGGTTGTTAATAAAACAAGGGGAACTCTTGCGAATTTTTTCTGTGAATTGTAAAAACCATGACAAATGCAATAAAAACAATACAGATATGAAAGTACTACATAACAGGCTAAAAGTTTGTTCAATCAGAATCACAATCTATAAGTAATTCATCTTTGGAGTCATCTGTCACACAATCCTCAACGACAACCTCGTTCCACTTGTTGCATTGTCCTGCATCACACTTGTCAGCAGTTCTCTTGTAATAATTGGCTTCTGCTTCATCTATAGCTTGGGAGAATAGCTCATCCTCAGCCTCAGCCTCATCAGACTTCTGCTTGTAATAAGCCGCCTCTACCTCTTCGGCGGCCTGAGACATAAACTCGTCCTCCTCCTCTTGAGCACGTAATCCTGCCTCAGCTAGTGCGATGAGCTCACTCAACCTTGATGTGTCGTCCTCCTCTTGCCCATGTAATCCTGCCTCTGCGAGAGCGATAAGCTCACTCAATCTAGATGTGTCGTTGTCCTCCTCCTCCATCAGCTCCACCGTCGCCATTTTTTCCTGAACATATCTTGCATGTGCCTCATCTGCCATATAGTTTACGCCACATCCAATCTCTGCAAATATAATAAGAAAAATAAGTTAGCGAAGTCAGGATAAATAAATTGTACTAACAATATTATAGTATCATTTTTGTCACTCACTTCCCTTGAGACGATCAACAAGATTATCCAACATCTGTTTCTCGGCTCTAGTCGCCTCCCATTCCCTTGCATCATGTGCTCTCTTCTCATGTGCCGCCTTCAACCTCCTCTACTCTGCACGCTGCGGGCTATCAAAAAATGCAGATTTCGCGTACCTACGCATGTCGCGTATGCGATCATTAATGTACGAATCGACAAGCTGAGATCCACAACGCATCTTTTGTCCCATTAGTCTCTTGGACTCTATTGTGCGCATCACCTCTCCTTTGTCGTCGTAACTCTCCCAACTGCATTTCCTCGTCTCCTACAAAAAAATAGTAAGTACGGGTCTAACATTACAACTGGTGTAAAATAATAAATAAATACCAACCTCATCGTAATCTACCATATGTCCACAAAAATATCCAACACCAAGCTCAGAAGGAACTAATCCATACTTAGCTTCAATACCACATTTGCAGAGTACTGGATCAAACTTCAACTCTTCTGCCCACAGTTTTTTTTCTTTTCCTTTACCTCTGCCTCTGGCCAATGGGACAAAGGACCATACAACCACTCTCTAAAATGACACTTACGCCACCCGTATGGCTGTAGGAGAATAAATTAGTAATTTATTATAAAAAATGATAAGTTTATAAATTTAGCGCATCGATGGGCTCACATAATCAATGTTCGGACACACGAAGTACTTCGCAGTGTCTTCGTCGATGACAGCACGAACTCCACAATCACATCGAGGCGGTGAGTCCATCCTTCTTTCTGTTGCTACCTCCTTCTCTGCATCCGTCATTGGTGGAGGATTCGGGGGAGGAGGTACCCAACGCTTAAAACGCTCATGACTAGTCCTTCCACACAACCAATTAGTGAAAAGAAGATATCGAGGGTCAAATTTATCAGGACTGTCGATCCACTGAAAAAAGAAATACCTCAGGTGCTCCTAAAACAATGGAACGAAGCACTATTACACATCTAGTAAATAAAAAATTCGAACAAAAATAAGTCACAAGTCATAAGCTACGTATGTTAAAACCGCCACAAAGGTAGAAGCAGCGAGCAGCCGTGTCTGGATGTTTGGATTGACATATCCAAGCCAGTCTACCACAGTCACAATTAGGCACAGGAAGTTCAGGAGGAACAGGAGCATCCTTACTAGACATGTCCGGATATAACTCCCGAGGATGACCTCTCTTCTGCCACAACGCCTCACGGTACATGTCTTTCATCTAATAAACGATTATAATTATCACTTGTACCTAATAGACTTTATAATCGGTTTACACAAACTATCATATGAAATGTACTCATCATATTAACGATATTATATATATTATGAGCAACATTGGAAACTAATAACCGAAAAAGTACAATACAATATTGTCGGTGTTTCGGACCCGGAGGACCCTCAACCAAACCGACTAGTGAATTTTGTGCCGCGTGCCCCTGTCCAGATGGGTTGATGCAAGATGGAACACAAGAGAAGGGATGAGGCTTATATTATATTGCACCAGGGTGCTTGCAGTAGGGGTTACAAGCTTCGCGAGAGAGGAAACGGGTCCTAGGTCTCTTGAGAAGTCTAGTGTTACGGAGTGGAGTTCGATGTTTGAGTGAGTCCGTCTCCGTCGTTCTTACCACCTCCGCCTCACTCCCCCCCTTGAGGAGGCCCTGGGCATCTGTCGGTGTTTTGGGTCCGACCGCGCACCCGGGGTTGCCCCTCAAGGTGCCTTTAGGAGTAGGACGGTGGTGTCAACTGTAGTTCAATGGTTCGTGCTAGTTGCACGAGAGATGACAGACAATGATTTACAGGTTCGGGCCGCTTTGAAGTGCGTAATACCTTACGTCCTGGCGAGAGTGCTGTATACGGTGGGTTACATGGTGATTCTCTAATGCGTATGAAGCTGGGGTGAATGGCTAAGTGGTGAGTTCCATCTTTTCTGAAGGGGTGCCCCCTAGGCCTTATATACTCGACCGTGGGGCAATACATGCAGATATGATAATCACGTGTACCTAAGAAATAGTAAACCGATTGAGTCTATCTTCCTATAGTTCCACCGACTCATCTTCACTCGGTTTGTTGTACAGGCCTTCAGCGCGGGAAGATCGGGTCTCTGTTGTGATTGCTCGCTCGAGATCATTAGGCCGTCTGAGCTTGTTCCGACCTAGCCTTATGTCGATCTGCTTCACTAGCCGTTCCTCCCCAGGCCCACGAAGGGATGACCTTACGACTTATTGGACCCTTGGGCCTTTCGTGAGGTCTTTTATCCTTCCAGTGGACCCGGGGGATATCTGTCCCCCACAAGCCCCCGATCTTTGGGCTGATTTTGAAATAATCGGCCCAGAGATCCTAAATCCAGCTTGCGGTCTTTGTTTGTAACAGGAAGTACTTTCTGGGTAATCTGGTAAAAACGATTTCTTACTGTCTCCTTTTGCTTTCATCACTTGAAAATTGGTGTTCTGTCTTAGACTTTTGCTTCGGAGGTCAGCACTTCGTCTTGCAGGACTTCGTACTTCATTAGGTGCACCCAATGGGTGTAGCCCCCGAGCTTCGAGTGGATTTTTGAAAGTAATCCACTCGAAGGTCTTCACTTTGAGTATTATCAGAAGTCACCTTCATCTTCCACTTGTATTTTGTCGGAGGTTAACCTTGCATTGATCTTACCCTATGCTTTAGAGGTCAGCATCGTCTTGATCTGAGATAATGATTCGTTGGGTGCGCCGAAGGTGCACCCAATGGGTGTTGCCCCGAGCTTCGAGTGGATTTTTGAAAATAATGCACTTGAAGATCTTCATTTTATGCCTTTTTATAGTGATCATCTTCCCTTTTTGCCGGACGCCTTGGAGGTCAACACTATGTTATTGATATTATGCTTTAGAGATCGGCGTATATTTTGTCTTTGAGACTGAGTTCGTGATCTGCTCATATCTTGCTAGGCAGTGCTATTTATTTGATCTGTGACTGATTGGACGTTCGACAGGTGACCCTTGGCTAGTCTTTGTTATTACTTCTTGCTTCAATGCTTCTGTCGATTAGACTTGTACCTTGTTGGCTATATTTGGCTTTCCTTTGATCCTTGTTGATATCTCACTTTTGTCTTGAAGTATTCATTGCACGTGCTGCGCGGATGTGACAGTTTTGAAAAATATACTGGTATTTCCTGGGCGTCCCCCCAATGGGTGTAGGCAAGGGACGGCTTGGTACACCGAGTGTTTTAGCAAACTGTCTCTGAGTAGTAACTTGATGTGACCGCGGGTGTAATCATATCGCTTGTGCAGTTGACTGGAGTCCCAATGGGTGTTGTGTTGCGTGAAACGGCGTCAGCCGCCTGATGTGTCTTCAGATGGTTTGAATTGCATATTGAATTTTTGCGACTATTCAGTAGCCGTGGTAGGAGGTGAGCGGTTGCCTCCTTCTATAAATAGTGTTCTTGCTTCCCCAGCATTTTCACATCTCTTACTGCTCTCTGCTGCTTGCTTTCTTCTTCCTCCTTCCTTTCCACCATGGGCAAGAGTAAGAAGGGTAGCAGTTCCTCGCCACGCTCCGGTGATAAGCGCAAGCGTGAGCCGACTCCTCCCTTAGAGGACTTCGGCGACTCGGAGTACTCGGAGGAGGAGTTCTCCTCCGAGTCCGAGGGGTCTCCGGCCCCCGCCTCTCCCCCGGCGTCGTCTGATGATTCAGACGACTCCCAGGGGATTGCCGCGGAGGTCTGGACCTACATCCGGGCCGTCGAGCGCGCCGGGCTCGAGGGCTCGGATGAGTCGGAGTACTCCTCGGACTCGTCCGAGGAGGGCAGTGGCGGCGATGGCGGAGGTAGCGACGACGACGGAGGCAACGACGACGGCGGCGATGGCAGCGGCAAAGGCGGCGACGGCAGCGGCGAAGGCGGCAACGGCAGAGGCGAGGGCGGCCATGGCGGCGGCAGGGGCAGCAGCAAGGGCAGCAACCGGGCCAGTGGCTAAATGCCACTGGTTTTTAGATATTAGTATAGATTAGCAGTAGAAATAATATTAGTGAAATAACGTAGTAGTAGTAGTATAGAATAGTGTAATGTAATGTAGTAGTAGTAGTAGGGAAGTATCAACTCATAACGAGTTGATTTGCAAGTCCTTGTAACTTCCCTTTCATGAAGAATGATATGGTCTTTCCCTGTGTCAACTTCTTTGCTTCCTGCGACGATGGTGTCTTAGAAACAGTGGTCAAGTTATTATAGACAACATTGGCGCTTCTGAAATAGTGTCCTAATGATGGCGGGGCCACACTGGTGTTTTTAGAATTAACGGCCAAGTGGTTACTGTTGATACCAGTGTTATAGGAGTAACAACCAAGTGACTGACGGCAGTGTCGACGTTTTAGAGGCAACGACCGAGTGACTGATGGCATCGTCGGCGTTTTAGAAGTAACAGCCGAGCGATTGACGGTGACGTCGGCGTTTTTAGAAGTAACAGCCGAGTGACTGATGGCAACGTCGGCGTTTTAGAGGCAACGACCGAGTGACTGATGGCGTCGTCGGCGTTTTAGAAGTAACAGCCGAGCGACTTACGACAGCATCGGTGTTTTAGAGGCAACGACCGAGTAACTGATGGCAATGTCGGCGTTTTAGAAGTAACGGCCGAGTGAAGTCAGCGTTTTTAGAAACCATGGTTGAGTCAATTTGGGCCGTGTTGGCCGTTTTGGAATCAGTGGCCGAGTGATGACATGGCACGCCGGCTTTTTTAGAAATAGCAGCTGAGTGATGACGTGGCATGCCAGCGGTTTTAGAAATAACCGCTGGGTGATGACATGGCACGCCAGCGGTTTTAGAAATAACCGCTGGGTGCTGACTGGGCACCTTTTGGAAACGGCATCTGGCCTGGGAAAACCCTATATGTACTGCACTGTTCCGCATCTCCACATTCCGTGCCCTAGTTCTTGCTTTCCTGCTTCCAGATCCTCTCTGCCGATTTGCAATTCTGCTTCCGCTCTGCTCGCCGGCGAGGTTGAGATGGCGCCTAAGCGGAAAGCTTCAAGTTCGTCCGCTGCTGTCATTCCCCCCATCGACCCCAACAGTCAGTTGCCTTTCGCAGGTAACCATATGTCTGTTGTTTCTGAGTCTGACCTTCTCCATCTTGTGTCCATCAGGGTTCTTCCTCCGAAAGAACTCTGTTCCTGGCGGATCTGCTGTGGGGTCACTGTTCCAACAGACGACACCCATGAATCTGTTATTTATGTTCCATTCCTCCTCCACGGTCTTGCTCTTCCTATTTCTCCCTTTTTCCGAGATCTCCTTGATTTCTATCACCTGAATTTGACCCATCTAAACCCCAATTCCATTCTGCAAATCTCTATCTTTGTTCATTTATGTGAGGCTTTTCTTGGCGTTCTATCGCATTTTAGCCTGTGGAAATATTTGTATCACTGTCGCCCTGGGATGGCCGGAGGTCAGCACCAACTGGTAGGGGGCACGAGCTTGGAGATGCACCGCGGGAGGAAAACCGATTATCTTGACATCCCACTCAAAGACAGCATCAAAGGATGGCGCTTGGAGTGGTTTATCGTGGAAAATCATGGGAATTCCCTCCCACCTTGGTCAGGGAGACAGCTGGATGTTCGTACTCCGAGTTGGACCGAGTCCCCCACAGACCAGGAGGTGGCTGAAGCAGGGGCTTTGCTAGCTGAAGTTGGATTGCTGAAGGGGAGGGGTCTGACTGTCGAGGCTGTGGTAGCTGACTTTGTCTTCAAGAATATTCAGCCGTTGAAGGACAGGGCATACCCGGCCTATATGTATCGAGGTCTAGCCGACTCAACCCGGGTCACCAACAGGAGAATTCCTGCTGTGGACTTGGTGAACCGGCTTGAAATGATACTTAGAGGCAAGGTATCAAACATTGGCGCCCCTGTTGCGTACTCGGCCTGGAACCTGCCTCCTTCCAAAGCCTTTACTTATTTCGTGTCAAATCCTCCTTCTGCTGATGGTGGTTTGGGCCTTAGAGTGCGACCCTCTGCCGAAGAAGTTAGTGCTTTGGTTGCTTCGCTTGGAGGAATTCCTGATGATGAACGGCAGGTCCACTTTGAAGTGCCTTTGGATCCTAGTGATGCAGAGATAGGTGTCATGCTGGATATATTGGCTGGGGATTCTTCTGATGCTGCTCCTACTGAAACATTGGTGGTGGTTCCCATCCCTGAAGCTGATAAAGTCTTGGACGCTCAGAAGCCTGTCAATGTTCGTCCAAAACGTTCTCGCCGAGTTGACTAAACCTCTTTTCCTACTGAGGGGGAGAAAAAGAAGAAGAGACGCCTTCGTCAGGTGTCTAGCTTGGATCAAGGTGCCGGTCCTTCTGCTCCTGTTGCTAAGGAAGTGTCAGTGCCTGAATTTACTGAAGCTGAACCCAATGTGTGCAACCCGTCTGACGCTGAACCCAATGGGTGTACTATCCGTCTTGCTAATGATAACGGTGAAGAAGAAGACGAAATCCCCCGGATTCGGAAAAACAGCTGCCGTTACACTGCCAATGGGGAAAGTAGCGGTGTTCCCTCCCCAGCTTTGTCTGCCCTCATTGGACTGCAAGAATTATCTCTAGCTAACTTTGATCAGACTCTTGAGGATATGATTCCAGAAGATTTGCTATCAGAACCGGCAGATGGTGGCGCCATGGATGTTTGTGCTGATGTACTCGACACCGGGTTGGGATCCTCCCGGGCAGCGTCCCGCGCCTCATCGACCTTAGAGCGCAGTCTTGAGGGTCAGGAGGCTGGTTTGGATTTCTCTCCTCCCATGGAAGTGACCGAGGGTCCCTCAGCCTTAGAAGTGGCTGCTGCAGAGAACTCGGCCCACAATGACGGTGCCAGCCTTTACCCAGCCCCCGAGGGTGCTGCCGGAGATGATCCGGCTCAAATGGATAGTGCCAGCTACTACCCAGCCCCCGAGGGTGTCCGAGCAGGTTCTCCCTCTTGCACCTCCATGGATGTTCACGTAGGGTCCTCTCCTCCACACTCTGGTTGCATGGTAACAGCCCAAACCTTTGGTCAGGGGGTCGCTTTAGGGGCCAGCGTACGTGATGACAAGGCTTTGGGTTCTGCCGATGTTCTTTAATTGGTTCCTGCTGGATCGTTGCAAGTTGCTCCGAGTGGTGATCCTTTGCCGAGCTATTAGTTGATCTCTCACGACTTGGGAGTCGCTTCCTTCTTCTCCAACTTCCAAGTATTTTGGTTTATTCTGATCTGACTTTTACCCAAGCAGGTAATTATTCTCATGCTCGTCTGCTTTTTAATGCCAGGCGTTGGTCGATGAGATGTCTAGTCGGCTGAGGTTGTAGGGTGCTTCTGTTCCAGAAGGAGCTTTGTCTCTGGCGCGTTGGAATCCGGTGCTGCTTCAGCGGCGTGTTTCTGACTTAGAGGCGGCGAATGCTGGTCAGTGCTCTTGTGCTTCCTTCTGGCTACCTTATCAAACTGCTTCTTATTTTAACACCTTTGCTTGACTGCTTCTCGCTAGATATGACTCGGCAGTATTCTGCCCTTGAGGAAAAACGCTCTGAAGACCAAGCTGAACTGGTCCGGCGGTGTTCTGATCTTGAGGAAAAGTATTCCCAAAGTCAGACAGAACTGGCCCAGGTCTCTGCTTCTCTGAATGACGCCGACACGCTGAACTTTACTCTCCGCGCTCAGCTTGACTCTGAGAAGGTGACCTGTGAATCCAGGTTTTGTTTTGCTGTGCTTTTATTGCCTGCTTGACGTTTGAAAAAGCTGATTCTTGCTTGCAGGAAGAAAAACGTGCCCTTGCCACTTCTCGTGACAATCTTGACAGGCTATATCGTGATTCTAGCAACTCGCTGACCATCTTGGAGAGGAGTCATCGCTTCACCAGGGAGGAGTTAGACAATCTTCGTTATAAGCTACAGGAATCCTTGGATGATGTGATTCGCCTCAGGGAGTTGATATCGACCAAAGATGTTGTCATCAAGAATCTGTGTGTTTCTAAGAAATCTGTCGCCCAGGAGCTAGAGACCGCTCAATTGGCTGTCAAGGTTGCTGAAGAGACTTCCGCTACTTTGAGGGCCCAGCGCGATAAAGCTATGGATAAAGCTATTCATGCGGGGCAGATTCTGAGGAGGAGACCTGGTGTGATTGTCCCAGACGACATAGTGGCGGATGTGAACGCTGCTCCCGATTCCTCGAGTCGCCCTTCTTCGTCAGTTGCTCCTGAGAAAAATGTCGAAAAATAGAAAAAACATTGCATGCTTCGAGCGCATGGTTAATGTGCTCAGATGTTTTGTTAGAGGACACCTTTTAGTACTGAATGCTACTATTGTTCTCCTATTGTTTTAGAATTCAACAGTATCTACATTTGTAGAGGTAAAATGTAGCGTAATGGTTTTGAGACCTCTCTATGGGACATAGAGGCCGCCCCTGGATGAGTAACCGTGTACGCTGAGTGCGTTGCGCCACTTCAAGTTAGTATTAGCTCAAACCAATCGCTCCGTTAATGTGGTTTAGTGGCCACCTTGAGTTAAGCAAGCGTGAGCATGTTGCACCGTTTTCTAAGTCATCGTCGACTTAAGCCGATTGCTCTGCTAGCAGGGCATAGTGGTCACCCTGAGTTAAGTAAGCGTGAGCATGTTGCACCGCCTTAAGTCGTTGCCGACTTAAGTCGATTGCTCCGTTAGCAGGGCATAGTGGTCACCCTGAGTTAAGTAAGCGCGAGCATGTTGCACCGCCTTAAGTCGTTGCCGACTTAAGCCGATTGCTCCGTTAGCAGGGCATAGTGGTCACCCTGAGTTAAGTAAGCGCGAGCATGTTGCACCGCCTTAAGTCGTTGCTGACTTAAGCCGATTGCTCCGTTAGCAGGGCATAGTGGTTACCCTGAGTTAAGCAAGCGCGAGCATGTTGCACTGCCTTAAGTCGTTGCCGACTTAAGCCGATTGCTCCGTTAGCAGGGCATAGTGGTCACCCTGAGTTAAGTAAGAATGCAGATCGACAATGAACAATTTGAGAGCTCTCGAAGTCTTCTTATTGATGATATATTTCCCAGTTTACAGAGTACATTGTCGTCCCAATAGCTTTTGGAATACAGCTAGGGGTAAAACTTCCTGAGGTGTTCTATGTTCCATGAGTTCCCGATTTCCGTGCCATCCATCTGAGTGAGACGATATGATCCCGGCCGAGTGACTTCTGCTACTATGAATGGTCCTTCCCATAGAGGTGACAACTTGTGCCGCCCCTCCCCCGTTAGAATTCGGCGGAGGACGAGATCTCCCACTGTGAAGGATCGATGTCTCATGGTCTTATCGTGATAGCGCCTCACGGTTTACTGGTACCGTGCTGATTGAATTACCGTGTTCAGCCGTTCTTCTTCGAGTACATCAACATCCTCTAGCCTAGTAGCCTCGGCTTCTGCTATGTTTTCGAAGATCAGCCTTGGCGCCCCAAACTTGAGATCAGCAGGTAGCACAGCCTCTGAACCATAGACCATGAAGAAAGGGGTATTTCCATGCAGAGCTCGACTGGGTTGAGTTCTTAAGCTCCAAATGACGTAGGGCAACTCCCTTATCCATTTCCCTGCAAACTTTTCATTTTTATCGAAGACTTTTTTCCTGAGGGCCTCCAATATCATCCTGTTAGCTCTTTCAACCTGCCCGTTGGCTCTTGGGTGTGCCACTGAAGCGTATTTGATCTGAATGCTTTTCTGCTCGCAGAAATCAAAGAACTCTGAACTTGTGAAGTTGGATCCCAAGTCAGTTATGATACTATTCGGTATTCCAAATCTGAATATTATGTCTTGTATGAACTCCACCGCCTTGGCTGAAGTTAAGGAAGCAATGGGTTTGAACTCTATCCATTTAGTGAATTTGTCGATAGCCACCAGCACATGAGTGTATCCTCCCTGAGCTTTCTTGAAAGGCCCAATCATGTCCAGTCCCCAACACGCGAACGGCCAAGTTATGGGTATCGTTTGTAGTTGCTGTGCTGGTAGATGCTGCTGTTTTGACAGGTACTGGCAGGCTTCGCACCTCTGGACTAACTCGGCTGCGTCATTCTTTGCTGTTGGCCAATAGAAACCTGACCTGAAGACCTTCCCAACCAGGGTTCTGGACGCTGCGTGCACTCCGCACTGCCCAGCATGGACCTCGTCCAGAAGTTTCTTTCCAGTAGCTGAGAGAATGCATTTCATGAGGACTCCTGATGCACCCCTTCTGTATAGTGTTTCCCCAATGAGTGTATAGTGAGCCGATTGCCTGGCGATGCGCTCGGCTGCATTCTTGTCATCTGGCTCCTCCTCATTTTTTATATACATGATGATCAGCCTTCTCCAGTCATCAGAATCTGACTCTGATTGGCTCAAAGTATTACATTCTTCTGCCTGACCCGGTGAGATGCTTGGGTGTGATATCTCTTGGACAAAGACTCCAGGCGGGACCTGAGTTCGACTAGACCCTAGCTTGGACAACATGTCAGCTGCCGTGTTTCGATCTCTCTCCACATGGTGAAATTCCAGACCTTCAAATTTATCTTCTAATTTCCGGACGGCAGTGCAGTATTTTCCCATGGAATCGTTCGAGCAATCCCATTCTTTGTTTATCTGACTTATGACTACCATAGAATCTCCATATACCATCAATCTCTTGATGCCCAATGATATAGCAATGTTCAGTCCATGAATCAGAGCTTCATATTCTGCTGCATTGTTAGAGGCTGGAAATAGCAACTGTAGGGCATATCTGAGGTGTTCGCCTCCGGGTGCAGTAAAGAGGATCCCTGCGCCTGCTCCCTGCAGCTTTAATGAGCCATCGAAATACATTCGCCATACTTTTGCAGTTTCTGGGTTATCTGGTACTTGTTGTTCGGTCCACTCCGACACAAAGTCAACCAGTGCTTGAGTTTTGATGGCAGTGCGAGGTCGAAATTCAATGTCGTGAGATCCCAGCTCGCAGGCCCATTTGGCTATTCTTCCGATGGCTTCTTTGTTGTGAAGAATGTCCCCTATTGGAAAACCAGTGACTACTACGACTTTGTGGTCGTCGAAGTAGTGACGAAGCTTGCATGCAGTTAGAAGTACTGCATATAATAGCTTCTGAATTTAAGGGTATTTTTTCTTCGAGGGACCCAGAACTTCGTTGATGAAAATAAACAGGGTGTTGCACTGGATAAGCATGTCCTTCTTCTGCTCGCTCGACTACTAACGCGGTGCTCACCACGTGAGTCGTGCAAGAGATATACAGCAGCAAATCTTCGGCTGGTTGAGTCGGCGTGGCTCGATGCGGCGGTTTCAGCACTGGTGGTGTTGTCAAAAAAATTTTCAGTGCCTCTAGAGCCTCCTATGCCTCTGAAGTCCATTGAAATTTGTCCACCTTTTTGAGCAACTTATAAAATGGCAAGCCTTTTTCTCCCAACCTCGATATGAATCTGCTCAAAGCCGCCATGCATCCTGTGAGTCTGCACTTTCTTCTGCGTCCGTGGTGCCTCCATCCTCATAATAGCCTCGATCTTTTCTGGGTTGGCCTCGATTCCTCGGTGGCTGACAATGAACCCAAGTAACTTTCCTGCTGGTACCTCGAAGACACATTTCTCGGGATTAAGCTTCCATCGATATCGTGGTAGACTGTTGAAAATCAGTTGTATATCTTCGATGAAATTTTCCGAATTTTCAGTTTTGATTACCACGTCGTCCACATACGCTTCCACACGCTTGCCCCAGTGATCGGCTAAGCATGTTTGAATAGCTCTCTGATAAGTCGCTCCAGCGTTCTTGAGGCCGAACGACATGGAGGTATAGCAGAAAGCACCGAATGGAGTGATGAACGCCGTTTTTCCTCGTCCTCTTTCGCTAGGCTAATATGGTGATATCCAGAGTAGCAGTCCAGGAAGGACAGCATAGAACATCCAGCGGTGGAATCTACCACCTGATCTATCCTAGGGAGCCCAAAGGGATCCTTCAGACAGTGTTTGTTGAGATCTGTATAGTCGACGCACATGCGCCAATCCACCTTATTCTTTTTTAGTACAAGAACAGGGTTAGCCAGCCACTCGGGATGCAATACTTCTCTAATAAACCCAGCCGTGACCAAGCGAGCCAGCTCGGCACGAATGGCCTCTCTCTTATCGGGCGTGAAACGACGTAATTTTTGCCGGATCGGCCTCGCCTGGGGGTAGACCTTCAGTTTGTGCTCGGCCAGTTCTCTCGGGACTCCCGGCATATCCGCAGGTTGCCATGCGAATACGTCTCGGTTATCTTGCAGGAACCGGACGAGCGCGTTTTCCTATTCGTCATCCAGGCTGGAGCTGATGAAGGCGGTCTTGCGTTCATCAGCGAACCCGAGGTTGATCCTTTTAGTTTCTTCAGTCGGCCGCATAGAGGTCGCGGCTTCAGCCTCGTTCGCAGGTACCGCGAGGTCTTCCTCAGGCTTAGAGTTTGCCTGCATGGAAGAAGTCATCGGCGGTTTGGTGGTGAGGGCCGCCTGGATGGCCACTCGGAAACATTCTGCGGCGCCTTGGAAGTCAGCGCGCACAGTTATGATCCTCTGCGGCCCTGACATCTTCAGTATCATGTAGGTGTAATGGGGAATGGTCATGAATTTCGCCAATCCAGGCCTCCCGATGATGGCGTTGTACCCATAGTCGAAGTTCGCCACTTCGAACCTCAGGAACTCGGTTCTGTAGTTCTCCGGAGTTCCGAAGGTGACTGGCATGTAGATGTGGCCTAGCGGGTATTCTCCTTCGGTCGGCACGATGCCGAAGAAAGGAGTATCAGACTCGTGGAGCTCTTTGAGGTGAACTCCCAAGCCTTGAAGCGTCCGGGGGAAGGTGACGTTGATGCTGCTCCCCCCGTCCACTAGTACCTTCTTCACCCGGCTCTCTCGGATCACCGGATCGACGAGGAGTGGGTATTTGTCTGGGTGGTCGAAGTTGAGCCACTGATCTGCCCGGGTGAAAGTGATCGGGTGCTCCGACCATCGGTACGGAGCGGGAGGACCGGTGGTCGCTATCAATATTTGGCGATCATTGAGCTTTTGTTGTCTCTTGTTCTCCTGTGATCCATGTCCGTCGAAGATGACGTTGACCTCTCTGTCGACGTGCGGGAAGGCTCCATCTCCTCCCCCCTCCTGTTGTTGGGGTTGTCGCGGTTCTGGTCCTCCTCGCGGCGGAGGAGGAGGTAGAGGCTGGAAAGGTCGGCCGTGCCCAATGGAGTGCTTGAAGTCGCGGCAGTTCCGAAGGGTGTGGCGCATGTCCTTGTGGTATGGGCACTGGGCGTCGAGGATGTCGTCCAGCGTGCGTTCGCCTCCACGAGGTCCTCCTCGGGCGCGAGAGGCGGGTGGTCCGGCGACATGAACTTCTTCGCGAGGCCTCTTCTCCCAACGCTTGTCGGGCTGCTGGTTCGTGTCACGTCGTGGCGCTGCCGGTGCTGGCTTCGCTCCTCCGATGAGGTCCCGAGCCTATTCGTCGGCGGTGATGTAGAGGTCGGCTTCCCTGAACAGCTGCTCGGAGGTAGTTGGCGCTTTCTGTAATATGGCGCGGACGAAGGCCACATCATCGGAGCCTCTGTAGAAGTCCTCGATTACTGCTGCCTCCGCAACCTCGGGGATACGATTTCTCATGGTCTGGAACCTTTTGTGGTACGACCTGAGAGTTTCGTCCCCTGGCGGTTGATGGATTTTAGGTCCCATGGTTGCGCCGGCTTGTCGGAGAGGGACTGGAAGTTGGCGATGAAGCATCGACTGAAATCACTCCAGTCATCGATGCAGTGTCGTGGTAGGTGTCGCAGCCATTGCAGTGCATCTTGCCCGAGGACGATGGGCAAGTACGCGGTCATTACGTCCTCAGTTGCTCCGGCGGCTCGGGCAGCGGTAGTGTAGACGGCCAGCCAGTCTCCCGGATCCTGCTTAGGCTCATATTTGTCAACGTTGGATACCTTGAAGTTAGGGGCCATTGAATGGCTCTGAGGCGCAGAGTAAGTGCCGACACTTCGCACGTGTCTTCTTGTCGTCGAGGATAATGTCTGCCCCGGGGAGGGGAGTGGTTGTCATGGTGCTTCGACCGTCCCCAGGTGGTGCTGCCAGTCGAAGCCGTTGCCGACTCGGTCCTGGTGGCCTGACTCCAGGTTAGGATGTCGTGATCCCTGTCGTATTCTTCCTGGCGATGGATCTCGCTCTCATGTCGTCGTTTGCGTGAAGCGTTGATGGAGCTCCGTGCGTCCCGCCGACTGTTGATGGTATGTCGTAGATCATTCGGTGGATGCGCGAGAGGTAGAAGATGGTTGGCCGCTCGAGTGAACAGTCGCCGGTAGCCCTCGGCATCAGGAGTCCGAGGGAGACCGTCGGCTATCCGAGCCAGTACTCTGCCGACTTCGCTTGGCGTGTTCAAGGCTCGGGCGAAGTCGGGGTTCAGGTTGCGCCCAAAGAGAGGGTTTTCCCGACGCTGCTTAGTATCCTGTTCGGCCTGTTCTTGAGCTCGCCGGCGATCGCATCGTCGGGAATTCCTCCTTTCCTGGAAGACACGCTCTTCCGGGGTTTCTCCCATCTCTGAGGCCTCATCTCGCGACACAGGCTGCACCGGGTCCCGCTCTCTGGCCTCGTGATGTCTCCGGATATTTCGGCGTCGGTTCCTCCGTCGGCGGGATTCTCGCTGAGGAGGTTCCTCTCCGAGTACGGTCGGCTCGTCGTCGGAGATGGGGGGCGACTCCGCTCTCCCGATGAAGAGGACGTCGGGGTAGAATGGCGTAGCTGTCGTGACGATCTTCTTTCTGTTCTCCTTTGAGGGCGGAGGCGCAGAAAGAACAACTTGCTTCCTCCCGATTTTATTTGTTTCTTTCTTTCTTGTGATTTGTGTCCATTCTTCCGTCGGAGAGGTAGACAATGGAGTTTTCCGAGTTGGCGGGCCTCGAACCTCTGTCCTGCCGGAAGCGATCCTTTTTTGGAGCATTGGAGGTTGCGCCTTTTCCTGCTTTTCCCCGATTTCCATGGAGATTTTTGAGGAAGATCTTCTCTCCGTTGGGTCTGCAATGCGATGCAGAGTCCCCTCCTCATCTGCTACAGCGGAGATGGTTCCGAAGCAGAACTTGGACCCGGGGCAGAAGACGATCTTGTGCAGGAAAGTGACGGCCATTGAACTAGCTTGGATTGACGTCACACCCCCTACCTGGCGCGCTAGCTGTCGGTGTTTTGGGTCCGACCGAGCACCCGAGGTTGCCCATCAAGGTGCCTTTAGGAGTAGGACGGTGTTGTCAACTGTAGTTCAATGGTTCGTGCTAATTGCACGAGAGATGGCAGACAATGATTTACAGGTTCGGGCCACTTTGAAGTGCGTAATACCTTACGTCCTAGCGAGAGTGCTGTATACGGTGGGTTACAAGGTGATTCTCTAATGCGTATGAAGCTGGGGTGAATGGCTAAGTGGTGAGTTCCATCTTTTCTGAAGGGGTGCCCCCTAGGCCTTATATACTCGACCGTGGGGCAATACATGCAGATATGATAATCACGTGTACCTAAGAAATAGTAAACCGATTGAGTCTATCTTCCTATAGTTCCGCCGACTCATCTTCACTCGGTTTGTTGTACGGGCCTTTAGCGCGAGAAGATCGGGTCTCTGTTGTGATTGCTCGCTCGAGATCATTGGGCCGTCTGAGCTTGTTCCGACCCAGCTGTCGGTGTTTTGGGTCCGACCGCACACCCGGGGTTGCCCCTCAAGGTGTTTTAGGAGTAGGACGGTGTCGACAACTGTAGCAAAATGGTTCGCGCTGATCGCGCGAGGGACAGTGGACAAGTTTTACAGGTTCGGGCTGCTTAGAGATGCGTAATACCCTACGTCCTGATGAGTATGCTTGGTGGATGTGGCTACAAGAGAACTCTCTGGATCGAGAGTACAGAGAGTTGAGGTGGGTGGCTAAGTAAAGGGTCGATTGTTCTGAAGGGGTGCCCCCTAGGCCTTATATACTCGACCGTGGGGCAGTACACGTGGATAAGATAGCAACGAGTAGCTAAAAGATAGTGAAACTCTTGAGATTATCCCTACGTAACCCTCGCCGACTTATCCTCGCGTGGCTTCGTTGCATGGAGGCTCCAGCGCGGGAAAGTCGGATCTCTGTTGCGGTCATTCGCTCGATGCTGCGGGCCGTTTGGGCTTGTACCAATTCGGCCCCATGTCGTTCTGCTTCGCTGGCTGTTTTTCCCCAGGCCCACGAAAGAATGACCTTACGATTCATTGGGCCCTTGGGCCTTTCGTGAGGTCCTTTACTCTTTTAGTGGACCCGGGGGATATCTATCCCCCACAAGCCCCCGATCTTTGGGTTAATTTAGAGATAATCAACCCGAAGATCTCAGGTCCAGCTTGTAGGTAATTTGAAGAAAGATGGCTTCCTGTTGTCTTCTCCTGCTCCGATCACTCGTTGACCAAAACCTGGCATCGTGCCTGTGCCTTAGAAGTCGGCATTCCAATTTGTAGGATTCTGAACTTCATTGGGTGCACCGGAGGTGCACCCAATGGGTGTAGCCCCCGAGCTTCGAGTAGATTTTAGAAAATAATCTACTCGAAGGTCTTCAGTTGAGATCATTTCCATTTGCGTTTGCTCATTTTGGTTGAGGGTTGGCTTTTTTAATCTTGTCCCATGCTTTAGAAATCGGCACAATCTCGGCTTGGAATGATAATCCATAGGGTGCACCGGAGGTGCACCCAATGGGTGTAGCCCCCGACCTTCACGTGGATTTTTGAGGATAATTCACTTGAAGGTCTTCTTTTTATGTCCTTTTGCTGAGGATTACCCTTTCTGCTTGTAAAAGAGTTGGCATGATGTCATCCGTGCTATGTCATCAATATTATGCTTCAGAGGTCAGCATGTATTTTGTCTTTTGCAGCCGAGTTTGCAATCCTTCCGTATCTTGCTAGGTAGTGTAATTTATTTGCTCTGTGACTGATTGGACATTTGATGGACGTTCTCTGTCTAGTCTTCAAGTCGTATCTGTCGACCATATTTTGCACTCTGCTGGCTATATTTGGCTTCCCTCTAACTCTTGTTGATATCTCATTTTTGTCTTGAGGCATTCACTGCATGCTCTGCACAGATGTGACCATTTTGAAAAATATACTGATAATTCCTGGGCGTCCCCCCCCCAATGGGTGTGGGCAAGGGACGGCTTGGTACGCTGAGTGTTTTAGCCGGCTGCTTCTGAGTTGTAATGTGATGGGACGGCAAGTGTAATCATATCCTTTGCGCTGTTGACTGGAGTCCCAATGGGTGTAGTGTTGCATGAAACGGCGTCAGCCGCCTGACGTGTCTCCAGACGGGTGGAAGTGCTTATTGAATGCTTTGCGACTGTTCAGTGACCACGGTTGGAGGTGAGCGGTTGCCTTTCCCTTCTATAAATAACGCTGTTGCCCCTCTGGTTTCTTCACATCTCTTCGCTGTTCTTTACTGCTTCCTTCTCCTCTCTCCCGCTTGCTTCCACCATGGGCAAAAGCAACAAGCGCAAGCGCGAACCGACTCCTCCATCGGAGGATTTCGGTGACTCAGAATACTCGGAGGAGGAGTTCTCCTCCGAGTCCGAGGGATCTCCGGCTCCCGTCTCTCCCCCGGCGTCGTCCGATGACTCGAACGACTCCCAGGGGATAGCCGCGGAGGTCTGGACGTACATCTGGGCCGTCGAGCGCTCCGGGCTCGAGGGCTCGGATGAGTCGGAGTACTCCTCGGATGAGGAGGACTCGGACTGCGGCGGCGAGGACGAGGACGACGACGACGACGACGGCGACAGCGACGACGGTGGCGACGGCGACGGCAGTGGCGGCGGCAGGAGCAGCGGTGACGGCGGCAGGAGCGGTGAAGGCGGCGGCAGCAGGGGCAGCACCAAAGGCGGCAGCAGCAAGGGCAGCACCAAGGGCGGCAGCAGCAGGGGCAGCACCAAGGGCGGCGGCGGCGGCAGGGGCAGGGCCAGTGGCTAGACGCCACTAGTCTTCTTAGATATTAGTATAGTTTAGTATAGTTAGAATAATGCAGTAGTAATGTAGAGTAGTATAGCGTAGTGTAGTAGTAGTAGTAATGTAATGTAGTAATAGTAGGGAAGCATCAACTCGCAAAGAGTTGATTTGTAAGCTTATTGTCTTCCCTTAATGAAAGAATGTCGTTGGCTTCTTCTTGTTGACTTGCTTTGCTTGATTATAAGACTGATTCTTTTGAGATAGTAGACGAATATCTTGGACATCATACTGACGCTTCCAGAAGTAGTTGCCGAGTAATCTTGTAGTCTGCATCGACGTTTTAGAGGTAATGCCGAGCGACCGAACGCTATACCCGCGTCTTAGAGGCAATGCCGAGTGATTGAAGGTCGACGTCGGCATCTTAGAAGTAATGCCGAGCGATTGAATGCGAGATCAGCGTTTTAGAGGCAACGCCGAGTGATTGGATGGTGATGTCGGCACTTTAGAGGTAATACCGAGCGGCTGAGTATGAGATCAGCGTTTTAGAGTCAACGCCAAGTGAGAGCAGGTCGACGTCGGCATTTTAGAAGTAATGCCGAGCGATTGAACACAAGATCAGCGTTTTAGAGGCAACGCCGAGTGATTGGAGGGTTACGTTGGCACTTTAGAGGTAATGCCGAGCGGCTGAACACAAGATCAGCGTTTTAGAGGCAACGCTGAGTGATTGGATGGTGACGTCGGCATTTTGGAAGTAATGCCAAGCGATTGAACACGAGATCGGCGTTTTAGAGGCAACGCCGAGTGATAGCAGGCCGCATGAGCTATTTTGAGGATGATAACCGAGTGATGAGGTGGCCCATCGTCTTTTTGGAAATAACTGCCGAATGACCATGTGGCATGCTGGGGTTTTGGAAATAACTGCCGGGTGATGACTGGGCACTTTTTGAAACGGTATCTGGCTCGAGAATATCCCATAAGAGCTGCGCTTTTAGCCGCCTTTGCTTTCCGCGCCCTAGTTCTTGCATTCCCGCTTCCGAATCCTCTCTGCGCTCTCCTCCAATCTGCTCACTGGTAGAATCGAGATGGCTCCCAAGAGGAAAATCGCGAGCTCGTCCACTGTGGTGATTCCTCCAATCGATCCCAACAGCCAGTTGCCTTTTGCAGGTAACCACACGTCTATCATTTCCGAAGCTGAACTCCTTCACCTCGTGTCCATCGGGGTTCTTCCTCCGCGGGAACTCTGTTCTTGGCGGATTTGCCACGGGACTACTGTCCCGACAGAGGATACCCACGAGTCTGTAGTTTACGCTCCTTTTCTTCTCCGCGGCCTTGGCCTTCCCATTTCTCCCTTTTTCCGTGGTCTCCTTGATTTCTACCACATTAACCTGACCCATCTGAACCCTAACTCAATTCTGCAAATTTCCATCTTCATCCACTTATGCGAAGCCTTTCTTGGCGTGCTGCCGCATTTCGGCTTGTGGAAACACTTGTATCATTGTCGCCCTGGGATGGCCGGGGGATAGCATCAGTTGGTCGGGGGTGCCAGTTTGGAGATGCGCCGGGGACAGAAGACTGAATATCTTGAGATTCCCCTTAAAGACAGCATTAAGGGATGGCATCTGGAGTGGTTTATAGTTGATAATTATGGAAGTTCTCTCCCCCCCCGGTCGGGAAGACAGCCAGACGTTCGCACCCCAAGCTGGACCGAGTCTCCCACAGACGAGGAGGTAGCTGAAGCCGGTGTGTTGCTAGCTGAAGTTGGACTGCTGAAAGAGAGAGGGCTAACTACTGAAGCTGTGGTTGCTGACTTCGTTTTCAAGAACATTCAGCCACTGAAAGATAGGGTCCACCCAGCTTATCTGTATCGAGGGCTAGCCGACCCAACTCGGGTTACCAACAGGAGAATCCCTTCTGCAGACTTGGTGAGCCGACTGGAAATGATTCTCAGGGGCAAGGTGTCCAATGTTGGTGCTCCGGTGGCGTACTCGGCCTGGAATTTGCCTCCTGCCAAAGTCTTCACTCTTTTCGTGTCAAATCCACCTGCGACTGATGGCAATTCGGGCCTTAGAACGCGACCCTCTGATGAAGAAGTCAGTGCTTTGGTTGCCTCGCTTGGGGAGATTCCTGATGACGAACGACAAGTACATTTTGAAGTGCCTTTGGATCCTAATGATGCAGAAATAAGTGCCATGCTTGATATGCTGGCTGAGGATTCTTCTGATGCTGCTCCTGCTGGGACATTGGCGGTGGCGCCTCTCCCCGAAGCTGGTACATCCTTGGATGTTCAGAGACCTGTCCGTGTTCGCCCGAGACGTCCTTGCCGAGCCAATCAAACTGATCTTTCTGCTGATGAGCAGAAAAAGAAAAAGAGACGTCTTCGGCAAGTATCTAGTTTGGATCGGGGCGCTGGTCCGTCGGTTCCTGCTGCTGAGGAGGTTCCCGTGCCTGAATTTACTGATGCTGACCCCAATGGGTGTGGTATGTCTGTTGTTGATCCCAATGGGGGTGTTGCCTGTGTTGCTGATGAAGACGACAGGGAGGAAGAGAATGAGGTCCCTCTGACTCGGAAGAACAGTCGGCAATTCCTTGCCAGTGGTGAAAGTAGTGGAGTTCCCTCTCCTGCTTTGTGTGCCCTCATTGGTCTGCAAGAACTGTCCCTGGCCAACTTTGATCAGACTCTTGAGGATATGGTCCCAGAGGACTTGTTATCAGAGCCAGTGGATGATGATGCGATGGAGGCTTGCGCTGCCGTGCCTGATGCTGGGTTGAGGTCATCCCGTGCCTCGTCGACCTTAGAACGCGATCCTGAGGGTCGGGATGCTAACTTGGATTGTCCTGGTTCCATGGAGGTGGCTGAGGGCCCGTCAACCTTAGAAGTGGTTACTGCGGGGAGTCTGAACCTCAAGAATGGTGCTGACGCATGCCCAGCCCCCGAGGACGTCGCCGGGGATGACTTAGCTCGGATGAAGAGTGTAAGCCACTGCCCAGCCCCCGAGGGTGCTGCCGGGGATGATCCGGCTCAAGTGGGCAGTGCCAACTATGACCCAGCCCCCGAGGGTGCCCAAGCAGGGTCTCCTTCCTGCACTTCCATGGACGTTCACGCGGGATCACCTCCACACTCTGGCTGCATGGTGGTAGCCCAAACTTTGGACCAGGGGGTCGCTTTAGAGGGCAGCGTCCCCATTGATCGGGCGTTCGGCTCTGTTGAAGGCGCTGAGCTGATTCCTACTGGTCCTTTGCAAGCTGCTTCGGGTGGTGGCCTTGCGCCTGATTATCAGCTGATTTCTCCTGATTTGGGAATCCCTTCGTTCTTTTCCAACCTCCAGGTACTGTGCTGTTTTTTGGCTTGATCTTTACGTTGCATGGACTTTTGTCATTATGCTCATCTGTTCTTCTCATCAGGTTTTGGTGGATGGGATGGCCAGCCAGCTGAAATCGCAGGGTGCTTCCGTCCCAGAAGTGGCTTCGTCTCTTATGTGTTGGAATCCAGTGTTACTTCATCGTCGTGTATCCGAGTTGGAGGCGACTAACACTGGTTAGTGCCCTTTTTCTTTTCTTCGCCTTTGTTGTGGACTTTTTTACCTTTTGACCTCGTTTTGTTTGATTACCTCTTGCTAGGAATGACTCGGCAGATTGCAATTCTTGAGGAAAAATATTCTCGAGATCAGGCTGAATTGGCCCAGCGATGCACTGATTTTGAGGAAAAGTACTCTCAAAGTCAGATTGAGCTGAGTCAGGTCTCCGCTGCCTTAGATGATGCCAATGCACTGAGTTCTTCTCTTCATACTCAGCTCGACTCTGAAAAGGTGATATACGGAACTGTGCTTTGCCTTGCTGTGCTCCTATTACTTGCTTGGTTTTTTGAAGGAACTGACTTGTGCTTTCAGGAAGAAAAACGTATCCTTGCTGCTTCTCGTGACAATCTTGACAGGTTGTATCGAGATTCTAGCAATTCGCTGACCATCTTGGAAAGAAGTCATCGCTTCACCATGGAAGAATTAGACCTCCAACGTCGTAAGCTGCAGGAATCCATGGAGGAGGTAACCCGGCTTAAGCAGTTGATATCAGCGAAGGATGCTACTATCAAAGGGCTCCGAGCTTCCAAGAAATCCATTGCCCAGGAGTTAGAGAGCGCTCGACTGGCTGCTAAAACTGCTGAAGAAACTTCTGTTACTCTCAAGGCCCAACGCGACAAAGCCCTATACAAGGCTATTCGGGCAGGACGAATCTTGATGAGGAGACCCGGCGTAGTTATTCCTGAAGACATAAGAGCTGACATGAACGCCGCCCCTGATTCCTCGAGTCGCCCTTCTTCGTCGGTCGCTCCTGAGAAAGACATTGCAAAATAGAAAAACATTCTGCGTGCTCCAAGCGCGCGGTTTGCATGATTGAATATTTCTTAGAGGACACCAGTTTACCATTCGAATAACATAATTACTCTCTCATTGTATCAGAATTTATTAGTTAATGAGTTTGGCAGTAATGACGCATGATGATTATGAATTTTGTTTGCGGGATATGGAAGTCATCCCCTGAATTATATAGGCGCGAGCATGTTGCACCGATCTTAAGTTGCCGCCAACTTAAGTCGATCGCTGCGTTTGTAGGGCATAGTGGTCACCCTAAGTTAAGTACGCGTGAGCATGTTGCACCACCTTAAGTCGTTGCTGACTTAAGTCGATTGCTCCGTTAGCAGGGCATAGTGGTCACCCCGAGTTAAGTAAGCGTGAGCATGTTGCACCGCCTTAAGTCGTTGCCGACTTAAGTCGATTGCTCCGTTAGCAGGGCATAGTGGTCACCCCGAGTTAAGTAAGCGTGAGCATGTTGCACCGCCTTAAGTCGTTGCTGACTTAAGTCGATTGCTCCGTTAGCAGGGCATAGTGGTCACCCTGAGTTAAGTAAGAATGCAAGTCAATCGTGAATGAATCGAGTATCCTTGAGACCTCTTTTTATTGATGACATATTTCCACTTTACAGAGTACATCATCATCGTCCCAGCAGTTTTGAGGTACAGCTAGGGATAAAACTTTCTGAGGTGTTCTATGTTCCAGGAGTTCCCAACTTCTGTGCCATCCATCTGAGTGAGGCGATACGATCCGGGCCGAGTGACTTCTGCTACCACGAAGGGTCCTTCCCATAAGGGTGATAACTTGTGTCGTCCCTCCCCCGTTAGAATTCGGCGGAGGACGAGGTCTCCTACTGAGAAGAATCGTTGTCGCACAGCCTTGTCGTTATAGCGCCTTAGAGTCTGCTGGTACCTTGCTGATTGGATTACTGCGTTTAACCATTCTTCCTCGAGTATATCTATGTCCTCCAGCCTGGTGGTCTCAGTTTCTGCTATGCTTTCAAAGATCAGCCTTGGCGCCCCAAACTTGAGATCAGCAGGTAGCACTGCCTCCGACCCATAGACCATGAAGAAAGGAGTGTTTCCATGCAAAGCTCGACTAGGTTGGGTTCTTAGGCTCCAAACAACATAGGGTAATTCCCTTATCCACTTTCCTACGAATTTTTCATTCTTATCGAAGATCTTTTTCCTGAGTGCATCCAATATCATCCCGTTGGCTCGCTCAACTTGCCCGTTGGCTCTTGGATGGGCTACAGATGCATACTTGATCTGAATGCTCTTTTGCTCGCAGAAGTCAAAGAATTCTGAACTTGTGAAGTTGGATCCTAAATCAGTTATGATGCTGTTTGGTATCCCGAATCTGAATATTATGTCTTGTATGAATTCCACGGCCTTAGCAGAGGTTAAGGAGGCAATGGGCTTGAACTCTATCCATTTAGTGAATTTGTCGATTGCTACCAATACATGAGTGTATCCCCCTTGAGCTTTCTTGAAAGGTCCAATCATATCCAGTCCCTAGCATGCGAAAGGCCAAGTTACTGGTATGGTCTGCAGTTGCTGTGCTGGCATGTGTTGTTGCTTTGACAAATATTGGCAGGCTTCGCACCTCTGAACTAACTCGGCTGCATCGTTCTTTGCTGTTGGCCAATAGAATCCTGACCTGAAGACCTTCCCGACTAGTGTTCTGGAGGCTGCATGTATTCCACATTGCCCAGCATGGACCTCCTCCAGAAGTTGTTTCCCAGTTGACGGGAGAATGCACCTCATGAGGACGCCTGATGCACCCCTTCTGTATAATGTCTCCCCAATAAGTGTATACTGAGCCGATTGTCTTGCAATACGCTCTGCCGAATTCTTGTCGTCTGGTTCTTCTTCGTTCTTTATATACTTAATGATCGGCCTTCTCCAGTCATCAGGATCTGACTCGGGTTGATCTATGATGTTGCACTCTTCTGTTTGATCCATTGAGATACTTGGCCGCAGAATTTCTTGCACGAAAACCCCAGGTGGGACCTGAGTTCGACCGGACCCCAGTTTGGATAGTACATCGGCTGCTGTGTTCCGATCTCTTTCTACATGATGAAATTCCAGACCCTCGAATTTATCTTCCAGCTTTCGGACAGCAGTGCAGTATTTTCCCATTGAATCGCTTGAGCAATCCCACTCCTTGTTTATCTGGCTGATGACTACCAGAGAGTCTCCGTATACCATTAATCTTTTGACGCCCAATGATATGGCAATGTTCAATCCATGGATCAAAGCTTCATACTCAGCTGCATTGTTGGAGGCTGGGAATAGCAACTGGAGGGCGTACTTGAGGTGTTCGCCTCCAGGCGCAGTGAAGAGAATCCCCGCTCCTGCTCCCTGCAGCTTTAGTGAGCCATCAAAGTACATTTGCCATACTTCTGCAGTCTCCGGGTTGTCTGGTACTTGTTGTTCAGTCCACTCCGATACGAAATCAACCAGTGCTTGAGTTTTGATGGCAGTTCGAGGTCGGAACTCGATGTCATGAGATCCCAGCTCACAAGCCCACTTGGCTATTCGACCGATGGCTTCCTTGTTGTGAAGAATATCCCCTATTGGAAAACTTGTAACTACTATGACTTTGTGGTCGTCAAAGTAGTGACGCAGCTTGCGGGCAGTTAGAAGTACTGCGTACAATAGCTTCTGAACTTGAGGGTACTTTTTCTTTGAGGGGCCGAGGACTTCACTAATGAAGTAGACAGGATGTTGTACTGGATAGGCATGTCCTTCTTCTACTCGCTCGACTACTAACGTGGTGCTTACCACGTGAGTCGTGCAAGAGATATAGAGTAGCAAATCTTCAGCTGGTTGAGTTGTCGTGGCTCGCCGAGGTGGTTTCAGTACTGGTGGTGTTGTCAAGAATTTTTTCAGAGCATCTAGAGCTTCTTGCGCTTCTGAAGTCCACTGAAATTTATCCACCTTCTTGAGTAACTTATAAAATGGCAGACCTTTTTCTCCCAGCCTGGATATAAATCTGCTTAAAGCTGCCATGCATCCGGTAAGCCGCTGAACCTTCTTCTGCGATCGAGGTGCTTCCATCTTCATGATAGCTTCAATCTTATCTGGATTAGCTTCAATTCCCCGGTGGCTGACAATAAACCCGAGCAACTTTCCGGCTGGTACTCCGAAAACACATTTCTCGGGATTAAGCTTCCATCTATACCGCCTCAGACTGTTGAAAACCAGTTGCAAATCTTCGATGAAGTCTTTTGAGTCCTGTGTTTTGATTACCACATCATCCACATAGGCTTCCACACGCTTGCCCCAGTGATCGGCTAAGCATGTTTGAATGGCTCTCTGGTAAGTTGCTCCAGCGTTTTTGAGGCCAAACGGCATGGAGGTATAACAGAAAGCACCAAACGGAGTAATGAATGCCGTTTTTTCTTCATCTTCCTTTGCCAGACTGATCTGATGGTATCCGGAATAGCAATCCAGGAAAGACAGCATAGAACATCCAGCGGTGGAGTCCACCACCTGATCTATCCTCGGGAGCCCGAAAGGATCCTTCGGACAGTGTTTGTTGAGATCAGTATAATCAACACACATGCGCCAATCCACTTTATTCTTTTTGAGTACAAGAACAGGGTTGGCTAACCACTCGGGATGTAATACTTCTCTAATGAATCCAGCTGCGACCAAGCGAGCTAACTCGGCGCGAATGGCCTCTCTCTTGTCAGGCGTGAAACGACGTAGTTTTTGCCGGATCGGCCTTGCCTGGGGGTAAACCTTCAGTTTGTGCTCGGCCAGTTCTCTCGGGACTCCCGGCATATCCGCAGGTTGCCATGCGAATACATCTCGGTTATCTTGCCGAAACCGGACGAGCGCGCTTTCCTATTTGTCATCCAAGCTGGAGCTGATGATAGCCGTCTTGCGCTCATCAGCGAACCCCAGGTTGATTCTCTTGGTTTCCTCAGTCGGCCGCATAGAGGTCGCGGTCTGAGCTTCGCTTGCCGGTACTGTGAGGTCCTCCTCAGGCTTAGAGTCCGCCATTGTGGAGGGAGCTATCGATGGCTTGGCGGTGAGGGCTGCTTGAATAGCCACTCGGAAACACTCTGCGGCGCCTTGGAAGTCGGCGCACACAGTTATGATCCCTTGTGGTCCTGGCATCTTCAGTATCATGTATGTGTAATGCGGAATGGCCATGAACTTGGCCAATCCAGGCCTCCCGATGATGGCGTTGTACCCGCAGTCGAAGTTCGCCACTTCAAACCTCAGGAACTCGGTTCTGTAGTTCTCCGGAGTTCCGAAGGTGACTAGCATGTAGATGTGGCCCACCGGGTATTCCCCTTCCGTCGGCACGATGCCGAAGAAAGGAGTGTCCGACTCGTGGAGCTCTTTGAGGTGAACTCCCAAGCCTTGGAGTGTCCGGGGGAAGGTGATGTTGATGCTGCTCCCCCCGTCCACTAACACCTTCTTCACCCGGCTCTCTCGGATCACCGGATCGACGAGAAGCGGGTATTTGCCCGGATGGTCGAAGTTGAGCCATTGATCTGCCCGAGTGAAGGTGATCGGGTGCTCCGACCACCGGTATGGGGCGGGAGGGCCGGTGGTCGCCACCAGTATCTGGTGATCGTTGAGCTTTTGCTGTCTTCTGCTCTCCTGCGATCCGTGTCCGCCGAAGATGACGTTGACCTCCCTGTCAACGCGTGGAAAAGCTCCTCCTCCTCCTCCCTCCTCCTGCCGATGGGGTTGTCGTGGTTCATCTGGTCCTCCCCTCGGCGGAGGAGGAGGTAAAGGTTGGAAGGGTCGGCCGTGTCCGACGGAATGCTTGAAGTCTCGGCAGTTACGAAGAGTGTGGCGCATGTCCTTGTGGTACGGGCACTGGGCGTCGAGGATGTCGTCCAACGTGCGTTCGCCTCCACGAGGTCCTCCTCGGGCGCGAGAGGCAGGTGGTCCGGCAGCGTGCACTTCTTCGCGAGGCCTCTTCTCCCATCGCTTGTCGGGTTGCTGGTTCGTGTCGCGTCGTGGTGCTGCCGGTGCGGGCTTTGCTCCTCCGATGAGGTCCTGGGCTCGCTCGTCGGCGGTGATGTAGAGGTCGGCTTCCCGGAACAGCTCCTCGGAGGTAGTCGGTGCCTTCTGTAGTATGGCTCGGACGAAAGCCGAGTCATTGGATCCTCTGTAGAAGTCCTCGATCACGGCCGCCTCCGTGACCTCGGGGATACAATTTCTCATGGTCTGAAACCTTTTGAGGTATGATCGGAGAGTCTCGTCTCCCCGGCGCTTGATGGATTTGAGGTCCCACGGTTGCGCCGGCTTGTCGGAGAGGGATTGGAAGTTGGCGGTGAAACGTCGACTGAAGTCGCCCCAGACGTCGATGCAGTGTCGGGGTAGATGTCGCAGCCATTGCAGCGCGTCTTGCCTAAGGACAATGGGCAAGTACGCGGTCATCACGTCTTCGGACGCCCCGGCAGCTCGAGCAGCGGTGGTGTAGACGGCTAGCCAACCCCATGGATCCTGCTTAGGTTCATATTTGTCAACATTGGATACCTTGAAGTTGGGAGGCCATTGGATGGCCCTGAGGCGCGGAGTAAGAGCGGACACTCCGCACGTGTCCTCCTGTTGTCGGGGACGATGTCTGTCCCGGGGAGGGGAGTTGTGATTGTGGTTCCTCGACCGCCCCCGGGTGATTCCGCTAGTTGAGGCTGTTGCCGACTCAGTTCTGGTAGCTTGGCTCTGCGTCGGGATGCCGTGATCCCGGTCGTACTCCTCCCGACGGCGAATCTCGTTCTCATGCCGCCGCTCGCGTGAAGCATTGATGGAGCTTCGCGCGTCTCGGCGATTGTTGATGGCGTGTCGCAGATCGTTCGGCGGGTGAGCAAGCGGTAGAAGATGGTTGGCCGCCTGGGTGAACAGTCGTCGGTAGCCATCGGCGTCAGGAGTCCGTGGAAGTCCCTCAGCTATCCGAGCCAGTACCCCTCCGACTTCGCTCGGCGTGTTCATAGCTCGGGCGAAGTCGGGATTCAGGTTGCGCCCGAAGAATGGGTTCTCTCGACGCTGCCTTGCATCCTGCTCAGCCTGTTCCTGAGCTCGTCAGCGATCACGTCGTCGGGAGTTCCTTCGTTCTCTGAAGACGCGTTCTTCCGGAGTTTCTCCTACCTCCGAGACCTCGTCTCGCGAGACAGGCTGTTCCGGATTCCGCTCTCCGGCTGCGTGATGTCGTCGAACGTTCCTGCGCCGGTTCCTCCGTCGACGGGACTCTCGTTGAGGCGGTTCCTCCCCGGGTACAGTCGGTTCGTCGTCGGAGATAATAGGCGACTCCGCTCTCCCGATGAAGAGGACGTCGGGGTAGAACGGTGCTGCTGTCGTGGTGATCTTCTTCCCGTCCCCCTTTGAGGTATGAGGGACGGAAAGAGCAACTTGCCTCCCCCCGGTTACCTTTTTTCTTATGATCTGTGTCCACTCTTTTGTCGGAGAAGTAGGCAGCGGAGTTCTCCGGGTCAGCGAGCTCTTGGCTCCCGACTTTCCGGAGACGATCCTCATCCGGAGAGCTGGAGGTTGTGCTTCTCCAGTATTTCCGGAGTTTGTTGGGGGAGACCTTTTTTCCGGCGGATCCGCGATACGGTGCAGAATTCCTTCTTCATCCGCTATAAATGAGATTGTTCCGAAGTAGAGCACGGATCCGGGACGCAGGGTGATCTTGCTGTAGAAGGAGATGGCCATTGAGCTAGCTTGGATTGTCGACACACCCCCTACCTGGCGCGCCAGCTGTCGGTGTTTTGGGTCCGACCGCACACCCGGGGTTGCCCCTCAAGGTGTTTTAGGAGTAGGACGGTGTCGACAACTGTAGCAAAATGGTTCGCGCTGATCGTGCGAGGGACAGTGGACAAGTTTTACAGGTTCGGGCCGCTTAGAGATGCGTAATACCCTACGTCCTGATGAGTATGCTTGGTGGATGTGGCTACAAGAGAACTCTCTGGATCGAGAGTACAGAGAGTTGAGGTGGGTGGCTAAGTAAAGGGTCGATTGTTCTGAAGGGGTGCCCCCTAGGCCTTATATACTCGACCGTGGGGCAGTACACGTGGATAAGATAGCAACGAGTAGCTAAAAGATAGTGAACCTCTTGAGATTATCCCTACGTAACCCTCGCCGACTTATCCTCGCGTGGCTTCGTTGCATGGAGGCTCCAGCGCGGGAAAGTCGGATCTCTGTTGCGGTCATTCGCTCGATGCTGCGGGCCGTCTGGGCTTGTACCAATCCGGCCCCATGTCGTTCTGCTTCGCTGGCTATTTTTCCCCAGGCCCACGAAAGAATGACCTTACGATTCATTGGGCCCTTGGGCCTTTCGTGAGGTCCTTTACTCTTTTAGTGGACCCGGGGGATATCTATCCCCCACACCAGCCTTATGTCGATCTGCTTCACTAGTCGTTCCTCCCCAGGCCCACGAAGGGATGACCTTATGACTTATTGGACCCTTGGGCCTTTCGTGAGGTCTTTTATCCTTCCAGTGGACCTAGGGGATATCTGTCCCCCACAGCATCCCCTTTTATAGATACAAGGGGATGGCCCAGCTATACATATGGGGGTGTTGCTATGTGCTAATGTGGCCGGCGGAGAAGTGCTTGAGCCCTGTAGAAGCGTAGCTGGCGGTGCGGCCCTAGGTCCTGCTGATGTTTCTTTGCCTTCGTAGAGAGCTTGAGGACTATCGACATCATGGACGCATGTGGGGAACCATCATTACCTGTTGCCGAAGTAATTTAGATGTGACACCGGTCTTGTTCCTTCGTAGCCTGAGGCGGCTAGCTAGAGGTAGGGTAATGATGTATCCCCAGTAGCGTAGTCGGTCTGAGGCCGAGGCCGAGGTCGGGCGAGGCGATGACTTCTCCTGAGGCTGGGGCCAAGGTCGGGCGAGGCGGAGACCTTCTCCCGAGGCCGAGGCTGAGGCCGAGGCCTAGGGTCGGGCGAGGCGGAGACCTTCCCCCGAGGCGGAGGCTGAGGCCGAGGCCTGGGGTCGGGCGAGGCGGAGCTCCCTGTTGCGCCCGAGGCTGAACTCGGGAGAGGCCGTGACTTACTGTTGTTAGTCTTGCCCTGGTGGTTGGCACAGTAGTCGGAATGGGGTGAATAGTGTTGTTTTCCTGTCAGAACGATCAGTAAAGGGGCAAAGTGACTGCGGTCATTTCGACCTTGCCAATTGAGGCGCGCGTGTCAGGATAAGGTGTCAGGTGATCCCTGCATTAAATGTGCATGCGATATGGTCGGCGGTAAGGCAATTTGGCCAAGGTTGCTATACCACAAAGTTTGCCCGAGCTTAGCCTCGGACGAGCCAGGGGTGCGCCCGCTGCCTGAGGGGGCCCTCGGGCGAGGCGTGAATCCTTCCGGGACCACTGTTCTTGCCCGAGGCTAGGCTCGGGCAAGACGAGATCGCGTCCCTTCGTAGATGAGGCATTAACTTTGCACTGTGCTTATCAGCCTTCACGGTCTGTTTTGAAGATGTTTTTCAGCCATGCTTAGGAGTATTGGGGGTACCCCTAATTACGGTACCCGACAGTAGCCCCCGAGCCTCAAAGGGAGTGTAGGCACTCGCTTGGAGGTTCTGTCGGATTTTTTGCAAGGAGACTAGCCCTTCTGGGTTATGTTTTGTTCCGATGGGTGCGCGCGAGCGCACCCGTCAGGTGTAGCCCCCGAGGCCTCGAAGGAGTGGTTTGACTCCTCTGAGGTCTTAATTCTTCTTGTGATTCCTCGGTCGACCTTGTTGTTACCTCATGCGGCCTGGCCGTAGCCCGGGTGCATGGTCATGCTCCGAGTTTTTAAGCTGGTTTGTTGACTTGGTCAACAATTTGGCCGTAGCCTGGTGCGAGAGCAGCCTCCGAGGCTCTGCACGGAGCGAGAGGATGATCGAGGACTGTCTCAGCTTTTTATTGTATGCCCCTTCATCGCCTTTCCGCAAGGAGGAGGGGGGAACGCGCCATGTTACCCTCGGTGGGCGCTGAACATGGTGTTTCCAGTGAGTTGCTAACGAGTAATCCGACTGGACGCCCGAGCCCTGTTCGATAAGGGTCGGCTAGTGGCCCAGAGGCGCGCTCCAAAAGTACCTGCAGGTGATTTGCTGGACCCGGACCCTTTCGATAGGGTTCGAGGGCTCGGCGCCTCCCTTCGGTGGGATTCCATTACAAATCGTTCCCGCTAGTCTCGAAAATGTCTTAGGGTACCTCGGGAGCGTAGCCCGAGCCTTGGCCATGTAACGGACGTACCCAGGGTCATCCCTGACTCTGCATGTTCTAGGGCTGCTGTCGAATCCCTTCGAGGGGCCAGCCTTCGAACCCCTGATCAGTAAAGGGCTCGGAGCTCGAGTGCTCTGGGGCGGTCGCCGAACCCCGTGGGGCGCAACCTTCGAACCCCTGATCAGTAGGAGGGCTCGGGGCCCGTTTCCTTCGCTGCGAAGGACTCCTTCGAAATGTCCTGTTTCCCGATCCCTGCGGAGAAAGAGAAAGAGAAAGGAAAGGAAGAAAGGAGATATTTCGAAACAGTGTGGCGCACCTTTTTTGAGGCAGTCATCATGACGGAGGCGAAACGGCGCCCGTCTGCCTGCTAGAGGAGACGTGTGTCCTGCTAGGGAGTTAATGCGACGGGACGGGCGACTCGCGGGGTATCTATTGCGCGTGTCGTTCGAGGAACGGAACACGGGTGCGTCGTCTTTATGCTGTAGGAGAGGGTTCCCCTGCCGCTTCAGGGGAGGATGCGAGCCTATAGGTGGGACCAGGGCCTGGTTGGTGGTTGGACCGCTGATTCCGCACGTCTATTGTTGCAATTACTGTCGGTCCGCCTGTGGTCATACCAACCATCGCGTCTCACGCTGGGCATTCGGGTTAGCCCGAATTTTCGGGTCGGGTAGTTTGGGCTTTTGACAATTCGGGTTTTCAGAAACAATACTCGAATTTGCACTCAATTTAAGCAAAACCCGAAAATTCGGGTACCCAAAAAATCCGGGTTCGGGTATGGGTAGCCCGTTCTACCCGATTTCGTTATAGATCAATGTGACATCAAATATTTGCACATGTATTTTAAAAAAATATCAGGAATCAAACAACATTATAGCGTTAGTATTTTCACATATATTTTGACAAAAGTACCAGTAGACTTGCTGCTCACTAGTCACTGCCAATCTGCCATAGACTTGAACCAGACAATGTCATAATGTAAAACAGGTGCACGGGCACAACACACTAGCAGAAGCGTACAACACACTATAAAATAGTATATATTTAAAGTCTTAAACCACTTGAGTCAGACACAAACATAACAAGTAGGAAATATTTCACCGTGCAACTGACCTAGATTAGTTGAGGAAATAGCAAACTCTGGAAAGTGGAACCGGAAGCACGACTGATGGTTGGCCGGTTGGGTGATGAACTGCTAGCTGTTGCAATCGGGAAGACGGTTGGGTGATGAACCAGAAGCCGGTTGGTCGACTGATGGTTGGCAGTACAGCACCACGGCGTGCTGGCACATTGGACGGAAGAGCAAGTACAGCACCACAGCTGCACGCCTGCTCCGCTGAATCGTTGTTGGCCGGAAGCCGGTTGCCGGATACTCCAGACGGCCAGGCGACACCGCGATAGTGAGCTCTGTGAGCCAGCGACTCCTTCCTGGCGGCTTGCATGGATACTGGATAGACTGGAGAGTGGAGACTAAGACTAGGGTTTGCTACTTTCTAATTCTAGTTGGGCTGGGCCGTATCCATATGTATGCCCATATAGACGCATGTGGTGATGTTTATACAGTTTGGGTATTTGGGTATTTCGGGTATCGGGTGTTGCTACCCGATTAAGCCCGAAATAATATCGGGTTTTAAGGTTTACTGCTCGCATAAACGTTTCGGGTATCAGGTATTGGGCAATATGGGTTCGGGCTTGGGTTTTTCGGGTTTCGAGCTTCGGGCTCGGGTTTTATGCCCACTATGAGTCGCGTCTATCCCCATGGCTGACTGACCCGTGACCGTCGCACTTAATTGGCACTGTTGGGTCATGCGTGGGGCTGCCTCGAGTCGCTGCACTGGTTCTGTACTCCCGAGAAGACGTGGCATTGGCGCAAGTGGCGGTGCGGTTTCTTTGCACATGGTAACCGGTGCGCCGGTTACATGACATGCGGGCCCGGGCCTCCATGCTGGACCGCCAGTTGCAATGAAGCTGAAAGGGTGTACAACCATGGTGCGGTTGCAGGCTTCTTGTGTGGCGGCCCGCCCTTTTGACCGCTGGATTCGGCGAGGATGAGAGAGCACTTACCCGTGGGGTGGTTGCATGCTTCGTGTGCGGCGGTTCGCCATCTTCGCGTTTCGGGTCAGTTTGTATGACATGTGGGACATAGCCCCCGTGTCGTAGGGCGGGAACCCTGGAGCACGTCGGGGGAGACTTTGCCCGTGATGCTTCGGGGCGCGAGTTAGGAGATCTATCTTTAAAAAGGGATCGATCCCCGGGCAGTAGCCATGCCCTTGCTCTTCTCGCATTCATCGCGTCTTTCCATCTTCCGAGCCTCTAGATGGGGTGCACCGGCGTTGCCTTCTTCTTCCTGCTATTGGAGGAGCACGACCTCATGGGGGTTAGCGCTCTTTAGTCATCGCTCGGCTTCAAGGATTTTCATCATGTAGCTCGGCTGCCGTTCCCCGCCAGTGGTCACCCAGAATGATGACCACCAGCCTTGTGGCGGAGAAGAGCGAGCCAGGCTGTGGCCTCCCCCCGCCCTCAGCTTCAAGGATGTTCATCATCCATGCTGGGGGTGAGGGCAAGCCGAGTTGGGGCCCTGCCTTCCGCATGGGCTGGCGACCCGCTTCTTCCTCCAGCATTTGGGGGAGAAGGGCGTTCACCAGCCTTGCGGAGGAGGCGAACTGCCACCTGCTGCCTGGTCGAGTTGTCACTGTTCGTCCACTGCACGGGCGACGGTCGTGCCGTGCGCAGGTCGGCCACGTCCACGGCTCGTCCCACGCCGCCGGCCACACCGGGGGTCGTACAAGACGTCGTACGCCGCAGGGGCGGTGTCCGTGTTCCTGGATGGCCTTGTCCTCACTCCCGTAGCGAGGACGGGAGCGAGGACCTCCTTGTGCACGCTAGGGCGACCGCCACTTGCCGGTGCGGCGTCGGTGCTAGGTGGCCGCTGTCGTTGGTGCTGAGGTGGTGGCCGCCATAGGTGAGGCTTCCCACCGCAGAGGTGGTTGCCTCTGCCGATGAGACCGTCAGTGTCACCTGTGGGCGGACCTCTGGCTCTTTGGCTTTAATGGCTTGTTCTCGCCCCCCATGTGGGGACACGGGCGAGGGCCTCTTCATAGTAGCGTTTGCCCTAGGGCAATCGCTGCTGTTGTCTAGCCGCCCGAGGCGGAGGTCGTTGTCACTGCTGGTGCAGTGGTCGTCGGTGAGCCGCTTGGAGTTTGTTATCTTGCAGCCCTTCCGGTGTGGAGGTAGTTCATTCCTGCGGGAATGGAGCTAGGGTCCCGTTTGTAAGGGAATGTAATGGCATTTGCCTGAGAGCAAAATGTAATTGCTTCAAATACTAAGCCATCTGCCGCAGTTCGGGAAAACCACCGAGGGTGCTGCCGACGTCTAAGTCTATGTAGCATAGTCATCCCAAGTATGCGTGTTTGTTTTCTATGGCTGTCGAGGCCTGAATATTTGGGTATTTGAGTATAAAGCCGTGTTTCTTTCCTCTTATTTCGAGCGTTAGGACTTGTTCGTCGGTAGCAGAATCACTTATCCGAGCGTGAGCTACCTTTCGCGGAAGGTGATGAGTAAGGTATCCGTATCCCGGAGGCGTAGGAGTCCCTCGGCTCGGTCGGCCTTGCTGTTCAAGGTCTCTCTTGTCGTTTTTTAGGATTTCGCTATCGATATAGTCGAAAGGCACGCAAATCATTTTGGTAGAAAACCTTTACGAGGAAAATTTTGACGCAGAGGGGGTTCCCCCTTTTTTGACCCCGAGGCGACCGCTCGGGCCAGGACCCTTGCGGAGGGCCTGGCCGTGGCCGTCGGGTCTGCCCGGTCTGCCCAAGCCATGGTCTCACAGCAGCGTGCCCGGGCCAAAGGTATGTTTTGCCTGCTTTGTGACTTTGGTTTAGCTTCATCCTTTTCCTCGTGTCTAAAGAACATCGTCCGACTGTCTTTGGGGTTCGAGGCGGCTCTCGACGAGTCCGTCAAGAACTGCAAGGCACTTGCCTAGGCGGCTGAGTAGAAAGAGGCCGACCGCATGGCCATGTTTGAAGCCATCTCGGCCTTCTGTCGGACCTTTGTCCTTGACGATGTCCCATTGGGCAGCTCCCCCTAGAGTCGCCTGTAGGCCTTGGGCGGCCACGTGCGTAGCAGACTCCGTGGGGTGCTGCACCACGGCGTTAGGCGGGCCTTCGCTGTCCTCGCTTCCCACTACGACGTGGATCTAGAGCGGGTCAGCGAGGGCTACTGCTTACCCGACGAAGAGGAGGTCGCCCTGGCCGAGGTCCAAAGGCTTGATGCGGCTGCCGAGGTCCCGGGCGCGGCGTTGGCTTCCTTTTTTGAGGTGGAGATCCTTCTGCCTGTGTCACCTTCCGAGGCCGGGCCAGATTCCACCGCAGGTAGGAACGACGCTGAGGGTGCTGCTCCTCCCCCTACCGACACCTGATCCTGTGGGGAACAGTTTATTCTAAGTATGTGTATGTTTCTTGCGGCCGCTGAGGCCTAAACATTTTCAGTGTTAGAGTATAAAGCTGCATTTTCTTTCCTCTTGTTTTGGGCGTTAGGACTTGTTCGTCGGCAGCAGAATCACTTATCCGAGCGTGAGCTACCTTTCGCGGAAGGTGATGAGTAAGGTATCCGTATCCTGGAGGCGTAGGAGTCCCTCGGCTCGGTCGGCCTTGCCGTTCAAGGTCTCTCTCGCTCGTTTTTAGGATTCTGTTATCGACGTAGTCGAAAGGCACGAAAGTTGTTTTCTACCCGAGCGTTAGGACTTGTTCGGTAGCAGAATCACTTATCCGAGCGTGAGCTACCTTTCGCGGAAGGTGATGAGTGAGGTATCCGTATCCCGGAGGCGTAGGAGTCCCTTGGCTCGGTCGGCCTTGCCGTTCAAGGTCTCTCTCGCTTGTTTTTAGGATTCTGTTATTGATATAGTCGAAAGGCACGAAAGTCATTTTGGTAGAAAACTTTTCTGAGAAAATTTTGACATGGAGGGGCTTCCCCCTTCTAGCCCCCGAAGGAGGGTCGGTTTTTTCTGAGGCAAGGCCGATCCTCCTTTGATAGCTAGACTTTTTATTTGTACATGTAAAGGGACCGAGGTACATGAACGACTTGAAACACTTTAAGGGTAAAAGCGACGTAGCTGTTCGATGTTCCAAGCATTGCTGTAGACCTCGCCTTGATCGTTGGCTAGCTTGTATGTCCCGGGCTTTAAAATTTTGGCGATGATGAATGGCCCTTCCCAGGGAGAAGTAAGCTTGTGGCGCCCTCGAGCGTCTTGTCGTAGCCGAAGCACCAAATCTCCCTCCTGGAAGCCTCGGGGCCGAATCCTTCGGGCGTGGTAGCGTCGCAGAGACTGCTGATACCGCGCTGAGTGTAGCAAGGCTACGTCCCAAGCCTCTTCTAGCTGGTCCAATGAATCCTCTCGGCTGGTCTGGTTGTTTTGGTCGTCGTATGCCTTTGTCCTCGGGGAGCCATATTCTAAGTCCGTGGGTAGGATGGCCTTGGCCCCATAGACTAGGAAAAACGGCGAGAAACCCGTGGCCCGGCTCAGTGTCGTCCTCAGAGTCCAAACCACCAAGGGTAGCTCTTTTATCCATCGCTTGCCAAACTTGTTGAGGTCGTTGTTGATCCTTGGTTTTAGCCCCTGCAAAATCATGCCATTAGCGCGCTCCACCTGCCCGTTTGTCATTGGGTGAGCTACGGCGGCCCAGTCCACACGGATGTGGTGGTCTTCACAGAAGTCTAGGAACTTTTTCCCAGTGAACTGTGTGCCGTTGTCGGTGATGATAGAGTTTGGGATCCCAAAGCGGTGGATGATATTTGTAAAGAACGCCACCGCCTGCTCGGACCTGATGCTGGTTAAGGGTCGGACTTCGATCCACTTGGAGAATTTGTCGATGGCGACCAGCAGGTGCGTGAAGCCCCCGGGTGCCTTCTGCAAGGGATCGACGAGGTCCAGACCCCACACATCGAACGACCAAGTGATAGGTATTGTTTGTAGAGCCTGAGCAGGCAGGTGTGTTTGTCTCGCGTGGAATTGACACCCTTGGCAGGAGCATACGATCCTAGTGACGTCGGCCACTGCAGTCGGCCAGTAGAAACCATGTCGGAAAGCGTTTCCTACGAGGGCTCGAGGTGCTGCATCGTGACCGCAAGCCCCCGAGTGTATTTCTTGTAACAGCTCTTGTCCTTGGGCGACGGATATGTATCGTTGGAGAATGCCTGAGGGCTGCGGTGGTACAACTCCTTTTCATCACCCAGTAAAACGAACGACTTGGCGCGCCAAGCCCGTCGCCGAGCTTCGGCCTTGTCGAGGGGCAGCTCTCCCTGGAGGAGATATTCCAGGTACAGGGTCTGCCAGTTTAGGTTTGGTGTGACCCCATTCTGCTCTATCTCGACGCGTAGGGCTTCACCCTCGGCGGCCGAGGGTACCTCGGGCTAGGCCGAGGTCTCCTCGGGTTCGGGTGCGTCGTTGAGTTTGACGGATAGTTGATATATGTCCCTGGAGAAGACATTCGGGGGAACCATTGTTCGTCCCGAGGCTATCTTAGCCAGCTCATCTGCAGTCTCGTTGTACTGTCGAGCAACATGGTTGAGTTCCAGCCCATAGAACTTATCTTCCAAGCGCCGAACTTCGTCACAAGGCCTCCATTTTTTGGTCGCGGCAGTGAGAGTTCTTCATGACTTGGTCAATAACGAGCTGCGAGTCACCACGAGCGTCGAGGCGCCGAACCCCTAGCTAAATGGCGATGCGTAACCCATTCACCAAGGCCTCGTATTCGGCTACGTTGTTTGACGCCGGAAAATGGAGGCGTATTACATAACGCACATGTTCTCCAAGGGGTGAGATGAAGAGCAAGCCCACGCCTGCTCCGGTTTTCATCAACGACCCATCGAAGTACATGGTCCAAAGTTCGGCCTGGATTGGAGCCATTGACAACTGGGTTTTGGTCCATTCAGCCAGGAAGTCAGTCAAGACTTGGGATTTTATGGCCTTCCGAGGGGCAAATGAAAGTGTTTCCCCCATGAGTTCCACTGCCCATTTCGCTATCCTACCCGAGGCCTCTTGGCACTGGATGATCTCTCCCAGGGGGCAGTCACCGGATGAGACTCGAAGTAGTGTCGCAGCTTTCACCGTGTTAGAATCACTGCGTACAGTAGCTTCTGGATTTGCGGGTAGCGGATTTTGGTCTCAGATAGCACTTCGCTGATGAAGTAGACTGGCCTCTGGATGAGCAGTGCATGCCCTTCTTCTCGTCTCTCGACTACGACCGTAGCGCTGACCACCTGAGTGGTTGCAGCGACGTAAATCAAGATGGCTTCTCCCGCAGTGGGGGCACCAAGATGGGCGCATTAGTAAGGAGTGCCTTTAAGTTTCTGAGGGCTTCTTCGGCCTCGGGAGTCCAAGTGAAGCGCTCGGCCTTCCTTAAGTGGCGGTACAAGGGCTATCCTTTCTCGCCAAGGCGCGAGATGAAGCGGCTCAGAGCCACAAGGCATCCCATGACCCTTTGTACTGCCTTTAAATCTTTGATGGGTCCCATGTTAGTGATGGCCGCGATTTTCTCCGGGTTGGCCTCGACGCCTCGTTCGGAGACGATGAACCCTAGGAGCATGCTTCGGGGGACTCCGAAGACACACTTCTCAGGATTGAATTTTACGCTCTTCGCTTTTAGGCACCTGAATGTCACCTCAAGGTCAGAGAGGAGGTCGGAGGCTTTCCTTGTTTTCACAACAATGTCATCGACGTAAGCCTCGACCGTTCTGCCGATGTGCTCTCCGAACACATGGTTCATGCACCTTTGGTATGTTGCACCTGCATTCCTCAAACCAAATGGCATAGTAGTATAACAATACATGCTGAAAGGTGTGATAAAAGAAGTCATGAGCTGGTCGGATTCTTTCATCTTGATTTGGTGATAGCCTGAATAGGCATCGAGGAAAGACAAGGTTTCGCACCCAGCGGTGGAGTCCACAATTTGATCGATGCGAGGCAGAGGGTAGGGAACCTTGGGACATGCTTTATTTATCCCAGTGTAGTACACACATCCTCCACCTCCCACCTTTTTTCTTTACAAGTACAGGGTTAGCTAACCATTCTGGATGGAATACCTCTTTGATGAACCCTGCATCCATTAGCTTGTGGACCTCCTCGCCTATGGCTCTGCGCTTTTCTTCATCAAAACGGCACAGGTGCTGTTTCACGGGTCGGGCTCCGGCTAGGATGTCTAGTGAGTGCTCGGTGACATCCCTCGGTATGCCTAGCATGTCCGAGGGACTCCACGCAAAAATTTCGGCTTTTGCGCGGAGAAAGTCGACGAGCACTGCTTCCTATTTGGGGTCGAGCTTGGAGCCGATCCTGACTTTCTTGTTGGCGTCGTTGCTGGGGTCGAGAGAGACAGATTTAAGCGCCTCGGCTGGTTCGAAGTTGCCGGCATGCCGCTGTCACACCCGGTTTTAGAAGGCAAACCGAATGCGAACCATGTACGTGCCAGGATCAGCAATTCACGTACACAGCAGTTACATAACATGGACATCATCACACAGTGCTCAAATAGTATTAAAAAAGGAAATAGTAGTCGATTACATCATATGTCTGAGACATCCACATAGTCTTTACAATAATCAAAGTGCAGAAAAGAAACGTAGATAAACACGGCCTTCACAGGCAGCCGACTGGGGGTTGCCGCTAACCCACACCTAGAACTCGTCGTAGTCTTGGAACTTCTGGAAGTCTCCTTCCACGGCTTCATCTTCTCCTGAGCGGTGGTTGCAATGCGGACAACCTGGGGGGGGGGGTTTGGTGTGTAGAGCAAGGGTGAGTACACATCAACATACTCAGCAAGTGTCCTGTTTGGCTGTAGTGGACTAACTTTATGTGGGGATAAGTCAAGTAGTTGCTTTTAGTTGGTCAGATTATTATTACTAGTAGAAAAAGCCAAGTTTTAGAGTTAACCCACGTTATTAACCCAAATGTACTCCTTTCCAAACGGAAAGAGTACCACTTACCATTACCAGAGTCAAAATCAAGAACCATCAGTCTCATTGTCACCTATAATCCGAACATCTCTGGTCAAGTACCACTAATCACTGGAGCTCCCTTGGCCGCTCATAACCGCGAGCACGGCTGATACATCAGTTTCATAACACTCTGCAGAGGTTGCGCACTTTACCCACAAGCCGTGATTCCCTCTTGCCTCGGGCCGATCAAACCCTTAAACACTACCAAGGTGAATAGGCAGGGTCTCACTACGTAGCCTTTACAAAGATTCCCTGAGGCTGTAGTCGCCCGTTAGGTTTCCTAAATGTACCGCACTCCTCCCCAAGGGGCAAACCAACCTTGGCAGAGCGAGCCGCGTACACCGAGCCCCATTGACGGCACGACGGCAAAGCGAACTACACCTCAGTTCCTCTAATTATTCGGCTAAGGGCGTCCCACTCTGCCCTCATGGTTGCACTGTTTTCCTGGGCAGTCATCCAACGAACAGGTCCTTACAAAGAGGCACTCGAGAAACAGCTCGAGCCCCCTTAAATGTCACAGTACCATCATCATAATCAAAAGGGAAAACAACGTATCATAGATAATCTCATCATGTTCATTGATTAGAGTTGAGAAATAGCATAAGACTAAGCAATAATAATCCAACCCAAATAGGTAAACAAGGACATGGATAACAAAAGCTAGTAAATCCTTCGGTATAAATGTGTAACGCGGGAGGTGAATTAAAGAATGAATAGGACAGAGATAGGTCGAGGGACACTTGCCTCCACCAACCGACTGCTGCTCAGGGACTTCTCCTGCGAGTTCTTCGGGCACTTCAACCGGATCGTTCTCTATGCGAGTGCAAACATACATACATCCATCCATTCAAATTAGGAAACAAACAGTACACCATACAAGAGAACAAATAGATTAAACATGCATAAAATATGACATACGGTATTGCATTTACCATGGTTGGAAGGAAACGGGGGAAGGTCTCGTGGGGTCAAAGCTTACTTGAAACGTATTACGGGTAGATGCATAGCTAAGCGCTACGTGACTTAATTCCATCGAGTTACACTAACAAGTATTAGCCACAAGCGCTAATATAACTATAACTATTTTCAATTGATCCACATTAAACGAGATCCAAGATTAGCTACATGCACTAATAGAAACATAACCACTTTTAGTAGGTCAACATTAAATGAGATAGACGATTATCTATATAAATTAACTAACGTAACCAATTCCTAAATTGAGTTTCCTATTTTATTAACATGAACAACGTGATTAGCGCGCATAAAATATAGGGGGTAGACGGGCACGTCTAGGGGTAGACGAGGGCGCGATGAGCCGTGCCAAGGCACCGTGCGCCACGCGGGTACGTACGCGCAAAGCCGCGCTGACGTGTCGCGAACGAGTCGCGCATACGCCGGGGCCGAGCAGCGCACGCGCCGCGCTACGCAGGGACACCATGGCCACACGAGCTGAAGCCACGCCGGACCGAGGCCGCGCTGCGCAGGGACGGGGCACACCAAGGCGGGCGGGACCGAGCCGCCATGGCCGTGAGCCGCGGGTGCGGCGAGCTCGTCGGGGGCACTGTGCGCGCACGGGCCGCGACGGGCCTCCGCGCGCACCGCCGAGGCCACGCCGGGGGCCAGGGCTGCGCGAGCGCCGCCGAGGCCGCGCCGGGGGCAGGCGGGCGAGCACACCGCGCCAGGCAGGGGGCCGCGCCGGGGAGGGCGCCACGCCGGGGCCGCAGGCCGCCGCGCCATGGCCGGCCGGCTGGGGCCGAGACGCGGGGGGGGGGAGGGGGCCGGGGCTACCGCGGGCGGGCGAGGCCGCGCAGGGGCCGGGGCCGAGCAGCGCGGGTGGGGGAGGCCGGGCCTCGCCGGGGCCGAGCGACGCCGGGGCGCGGGGAGCGCGCAGGGCGGGGACAAGGCCGGGCCGCGCCGGGACGCCGCCATGGCCGGGGCCGAGCGCCGCCGGGGCGCGCGCGAGAGGGGGGGTTCGTCGAGCTGGGCGGGGGTCGCACCGGGACGCCGCGCCATGGCCACAGACGCCATGGCCGCGAGCTCCAAGGGCGGGGCCGCGCCGGGGACGGGCGGGCGGGACCACGCCGGGGAGAGGGAGGGAGGGGGAGAGGAGAGGGAGGAGGGGGAGGCCGGCGGCGAGCGGCGCGGCGGCGAGCCGAGCGAGGGCGCGGGCGGATCGGGCAGGGGAGCGGGGGCGAGCAGGGGAGGAGAGAGGGAAGGGGTTTGGGGAGGGGGAGCTGACGGGTGGGGCCCGCGCGGGGGAGGCGGCGGCGGTTTTCCCAACCGCGTGCGCGGTGGGCGCGGCGTGGGGAGCGGGGGAGCCGGCGGGGGCGGCTGGGCCGCGGCTGGGCCGCGGCTGGGCCGCAAGCCGGCTGGGCCGGCTGGCCAGCGCGGCCCACGGCGGGAAGGGAGAAAGGGGGGAGGCCGGCTGCGCCGGCTGGCCAGTTGGGCCGGGCGCGAGGGGGGCGGCTAGGCCAAAAAGGAGAAGAGAGAGGGGGAAGAAAGGAAAAAGGTTTTTTTCTTTTTTTCCTAAAATCTATTTTTCTCTAGATGAATGCTTTTACCAATTCAACCAACCAAAATAAATGCATGGTTCGGCATGGTGCAGCAAACAAAATAAAGCATTTTAGGGTTTTGCTTTACACAAGATCTCAAGCCGAATCCCGCTATAACTTTGGAAAAGATCAAGGTTTAGCGAGGGGAAAGGAAAAAGAAAGGGTAACACCCGAATTTAGCGAGTGAAGAAAAGAAAAAAAATTCAACTCCAAAATTCGGGGTGTTACAAACCTATCCCCCTTAAAAGAATCTCGCCCTCGAGATTCAGGGTTGGCTAGCAAAGAGCTCAGGGTATTTAGCCATCAGATCATGTTCACGCTCCCAGGTTGCCTCTTCCTCAGAGTGGTGACTCCATCTGACTTTGCACATTCTGATGGTCTTCTTTCGGGTGACTCTGTCTGCAGTCTCAAGGATTTGCGATGGTTTCTCTGTGTAGGTCAAGTCCTCCTGAACCTCCAGACCTTCCACTGGCAACTGCTCTTCTGGCACACGCAAGCACTTCTTCAACTGAAACACATGAAAGACATCATGCACAGCAGACAAATTTTCTGGCAGACTGAGCTGATAGGCCACTTCTCCACGCCTTGCGAGAATTTGATACGGACTAATGTAGCGGGGTGCTAGCTTGCCTTTGACTCCGAATCTTCTGACTCCTCTGATCGGTGACACTTTCAGATAGACGAAATCTCCAACCTCGAAACTCAGCTCTCTTCTTCTTGTGTCTGCATAGCTTCGCTTCCTTGATTGCACTATCTTCAGGTTCTCTCGAACCATCTTGATGTTCTCTTCAGCTTCAAGTAGAATGTCTGGCCCGAACACTTGCTTTTCTCCAGGCTGATCCCATTGCAACGGAGTTCTACAACTCCTCCCATAAAGCGCCTGAAATGGTGACATCTTCAAGCTGGCCTGGTAACTATTGTTATAGGAGAACTCTGCATAAGGCAATTTCTTGTCTCATCCGGACTGATCTTGCAACGCACAGGCTCTCAACATGTCTTCGAGAATTTGATTGGTTCTTTCGGTCTGACCATCTGTCTGCGGATGATAAGCTGAACTGAAATTCAGATGTGTGCCCAAGGCTTCATGCAACTGCTGTCAAAAATGAGAGGTGAACTGCGTTCCTCTGTCTGACACTATCTTCTTTGGCACACCATGGAGACAAACAATCCGAGACATGTACAACTCTGCCAATACTGCACTGCTGTAGTTGGTCTTGACTGGTATGAAGTGGGCTAACTTGGTTAAGCGGTCCACTACTACCCAAATGGAATCGTAGCCGGCTCGAGTGCGAGGCAATCCGACTATGAAATCCATACCGATTTCATCCCATTTCCACTGAGGAATTTGCAACAGTTGCAACAATCCAGCTGGTCTCTGATGCTCTGCCTTGATCCGTCGACAACTATCACACATAGCCACATGCTCTGCGATTTCCCTCTTCATTCCGTACCACCAGAATTTCTTCTTCAGATCTTGATAAATCTTCTCACTGCCAGGGTGAATCGAATAAGCTGTCTCATGAGCTTCCTTAAGGATCAACTCTCGAATAGATTGGACATTGGGGACGCACAAGCGGTCTTTAAACCATATCACACCTTCTGCATCTTCCCGAAAATCTTTGCCTCTGCCATCTAGAATCAGTCGCCGGATCTCACTGATCTTCTCATCATTCTTCTGCTCTTCTTTGATTTCCCGCTCCAGGGTGGGTTCCAACTCAATTGTGACTCCTCACGAATTATTCAGAAATCCGAGACTCAACCTATCAAACTCTTTGGCCAACTCATAAGACATCGGACGAGCGACCATCAGATTGACTTGACTCTTCCTGCTTAAAGCATCTGCCACTACATTCGCTTTGCCTGGATGGTAGTGAATCTCCAACTCATAGTCTTTGATCAGCTCTAACCATCTTTTTTGCCTCATATTCAGCTCTGACTGAGTGAATATGTACTTCAGACTCTTGTGGTCTGTGTAAACATCACATTTCTATCCATACAGATAGTGCCTCCATGTCTTCAATGCGTGAACCACTGCTGCCAACTCTAGGTCATGGATTGGATAATTCTGCTCATGAACCTTCAGCTGTCGGGACGAGTAAGCCACAACTCTTCCCTCTTGCATCAACACACATCCCAAACCAGTGTAACAAGCATCGCAATACACCGAGAAGGGCTTGTGCACATCAGGCAATATAGTAGAACATAGTTTTGTTCGGTATGACCAACTTTTGAAGGGATACCAAAGTCAAGGCAGGGACAGCGGTCTATAATCCTTAGAACGACCATTCTACTCTAGGTTAGCGGTCCTACAGTCAGCACGGCTTTGATACCACCTATCTCACACCCGGTTTTTAGAAGGCAAACCGAATGCGAACCATGTACGTGCCAGGATCAGCAATTCACGTACACAGCAGTTACATAACATGGACATCATCACACAGTGCTCAAATAGTATTAAAAAAGGAAATAGTAGTCGATTACATCATATGTCTGAGACATCCACATAGTCTTTACAATAATCAAAGTGCAGAAAAGAAACATAGATAAACGCGGCCTTCACAGGCAGCCGACTGGGGGTTGCCGCTAACCCACACCTAGAACTCGTCGTAGTCTTGGAACTTCTGGAAGTCTCCTTCCACGGCTTCATCTTCTCCTGAGCGGTGGTTGCAATGCGGACAACCTGGGGGGGTTTGGTGTGTAGAGCAAGGGTGAGTACACATCAACATACTCAGCAAGTGTCCTATTTGGCTGTAGTGGACTAGCTTTATGTGGGGATAAGTCAAGCAGTTGCTTTTAGTTGGTCAGATTATTATTACTAGTAGAAAAAGCCAAGTTTTAGAGTTAACCCACGTTATTAACCCAAATGTACTCCTTTCCAAACGAAAAGAGTACCACTTACCATTACCAGAGTCAAAACCAAGAACCATCAGTCTCATTGTCACCTGTAATCCGAACATCTCTGGTCAAGTACCACTAATCACTGGAGCTCCCTTGGCCGCTCATAACCGCGAGCACGGCTGATATATCAGTTTCATAACACTCTACAGAGGTTGCGCACTTTACCCACAAGCTGTGATTCCCTCTTGCCTCGGGCCGATCAAACCCTTAAACACTACCAAGGTGAATAGGCAGGGTCTCACTACGTAGCCTTTACAAAGATTCCCTGAGGCTGTAGTCGCCCGTTAGGTTTCCTAAATGTACCACACTCCTCCCCAAGGGGCAAACCAACCTTGGCAGAGCGAGCCGCATACACCGAGCCCCATTGACGGCACGACGGCGAAGCGAACTACACCTCAGTTCCTCTAATTATTCGGCTAAGGGCGTCCCACTCCGCCCTCATGGTTGCACTGTTTTCCCGGGTAGTCATCCAACGAACAGGTCCTTACGGAGAGGCACTCGAGAAACAGCTCGAGCCCCCTTAAATGTCACAGTACCATCATCATAATCAAAAGGGAAAACAACGTATCATAGATAATTTCATCATGTTCATTGATTAGAGTTGAGCAATAGCATAAGACTAACCAATAATAATCCAACCCAAATAGGTAAACAAGGACATGGATAACAAAAGCTAGTAAATCCTTCGGTATAAATGTGTAATGCGGGAGGTGAATTAAAGAATGAATAGGACAGAGATAGGTCGAGGGACACTTGCCTCCACCAACCGACTGCTGCTCAGGGACTTCTCCTGCGAGTGCTTCGGGCTCTTCAACCGGATCGTTCTCTATGCGAGTGCAAACATACATACATCCATCCATTCAAATTAGGAAACAAACAGTACACCATACAAGAGAACAAATAGATTAAACATGCATAAAATATGACATACGGTATTGCATTTACCATGGTTGGAAGGAAACAGGGGATGGTCTCGTGGGGTCAAAGCTTACTTGAAACGTATTACAGGTAGATGCATAGCTAAGCGCTACGTGACTTAATTCCATCGAGTTACACTAACAAGTATTAGCCACAAGCGCTAATATAACTATAACTATTTTCAATTGATCCGCATTAAACGAGATCCAAGATTAGCTACATGCACTAATAGAAACATAACCACTCTTAGTAGATCAACATTAAATGAGATAGACGATTATCTATATAAATTAACTAACGTAACCAATTCCTAAATTGAGTTTCCTATTTTATTAACATGAACAACGTGATTAGCGCGCATAAAATATAGGGGGGGTAGACGGGCACGTCTAGGGGTAGACGAGGGCACGACGAGCTGTGCCAAGGCACCGTGCGCCACGCGGGTACGTACGCGCAAAGCCGCGCTGACGTGTCGCGAACGAGTCGCGCATACGCCAGGGCCGAGCAGCGCACGCGCCGCGCTACGCAGGGACACCACGGCCACGCGAGCCGAAGCCACGCCCGGCCGGGGCCGCACTGCGCAGGGACGGGGCACACCAAGGCGGGCGGGACTGAGACGCCATGGCCGCGAGCCGCGGGTGCAGCGAGCTCGCCGGGGGCACCGTGCGCGCACGGGCCGCGCCAGGGGCTCCGCGCGCACCGTCGAGGCTACGACGGGGGCCGGGGCTGCGCGAGCGCCGCCGAGGCCGCACCGGGGGCGGGCGGGCGAGCACGCCGCGCCAGGCAGGGGGCCACGCCGGGGAGGGCGCCACGCCGGGGCCACAGGCCGCCGCGCCATGGCCGGCCGGCTGGGGCCGAGACATGGGGGGGGGGGGGAAGGGGGCCGGGGCCGGGGCTGCCGCGGGCGGGCGAGGCCGCGCAGGGGCCAGGGCCGAGCAGCGCGGGTGGGGGAGGCCGGGCCTCGCCGGGGCCGAGTGCCGCCGGGGCGCGGGGAGCGCGCAGGGCGGGGACGAGGCCGGGCCGCGTCGGGACGCCGCCATGGCCAGGGCCGAGCACCGCCGGGGCGCGCGCGAGGGGGGGGGGGTTCGTCGAGCGGGGCGGGGGTCGCACCGGGATGCCGCGCCATGGCCGCGGACGCCATGGCCGCGAGCTCCGATGGCGGGGCCGCGCCGGTGACGGGCGGTCGGGACCGCGCCGGGGAGAGGGAGGGAGGGGGAGAGGAGAGGGAGGAGGGGGGAGGCTTACCGCGCGGGGGAGGGAGGCCGGCCGCGAGCGGCGCGGCGGCGAGCCGAGCGAGGGCGCGGGCGGATCGGGCAGGGGAGCGGGGGCGAGCAGGGGAGGAGAGAGGGAGGGGGTTTGGGGAGGGGGAGCTGACGGGTGGGGCCCGCGCGGGATAGGCGGCGGCGGGTTTCCCAACCGCGCGCGCGGTGGGCGCGACGTGGGGAGCGGGTGAGCCGGCGGGGGCGGCTGGGCCGCGGCTGGACCGCAAGCCGGCTGGGCCGGCTGGCCAGCGCGGGGCCCACGACGGGAAGGGAGAAAGGGGGGAGGCCGGCTGGGCCGGCTGGCCAGTTGGGCCGGGCGCGAGGGGGGCGGCTGGGCCAAAAAGGAGAAGAGAGGGGGGAAGAAAGGAAAAAGGTTTTTTTCTTTTTTTCCTAAAATCTATTTTTCTCTAGATGAATGCTTTTACCAATTCAACCAACCAAAATAAATGCATGGTTCGACATGGTGCAGCAAACAAAATAAAGCATTTTAGGGTTTTGCTTTACACAAGATCTCAAGCCGAATCCCGCTATAACTTTGGAAAAGATCAAGGTTTAGCGAGAGGAAAGGAAAAAGAAAGGGTAACGCCCGAATTTAGTGAGTGAAGAAAAGAAAAAAAATTCAACTCCAAAATTCGGGGCGTTACAGCCGCTTCGCGTCGGGCGCCTCTTTGGAGAGGCAATCTAGGTCGGCGACGAGGGATTCGGATTCGGCGATGGCTTCGACGTACTCCACTCATTCCACGTCGCACTCGTAAGCGTGGCGGTATGTGGATCCGACGGTGATGGTTCCCTTGGGGCCTGGCATCTTGAGCTTGAGGTACGTGTAGTTGGGGACGACCATGAACTTGGCGTAGCACGGTCTTCCCAACACCGCGTGATAGGTCCCTCGGAACCCGACTACCTCGAAAGTGAGGGTTTCCTTTCAGAAGTTGGAGGGAGTTCTGAAGCAGACGGACAAGTCAAGTTGCCCAAGGGGCAGGACACGCTTGCCGGGGACAATCCCATGAAAGGGTGCTGCACCGGCCCGGATCGTGGACCAATCAACCCCCAAGAGCTCTAGGGTCTCGGCGTAGATGATGTTGAGGTTGCTGCCTCCGTCCATGAGGACCTTGGAGAGCCTTGTGTTGCCGATGACAGGGTCGACGACAAGCGGGTACCTTCCTGGGCTCGGTATGTAGTCGGGGTGGTCGTCTTGGTCGAAGGTGATGGGCTTGTCGGACCAGTCTAGCTAGACTGGCGTCGCTACCTTCACCGAGCAGACCTCCCGGCGTTCTTGCTTGCGGTGTTGAGCCGAGGCATTCACCACTTGCCCACCGTAGATCATGAAGCAGTTGTGGACCTCCGGGAACTCTTCTTCCCTGTCGCCTCCTTTCTTGTTGTTGCCTTGGTCCTTGCCACCCTCCGCTGAGGGTCCAGCCTTATTGAAGTAACGCTAGAGCATGTCACACTCTTCAAGGGTGTGCTTGACGGGACCCCTGTGATATGGGCACGACTCCTTGAGCATCTTGTCGAACACGTTGGCCCCTCCAGGAGGCTTCCGAGGATTCCTGTGCTCGGCAGCAGCGACAAGATCCGCGTCAACGGCGTTGCGTTTTACTTGCGCCCTCTTCCTGGTCTTCTTCTTCGTGCCACGCTGGATGGGCGCCTCGGGGTTGTCTTCCTTCTGCCTTCCCTGAGGCTACTTGTCCTTCCGGAAGATGGCTTCGACCGCCTCCTGACCAGAGGCGAACTTGGTGGCTATGTCCATCAATTCACTCGCCTTGGTGGGTGTCTTGCGCCCCAGTTTGCTTACCAGGTCCCGGCAAGTGGTGCCAGCGAGGAATGCCCTGATGACATCCGAGTCGGTGATGTTAGGCAACTCGGTGCACTGCTTTGAAAACCACCGGATGTACTCTCGCAGGGATTCCCCTAGCTGCTGGCGGCAGCTCCAGAGATCCCATGAGTTCCTAGGGCGCACGTACGTACCTTGGAAATTTCCAGCGAAGGCCTTGACTAGGTCATCCCAGTCGAAGATCTGCGCAGGGGGCAGATGCTCCAGCCAGGCCCAGGCAGCGTCGGAGAGGAAAAGGGGGAGGTTGCGGATGATGAGGTTGTCGTCGTCCGTCCCTCCCAACTGGCACGCCAGCCGGTAATCCGCGAGCCACAATTCCGGCCTCGTCTACGCTGAGTACATGGTAATGGTAGTTGTGGCCCGGAACCGGGCTGGGAACGCGCGCCCGTCGTATGGCCCGGCTGAAGACCCGCAGACCTGGTGGTTCGGGCGAGGGGCTCCGATCCTCCTCACTGCGTAGCGTCCCCCGCGTCTGGGGTGGTAGCCTCGACGCACCTTTTCCTCAAGGCGGGGCCGACGGTTGCGGTGGTGTTGCTCGTCGCCGAGGCGATCCCGGGCTGCAGGTGTCTCGTCTCCTCTGAGCTCGGTGTGGACCAAGGCCTCACGCATGTGTCGGGAGGACGCTGCGTGATGCTTCGAGGGGCATCCTCGCCTTTAGGAGGCAGAGATCTCGACTCGTCCGGTTGCGGCATTTTCCAGGAGGTTCTTGAGTTCGCCCTGGATACGTCGCCCTTCGGTGGTGGATGGCTCCGGCATCGTTCGAAGTAACATCGCAGCTGCAGCTAGGTTCTGGCCGGCCCTGTTGAAGGCTGGGGGCAGCCTTGCCCTGGCATCGTCAATAATAAGGCGCTGGACGTCCAGGGCCCGATGACGCGCTCCTCCGGCGAGCGCCCGGCCTGCCCACTCTTGCTCGAGGTTTTGTCAGAGCTGCACAAGTCGCCCCGTTTCTTCGTCGAGCTTGGCCTGCATCTCACGGAGTTGCTCGAGCTGTGTGCCCTGACCCCCGTAGGGACCTGGGCCACAGCTAGCTCCCGCGGGATCTCAACACGAGACGCAGGTGCAAGGGCGCCGTCATTTCCTGGCATGCCAAGGTGGTTGTCTCCGTCGTGATCTTCCTGATCAATGTGGAAGCACTCGCGAGTTGGGTCGTAACCCTCATCGTCAAGGCTGTGGCCATCATCAGAGCAGCCGGAGAGGCAATGGTCACATGCGGACATGAAGTCTCGCATGGCACTGGGATCACGGAGTCCGGAGAAATCCCAATTGAAGTCGGGGTTGTCCTCTTCCTCGGAACCCGTGGGTCCGGAGGTCGAGACGGCCGTCAGTAGGTCCCAAGTTGACCACATATGGTACCCCAGAAGGTCAGGATATGCCCTTGCGAAAGCACTTACCGAAGTGGGGTCACTTGGTGGGTCGAAGCTGAATCTAAAGGGAACATGATAGAAAGCTGATGGTACCTCCTGGTTGGTGGGCGGCAGTGAAGTTGCATCGGAGATGGAATGTGTCATTATCTCAGGTGCGAGACTAATGTCCGACAAGTCCCTCGCAAGGGTGCCAGCATCATCAGTCCGCATGGGGTTGGCACCTTGCTGGGAAGCGACACCCGTCGTTGTCCCAGGTGCGAGGATAACACCCGACATGTCCCCCGCAGGGGTGTCGGCGTCGTCGACTCGCTCTGGTTCGACATCCGACGAGGTGCTGCCTCCTGCCTAGCCATGGTCGCTCCGTCTCCTCCTCCTCCGGCGAGGAGGGTGGTGGGGTTGACGTGAGTGTTCTTCTTCCGCCACGGGGAGATGTTGTCACCGAGTTCGCCTCCGCCGGGCGAGCCGACGACCGTCGTTGTTGTCGTGCTGCGAGGGGGAGGAGTACCATGTTGTAGCTGCCGTCGGGGGACATGAACTCCAGACTCCCAAAGCGGAGCACCGTCCCGGGCTGAAGAGGTTGCTGAAGATTGTCCATCTGGAACTCAACGGGAAAGTATTGTCAACACGCAGCGCCCCCTACCTGGCACGCCAACTGACGGTGTTTCGGACCTGGGGGACCCTCAACCGAACCGACTAGTGAATTTTGTGCCGCGTGCCCCTGTTCAGATGGGTTGATGCAAGATGGAACACAAGAGGAGGAATGAGGCTTATATTATCTTGCACCGAGGTGCTTGCAGTATTGGTTACAAGCTTCGCGAGAGAGGGAACAGGTCCTAGGTCTCCTGAGAAGTCTAGTGTTGCAGAGTGGAGTTCGATGTTTGAGTGAGTCCATCTCCGTCGTTCTTACCGCCTCCGCCTCTCCCCCCCCTTGAGGAGGCCCTGGGCATCCCCTTTTATAGATACAAGGGGATGGTCCAGCTGTACATATGGGGGTGTTGCTATGTGCTAACGTGGCCAGCAGAGAAGTGCTTGAGCCCTATAGAAGCGTAGCTGGCGGTGCGGCCCTGGGTCCTGCTGACGTTTCTTTTCCTTCGTAGAGAGCTTGAGGACTATCGACATCATGGACGCATGCGGGGAACCATCATTACCTATTGCCGGAGTAATTTAGATGTGACACCGGTCTTGTTCCTTTGTAGCCTGAGGCGGCTAGCTAGAGGTAGGGTAATGATGTATCCCCTGTAGCGTAGTCAGTCCGAGGCTAAGGTCGGGCGAGGCGGTGACTTCTCCTGAGGCCGGGGCCGAGGTCGGGCGAGGCGGAGACCTTCTCCCGAGGCCGAGGCTGAGGCCGAGGCCTGGGGTCGGGCGAGGCGGAGGCTGAGGCTGAGGCCTGGGGTCGGGCGAGGCGGAGCTCCCTGTTGTGCCCGAGGCTGAACTCAAGAGAGGCCGTGACTTACTGTTGTTAGTCTTACCCTGGTGGTTGGCACAGTAGTCGGAACGGGGTGAATAGTGTTGTTTTCCTGTTAGAACGATCAATAAAGGGGCAAAGTGACTGCGGTCATTTCGACCTTGCCAACTGAGGCGCGCGTGTTAGGATAAGGTGTCAGGTGATCCCTGCATTAAATGCGCATACGATACGGTCGGCGGTAAGGCGATTTGGCCGAGGTTGCTATACGACAAAGTTTGTCCGAGCTTAGCCTCGGACGAGCCGGGGGTGCGCCTGCTGCCTAAGGGGGCCCTCGGGCGAGGCGTGAATCCGTCCAGGACCATTGTTCTTGCCCGAGGCCGGGCTCGGGCGAGACGAGATCGTGTCCCTTGGTAGATGAGGCATTAACTTTGCATTGTGCTTACCAGCCTTTACGGTCTGTTTTGAAGATGTTTTTTAGCCATGCTTAGGAGTATTGGGGGTACCCCTAATTATGGTACCCAACAAATATACAAAATGAATCAGTGAGACACCATACCTTGCTCTACGAAGTGTTGCAACTCGAAACTTTGAATACAGCAACTTTTTGACGAACTTTTGAATTGAGAGGAGATGAGGTCTTCTCGGCCAGCAGCGCGGGCGGTTTTATAGGCGTTCGTAGCTCGGCGCCAAGATCTGTGGCGCCGAGCTACGAGGCCGCCGCCGCGCCACCTCGATGCCAAGTCAGCCCTAGCCGCAATTATTCGTTTTCTCCATCTCACAGCTCGGTGCCATGGGCTATGACGCCGAGCTGTGTTACCTCGGCGCCACAGCCCATGGCGCCGAGTATCGGGGTCCAAAGTTGCATTTAAAATTTCTGGGGGTCCTAACGTAAATATTTTTCAAAAATAGGGCTGAAAAAGAAAAAAACAGAATCTTTGCTAGTGCTCACAGGGAGGTGGCGGCGCCGCGCTCGTAGGGAGGCGCAACACTCGCATGGAGGAAGCCCCGTGGAGACGTTGCCCCGGCTTGCCGCGGAGGATAAGGGCATCCTCGTGACCCACCAGCAGCTGGTGCCAGATCTCTGTTGCAACCTCCAATCCAACATGTGATGTTCTTTCTCCTCACCGGTGATGCTCCTCATCTACTGCTCAGTGCTCACGGGCGATGTTGTCCACAAACGCGTGACGATTTGGATTTGCTTCTCGCAGGTGCTAGCAGTTTGGATCTGCACTGCCCCGTGCTGTAATTTATTGCTATACGTGCTGAACTGTTGATTCCTTCTTTTTTACTCTTTCATCCATATTCCATTCGGCATTCGATTCAGTAGGATTGGCATCTTTTCGTTCATGTTACTACAGTGCAGGATTGTTGGCTTGGACAGATTGGTTTGGTTGGCTGGCTGGCCCGGTGGTATAATACCCTGTTTATTTTCTTTCAGCATCCTCTTAATCTTTTGCAATTACTACTGCATTTTATTAGCTTGTTCATAGGATCGGATCAAATCAGATCTTGAGGAGTGCTCGTACAGTAAAGATTGTTGTTATGCACAAACTATTACCATGTTACTGTGAACAGTATCTGCCTTGTTAATGTGAACGTTGTCTGTGATTAGCTTCGATGGTGTAGCGTTAGGAGTTGCTGCCATGAATGCTTCTGAATTTACAGTTCTGCAGGAACCACAAATTCTTTGACTTATTGTGAACTAGTTTCTTCTGTAGCCTTAAATTCTGTAGGAACTGCTTGCTGGTGCCATGTATGGGTGACCATGTACGAGTGAGCCCATGGATTATGCTAATTCAATTAGCTAGTGGTGGTGCTTGCTTGTTTGTGGGGGCCCTTGGATTGCTAACATAGAACTGGCCCTTGGATTGCTAAAGGATCGGGGCAAGTTTGGATGGCGAGGCTTTAAAATCAGTTTGGATTGAACTACAACAGATTAGGTTAGATTCAAGTAGGACTGGGTCTACTCCTTAATATTCTAGGACTGAAGTAGGATTAGGGCTGGATTGTGATGCACTCCCAGGCCTACTCACAATCGACCGAGCAATGTACGTGTCGTAGCCTCTCTCCTCTCAAGCCATGTCTCCACCGCCGCTGGAAGACTTGCTACCTCTCTTCGCCTCCCTCTCTCTTTTGCCCCGGCTCTCTGCTAAAATTAGTAAGAGAATTATAAAATATACAAATATTTGTAATAAAAAATAGTATCTGCATACATAGTTATATATTATTTTTATGTAATCATTGTGTTCTAACATTTTATTCAATAACTTATGTACCATCGTAATGTATGAGCAGTATTCTAGATTCCATGCAAAAGCTAGTGGGTATGTTGGATCCTCCCGGTTTTCAAAAATCTAGTTTCGTTTAGTGCTCTTCGGGTCCGAAGAAACTAGAAAAAGATGGGTATCGATAACTTTCTAGTTCCAAAAATCTGGTCAAATCTGGCACAAGAAATTGGTCCCTTTGGATTACACCTAGATTCTAAAAGCCAAATTCTTAGAAACCGGTGGATCCAAACAGATCCATGGACTAGTAGAAATGTAGGTGCCACATGTTCTATGTTCATGAAAGCCATATCATATGCAACATGACAATATCAAATACATTTTCGACAGGCAAATTAATTCAGATACATGGCATAAAAATATAGTTCGCAACGTCAGTACATTAAAGAATATAATGAGAAACATTGGTTCCACCATACAAGATTCTATCATTTCACTAAGGATACGGCAACTCACTTTAGCCGAGGAGAAATTAACTTGTATTATGTGCTGTTTGGTTTAGAAAATGTGACATAAACGCCATTGTAACAAAGTAACGGGATGGTTTCCACTCAGTAACGTAAATGGGTAACAAAAACTGAGTAACAAAGCCCACAAGCTCTGCAGTCTGCAGCAAGATGTCAGACGGAGCACAATGGCGACCATGGTGGCAACCAGTGGCACCTTGGTCGATGCACTACCGGAATCAGCTTCTTTGCCGTGTGTCTGAGACACACGGCAAAAGCTATTTTACACTCGGCAAATGCTTTGCCGAGTGTAACACTCGGCAAAGAACGCTCGGCGAACTGTACATCGGCAACAGCATCTTTGCCGAGTACTTTTTGTCGGGCACTCGGCAAAGACTTTGCCGAGTGCCATTTGGCACTCGGCAAAGAAAAGTCACCGTCACGGCGCCAAGTGACGGTGACGGATCCTTCGCCGAGTGCCCACGGCGACACTCGGCAAAGGAGGTTTATTTGCCGAGTGTCTGGTGGACTGGCACTCGGCAAAGAACCCTCCAGTGGGCCCCTTTGCCAGTCCCACTCGGCAAAGACATCTTTGCCGGTTCCCAGGTTTCCTTCTTTGCCGAGTGCCATTTTCAGCACTCGGCAAAGATGTCTTTGCCGGTTCCCAGGTTGCCTTCTTTGTCGAGTGCCTTGGTCATAGCACTCGGCAAAGAACCCTTTGTCGAGTGTTACACTCGGCAAAGTGACCAGGATGTCCCTTTTTTATTTGTTTTTGCTGTTCCATCCAAACAAACAAAAGATATATATCATTCACATCACATTATATATCAATCGCATCACAGAATGAACACATTTATCATCAACACCATATATATCACAAAGTGTCACTAATATAAGTCTCACAAATACAAGTATGTGTATTTACCAAGTCTGGATCACTAGCCAAACATCACCAACCGTCACATATATATCACAAAGTGTCACTAGCCAAACATCACCAACACTCACAAGACCAAGTCTGGATCATCAACGAGGTGGGCATCTGGACTGGTTCGGCGAAGGGCTGGACGAAGCATGAGGGTTGTTCGACGCCGCCGATTGACCCTGCATAGAGAATAGATTGTATGTGTGAGAACATATGAATATATATCATGCAGTACTAAAATTTTGATACTCACAGGAGTAGTGAACTCAGCAGGGTCAGTTGCAGGGAACAACGGAGGTGGTGGAGCATGACCCTGTGCGGCGCCAAGGCTCTGCACGTACGCGAACAAATCCGCCATCCTCTTCTCCAGCTCCTCACGTTGCCTCCTCTCATCATCTAGCTGCGTCTGTAATATTTCGCCCTAATGTTACGATAATGCAAAGAGAAGATATATAAAAATTAATGAACGATGAATAGATAAGGAATAACCTGGAGTTGCTGGATACGATGCTGTGAGGTGTCCTGCCGAGGTCGTATGGCTGGGCTCGCGCTCGTGCTCCTTGCTCGCACCTGAGAGAGAGTGGGAGTGGAGGACGAGTCGATTGCCCCGTCGGCAATCCAGTACCGCCCATGCCTCTTGCCTCCTCCGACCCTCATGAGGACATCTCCGTCGATGTCCTCGGTCCTCGGATCGTAATCTGGCCCATGGACCTCCTTGGCCATTGCGGTGTACTCACTGAGTCGGCTGTGGATGGCGGGGTTGGTGTACGCCTCGGGCCCGTCATCCGGGTTGTAGGTGACGTCGGACGTCGCCTTCCCCTTGTGGGCCATGGCATATGCCGAGAACGTGGAGCAAGGCGCGCCACCATGTGTCGCCGACTGCGAGAAAACCAACGATATGGTTAGAAATCATGTCTAATCGAAAGTTATATACCTAAATAAAAAAGAGCGCGTACCCATGCTTCCGCGTATTTGCCCAGGCTGCGGCTGCCTTGATGGTGGGAGGGACCTTGCATCAGCAAACGCCGTTCCCGGCTAGCGTTGTGCGCCTCGTCCCACTCAGCCGAGCACCACCTCTGCACCATCTTCTCCCAGCACTCAGGATGCGCGGCGCACCAATGAGGAATCATCTAAAAAAATATAAGTACACTGCATATCAGAAGATAAGAATAAGCATATTTAGTACCAATAATAAAGTTTTGTATTTACCTGCAAGTACTGGTCCGCAGTCAATGACATGGTTCGGGCGTCCTTCTTGTTCACCTTCTCCCCAAGGACGGAGCCGTGGTAAGTGACGATGGCCTGGATGCGCGCCTCGTAGTGCATGTCAACGACGAGCTTCTTACAGCACGTCGTAGACACCACATCCGCCCTGGCCTCGTATCCAGCATCGCACCTGAAGAAATCCTACATACAAAGACGATGTATCCATACATTATTTAAAGAATATGCAACAAATGCGACTTATTAAACAATATAGTGCGAGGAAGACTTACCCACAGCTCTTGCTTGACCCGCTCCGCCTTGTTGTTGAATTGTCTGCCGTCCCGATCTACTGCATCGGGGGCGACGGCGTAGTGGTCGAAGGTGTACGCTGGGCTCGTCACTCCGGCGTACTCGACAAGCCCAGGGAAGTGTTCCCGGTATAGAAGGCCGAGGATGCCATTGGGGTTGCGGCCGTGACCCCCTGCAGTCTCCAAAACCATCCAAGACCTGTCGAAGTGATTAAGATGAAGTATTAGTTTCTATTATTAATTTGAACATATAATATGAAAAAGCAGCAACAACATCTAAAGTTACCTACCTCTCTCCATCGGGTCGTATGAGCGGACGTCTGTCACGAAGAATGGGTCGCTTAGGTAGGCTCGCGGGACCTCGCAGGTAGATACTCCTCGAACCTGAGGAGCCAGAACCTGAGACGTCCTGCTGAGCGGCGGCGTCGTCGTCGTCGTCCTGCTGCGCCGCATCGTCGTCGTCCTGCTGTGCCGCATCGACAGCGGCTTGCTGCTCCACCTGCTGCTGTACGGCGTCGTCCTGCTGCGCCTCCTCCTCCGTCCTACGGGTGCTCCTCCTCCCCCTCCCCCTCCCCCTCCTCGTCCTCGTCCCACCGCCCACCATCTTTGTCCAACAACCTGCAATTAAGAGTAAACAATTAAGCACAGATAAAAAAATATGTATTTAGAAACATATGCAAAATAAATGAAATATAGCATTACATTGATTAAAAATAATCTTCATATGTGTCCGGGTTAGCCGGATCATAAGTGTCATCATCACTATCAACCATTTCATAGTCAACATCATCTGAAGGCGCAACTTCGTCATTGGCATTGCCTTCAAGTATTTCTAATCATTCTCATTTTGCACCTCATCATCCTCGTCATCAACAACCATTTCAATATCTACTTCCATTCCGATCGCTTCGGTTAAGTCTATCTCAAATTGCCCTTCGAGCCCATCTTCTTGGAAGAACTCTCCGTCATATGTGTCCGGGTCTAAGTTATAATCTTCATCGTTTGGAACAGGTAATTTAGCGTGCGGTGATACCTTATACACAACATCCCAACCCTTAAGATGTTGTTTCGTTTGGCACGCATATGGAAGATAATACACTTGTGTGGCCTGTTGGGCCACAATGTAGACATCGTCTCCTGTTAAGGTGGAATCTATTAATACACAAAAAAATCGACAGCACCTCCCCTGTACGTTGAGGTTTTTAAAACCTGCAAATAACACTAACAGCACGATGGCTGACATGCACACAGTAACAAAAAAATCACCTAAAGTATACACTGCAAAGGTAATAGAGCAATCTAATTAGTGTTTCTAAATTGTCCAGAAACAATTTTAAATCATGAAACCAGCAATTGGTATATGTGATTTGTGTGTGCGCTCTTTCACCACTTTTATTGAGGTTGAGAGCAACACTTTTAGGTTTCGAAGTGTTTCCTGCGTGTTGTTCAACCGTACAGTGTTTAATTTATTGTGATTGAATCTGCAAGGAGATGTACAATTTTGGTTCAGTTCGCTTGGCTTTTAATCCGTAATGACTTCTACTGTTTGTACACAATTGGCTTAATTTAATCCGAAGCCAGGAGCCTGTTCAACTTTTGCTTGAGCACGGGATACCAATTATTCTTCCAAATGCTGGCAGTGGCATCAATAATAAAGCTAGTTGCTGCCAATAGCCAAGAGAGGACAAAATTGTAGGGCGAGACAAGCACGACATCTAGGTGCAGGCCGACCCCTGATGCTGATGCAGGTCTACTGACATGACTCCTCAAATAAAGTTGAACGAACCAAACACGACACAGCTGCTTCGCCTAAAGTTCCCCCTCTAGAGAATCTGATGCATTGGCCACATCCAAACAAATACTTCTTTCTTTCTAATTTTCTTGCTAAAAGATAAGCTTTTCTGTTTTCCCAGAACCACCAATGATCCTACCATTAATAATGCGGATCTAATACTCTCTTGCACAATGATTTACACCAAGAGAAAACAAATCTATGTACGACCATTGATAACGCATTACATAATTTGTCGTCTACAATATCGTGCACAATTGAATGATTGATCAGTTGCAATTTCAGGCAAAGGAAAGGAAGGAGTGCCCATCTGGTAGACTTGTCATCCGTGATTCATAAAACAGAGTACTCTTATCAAATCTAGTTTCAAAACTCAGGTCCCTGAGGCCACTGGTGTCCTGAGGGGCCATAGTAGAATAATCTATGTCCTCGAGGTCCCTTATACTATGTGGCACTATTTAGTGATCCAAGCTCTAGAGGCCCCTTGTCTCATGAGGCACTCAAGAGTCTATGTCCCCTAGCCCTCTTGTGTCTCATGTCACTATGAAGAGTATAGGTACTCAGGTCAGTTTGGCTTGTAAAGCACTCAGCGACACAGAGACTATAGGGCGCTCTATGATGTGTTTGGTTTGAGGTCACAGTGGGATGAGTCGGGGACGATACCGTCCCCTCAATTTTTTGGGATCACGCCGCCACCAAAAACTACTCCGGAGTTTACCTCGCCCCTACGTGACTCTCATCTAAACACTATTGGAACTGTGGCTGTCCCATTCCATCCCTCCATATACATCCAACCAAACACGCCGATATTGGCCCATAAAACATTAAGCTACCTAGCCTCGCATTACAAAGACCGTTGGGCCCTTAACCATTTGGGGCTCACCTCCACCCCCCAACCATGCGCGAGAACAAGGGAATTATATATGTGGCTGTAATCCTATCTCAATATAGAACAATATGTCTAGGTCCACCGAGGATAGTACTGCCTCGTGGTTAGGACCCCACATATAAAAGCCCTGATGAAAAATCCATACAGTTAGCTTATATGATAAGTCTTAGGTACAACATATTAAATGTATGACATGTGGCATTATAGGCCTGACAAGCGTGTTGTTGCCATGACATAGGTTGTAGGGTACTCGAGACTACTGTATGGTATGTGCATTGACTTTTAGCTATGTGTGGGCACGAGTATTGTGATATAAAGTATTATCAAGTATAAAAAGCTACACTGACAATATCATAGTGAACAACATAGGCCATGCATACAACATATCATACATGTCACTGCGATAGATATGGTAGTTGCCTAGTGAAAAGACATATTCAATACTATACCATGACTGAAGGCATGGCCCTAGTACAACTCTAAGAATTGGGTAAGTACAGGGTAGTTGAGATTATCTAATCGAATTTGAGGTTCATGTAACCTCTCTTATCCCTTGCACTATAAAAGGAGCGGAGTAACAATTAGGGTGCTTTGGATTTGACTCCAGTAGGATAGGACCTTTTTGGCTAGACCTAGGGATTCAAGGCCAATACTAGGTTGGACAGACCCACGCTAAACATGCATCTCTTGTATAAGATTTCACTGGTAGGTAGACATAATGGTGGATTTGGACCATTAGGCAAGAACTCCCACGAAAACCATGAGGTGACAACAAGTTAGAAGGTCTTGATGCTCACTAGTGTTTGAGCATGAAATCTTTTCCTCCTTTATATTCCTCAACCAATGAGCTAGGCCACACAAGCCATCAAAATCTCATGTAGTCCTCTCCTCTATCGCCATTGATGGTGAGACATGACATGATGAGGCTAGATAGTGTAGTACCTAGCGACCGTGCTTTAGTGCACGCATAACTAGGGTTCACAATGCACTAAGGGTGTTATTTTGTATACACCAATTTCCTCTAGAGGAGCTTAATCACTCTATATGACTCACTCCTCTAGCCTCCTATCACGACTAGGGTAATGTGACTTCCAAGCATGAGGACTCCACCTTGCACTAGTTGACTCGATGGGCTCATTGCTACCATGACATTGTGCTAACGACGTTGTCGGTCCTCTTAACACTATGGAGTTGTTCTCTTTAGTACAATGGTGCCGGACGTGAGTGTGGTACTTGTTGAACAATGGTGACAAGACATGGGAAACAATGACATTACAAGTCTAACAAATGCACTGTCACAATGACTTAGGAAACATGTAATGTGTGGCATTACAAGTCTAATAAACATGTGATAAACTTACGTACCGGAGGCGAGCGGGCGGACGACGGCGAGCGGGCGGACGACGGCGCGTGGGCGGGCGGACGGTGGGGCGCGGGCGGCGGTGAGGCGGGCGAACGGCGGCGGTGGGGCGCGGCGGTGGGGCGCGGGCGGCCGGGCGCGGGCGGCCGGGCGCGGCCGGCGTTGAGGCGTGGGGAGGCCGGCGGCGGTGAGGCGGCCGGCGGTGAGGCGGGCGGCGGTGAGGCGGGCGGCTCGTGGAGGAAGAAGAAAGAAGAAGCAAAGCAGAAGGAAGAAGAAAGCCGGCCGCGCGGCCGGTTAAAGTTTGTTTCTTTGCCGAGTGCCCGTGATCCGGCACTCGGCAAAGATTTTTTTAAAATTTTAAAATATTCTTTGCCGAGTGCCAGATCAGCGGCACTCGGCAAAGAGTTCTTTGCCGAGTGTCCCCCGTTGCGGCACTCGGCAAAGGTTCTTTACTACCTCTTTGCCGAGTGCCACACATCTAGCACTCGGCAAAGAAGTCTTTGCCGAGTGTCATCCCTAGACACTCGGCAAAGTGCATTTGTATTTTTTTTATTTTGTCTCCCAAACTTTTTGTGGTATGTTCCTACACTATGTAGATCTACATGTATCATTTGTGGACAATTTTAACAGAGTTTGAAATAGCTAGTAGATTTAGTTTGTTTATTTGAATTTCTTCGGAAAATTCAAATTTGAACTTCAGGTCACTCGAAACTTGGAAAACCGTGCATGAAAAAAATGATATTCATGTTACTTAGCATAAGTTACGACCGATTCCATGAGCGGACCGAAAACTTCGAGCAACATGCTCACTAAACATGGCCGTGAACTTGCCATCCACATGTTTAAAAATTGTATAAAACACAAACAAAGTCAGAAAATCATGAAACTTGTCCACGTGTCATGATATCATATGTACAGGTTGTGATAAAAAATTGAGAATGTTTGGACAAAGTTGTGAGACACTATGTGTAGAAACCTAAGAGAACTACACATGAAATCATAGAGTTTCAATGTGGATCTCTTAGGTTTGTAGACATAGCGCGTCATAGTTTTCTCGAAATTTTTTCAATTTTTTATCGCAGCCTGTACATATGATATCATGACACGTGGACAAGTTTCAAGATTTTCTGACTTTGTTTGTGTTTTATACAAGTTTTAAACATGTTGATGACAAGTTCACGACCATGTTTAGTGAGCATGTTGCTCGAAGTTTTTGGTCCGCTCCTGGAATCGGTCGTAACTTATGCTAAGTAACATGAATATCATTTTTTCATGCACGGTTTTCCAAGTTTCGAGTGACCTGCAGTTCAAATCTAAATTTTCCGAAGAAATTCAAATAAACGAACTAAATCTACTAACGATTGAAACTCTGTTAAAATTGTCCACAAATGATACATGTAGGTCTACATAGTGTAGGAACATACCACAAAAAGTTTGGGAGACAAAATAAAAGAAATAAAAATATACTTTGCCGAGTGTCTAGGGATGGCACTCGGCAAAGAGTTCTTTGCCGAGCGTCAACTGGGCGACACTCGGCAAAGAACTCTTTGCCGAGTGCCAACCGTTGGCGCTCGGCAAAGACTGACGGCCGTCAGCTTTGGGACGGCCGCTGACGGCCCTTTGCCGAGAGCCCCATTTGCCGAGTGTTTGACACTCGGCAAACATGGATTTGCCGAGTGTGGACCTGTACCGAGTGTCCTACGCTCGGTAAAGACGCTCGTTACCGAGAGCCGAGCTTTGCCGAGTGCGGCTCTCGGCAAAGCCGTCTTTGCCGAGTGCCCGAGAAAAGGCACTCGGCAAAGCGGCCGGCACTCGGCAAAGGCTCGGATTCCGGTAGTGATGGCAGCATGAAAGCTCTCTTGTGGGTTTTGGTGTTTAGATGACAACCCAATTAAAGGACTAACAAGTGTGCTAAGTGTTGAACAGATGCTTAATGCAAAGCTAACAGGGTTCAACACAAGTGAACAAGTGTGATGGTCCAAAGACTGGATTATAGATAGATAATGGACATCACAAGTAAGATGGACATTGCTTAAGTGAGACTCGATGTGCGTAACTCAGAGACAACCGATCCAGCCAAGGATGGAGGCAAGAAGAGCTTCGAGGTACCGAGTGCACGGGAGAAGGTCAAGGAGACTAGGAACCCAAAGACAGGGGTGAAGAAGAAGACTTGCAAAGTCAAGGTTGATCGAGTTAAGAAGAGTTATGGTGCATCAAGGATCACTACATAAGGACATGACTTACAACCAATGAGCTAACATCTACAGTTATGTGGTGTAAGTCATAAGGCTCAAGATCAAGCTCGGGAAGTAAACAAGGGGGTTGGAGCTCAGATATGTCAATTTAGATCAAGTCAAGTTGACTTGATGATTTAGAGTCCAACATCGACCTCAAACATGCCAAATTGGGTAAAACGATGAAAAAGGCTAAGTGTGTAAGGTTTGAGTGTTCAACCATTTTGCATACACCTCTTACTACAAGTTTGGTGCTTTGGTTTGCTCTCTAACTCTTTCTGCAGAGAAAGTGCCATTCTGATCTCTGCTTGACGAGAAACAGAAAAGCTAGGAGAAGAACAAGAAAGAGGTAAGTTTCTAGGACTAAATCAATTGGATTATACTCTAAATGTGTTTGTTTAAGTTTCAGGAAAATCCTCCCAAAAGTTGAAGTCAAACGAAGAAAGAATGGAAGAAAAAGCACTTAGTGTGCTGTTGGTTGGTGCACAGGACAGTGAATAGTAACTGTTCGGTGCACAGGACAGCGAATAGTAACCTGTCCGATGCACAAGACAGTGAATAGTTACTCTATCTTGTGCACAAGATAGTGAATAGTAACCTGTCCAGTGCATAGGACAGTGAATAGTTACTCTGTCCGGTGCACAGGACAGTGAATAGTAACCTATCCGGTGCACCGGACAATGAATAGTAACCTGTGCGGTGCACCAACAACTAGCTCATCCAAACAAGGAAACTGTCAATTAGATTCGTTACTGTTCACTGTCCGGTGCGCCATCGGACAGTCTGGTGCTCCCGCAACCAGGGAAGGCTGGGAGCTTCCAAATGAAGCTCCAATGGCTCCTAGGCCCTTTGGGACTATAAAAGGGACCCCTAAGCGCCTCCAATAAGTACATAAGAGTAGCCAATAAGTCCATACATCATTTGGATCAATTCTTTCTCTCCCTCTCCTGTGTCTCTTTAGTTTGTGTAGAGGCGAAGTTATAAGCCTTTAGAGAGAGGAAGTGTGTCACATCCGATTTTGGAAGGTAAACCGAATGCGAACCATGTACGTGCCAGGATCAGAAATTCACGCACACAGCGATTACATAAATGACTCATCATAGCAGAATGCTTCGAATACAACAAAGAGTAAGTAATAATATTAAACACTAGAGTCATTTACATAATATAATCAAAGTACACAGAATAGAAACGTAGCCAACGTAAATTAACCCACCACAGGCAGCTGACTGGGGGAGAGTTCGTTGAAGTCCTGGAACTCCTAGAGATCCACCTCGATGCCTTCTTCTTTACCTGAGCATAGATTGCACCAAAGGCAACCTGGTGTTTTGTGAAAGCAAGGGTGAGTACACATCAACGTACTCAGCAAATGTCCCGTTTGGCTGAAGTGGGCTAGCTTTATGTGGGGCTAAGCTCAAGCAGTTGCTTTTAGTTGGTCAGGTATTTATTATTAGTGGAAGCCAAGTTTTAGTAATAACCAACCCGTGAACCATTTCCTCATCGAGGAACATCATCATCATAGTCGAACCAAAACCATAAACATAACCATTGTATCTCAGATCATATGTATCTCTAATCAAAGAGGATCCCAAGGCCGCTCTTAACCGTGAGCACGGCTGATATATCAGTTTCTAATCCTCTGCAGAGGTCGCACACTTTACCCACGAGTCGTGATTCCCTTTCTGCCCAGAGAGAGCTACTCTCCATTGACCATTACCTAGGTGGCCTGGTAGGGTACCACTACGTAGCCTTTACAAAGACTCCCCTGGTGCATAGCTGCTCGTTAGGTTTCGCCAGTCATACAAACGCAGTACACCTCCCCAAGGTGGGTGACTAACAAAACCAAATCGAATGAACCTCTGCACCCCCCCTTGGCAGAGCGAGCACTACGCCCCGTCCCCCATTGACGGCCCTCCGGCAAAGCCAACTATACCCCTGGGTTCATCTAATTAATCAGCTAAGGGCGTCCCATTCCACCCTCATGGCTGCACTGTTATCCCGGGTGGTCACTCCACGAACAGGTCCTTACGGAGAGGTACTCAGGAAAAAGGCCTGAGCCCCCTAGAGTATCACAATATCATCATCGGGATAACATCATCGTATCATAAATAATCATATCATGTTCATTGATTAAGTTAAAGCAATAGCATGAAGCTAACCATAATAACCCAAAAGGTAATCAAGGACAAGGTAAATACAAAGCTAGTCAATCCTTAGGTTTCAATTAAGTAATGCGGGACAATGAATTATGGAGTAAGTAGGACATAATAGGTGAGAGGACACTTGCCTTCACCAAACATATGCTCAGGGTCTTCAATCTCGTGGAACTCGAAGAACTTGATCATTGGTCACCAACGCTTGATCGTCGATTCCTTGAAGCTCGGAAACGAATCGCGATCTAATCGCAACGCGAAGCGAAGACGAACAGGCACAAGCAAACAAACATATACATATGCATAAGAACATTACACCATACAAGATAAAACATCATAAAACGAGCAATATAAAATAGAGAGCGCTTCTATGGTTATGCGAGGATAAAAAAACACGACGGTCAAGCTACAGTCGAGAAGTCGTAACGTTTACGCTACGCAAGTAATAATCACGACATTTAATTCGAAATGTCCAAATATAAATTATAACTGCTATTTAGTTTCAATTAAACCCGCTACACCATCCACTGTTAAACAAATAACTAATATAATTAGCACGAGAGATTCTAAGCGAGGTGAATTTACGACGCGCAAAACAACACGACAGCGTGCAAACGACGCGCGGACACGCGCGACACAGCACGCTGACGACACACGAAACAGTGCGCACGACCAGCGCGAACGATGCGCGAACCGGCACGTCACCACGTGCGGAACAGCACGCGTGACAGACGAGGAAAAACTAAATAGGTGACACGTTTATACTAAACAAAGGATAAATAAATAGAAAGTAGTTAAGTTAATATTTATTATAAAAGCCCCCAGTGGAACACTACACATTTAATCTAGTTAGAATATTAATCTAATAAATATTAGTCGAGCAAGCTTTAAGTTAATTATCTAAAATATGCGACCTCACGAATTAACGTTATTAACATGAGCATTTATAAGCAACAACAATTTATTATCACACGCAGACGCCGCGCGACACACGAACTAGATGTGTGGCACGAACGCGCGAGGGAAACGTCGACGACACGCAAACAACGCGTGAATGGCACACGAACATGCACGCGATAACGTGCAGGCAGCGCGATAGCACGCAAACGATGCATGACGACGCGCAGACACACGTGACGTACGCACATGACATGTGACCATGCGTGCGAACGGCACACGACAACGCGTGCGAACAGCTCACGCGACACTCATGAACGACACGCAATGACGCGCGCGAAACAGCACAATGACGCGCAAACTATGCAGCGCGCGAACAACAACAAATAATCAGTTTAAAAATATTTAAACTGATATTGATCAAGTTAATTAACCTTTATTTATAAAAGCGCGAGTTAAAACTATAAAACAGGTTTAATTAGAAGGCCATTTTAATAAGTATCGAATGAATAGCTAATTAAATAATATAGACTTGTGACATGCTAAAATACATTACAAATACGAAATCGACGCGACAGAACAATTAATTTAGAACGAACACGGTATGCCGCAGCGCTAATTGATATCGTGTCTACACTAACCAAACATAAACGAAAACGCTTCGGATTGACACAACTACCTTAATAGCTATCGTTGAAGCGTGTAATTAAAATTACAAGTTCGTTTTCGGTCGAATTGTTATTTTAATAACCGACCACTAAATAACTAATCATTACTTAATTATTTAACATGCACGAAGTGGTGACACGATTTTATCAAAACGCGCAACTAACGATTTGCACGAACGACGGCTCGCGCGAAACAGCACGCGACAACGCGCGTGCCAGACGCGCGGCGCGAATGACACGCGGATCAGCACGTAAACACGTGCAAAACGCGCGCGCGATACGCGAGATAAACTAAATAACGTCGCATTTATATTAAACTAAATATTAATCACGTCGACATGCATTTATGAAGCGCAAGTGAATAACTATAAATTAGTTTAACTGAAAAGTCTAATTAATTAACGTTAGTTAAACAAAAACGTGAGGCATGGTGGAACGATGCTACTAACGCGTAGAGGATGCTCACCTAGGTGCGAACATGGACGGTGCAACGGGCTCCGGCGAGGCCGTGGGTGACGACGAGGCAAGCTCGCGACTGGTGGTGAACGGAGATGACGCAGCGAACCGGTGCGCAGCAAGGCGAGGCGCGACGGACGGCGGCGGGATGCGGCAACGACGTAGAGGCAGGGCGCGGCCTGGGCACGCAGGCCAGGGGACAGACGACGGGCGAACGTACGGCGCGATGTCGATGGACGCGCGACGGTGGTTTCTTCTTCGCCAGCGCTTGGGAATGGCCGAGAGCACGATGACGGCGAGCCGCTGCGCAGCAAGGCGATGTGCGCGCTGGCAGGCCGCTGGCCGCCGCACTGGCTGGCTGGCCGCCGAGCCGAGCGAGCTCGCAGGCAGGGGCCGGGACACGGACGTGGGGAAGAGAGAGGGAGGCGTGTGGGATGGGGAGAGGAGAATGGGGCAGTTCTAGGCTCCCGGGCGGGTTCTCTGGCGTGGATGCAGGGTGTTTCGGACGGTTGGAGAAGAAGCTAATCGTCCTGGCGGCCAGGAGACGAGCGGCGGCTGCGTTGGGGGCGCCTGCATGCGATCGTGCAGCGTGGGCCGCGTAGCTGGGCCAGGACGTGCGGCGTGGGAAGAGGGGCGCGCTGGGCTGCGCGAGCGCGCCTGCTGGGCTGAGCGGGTGGGCGGGGGGATGGGCTGCGCGCGCACACATGGGCCAAGGGAAGGCCTGCGCGGCGGCTAGGGACTCGGGGCGCACTGGCTGGGCAAGGCTGGGCTGCGCGTGGCATGCTGCGCCTGGGCCGTGGGAAAGGCTGACTGGGGGCGCTCGCGGTGTGGGTCGGCCAGGGGAAAAGTCGAGCTAGGCCGGGGGGAAAGGAAGGGCGCGTGGGCCGCGGGGGAGGTGCTGAGGGAGGCTTTTTCTCCTTTTGTTTTTGTTCTTTTTCTATTTCTTCTCTTTTCTATTTTTTTACAATAAATGAGCTACATACTGATTGGATACACACCAAAGCAAAACATCACACCAAAAACAAATATATTTCCGCATGATGCATCGATCATTATTCCCTTAGGGTTTTACTTGACTAGGCTTTCACATAGATATAAAACAAAATAATTCCTCAATCTTTAGGCAAAAGAAAAGAAAAGCCTAGGAAAAAGAGGGTAACACCTGAATTTGGTGGGTTATTAGAAAAGAAATTTTATACCCCCAAATTCAGGGTGTTACAGATCTAACCCCCTTAACAGGAATCTCGCCCTCGAGATTCAAGAAGAGACTAGCACGAAAATGAGATCGGTTCATTGGTCGTTCACAGCTTTCTTGAGTTGACTTTGACTCTACAAGCTTAACTTGTGGACTGGTTGTTTTGACCTTCAGATATTCACGACCACTGATGCAATTCTTGAGGATCTCTTGGACTTGTGAGTTAGGACCCACACACGCTTTCGCTGCGCCACTTCAATCTCGTTGGTTGATGTTGATCACATTGTCTTCATTGGGGTTAGCAGCTAACCCCCTTAACAGGAGCATTGATACGCACTTAGTGAATATGTTGACGACTCTGATCTTGACTGATTTGAAGAGGTTGTATGATGCCACCAGGATAGGTGCAGGAGGCAAGAGTATAGATAGAAAAGGGTAAGCATAGATGGATTAAAGAGAGAAAAGGGAGAGCACCTAGCTACCTAACTCTATGGCACTCACCTAGTAAACGGATGCCATTGTGGACCCAGGGGCCACAAGACACCAACACTCATCATAAAGAAGCAAATCAGTCATAACATAAAGACAAACAGCACAAGCATACAACAACAAACATCTCGTTACTATATGTAACTTTTAATTAAATGGTGGTCTTTCCTTACCAAGGGGAAACTATTCTAAGGCCATCGAAAGGCAAGGGGAATAATAAGACATACAGAATAGGGGCATGAGCACAATAAAGGATGGAGCTAAAGCAAGGATTGTAATCGACAAGGGAGAAAATGCAACCAGGGGCAGGGTAGGAAACACCATTCTCAAATCAAGATGGGAAAGATGATAATTCAAAAAGTAGACATAAGATAAGCATCATGGAAGGATCTAGACAATAGGAAGGTAAGGGTGATATCGAGCAAAAGCTAAGACTTGCAATGCGATAGAGGAAAAGGGAACGAACAAGAGCAGGAAGGGGTAAGACAACACTCTTGAACTGAAATGAGAGAGGAAGCTTTAAAATACGGGTACATGATAAGCATCAAGGTACAGATCGAGGGATGCCAAGGGTTAAGGTGATAACAGACAAACACACGACAAAGGATGTATTTTAGACAAGACTTGTAAGGTGTCAAAGAAGGGGAAGCAGTCAATGATGAGATAGATGAGGCATTATCCTCGAACAGGGATGAAAAATAGGAGGCTTTGAAGGGTAGGTTCAAGGTAAGCAGGAAGGCAAGGGCATAGATTTTCACGAGGGTTTAAAGGTGATAACGGACAAGGATGTAGGAGAGAAGGTAAATAGGCATAAGACAAAAGATATAAGTACCACAAAGGATGGAGTTAAGACAGGACCTGCAAGTGGAAAAGAAGAGGGTACGTCCAAGGGCCAGATAGGTAAACTGCTACTCTCAAATTGAGGTGGAAGAGAGGAGTTTTTTGAGAGCAGGAATAGAGATAAATGTTAAGGTAAGATCGATAGATTACAAGGGAATGGTGATAGCAAATAAAAACACATCAAATGATGGAATTAGGACAAAACCTGTAAGGCGACAAGGAGTGAAAAGAAATCAAGGGAGACATAGGTAACTCACAGCTCTCAAACTGGGTCAAAAGAAAGGGGAGGCTTTTAAAGGATAAGTTCAAGGTAGACATTTAGGTAGAAGACATAAATATCGCAAGGGTCAAAGGCGATAACTGTCAAGGCTATGAGAGAAAAGATGAAGGCATTGAAGAGCCAGTGGTATGAGTACAACAAAGAATGGAGTTAAGATAAGACTCACACCTAGCAAAGATGAGGTTTCGACCAAGGGTGGGATAAGTAAAACACTTCCCTCGAATTGAGAGGAGAGAGGGAATTTTAAATAACAGACATAAGATAGTCATCAAGGTAAGATAGGTGATGTTTCAATAGAATTGTTGAAGTAAGAATTCATTACCGAAGGAAGTTACAAGGAATTAACGAGATCACCAAGGATGTGCGAAATAAAATGAATGCTCATGGATCATCGAGAAACAAGGGTGGTCAAGGGCATGTTAACTGAAATGTTTATAAACAAACATTAGGGTATACAGATAAGCAAATATAAAAAGATAAGAGTATGCAATACCCCAAGGATACGGGCATACCAAAACAAGGGAATAAAAAACCAAAGGATAACAACTTAACAACGGAATAAGAAGGGATTTTAGAGGACAAGAAATTCATGGACATACAAACTGAAGTTTTTAAGTAGGCAGTAGAAATTCATATGTAAGTATTTGAAACAAGAGTATTGAAGAATCTAATGGTACGAGCATGTCAATACTAAGGGAATAAAGATAGTCAAAAGGTAGCGATTTAATGACGGAGGAGGGAAGAATCCCATCAGACAAAAAGGTTATGGTCAGGGGGCATCTACAAAGATGTCACAAGCACAAGAGAGAGATCAGATCTAATAGATTGAGAGAAGTATAGACCATACTAGAATAAAATACTTTTGGCAAGGGGGCATATAGGAGCACAACATAGAATTAGTCGAGGTGACTAATATTTTGAAGTAGAATCAAGGATGAGGTGAAGTAATATCAATAAGTCCTTAAAACAGTCACTGCTACTCTAGGATAGCGGTCCTACAGTCAGCAAGGCTTGGATACCACTTATGTCACACCCGGTTTTGGAAGATAAACCGAATGCGAACCATGTACGTGTCAGGATCAGAAATTCACGTACACAGCGATTACATAAATGACTCATCATAGCACAATGCTTCGAATACAATAAAGAGTAAGTAATAATATTAAAGACAAGAGTCATTTACATAATATAATCAAAGTACATAGAATAAAAACGTAGTCAACGTAAATTAACCCACCACAGGCAGCTAAATGGGGGAGGTCGCTAGCCTAATCCACGAACTCGTCAAAGTCCTAGAACTCCTGGAGATCCGCCTCAATGCATTCTTCTTTACCTGAGCATAGATTGCACCAAAGGCAACCTGGTGTTTTGTGAAAGCAAGGGTGAGTACACATCAACGTACTCAGCAAATATCCCGTATGGCTGAAGTGGGCTAGCTTTATGTGGGGCTAAGCTCAAGCAGTTGCTTTTAGTTGGTCAGGTATTTATTATTAGTGGAAGCCAAGTTTTAGTAATAACCAACCCGTGAACCATTTCCTCATCGAGGAACATCATCATCATAGTCGAACCAAAACCATAAACATAACCATTGTATCTCAAATCATATGTATCTCTAATCAAAGAGGATCCCAAGGCCGCTCTTAACCGTGAGCACGGCTGATATATCAGTTTCTAATCCTCTGCAGAGGTCGCACACTTTACCCACGAGTCGTGATTCCCTTTCTGCCCGGAGAGAGCTACTCTCCATTGACCACTACCTAGGTGGCCTGGTAGGGTACCACTACGTAGCCTTTACAAAGACTCCCCTGGTGCATAGCTGCTCGTTAGGTTTCGCCAGTCGTACAAATGTAGTACACCTCCCCAAGGTGGGTGACTAACAAAACCAAATCGAATGAACCTCTGCACCCCCATTGGCAGAGCGAGCACTACGCCCTGGCCCTGATTGACGGCCCTCCGGCAAAGCCAACTATACCCCTGGGTTCATCTAATTAATCAGCTAAGGGCGTCCCATTCCACCCTCATGGCTGCACTATTATCCCGGGTGGTCACTCCACGAATAGGTCCTTACGAAGAGGTACTCAGGAAAAAGGCCTGAGCCCCTAGAGTATCACAATATCATCATCGGGATAACATCCCGTATCATAAATAATCACATCATGTTCATTGATTAAGTTAAAGCAATAGCATGAAGCTAACCATAATAACCCAAAAGGTAATCAAGGACAAGGTAAATACAAAGCTAGTCAATCCTTAGATTTCAATTAAGTAATGCGGGACAGTGAATTATGGAGTAAGTAGGACATAATAGGTCAGAGGACACTTGTCTTCACCAAACAGATGCTCAAGGTCTTCAATCTCGTGGAACTCGAAGAACTTGATCATTGGTCGCCAACGCTTGATTGTCGATTCCTTGAAGCTCGGAAACGAATCGCGATCTAATCGCAACGCGAAGCGAAGACGAACAGGAACAAGCAAACAAACATATACATATGCATAAGAACATTACACCATACAAGATAAAACATCATAAAACGAGCAATATAAAATAGAGAGCGCTTCTATGGTTATGCGAGGATAAAAAAACACGACGGTCAAGCTACGGTCGAGAAGTCGTAACGTTTAGGCTACGCAAGTAATAATCAGGACATTTAATTCGACATATCCAAATATAAATTATAACTGCTATTTAGTTTTAATTAAACCCGCTACACCATCCACTATCAAACAAATAACTAATATAATTAGCACGAGAGATTCTAAGCGAGGTGAATTTACGACGCGCAAAACAACACGACAGCGTGCAAACGACGCGCGGACACGCGCGACACAGCACGCTGACGACACACGAAACAGTGCGCACGACCAGCGCGAACGATGCGCGAACCGGCACGTCACCACGTGCGGAACAGCACGCGTGACAGACGAGGAAAAACTAAATAGGTGACACGTTTATACTAAACAAAGGTTAAATAAATAGAAAGTAGTTAAGTTAAAATTTATTATAAAAGTCCCGATTGGAACACTACACATTTAATCTAGTTAGAATATTAATCTAATAAATATTAGTCGAGCAAGCCTTAAGTTAATTATCTAAAATATGCGACCTCACGAATTAACGTTATTAACATGAGCATTTATAAGCAACAACAATTTATTATCACACGCAGACGCCACACGACACACGAACTAGACGCGTGGCACGAACATGCGAGAGAAACGTCGACAACACGCAAACAGCGCGTGAATGGCACGCGAACATGCACGCGATAACGTGCAGGCAGCGCGATAGCACGCAAACGATGCATGACGACACGCAGACACACGCGACGTACGCACATGACATGTGACCATGCGTGCGAACAACACGCGACAACGCGTGCAAATAGCTCAAGCGACACTCATGAACGACACGCGATGACGCGCGCGAGAAACAGCACAATGACGCGCAAACTATGCAGCGCGCGAACAACAACAAATAATCAGTTTAAAAATATTTAAACTGATATTGATCAAGTTAATTAACCTTTATTTATAAAAGCGCGAGTTAAAACTATAAAACAGGTTTAATTAGAAGGCCATTTTAATAAGTATCGAATGAATAGCTAATTAAACAATATAGACTTATGACATGCTAAAATACATTACTAATAAGAAATCGACGCGACTAAACAATTAATTTAGAATGAACACGGTATGCCACGGCGCTAATCGATATCGTGTCTATACTAACCAAACATAAACGAAAACGCTTCGGATTGACACAACTACCTTAATAGCTATCGATGAAGCGTGTAATTAAAATTACAAGTTCGTTTTTGGTCAAATTGTTATTTTAATAACCGACCACTAAATAACTAATCATTACTTAATTATTTAACATGCACGAAGTGGTGACACGATTTTACCGAAACGCGAACTAGCGATTTGCGCGAACGACGGCTCGCGTGAAACAGCACGCGACAACGCGCGTGCTAGACGTGCGTCGCGAATGACATGCGGATCAGCACGTAAACACGTGCAAAACGCGCGCGCGATACGCGAGATAAACTAAATAATGTCGCATTTATATTAAACTAAATATTAATCACGTCGACATGCATTTATAAAGCGCAAGTGAATAACTATAAATTAGTTTAATTGAAAAGTCTAATTAATTAACGTTACTTAAACAAAAATGTGAGGCATGGCGGAACGATGCTACTAACGCGTAGAGGAAGCTCACCTAGGTGTGGACATGGACGGTGCAACGGGCTCCGGCGAGGCCGTGGGTGACGACGGGGCGAGCTCGCGACGGGTGGTGAACGGAGACGACGCAGCAAACCGCTACGCAGCAAGGCAAGGCACGACAGACGACGGTGGGATGCGGCAACGACGTAGAGGCAGGGCGCGGCCTGGGCATGCAGGCCAGGGGACAGACGACGGGCGGACGCACGGCGCGACGTCGATGGACGCGCAACAGCGGTTTCTTCTTCGCCGGCGCTTGGGAACGGCCGAGCACGATGACGGTGAGCCACTGTGCAGCAAGGCGAGGTGCGGGCTGGCTGGCCGCACTGGCTGGCTGGCCGCCGAGCCGGGCGAGCTCGCGGGTAGGGGCCGAGACGCGGACGTGGCGAAGAGAGAGGGAGGCGTGTGGGATGGGGAGAGGAGAATGGGGCGGTTCTAGGCTCCCGGGCGGGTTCTCTGGCGTGGACGCAAGGTGTTTCGGACGGTTGGAGAAGAAGCTAATCGTCCTGGCGGCTAGGAGACGAGCGGCGGCTGTGCTGGGGGGCGCCTGCATGCGATCGTGCAGCGTGGGCCGCGCAGCTGGGCCAGGACGTGCGGCGTGGGAAGGGGACGCGCTAGGCTGCGTGAGCGCGCTTGCTGGGCCGAGCGGGTGGGCGGGGGGATGGGCTACGCACGCGCACATGGGCCAAGGGTAGGCCTGCGCGGCGGCTGGGGACGCGGGGCGCACTGGCTGGGCGAGGCTGGGCTGCGCGTGGCTTGCTGCGCCTGGGCCGCGGGAAAGGCTGGCTGGGGGCGCTCGCGGCGTGGGCCGGCCAGGGGAAAAGTCGAGCTGGGCCGGGGGAAAGGAAGGGCGCGTGGGCCGCGGGAGAGGGGCTGAGGGAGGCTTTTTCTCCTTTTGTTTTTGTTCCTTTTCTATTTTTTTACAATAAATGAGCTACATACTGATTGGATACACACCAAAGCAAAACATCACACCAAAAACAAATATATTTCCGCATGATGCATCGATCATTATTCCCTTAGGGTTTTACTTGACTAGGCTTTCACATAGATATAAAACAAAATAATTCCTCACTCTTTAGGCAAAATAAAAAAAAAGCCTAGAAAAATAGGGTAACACCTGAATTTGGTGGGTTATTAGAAAAGAAATTTTATACCCCCAAATTCAGGGTGTTACAAAGTGATGCTGAGAGATAGAGCAAAATCTTGGGCGCATTGTTACTCTGTCGGAGTGCTGTCGAGAAGATTGTAAGCAGTCATGGCATCGTTGTAACTGATATCAACATAGTGGAATGCTCTATCTGTCGCACTGACAGATCTGAGCAAACGGAGGAAGGAGTTGAAATAGACTCCAAGACAAGGTGCGGCTAACTCCAATAAGGACTAGGCAAGCATTTCAGGCTTGGCCGAACCTCGGGATAAATCCCTGTATATGTGTGCTCTTCTCTGTGCTGTGTGTTGTTTCTCTGTCTTATTTGCTGTTTATACTTGCACTTCAATACTTATATGTAGTACAAGCTATCTTCGAAGTGCAGGGTATTTTAAGACAGGAACTTCAATTCCGCTGCAACCTACTCAAAGGGTATTTCATTCCATTGTGATCTAGTCTTCGAGTAGAGTAAGAATTTCCAGTTATAAAGTTATAATTATTATTCGCCTATTCACCCCCTCTAGGCGACATCCAGATCCTGGTCCCGAGCATAGGGAACTTTCAATTGGTATCGGAGCTAGGCCTCTCCAGTGTGGGCTTAGCCGTCCGGAGATGATGATGTCGTTACAAGAGGTAACTCTAGAACTTCTTCTAGGCGATGGTTCTAATTATAAATCTTGGTATGTCTCTATTTATAATGCTTTCATGCATATTGATCCTGATTTGAGACAGATCTTTAGTAGAAGTATTTTTCCCTCTAATATTAGTAAAAAAACCTTCTAATGCTGAACTAAGATGTCTATCTCTCAATCACCATGCTTGCAACATCTTAGTTGACTCTCTTTCTAGAGGTGCTTATTTTGCCATCCTGAGTAGTGATAGTGATTTATTTGTTGATGCTCATGATCTATGGACTAAAATTAAGTTGAAATTTTTTAAGTCCATATGCACTGCTTCTGCTCCCTCTATTGCTGGTGGTACTAACTTGTCCAAGGGAGAAGAACAAGAACGATGGACACCAAGCGACGGATCCACCTCACCGACAGGTTCATCTCCCACTAGTTATACATGTCTTGTTGCTAACAATGATAGTGGAGACGAAAGTAACGATGAGGAGGAATATGAGGATGATAGCAAAGATGAGTCTTCATCACTACAAGGTACATGTTCTTGTATTGCTTCCACTGATAATAATGACAGAAAAATGAGACTGACGATGTAGAAGAAGAGGAGATTCATCGATTCTACATCCATCTCAACAAAGAAGACAAAGTGTTCTTGGTTAAGCTGTTAAGAAAGAACAAGGTGAGACACTTCTCAAGCTAGAGGAGATTCTCATTAAAACCAACAGCATCCTGGAGAAGATGACCAAAGAACATGAGGAGCTAAAGTGCTCTCATGATAATTTGGTCCAACGGTATGAATCTGTTTTATTTGAGCAAAGAAATAATCATGATGTATTATCTGATGTTGCTCAACTTAAAACTGAGAATTCTATGCTTAAGAGTCAAGTAGAAATGGTAAATTTAGAAAAACTTGCTCTAAGTGAAAAGTATGATATGTTGTCTTATTCTCATAATGAATTAGTTGATGACCATATCATGCTCGATATTGCTCATGAGGTAGTAATTACTAGTTTAAACTCATGTGAACTACATTCTTGCATAAGTGATCAATTAGTTAAAATATTATCATGTGCTGACCTCTACTACCCCAAGAAAGGCCAATCTTTGGTTGAGCAACAAGTTGTAGGGTCAAAAAGAAAATTGCCTGGGAACAAGAAACAAAGACAATTGAGGAGAAGACGCCATGCTCGACTTCCTCAAGATATCTATGAACACATGGTGAAGAAGCTTGAGGAAGGAGAAATCGCAGCAAGGGTCAAACTCCACGAGAAAGAAGTTCCTAGGTCAATAAGTGAAGCAATCAACATGAACAAAGAAAAAGGTAATGATTCAATTAGTCATGTTGTTTGCACTGATCATCTCTCTATGTCATCCAAGAGCAAAAAGGGAAGAGGAAAAGGAGGTGCTTCAAGTGCAAGGAATTAGGCCACTTCATTGTGTCTTGTCTGTACAAAGACAAGGATGAAGGGATGAGGAGATGTTTTAGATGCAATGATAAGGATCATATGATCACTTCATGTCCGCTCATGAGGAATCAAAGACGTGAACCCTCCAAGATGACCCTCACTAAGAAAAAAGACAAACAGCAAGCGTCATGTCAGGTTGAGCGACGCTTCTGCTACTTATGTGGTGAGCATGGTCATCTACATAAGGTTTGTAAGAAGGGTAAGGTTTCTAAGCAAGTAAATTTATCTCAATCTTATTCGCTTAGGAGACCCAAATCATACACTTGAGCTAGATCAGTAATGAGATCACCTATAACTAGCACAAATGCTATTTGGGTACTAAAGGCTGTTTTAGATGAACGTTATGGACCCATCTCGAGATAGGTACCAAACTATGCCAACTAGACCATACAGGTGCCTCGAGATGGACTGGAGACCTTGGAAGAGCTTAAGATGGTTAATTCAAACTCTATGCTTAAGCTATCAATTTTATTATCTATTTATTAACCCAAGGTTGAATTATTGTGCAATACTAATCCCATGTTTATCTCGAGTTAAATAAATTATAGAGGTCCTTAAACATTATTGGTGAATCAAGCAATCGACTTTGGTGAGAATCTGCAACTTGATCTCCAAAGAACGGTACCTATGTATCTTAAGTGCTTTATTTCCAATCAGTATTTCTCTTAAGTTGGATTGTCGTGCTATATCTATCCTTGGAGTAGTTATGCTTTTGAGATTGCTTATGTTGAATATCTTTCAATTAATGATCCATGATTTTCAAGATCATAATCATGCTTGCTCAATCATGAATGTGTGCTTTATAGCTTATATTTCTTGAATCATTCAATGTGTAGCTTTTCATTTGATTAACTCTCTTGGTGTATGTGACTAAACCTGTATCTTTTTGTAAATCATGTTGTGTGGTTTTTAATGATTATGTACTAACCTATGTGCAAGCATGATAGTTTTGTTTAGTCCATGTTCACATGATTACTTTGTCTTGGTACTCTGTGTATACCAAAACAAAAAATCCATGTTGTGTCTCTAATGCACCCTCTTGAGCTATGAGGTGCATGAGCAAAAAGAGCCCTCAATTGGTGACAACAGGTGCTCTCACTCCACACTACCTAAAAGAATGAATCTCATGGCATTTAGGTAAAGGCAAAGGTATGGAGAATGGAACTATGCAATTTCATTGAATATCTTGAAGTTCCATTGATTGTGATCATAGCTATGTTCTTGCTTTTCAATTGGTAGTATCTTGGCTTAGGTGCTTTATGCTTTAAAATGTTGTTTCCTTTGGTGTACCTAAGAAAATACTTCTTAATCATGGTGTGCTAAGATATTGTGCTTTATATGCATGATCTTGTCGTTTTTCAATTGGTATATGTGTTGCAAATGATCATCATGTGTGAAGCGTGCCTAGGTTGCTTTTAAAATGTTATATATCTTGAGGCATGCATTGTTTCCACTAGTCATAAGTTGTATTATGTCATCTATTCAATTGGTATCTTTTTGTGATGCAATTGATATATTATGCCTAGACCAAGGTATGTTGTGATCCCCTCTAATTCTGAGGACGCTAGAATGTGCAAGGTGCAAGTCATTCAAATACTTGATGCACAACTTTAGGGGGAGCACACATAACTTGTGTCTTTTGAGACTAACCGTTTCATGAGTGATCCTATATAGTCTCAAGGTGGAAAAGGGAAGATGAGCAAGAAATGGAGCAATCAGGAATTGAGTATCTCCACAAGTCGAGTAATTGGTATCTAAAGTTGTGAGAAATTGTGTACTTATAGATTGCTCGTGCTCTATAATAGTTGGTGATCCTAGTTGCTTGTCTTTAAATATCATGGAGCTATGACAGTGCTGATCTTTCAATTGGTAGCCTTGGTAGTGTGCTTCAATTGGTATCTTTTGGTAATCACTAGAATAGAAGCTTCATCTTGTGCCACAATACAATAACTTGTTCTAAGTTTGGTGTCTTAACAACAAAAAAGGTCAGGATAAAGGATCAGGCACAAGTGTGAAGGAGCTCCCTAGAGATAAAACTTTCAAGATAGGAATCTTAAATTGATGACAAAAGGAACTCCGCCTACTTAGATGGAAAGTACACCATAACATGGTAAAGGTACAAAAGGAGGTGTTGACCTTTTTGAGTATTAGTACCTTAATTTTCCTACAATGTTTGTGTTGCATATGTTTAATGTGTAAGGGGGAGTAATGTTAGTGTGTTGCATTTTCCCTGCTTAATACCCTGTTGTCCCTTGACATCATCCTATGTTCTTGCTTAAATATGGTTTTGGTGTTTGATGTCAAAGGGGGAGAATTTGTGCATTAAAGTTTACCTCGACCTAAGAGGAAAGCTTATCTTAAGGGTGAAGATATCTTCAGTGAGAGGAAAGCTTATCTTAAGGAAGAATGTGTTAGTTTTGTTGATAATACTTATCAAATGCTTCTTGTTGTATTATATAGTGATAATGCATAATTAGTGCTTCCGTTGATATGAATCAACTGGTATCTATTATGTTTGTCCTATGATAGATATTCATGTGGTTCTGGTGCTTTAAGTTGGTATCTTAATAGGTGATATTCCTGTGGTATATCCATTTAATTGGTGTTTAACTCTGATTCTATGCATTTGTGTGTTATACGCATCATGTTTAATTATTGACACAATGCATTCCACAGGTGCTAAGGTGTAGTTATGCTTCGAATTAGCCTAAGTATGTGCAATTTGGCATATAAGGCCAAAGTTAAGATTTTAATGTAAGCACATATTTAGGGGAGCATTCTATAAACTTAGAATTCAAAATTTGTGCTTTAAATCTTATTCTTGTGTAAGCTTTAATTGTGTTGCCATCAATCACCAAAAAGGGGAGATTGAAAGCTCTCTTGTGGGTTTTGGCGTTTAGATGACAACCCAATTAAAGGACTAACAAGTGTGCTAAGTGTTGAACAGATGCTTAATGCAAAGCTAACAGGGTGTAGGAAACGGGTGACGCCTAAGAGGGGGGTGAATTAGGACTTCTAAAACTTTTACTAAACTAGGCCACAATTAAATCCCTAGAGCAAAACCTATGCAAATAATCAAACTAGAGAGTGCAATCTAGGTTTTGTCTAAGTGTTGCTATCTCTACCGCAAAGGCTAACTTTCAATCTACACTAAATAAGTATGAATATAAGATTGAAACTTAAATGCTTAATATAAATGCAGAAGCTTAAGGAGCAAAGTAGAGAAGCAAACTCTCGTGGATGACGCCGGTATTTTTACCGAGGTATCCGGAACCACGCAAGGTCCCGACTAATCCTCGTTGGTGCCCCTACGCAAAGGGAAGCCCACGCGAGGGCCAAGCACCACGGTCGAGTAACTCCGTAGAGAGCCACGGGCCTTCTCCACGCGCAAGTGGTGCTCCGCTTTCGGCTCCTCTCGGACGCTCCCCGCCGTCTCCACTATCGAGCTTTCGGTCGAAACGCCGCGGGCCTCGTTCCCTCCGGTACACGGTGGCGGCCGTGACACAAACGCGGTTGTCACGGTCTCGCAAGACTCTCGCCCCACTCGGTACAATTACAACGACTCACGCAAGAGCCGAGGGGTTGTGTGGTTTTACAAAACTCACTCAACTAACTAGGATTCACCTAGAGCAAGCGCTAAAGCGGTCTAACTAACCTAAGCACTTCGCAAAGCACCTACGCTAATCACCGAGTGATTCTATTAAGCACTTGGGTGTTTGACCTCTTGGAAATGTGCACTATATGCCTTGGTATGTTGCTTGGGCTCCCACACATGAGAATGGCCGGTTGGGGTGGTATTTATAGCCTCCAATCCCCAAACTAGTCGTTGGACAGAAAGCAGCAGCTTTCTGTCGTCGGGTGCACCGGACAGTCTGGTGCACCACCGGACAGCCACTGTGTTGTGTCCGGTGCACGCCACATCGGCCGACTGTTGGCGCCTGTAGCAGTCGACCGTTGGATCCGACCGTTGCCGTCTGTCCGGTGCACACCGGACAGTCCGGTGCCGACTGTCCAGTGCTCCACCGGATAGACCGGTGCTATCGCCAGAGAGCGCCTGTCTGTGGCCTCTCTGCGCAGACTGTCCGGTTGTCCACCGGACAGTCCCGTGCACACCGGACAGCACTGTCCGGTGCGCCACCAGGCGCTAGCTGACAGCCCGCATCTTGGATCCTTTGCTGATTTCTTGGGGCTTCTTTTGTTCTTGAGTATTGGACTCCTATGCATCTTTTTATGTCTTCTTTTGAGGTGTTGCATCCTCATTGCCATGGTCCAATTCTCTTCGCATCCTTTGAACTATAATTATAAACACTAGCAAACATATTAGTCCACAGGTTGTGTTAATCATCAAACACCAAAACTCAATTAGCCAAAAGGCCTGGGTCCATTTTCCTTACAATCTCCCCCTTTTTGGTGATTGATGACAACAGAACCAAAACAAGCAAATAATACAAGTATTTAAATTAAAATATGCAATCTACTCGCTAAGATGCATGATTGTCCCCACAATGTGAAATTATGGACTTAAGCCTCCCCCTAACTCCATAATTCACTTACTTCCTATTTTAGGACCAAATAACCAAAACCACTTGAAAACCCATTTGGAGATATAAAATTTTAAATTGGTGGTGTTTGGTGTTTGATATAGTTTTCATTGCTTTGGTCCCTAAACTTCTCCCCCTTTGGCATCAACCACCGAAAAGGAAGACATTGAAAGCATGTAGGAAGTAAATAAAAACTTGCCCTCATCAAGAATTTCATCAAATGATACCACTTGAAGGATATTAAATTAAACCACATAAATGATATCAGTTGAAAGGACTACTCCCCTAAATGAGTGTTCTCTTTATAAAGAATTTTCTCCCCCTTTTTAGAGATGAAGAAATACTCCCCCTGACAGAGATCCTCTACTTAGGAAAAAGCATGTGAAAGTTAGAGGTGCAAGACATGATTTGAAAAGACTAACTTCCCTTATGCATAGGTAACAGAATATGAGTTAAGTACTTATGCATTTTTAGCAACATGGAAGTATATGATATAAAATATAGTTTAATCAAATATTGGAGAAGACATGTAAATGATACTAGATGTAGTCTCAAAAGATACCGATTGAAATTCAATGGCGAGCTTGAGAGACATGAGAGTTCTTGGAGATTTTGCAGTGGAAGATTTGTTGTCTTTCTCCGGGGACTTCATTTTCCTTACAATGAGACTATCACATGAAATAGACTTGAAAAGGTGTTAGTCTCAAAGTATTAGATTATAGAGTAACCTCCCCCTAAAGGTGTGCATACAAGTTTTGAATACTTGTAGGAGACCTGCACTTTGATTTGATATCAAGAGGGGCAAATTATCTATAATCCGAATTTTGGCACATATTAGTTAAATGATACAACTTGTAGAATTCAGAATTTTCAATAGATGCATCATTTACTATGGAGTGATATAGAAGCTATGTGCCATGCTTAACTAAACATTTTAAACCATGTAGGTTTGCTTAAGAATATGAATTGAAAGCAAGCAATCCTACCATGTGATTTACCTAGTATGCATGATTTTAAACAAAAGTAAATGACAAATGTAATACTAGGCAAGAAAGGTAAACTAGATACAAGGTAAATAGATACGCATATCTAAAAACAAGAGATACAATAAATCTAGTTACCTTAGTCATGGGTGGGAAATTTGGGTCCAAAATTTTCACTAACCCACTTGGCAATAAACTTGATCCAGTATGATGTATCCCATGATATACATCCCAATTTTGCCAAGTCTCCAAATTTCTGGAGGACCTTCGGTCCACTCACTTCCCTTTCGGGATCCAAACCTTCTTGGTGCTTTTCATGGTTGAAATTATTTCCTTTGGCACCCAGATGTGTTTGGCCCCTTTGAAAGCTCTCTTGTGAGTTTTGGTGTTTGGATGACAACTCAATTAAAGGACTAACAAGTGTACTAAGTGTTGAACAGGTGCTTAATGTAAAGCTAACAGGGTTCAACACAAGTGAACAAATGTGATGGTCCAAGAACTGGATTATGGATACATAATGGACATCACAAGTAAGATGGACATTGCATAAAGTGAGACTCAGGTGCGTAGCTCAGAGTCAACTGATCAAGCCAAGGACGGAGGCAAGAGCTTCGAGGTACCAAGTGCACGGGAGAAGGTCAAAGAGGCTGAGGAACCCAAAGCCAAGGGTGAAGAAGAAGGCTTGCAAAGTCAAGGGTGATCGAGTTGAGAACAGCTACGGCACATCAAGGATCACTACACAAGGACGTGACTTACAACCAATGAGGAAATGTCTATAGTTATGTGGTGTAAGTCATAAGGCTCAAGACCAAGCTCTAAGAAGGAGATCAAGGTCACTGGAACGAGAACAAATGTCAAAAACAGAACTGGAAGTAGCCCAAGAGAGCTAAGTGCACTCTGACCTTTAGTTTGGGTTGTTCCTAGTTTGGAGATATTCTATGTGACCTTTACAGGATGTTGGAGCTCAGAAATGTTAGTCTAGATCAAGTTAAGCTGACTTGATGATTTATGAGTCCAACATCAATCTTAAGCATGTCAAATGAGAGAGGTGAAAAATCCAAGTGAAGGTATGTTTCTAGACTTAGTACATTGGTTTTTGTACTAACGTATTTGTCTAAGTGTTAGAAACAGAGTAAAGAAGAAAAGAAAAGAGATGAAAAAGGCTTGGTTGTGTACAGCCAAGGCTCAGCTCAGTCTGGCACACCGGACTGTCCGGTGGTGCACCGGACAGTGTCCGGTGGTGCAGGCTGAACTCTGGTGAACAGGCCGCTCTCGGGAGAAGTCGGCGGCGTACGGCTATAATTTACCGGACTGTCCCGTGGTGCACCGGACTGTCCGGTGAGCCAACGGTCGGCTGGGCCAATGGTCGGCCGCGCAATCCGCGCGTGACGCATGGCCGAGCCAACGGTCAGATGGGGGCACCGGACTGTCCGGTGTGCACCGGACAGTGTTCGGTGCGCCAACGGCTCCAAGACTGCAACGGTCGACTGCGCCAATTTTGGAAGGAAATCGGGCACCGGACAGTGTCCGGTGGTGCACCGGACTGTCTGGTGCGCCAACCGATTGAAGGCAAGATTTGCCTTCCTGGATTGCTTCCAACGGCTCCTAGGCCCCTTGTGCCTATAAAAGGGACCTCCAGGCGCCTCAATCACTAGAGAAGAGCAGCCAACAAGTGTAGACATCACTCGAATCAATTCTCACTCTCCCTCTTGTGTGTATCTCTCTAGTTTGTGTAGAAGGCAAAGCTATAAGCCTTTAGAGAGTGGAGAAGTGCTGCTGAGAGCAAGAGCAAGGTCTTGAGAGTATCGTTACTCTGCCGGGGTGCTGTCAAAAAGTTTGTAAGCAGACGCGATTTTGTTGTAACCCAACTCAACATAGTGAAAGGCTCTATCTGTCATACTGACAGATCTGAGCAAACAGAGGAAGGAGTTGAAACAGACTCCAAGCCCAGGTGTGGCTAACTCCAACGAGGACTAGGCAAGCCTTTCAGGCTTGGCCGAACCTCGGGATAAATCCTTGTGTCTGTGTGCTCTGTTCCGTTTTGTATTCTGACTCTCTGTCTTACTCGCTTTTATATCTGCGCTTCACTGCTTACTTGTGGTACTAGCTTTCCTTGAAGTGCAGGATATTCTTAAGACAGGAACTTAATTTCCACTACAACCTACTCGAAGGGTTCTTCACTCCACTGTGATCCTGTCTTCAAGTAGAGTAAGATTTAAGTTTTAAAGTGATAATTTTTATTCGCCTATTCACCCCCCCTCTAGGCAACATCCAGATCCTGTTCCCGGGCCAAAGGGAACTTTCAATTGGTATCAGAGCTAGGCCTCTCCAGTGTGGGCTTAGCCGTCCGAAGATGACGATGTCGTCACAAGAGGTAACTGTAGAACTTCTTTTAGGCGATGGCTCTAATTACAAGTCTTGGTCTGTCTCTATTTATAATGCTTTCATGAGTATTGATCCTAATTTGAGACAGATCTTTAGTAGAAGTATTTTTCCCTCTAATGTTAGTAAAAATCCTTCTAATGATGAACTAAGATGTCTATCTCTAAATCACCATGCTTGCAACATCTTAGTTGATTCTCTTTTTAGAGGTGCCTATTTTGCCATCATGAGTAGTGATAGTGACTTATTTGTTGATGCTCATGATCTATGGACTAAACTTAAGTTGAAATTTTTTAAGTCCATATGCACTTCCTCTGCTCCCTCTATTGCTGGTGATACTAACTTGTCCAAGGGAGAAGAACAAGAAAGATGGCAACCAAACGATGAATCCACATCATCAACAGGTTTGTCTTCCACTAGTAATAAATGTCTTATTGCTAACAATGATGGTGGAGACAAAAGCGATGATGAGGAAGAATATGAGGATGAGGAGTCTACATCATCATGAGGTACATTTTCCTGTTTTGCTTCCACTGATAATAATGACAGGGAAAATGAGACCGACGATGTGGAAGAGGAGATTCGCCGTTTCTACACCCATCTCAACAAAGAAGACAAAGCGCTCTTGATTAAGCTGTTGAGAAGGAACAAGGAACAAGGCGAGACGCTTCTCAGGCTAGAGGAAACTCTCATCAAAACCAACGACAGCCTGGAGAAGATGACCAAAGAACATGAGAAGCTAAAGTACTCTCATGGGAATTTGGTCCAACGGTATGAATCTATTTTAATTGAGCAAAGAAATAATCATGATGTATTATCTAATGCTGCTCAACTTAAAACTGAAAATTCTATGCTTAGGAGACAAGTAGAAATGATAAACTTAGAAAAATTTGCTCTAGGTAAAAAGTATGATATGTTGTCATATTCTCATAGTAAATTAGTTGATGACCATATCATGCTTGATGTTGCTCATGAGGTCGTAATTACGAACTTAAATTCATGTGAACCTCATTCTTGCACAAGTACACATTTGGATGATCTATCACCATGTGCTAACCCCTATCGCTTAAAAGGAAGCGAGTGTTTAAATGAGCAAAAAGTTATAGGGTCACAAAAGAATTTGTGTGGGAACAAGAAGCAAAGACAACTAAGGAGAAGACACATTGCTCAACCTTCTCAAGATATCCACGGGCGCGTGGTGAAGAAGCTTGAGAAGGGAAAACTGCAGCAAGTGTTAAGCTCCATAAGAAGGATGTTACTAAAGATGAAGAAGTCAACATGAGCTTGGAAAAAGGTAAAGATTCAATTAATCATGTTGTTTGCACTGACCATTTCTCTATGTCATCGAAGAACAAAAAGAGAAAAGGGAAAAGGGGGTGCTTTAAGTGCAATAAGGCATGACACCTCATTGTGTCATGTCCATACAACGACAAGGGAGAAGGGATAAGGAGATGCTTCGGATGCAATGACAAGAACCACATGATCACTTCTTGTCCGCTATTGATCAACCAAGCATGTGCATTCTCCAAGATGACTCTCACCAAGGAAAATGACAAACAGCAAGCGTTATGTCAGGTTGAGCGACGCTTCTGCTACAAGTGTGGTGAGCAGGGTCATCTATCCAAGGTATGTAATAAAGGTGAGGTTCCTAAGCAAGTAAATTTGTCTCAATCTTATTCGCTTAGGAGACCCAAATCATACTCTTGTGCTAGATCAATCATGAGATCACCTAGGACTAGCACAAATGCTATTTGGGTACCAAAGGCCTTTTTGGATGATCGATATGGACCCATCCTGAGATGGGTACCAAACTGTGCTAACTAGACCATGCAGGTGCCTTGAGATGGACTGGAGACCATGGGAGAGCTTAATACGGTTAACTCAAACTCTATGCTTAAGCTGTTGATTGTTTTGGTGTTTATTCATTGACCCAAGGTTGAACTATTGTGAGACACTAATCCCATGTTCATCTCAAGTGAAATAAGTTGTAGAGGTCCTTAATCATCAATGGTGAATCAAGCAAAGGACCTTGATGAGATTCTGCAGCTCTCCATAGGATGGTACCCTTGTATCTTAAGTACTTTGTTGATAATCAGTACTGCTCTTAAGTATGATTGTTGTGCTACCTGTCCTTGGAGTAGTTATGCTTTTTGATTGCCTGTGTTGAGTACCTTTCAATCAATGATTAATTATTTCCAAGATCGTAATCATGCTTGCTTTATCATGATTGTGTGCTTTAGAGGTTATGTCTCTTGAATCATTTAATGGGTAGTTTTTCATTAGATATATCCACCATGATTAACTCTTTTTGTGTTCATGAATAAACCTGTATCCCTTTGTGAGTTATGCTATATGGTTTGAATGATTAATCTTTGTGCAAATATGACATTTTGTTTAGTTTATGTTCACATGATTACTCTAGTCTGGTATTGGGTAAAAACCAAATCCATGTTGTGCCTCTAATGCACCCTTTTGAGCTATGAGGTGCATGAACAAAAGGAGCCTTCAATTAGTGACAACTGGTGCTCTCATGGCAATTCAGGAAAAGGCAAAGGTATGAAGAATGGAACTATGCAATTTCATTGAATATCTTGAAGTTCCATTGATTGTGATCACAGCTATGTTATTGCATTTAATTGGTAGTATCTTGGCTTAGGTGATGTATGCCTTAAAATGTTGTTTCTCTTGGTGTACCTAAGAAAATTGTTCTTAATCCTGATGTGATTAGACATTGCGCATTATATATGATCGTGTTGTCTTTCAATTGGTATTTTCAATTGGTATATGTGTGCAATATTTGTCATGTATGAAGCATGTCTAGGTTGCTTGTAAAATGTTATACTCCTTGAGGCATGCATCATAGTATTGAGTCAACCTTTCATTAGGTATTCAATTGGTATCTCTTTGTGATGAAATTGGGAATATGCCTTGACCAAGAGATGTTGTGATCCCCTCTAGTTCTGAGAAAGCTAGAATGTGCAAAGTGCAAGTTATTCAAATACTTGATGCACAAGTTTAGGGGGAGCACACATAACTTGTGTCTTTTGAGACTAATTGTTTCTTGAGTGATCTTGTATAGTCTCAAGGTGGAAAAGAAAAGATGAGCAAGAAATGGAGATATCAGGGCTTGGGTACCTCTGTAAGTCAAGAAATTGGTATCTTAAGTCGTGAGTAATTGCATATTTTTAGATTGCTCAGGCTCTATAATATTTGGTGATACTAGATGCTTATCCTTAAATATCATGGAGCTATGATAATAAATGACCTTTCAATTGGTAATCACTAGAATAGTAGCTTCATCTTGTGCCAATACTATAACTTGCTCTAAGCTTGGTGTCTTAGCAACAAGGAAAAAGTTAGGATAAAGGATCAGGCACAAGTATGGAGAAGCTTCCGAGAGATTAATACTTTCAAGATGGGAAGTACATCACAACATGGTAAAGGTACAAAAGGAAGTATTGATCTTTTTGCGTATATGTATCTTACTCAAATATTGGTAGTGCATATGTTCAATAAGTAAGGGGGAGATTTGATAGTGTGTTTTTCCTCCCTAACACCCTGCTGTCCCTTGACATCATCCTATGTTCTTGCTTGAGTATGGTTTTTGGTGTTTGATGTCAAAGGGGGAGAAGTTGTGCATTAAAGCTTATCTCAACCTGAGAGGAAAGCTTATCCTAAGGGGTGATGTGTTAGTTTGAGCTTTGCTAGTGTGTTATTCATATGCTTCTTGCAGTATTATATGTGTTGCATCATATGTACTAGTGCTTCCGCTGCTATGAATTAATTGGCATCTATTGTGTTCATTCTGAAATAGATAGTCATGTGGATAATGGTGCATGTGGTTAATGGTTTAATGGTGCTTTAAGATTGTTTTAAATTAGTATCTTAGTTTAAATTGGTATCTTAATGGTGAATAGTGGTAGGTTGATATCCCTGTGATATATCCACTCAATTGAATGTGTTTAACTCTGATTTTGTGCATTTGTGTGTTATAGCATCATGGTTTGATTCTTGACACAATGCATCCCAAAAAGTGCTAAGGTGTAGAAATGTTTCAAATTGCCTAAGTATGTGCAAATTGGCATATGAGGCCAAAATTATGTTTTTGAAGTAAGCACATATTTAGGGGGAGCATTCTATAAACTTAGAATTCAAAATTTGTGCTTCAAATCTTATTCTTATGTAAGCTTTAATTGTGTTGCCATCAATCACCAAAAAGGGGGAGATTGAAAGCTCTCCTGTAAGTTTTGGTGTTTGGATGACAACTCAATTAAAGGACTAACAAGTGTACTAAGTGTTGAACAAGTGCTTAATGTAAAGCTAACAGGGTTCAACACAAGTGAACAAATGTGATGGTCCAAGAACTGGATTATGGATACATAATGGACATCACAAGTAAGATGGACATTGCATAAAGTGAGACTCAGGTGCGTAGCTCGGAGTCAACTGATCAAGCCAAGGACGGAGGCAAGAAGAGCTTCGAGGTACCAAGTGCACGGGAGAAGGTCAAAGAGGCTGAGGAACCCAAAGCCAAGGGTGAAGAAGAAGGCTTGCAAAGTCAAGGGTGATCGAGTTGAGAACAGCTACGGCACATCAAGGATCACTACACAAGGACGTGACTTACAACCAATGAGGAAATGTCTATAGTTATGTGGTGTAAGTCATAAGGCTCAAGACCAAGCTCTAAGAAGGAGATCAAGGTCACTGGAACGAGAACAAATGTCAAAAACAGAACTGGAAGTAGCCCAAGAGAGCTAAGTGCACTCTGACCTTTAGTTTGGGTTGTTCCTAGTTTGGAGATATTCTATGTGACCTTTGCAGGATGTTGGAGCTCAGAAATGTTAGTCTAGATCAAGTTAAGCTGACTTGATGATTTATGAGTCCAACATCAATCTTAAGCATGTCAAATGAGAGAGGTGAAAAATCCAAGTGAAGGTATGTTTCTAGACTTAGTACATTGGTTTTTGTACTAACGTATTTGTCTAAGTGTTAGAAACAGAGTAAAGAAGAAAAGAAAAGAGATGAAAAAGGCTTGGCTGTGTACAGCCAAGGCTCAGCTCAGTCTGGCACACCGGACTGTCCGGTGGTGCACCGGACAGTGTCCGGTGGTGCAGGCTGAACTCTGGTGAACAGGCCGCTCTCGGGAGAAGTCAGCGGCGTACGGCTATAATTTACCGGACTGTCCGGTGGTGCACCGGACTGTCTGGTGAGCCAACGGTCGACTGGGCCAATGGTCGGCCGCGTAATCCGCGCGTGACGCATGGCCGAGCCAACGGCTCCAAGACTGCAACGGTCGACTGCGCCAATTTTGGAAGGAAATCGGGCACCGGACAGTGTCCGGTGGTGCACCGGACTGTCCGGTGCGCCAACCGACTGAAGGCAAGATTTTCCTTCCTGGATTGCTTCCAACGGCTCCTAGGCCCCTTGTGCCTATAAAAGGGACCTCCAGGCGCCTCAATCACTAGAGAAGAGCAGCCAAAAAGTGTAGACATCACTCGAATCAATTCTCACTCTCCCTCTTGTGTGTATCTCTCTAGTTTGTGTAGAAGGCAAAGCTATAAGCCTTTAGAGAGTGGAGAAGTGCTGCTGAGAGCAAGGTCATGAGAGTATCGTTACTCTGCCGGGGTGCTGTCAAAAAGTTTGTAAGCAGACGCGATTTTGTTGTAACCCAACTCAACATAGTGAAAGGCTCTATCTGTCATACTGACAGATCTGAGCAAACGGAGGAAGGAGTTGAAACAGACTCCAAGCCCAGGTGTGGCTAACTCCAACGAGGACTAGGCAAGCATTTCAGGCTTGGCCGAACCTCGGGATAAATCCTTGCGTCTGTGTACTCTGTTCCGTATTGTATTCTGACTCTCTGTCTTACTCGCTTTTATATCTGCACTTCACTGCTTACTTGTGGTACTAGCTTTCCTTGAAGTGCAGGATATTCTTAAGACAGGAACTTCAATTCCACTGCAACCTACTCGAAGGGTTCTTCACTCCACTGTGATCCTGTCTTCGAGTAGAGTAAGATTTAAGTTTTAAAGTGATAATTTTTATTCGCCTATTCACCCCCTGAAAGCATCTAGGCCCCTGGTTGGTTTTAGTGATTAATGACAACGTATTGTTATATGTGACTAACGTGTGTTTTGCAGAGACAAATGGTAAGTTATGTCGCATTACAGGTAGAAGTACTACAACGGTGAAAACAATCCCGAAAATAAGAACTCGAAGCGACGGCTAAAACGACGAAACAAAAGGTGAAGGAATACAGAGTCCGAGTGTCAAGGAGATGTGGACACTCGTGATTTAGTTAGGTCTTTTATTCTCTTTTAGTCGTACTATAAAGAGGGTTTGTCGATGAGTAGTTTGACCAAGAGAGTTCTAGTGTAGTGTTGGTGCACAATCACACTCACATACAGTGCTAGGTGTCACTCTAGAACTCACTCACATGTTAGAACGAAAACCGATTTGGAAATCAGCTGAAAAACAAGAGATGGGGTTTCTAGCCCTGGAGCACCGGACTGTCCGGTGTGCACCGGACTGTCCGGTGCACCCTGCCAGGTGGGGCCCAGGCTGGCCCGTGGAAGAGTTTCCTCCCCAGAAACCCAAGAGCGCCTGTTTCGAAAAATGAATTTTAGTGGCGCACCGGACATCGCACCGGACTGTCCGGTGTGCACCGGACAGGGACTGTTCACTGTCCGGTGTGCCATGAGTCCAACGGCTAGCTGTCAGAACTAGCCGTTGGAAACGACCGTTGGCGCACCGGTGGCGCACCGGACTGTCCGGTGCGCCATTGCGCAGTGTGATGCCTGTAACGGCTAGTTGGTGGGTGAGGGCTATTTATACCCCTTCCACCCACCATATTCAATGTCTTGCACTCCACATTTATTCCAGCACATTGCTAGAGCATTGCAAGCACCAAAAGCCTAGTGAGGAGATTAGAGAATCTTAATCCGCGTTTGTTCCTCATTAGCGCTAGCGAGAGCCACCTAGAGCACACACCACTTGCATTAGGCTTCTCTTGGTCAAGCGAAAGTCTACGGCTTGTTACTCTTGGTGATCGGCATCACCTAGACGGCTTGGTGGTGTTGGGAGCTCGGTGATCACCGTGAAGATCTTGTTGGTAACCCGACTCAAGTTTGTAAGCGGTCTCGAGGGATCCACCGCGCCGGAGTGGCAAAGGATCATCTCGTAGTGAGCACTTGGTTCTTGCGAGGACCAAGGGGGAGCGATACCGTTGCGCGGGTGCTCCAACGAGGACTAGTGGAGAGTGCCGACTCTTCGATACCTCGGAAAAAATTGGAGGAGTCTTCTAAACTTTGCTTTACATTCCGCACTTAATTCAAGCACTTTACATTGTGTATTTGTTTAGCAAGCTTTTGAAGTATTGTCTTAGCATTGTTGTATTTCTAGTATTATATTTTTAGTGCTAATTGTTGGGGTGAAGTTGGGCTCTTGCTTAGGTTTTAATTAGTGTTGATTTTAGAAAAGCCCAATTCACCCCCCCCCTCTTGGGCATCATGATCCTTTCAATTGGTATCAAAGCCTTGTTGCTCTTAGATTAGCTTAACCGCTAAGAGTTACGATGTCCGGTGGGGATGGACCTCCTCCCATTTTTGATGGTGACGATTTTCCTTATTGGAAAATTTGTATGGAAGCATATTTAGAGGCTATAGACATTGGTGTCTATAAAGCCGCCACTCAAGGATTCCCCGAACCTAGAGATCCCACAAATCTTGTAGGTGATGAGTTCAATTATGAGAAATAGAATGCTAAGGCCAAAAACACCCTTTTTAGAGGCCTTTGCAAAGATGTGTTCAATAGAGTAAGAAATCATAAAAATGCTCATGATTTGTGGATGGACATTTGTGCTCTACACGAAGGAACTAGAAGTGAGCGTGAGGAGAGATATCACATAGCCATGCGAAAGTTAAATTCTTTTGAAATGCTTGCTAATGAAAATGCAAATGCTATGTACTCACGTCTCAATATTCTTGTAGAGGAAGTTAATGGATTGGGGCTTACTCAAATCTCACAACCGGATGTTGTGAGGAAGATTCTCAGTGTCCTCCCAATAGACAAATATGCACACATCGTCACTGTGCTACATCAAATGGATCTTTCAGTTACCACACCTACACAGATTTTGGGAAAGATCAATGCCCATGAGATGTACATGCACATCAACGACAAAGAAGAATCATCTTCCAAAAGAAAGGATTTGGCTCTCAAAGCAAATCATGAAAGAAAAGGAAAATCCAAAGTACAAATTGAGGAAGACTCCTCAAGTGATGATGACCTTGATGCTAACATTTCCTTGATGGTTAAGAAGACCACCAAGATGTTAAAGAAGCTAAACAGAGAAGGCATCAAATTTGATTCAAGAAAGAAGAAATTCTTTTCCAGCAAAAGAAAGCCCATCTCTGAGATGGATTGCTATAATTGTGGAGAGCTTGGTCATCTTGATCATCAATGTACCAAGCCCAAGAAGAACAAGTTCAAGGGCAAGAAAGAAGATGACAGCGACGATGAAAAGAAGGAAAAGAAATTTTTCAAGAGGAAAGATGGGAAGCAAAAGAGGTTCCACAAGAAGAAGAATGGAAAGGCATACATTGTTGGTGACTGGCTCACTGACATTGAGTCATCAAGTGGATCTTCTTCAAGTGAAGAAGAGAATGATGAAAAAGTTACCGCCATTGCCGGGGACTTCTCTTCACCACCACCATCGCCATCATCGACTTCTCACCTATGCCTCATGGCTAGGGGTGAACGGAAGGTACAAAATGATATTACTGATGATAGTGATAGTGATAGTGATGAGGAATTTGCTTCACCTTCATATGATGAGCTAGCTGACTTGCTTAAAGAATATACTCAAATCATTAGAAAGTCAAAGGCTAAATGTGATAGGTTGAAAAATGAAAATGAATCTTTAAATGCAAAATATGACATAGTTATAAAGGCTAGTGATGAAATAAAAGAAGAAAATAAAACTATGTCATCAACTGTAAATGAGCTCACAAACTCCCTAAAAGATGCTAAGGAAAAATATGACAAATTAAATGAAGCTAATAGGGAGTTGCAAAATAGACTAGTAAAGATCAAGGAAGACTATACTCAAATTAAATTTGATCATGACAATCTTCTTGTTGAAAATGAACTTTTATCTTGCAAAACACATGAGGCTATTAACCCTGTTGTTAAGATTGATGTAGCAACCTCATGTGATGATTTGAGTCAAGAAGAGCAAACTAGTCTACATGCTGAATTGACTGAAAAAGTTGAAGTCCTGACTTTAGACAACCAAAAATTGAAGAATTACTTGACTGATGCAACTACTAGAGGAAAGGTTGCTATTGAGAACAATGATTTCAACAATGAGTTGGCTGTGGATAATCAAAGGCTTAAAAATGAGGTCAAGAAACTAAAAAGTGAAAATGAACATCTTGCAACAAGTGTGCAAAAGTTCAACAAGGGTCAATACCTCCAAAATGAGCTGCTTATGAACACTGTCATGAAAAACAACAAGAGTGGTATTGGATACAATGCTTTTGTGCAAAAGAAAGCTACCACTCAATACAAGCCAAAGCAGACTCACAGGCCTATCAAATGCTTTGAGTGTAGAAATGAAGGTCATTTTGCCCACAACTGCAAAGCCAAACCACCAACTCCCTTGCCTAAGCACTCAAGACCATTTGCTTTCAATGCTCATTATGTTCTAAGAAAGGTTGCAAATGGAAAGGTCAAAGTTACATTCCTAGGTCCACCAAACAAGAGTAGACCTAGACAAATCTGGGTTGCAAAGTCCTTGATTGAGAGAGTCACTGGTCCTATGCAATATAGGGCCCTCAAAACTCAAGCTTGAATTGTCTGTGGATGTAGGTGAACTACAAGACCGGTGGGAGCCATTGGGTTATTGACAGTGGATGCACACAACATATGACAGGCAACCCACGGATGTTCACCTCACTTGATGAGAATGTTGATGGACAAGATAAAATCACATTTGGAGATAATTCAAAAGGAAAAGTGCAAGGACTTGGCAAGGTGGCAATCTCAAATGATTTATCAATATCAAATGTTCTCTTAGTTGCACCTTTGAGCTTCAATTTATTATCAGTGGGTCAACTCTGTGATCTTGGACTTCAATGCTTATTCACTCCAACAGAGGTTATTGTAACAAAGATGGATGATGAATCAATGGTATTCAAGGGATTTAGATACAACAACCTCTACTTAGTGGATTTCACTTCAGAAGATGCAGACTTAAGAACTTGCCTCTTCACCAAAGCTTCACTTGGATGGCTCTAGCATAGGAGGCTTGCACATGTTGGGATGAGCACACTCAAGAAGGTATTAAAAAAGGACATGGTTAGAGGATTAAAGGATGTGGTGTTTGAAAAAGACAAGCCATGTAGTGCATGTCAAGCTAGAAAGCAAGTTGCTAATACACATCCTACTAAAGCTTTCATGTCAACATCAAGGCCACTGGAACTACTTCATATGGATTTATTTGGACCTACAAATTATGTAAGTGCCGGTGGCAACCTCTACTGTCTAGTGATTGTTGATGACTTCTCAAGATACACTTGGGTGTTCTTTCTCCATGACAAATCTGAAGTTGCATCTATATTCAAGAAGTTTGCCAAGAAAGCACAAAATGAATTTGATTGCAAGATCAAAAAGATTAGAAGTGATAATGGCAAAGAATTTGACAACACCAACATTCATGAGTACTGTGATGAAATTGGGATCAAGCATGAAGTGTCTGCAACATATACACCTCAACAAAATGGAGTTGTTGAAAGGAAAAACAGGACCTTGATCACTCTTGCAAGAACAATGATTGATGAGTATAACACACCGGAGAGGTTTTGGGCCGAAGCTGTCAACACTGCATGTTATGCATCAAACAGGCTATTTCCTCACCGGCTGCTTGCGAAGACTCCCTATGAACTGCTAAATGGGAAAAAGCCAGACGTCTCCTTCTTTCGGGTGTTTGGATGCAAATGCTACATCTTCAAGAAACGCCATCACCTAGGGAAGTTTCAAAGACGTTGCGATATTGGTTTTCTTTTGGGTTATTCATTAAAATCCAAAGCATATCGAGTATTCAATCATGCCACTGGCGTGGTAGAAGAAACATATGATGTGGAATTTGATGAGACTAATGGCTCCCAAGGAGCACTTGAGAATTTTGATGATGTAGGTGATGAGCCACTTAGGGAAGCAATAAAGAACATGCCAATTGGAGCTATTAAACCAAAAGAAGATGAAGAAGAGGTGCAAAACATTGACAGGCCTTCTTCATCAAATGTACCACAAGATGATGATAAAGATGAGAGGCATGCAAATGAAGATACATTTGTCTCTCATGAACAAGCAAGGGTACAAGCCGAAGATGTTGATGCTCCAGGATCTTCTTTCCAAGTGGTCAACAGGAGAAATTCATCACTACTTCAAGCTCATCCTCAAAACCAAATCATCGGGAGTCCTTCACAAGGGGTTATTACTCGATCCCATAGACATGCTTCTTTTATTGAACATCACTCCTTTGTTTCTTGTGTTGAGCCTACTTGTATAGATGAGGCGCTACAGGATCCGGACTGGGTGAATGCCATGCATGAAGAACTTAACAACTTCACCCGTAACGAAGTTTGGACCCTGGAGAAGCCCCCACAAGATGCAAGAATCATTGGAACAAAGTGGGTGTTCAAAAACAAACAAGATGATCAAGGTGTGATTGTAAGGAACAAGGCAAGACTTGTTGCAAAAGGATTCTCTCAAGTTGAAGGCTTAGATTTTGGAGAGACCTTTGCACCGGTTGCTCGACTGGAAGCCATCCGTATCCTACTTGCATATGCATCATGCTATGATATAAAACTTTATCAAATGGATGTAAAAAGTGCATTTTTAAATGGCTTCATAAATGAACTTGTATATGTTGAGCAACCACCTGGATTTGAAGACCCTAGATATCCTAACCATGCTTACAGGTTGTCCAAGGCGCTATATGGGCTAAAGCAAGCTCCAAGGGCTTGGTATGAGCGCCTTCGCGACTTCCTCATCGAAAAGGGATTCAAGATCGGGACCGTCGACACAACTCTCTTCACAAAGAAACATAACGGTGATATTTTCATTTGTCAAGTATATGTTGATGATATAATTTTTGGCTCGACAAATGATTATCATTGCAAGGAATTTGGTGAGTTGATGTCGAAGGAGTTCGAGATGTCAATAATTGGTGAGCTAACGTACTTTCTCGGCTTTCAAGTCAAGCAAATGAAAGATGGTAACTTTCTCTCACAAGAGAAGTATACCAAAGACTTGTTGAAAAGGTTCAACATGGAGAAGTGCAAACCAATCAAGACCCCCATGCCTACAAATGGACATCTCGACCTAGATGAGGGAGGTAACCCGATTAATCAAACTCTCTACCGTTCTATGATTGGTAGTTTATTGTACCTTACCGCATCTAGGCCCGATATCATGTTTAGTGTCTGCATGTGTGCTAGATTTCAATCTAATCCTAAAAAAGCTCATCTTCGCGCTGTTAAGAGAATTCTTAGGTATCTCAGGCACACCACAAGCGTTGGTCTGTGGTATCCCAAAGGAGCTACTTTTGATTTAATTGGCTATTCCGATTCGGATTATGCCGGTTGCAAAATTGATAGGAAAAGTACTTCTGGGGGATGCCACCTGCTTGGTAGATCACTAGTTTCATGGACATCCAAAAAGCAAAACAGTGTTGCCTTGTCAACTGCCGAAGCGGAATACATTGTCGCGGGTGCTTGTTGCACAGATTTTATATATGAAACAAACTCTTCTAGACTATGGCGTAGTTCTAGAAAAGATACCTTTGTTGTGTGACAATGAGAGTGTTGTTAAAATTGCTAATAATCCTGTACAACACTCTCGCACCAAGCACATTGATATCCGTCATCACTTCCTTAGAGATCATGTTGCTAAAGGAGATATCATTTTAGAAGGAGTGAGGTCGGAAGATCAATTAGCGGATATTTTCACTAAGCCACTTGATAAGACCCGCTTTTGCATGTTGAGGAATGAACTAAATATTCTTGATCTCAGAAATTTTAAGTAAAATGTCAAATGGTGTTGTCAAGCTTGCATTGCATGTTTAAATTTCTTGTATTGCATCTAGGGCTTGTCTAACCTAGTTGAGATAACCACCAACAAAGCGAGTGAAAAAGCTTAACTCGGATCAAACTTGACAAGTCTTAGTTTTAAGCTTTTAGCACTTAAATTCTTACTTTTTATGCAATTGTTGGTTCTTGAAATATGCATGAGGTACTGCACTTAGGGGGAGTATTCAAAACTCAAATCACTCATGAAAACCCCTAGTGCAAGCCAAAATGCAAATTTCACCATTTGCCTATTTTCTCTAAGAATTATCTAGCCTATGGCAAAATATTTTGAAAAGTACATGAGGGTGTCAATACCTGTCCCAACAAGTGTTATTTTGTGTGATTATAAGTTGGGATTTGGTTTGGTTGGGAACTAGATAGAAAATTTCAAAAAATTCAAATTTTCCCTCTGTCTGGGCTCACCGGACAGTCCGGTGTGCACCGGACACTGCACTGTGCAATGTCCGGTGCACCGGCAGCCGCGCGCTAAAATTCCTTTCTCCTGTGCGCTGTCCGGTGGTTCACCGAACAGCTGCTGTGCGCTGTCCGGTGTGCATCGGACAGGCACTGTATACTGTCCGGTGCGCCCATACTCCGTTTTTAAAAAATCCCTCTCTGCCCGAGCCCGTGGCCTGGCTCAGTTCTTTCTCCCCTGCCCGCGTCTGCTCTCGGTCTCAGGCCCTTCCCTCCCTTCGCCGGCGATCTTCCTCCCAGGCGGCGATCCTCCGGCGCCCTGTGCCTGCGACCCTCGCTCGGTGAGCAGCACTCCACTCTCCTCTCCCTCTATCCCTTTCTCTCTTGTTCTCGGTCTCTGAGGCCGTGAAGCACTTCTGTTTCCACCCCTTTTGCCCAATTCCAAATCCTGTGAAATCTTGTGAATCCATGTTGTGGTATGTGTGTCTCTGTGTATTGAGCATTCCTGCAGGTTCTTAGCTCCTTCGGGAGGGTTTTCCCACCTCAAATAGCCATTTCACCGAAACCCTAGAACTCTGCACGTCACGTGCTCGGTGAAATGCCCAAACCAGCCAAAAATGATCCAATTGAACCCAAATTTTTCAGGCACCTTTACAACATCTCCAGTAACATATTTGCCAAATTTCACGCCAATCTGAGATTCCATGTTTTAATTTCACCAAATTCCCCGTTTCGAGCGATCGTTTCCGCGCCGAGTGCCCAAATCTCTTTTTCTTCGCCTAAATTCAAACCATGCACACACTTCACTCATATTCACCTATATAAACCTATTCGTGAAGTATCGGCTCATTTCCATGTCGTTTCGTGCCTCAATTCGAATTCCAAACCTCCTATGGCACATTTTATCGTTCAAACGTCGTTTTTACGTCGTTTGGCCTCTCGATCGTCTCATCTCGTGTTTCCTGTGCCATATTTCTCTGTGTGTATTTATTCACATTTCATATATTTATGACTATGTGACTAATACGTGCTCACCTCTTCTGTCATTTCAGTGACCTTTGACTGCCCGTGTGTCGTCTCCTGTCCTGCCTGGATCGTCACCTCTCGTGTGAGCTTTCCAGGTAGCCATCTCATTCTTTGCTATTCTATCGGATATTATCGATCTATGCTTAGTCACTCTCTCTCATTTGCAGTCATCAGATTCAGGATGCCGCGCACGAAGAATGTGTCGGCGTCAGGGGGAGGCGATGATGAGGATCCTCGTTGCCCCTTCAGGCAGGTCAAGGGCAAGACAGTATATTTGGAGCAGCAGGAAGGCCGCAAGAAGCGACGTTCGGACAGAGTAGCCCATGCAGCAGCAGCAGCAGCCGCTGCGCAGGCCGAGCTTGGAGATCAGCCACAGACTCCGTCAGATCAGATAGCGTACCGTGTTCATCGCCTCGCCTCCCGGTCTCGCTCCTCCACTCACACCACTGCTTCCACTCCACCACCCACTCTGCCTGCTCCCGTCACCCCTGTTGCGCCATCCACCACCACAGCCATACCCGCTACCTCCACTACACCAGCTTCCACTGCTCCTCCTACCGCTCCCGCTTCAGCCCCTCCTATCCCTCCTACCGCTCCCGCTTCAGCTCCTCCTATCCCTCCACCTCGATTCCGGGAGCGCGATGAGACTGAGGTACAACCACTTGCTGCGGATCCCAGACTTTTTGATCTTCAGCGTGCTACAGCGGCACGGGTACGTAGGTTCAGATACGTACCCATGGAGTCTTGGTTACCGGCTCAGAGGGACCCTGCTGCAGTTGATCTTTTCAGCACCTGTATTCAGGAGTCCTTTTTCAGAGCTCAGATGTCTGCACAGATTGCTCTGCGTGCGCACCGGCTTTTGGATCTTCCAGCTTTTCTTTGTGCCGCCGGTGCTGACTCTGAGGCGCACCTCACATATCTGCCTGGCCTTCTGACCCTTTTGACTACCAGCGGCAGGTATGTTGAGGAATGGGTCCGAGTATTCTACGCAACTGTATGGATAGACCCGGATCATCACTGGATGAGGTTTCGTTTTGAGCGAGAGGATGTCACCATTACTGCCACTCAGATTCGCCAGCTCTTTGGATTTCCCGAGTCGATGACTCGACTTCACAGCCTCTGCTACGGCACCTCTGACCCTCCTCGTCGCCCTCACGGCGGTGTGGCTCCGGGTACAGCTCACGTCGCGGCTCTGTTCCGCCCGCCCTTCTCAGATGGGTCGCGACATTCACCGGCAGATTTCACTACAGCAGCCAAGTACTTATTTGAGCTTATCAGATGGACTCTTCTGCCGAGGATGGGATACAGGGAGGCTACCACACATATCCAACTCTGGCTCCTTGGTGTCCTGGTCTCTCACTCTGAGTTTGACGTCGTGGATTTCCTTATCTGTGAGATCGAGGACACCGTTTTGGATGGCATTCGTGCTCGTCGACAGTTGCCATATGCTCACTATCTGTGCCACATTTTTGCGCAGCTGATTCAGCCTCCACAGTTTCAGGGCACACTTGAGGCCTCGCGCCTCGGCTTTGGATCCTACCGTCTGGCGCCTGAGGATCCTGTGCCAGCTTCTGCTCCAGTTTTTAGCACTCAGGCCGAGGATGCTGCTCACCATCAGTTCACAGCTCAGGATGCAGCAGTTGATGATGATGATGATGACGATGATTTTGGGATTCCGCCTCCTCCTCCTATGCCTCCTCGCTCACATGATCATGAGGCTGGGAGTTCTAGTGCTACCCCTGCTGCCCCTTCTGCTATTGACCCTGCACTTGCTTCGATTCTTTAGACCCTCACTCAGCAGCAGGGTCACTTGGCAGCCGAGCAGACCCGCCAGGCAGCAGCCCATCAGCAGTTATCCGAGAGGATGCTCTCGATGTTTCAGACCATACAAGACAGACAGGATTCCCTTCAGCAGCAGCTTCTTCAGGATCGGGCTGAGAGCAAGGCATTCATGGCTCTTATGCTACAGCATTCTGGTGTCTCGGTTCCCCCGGTTCAGTCTGCACCACCTCCTCCGCTTCAGGCTCCTGTTGTGCCAGCACTTCAGTCAGGACCCCCTCTTACTTCTGTTGGTCCTTCTTCCTCTCCGCTCCGGCCGGTCACCCTAGTTTTCACGTCACCGGTTCTCAGCTCTGTCTGCCCTCAGCCGCCAGTGCCACTAGCTTCTGCTGTTACCACTACTGCTGTGGCAGTATCTGTGACCACTTCTATTCTGGCAGCTTCTGCAGCGCGGCCTCAGTCCGAGTCAGTACCAGCTCCAGCTTCTACAGCAGATCCTGGATCCGAGACTGACTCTGACCCCCCGCCGGCATTCGCACTGTTGCCCCGACCGCGACCGAATGCGCCCCCGCCGCCTCCTCCCGCTTCAGATGTTTAGGTTTGGGTGCCCTTTTGGTGTTTGACGCCAAAGGGGGAGAGATATGAGTTGTGAGAGCTAGGGGGAGTTAGAGAGTTAGTAGAGAGTCGTTTTGATGTAATATATGTGCTGGCTACTCTCTGTACTAGCTTGGTGCTTTTGGCTCACAAACTCTATATATACTCTCGATGTTATGATTGACTGTGTGTATTATGTTTTCACCTTATATGTGATCACCAGTCCTTTAAGTTCTTGTTCATCGATTTGATTTTACTTTTGTATGAACAAGAAACTTATGATGTGTATGCGCTCATTCTTATTATTTTGGTACACACTTCTTCTGTCAAAGATTACTGAGTATAACTAACTATCTTTTCTATTGATAGAAACTTTAAAACAAACTACTCTCACAAATCTTGAAGGGTTGTCATCAATCACCAAAAAGGGGGAGATTGAAAGCATCTAGGCCCCTGGTTGGTTTTAGTGATTAATGACAACGTATTGTTATATGTGACTAACGTGTGTTTTGCAGAGACAAATGGTAAGTTAGGTCGCATTACAGGTAGAAGTACTACAACGGTGAAAACAATCCCGGAAATAAGAACTCGAAGCGACGGCTAAAACGACGAAACAAAAGGTGAAGGACTACGGAGTCCGAGTGTCAAGGAGATGTGGACACTCGTGATTTAGTTAGGTCTTTTATTCTCTTTTAGCCGTACTATAAAGAGGGGTTGTCGATGAGTAGTTTGACCAAGAGAGTTCTAGTGTAGTGTTGGTGCACAATCACACTCACATACAGTGCTAGGTGTCACTCTAGAACTCACTCACATGTTAGAACGAAAACCGATTTGAAAATCAGCTGAAAAACAAGAGATGGGGTTTCTGGCCCTGGAGCACCGGACTGTCCGGTGTGCACCGGACTGTCCGGTGCACCCTGCCAGGTGGGGCCCAGGCTGGCCCGTGGAAGAGTTTCCTCCCCCAGAAACCCGAGAGCGCCTGTTTCGAAAAATGAATTTTAGTGGCGCACCGGACATCGCACCGGACTGTCCGGTGTGCACCGGACAGGGACTGTTCACTGTCCGGTGTGCCATGAGTCCAACGGCTAGCTGTCAGAACTAGCCGTTGGAAACGACCGTTGGCGCACCGGTGGCGCACCGTTGGCGCACCGGACTGTCCGGTGCGCCATTGCGCAGTGTGATGCCTGTAACGGCTAGTTGGTGGGTGAGGGCTATTTATACCCCTTCCACCCACCATATTCAATGTCTTGCACTCCACATTTATTCCAGCACATTGCTAGAGCATTGCAAGCACCAAAAGCATAGTGAGGAGATTAGAGAATCTTAATCCGCGTTTGTTCCTCATTAGCGCTAGCGAGAGCCACCTAGAGCACACACCACTTGCATTAGGCTTCTCTTGGTCAAGCGAAAGTCTACGGCTTGTTACTCTTGGTGATCGGCATCACCTAGACGGCTTGGTGGTGTTGGGAGCTCGGTGATCACCGTGAAGATCTTGTTGGTGACCCGACTCAAGTTTGTAAGCGGTCTTAAGGGATCCACCACGCCGGAGTGGCAAAGGATCATCTCGTAGTGAGCACTTGGTTCTTGCGAGGACCAAGGGGGAGCGATACCCTTGCGCGGGTGCTCCAACGAGGAGTAGTGGAGAGTGCCGACTCTTCGATACCTCGGGAAAAATTGGAGGAGTCTTCTAAACCTTGCTTTACATTCCGCACTTAATTCAAGCACTTTACATTGTGTATTTGTTTAGCAAGCTTTTGAAGTATTGTCTTAGCATTGTTGTATTTCTAGTATTATATTTTTAGTGCTAATTGTTAGGGTGAAGTTGGGCTCTTGCTTAGCTCTTGCTTAGGTTTTAATTAGTGTTGATTTTTAGAAAAGCCCAATTCACCCCCCCCCCACTTGGGCATCGTGATCCTTTCACCCCCCCCCCCTCTAGGCGACATCCAGATCCTGTTCCCGGGCCAAAGGGAACTTTCATCCTTTTCCTTTGTTGGCTTGCTTGTTGACCTTAATTGCTATCACCTTTCCATTCTTTTTCTTCTTGATCAAATATGGTGTAGCATCCTTTTTGTTCACCTTTTTGATGTAGGTGTTGGAGATTTTGCTTGATGGCTTTTGCTTGAGCTTTTGCCTTTGTTTATCCCCGGTCATCGCCTTGCATTGGAAAGACTTGTGGCCTTCCAGTGGCATAACCTACAAATCACAGTTTCTCCCTCCATAGGCTTGTTCACTCCCGCAGTGGTGTTATCCTGTGGAGGTCGGATTTGTTTGGCTTTGCCTTTCTTGTCATACAAAGCCTTTCTAAGGCGAGCCACTTCTTGCTTTAATTGTTCATTTTCTTTTGCAACCTCATCCGAACATGTTTCTACAACAATATTCTCAACAAGAACTTGGTTGCAAGGGTTAGAATCATCAATTAAATCAAAGCAGGAAGTAGAAGCATCTTTCTTAATAATTTCAGGTATTTCAACTAAAGATGCTGCTGGGGTGCTACCAATGTTTTCTAGCTTAGTAGTTAGTTCATTATTGTGTATGCTAAGAATTTCCATTTTCTCTAGCAAATTTTCAATAGCTTCTTGGGAGCTAGCTAACTTAGCCTTAAGTTTTTCATTCTTTTTAATAAGGCTATCATCGGTAGCAGTGGATGGAGCACTAGATTCTAATAGCTCAATTTTAGTTGATAGCTCACTATTTAAGTTTGCAAAAGTTTCAAATTTTTCTAGCAAACCTTTGTAATCATTTTGAGAGCTAACCAACTTATTTTTCAAAGTTTTAAGTTGAGCTTTTTGCTTAGTGCAAACATCCTGGAAAAATTCTACGGCTTCCGCAAGCTCATCTAGAGAGGGCTTTCCCTCACCTTCATCATCACTACTACTTTCATCACTAGAGGATGGAATGCTTTTGTTACCTCTTGCCATAAGGCATTTGTGTGATGACCGTGATGATCGTGACGAGGACCGATGGCTGCGCGTCCTTGGAGGTTCATCTTCACTTGAAGAATCATCCCAAGTTCTAACGCTTGTTAGCGCCTTGTCTTTGCTCCTCTCCTTTTTGGGTTTGGCCATATTTGGACAGTTGTCCCTGAAGTGGCCCTTCTCCCCACATGCGAAGCATCCTCTCTTCCTTTGCTTTTTCCTGTCAATGTTAAAGAGAAGATCCTCGACCTGCAGGGGCACACCCATTAGATTAATCTTGCGGATCATCCTCATTACCTTTCCAACACGTCGGATTGTTTCTTCGTCCTCGGAGGATGATGTGCATGGTTGATTATCTTCATCATCATCACTTTCTTCTTCTTCCTCTTCTTCACTTGAGGAACTTGGAGTGGGAGCCTTCTTTTTGCCCTTCCTTTCATTACATGCAAAAGCATATGGCCTTGAGGAAGTTGGCTCCTCTCCCCGACTCATTTTTCGCGACATCTCAAAGGCCGCGATTTTCCCAATCACAATGGTCGGGGTCATGTTGCTCAAACCCTCCATGTTGTGAATGATGGTGATGATGCTCTCATATCTTTGTTGTGGTAGCAGGGAGATAATCTTCCTCACAATGTCCGCATCACCTAGCTTATTAATGCCAATAGAATTGAGCTCATTGATAATTAGATTCAAACGAGAATACATGTCTCTAACAAGCTCATCATCTTTCATAGCAAAAGTATTATACTCATTTAAGACTAGGCAATGTTTTTGCTCACGGACATTGGATGTGCCGTCATGGAGCTCATGCAATTTAGCCAAATCTCATTAGCAGTTTTCAAGGTAAATACTTAATTAAAAATATCCATGCTAAGAGATTCATACAAGCAATTTTTGGCTCTAGCATTTAAATGAATTTCTTTTTCCTCACTCGTGGTGGGTTTCTCGGGATTCTTGAGGGGTTTCATCCCGTCACGAGTGACTCTCCAAACACCTAGATCAACGACATCTAGGTAACAAGCCATTCTAGCACTATAATATCGGAAGTTAGTGCCGTCGAAATGTGGTGGCCTATGGGTATCCATCCCTTCCTCTAAAAAGTGTCGGCTCTTTTAGCGGTAAAGCTAAAAACATTTCAAATGAGCCAAACCGGGCTCTGATACCACTTGTAGGAAACGGGTGACGCCTAAGAGGGGGGGTGAATTAGGACTTCTAAAACTTTTACTAAACTAGGCCACAATTAAATCCCTAGAGTAAAACCTATGCAAATAATCAAACTAGAGAGTGCAATCTAGGTTTTGTCTAAGTGTTGCTATCTCTACCGCAAAGGCTAAGTTTCAATCTACACTAAATAAGTATGAATATAAGATTGAAACTTAAATGCTTAATATAAATGTGGAAGCTTAAGGAGCAAAGTAGATAAGCAAACTCTCGTGGATGACGCCGGTATTTTTACCGAGGTATCCGGAACCACGCAAGGTCCCGACTAATCCTCGTTGGTGCCCCTACGCAAAGGGAAGCCCACGCGAGGGCCAAGCACCACGGTCGAGTAACTCCGTAGAGAGCCACAGGCCTTATCCACGCGCAAGTGGTGCTCCGCTTCCGGCTCCTCTCGGATGCTCCCCGTCGTCTCCACTATCGAGCTTCCGGTCGAAACGCCGCGGGCCTCGTTCCCTCCGGTACACGGTGGCGGTCGTGACACAAACGCGGTTGTCACGGTCTCGCAAGACTCTCGCCCCACTCGGTACAATTACAACGACTCCCGCAAGAGCTGAGGGGTTGTGTGGTTTTACAAAACTCACTCAACTAACTAGGATTCACCTAGAGCAAGCGCTAAAGCGGTCTAACTAACCTAAGCACTTTGCAAAGCACCTACGCTAATCACCGAGTGATTCTATTAAGCACTTGGATGTTTGAGCTCTTGGAAATGTGCACTATATGCCTTGGTATGTTGCTTGGGATCCCACACATGAGAATGGCCGGTTGGGGTGGTATTTATAGCCTCCAATCCCCAAACTAGCCGTTGGACAGAAAGCAGCAGCTTTCTGTCGTCGGGTGCACCGGACAGTCCGGTGCACCACCGGACAGCCATTATGCTGTGTCCGGTGCACGCCACGTCAGCCGACCGTTGGCGCCTGTAGCAGTCAACCGTTGGATCCGACCGTTGTCGTCTGTCTGGTGCACATCGGACAGTCCGGTGCCGACTGTCCGGTGCTCCACCGGACAGACCGGTGCTACAGCCAGAGAGCGTCTGTCTATGGCCTCTCTGCGCAGACTGTCCGGTTGTCCACCGGACAGTCCGGTGCGCCACCAGGCGCTGGCTGACAGCCCGCATCTTGGATTCCTTTGCTGATTTCTTGGGGCTTCTTTTGTTCTTGAGTATTGGACTCCTATGCATCTTTTTATGTCTTCTTTTAAGGTGTTGCATCCTCATTGCCTTGGTCCAATTCTCTTCGCATCCTGTGAACTATAATTATAAACACTAGCAAACATATTAGTCCACAGGTTGTGTTAATCATCAAAAACCAAAACTCAATTAGCCAAAAGGCCTAGGGTCCATTTTTCTTACACAGGGTTCAACACAAGTGAACAAGTGTGATGGTCCAAAGACTGGATTATAGATAGATAATGGACATCACAAGTAAGATGGACATTGCTTAAGTGAGACTCGATGTGCGTAACTCAGAGACAACCGATCCAGCCAAGGATGGAGGCAAGAAGAGCTTCGAGGTACCGAGTGCACGGGAGAAGGTCAAGGAGACTAGGAACCCAAAGCCAGAGGTGAAGAAAAAGACTTGCAAAGTCAAGGTTGATCGAGTTAAGAAGAGTTACGGTGCATCAAGGATCACTACATAAGGACATGACTTACAACTAATGAGGTAACATCTACAGTTATGTGGTGTAAGTCATAAGGCTCAAGATCAAGCTCTAGAAGTAAACAAGGGGGTTGGAGCTCAGATATGTCAATCTAGATCAAGTCAAGTTGACTTGATGGTTTAGAGTCCAACATCAACCTCAAACATGCCAAATTGGGTAAAACGATGAAAAGGTTAAGTATGTAAGGTTTGAGTGTTCAATCATTTTTCATACACCTCTTACTACAAGTTTGGTGCTTTGGTTTGCTCTCTAACTCTTTCTGCAGAGAAAGTGCCATTCTGATCTCTTCTTGAGGAGAAACAGAAAAGCTAGGAGAAGAACAAGAAAGAGGTAAGTTTCTAGGACTAAATCAATTGGATTATACTCTAAATGTGTTTGTTTAAGTTTCAGGAAAATCCTCCCAAAAGTTGAAGTCAAACGGAGAAAAAATGGAGGAAAAAGCACTTAGTGTGTTGTTGGCTGGTGCACAGGACAGTGAATAGTAACTGTCCGGTGTACAGGACAGTGAATAGTAACCTATTCGGTGCACAGGACAGTGAATAGTTACTCTATCCAGTGCACATGACAGTGAATAGTAATCTGTTCGGTGCACAGGCCAGTGAATAGTTACTCTGTCCGGTGCACAGGATAGTGAATAGTAACATGTCCGGTGCATAGGACAGTGAATAGTAACATGTCCGGTGCACCAACGGCTAGCTCTTCTAGAGAAGGAAACTGCCAATTAGATCTGTTACTGTTCACTGTCCGGTGCGCCACCAGACAGTCCGGTGCACCCGTAACCAGGGAAGTCTGGGAGCTTCCAAATGAAGCTCCAACGGCTCCTAGGCCCTTTGGGACTATAAAAGGGACCCCTAGGCGCCTTCAACAAGTACATAAGAGCAGCCAACAAGTCCATACATCATTTGGATCAATTCTTTCTCTCCCTCTCGTGTGTATCTCTCTAGTTTGTGTAGAGACGAAGTTATAAACCTTTAGAGAGAGGGGAAGTGCTGCTGAGAGCTAGAACAAAATCTTGGGCACATTGTTACTCTGTCGGAGTGCTGTCGAGAAGATTGTAAGCATCCATGGCATCGTTGTAACTGATATCAACATAGTGGAAGGCTCTATCTGTCGCACTGACAGATCTGAGCAAACAGAGAAAGGAATTGAAATAGACTCCAAGCCAAGGTGTGGTTAACTTCAACGAGGACTAGGCAAGCATTTCAGGCTTGGCCGAACCTCGGGATTAATCCATGTGTCTGTGTGCTTTGCTCTGTGTTGTGTGTTATTTCTTTGTCTTATTTGCTGTTTATACTTGCACTTCAATACTTATATGTAGTATAAGCTATTTTCGAAGTGCAGGGTATTTTAAGATATGAACTTCAATTCCGCTGAAACCTACTCGAAGGGTCTTTCATTCCACTACGATCCAGCCTTCGAGTAGAGTAAGAATTTTCAGTTATAAAGTTATAATTATTATTTGTCTATTCACCTCCTCTAGGCGATATCCATATCCTGTTCCCGGGCATAGATAACTTTCACAGCGGCTAACACAAACAGCACGCCGTAGGAGTATGTGGAGCTATGCTGCTATCCTTGGCTGAAAGGATGTGGAGACGGAGAAGACGATGACGGGATTGTAACGCTTTACGCTTCACGCTCGTGGGGCAGCGGTAACAAGTTCCCATAGGCAGGCGTCGGATCTCACATCTCAGTGTGATCAGATTACTGCTGATCTGAAACAAACAGAATCTAGCAATATTTGTTACCCCTGTAATTAAATGGCATTACAAATTTATGAACCAAACACTATTGTAGAGTATAAACAATTCGAAGCAGATATTATCATAGGAGATCTTAGTTCATGAAAGATTGGCGGCCTTACCAGGACAGACCAGATGTCTCATAATTACTGGGAGCAGATGGCAGAATGGCAGTCGACACAATACTAGGCGGGTATACATTTTTATTTTGATAGGAGGATGTACATTTGTTGTTTTCTACATAGTCATTCGTTGTAAACTCCAAGCACCTGAAAATGACAGTTCTGAATGTATCGATGCATTCCTGATCAGTTCATTTAACAGGTGCCAATTCATTGATCAGTTTATCAACATACTTCAGTTTTGATTTCTTTTTTGAACATAATAGCAGAAGCTCTGCCTTTCATTTAAGAAGAATGGAATTGACCCAGTTTTAAGGAAAACCAGGCCCAAAACCTATACAAAGCACACAAACAGTCTAGAGAACGGCAACCCCACACACGCAACCCAACTAGAGTTATCGTTGCCGAGCTCGACACAAGGGACAAGCAGCTCCGACTCCGTAAGATATGCCAACAGATAATAGGCAGTTGGATTGGGACATCAACACGCCAACACCATACCAAACACAGCACAACGACGACAGAGTAACACGCCGAAGCGAACACCACCACCAGTCCACCACGCAAACAACACACCCAACAAAACACTACACCACAAACTGGGAGAGGAAGCGAAGAAGCCGCCGCGAACTGCGCCGTCGTCACCAACGCAGTGCCACACCAAAAGCCACTACCTGACCAAGATGGGCCTCAGATGCGGCGCCTCCAGGGATGGCACGACGCCAATGGCGCCGTCGTCGCACGTCCAAGGATGGACAGGGCTCACACCCTCGAGAGCCCCATGCAGTAGGGGACATGATGCCTCCCACTGGTGCCCCCAACAGGTAGAGCGACGCCACAAGGGCGCCACCACCATCGCCACTGACATAGATGTCAGTGAAGACTTACGCCCGACTCAGCACCATGCCTGCCACATGTTCTTGCCCAAGCTAGTAGCCCGCTCCTCCTTGCCCCCGCATCGACTCCGCCGGAAGAAGCCCGACACAGCCCGAAGCACCACCACGGCGCCACCAGTATGCACCAGCCAGCCCCCAACCCCACCACCACAGCGGCGTTGGACCAGCATCACTGCCGAGAAGCAAGAACTGCCTCACCACAGAGCCTGTCGTCCGTGCGCTGGCCCTAGCCAACCAAGCCACGGCCAGCCGCAGCCGGCCACGACCTGTAGCCACAACACGAAGTCAAGCAGCCCCTAGCGCCAGACACCTGCACTGGCCACGACCGCCGTCGGTGCCGCCCGAGCCGGCCGCCGCCGCTGCCCAGCGTCCAGCCGCCCCACGCACATCACGGACCTCTCGTTGCACGGCCACCGGATCCAGCCAGGGGAATACCGGATCTGGTGGCCCTATCTGACGCCAGTCCGTCATCGCCGACGAAGAGGCCTCCGGGGGGACCAGGCAGCCGCGTCCGCCCCAATCCGCCGGAGAAGAGAAGAGAGAGCCCTGCCGCCGCCTTCCCCACGGGCCGCACGAGCAGCCGACAGCCCGCTCGGGCAGCGGCGCGGCAAGAGGAGGCGAGGTGAGGGTGGCAGCGGCTAGGGTTGGGTGTCCGCTCGGTCGCCCGCGCGGGGAGCGACGCGAGCGTCAGGTTTTTGACGTGCTGGTCATAATAATAATAAATTCAGTTTTGATTTCTAATCCATGATGGGAAGTTAGCACAAATTGAGATCCACAAACTTAACAAAGGGATTGTTCAAGTATGTTTATAAAGCTACAATATGACATTCTCCAACACATGAAATTTGCTCAAATGTGATTATAAAGCTACAATACGACATTTACTCCTGTGCATGTTTAAAGAGATTATATAAAGAAATTTTCTTATACAATACTGTGAGAATATAGTGGGAAGCAATAAATCCACCATACAACAGGTCCCATCGTTTCACAAGGGAAATGGCATTATGGCAATGCCCTTTAGCCAAGAAGAAACTTCAGGTAGTATTAAAATCAGAAATTAATAATCCCACAAAGATTATGAACAATTGCAAGTAAATATCATCAAAGCGACCTGGGTTCATAATCCACGAAATATTGCAAGCCTTACCAGAAGGGACAGGGCCTGATAATGGCTATACCAGGAGAGGATATACATTTGCTTTTTGACTCATTCCTTGCCAACTACAAAACCGAATCAACAAGTTCAAGATCCTCCTTCCTGCAAAAGAGCACAGCTGTTTATTTCAGATGCAGCAAACTCTGTCTACAGAAAAAAAAATATTGCAAACTGATGGTCAAATTACTGAAGAATGGAAATAGAGGTCAGCATTTAAGAATGGAGCGCCAACTTCTACTCTGCACCCGCTGCAATGTACATAAAAAAAACTCGGCCGTTGGGGAAAGACAGACCCCACAATATTATATTAAGAAGAAGCTCAATTAGAGCCCCGACCGAGAAAGGACACGAAAGTTGGCCCCCGTGAAGCATGAGGGTTTGCTCCCTACAGATCAAATCTTTACTCGTTCTTTGAGTCCTTCCAGCCCCTACGAGGAGGATCCATCCCCCATAAGTTAATCCATCTCGTGTGCACATAACCAGAGAAACCAGCGAGTGATCTTTTTTAACCTCAGCCTAAAATTCGTTCCCACTGAGATTCAAACTCAGGACCTGAAAAGTGCTACTCATACCAACTAACTAACTCAGCTAGAGGCCATTTCGCTATATTGGATACATATACCAAAATGGAACGCCGACTGTTGCAATTATTTTACAAAACTAACGAAAAAGTTGCACAAAGATTGAATTTTTTTTTAAAAAAAAAGAGTTTGATTCATATTACCTAAAAATCAGTGTTGTCTCTATTTCTGATCATTTTTTGGCCCACGTTTGTTCTCTAGTCTGCTGTTTAAATGAGCTATTGCTTGCAGTAGATGCACATTCATGCTTCATATTTGCACAGAATAATGCAATTACGTTCTGCATGCCTGAACAAGTATTCTGAGAAGTTTATTAAGTTTTGTGATCTCGTCCTATGTACAGTAGTCCTTGCCTTTGCCTTTTCCTTTTTCTTTTTCGGTAGGACACTTCCTTATCCTTGCAATGAGCACGCAGAAAGCCTACATGATGAGACCGCAGTTAGTGTACGAACATGAAAACACTAATGGCGTGAAGGAGAGGATGGGGATGGCGTCTGAATAGAGGAGGCCGGTAGGACAGGTGAGCAAGGGGCAACACGATCTCGACAGCTGCTTGGACGGAGGAGGCCACCGTTACAACTTATAAGTGTGTGGCTGTGCAAGCGAAAAAGAAGCGATCAAGAGAAAAAGGATGGCGACCTGATGCTGATGTAGGAGAGGAAAGGACAGCAGGAGGTGGGATTCACTGGTGGAATTGAGCAAATCTTGGGATGGAAAGGAGGAACAGGTGAGGAACGGCGCAGGGCTGAGTGGAACAGACGATGGATCATGGAGAGTGGAGCCACTATGTTTTTTTAACTAGTATATATATACAGATTATACTACCTTTGATTCACAATGTATGTCTTTTAGGACATTGACATGGTCTCCAATCAACAATTTGGCTTGTAAATTTTTTAAAATATACCATTCTGAATACTGAAAATTATATACTCTGAAAGTACTTTTCCATGATGAATATCAAATATGGTAACATGAACGATGCTTTGCGAAAGTAATTTTCTATATTGGTAGTCCAAGTTAAAATATTTTGAACAGATAATCCTAGATGACCTAATTTTGGAATCAGGAGTATGAATTTGAATCCTGAGCTGATAAGGACAAAATGGATTTTTTTTCTGTTAAGAGTTGTTTGTATGCTATATTCATTAATACCTTTTAGGAACTGGTACTTACTGCTCATCACCTATGTTTGTTTTTAAGTGACAAGAACACACCGGACAAATATACCTGGGATATAAGCATTCTAAATGTGATTAGTAATTGTAGCACACTTTTCTGGAAAGTAAGATGGTTATATTCTATTGATCACTCTTGATGATACAGACAGATATCAAGCAAGCTCTATGTCAGGAAGAAAGTAACTTCTTAAATGAAGATAGCGGACACTGGAACAATCTAAATTCCACGGTCCGAGTACCTCATTCTCATTGCAGCTACTTCATCCTTCATTGCCTGACAACATTTTTCAGCAGTTTCTACTTCCTTTTCCAAACTGGCAAGATTAATTCCTTCATTCAATTTATCTTGTATATTTGAAATAAAAGCTTGCTTCGTTCCATCCAGATGACTATCCATCATCCTTATGTTGCCCTTCAGTTTATTCAGATGGCTTGAAAGAGACTCGACTACGTTGCCCTCCTCTTTCTCACGGGCATGATCAAGCCTTGCTCTAGAATCTTGAAGCTTCTTAAGCCTAATTTGTGGCTCCTTTAAGCGGGCAATGAGATGTGTCACGTTGAAACCCAGTTGCTCTAAATGCTGGGCTTTTTTCATCAGATATGCAATTTCAGAAGCATCTGTGTCACATGACGTCTTGAGCACCTCCTTAGCCAAGCCAATTAGCAAAAACCACAATCCACTGTAAGGTAGATCTCCTAAAGTTTCATCATAGTTCACGAAGCCTCTGTAATGTGGTTTCTGAGGAATGAACTCAAAGAACAGAGGGTACTCCCTCATGGCTGCTTCAGCATAGGGGTCATTGTTGCTTTTCTTCTGGGTTTCTTGCTTGCTTCCACTTACATCATCTTCATCTGAGCTTTCCTCCCATTGCGAGAGAAGACCAGAGCGAACAAACTCTTCCAGTTCTACGATAAGTTGCATGTTATGATGTTCTCGATTAAAAACACTCTGTTCCTCATCATCATCCAGGTTTATTACTTCACATTTATTCTTGGGCTGTTCGAGAACAATGCATTCATCATCACTGTCAACTTGAGCCAACTCCTCACATTTCTTAGAATCAGAATTTAGAGCTTTCTTGAGTGAAGAATACTTCTGACCTTCCAATTGCAACGAACTCCTTTTCGTGTTATTTTCTACTTTTCTTTTCTTCTTACTATTACCTCCATCTTCAGCAAATTTATCTATTTGTTTCTTCACATTCTGTTTCACTGAAGTAGTTCTGCTATCCTTGACACAAGCTTCAAGGCCACAGACAATCACCTCTGTTTCATCCTCATGACTTCCATTATCCATTTTCTCCGGCTGCCCTTCTACAATGTAATTGATGTGGTCTCTCCTAGTGACTTGGGTGATAAATTGATCAAGTGTTGGTACTACAACACATTTCTCATTTACATTCAGTTGCGACGAAATAGCCCCATTTTCATGATCTCGTAATACCGAGCAATCATATTGGACATCATTTTGATGCTTGTAGAACTGCCCACTGGTGCTGCACCATGCAACATAATCTTCACCAGGCATCCCATATCTACCGATACTTGGTATCCACAACTCGATTCCCTCAAAGTGGATTTCCCTGACAATGGACACAGGAGCAGCCTGATCATAACCAAACTGTCTGGCAACAAGCTGTGGATTGTACAGTACTGAATTGTAAGTGTCATCACTATGAAACCCAGTCAACATTGTTTGACTGATAACAGCAATGTAATCCAACAACCACTCTGGCTTATCTTTACCATGACAGGTCACCAAAATGGTGTCCTTGTTGAACCACTTGGGTTCCATCCAGTTGAGGGAGTTGTGCCGATAGGGCCTCCACTCAAAGCATACTTCGTCCAGCAAAATCTTTAGAGCCTCCTCAGATGTGCTCTTCTTCTTCCTCCGGCTCCAATACAATACCCTGACATTGGAGACAGGGAACTGCGGCGCCTTCAACTCCGGCGGGCACAGCCTCTTGTAGCGCTCCCACATCCACACCTGCAGCATCCAGACTGGCACGCAGACATCTAGACGGCCACACACACCATCGGCCACAGTGCAAGTAACAATCTTATCCATTTCCGCATATAGATTTGCCACCATCCCCTGGCCAAGGGCAATGCGCTCGCCAAGACTAAGCCTCGCAGCATGTGCGAAGACGCGCTCCGGCAGCTCGGCACCCCTTGACCGGAGCCTTGGCGTGACAAAAAAAGCGAGCCAGTAAGCGAGGAACCCAAGCCACCGCAGTTCGTCGTCCTCGCCGGGGCGTATGCCACCGCCGTCGAACCACTCGAGCCACACCTCCGCAGACACGCGGCGCGCGGCGCGGGCACAGGGGTGGAGCTCCTTGATCTTCTCCCTCTCGACGACGAGGCGAACGCGGAGGTCATCCTCCTCTGGCGTGAGGGTCCGGTCCAGCGGCGCGCCTGCGGGCGGTAGACCAGCGAAGACGAGCGCATCCTCGAGTGTGAATGTGGCGGGGCCCGCTGGGAGACGGAACGCGTGGGTATCCGGGTCCCAGAGCGAGAGCAGAGCGGAGAGGGCCGCACGGTCGGGGGAGACGACGGCGGTGGAGGCGGCGACGGCGCCGGAGATGGCGGACGAGGCAAGGATGGGAGCGAACACGGGGTCGCGGAGTGCGGTGGCGACCCAGGCAGACCAGCGCGGACAGGGGGTGAGGTAGCGGAAGTTGAGCGGCGGGATGGCGTGCGGCGGCAATGAGGGGGGCGGCGGTGGCGGCGCTGTGGTGCGTGGGGCTAAGGGGAGGGGGAGGAATGAGGGGGGCTTCGGATCGTGGAGGCGGCGGCCGTTCAAGGCTCGCATTTCGCGGGTACGGTGGCCGCCGAGCAACCGCCGCCGGGCAGGTAGGCTGGAGAGATGAAAGGTCGGAGGGAGGGAGGGAGGGAGTGAGGGAGATTTGAGGGGTTTTGTGTAATTGGGTTTAGTAGGGATTTGGGGATGGCAAAATGACAGGAAATGATGCGACCAAACTGGGCGGGACGTTTCGCTCCTATTGGCGGCAGGGCCCAGGATGCAAGAGTAGGGACGGCAACAGGGATTTCCACGTCGGGGAATGGCTACCCATCTTCGTCCCCGCGGGGAGAAAAATTCTCCGTCCCCCTCCCCGCGAACGCTCACGGGAGAGCTTTTTCTCTTATTCCCGTCCCCGTCGGGAGAATTTATCCCCGTGGGGAACCCCGCGGGGAATCTGTCCCCGCTAGAAGTACAATATTTAAAGACAAATTTAAATTGATTGTATCAAATTAATGCAAATTTCACAAACAAGAATGAAAATTACAAGAGACATCTATTTTAGAGTTTAGTTTTCTATTTTATAACATGTCATGCACTGAGTTTTTACTATAATTTTAACAAGTAAATTGACTAACTTAAATAAAATAGTTTCATGGGGCGGGTACACCGGAAACGGAGACGGGGGATGGTTCCCCGTTCCCGTCCCCGCGAACCCGACGGGGATTAAATTTCCCCCATTTAGATCCCCGCAGGGACTAAATTAGTCTCATACACGTCCTATAATAGGGGAATTCCCCGTGGGAAATCGGGGATTGGGTCCCATTACCATCTCTAAAGAGCAACGGGGAATGGTTTTTCCATTCTAGCATCCACATCCCCACGAATGCCTATAGGACAAGATTGGTACGCGCCATCCAGTCTCATACGTTGAATTGAAATGCCGGTGTGATTGGTTCGCTGCATAAAAACAAGCTCGCACACATGTGTGCAACTCAGGCATTTTTCGCACCTTCTGAAGAAGCTGGGAGAGAGGTTCTCTAATTAGCCAGGCCCACGGTACCTTATTCTCTACTACTCTATAAGACTTTATTGTAGACCGTGCACCGTCGTTCTGCCTCTCCTGGGCCGTAGGATTTGCCTACCTCAGTTTCTGTCGCTCATTGGCCGTAGGATCATATGTCGTGTGCCACTATACGTCACCCTCACGTGCCCTGGTCCCGTCCTCCTCGCTCGCGATTCCCCTCGCGCCCGCCTAGAGATGGCAATGGGTACCCGAAACCCGATGGGTTTTTACCCCATTAGGGTACGGGTTTGGGTCAATTTTCATACCCATGGGTTTGTTAACGGGCATAAATCTGTACCCAGCGGGTTTATGGGTACGGGTTTGTTCCTATAGTACTCAAACCCGTGAACCCGTGGGTTTTTTAAACCCGACCAAACCTAGTGCATATTGTCATTTTATTTTATAAATGAACAACAAACTTGTTATTCCTTATTTACTTCATATTTTTTATCAATTGGTGAATGTATCAGTAGTCGGTGAGAGTGTTGCTTGCTTGATATTATAGTTTTTACTAGCGTCATATATGTGGTGGATGGATAACTTAGTGCAAGGTCACTTAATTATACAACTTATTATTTGTATTTCATTCTCTCTACTAATAATTTTTATACCAAATTATGAACTCGTTGTTCATTACATAGATTTTGGATCGTGATATCATTAATCATTACGATACTTATTGATTATGAGAAGAATAAGTATATTGGAGATGAAACCCGCGGGTAACCCATGGGTACCCGTTAACCCGATGGGTACGGGTTTGGGCAAAATCTCAAACCCGTCATGGGTACGGGTTTTTTAATGGGCATAGATATTTTTCACGGGTACGGGTTTGGGATGGTAAAACCCAGCGGGTTTGTACCCGTTGCCATCTCTACGCCCGCCGCCTCCGGTGCCTGGTCCGTGCTCCCTAGACGTCGCACCCTGGCCCTCGTCTCGAGGTCGCCACCCCGCCCTCGTCTTCGGCGCCGCCGTCTGTCGCTCACCTGGCCCCCTCTCCCTCAGGCCCCTCGCCCACCCATATCCTCAATCTCCACCTCGAGAACCTGCGCATTGGGCCGACACCGGGTGCCCTTGAAGGCCATGTGCTCGATGAAGTGAGCAGTTCCGTTGGTTCCAGCGAGCTCGAAGCGGCTCCCTGCGTGGACCAAACGCCGACGGAGGCCATCCGTGTGGTGGCCGGGTAGGCCTGCGAGACGACACGGAGACCCGACGGGAGTGTGGAGACGCGCGTGGCGGGGAACCGGAGGTAAGGGGAGTGGTCAGGGCTGTGGGGCACCGGCGAGTCGTGGCGGAGCAAGCGGTTGGTAAAGGGCGACGGAGAGACGGTGGTGGTGGAGGCAGAGTGGAGGAGGCGGTTGAGGTAGGGGAGGACCCGGCACCTCGAGCGGGCGGCTGAGGCAAGAGCGGCCATGTGTATGACGGAATCCCTCTACCGTCGCGCCGCCGAAGAGTCTGGGTTCTCCCCAGTCCCCTTTCCCTTTTTGCATCGTCTCCAAGGAGGTATCACTGAGTAGATGCTCTTATTTTTTGATAACACGATATATGCTCTTTGCGTGTTACTTTGTAGAAATGATCTAGGTTATTTTCTTCATTGTGCCACATCGATGATGGAAGCGGGCTCTCAGATGGATGGGTCGTCTCATCGATGCCAGGTGCAAGCAATGGGGAATCTCTGCAGATACATAATCTGTTATGGACAACAAATGGCGTGGTGGTTGAGCAATTAGTATATGCTTCAGGAAGTCCTTCACATTTTGAAGCAAAACTCTTTGTAGATATGTATTTCAAGGAAGGTTCGAGCTAATGTGGTTCTAGAAAGGAAGAAAACATGAAAGAGAAGCTTGTTTTGGGGAATAACAAATCTTTCTCTGATGCTAATGTGGGCTCTACAGTCGATACCTATTCCCGCAAATTCAGTCCTGATAGCAAAGGAAAAGGAAAAATGGTTGTCATACTTGCTATGGAATTCCACACATCTTTGAATACATGTCATAGCTGAGTATCTTTTAGTATAAGAGGATACTAACATAAAAGGATATGTTCGAGAAGGTGGATCTTAACAAGGATCAAATGCTTAATTTCGATGAGCTGAAGTTTGGTTTGCATAAGTTTGGTCACCAAATGTTTGATGCAGATGTTCAAATACTAATGAAAGCTCCGAGTTGACATTCTTTTGCTCCACAACAGAAACTTAATTTACACCTCTTTAATATTGGATTGGATTTTTTTGCTTATGTCAAACACCTTTGAACAATATTTTATCAATCTAGTTTAATTTTTTTATTTCTCATTTTAATTGAGCATTCTGTCACAAAGGTGATGTGTTGGGCCTGTTATATTTACTATTTGTGTGATGGAGGCGAACGAGGAGGCTGAGGCCTCGATTAGATCTGCGCGCCACCCGACCTGTTGTTGCTGCCGCTGCCGCGACGAGATGGAGATCCAATCACACAGTTGTTCCCCGATTGGATTCACACTCCTCTCGATCTGTTTTTGCTGCCGCCGCTGCAGCGAGATGGAGATCCAATCACAGGTCTGTCCCATCGCATTGGCCCCCATCCTTCCTCTGTTCCCCAATTTGATCTATGCACCTCCTGTCCTATTGCTTCAACAGAGGAAGAGGAAGCAGGGGGCAGAGGAACCCTGCCAACGTCAACGGCGTTGAAGCCGTTGAGGAAGGTGTAGTCGTAGTCGACGGCCTGAGGTGCTACAAGCCCATTGAGGAAGGCGTAGTCACAACGGACGACAACGGCGTCGAAGCTCCCTTCCTCGTCCATGTCGGCGCGGAGGACCATCAGTGGGCCGAGCTGCTGCAAGCCCTTGAGGTCTAGACTCTTCCCATAGCTCACTGTGATCCTGCTCGCTCCTTCGGTTCTTGCCCTATATTTTTTTATTTGCATGAACTTTATATATCATGCATCACGCATATGTCGAGTCGATTATTTTTATATCCAGTGCCAACATATGTTCCATGTAACCCTTCTAAGTGACCATTGCAGCCTATTCATGCCACATCAATTCTGGAGTTCATGCAAACATGCAAAGAATGAGGTTCAAATACCATTTGCAGAAATAATATTGCCAACTTGCAGCTATTTAAAGATATATAACTGTTTAAGACCTATTTCTATTATTTCAACCATACTAATGACATAAATTACTTTCGCATGCATGTAGATTTGCTAGATATGCAGACAGTACCACCATTTGGTCTAACTTCGATTTCCCTTTTGATAATGCTTTGTTATACCACATTGCCACTTCAATTGTGTTCCAGGGAGTCCTAGCAGTTAAATATATTACCACTTTAATTCTATTTCAGGGAAAACAAGCTGTCAAATATTGAGATAATTGTAGCAGACATCAGCAAGTTTGAGGTATGATTTAGTTTGGTGCCTTGCTGTGCTTTGGATATTTTGTCATGGCTCTTTATGTAGCACATGAAAAACTACAAGTCGCTTCTTAAGAAGATATCCAGGTGGATGAAAGAGGATGGCCTACTATTCGTTCACCTCTTCTGCCATAAAACATTTCCATATCACTTTGAGGTAGAAGATTAATGACCCTCAGTTTCACTGTTCATTTGGTGCATTCCAGCGCCTATCTGCTATATGTGATAGTTAACAACTCAATATCTTTAGCTGGAACTCAAGCATCGGTAAGAGGTGGTGTTTATGCTGTCAGAGTTTGTGAACCCGAAGAGGAGCACGCTTTGATCACAAGCATTGGATGTGGGGTCCGAGTATCGAGCCGATTGCACATCAGACTGCACCCTTCATGTTTGTGCACTTGTCAACACTGCTAGGTTCTAAGAGAATATACAAGTGTCCTATTCTTTACTTCTCATCCTTTGTTTTTAGTATCACCATGTTATAGTTCTATCTATACTCGCGGTTAGTTTCTATCTATCTAATGATTTACAACCCTCCTTTGATTTTAGGAACATCTTATACACATGTTATTTTCTATCTATCTAACAATCAAGAGTTTTATATCAATTTTCTAGAATTCTATAACTACTAATCATCTGATAATGTATTAGTGATTTTGATTTTTCTGGACATTCTTGAGATGTGCTTATGTATGGATAGGATCATAAATGAATTACGAACTATTTTCTTATAACAATATAAAGTTATCGTGGTATTATATGTTACTGTTGCAACGCACGGATACTCATCTATTAAGAGTAGAAGAAATAGAAAAATATCGATGAGCTAAAATCTTCTTTTTCCGAACGGAGATCCTCTATTTCTATTATTTACATAACGTAAATACAAAAGCGTTCGCACTAGCCGTAAGAGCAACCAGGCTCCTACCAAAAACATCAACAACCTACCTGATTCAGGCCACAATCGACTAGCAGAACAACAAAAGGTCTACTATCAGCAAGACACCGCACACAGAAAAAAGTCATATTACATCTTCAGACGCAAAAGCAAAGCGCCTACTTAAAGTCACCAAGGGTCCAAGGCCAAAAACACCAGGAGACCGGAGGCCACCGCCAAGTAACAGCCACATTGAAGGCGATTGTTCCGTCCATTTTCTGCGTCTGCTCCCTGCCTTCTTCATCTCCTTGCGGCTCCTGAGAATCAATCTTTGCAATTGCAGCCTTCAAGAAAAGCTTCATCCCATCGTGCAGCAAGTCCTGCAACTCCTAACCTATAAGTATACATTCGGGCCACCCACCTCCTCCTGGTCCAAGCCTGAAAAAGTTTGTTTTGTTTGAATTTCGGGCCAGCCCGATCCGTTTGAATTTTGGGCCGTGCCGGGTTAACCCACGGGCTTAGTCCTCGGCCCACAGTCTAGCACGTAATTGCTTAAACGTGCCGAGCTCATTTCGGGCAGCTCGAAATTATAAAAGCCCGAAATTCAAATTTTGGCCCAAAATTCAGTTTTTTGCTCGGAATTCACATCAGAGCCATAAATTTAAAACAAATTTAATAAAACAAATAGAAGATAAGACAAATAAATTTGACCAAAAGCAAACTTAATATTTATATTAAGTTACCAGAGCTTTGCAATGACTACCTCGTTTACAAATCATTTTGTTAGAAGGAAAAAGAGTATAATCAGCTCTATACAAAGTGCGTACGTTCAGTTCATTATCTAATGTTCACAACAAAAGTAAAATTACAACACATACTCTAATTCAAAGCTACAAAAAACATCTAACTAGTATTATCTCTAGCTTTGTGTTCTTTATCAAGTATATGAAAGTGCGGAATAAAGTGTGGTTTTAATAAATATATGGGCCATTTCGTGCTTGCCTTAAACGGTTTGTGCTCGTGCCCGCCCATGGGCCACGACCTCGGCCCAAACCCGGCCCGATATATCAAGTCATGCTGGTCCGCCACTAAAATATTTTGTGTCATGTTGTGTCTGGGCCGTGTTTTTTCCGTGCTTCAGCCCGGCCCATTAGGCCCGGCCCAAATGTACACCTATACTTAAACCTGTCCATTTCAAAATCAATGCACAAGCGTCACAAAACAATTTCTACATGAGACTTGATCTCAATGTTCTCAAAGCACACATTATTCCTGGCCTTCCATAAAGCCCAACGAATGGCAAATGCTCCAATTACGCCAACCTTTTGGCATCATACATGTTACATCTAAGCCAAAGCCAATATTGGTCTATGTTGCCAGGAACGTTTTTTCAATTAGAACACTTAGCCACACACCTCCACCTATGTTTTCTGGTCGCTCGACCAGCTAGTCGAACTGGGAGACCGACCAGCGACTAATCTCGATTAGTCGTCGACTAGGTCCGACTAATCGAGCTCTGGTCGACCTGGTCGTTTACTGGTCGTCCTGTTCATCCAGGAGACCAGGACCTATGTATATACTATATAATATATACTATTATACTATATAGTAAATATATAGTATATATGAACTTCATATACTATATTATGAAGGATAGGGTAAACATGACATGAATTCAGCAATACTGAAAAGTGAAAACAGCAGAGAAACACTTACTAGTTATTAATACTACAAGTCCCAGATACCAGTATCACACAACACACATTACCACCCAGTTACCTAAAGAAGATCTTCATCCAACTGAAATTCATCACCTGCAGCTCCCCTTCCACCTGATTCTTGTTCGCCTTCATCTTCATCATCATTCATTTGTCTTGCTGTCTCTTGTTCTTGTTCATCTTCAGCAGGAGAATTGTCATCTTCTTCACGTATGTCTTGAGCTGTAGCTGCTGCATTTCTGGGTCTTTTTCTGGTTCTAACATAGGTTTATGTCTGGGTTTGAGAGGAGGAACCAGCAGCAGCAACAGTCCTAGGCAAATTTCGGCCTCGGAGACCCTGACTTGCACCTAGAGCTTCATCCACGGCATCCCAAATGTTATCACCATCAGATTCTTCTTCAACCCATTCATTTTGCCATGTAAACTCTTCAAGCAACAGTGGATTGCTTCTCTTTCCCTTGGAACCTAGCTCTCTTATATTTGTGAACCTATTATCCATCTTCCTGTTGTAGCTTACATAGGCCAATTTATTTAGCCTCTTGTGCTCCAGTCTGTTTCTCTTTTTTGTATGGATCTGCACATGGACATAGTTTATTACTCAATCTGAAATTCTCAACTCTGAAGTCTGAAGTATGAAGTATGCACAAACAAAAAAACAGTACTTACTGCTGCAAAATCACTCCAGTTTCTTTCACAACCAGATGCTGAGCAACATAGGCTTATAATTCTTTTTGCAAGGCTTTGGAGTTCATATGCCAATCCTCCATAGGCACCCCACCATAAGACTGTCATATAAATTTGAGATTGTTAGATACTTAGATCAGTAGAAAGTAGAAACTAGAAAGTACAATAGCAGACAGAAACTTGATACTTAGATCACTTACTAGGATTTTTTCTCTCTCTATCTCTTATAGCTCCAGGTTTTGAGAATGCTTCCCCTTCGGACCTCTCGTAGTCATCTGCTTGATTACTTATTTTAGTTTGTTCTTCCTCATCACTGATCATTTTCCACATCACATCATTGAACATAGATCTCAGAATTCCAGCTTGCTTCTTGTCTTTCTCCCTAATGGAGAAGAATTTCCCTGGATTCAAAAACAGTGCTGCTCCATACAATGGTTGCTTCATTTGTTGATCCCATCTTTTATCGAAACGTGCCAATACTTCTTTAAGTAGTCTAGGCTTCCCTTTCAGTGCTTCCTGGATGGTGTCTCGTGCTTTACCCATTGCTGCCATGATCTCTGGAGCTGCTGGTGTCTCATCACCATCAGCAATCCGTAAAGCAATGAGAAGGGGTTGTGAAGCCCTTAGGCAATTCTCCAAGTTTTGCCAAAACCCTACAGAGAGGACAATGTTCTCAGCTTGAGTACCTTCTTGACTGGTAGAGAATTTAGAATGCTGCCACTCATCACAAATAAACAAACTGCGCAGACCATTCTTATGTTTTTGCATGCTTGCCAAAGTGAGGAATGATGTTGCAAACCGAGTAATACCTGGCCTAACAAGGTCTCCACCTAGCTTCTCCCTCATTAGGCTATGAAGTCATCCATGCTTGTAGAGGAACCTCGACACCCTCTTTGCCATAGTAATACAGTCATTGAATTCCTTGATTTTTCCGATGTCCTCTAACAATAAATCCAAACAGTGAGCAGCACAAGGCGTCCAAAATAGGTGTGGAATTCTTTTCACAAGAGCCCTTCCTGCTGCTTTAAAATTAGATCCATTATCAGTTACTATCTGGACGACATGTTCTCTACCAACACTGTCAATTTGCTTCTCTAGTAGATCTGCCAACAATTCAGCACTAGCTATCTCAGTCGATGCATCAACAGAAGCTAAAAAGAATGTCCCTGCAGGACTATTAGCAAGAAAGTTGATCAAATGCCGCTGTCTTGTATCGGTCCATGCATCTGACATAATTGAGCAGCCATATTCCTTCCAAGCTTGTTCATGCTTCGACCTTAATGTTGTTGTCCTATCGACAGCCCTATCAAGCCAAGGCACCCTAACATCATGGTACGATGGACCACGGTATCCAGGACCAAATTGCCCAATTGACTCCAACATAACCTCCCAGCTCCTTGAATTGACGACATGCAATGGTATTTTGTTCTCATATAGAAAATCTGCGACATGGTCGTTAACAATTTGCTTGGCTTCCTTTCCTTTCTTTGTGCAAGCTTCAAGAGTTGACTGAGTGGTTTTATTTTTATGCCTGTCAGCAACAACTTCTTCTGGCGTCTTGCAAAACATGGCAGCCACTGACTTGCCAGACTTTTGGTTTTGGGTGGGATGAGCTGAAACAACAAAAGAGCTGATGGCGGCTTGAGTTGCTTTCTTCTTCGCTTGCTTGTGCTTTGTCCCTGAACTTGGTTCAGGTTCAGTAGCATCACCATGTTCCTGTCCTCCTTCCTCACTTTCAACAGAAAGCACAAGCCTTGTGTTCCTTTTCAAATAAGCATACATGTCCTTCGAAACTACTTCTGGAACCATTGAACATTTTGTCGTATCAGAAAATCCACCGGCAAGGTGCTGTTTGAACCTTTTAATCCCAGAAGGAACAACTTTCAAACAGAAAATACATCGGATGAAATCTTTCTTGGTAGGATCTGGCCACCATCCAAACTTCCAACCAGGATCTTGTGATTTGACCTTTCTCTTTGAATCAGTTGCGTGTGCACGAACATCAGCAGGCAACTTTGCAATAGCCTTATCAACGAGAGCTGCAGAATCTGCAGCGGCTGAGGCTGATGATGCCGAAGCAAGAACTGTGTTATCCGCAACAGAAGATGGATTGCCGCTGCCCACAACTTGTGATTCTGGGAATATCACCTCAACATTATCCTGACGGCGATGACCAAACTCTGTACAAGAATAAGGAATAAGGATGGACTGATCTGATGGACTGATGGAGTACAAGAATAAAAATTCAGAATCCAGTCCAGAACTCCAGATTACAGAATGACACAGCAGACAACACATACAAGGATGAATGATTGAAGGATGAAGGATGAAGATTGAAGAACAGAACTATACAAAAGAATACCTCCAGAAGATGAACTCATGCCGACGAAAAAAATTGGATTCGCGCGTGCTGGAGATTGAAGGATGAAGGATGAAGTCTGGAGTCTGTCGGTGAACTGGATTCGCGCGTGCTGGAAGCCTGGAACTCGAGATTGGATTCCCACGTGCTGGATTGGAAGTCTGGAGGGGAGCAGTGGACTTTGGAAGCCTGGATTCCAGAACAAGAACTCAAGAATAGCCGCCAAGCAGGTAGGGAATTAGGGTTTAGGGAAATAAAGAGAAGAAAAGATCAGAAGACAGAACAGGCAGGCGGCTGGCTTTCCATGTTCAATAGAGGCGGCTGGCGTTTCAACTGCCTGTAGTCGGGCCGCCCGCCAAAAAAGCCCACGAAGCCAGGAAATCAAAAAACCTAGGTCCTAAACCTAGTCGCCCAGAACCGGCTAATCGAGCGACTAATCGGCCGACCAGGGCGACTAGTCGGACGACCAGGGCGACCAGGTACTCTAGTCGAGTCGGCTGCCTAATCGAGCTCTGCTAACCGACTAGCCCGACTAATCGCGACTAATCGCGATTAGTCGGACGACTTGAAAACACAGACCTCCACACTGATCTAGCAGTATGACAGGTGAAAAAGAGGAAGTTGGTCGACTCAAATCCATAACAGAAACCACAAGAGGTATCCCCGATCCAATTTCTTCTAACCAAATTTTCTTTAGTCAGCAACACATTGTTTTCAAGGAACCACATGAAAATTTAAATTTTCGAGGGGATTTTTCCTTTCCACATATGTTTCATATAGGAGCCATATGTGATACTAGTGAGATTATCATAGAGAGTTTTCACAGTAAACTCCTTTTTCCCCATTTCCAGGAGACACCATCTCCTAACTCTTGAAAAGAAAAGGCCTAAAGTTTTTATAATATTCCGGACATAATACATCCTGACTTTTAACAAGTCATTCCAAACATGAGAGTCAAACGTCCTAGGGCCAATATTCAGAATATTGTTTCCATGAATATACTTCTTATTCACAATATCTTGCCAAGTCCCCTTCTCATACTCAAGTTTCCACCACCATTTGTACATTAAACAAATATTCATCACCCTCAAATCCTTAACTCCAAGCCATCTTTTTTCCTATTAGCACAAACTCTGTCCCATTTAACAAGATTATATTTTTTTCCTATCACTCCCACCTTGCCAGAGGAACTTCTTCCTTTTTTATCCAACTTATTAGTAGTGGTATTAGGAAGAAGATACATCGACATGTGATAAACTGGAGAGTTGGATGAACAAGAATTAATCAAGGTAATCCTCCCAGCAATTGACAGGGAACTTCCCTTCTAGCTGTCAAGCCTTTTGTCAAATTTTTCTTCAAGTCTCATCCAATCTGCAATGTGCAGACGATTAGGGCTAACAGGTACCCTAAGATATAACATTGGGAAGGTGCTAAGTTGGCAATAAAAAAGGTTAGCATATTGCATATTAATATCATCATCCCAAAGATTTCACTCTTCATAAAGTTGATCTTCAAGCCTGCCATCATTTCATAAATGTAAAGCAACATTTTCAAATTTCTTGTAACACCCCTGGTGTTACGATAACTAAAACGCTGGCATGTCATCATAAGCACTTGCATTATCTTGTTTGATATACCTAGAATGCATTCACTAGGTTAAACTTTTTCAAAAGTGTGATGTCGTGTGTTGGGTTTAGAGTTTAGTTTAAGGAATTGGCTCAAGTTAAACAGGAGTAGATCATCTCTCAAGTAAGTGACAAGTTGGTTTGAAGTCTTAAGTGCTAAAGATAAGTTTTAGAGCCTAGAGTGGCCTTGTTTTGGAATGATGGTTAAGTGGAAGAAGCACTTAAGGAAATGGAATAACCCAAGTCTTAACTTGAGTTTTGCTTGAAAGAGATGGTTAAGTAAAGCAAATCCTAAACTAAGGACACTTTGGACATGAGCTTCATTTACTAGACTGGATTTGAGATTAAGGGGAGTCACTTGGCTTTTAGGAGTATGGATTGAGTTGATAAATCACTAGATGAGGAGTCACATTTGAAACCCTCAACTAGCCCAAAAGTGGAGTTTTAGATCTAGAGAGAATTTGCTAGTGGTTCATATATCAAAGTTGTAGATTTTGGAAAGTTGAACAACTTTCATGTATGGAGAATTCCAAGTTTTAGAGGAAAAGTTGGAGTAAAAAGTTTAATTCAGTTTTGAATCAGATTTGAAGTTTGCTGAAAATAATATCAACTAGCTGTTTTTGGGCCTTCATAACATTTTATCTATAAACAGTTTGAAGATGATCATTATAAAAAAGTTATAGAGCTACATGAGGAGTATAAGTTTGATTAAGACACTTAGCCCTAAAGCTATTTGGAACCTAGAGAAAATCTGGTCTAAAGTAGAGCTGTCCAAAAGTGTGGATTTCAGACTTAGTGAAATTCAGAGTCTGAATTTCAGTAATTTGGGCAAACTTTGGACCTCTGTAGTTTGGAATCTATGAGGGTTTAGATGTGGATCACTGTATCAAACTTTTAGAGTAACTGTTGGAGAACAATCCTTATTAAGTGTGATAGCCCTAAAACTATATGCTACTGGTAGAAAAGGTAGTCCAAATAGGGGTTAACAGATCACTGCATTTTCAGATTCAGAACAGTACACTAAGTCTGAAATTGCAGTGTTTTGGCTGATTTTGAAACTCATTTGTGCCTAATACATAGGGTGTTGGGCTGTAGAATATGTAGAGGAATTAAATACCATATGATGGTGAATAAGTCTCCTTAAGTGACTCTGGTTTGATCCTGCACAAAAATTGGAGAAAAGGTTGCTCAAAGTTGAACTGTCAGATGTTGGTGACTGAGTTTAGTTCAGAAGCTGAAACTGAATTTCAGTGAAGTTGGTTCAACTTTGAAATACTGTAACTTTTAAACCATGAGTCTTTAGTTATTTGTCATTGTAGAAACATTGTAGGGCTATTGTAGTAGTGCAAACTTGGTTAAGCTATTTGACTCTAGAGCTACATGGAACTAGGTGTAAAGATTGCTCAAAGTGGTGCTGTCAGGTAGTGATGCACTGAACAAGGTTCAGATTAACCAAGTCTAAATTCAGTTCTTTTGGCTCAACTTTGGTGGCTTCTTGAGACTATTTTAGGGAGTTGTGGGTTATGCTTTGTATAGTAAAGTGGTAGACCAAATTAAAAGGAACAAATTTCCTAAAGGGTGATGAACTTCGTGCTACACAAATTTGGGATTAAATGGAGTCCAAATTAGCTCTGACAGACACGTGGTTTCAGTTAAATTGAAACTGAATTTTTAGAGAGCTTACTCCACTTGGGAGCTCTTGTGTAACTAATCCATGGGGTTTTGAGTTAAAGGTTCTATAGTGGAGTGAAATACAATAGAAATATGCACAAATTCCTTTAAGAGAGTGGATCTTGTTGCTGCGTAAAGTTTGGAGAAAGGAGGTTGCAATTTTTACTATCTAGTGGGGTGCTAATGCTGTCAGTTTAACTGAAACTGAGTTTTCAGTGTTTTCACCCCATTTTATAGCATGGTAACTCTTGATCTTTGCATCCTTTGTTTTGGGTGATTATTTCAAGTTGGTAGTGCTACAGTTTAGGACCATGTCTAGCCAACTGACTTGGACTGGAGCTATATGAAATGGTGAGATAAAGGGGTCTAAACAGAAAAGACTAGAGTGGAGCAGCAACACTGATAAGTTTGGTTCAGTGTCTGGTTTAGTAACTGAGAAAGAATCTCCCTGCTGTGTTCCACTGGTGTGTATTGGGTGGAGTGTGGGATAAGTATTGCCAGGGGTGTACTAGGGAGTACTCCAGGAGTTTCTAGTGCCTGGTAATATGGAGTCATGTTGAAATATCCAAGTCTGGCCGAAATTCAGAGTTATCTGAAATGGAGCTCTTGTCTGTTGGGTGTCTGGCCATAGTATTGGATTAAGTGCAGTGTATTGCTGTGTCTTACTATGCGTATAGTTTGGGATAAAGATGGAGAATATGTTTAAGGTCCTTGGGACCCCAGCTCTCTACTAAAAATATCACAGTATTGGTCTTGTTTGTGCCTATCCATAAGTTATAGCTGTTTTGTTTGCTATCTAATGAATCGGACAGCAAAGAAATCTAGTGGCCCCATCCCCTTCTGAAATATCAAGTGTTACTGCCTATCCACAGCTGAGGTCTTATCTGCCCACTGCCCTAGTCTCATGTCTACAGAAGTGGACAAATAGGATATTTGGGTTGTTAAAATCGACTAGGTTCATTCTGTGGAAGTGTTTGTGAGCTCGTGTGAAGTGGGTGCATGGGAGCCACGTCCTGGTAGCCATGCTGTGTTGGCATCCCCAGGTTTCTTGCACCGAGAGGTGGCTGAGCTTGATGACTCTCCCTATCTTGCCTTCTTATTTAATTATTGCAGGTTGGTTCAGTTAGAGCAGCTCTTCTCTCTGCCCTCAAGCCCTAGCCCTGGGACTGCTGTAAAGGATTGGAATTCTTGTGTGTCTGCTAGTGTTAATGCCCTCCTCGGCCACCAGATTGATCTGCCCTTGTTCATCAGAGCCAACTCGTGTCTGGTGACCACAACAGCCGACCCTTCACCTCACCATGGCTAGGGATCATCGACGGGTTTTTCGGCCGTGTTGTGCTCGTTCCATAATCTCCAGAGGTAAGTGTTGCTCACTAGATTCCTCTTTTAATGTTGTCGTTGTTTGCTGGCCGGAACAAGGTTGCACCGCTATGGATTAGCGTCGGGGACACCTTCGCATTGACCCGTTCACCAGTGCCATTCTCGATCAAATTCACGCATGCACTGTAGGTTTATGTGATCGCTGAAGCTCTCTGAATCCTTAGTCGGAGCTCTACCGCACGGGTTCGCGAGATTGGGCTTGTCGTGCTGAGCTTGCCGCCACCACCATCGAAAGCTCGGTTTTAGGATCTCCACAGGACAAATAAGTACCTACCTGATTCGCCATAGTTTGAGGGTTGTGTTTGTGTCCTTGTTGTCATCGGAGTTACATCGCGGTGGTTGATTTGGCGTCGGCTCGCCAGAGATTTGCGCGGCAGTGTCATGGCTGAGTTTGTGCAAAAGCAAAGAAGATGGGGTCTATGTGCGTACGTCAGAGAGACAGTAAAACATTGGCTGAGCCTCGGCTTAATTGTTTTGCACGGCGGGTTCCCTGTGCAAGAATACACGCGCGGGTGCGTGCTCCCATCTATGGGCCGACTATGCCTGGAAATGGGCCAGCTGGGTCAGTTTCAACCCGGGTTTAATGATTTTCATTTATTCATTTTTCTGAGAGCTTGTTAATTATGTCACAAATTGTAGAAATATGGTAAAATCATGGGACAAATTTTATGGGATGTCTAAATTGGTAAGCTCTCTGGTAAATGTGTTTTTGGGATCTTTAGTGCAGTTTACAAATTTTAAGTAATTTAAGTGTGCTCTAAAAAGGATTAATTGAATATTTAGGGAGCAAATGTGAGCACCAAAAATTGTGAAAACTTGTGGAGAGTCTTGTTATCAAAAGATAAACTCTTGGCAAAAGTTTGGGGCTGTTTGTAAGCCATTTGCTCAGAAATCCTTGTAGATTTCTTAATTGGAATAATAAGAAGAACATAATCACATGTGGATTAGAACTTTGGAAGAAGGAACAAGTTTAACAAGCGAAACCTGATCTTTGGATAAAGAAGCAAGAGTGCCTAGTGGGATCTGGATTTTTGGCGTAGTTTGAAGATTGTTCTAATCCTCTAGATGTTCAAGTTGTAGGATTCAAGTCAAAGAAGTAAGCCCTTACTTAATGCAAGCATAGAGTGCTTGGTTTTGGAGGCAGAATTCCCTGGTGTGGTTCGAGAGCTTAGTGATGATATTAAAATGTTTAGCTCCCCTGTTGTTTGGTTAGTTTTGTGTGCACCTTTAGTAAGGTGTAGTTTGTACTGCTTTAAAGTATCTTCTTTGTAGTTGCATAAGTATATGCATTCATGTTCATATCATTTCATGTAGAGCTCCCAGCAGAAGGATGTAAATTCAAGATGAAGTGGTTGTGGAAGATTAGTTTGCTCCAGTGCCTATTCATCAAGGGGATGGAGCTATCTAACTGGTTATTGGGTAGAAGATCTAGAACCTCTTCACTGCAACAAAGGCAAGCCCCGGTGCATTTGCCCCTTCCTTGTATTTTTAAAAAGACTTTTATACACTTAAGTCTAGTGAAATGTGCATTAAGTTTATAGGAATTGCTTGGAAACTATTTGATGCATTGACTACCTTGATATCCATTCCTGTTATAGATACTTCTTTGGAAGTATCAAATATTGTTTACAAAAATGCTTAGCCCTGCTTAGATCTTGTGGATAGAGGTTGTCTTTTGCAAAAATGCCTAGCTCAGGGGTTATCCTGAGGAAGGATGATTTCTACCTGCAAGAATATTTTTATTGGGAGCATGGTGGGATCTTACTGCAAAGTTCCTTATAATGCTCTTTTCATCCTAAGGAACACAAAACAATCCTAAGGATGGAAGTACTTAAATCGAGACTTGGGGCTAGGAACAGGTGATGCTCCACCCAGGTTAAATAAGGATTGGATGCGTATGTAGGCCTGTATGATCAAGGACTATCTTAAATGGCCACATGCTCTAGATATGGGACAGAGTAAGCTTGAACCCGGCTATTCCATACATGAAAATACAATCGCGCACTGGGAGTGGAGAGATGGCGAGAGTGGCACGTACCCTCCTGGCAAAGGACCGCCTAAAAGGGGTGGTGTGCTCTCGGGTGGCGTGGACCTGTTCATGCAGTGGAGGATCTGTGGGAATGGTAGACATATGCAAGAGTTACGAGAAACATATGTCGTGTGGTTAGAGATCCTCAGTTGAGTAAATCGATTCGGATCGCCATTATATCCCCGGAGAGTGGAGACTTGATCTCTGACCTGCAACCTAAGTCAGGATGTAAACATTATGAATAAAAATGACGTTGTATTGATGAGATGGTGAAATTAGACTAGATGCAATCAGAGTCTATTAATATTTAATCTGGCGTTAAAATATTGAAAGTAAGGACTCACTTTAGTAAGCTATTTCTGCAAAAGTATCTAAGTTGATTCTTGCTCAAGCCTTTCCTTGATTCCTATTTAACCAACATATCCTTGAGAGTCTTTTTCCTTAGTCGGGTAAGACTTGTGAAAGTACACTCCGTACTCAGGGTTTTCGAACCCATATTGTTGTAGGTGATGAGGAGTATTCTAGGAGTTCCTGTGGCTAGAGGGTATTTCTAGTTCTGGAGGAAGATTAGTTAAGCTTGTGTATAAGCTTTGGAGGGTTCCTACCTTCCTGCTATTGTAATAAGTTATGCACTTTGAGTATATCAGGACTTGTAATAAATGTAACTCTTCCTATGTAATAACCTTCAGTTTTAGAAATAAAAAAGAATGTTTTGTAAAGTCTTCCACTCTTGTCTCCGAAGTGTGTGTGTATCGAGTGTGATTACTGTAATATGCATGTATGGTGGGAGATCCTTAGGATGATGAGTTCAAGTTGTTGAACAGTGATAGCCTTGTTAAGTTACCTGGTACACGTGCATAGCCATCTGAGGCCATCAAGGCAAGGTGAAAGTCGCCTAGAGGGGGGTGAATAGGCGGAATCTGAAAATTATAAACTTAAGCACAACTACAAGCCGGGGTTAGCGTTAGAAATATAAATGAGTCCAAAAGAGAGGGCGCAAAACAAATCAACCAAGGAAATAGAGCGGATGACACGGTGATTTATTTTACCGAGGTTCGGTTCTTGCAAACTTACTCCCCGTTGAGGTGGTCACAAAGACCGGGTCTCTTTCATCCCTTTCCCTCTCTCAAACGGTCACCTAGACCGAGTGAGCTTCTCTTCTCAATCAAATGGGACACTAAGTCCACTACAAGGACCACCACACAATTGGTGTCTCTTGTTTTGATTACAAGTGAGTTGAGCACAAGAAAGAAGGAAGAAGAAAAGCAATCCAAGCGCAAGAGCTCAAAAGAACACAAATGTCTCTCTCTCTAGTCACTAATTTGTTTCGAGTGATTCCGGACTTGGGAGAGGATTTGATCTCTTTGTTTGTGTCTTGTATTGAATGCTATAGCTCTTGTATGGGGTGTGAAGTCTGAAAACTTGGATGCAATGAATGGTGGGTGGTTGGGGGTATTTATAGCCCCAACCACCAAAGTAGCTGTTGGTGGAGGCTGTTGTCGTATGGCGCACCGTACAGTCCGGTGCGCCACCGGACACTGTCCGGTGCGCCAGCCACGTCACCCGACCGTTAGGGTTCGACCGTTGGAGCTCTAACTTGTGGGGCCACCGGACAGTCCGGTGGTGTACCGGACAGGTCTTGTAGACTGTCCGGTGCGCCTTCTGGCGTCTGCTCTGACTTCTGCGCGCGCAGGCACGCACTGTAGCGCATTTAATTCCTCTGCAGATGACCGTTGGCGCGAAGTGGCCGTTGCTCCGCTGGTACACCGGACAGTCCGGTGCTACACCAGACAGTCCGGTGAATTATAGCGGAGCGGCTCTCAGAATTCCCGAAGGTGGCAAGTTCAGAGTTGGGTTCCCTGGTGCACCGGACACTGTCCGGTGGTGCACCGGACAGTCCAGTGCGCCAGACCAAGGCACACTTCGGTTGTCTTTTGCTCCCTTTGTTTGAACCCTTTCTTTTGACTTGTATTGGTTTGTTGTGAACCTTTGACACCTGTAGAACTCATAATCTAGAACAAACTAGTTAGTTCAATAATTTGTGTTGGGCAATTCAACCACCAAAATTCATATGGAAAAGGTTTGACCCTATTTCCCTTTCAATCTCCCCCTTTTTGGTGATTGATGCCAACACAAACCAAAGCAAATAAAGAAGTGCAGAATTGAACTAGTTTGCATAATGTAAGTGCAAAGGTTGCTTAGAATTGAAACCAACATATATATATTTCAATAGATATGCGTGGATGGTTTTTCTTCTTATTTAAAATTTTGGACCACATTTGCACCACGGGTTTTGTTTTGCAAATTCTTTGTAAAAATTCTTTTCAAAAACCTTTTGCAAATAGTCAAAGGTACATGAATAAGATTGAAGAAAGCATTTTCAAGATTTGAAATTTTCTCCCCCTGTCTCAAATGCTTTTTCCTTTGACTAAAACAAAACTCTCCCTAAATAAAATTCTCCTCTTAGTGTTCAAGAGGGTTTTGCAATTTTTGAAGATACTACTTTCTCCCCCTTTTGAACACAATAAGACATCAAATTTAAAACTTCATTTTCAAATTTGGTGGTGGTGCGGTCCTTTTGCTTTGGGCTCATACTTTCTCCCCCTTTGGCATGAATCGCCAAAAACGGATACTTGTGAGTGAGATATAAGCCCTTTTTAACAAATTTTCTCCCCCTTTGGCAAACACAAAAATATAAGTGAAGATTATACCAAAGTGGAGAACGATGCGGAGTATCGGCAAATACAATTGGAGTTGAGTGGAAGCGCCTTCTTTGCCGAAAATTCTATTTCCCTTTCAATATCTAGGACTAAGCATAAGATGACACTTGAAAACACATTAGTCATAGACATAAAAGAGATATGATCAAAGGTATAAAGATGAGCTATGTGTGCAAAGAACCAATCAAAATTCCTAGAATCAAGAATATTTAGCTCATTTCTAAGTTTGGTAAAGGATTGCTCATCTAGTGGCTTGGTAAAGATATCGGCCAATTGATTTTTGGTGTTTATATAGGCTATCTCGATATCGCCTTTTGTTTGTGATCTCTCAGAAAGTGATACCGAATGATTATGTGCTTAGTGCGGCTGTGTTCAACGGGATTTTCCGTCATGCGGATTGCACTCTCATTGTCACATAGGAGAGGGACTTCGCTAAACTTGTAGCCATAGTCCCTAAGGGTTTGCCTCATCCAAAGCAATTGCGTGCAACAATGGTCTGCGGCAATGTACTCGGCTTCGGCGGTAGAAAGTGCTACTGAGTTTTGTTTCTTTGAAGCCCAAGACACCAGGGATCTTCCCAGAAACTGACAAATCCCTGATGTGCTCTTCCTATTAATCTTACACCCTGCCCAATCAGCATCGGAATATCCTAATAAATCAAATGAGGATCCCTTGGGGTACCAAAGACCAAACTTAGGTGTATAAACTAAATATCTCAAGATTCGCTTTACGACCCTAAGGTGAACTTCCTTAGGATCGGCTTGGAATCTTGCACACATGCATGCAGAAAGCATAATGTCCGGTCAAGATGCACATAAATAGAGTAAAGAACCTATCATCGACCGGTATACCTTTTGATCTACGGATTTACCTCCCGTGTCGAGGTCGAGATGCCCATTGGTTCCCATGGGTGTCTTGATGGGCTTGGCATCCTTCATTCCAAACTTGGTGAGAATATCTTGAATATACTTTGTTTGGCTGATGAAGGTGCCCTCTTGGAGTTGCTTCACTTGAAATCCTAAGAAATACTTCAACTCCCCCATCATAGACATCTCGAATTTTTGAATCATGATCCTACTAAACTCTTCACAAATAGATTTGTTAGTAGACCCAAATATGATATCATCAACATAAATTTGGCATACAAACAAATCATTCTCAATGGTTTTAGTGAATAAAGTAGGATCGGCCTTTCTGACTTTGAATCCATTAGTGAGAAGAAAATCTCTTAGGCATTCATACCATGCTCTTGGGGCTTGCTTGAGCCCATAAAGCGCCTTAGAGAGTTTGTAGACATGGTTAGGATACTCACTATCTTCAAAGCCGGGAGGTTGCTCAACATAGACCTCTTCCTTGATAGGTCCGTTGAGGAAGGCACTCTTCACGTCCATTTGGTAAAGCTTAAAGTCATGGTGAGTAGCATAGGCAAGTAATATTCGAATTGACTCAAGCCTAGCTACGGGTGCATAGGTTTCTCCAAAATCCAAACCTTCGACTTGTGAATACCCTTTGGCCACAAGTCGTGCCTTGTTCCTTATCACCACACCATGCTCATCTTGTTTGTTGCGGAAGACCCACTTGGTTCCTACAACATTTTGGTTAGGACGTGGAACCAAATGTCATACCTCATTCCTTGTGAAATTGTTGAGCTCCTCTTGCATCGCCAACACCCAATCCGAATCTTGAAGTGCTTCCTCTACCCTGTGTGGCTCAATAGAGGAAACAAAAGAGTAGTGTTCACAAAAATGAGCAACACGAGATCGAGTGGTTACCCCCTTATGAATGTCTCCTAGGATGGTGTTCATGGGGTGATCTCGTTGGATTGCTTGGTGAACTCTTGGGTGTGGCGGTCTTTGATTCTGCTCATCTTCCTTGTCTTGATCATTGGCATGTCCCCCTTGATCCTTGTCCTCCTCTTAAGGTGGCTCATCTTCTTGATCTTCTTCTTCATCATCTTGAGCCTCATCCTCATCTTGAGTTGGTGGAGATGCATGCATGGAGGAAGATGGTTGATCTTGTGCTTGAATGGGCTCTTCGGATTCCTTAGGACACACATCCACAATGGACATGTTCCTTAGCGCGACACACGGAGCCTCTTCATCATCTAATTCATCAAGATCAACTTGCTCTACTTGAGAGCCGTTAGTCTCATCAAACACAATGTCACAAGAGACTTCAACTAGTCCAGTGGACTTGTTAAAGACTCTATATGCCCTTGTGTTTGAATCATATCCTAGTAAAAAGCCTTCTACAGCCTTAGGAGCAAATTTAGATTTTCTACCTCTTTTAACAAGAATAAAGCATTTGCTACCAAAGACTCTAAAATATGAAACATTTGGCTTTTTACCGGTGAGGAGTTCGTAAGATGTCTTCTATTCGGTGTAGATATAACCAGTTGACGGCGTAGCAAGCGGTGTTGACCGCCTCGGCCCAAAACCGATCCGAAGTCTTGTACTCATCAAGCATGGCCCTTGCCATGTCCAATAGAGTTCTATTCTTCCTCTCCACTACACCATTTTGTTGTGGCGTGTAGGGAGAAGAGAACTCATGCTTGATGCCCTCCTCCTCAAGAAAGCCTTCTATTTGTGAGTTCTTGAACTCCGTCCCATTGTCGCTTCTTATTTTCTTGATCCTTAAGCCAAACTCATTTTGAGCTCGTCTCAAGAATCCTTTCAAAGTCTCTTGGGTTTGAGATTTATCCTGTAAAAAGAATACCCAAGTGAAGCGAGAATAATCATCCACAATAACTAAACAGTACTTACTCCTGCCGATGCTTATGTAAGCGATCGGGCCGAATAGGTCCATGTGGAGGAGCTCAAGTGGCCTGTCAGTCGTCATGATGTTCTTATGTGGATGATGAACACCAACTTGCTTCCCTGCTTGGCATGCGCTACAAATCCTGTCTTTCTCAAAATGCACATTTGTTAGCCCCAAAATATGCTCTCCCTTTAGAAGCTTGTGAAGATTCTTCATCCCAACATGGGCTAGTCGGCGATGCCAGAGCCAACCCATGTTAGTCTTAGCAATTAAGCAAGTATCGAGTTCAGCTCTATTGAAATCAACTAAGTATAGCTGACCCTCTAATACTCCCTTAAAAGCTATTGAATCATCACTTTTTCTAAAGACAGTAACACCTGTATCCATGAAAAGACAGTTGTAACCCATTTTACATAATTGGGAAACAGAAAGCAAGTTGTAATCTAAAGAATCTACAAGAAAAACATTTGAAATAGAATGGTCAGGTGATATAGCAATTTTACCCAATCCTTTGACCAAACCTTGATTTCCATCCCCGAATGTGATAGCTCGTTGGGGATCTTGGTTTTTCTCGTAGGAGGAGAACATCGTTTTCTCCCCAGTCATATGGTTTGTGCACCCGCTGTCGATAATCCAACTTGAGCCTACGGATGCATAAACCTACAAAATAGATTTAGTTCTTGTTTTTAGGTACCCAAACACACTACTAGAAATATGCTTATTTAAGACGCACATTTTAAGACGGATATTTGTGCATTTTATAGAAGCGTCTTTTATTATATGACGATGAGTAAGATAAGACGGTTTTTTGGAGATCCGTCTTTAATAAAGAAGTGTTTTGAGATAGTTACATCATAAGAAATGTCTTATATTAATTTAAGACAGATTGTTATTGAAAATTGTCTTAAATAAATATACCTTTTGAGTCATTAATATTGCAAGAATTGTCTTAGATTTTGGTTACTATATTAGACACATATGTTTATGAAACCATCTCAAATAAAGATATTATTAGAGTCGTCTAGACTATACGGACTGTCTTAGATGTTAGTGAGTATACTAGACACTTCTAAATATGAAACCATCTTCGTGTGATATTTCTGATAAGAAGTATTGTGAGAAAACGTAGTAAATAATGAATTTGTCTTAGTTTGATGATATACATGATACAAAATTTAAAACTTATCTGTGCAGCTTGACATAGATGGTAAAATACACCCACATGTGACCCAATCATTAATGTGTCACGCATCAGACCTAAATCATCATTTTGCTTTAATTTCTATCATTTACGTACCTAGATATTTAGAAAGGTATATCAATTCTATACTAATATATCAGTACTTTACATTTACATTGTCAAACTTAAAAACTTGGTCACTTCTCTCAGCTCTAGATCTCACTGCTGCGTCGTAGGGCTAGTGTCGCCGCCCGCTCACCCTCATCCCCCAGGCCTCCACTTCTCCGATTGGGGCAACTTCATGGCGAGCGGGCATAGATCCGACATGGGCGCCTCTGCTCCGACAACCGCTCTCTCCTCTGCGCCTCCACTGCCCCTCTCCCTGTTAGGCGGCGACAGCAAGGAGGAGGAGGAAGGGTCGGCCGGGCCACCGCCGGCACCATGCGAGGCACGAGCGCAACCGCGCCTTTGAGTTCCATCGCTCCGAGCCGTCGACACTAGGCGGCAGTGCCCTCGTCTGCCTCCTAGCTCAGTCTAGACCTGCCCGCGCCCAAGCGGAGCCGCCGCCGACCCGAGATCTGCCTAGGCCGCCCGCCTGCTCTGGATGACCAAGGTTATCTCCGCGGACGCTGCGCAGCTGAGCTCCTCCCGTGAAGGCGTGAACCCGCCCCAGCCGAGGCACTAAGCTCCGCCCTGCCTCGCTCGGGCGCGCCCCTGCACAGGCCCAGCCGCCTCGCTCCTGTTTGCCGCCACGAGATCCCAGGTACTATGATACACAGCTACCTTCTCGCAACGTGATGTGGGATGAATTTTGACCTATAGGTTGAATAAGTGAAGTGGATGAGTTAGATGGTGGAGGAGACAGCGTGCAGGAGCAGCCTGTTTATGTGGTCGTAGTGGATCTCGCATGTAAGTCTAGTCCATTCAATGATAATCATACGCAAAACAAAATTTTCTTTTGGATGGCAAGATAGCTCGTTGATCTTGTGTGATGTGCTATTAATTAGTTCGGGACTTGATGGTTTCCATCTCTGAATGCCTTCAGGTTCCGAAGAGTCCCTAGAACTCATCAAGAGTGCACTTCTTACATCCCTAGAAGGTATGGAATTCTGATCATTTTGGATTTCCTTAATATTTTGGTTCGTTTAATAACTGTGTTATTTGTGAGTTTAGGGAGTACTTCTTACAACCTGTTTGTGTTATTTTGCACTTCTTACAACCTGTTTGTGAGCTTGGTATTCCTCCTGAAAACATCACTGCAAACCAATTGTTATTTGGCACATTGGGGGAGTACACCGGATTTGATCCCACAGAGCCCACTTCACGCAGTGGGGGTAAAGCAAAAGCAGTGTAGCAAATAAAACAGGTTTAGTTAAACTGTATATCTTTTGGTTGCAGATTTTTAATTCTTACTAGTGTGCTAACCTTTGTTTGTGTTCAGGACCATGGCTACAAGACAATTGTTATGATTGGTGATGGCGCAACTGATCTGGAGGTAAATGGCTGGATAATACCTTTCAAACTTCTATCCTAGCAATAGTTATTAACATGTATAATATGCTTGGTTGGGTAAACATTAGTTGTTGACACTAACCCCATTTTTGCAATGATATGGATATCTCATGGCTGATTCGATTGATGAGGCACACAAACCTTTCTCGCTGTTTGTGTTTGTCACTGAAATTCTGTAGTGTTGTTTTTCTTATTCAGATAGAACGAGATAGAAATAATAGGTGAGTGAACTTGTGTAAAGATATAATTTATTAGGGCGTAGCAATGAGTGGGTCAAAGAGTTAATTTTGCTTAAGGCCTATCGAAAAGAAATTGGATTGATGCTACCGACATCCGACAGCTGTTCTTTAGTGAATTATTTCAGAGAAAGAAATAACTAGCAAATGTATGCAGAGTAATGATACAAGACTTCTATTACATATCAGTGAATAGCATTTTTATCTACAATGTTGTACCAAAATAAAAATATATGAAGTTACCTTAATCCGCAGTGTCTTTTGCAGGCTCGGCAACCTGGCGGAGTAGACTGTGTGTCGCCACCCGCCAGAGCTAGCGGAGGGAGACAGGTCATTCGATTCGCCATGCTTAGGATTGGAGAATCACTAGAGTAATAGTATATACATGGTGGGGAGTGAAACCAACAGAGGAGAATCCGTTCTTGATCAAAATTAGTCGGCTGCTTGGTTCGTCGTCTGCGTGTTCGATCGGAGGTTAGCGACGCCTTGGCGTGGCCGCTTTCCGCAAGAAAGCAAGGAAATTGGTCGGCTTCTGCGCTACCAGTCCGATCCACTTCTTCACCTTTCCCTTTCGGTGCCACCAACATCTAACTGCACATGCATGCTTGCTTAGTGCTGACCGCCGCTAATGCGCTGGATATTTCTGGGAGTGGAAATGAAAGTGTACTCTGAATTTCAAGTTCCTGTCAAAAGTAAGATCCTCTGACGAAGGTGCGTACTCTGAATTTCAAGTGCCAACAATCTATGTTTTCCAGTCAAAAAGTATTACATGGTGCCCGGCTGTTAGCTTCTCCTTTTCAGTTGTTGCCCTTGCCGGCCTGGCATTTGTTCAACCTTTCCTCTCTCTCTCTCTTTTTCTTTCTGCTACAGCCATTTTACTGATGATAACAGTGCTAATTGGTCAATTTCACACACACACACACACACACACATATATATATATATATATATATATATATATATAAAGCTAATACTGGTGAAGTAGTAGGTGTGGTTGTGATCATGCATAAACTAACTGTTGCTGCCACATGGATCAGAGAGGGAGATCGATCCACAGGTTGGTTAATGGCCCATGCATACCACCACACCTTGTTCCATGATTCTTCCTTTATTTTTCATGAAGTGGTGATTAGATGCCTAGCTCCCTGTTCTATGTTGCTACAGCTTGGTTAGCTAGGGTCAATGTTTGTCTGACAGCCAGCAATTCTTGACAGCAAAACTTGGGTGCATGTGCTAGCTACGTACAGCTAGTTAAATACACACAGAGACATCACTTATTCACATGTGCATCATATATATATATATGGTACATTAGTGCCGTGTTATTCTTATAGGCTATTTTATTTTTTTCAATAACTGTTGTGTCTGTTTACAGATAGTCCCAACTTGAATTCTTTATAGACAATTGGCACGCGCATGGTTCAGAAAAACTATAACCTCTCCCCATGGCTCTGTTGTTGTCCTTGACTTCGTTCTTTTCTCTGATTCTTTATTGGGTTGAGCGAGGGGTAGCTAAAAAATAGGATGCAAACTAATGTTGTCCAGTTTCAACATAATGTAAGTTATGTGCTATTATATCTATTTGATGCCTTCATGCATTTCTTAGTACTCAACATGTTTTCTTCAATCCACTTATCTTACAAACCTGTCTTCTTGCCGAGGTACTGTTTGTTTAATAATACCATGTCCATAGTTTACAATCCTACTGTGCAGTTTTTACACATGCACCACTCACAATGCTTATGAGCTGTCAATCTTACCTTCTGGGATTGTCTTTGCAGAAGATGGTATCATTTGTCAAGTGCATGTTGGGACTTGATGCTGTTGTTTGGGACATTATTGGGTCGTCATTGTTGGAGAAAGTTGTGTATCTACTTACAGAATTGGATGTATGCTCCTTTCCTTTTGTATGGCTACGTAATCTATATTGCAACTTTTTTCTCTTATTGGTTGATTGGAATTATGCAGGTTAATATAACATGGGAAGATATTCTTCAAGATGAACACAACAAAGGTATATTTGACATGGAGCTTGAGGATTTGGCTGAGGATGAACATAACCTTGGCCGCACAAGTGTGGAGACTTGAATTCATATATACTTAGTTAGGCTCAATGTTAGCATAAATAGTTGATGAGCAAGTTTTGACATTAGATACAAGAACTTTGGGTACCCAAACACAAGTCTTTGATCCCTTGTGTTTGCCCCCAACATACTTGGCAACTACCCTGCCGGATTTGTTAGTTAGCACATAAGATGCATCAAAAGTTTTGAATGAAACATTATGATCATTTGATGCTTTAGGAGTTTTCCTTTTAGGCAATTTAGCATGGGTTGATTACCTAGAACTAGATGCCTCACTCTTATACATAAAAGCATGATTAGGGCCAGAGTGAGACTTCCTAGAGTGAATTCTCCTAATTTTGTGTTCGGGATAACCGGCAGGGTATAAAATGTAACCCTCGTTATCCTGAACCATGGGAGCCTTGCCCTTAACAAAATTAGACAATCTTTTAGGCGGAGCATTAAGCTTGACACTGTCTCCCTATTGGAAGCCAATGCCATCCTTAATACCAGGGCGTCTCCCACTATAGAGCATGCTTCTAGCAAATTTAAATTTCTCATTTTCTAAATCATGCTCATTGATTTTAGCAGTTAATGTAGCTATGTGATCATTTTGTTGTTTAATTAAAGCAAGGTGATCATGAATAACATCTACATTAACATCTCTACATCTAGTGCAAATAGAAACATGTTCAACGGTAGACGTAGAGGGTTTGCAAGTATTTAATTCAACAATCTTAGCATGCAAAATATCATTCTCATCTCTAAGATTGGTAATAGAAGCATTGCAAACATCTAATTCTCTAGCCTTAGCAATTAATTTTTCATTCTCATTCTTAAGGCTAGCAAGAGAAGCATTTAATTTGTCAATCTTAGCAATTAAATTGGCATTATCATTTCTAAGACTAACAATTGAATTATCACAAACATCAAGCTTCCCAACCTTAGCAATTAAATTGGCATTTTCATTTCTAAGGTTGGAAATAATAACATGGCAAGTGCTTAGCTTACTAGTTATTTTTTCATATTTTTCTACTTCTAGAGCATAAGCATTTTTCACTTTAACATGCTTTTTGTTTTCTTTGATTAGGAAGTCCTCTTGGCTATCCAAGAGTTCATCCTTCTCATGAATAGCGCTAATTAATTCATTTAACTTCTCCTTTTGTTGCATGTTCAAGTTGGCAAAGAGAGTAAACAAATCATCCTCATCATCACTAGAATTAGCCTCATCACTATATGTTGCATATTTAGTGGAGGATTTGGATTTTACCTTCTTCTTCTTGCCGTCCTTTGCCATGAGGCATTTGTGGTCGACGTTGGGGAAGAGGAGCCCTTTTTTGACGGCGATGTTGGCCGCGTCCTCGTCGGAGGAGGAGTCGGTGGAGCTCTCGTCGGAGTCCCATTCCCGGCAAACATGGGCATCGCCGCCCTTCTTCTTGTAGTACCTCTTCTTTTCTCCTCTTTCCCTTCTTATCGTCGCCCCTGTCACTATCACTAGATAATGGACATTTTGCAATAAAATGACCAGGCTTACCACACTTGTAGCAAACCTTCTTGGAACGGGGCTTGTAATCTTTCCCCTTCCTTTGTTTGAGGATTTGACGGAAGCTCTTGATGATGAGCGCCATCTCCTCATTGTCGAGCTTGGAGGCGTCGATGGGAATTCTACTTGGAGTAGAATCTTCTTTCTTTTCCTCCGTTGCTTTGAATGCAACGGGTTGTGCTTCGGGTACGGAGGAGGATGCGCCTTGCTCGATGATCCTTTTGGAGCCTTTGATCATTAGCTCAAAGCTCACAAATTTACCTATCACTTCCTCGGGAGACATTAGTTTGTATCTAGGATCACCCCGAATTAATTGTACTTGAGTAGGATTAAGAAAAACTAGTGATCTTAGAATAACCTTGACCATTTCATGGTCATCCCACTTGGTGCTCCCGAGGTTGCACACTTGGTTCACCAAGGTCTTGAGCCGGTTATACATCGCTTGTGGCTCCTCTCCTTGGTGAAGCATGAATCGATCGAGCTCCCCCTCGATTGTCTCGCTCTTGGTGATCTTGGTCACCTCATCTCCTTCGTGCGCCGTTTTGAGGACGTCTCAAATCTCCTTGGCGCTCTTCAATCCTTGCACCTTGTTATACTCCTCTTGACTTAGAGAGGCGAGGAGTATTGTGGTGGCTTTGTGAGTTGAAGTGCCGGATTTGGGCAACTTCGTCCGAATCATAGTCCTCATCCCCTACGGATGGTACCTGTACACCAAACTCAACAACATTCCAAATGCTAGTGTGGAGTGAGGTTAGGTGATGCCTCATTTTATCACTCCACATGTTATAATCTTCACCGTCAAAAACCGGTGGTTTGCCTAATGGAACAAAAAGTAATGGAGTACGTTTAGAAATGCGAGGGTAGTGTAGGGGAATCTTACTAAACTTCTTGCACTCATGGCGCTTAGAAGTTACGGACGGTGCGTCGGAGCCGGAGGTGGATGGCGATGAAGAATCGGTCTCGTAGTAGACCACTTTCCTCATCTTCTTCTTCTTTTCGCCACTCCGTTGCGACTTGTGTGAAGGGTATTCCTTCCCCTTTCCCTTGTTGCGGGACTCGGACTCTCCCGATGGAGCCTTCCCGTGGCTTGTAACGGGCTTGTCGTCGGTCACCATCTCTTTCTTGGCGTGTTCTCCCGACATCACTTCGAGCGGTTAGGCTCTAATGAAGCACCGAGCTCTAATACCAATTGAAAGTTGTCTAGAGGGGGGGGGGGTGAATAGGCAGAATCTGAAAATTATAAACTTAAGCACAACTACAAGCTGGGGTTAGCGTTAGAAATATAAATGAGTCCGAAAGAGAGGGCGCAAAACAAATCAACCAAGGAAATAGAGCGGATGACACGGTGATTTGTTTTACCGAGGTTCGGTTCTTGCAAACCTACTCCCCATTGAGGTGGTCACAAAGACCGGGTCTCTTTCAACCCTTTCCCTCTCTCAAACGGTCACCTAGACCGAGTGAGCTTCTCTTCTTAATCAAATGGGACACTAAGTCCACTACAAGGACCACCACACAATTGGTGTCTCTTGTTTTGATTACAAGTGAGTTGAGCACAAGAAAGAAGGAAGAAGAAAAGCAATCCAAGCGCAAGAGCTCAAAAGAACACAAATGTCTCTCTCTCTAGTCACTAATTTGTTTGGAGTGATTCCGGACTTGGGAGAGGATTTGATCTCTTTGTTTGTGTCTTGTATTGAATGTTATAGCTCTTGTATGGGGTGTGAAGTCTGAAAACTTGGATGCAATGAATGGTGGGTGGTTGGGGGTATTTATAGCCCCAACCACCAAAGTAGCCGTTGGTGGAGGCTGCTGTCGCATGGTGCACCGGACAGTCCGGTGCGCCACCACGTCACCCGACCGTTAGGGTTCGACCATTAGAGCTCTGACTTGTGGGGCCACCGGACAGTCCGGTGGTGCACCAGACAGGTCTTGTAGACTGTCCGGTGCGCCTTCTAGCACCTGCTCTGACTTCTGCGCGCGCAGGCGCGCACTGTAGCGCATTTAATTCCTCTGCAGACGACCATTGGCGCGAAGTGGCCGTTGCTCTGCTGGCACACCGGACAGTCCGGTGCTACACCGGACAGTCCGGTGAATTATAGCGGAGCGGCTCCCAGAATTCCCGAAGGTGGCAAGTTCGGAGTTGGGTTCCCTGGTGCACCGGACACTGTCCGGTGGTGCACCGGACAGTCCGGTGCGCCAGACTAGGGCACACTTCGGTTGTCTTTTGCTCCCTTTATTTGAACCCTTTCTTTTGACTTGTATTGGTTTGTTGTGAACCTTTGGCACCTGTAGAACTCATAATCTAGAGCAAACTAGTTAGTTCAATAATTTGTGTTGGGCAATTCAACCACCAAAATTCATATGGAAAAGGTTTGACCCTATTTCCCTTTCACAAGGATTGGTGCACGTGGGCCCGATAACTTGGGAGGGATGCCACATTTCTAGCCTTAGCTAGATCATTTTCTAAGCAAATGATAGTGTCATCGACATATTGCAATAAGATCACACCATTACAAATTAGATATCTGCCCAAACCATCTAAAACACCATTTTACAGGCTCTATTCATCATTCTAGCAAGGCTATCGACGACAAAGTTGAAAAGAATGGGTGAGAGGGGGTCTCCCTGTTTCACACCTTTGTAACTCCTAATATATTTTCCATTTTGGTTATTGATCCTCACACTGACAGTACAACCCTCAACCACCATATGCATCCACAACAACCATTTGTTGCAAAAAAATATATTTTGAAGGAAAAGGAACAAAAATTCTCAATTGACTTTATCATAGGCCTTCTCAAAATCCAACTTCAAAATAAATTATAGTTTCTTTCCTTTTCTTAGTCTCATGCAGGATCTCATGAATAATCATAACCCCAGTCGTAATATTTCTGCCTTTGATAAAGGCAATTTGATGCGCACTAATTAGTATATGAGATAGGGCTCAATTCTTATAGTTAACACCTTGGTAATTAGCTTATATAAGCAATTCAGGAGGCAGATAGGTCTATACTATTGGATTTTAGTGACCTCTTTACTTTTAGGGAGCAGAGTGATGATGCCGTAATAAATTCTGCTAGCATCCAAATGCCCAACATGAAAACATGGAAAAGATTGACAATATCCTCTTTTACAATGCCCCAACATACTTGATAGAATTCAGCCAGAATGTTGTCAGGACTGATAGCTTTATTATTCTCCATTTGGAATAATGCATCATTTATTTCCTTCTCAGAGAAATAATCACATAGCACTTGGTTATCCAGTAACTGCTCTAGCCCATCCCAAACCTCCCTGTCCACTTGGAATAGGATGCCTGGAGCAGGGCCAAATAACTTCAAATAATATTGAGTGGCATGCTCCATGATCTTCTCATCAAAGATTTTCCTATCCCCTTCTTCCAGAAAGACTATCTTGTTTTTCCTTCTCCTTCCCTTTGCAATACGATGGAAATAATCATTGTTACCATCACCGTGTAGAAGCTAGTTTTCATGAAGTCTCCATTTCCAAAATAGCTCTTCGTCATCAAGTATCAAAAAGTTTTCCCTCATAAGAAAACATCTAGATTCAAGTTGTTGATTGTTCAGCGGGCTAGATTCTTCATTTTCTTCTAGAATTTTTAGCTCATAAGTAATATGATCTCTTCTTCTCTTTTCACACCTTTAAGATTCCAATCACAGCCTTTTAGATATTGCTTACACAACTTCAGTTTATGTTGGATCTTATCCAATGTGCTTTTATCCCTACAAGGTTTACTCCAAATTTCTCCAATATTTTTAAATATGGATGAGATAACCATTCAATCTCAAAAAAGAGGGAGGACTGAGAACTTTTAACCAACATTTTAGATTCAACAGTAAGAGGATTATGATCTAATAAATTTCTAGGAAGCTTCTTAATTTTAACAACAGGAAAAATATTTTTCCCAACTTCTGCTCATCAAAGCCCTGTCCAACTTAACCAATATGGGGGATTCATGGTTGTTAGACCAAGTAAAGCCCCCATTAGCCATGTAAATCTCCATCAAATTATGCTTTTGAACCATGTCATTAAAAGGGCCAGAGTGTTTATGCATGGCATGCTCTCTATTTTTCTCATAAGAGAATCTTATGATATTGAAATCACCCCCCACAATGTAGGGTTCATTACTATTCTCACAGAATTCATCAAACTCTTTAAGAAACATATCCTTGTACCTCTCATGAGCAGGACCATAGACCACCATTAGGTTCCATTTACAAAGAAGAGCTTTATCCTAGTAGCTCACTTGAAGAATATGTTTCCCTTTAATGAATGCTCCAACATCTAGATCATCGGTCCTAGATCCCACCAGGATACCTCCCGATTTTCCCTTTGGGGGAGACCAAAGCCACAAATAATCACATGAGGGATCCAACTTCCTTGCAATAAAATTGTCACAATCCACAACCATAGTTTCCTGAATACCAATAAACTGGAATTTGTATTGACTGATCAGGTGTCTAATAAAGGATGCAGCTCCTTTTTTCCTTACACCTCTACAATTCCAGAGGAGGCCTCTCATTGGGAAACTCTTTTTATTTGAATTATTGTCATCAGTATTTTCTAGGTTTTCCCTAGTGCTTTCGACTTTTTTGCCAAGATTTTCTTGTGCCCCACTTTGATAATCTTTTTTAATCCCTTTTCTAATCTGTCTCTTTTTCTTTTTAGATTGAACCCATATGAAGTCAACCGTTTCAGATTCTTCATGGTTTTGGGTCTCCCCGGACTCTTCAATTTTTCTAGTAATAGTATTTTCCTCTTTTTTGCATAATCAAACAAGCATTGCCTTGCCAATTCCATCTCTTTTAATAGATCAATAGAATCTAGGTTCTGATTACTCATGGTAACACCCATTTTTTTTGCTTATGTCAATAATTTTAATAGAAGATAAATAAGAAAAGTTAGATTTAGATTTATGAATATTACCTTCTAAACTCCTTTTCACATTCATTCTTCTACTCTTCTCTTCAATTCTGATGCCTAGATCTTTTTTTAGCCTCTCACTGACCCTTCTTTCAAAGATGGGGGAGGGGATGGATTTCTGCCTTACTTTAGGTTTCATCATACAATTAGCTTTCTTCCTCTGGTTTGAAGAATTATCTTCCTCCTCTTGAGACATTCAGAATAACACTCCCTTGAGTATCAATCACTATCTCTTCATATTTGTCTCCCTCCTTATCATTTGATTCCAATTCTTCGATAATGGCAGAGCACTTTGAAGTTTTGTTCTATTTCATAACATCAGGATTCATCTTGTTTGTAGATTTTGATTACATATTCCACATAGTATGGTTGCTAGATCCAAACTTACAATTTTTCATTGCCATAAGATCCTCACCAAGGAGATCACTGTCATCATCATCCTCAATATTAGTTATATGCACTTTTTCTTTCTCAACACTAGAGCATTTGGAATAAGCCTTGATAGTTGTAAGAGTACTTACCCCAACCTCTTTTCCTTTATTTTTGCCTTTGTCTTGCTCTCTCATCTGATGGGTAAAGCCTTGAGTGCTTTTTCCTTGTTCATTGTATTGTGTTATGTTTCCATCATCGAGGTTTCTAAATTCATATTTCTTATCCTTCTGCATTTTACCTTCATATTTAGACCTTTTGTAGCTTTCTGGTATGAGTCATCAGCTCTAATATAATACCCACTTCTATATTCCTTTCATCATCTTTGGTATAAATTTCCCTTTCAAAGAAGAAGTCGTATAGGAACATCCCTAGAGAACTTTCCACTATCCCTGGAACAATAGTGACATCCATACAACCCACGTCTGAAATAACCCAGGTCCCCTATATTTTTAGGATCTCGAAATCTCATTACGAACTTATTATCACCCATAGATCTAGCTGACCATCTCCACAGGTTTTTGCTGTAATACCTAGAGGATGGAAGCTACAAAATGTATAAGAATTGGGGATTATAAAAGGTTTATTTGATTACTTGTTATGATTCCCTCATTTTTGCATACATTAACCATGGAGTCATAATGACTACTAACAACTACATGGAATAAAAGAAATAGTGCATCATTTTGGAGTTTATTGCTTTGTGCATTTAATAATAATAATAATAATAATAATAATAATAATAATAATATAATAATAATAATAATAATAATAACAATAATAAAAGCATATTAACGATGGAAAGGAGGTTTAACCTAATGGGAAATCTGAAATTTGAAATAGGGTCTGGAAGTCAGATTGAACATATGTAAAAAAATATAAAAGAAAAAGAAAAAAAGGGGGATCCTCGTGTCGGGCCCAATGTGCTTGCCGCACGACCCAGCTCCCTCCCATCGCGCCAGCCCAGTCCGAGAAGGAGGGGGGAAATTTGCGCTGACGTGTGGGTCCCGTCGGTCAGGTTTCTCCCATACCCGGCACCACTAGCACGCGGGCCCTGGCTGTCACCCGCCCGCGCGTGATGTCGCCTGTGGCTGTCAAGTGGCCCCTCCTTGCCAGCAGCCTTCCCTCTCGAGTCCATGATGTGTGGGGCCCCTTATGCAGCTCGTTCTCCCACCTCGGCGCAGGAATCATATCTTAGCGCAACAAACGTCCGAATCAATCCAGGCTCCCACGATCTCTCAGCTTCATTGGATGCCTCGCGCCATAAGCCATAAATACCGTGTCCGCTCCTTCTCCTCATTGACCGGGTACCATAGGGCCAGACAGCGTCATCGTGAGGGTGTTGAACCAGGCGGCGCTACGAACCGTGAGGGGAGGGAGGCTTTGGCATCGGGCGTAGACACCATCGCTCGAAGCCGAGGAGGTTGGAGAGGGTCGCTGCGACCTGGTGAACGTGTTCACGGCACCAGCACTGGTGGAGGAGCGCCTATCACCAAGGAATTTCTCAACAGAAACCCATGACCGCCGTGGACCGCGTGTCGTCGTGGGCGGGTGTTCCTGCCGCGCCACTACCGGTAATATGCTTCCCTTGTTGTTCGCAGTTGACCACACTCCCTGTAGAACCGTTTACGTGAGGATCGGGGGCATCGGGGCGCGGAATTGCAGTTTCCGCGAGCACTGCCACCATGGTGGGCAGCTCACCGCCGCTGCTGGTTCTCGGTTGGGGGAGACACTCGAGAACCGTTCACTTCCAAAGCGAGGGTTGGGATTAGATCTCACAGGGTTAGATGTCGAACATTGGCACGTGGATGAACGAACCAGATTCGGACTCGCGCAGCTCTTCGCGTTGTTGAATCTGGGTCGTTGATTGGTTAACGGGTGGTGTAGATTAGGGCTTGCGACCCCGTTCGTCTCATTAAATCCTCGCCGTTGGATTTAGATCCGGGGGCCGGTTTGAGATACCTGTTTGATGTATTGGGGATCTAATCTGCCCCTTTGAATCCAGATCGTGTGTCCAGATTTGGCTCGTACCCCTTCGCATGCATCAAGTTGCATAAGAGCCCCAGAACTTATGGAAATAAACCCGCCGTCCACACTATGTGTTAAGTAATTACAGAAAGACCCTAACTTCTTTGATTTAGACCTCGAAGCTTTTCAGAAATCAAGCGCGCAGTCCAGAAACATAAGGAATTAGATAAATTAATATAGAAAATTATTTTCTTGTATAAAAATAATTGTAGAACTTGTTTAATTCATAGAAAATTCATTTTAACTCCTTTTTAATCCATTCCAGTTGCATTAATTTTGTATTAATATTATTTATTACTTGGTAACTTTGTTTAGTCATTAAATATAGATTAAAATTATCTACTTAATTTATTCTATACTAAACACTTAATGACTTCGGAAAATTGTAACTCGATAATCGTAACTCCGAATTTAGTGGCAATTGATCTTCAGTACCCTTTGCTCGAGATGACTCAGGACTGCAGTATGTGAATAGCCCGGCTTACCTAAGTTTGGCATTTTTGGGTAATTCGGGTACCGAGGTCTACTACCTGATTAAGCCCAACATAATATTGGGTTTTAAGTTTTACTACGGCACAAATATTTCTGGTAATGGATATCAGATTATACGGGTTGAGGCTCAAATTATTCGGGTTTCGACTTTTGGGCTCGAATTTTATGCCCGATGTGAATATAGGGAGGTGAGACTAGCTACAGTGCTGTCCTTCAGCCGCCCCCTTCCCTATCGGGATAGATGTTTAGTGTCTTCTTTGCGCTGCATCGCCTAGCTATAGCCCCTCCCCCTACCGTGGCATTGCACACTCGAGCACGTCAGATCAAGGGGTGCGGCATCTGGGGCCATCGATTTTTGTGCACGCCTCTATTTGTTAGTTGAAAAAAATAATATTGGCTGATAAATGAGTTTAGAAAATAATATTTTATGATTGGTACGAGGTACGTATAGAGTGGAAGAATTTAGAGAGGAGAAAAATAGACGGTGAAATTTGAATGATATGGCTGTATAGTGTGATATATAGGAGAAAATTTACTGGAGAGCGCTAGAGTCAGTCTGATATAGAGGAAACCCTGTAGACAGTCTGACCGATGCCTCTCCGGCGTGCATGGCCTCGCCTACGCGGTCTTTTTTTTTTGGTCCATCAACCGGGGACGCTGCAGGGCCTTGCACGGAATTGGTGCACCCGGGTCCTTGTGCTTTTATAGATCAGTTAATAGCTTTGATTGAAATGCAGCGGAAACCAACGTCAACGTGGGAACAGAACAGAACAGAACAGGTCTGAAGCCGACATTTTGGTCAAGAAGGTGCCACGCACGCTAGCTTCTCATTGATTAAGCTTAACCTGGTGCCCAAGCATCATCATTCCCTTCCGCGAGATTCTCTACTCTACTCCTGCGGCATGTACGCGTGATCTGAATGGCCATCACCACACACGACGTGCCTTACAAGTACGCTTCGGCGCATGCATGATAATTAATAACGAAACACCATAGCGAGTACACATGGCGGCCGGGCGCCGGAGAGATCACCGCGCACACGACACCGCTGCGGGCTACGACTGCGATGTATGTCTGCCATCTTTACGCGTGGCATGAATAACCATCTATAATGTCAAGTGCTGACACAAAGTTCTGAAGAAATGCGCGGCCGTCATTCCTCATGTGGGTTCTGCATGTATATGTCGAGAAAAGAAAATCCGCAAGTGAGTCGATCTCACTTGTCTTCCTTCCAGGTGAAAGGCACCTTAACGTACGACAGTGGAAAACGTACCAGCTATCCCTCCCAGCCATGTTTGTAACCTATAGCAGCTTCTAGAGCCTGAACGTTGCAGATCAACAAGGATCGGGGTAGGCGGTTGCTCTACTGTCACCAACGACGACTGCCAATGAATAATTTAAAAAAAAAAGGATGAATTAACCGGAAGGAAGAGAAAACCAGGAGGGCTCTAACTAATCAAACCTCCAACAGCATATAACTCCATGTCGGATTGATCGAAGGCTAGTATTTTATTATAGTTGTACTACAGCGTACTTCCATCAGTAGTCAGTCAAAATCTTAAAGTTTCTTAACGGGAGGTCGACTACTACTTCCACCTGTATTACCACCTTTTTGTCGCGAACACCTGTTGTCAGTAACAGTAACGATGCTTTGGTTTTCAGAATTGGTCCGAGGGCTCGGTCAGTTTGGTCTATGCGTACGTCTCCTGCGCCGGTTGCTGCCGTTCAGTTCATTGGTGTGTTCAAATTGAGACGCGCTTTCTTGTGTTTGTTTATGATCATCAGATTGACTGTGACAGACTAGCCCTGTTCTATATAGAAGAAAACAATTGTTACAGTCTCTTGTCTCAGATATTGTGTCCTTTTTTTCCCCCAAAACCTGAAAAGTAAGTGTACCAATCAAATAGAACTGATATCTTAGACAGGGTTAACAAGTTAAGGTAATTACTCCCTATATATGATCCCCTCCAATTCTCTCGTCACCAAACTAGCCTTACCGACTCAGGCATGGTGGTTCTCGTATCCGACATTAGTGTGGGTGTGGCAGATCTGGCTTGGGGTTGGGGACATCCATATCCAGGGAGCGGCGAGTAGGAACGGGGCCCGCACAAATGGGCTCAACGGGCTCTATTGATGAGTTCACAGTAGACCGTGTAAAATAAGAGCACTATAAATTATATTGTTTATAGAGTAAAATTTAAAATAACGAATAAAATAGGAAATGAGCTAGGATACCTGCCGGAGACAGTCTTACGGCCATGTAAGATCTAGAGATCCCATATCGATTTTTCAAGTACAAGAGATAGCTAAAATACTATATTATACAATCCTGCTCTTTTGGACCATAAATACAGTTAATAAACAATATATATGAAGAGTGTGCATTTTTTTCAATTAACCCTTAGGCCCCATTTATTTCGTTGGAATTGAATTCCATTTTGATAATCATAATTTAGACAAAACTACTTCTCTGCTACTTCTTAAGAGCCTATTGTAGGCGTGCACAGTGGTGCGTTCTGTCGCGCGTCCGCTCCGCCCCGTCCCCCAAATCTCGCATGGCATCAATGGAAAGTGCCTGTGCGTTGCGCCACCTCCCGCGCTCCTTCCATCCCCACTGTGCTCCATGCCTCCGCCTCCACCATCCCCGAACTCGAGAAACCGACCCCACCCTACCCTTCCCTCCTCTTCTCATCTCCACCACTTTCCCTCTGCGCCTCGGCCCCATGAAATCTGGAGACCAGGACGCCATTGCTCACCTTTTCCGTCCAGCGCAAGGAAACCGCGCGCCAGAGAGGGTGAGGGATTGCCGTGATCAATTCGGAAGGTATCTCCTCGCCGCGCCGCACTGTCTCTTCGGCGGGACGCGCCATCTCCTCATTTTTTTTCAGGGGCTCCATTACATCCAGGTCGCGTGACCGCTCTGATCTGGATTCGTCTTGTAGTCGCTTTAGGCGCGCATGGAATCGCCCCGGCAGTTCACGCAGGTCGAGCTCCGATCGCTCAAGGCCAAGGTGATGTTCGTATCCGCGGGCTGGTTCTTCGTTCCCCTACCTCTGCGCCGGAAACTGCAGTTGTTTGTTTCCGTTATGTTCGCCAGATCTGATTCGGTCTCCAACACCAGCCCCCTCCGTCGCCGCCGCTCCCCGCTGACCCCGGCGCCATTTTGACCCGCGCGGCCGGATCCTTGGATGGTTCCAATCAATCGGGACCAAGAGACCCAAGGCTTCATCACCTCACCCGGCCCCCAGCGGCGGTCGATCCATGGCCGGGGAGAAAGCGCCGCGCGCGTTCCCCATCGAGGAGCTTCCAGGCCACCTCATCGGGGAGGTCCTGACCTCGGGCGGGCTCGCGGCCGCCGACCTCGCCAGGCTCGAGGCCACCTGCCGCGTGCTCAGGCCGCTCGCCGAATACGCCGCGTCCAAGCTCTACGCCGTGCGGGCGGCGTTCGTGTCTCTGAAGAGAGATTCCGGCCATGTCACCACTAAGAATGTGCCGGGGCTGCGGCGCGGCATCAAGCCCCGGCCCCGGCCCCACCGGCGGGCGTGGTCCGGGCGCAGGCGCGCCGACCTTGCATGTGTTAAGTATTCCTTATCTCGCGGCCTATGGGCGCCCGTACCCGCATCTCGCAGCCACGCCCCGGCCGATCCACGCCCGCCCCGTCCCCACAGCATCCGTCACCAGCGATGTTGGGCGTCGAGCTTTTCTCAGATTTAGATCTCGTCCACCTGGTCACCTCTGCTCCCCCTTCCTCTCTCCAAATGTGGTGTCACTGCGCACTCCACGTCTAGGCATGGCGTCAGTATGCCCGCTGCCAGCTAGGAAGAAGGAGCCCCTGCTCCCGCCCGCCGGTGTGCCGCCACTCCGCATCCGAGCGCAGCGCCGATGTTCTCTGCTGTTGCTGGTGCGTTGTTTTCCCTGCGCCTTTTCGTTTTCTCCTTTTTCCTCCTCCGCTTCATTACTGCTGCAAGCCAGGGACGGCCGGAGGAAAACAAACGCGGATTAAAAGGTTAGGAGTTTTGGGAGCAGGATTGGTGAGGGAGCAAAATAATCTCTTTCTGTGAGAATTGTTTTCGCTGGGATCGGAATAACGGATGCTGGCATGCTGCTACTGCTTTTGCTATGCAGATCGATACGGTGTGGCCTGTGGTGTGGCGTGGCCGCGTAGGGTTGTGATCCAGCTTGGCGCTCGAGCATGCAGGGTGGGTGTGCGCGTGTATTGCAGCTCGCGATCGCGGCGGCTTTGGCCATTTGGGTGGGGGTGCGGGGTGCCTGTGTTCGTGGGATCGTGGGAGCAAATGGCCCGTTTGATCCGTTTACACGGTAACCGCTCCTCTCCTCCTTCTCATCCTCCCCCCCTCTCTCTCTCTCTCTCTGCGTAGACAACCTTTCCTCTCCTCGCCTTGTCTCATACTCCTCCATTGGCTATAAGGTCACTGATTATTTTGCAGTAGGACTTTGGATGTGAATTCCTGAAATGATGAAACCTTTTGCTCTGAACCACTCCTCAGTTAAGATGTTTTCAACGTAATGGGTTTTGTTTAATATTTTTATGCAATTTATGTGCAGAAAGAGATCTCTTTTGTTTGATGCCAACTGGTGGTGGAAAGTCCATGTGCTATCAGATTTCAGCTCTGGTGAAAACATGCATTGTTCTTGTCATTTCATCTATGATAGGTCACATGTGAACTGATCCGTGTATTATGCAGATGTCTATATTAACAGATCCTTGATTTGAAAAAATCTGCTAACCGGCACTGATGGTAAGATTTATTAGCTATAGTTCCTCTTCTATTCATCTAATAATCAGAGGCATGATCGTTTTGATTGGATGCTTTATTTTTCCCCATATAGCTTTGTGGGTTTGTATGTTGGAGTTAGTTGAAAATACTTTTGCCTCTAGGTACTGATCGTGCAACGTTTTTTTCCAGTTTTTTTCTTATCCTATTTTGTACCATCGCAACAGCTACCTCATACTCTGCTATAAGTTTGTGTTTAATGTTTGTTTCTCAAGGAAGAAATTATATTTCTTTAATGATAACATAGATTTCTAGACGTAGTGCTTCTTGACAAAGATTTTTATGTCTTATATGTGTAAAGTGAATTTTTTTGGTTACTAATTTGTTCTATTCACTAATGTATAGTTGCTTACAGCTTGCTATCTTATTAGGTAGCCTAGGCATTGTGGATGATGATCATGTTGAATTGAATAACCTTCATCGACAGGTGAAATAGTTTGGCATGTCTTCTGTCCCTATTATCTAGCGTTCTCAATATTTTCTTTAGAATATAGCTTCTGAACCATCTATAAGTATTAGTTGTTGGTAGGACATGGTAATTTATTCCTAGCATCCATTATAGTTTTGGTTTATCACCCAAAAATTATATGTGCTCAAGTTTGCTTCTGCAATTCAGGATTAATGCGTTATAGCTCAATTTGATTGTTGTGCTGTTGTTTTCATTAGGCTGCTTGGATCCTGAGAACTTCTGCAAATAAAGAAGCACAACTTCATCTTTAGCTGACCACGACGGTGGCGACGATGTCGTTCTCCATCCCGGATGCGCGGGAGATCCCTGCGGCAGTGGGTCAGAGGGGAGGGCTGAGCTCTACCACGGTGATGGGAGGGAGTGGTCGAGGTGCTCGAAGCTCTCACTGACAGCAGTGGGGGAGAGGAGGATACACGTTTACTGTGGCTAGGGGAGGAGAGCGGGAGAGGAGAGCCCCGCTGAAGAAGCCCACCCTCCTCGCCATAGAAGGTATGTGTTTAGCAGATATGAAATGTTGTTCTAAGAGAGCATGGAACAACAATGAAAAAGAAAAATAAAAAATTATATGTGCTCGCCATAGAAGGTAGAGCTGACTACATATTGCTTACTTTATATTTGTTCAATGCCATGAAGGAGTTTTAAGCTCTGCAGCAATAGCAGCTTCGGCTGCTGCTGCAGCAGTTTCTGCTGCCTCCTTATATAGAAAGGAAATACTGTAGCGATAGTGTACATTTGCAGCTGCAGCCCTTTGAAAACCAGCAGCCGAACAGCTTCTATGGAAAATCTGTACAAAGGCAATATGAACTGTTTTTGGTTATTACTATATTTTTTTTGTACAGCCGAAAGTAGGAGTGAATCTTGGCTTCTCTTGTTAGTCTTGGACAGAACAACGGAAATCCCTGACCCTGAAGAGGAAGGTCAAGCTGCCCAAACTTATAAACACGAAGAATAAGAGGAGGAGGCTTCCAAATACTGTCACGATCGATTCTATCCATGAGAAGAACTTCCTTTCTCCCAATAGTGTCCTTGAAGTTGTTGTCATTGCCGTGTTTGTCCTTCCTGGTATGCTTGTACACTTACACTATACTTCTATGCTATGAACAAGCTATAATTGTCAGTAACTTTCCTTGTTAGTTGAACAATGCAGCACCGTAGGGTTCTCTCTGTTAAACTTAAAACCATATGACTTGCACTTGTAATTTCCGATTTGCTATTCATTGGTGTAGCAATACATAGAATATAATTGATGGTCAAACCTGCTTACCATTTTAGCTCACTTTTTGATACATGACTGTATCAACTTGCATATCACCACAACATCCTTAGTCATGTGTCAATCTTCTCTAGGTACAAACATATACATGCTTACCTTGGGAGACATGTGGAGCGCATCCACAATCAACATATATCTACACCGAAGGTAGAGCTGACTACATATTGCTTACTTTATATTTGTTTGTACACAACTGTAACAATGTAACTTATTGGTGGAGTCTATCTTAATTCTGTCGGTCATCTATCTAGTGGCTTTCATTGGGATGTCACAAGTATTTGTGATGAGGAGCAGTAGAGATTTAGCGTTTCCGAGCTGCAGCGTAACAGTCTAGATTTGAGTTCCATGGGTATGTTCTTATATTATCTCTACTACTACTTCAACATGATTATTGCTTTTGTCAGAAGTAACATCAGTATCCTCTGGGTTATTAGGGACTGCATGTCAAGCCAGCAGTTGGTCGATTTCATCCGCGAGCATATAGACACAGTAAGTACCAAGCATTTTAACACTATCTGCCCTTTCGAAAATTGTAAGCACCATCTTCGGATTGCCTTTGGGCTTTCTTTGGCAATTGCTCATGCTGATGCTGTCCTGGCCATATGCTTTCTGGAAACTAATTCTGGAAACTAAATGAACTGAGTCCTTTTTGTATGGCTGGGCATGTTACTGTTTGCTTTCCTTGTTGATACTTGTAGTGATGGTGGGTTGGCTTTCTTGTTGGATACCTGAATCAGGTTGTCCACATATCATTCTGAAAAGGCATTTCGAGTAAGGATGGCAAACGGGTGCCCATGAAGTTGCTGCTCGATCGGATGGTGCTCGATCTAATTGTGTTGCTGAAGTTCTTATTGAGGTTATTAAGGTTTGCCAACTTTTTAGGTAGGTGTTCTAGAGCACGGAAGGCCCTTGAGCTAAGCCAACTTTTAGGAGTCAATATTTCTCCAATAGGTACTTTTGCAGTAGTCATGAGTCATTGCTTATATGAAGTAAGGAGAGAAAATTATTGCTTCTCTTTTCTGATGCGTGAAGTTGTACATGGACATTCTACAGAGAGCTCAGTGTGCCTTTCAAGTACTACAACAATGACTTCTTATTTCTTTATGGACTTGTAGCACCTGAATGGAACCCGTGTTTGAACTCTGCATTTTTTGAAGATGACATTTATTGTCGTATTGTAATATAATTTGATCCGTATCAATTTAGTTATGTATTGATTGTTGCCAAAGAATTTATGAAATATTGAGATCGACAATATATGTGGTATTTTTTTATATAATGGTTGTGCAATAATATTTTGCTGAATATTTTGTATACCGTTGCAACGCACGGGCTCCTAACTAGTAAGTTCATATATTCATATATGTAATATATTTGTATATTATCCTAAATCATATGAAAGAGATAATTATATACTACATTTATGTTATAGCGAAGCAAGTATATGAGTGTGCTATAAGTTGTACATCGGAAAAATAGCATGTAAATCTATAGTATCAATTTCCATCTCTCACCCCATGAATTGGAGATAGGCTTATATGATAACTTTGGAAAGTGGTGGAATGTCACATTCTAAAAAAATAGTCTATTTTATTAGTAAGGTTCCAATTCCTCAAAATGAAAGAAAACAAACGGGACCTTAGAGATCTATCAAAAAAATCTATATCAAATGAAATTGTGCATGTATGTCTACTGTTCTTCACAATAGATTCTATATCAGTCAATAATTGGAAGCCCACTCAACGTAGATTTCATATATCAAGTCATCCACAAGCACACACATACATACATTGGTGTGGGTGTGGCGGATCTGGCTCGGGGTTGGGGACATCCATATCCAGGGAGCGACAGCGCATGAGCTAATCTAGCAAGTAGCAGCGGCCCCGCACAAATGGGCTCAACAGGCTCTATTGATGAGTTCACGGTAGATCGTGTAAAATAAAAGCACTATAAATTATATTGTTTATAGAGTAAAATTTAAAATAGCGAATAAAATAGAGAATGAGCTAGGATACCTGTCGGAGACAACCTTAAAGCCATGTAAGATCTAGAGATCCCGGATTGATTTTCCAAATACAAGAGATAGCTAAAATACTATATTATATAATTCTGATCTTTTGAACCATAAATACAGTTAATAAACAATATGTATGAAGAGTGTGCATTTTTTCAATTAACTCTTAGAGACCCATCAAAAAATTATATATCAAATGAAATTGTGCATGTCCTAGTAAAGGCGCCCATATGTCTACTGTTCTTCACTGTTAGCATGATGTAATTAGGCCTTGATTTGTGGATGTAATTGCACTATCTATGGTAGACTTGTATGCTACCTATGCGCGTATATATGTACTCCTATTCCCACTCTTGGAATACAATCAATCATTCCCACATTTACATGGTATCTATCGCGGTTCCGATCTGCTACGCTTCCGCAACCCTAACCAGCGCTCGCCGCCGATCCGATCGCCACCACCGTCGCTGACCACACGTCGCCGGGTGTGTCGCCGGTCTCATCGCCCGCGCTGCTGATCCGTTCCTGCCTCCGCTGTACGACGCGCAGGACTCCCAGCCGCCACCGTCCCCTGCCGTCTGCATGCGAGCGCGTCTCACCCGAGCGCCCAGGACTCCCGGCCACTGCTGCCTCCGCTTCCAATCAAGCGTAGGTCTTCCGCCGCCGTCCCGTGCCGAATCGCGCGCAGGATTTCCGCCACCGTCATCGCGCGCAGGACTTTCGCCGTCATCTCGAGCCAAAACCGCGGGCGTGTCATCACCCGAGCACTGCCTCCGCTTCCATCACGCGCAGGACTTTCGGGCGCGTCCTCATCCGAGCGCGTAGCCGCGTGTGCAATAGCACACGACCGCTCCCATGGCGGACGACGACGACGCGACTGTCGCCGCCGCGGCGGCTCAGGAAGCCGAAGCCCGCACCAAGGCCGAGCGCTGTACCGAAGCGGCATGCCTCCACGCTGCAGCCCTCACCAATTTCGAAGCCGCCATGAGGCTATCTGGGCACAGGCCACCGCCGTCGTCAACGTCAAGGCGTTGATCCCCATCATCCTCGACAAGGCTACCAACACCTACACCAAATGGCGCGGCATGTTCCTCACTGTGCTCGGCATGTACGCCCTTACCCCGCACGTCCTCGAGGACGCGACACATCCCGATCGCCCCGTTTGGTTCCAGACGGATTGCGTCGTCTTGTCATGGATCTTCGCCACCGTCTCCGATGACCTCCAGCAGTCGCTCATGATCCGCCCGCGCCCTGCACGCGAGGCGTAGTGCTACCTTGAGGACGAATTCCTCGGCCAAAAGGAGTCTCGTGCCCTTCTCCTGGAAACACAGTTCCGCAACCTCCGCCAAGACTCCATGACAATCACCGACTTTTGCCGCAAGTTAGAGACCATGGCTGCGTCTCTCGCCGAATTCGGCGATCCCATCGGTGACCGCCAGATGGTGCTCACCCTCCTTCACGGACTCAGTGGTAAATTCCATCACATGGTGTCTATTTTGAAGATGCAGCATCCATTTCTGACGTTTGCCGAGGCCCGCACGCACCTGCTCCTTGAGGAGGTCGACGTCGACGCCCTCCCACCGTCCCCGCCTGCGGCCCTCATCGCCTCGTCGCCCATGACGCCCGCTGGTGGCCAGGGCCGCCATGTGAAGGCCTCTGCTCCATAGTGCTCCGGTCAACCCGGCTAGCTAGGAGGCCAACAAAACGGCCGCCGTCGCGGCAAGGGTGGCCGTGGGCAGGGCAGCCATCCTGGCACTGGCCAAGGTGGCCACGGTCCTCCTACGGGCGGCCATGGCGCCCCGACTACGCACGGCCATGGCACACCGGCCGGTCAGGGTGTCGTGCACCCCTCCTTCGCACACCCATGGGCTGGCACACTCTAGATGTAGCCCTACGGCCGTCCACCTCCGGCACCGCCGGCCTTCATCGCAGTTCCCCAGTACAGGGCACCCTTCGGTGGTGCCCCAGCGGCAACCTCTACGGCAACGGCCCCGACCACCCGTATGTCTACAGGGGAGGAGGTGCACCCTCGATGCTGATGTTTCAGGGGGCACCATACCAGCTGTCGGTTGCCCCATGGAATCCTGCACATGGAGGTGCATGGAACCAGGACTCCCTGGTGCAGAACTTCAACACCATGACGCTCACCCCCCGGCACCATCGGAGTGGTATGCCGACTCTGGTGCTGGCTCGCATATGACTGTGGATGCTGGTAAAATTTCCACCCTATCCTCACCCACAGTCTCCACACCTTCGTCTATCATTGTGGGCAATGGTGCTTTACTTCCTGTCACTGCCATTGGATCACATACTTTTTCTTTTCCGCATCGCAATCTAGTTCTTAACAATGTCTTAGTTTCACCTCACTTCATTAAGAACTTGATTTCCATTCGTCGTTTTACCATCGACAATAATTGCTCCATCGAATTTGATCTGTTTGGTCTTTCTGTGAAGGATTTGGAAACTAGGAACATGATCGTCAGGTGCAATAGCTCTGGCGACCTCTACCCATTTTTCCTCCAGCCACCAGCACCTCCGCATTCCTCGCTGCACCCACCTCGCTATGGCACCATCGTCTTGGGCATCTTGGGCATGAAGTTTTGTCCAAACTCATTAGTTCCAAAGCCATCTCATGTAATAAAGATGATAGTCACCATTTATGTCGTGCGTGTCAGCTCGGTCGACACACTAGACTTCCTTTTGGTTCCTCAAATTCTCGAGCTACAAATAATTTCGATTTAATACATTGTGATCTTTGGACATCTCCTAATGTTATTGTGTTAGGCTACAAATATTATCTTGTCATTTTAGATGATTTCTCACACTACATTTGGACTTTTCCGCTTTGCCTAAAATCTGACATGTTTGCCACTCTCTCTCACTTTTTTGCTTATGTCCGCACACAGTTTGGCACCACCATCAAAAGTGTCCAATGCGACAATGGCCGTGAATTTGATAATTCCCTGGCCTGCACGTTCTTTCTTTCCAACGGCGTTGCCCTTCGCATGTCATGCCCTTATACATCCCAGCAAAATGGCAAAGCTGAGTGCTCTCTTCGTACCATTAATAACATCTTGCGCTCACTCTTATTTCAGGCGAGTCTTCCTCCGGTCTACTGGGTTGAGGCACTCCACACTGCCACATACCTTGTCAACCGGCTCCCCATCAAAACCCTCGCCTTCTCCACCCCTTTCTTCCACCTCTACACCACTACACCTTTCTATGAACACCTCAAAGTTTTCGGTTGTGCTTGTTACCCAAACATGTCCTCTACAGCAGCCCATAAACTCGCTCCTCGTTCATCTCTATGCGTCTTCCTCGGCTACTCCTCAGAGCACAAAGGCTATCGGTGTCTCGAGCTAGAGTCGAATCGCATTCTCACCTCTAGACATGTTGTTTTTGACAAATCCTCCTTTCCCTTCGCCAACATGTCTACCTCACCCCTGACATCCTACGCCTTGGATTTTCTTCTAGATGATAGTGATCTCACCGCTCCTCTTCCTGGAGTAATGTTTGCCCGTGCAGGTACTGCTGATAGGGCGACTGAGGCTCCCACGCCCCCTCACTCACCGCCGAACGCTCCTCCTGCGCCCCCTCGCTCGCCACCGAGCGCTGCCGCGCGGTCACCACAGCCGCGTGCTGGGCATGGGGCGCCCAGCCTCGTCGGGCCATCCACCAGCACTGCCCCCAGCAGTGTACCCCCTGTGCCCCAGACCGGTGCTGCTGCCCCTGTGCCCCCTGCACAGGTCATTGCCAGCAGTGCCACGGCCACCGGGCGCACGGTCTTCACCAGGCCGGTCTCCATCGCCCCCGTCGTCAACGAGCACTCTATGCACACCCGTGGCAAATCCGACATTACACATCCTATGGATCGTCTCAACCTCCACATTGAGCCAATGTCGCCATTGCTAAAAGTCGCCTAGAGGGGGGTGAATAGGGCAAATCTGAAATTTATAAACTTAAGCACAACGACAAGCCGGGTTAGCGTTAGAAATATAAGCGAGTCCGAGAGAGAGGGTGAAAAACAAATCGCAAGCAAATAAAGAGTGAGACACAAGTATTTGTTTTACTGAGGTTCGGTTCTTGCAAACCTACTCCCCGTTGAGGTGGTCACAAAGACCAGGTCTCTTTCAACCCTTTCCCTCTCTCAAACGGTCACTTAGACCGAGTGAGCTTCTCTTCTCAATCACACGGGACACTAAGTCCCCGCAAGGACCACCACACAATCGGTGTCTCTTGCCTCGGTTACAAGTGAGTTGATCACAAGAAAGAATGAGAAAGGAAAGAAGCAATCCAAGCGCAAGAGCTCAAATGAACACAAGTCACTCTCTCACTAGTCACTATTGATTGGAATTGAACTAGAGACTTGGGAGAGGATTTGATCTCTTTGGTGTGTCTTGTATTGAATGTTATAGCTCTTGTAATGTGTTGGAAGGTGGAAAACTTGGATGCAATGAATGGTGGGGTGGTTGGGGTATTTATAGCCCCAACCACCAAACTAGCCGTTTGGTGGAGGCTGCTGTCGCATGGCGCACCGGACAGTCCGGTGCGCCACCGGACACTGTCTGGTGCACCAGCTACGTCACCCGACCATTAGGGTTCAACCGTTGGAGTTCTGACAGGTGGGGTCTTCTGGCTGTCCGGTGGTGCACCGGACAAGTACTGTAGACTGTCTGGTGCGCCTTCTGGCGCTGCTCTGACTCTGGCGCGCACTGTAGCGCATTGAATGCGGTTGCAGTCGACCGTTAGCGCTGAAGTAGCCGTTGCTCCACTGGCACACCGGACAGTCCAGAGCGCCACCGGACACTGTCCGGTGCCTCACCGGACAGTCCGGTGAATTATAGTGGAGCGCCCTCTGATTTTCCCGAAGGTGACGAGTTTGGAGCTGAGTTCCCTGGTACACCGGACACTGTCCGGTGCGCCAGACTAGGGCACACTTCGACTGTCTTTTGCTCTCTTTGTTTGAACCCTTCCTTGGTCATTTTATTGGTCTATTGTGAACCTTTGGCACCTGTAAAACTTATAATCTAGAGCAAACTAGTTAGTCCAATTATTTGTGTTGGGCAATTCAACCACCAAAATCAATTAGGAAAAGGTGTAAGCCTATTCCCCTTTCAATCTCCCCCTTTTTGGTGATTGATGCCAACACAAACCAAAGCAAATATAGAAGTGCAGAATTGAACTAGTTTGCATAATATAAGTGCAAAGGTTGCTTGGAATGAAACCAATAAACATTACTACTAGATACGCATGGATGGCTTTTCTTCTTATTAACATTTTGGACCACGCTTGCACCACATGTTTTGTTTTGCAAAATGTTTTGGAAATTCTTATCAAAGTTCTTTTGCAAATAGTCAAAGGTAAATGAATAAGATTTTTGAGAAGCATTTTCAAGTTTTGAAATTTTCTTTCCTTGGTTCAAATGCTTTTCCTTTGACTAAACAAAACTCCCCCTTAATGAAATCCTCCTCTTAGTGTTCAAGAGGGTTTTAGATATTAATTTTGAAGAGGGTATATCAATTTGAAATTATATCAAAATAAGATACCAATTGAAAAACTTCTTTTAACACCAATTAAAAGACTACATTTTTTGAAATTGGTGGTGGTGCGGTCCTTTTGCTTTGGGCTAATACTCTCTCCCCCTTTGGCATGAATCGCCAAAAACGGATGCTCGAGTGAAATATAAGCCCTTTTAAACTACTCTCTCCCCCTTTGGATAGAAGTATAGAAGTGAAGATTATACCAAAGTTGGAGAGTTGTGCGGAGCGACGGCGAAGGATGAATGATTCGATGGAGTGGAGTGGAAGCCTTGTCTTCGCTGAAGACTCCTTTTCCCTTTCAATCTATGACTTAGCATGAAATGGACTTTTGATCGACGGATTTACCTCCCGTGTCGAGGTCGAGATGCCCATTAGTTCCCATGGGTGTCTTGATGGGCTTGGCATCCTTCATCCCAAACTTGTTTAGAATGTCTTGAATGTACTTCGTTTGGCTAATGAAGGTGCCCTCTTGGAGTTGCTTGACTTGGAATCCTAGAAAATACTTCAACTCCCCTATCATCGACATCTCGAATTTTTGAGTCATGATCCTACTAAACTCTTCACCTGTAGATTCGTTAGTAGACCCAAATATGATATCATCAACATAAATTTGGCATACGAACAAATCATTTGCAAGTGTTTTAGTAAAGAGAGTAGGATCGGCTTTTCCGACCTTGAAGCCATTAGCAATAAGAAAATCTCTTAGGCATTCATACCATGCTCTTGGGGCTTGCTTGAGCCCATAAAGCGCCTTAGAGAGTCTATAAACATGATTAGGATACTCACTGTCTTCAAAGCCGGGAGGTTGCTCAATATAGACCTCTTCCTTGATAGGTACGTTGAGGAAGACACTTTTCACGTCCATTTGATAAAGCTTGAAGCCATGGTAAGTAGCATAGGCAAGTAAAATGCGAATTGACTCAAGCCTAGCTATGGGTGCATAGGTTTCACCAAAATTCAAACCTTCGACTTGTGAATATCCCTTGGCCACAAGTCGGGCTTTGTTCCTTGTCACCATACCATGCTCATCTTGTTTGTTGCGGAAGACCCACTTGGTTCCTACAACATTTTGGTTAGGACGTGGAACTAAATGCCATACCTCATTTCTCGTGAAGTTGTTGAGCTCCTCTTGCATCGCCATCACCCAATCCGAATCTTGAAGTGCTTCCTCTACCCTGTGTGGCTCAATAGAGGAAACAAAAGAGTAATGCTCACAAAAATGTGCAACACGAGATCTAGTGGTTACCCCCTTATGAATGTCGCCGAGGATGGTGTTCACGGGGTGATCTCGTTGGATTGCTTGGTGGACTCTTGGGTGTGGCGGCCTTGGAACTTGCTCATCCTCCTTGTCTTGATCATTTGCATCTCCCCCTTGATTATTGCCGTCTTCTTGAGGTGGCGCATCCTCATGATCTTCTTCTTCATCATCTTGAGCCTCATCCTCATCTTGAGTTGGTGGAGATGCTTGCATGGAGGAGGATGGTTGATCTTGTGCTTGAATGGGCTCTTCGGATTCCTTAGGACACACATCCCCAATGGACATGTTCCTTAGCGCGACGCACGGAGCCTCTTCATCATCTAATTCATCAAGATCAACTTGCTCTACTTGAAAGCCGTTAGTCTCATCAAACACAATGTCACAAGAAACTTCAACTAGTCCAGTGGACTTGTTAAAGACTCTATATGCCCTTGTGTTTAAATCATATCCTAGTAAAAAGCCTTCTACAACCTTAGGAGCAAATTTGGACTTTCTACCTCTTTTAATAAGAATAAAACATTTGCTACCAAAGACTCTAAAATATGAAACATTTGGCTTTTTACCGGTTAGGAGTTCGTAAGATGTCTTTTTCTTGAGGATTCGATGTAGATACAACCGGTTGATGGCGTAGCAAGCGGTGTTGACCGCCTCGGCCCAAAACCGATCCGAAGTCTTGTACTCATCAAGCATGGTTCTTGCCATGTCCAATAGAGTTCTATTCTTCCTCTCCACTACACCATTTTGTTGTGGCATGTAGGGAGAAGAGAACTCATGCTTGATGCCCTCCTCCTCAAGGAAGCCTTCTATTTGAGAGTTCTTGAACTCCGTCCCATTATCGCTTCTAATTTTCTTGATCCTCAAGCCGAACTCATTTTGAGCCCGTCTCAAGAATACCTTTAAGGTCTCTTGGGTTTGAGATTTTTCCTGTAAAAAGAATACCCAAGTGAAGCGAGAATAGTCATCCACAATAACTAGACAGTACTTACTCCCGCCGATGCTTATGTAAGCGATTGGGCCGAATAGGTCCATGTGGAGGAGCTCGAGTGGCCTGTCAGTCGTCAATATATTCTTATGTGGATGATGAGCGCCAACTTGCTTCCCTGCTTGGCATGCGCTACAGATCCTGTCTTTCTCAAAATACACATTTGTTAGTCCCAAAATGTGCTCTCCCTTTAGAAGCTTGTGAAGATTCTTCATCCCAACATGGGCTAGTCAGCGATGCCAGAGCCAACCCATGTTAGTCTTAGCAATTAAGCAAGTATCGAGTTCAGCTCTATTGAAATCAACTAAGTATAGCTGACCTTCTAATACTCCCTTAAAAGCTACTGAATCATTACTTCTTCTAAAGACAGTAACACCTGTTGTCGGGGACCATAATTAGGGGTACCCCCAAGACTCCTAATCTCAGCTGGTAACCCCCATCAGCACAAAGCTGCAAAGGCCTGATGGGTGCGATTAAGCCAAGGCTCGGTCCACTCGAGGAACACGACCTCGCCTCGCCCGAGCCCAGCCTCGGGCAAGGGCAGCCGACCCCGGAAGATTCACGTCTCGCCCGAGGACCCCCTCAAGCGACGGACACACCTTCGGCTCGCCTGTAACACCCAAATTCTGAATTTGGGATTGGTAGAAGAAATTTGAGCAAAGTACCATTGATAAGTGATTAAACTTTATAGTTCACCCTTTTTAAAGGTAAATAATCATAATAAAATAAATGAAGAAAACACTATGTAGTAATTTTGCATCATGTGAAAGTTTAACTTGTGCATAAAATTTGAAATCTAGAATTTAAAACTTGGTTTGATTTGAATTAGAAATAGGAAAGAAAGAAAGAAATATTATACAAAACAAAACAAAGTTATAAATTCATCACACTTTTAGGTATGTCCAAATTTTACTATTAATCTGAAAGTGAATTTGCCACAAGTTGAAATTTAATTTGAATTGGAATTAGGGTTTGAAATAAGAGAAGGGAAGAACTAAGAAAAATAATACATAAAATAAAATAAAAATCAGAATAAACATCCTCCACACTTAAATTATTAAATTATACCATTCAAACTGAGGACAAGTTATTTCACAAAGTTTGAATTTAAACTTGAACTCAAATTGATTTGAAAATGGAGAAAAGAAAATAGGAAATAAAAAGAAAAAGGAACACTATGCCTAACTGGGCCGCCAATCTGAATTCGGCCCACCCTGGAGTTAACACTGCGCGGCCCATTACCACTCACGGACGCGCGCCGACACCGCGGGCCCCACGGGCAGCCTCTCATCACCCTCACGCGCACTCTCGCTGTCTCACCGACACGCGGGCCATGCCCGTCAGCCACCAAGCCGTACCCATCGTCCGTGCATGCCTCGCTCTCTCTTCTCCCCGTGAGGCTTACATGTGGGTCCCGCGTGTCATATCCTTCCTCACCGAAACGGCCGCGCGCGCGTAGAGCTCAACGGAGCGCGCGGACTCCGCGATGCTCGCCGGTGATCTCGGTACCCGTGCAACAGCCGCGAAGCGCTCCCTGTGTATAAGTACGTGGCCGTGACCCCCCTCTCCTTACATCTCTCTCCCCGGGACCGAGCTCTCTCCCCGCATCTCCGTCCGCCGCCGGAGATCTCCGCCCACGGTGGCGAATCACCCTCGGCATGTGGACCTGGGGCTTCGGGGTTGCGCGTGGAGCATACACGATGGGGTGGCCATGACCAAGGAGCGTTGAAGACACCGGAATTCCTCGCCGGACTTGGGCTATCGCCTCCAAGCCGCCATTCGCCGTGGCCAGCTACAACCAGACACCAATCCACGGTAAAGAGTACTCCATCCAGTTCGCCTTAGTCTCCTTTACGCGTTGCACCCGTCAATCTTGAGCTTGGGACACTGGAACGACGAGTCGCGGGCGCGCCGGCGTGCCTCCGCCGCATACCGTGGGCGGCGCCGCCGTCGCGTTGGGGGAGGGATGGCGAACAACTGCTGACCGTCGATCTCCCAGAGAACGGCTCGGATTAGAACAGGCGATACCCCTTCGTGATATTAAATCGGGACCGTGGGTCTTCGATCGGACGATCCATAGGGAAATCAAACTTCATTAAATCTGTGACGCAGATCTTGGGATGAACGGTCAGGGATGCGTACCGGTTCACAGGGCTTTGATCTAATCTGGATCATCGATTGTGGATCGGACGGTTAGGAATAACGGGTACCCCTTCGCGATGGTCATTTTTCTAAAGAGCCCTCGGGGTTTTGTGAAATCGACCCGCCGTCCACCGCGGGTGTAGTTTGAGTCTTAGGTTTATTTGCACAGAGACCCCTGACCTTTCTTATAATTGAGGCCCAGTCCAGTGCAGTAATAAAATGATTAAATAAATTAGAAATTAGATTTTTAATACAAAAATAATTGCTAGAACTTAGAAAATTCATAGAAAATTCATTTTAGCTCCAAATTGAACCATTCCAGTTTCTAAAATTTTGTAATAATATTCTTCATCATTTTGTGCCTCTGTTTTGGCATGAAAGGCTCATTTAAATTCATCCAATACTTAATCTTGTATTAAACACATAAAACATTAGAAAATCCATAACTTAAAATCTATAACTCCAAAATTAATGATTCCTGTTCCTAGAATCTTATTTTAATGTGTAGATTATTATTCTGTATTTTGTTTACTTGTTTGGTGTGATGTTAAATTTTGCCTACACTGTTTGTTTGTATTACTACGACTAGCAGTGAGATCACGAGTCATCTGAAAATCATCCTGGTACCTGGATTCTCAAGGCCCAGGCAAGTTGTGCCCTTGATCACTTCTTTTTACCCAGCCATGTTCTGATTAATCATAATGATCTGCATAGGTTAATTTGATGGGACCCAACAGGTTACCTAGTTTGATTATCTTTATACCTTGTCCACCACTGAACTTTCTGGGTAGTACTTGCTAGTGCTATATGTGGTTTTGGGTATGGAGATACACCATTTATGATTATACTTTTGTTATCAGTTGTTATTTATGGTTCATGTTGAGATCATTATGTTAATTGGAACATGGAGCGACCACCCGGGAAAACAGTGCTACCACAAGGGAGGAATGGGACCCCTTGGCTGATTAATTAGGAAAGCTAGTGGAAGACTACCTTACCCGAAAGGGGCAAGGGCAGTAGGGGAGAGGTCAGTGCGGGGAGGCCCTCGGGAGGATTTTGCTGCGATGGCGGTCCTACAAGGGATTCCTGTACTGGATCTTCCTATAAACTGTAGCGGGTTTTCGGAAGCTAGTGGAACTTTGTAAAGGCCTCGTAGTGGATCCCTAGCCATTCACCTCGGAAGTGTCTAAGGGCTTTGCAAACCCTGGCGACATGGGATACACGACTTGTGGGTAAAGATGCGCAACCTCTGCAGAGTGTAAAACTAGTATACTAGCCGTGCTCACGGTCATGAGCAGCTCGGACCCTCACATGATTAAATTATGGAACTAAATTCAATTTGTCATATGCATTGCATCGCAGGTGATGTTGTTACTCTTGTTCTATTACTTAATTGGGTTTGGTATTTACTTATACTTAGTAATTGCTAATAAAATTTTGACCAACTTTAAAAGCAATGCTCAGCTCTAACCATCTTCTTTGGTAAGCCTTACACTTCACGTGAGCTCCCACCTTTGGCGAGTTCATGCACATTATTCCCCACAACTTGTTGAGCGATGAACGTATGTGAGCTCACTCTTGCTGTCTCACATACACCACAGGTCAAGACCAGGTACTGCAGGATGATGCTCATGGGGATGCTGCGATGAGTTCGTGAGAGGTCTAGGTCGTCGTCTCCCAGTCAACTTTTGGGTTGCTGGACCGTTGTCTTCTTATAATGTAATTATTTATTTTGTATAGAACTCCTGTTATATATAAAGTTGTGACATTCGATCCTGTGCCACTATACATCATATGTATGAGACTTGGTCCCAGCATACCTGGTGTTTTAACCCCGGGTTTTGGACCCCTAAAATCCGGGTGTTACAGAAGTGGTATCAGAGGAATGTTGACTGTAGGACGAAACCTAGATAGAACTGAACAACCATTATCTACTTACCTCTGCTACTCTGATTCTTTTCTAAACTCTTCTTAATCATTTCTCATCTAATTCCGCTTTACTCTGATTATTCTTATCTTTTCTTTTCTAAAGACAAATGTGGATTTCACACTTTGAAATCCTGTGCCTAAAGTGACTTTAGGAATAGGAGACCTATTCTTAGGAACAAAAACAAAACTATTTTTGAAAATATTTATATGCTTGAATGTTTGTTCTTATGAAACATGTCTGATTTGGATCTTTGTTTGAGTGTGATGAGTTGTGGAGTAATGTCCACAATTGCATCTGCATATACACATAGGTATAAAAAAATATAATTATAAAATAACTAGACAACCTAGATTGTCCCCATTGGAACATATCTAGCTTAAGAAATTTATCTTATCCTAAAAAGATCTCATTCTAACCAATTCATCTTATCTTAAAAGATTCTCCCTTATCTTAACAGATCCATCTTATCTTAAAAGATACTCATCCTATCTTGAAAAGATTGTATCTCATCCTAAATAGATCTAACTGGTCTCAAAAGATTCTATCTTATCTTTATGGATCCATCTTATCCTAATAAGCATACTTATTCACCCTAGTTTAAACAACCATGATCTAATGCAAATTAATTATATCTTATCTAGTCAAACTAGTCATACCAATCTAATTTAGATCTCATCCAACCTAATATGATCTAATCTAAAGTGACTTATCAAACATGCTAGATAATACTGATGAAATAGATTAGACTCTACTCCTATAAAACATGTCTTAACTTAGTTCACCCCGCACTAAATTAAAGAACGACAAGATCAACTTGGCCTCATGCAACTATCCTAGCCATCCGATGGTTGCATAATCCCTCTGTGTTAACCTAATAGAGCTTCTAACTTACCTACACCATATGATCCATACTATCCCAACAGATTCTAACAGATTCTAATAAGACATATCCTACCCTAGTGGATTTATCTAAATTAAACTAGTCTAACCTAGTTATATACAACCTAATCTAGATTTTATCTAATCTATTATGATCCAACCTAGTGTGAGTTACTTAATGCTAGTACAAGGATAAAGCCATACTCCTAAATCACTTAAGCCTAATTTAGAGACTTATATCAACTTGGCCATACACAACAACTCGACCTATATAACCAGTTACATAACTTACCCAATCAATAGAGTCTCAATGGATTGCAAAATCTATCAACCACCACCTGACATCAAACCAAATTTTGACCTACATCATGTAGTCTATCTCAACCATACCTATCTTAACCATATTCTCTAGCTCGATAATATACACTAACTCCTAATCAATGAGAAAAGACCGAAGAAGATGATCAACTTCATCAAGAAAGGATGAGCACCAACTCAAGTCTTCAAGGATCAAGTGAGGTCACCAAGATGAGTCAAGGTCCATAATCTTGGATGGAGTCTTCCTTTACCCCACTCTTTCTTGCCCAAACCTATATAGGCTTTAAAAGATACCCTTTATCCTGCATAATAAAGTGTCTATAACCATATATACCGATGTTCTCCTAATAACTAACTAATAAAAAAAAGGGGGGGGACTCTTGATTTTTGAACTAGCTAGAAACTGAAATCTAGACTACAAGCTAGATTTGTTGTATCATGTTCCTTACAAATCTCGAGGACGAGATTATTTTTAAGGGGGGTAGGATTTGTAACACCCAAATTCTGAATTTGGGATTGGTAGAAGAAATTTGAGCAAAGTACCATTGATAAGTGATTAAACTTTATAGTTCACCCTTTTTAAAGGTAAATAATCATAATAAAATAAATGAAGAAAACACTATGTAGTAATTTTGCATCATGTGAAAGTTTAACTTGTGCATAAAATTTGAAATCTAGAATTTAAAACTTGGTTTGATTTGAATTAGAAATAGGAAAGAAAGAAAGAAATATTATACAAAACAAAACAAAGTTATAAATTCATCACACTTTTAGGTATGTCCAAATTTTACTATTAATCTGAAAGTGAATTTGCCACAAGTTGAAATTTAATTTGAATTGGAATTAGGGTTTGAAATAAGAGAAGGGAAGAACTAAGAAAAATAATACATAAAATAAAATAAAAATCAGAATAAACATCCTCCACACTTAAATTATTAAATTATACCATTCAAACTGAGGACAAGTTATTTCACAAAGTTTGAATTTAAACTTGAACTCAAATTGATTTGAAAATGGAGAAAAGAAAATAGGAAATAAAAAGAAAAAGGAACACTATGCCTAACTGGGCCGCCAATCTGAATTCGGCCCACCCTGGAGTTAACACTGCGCGGCCCATTACCACTCACGGACGCGCGCCGACACCGCGGGCCCCACGGGCAGCCTCTCATCACCCTCACGCGCACTCTCGCTGTCTCACCGACACGCGGGCCATGCCCGTCAGCCACCAAGCCGTACCCATCGTCCGTGCATGCCTCGCTCTCTCTTCTCCCCGTGAGGCTTACATGTGGGTCCCGCGTGTCATATCCTTCCTCACCGAAACGGCCGCGCGCGCGTAGAGCTCAACGGAGCGCGCGGACTCCGCGATGCTCGCCGGTGATCTCGGTACCCGTGCAACAGCCGCGAAGCGCTCCCTGTGTATAAGTACGTGGCCGTGACCCCCCTCTCCTTACATCTCTCTCCCCGGGACCGAGCTCTCTCCCCGCATCTCCGTCCGCCGCCGGAGATCTCCGCCCACGGTGGCGAATCACCCTCGGCATGTGGACCTGGGGCTTCGGGGTTGCGCGTGGAGCATACACGATGGGGTGGCCATGACCAAGGAGCGTTGAAGACACCGGAATTCCTCGCCGGACTTGGGCTATCGCCTCCAAGCCGCCATTCGCCGTGGCCAGCTACAACCAGACACCAATCCACGGTAAAGAGTACTCCATCCAGTTCGCCTTAGTCTCCTTTACGCGTTGCACCCGTCAATCTTGAGCTTGGGACACTGGAACGACGAGTCGCGGGCGCGCCGGCGTGCCTCCGCCGCATACCGTGGGCGGCGCCGCCGTCGCGTTGGGGGAGGGATGGCGAACAACTGCTGACCGTCGATCTCCCAGAGAACGGCTCGGATTAGAACAGGCGATACCCCTTCGTGATATTAAATCGGGACCGTGGGTCTTCGATCGGACGATCCATAGGGAAATCAAACTTCATTAAATCTGTGACGCAGATCTTGGGATGAACGGTCAGGGATGCGTACCGGTTCGCAGGGCTTTGATCTAATCTGGATCATCGATTGTGGATCGGACGGTTAGGAATAACGGGTACCCCTTCGCGATGGCCATTTTTCTAAAGAGCCCTCGGGGTTTTGTGAAATCGACCCGCCGTCCACCGCGGGTGTAGTTTGAGTCTTAGGTTTATTTGCACAGAGACCCCTGACCTTTCTTATAATTGAGGCCCAGTCCAGTGCAGTAATAAAATGATTAAATAAATTAGAAATTAGATTTTTAATACAAAAATAATTGCTAGAACTTAGAAAATTCATAGAAAATTCATTTTAGCTCCAAATTGAACCATTCCAGTTTCTAAAATTTTGTAATAATATTCTTCATCATTTTGTGCCTCTGTTTTGGCATGAAAGGCTCATTTAAATTCATCCAATACTTAATCTTGTATTAAACACATAAAACATTAGAAAATCCATAACTTAAAATCTATAACTCCAAAATTAATGATTCCTGTTCCTAGAATCTTATTTTAATGTGTAGATTATTATTCTGTATTTTGTTTACTTGTTTGGTGTGATGTTAAATTTTGCCTACACTGTTTGTTTGTATTACTACGACTAGCAGTGAGATCACGAGTCATCTGAAAATCATCCTGGTACCTGGATTCTCAAGGCCCAGGCAAGTTGTGCCCTTGATCACTTCTTTTTACCCAGCCATGTTCTGATTAATCATAATGATCTGCATAGGTTAATTTGATGGGACCCAACAGGTTACCTAGTTTGATTATCTTTATACCTTGTCCACCACTGAACTTTCTGGGTAGTACTTGCTAGTGCTATATGTGGTTTTGGGTATGGAGATACACCATTTATGATTATACTTTTGTTATCAGTTGTTATTTATGGTTCATGTTGAGATCATTATGTTAATTGGAACATGGAGCGACCACCCGGGAAAACAGTGCTACCACAAGGGAGGAATGGGACCCCTTGGCTGATTAATTAGGAAAGCTAGTGGAAGACTACCTTACCCGAAAGGGGCAAGGGCAGTAGGGGAGAGGTCAGTGCGGGGAGGCCCTCGGGAGGATTTTGCTGCGATGGCGGTCCTGCAAGGGATTCCTGTACTGGATCTTCCTATAAACTGTAGCGGGTTTTCGGAAGCTAGTGGAACTTTGTAAAGGCCTCGTAGTGGATCCCTAGCCATTCACCTCGGAAGTGTCTAAGGGCTTTGCAAACCCTGGCGACATGGGATACACGACTTGTGGGTAAAGATGCGCAACCTCTGCAGAGTGTAAAACTAGTATACTAGCCGTGCTCACGGTCATGAGCAGCTCGGACCCTCACATGATTAAATTATGGAACTAAATTCAATTTGTCATATGCATTGCATCGCAGGTGATGTTGTTACTCTTGTTCTATTACTTAATTGGGTTTGGTATTTACTTATACTTAGTAATTGCTAATAAAATTTTGACCAACTTTAAAAGCAATGCTCAGCTCTAACCATCTTCTTTGGTAAGCCTTACACTTCACGTGAGCTCCCACCTTTGGCGAGTTCATGCACATTATTCCCCACAACTTGTTGAGCGATGAACGTATGTGAGCTCACTCTTGCTGTCTCACATACACCACAGGTCAAGACCAGGTACTGCAGGATGATGCTCATGGGGATGCTGCGATGAGTTCGTGAGAGGTCTAGGTCGTCGTCTCCCAGTCAACTTCCCCGCAAGGGCCACCACACAATTGGTGCCTCTTGCCTTGGTTACAATTGAGATTGATCACAAGAACAAATGTGAAAGAAAAGAATGCGATCCAAGCGCAAGAGCTCGAAAGAACACAAGCAAATCACTCTCTCTAGTCACTAAAGGCTTGAGTGGAATTGGAGAGGATTTGATCTCTTTGTATGTGTCTAGAATTGAATGCTAGAGCTCTTGTAGTAGTTGGGAAGTGGAAAACTTGGATGGCTATGAATGTGGGGTGGTTGGGGTATTTATAGCCCCAACCACCAACTTGACCGTTGGCTGGAACCCTCTGTTCGATGGCGCACCGGACAGTCCGGTGCACACCGGACAGTCCGGTGCCCCTGCCACGTCACCATTGCCGTTGGATTCTGACCGTTGGAGCTTCTGACTTGTGGGCCCTCCTGGGTGTCCGGTGCACACCGGACATGTACTGTTTGATGTCCGGTGCACCGGTATGGGCGAGCCTGTCGTCTGCGCGCGCTGCGCGCGCATTAATTGCTCCGCAGGGAGCCGTTGGCGCCGCAGAGAGCCGTTGCTCTGCTGGCACACCGGACAGTCCGGTGCACACCGGACAGTCCGGTGAATTTTAGCGGAGCGGCTGCTGCGCGAACCCGAGGCTGGCGAGTTCTGAAGCCCGCGCTGTCTTGGAGCACCGGACATGTCCGGTGCACACCGGACAGTCCGGTGAATTTTAGCGCGCCGGCTTCCGAGAAATCCCGAGGGCGAAGAGTTGAAATCGGAGTCCTCTGGGCGCACCGGACACTGTCCGGTGCCTCCAGCCAGAGGTGCCCTCGGTTGCCTCAATGCTCCTTTGTTGAATCCAACACTTGGTCTTTTTATTGGCTAAATGTGAACCTTTTGCACCTGTATAACTTATGCACTAGAGTAAACTAGTTAGTCCAATATTTGTGTTGGGCAATTCAACCACCAAAATTATTTGGGAACTAGGTGTAAGCCTAATTCCCTTTCAATCTCCCCCTTTTTGGTGATTGATGCCAACACAAACCAAAGCAAATATAGAAGTGCATAATTGAACTAGTTTACATAATGTAAGTGCAAAGGTTGCTTGGAGTTGAGCCAATATAAATACTCATATGATGCGCATGGATTGTTTCTTTATTTTTTTTTAACATATTGGACCACATTTTGCACCACAAGGTTTTGTTTTTGCAAACTCTTTTGTAAATTCTTTTCAAAGTCATTTTGCAAGATAGTCAAAGGTAAATGAGTAAGATTTGCAAAGCATTTTCAAGTTTTGAAATTTTCTTCCTTTGATCCAAATGCTTTTCTTTGACTAAACAAAACTCCCCCTCAAATAAAGTCTCCTCTTAGTGTTCAAGAGGGTTTTGAGATATCAATTTTGGAAATACTACTTGCTCCCCCTTTAGAACACAAAGAGATACCAATTGAAAATTATTAATTTTAAAATAGGGTGGTGCGGTCCTTTTGCTTTGGGCTCATATTTTCTCCCCCTTTGGCATGAATCGCCAAAAACGGAATCATTAGAGCCCATTGAAGTACTTTCTCCCCCGTTGGTCATGAAATGAATGAGTGAAGATTATACCAATGTTGGAGAGATGATGCGGAGCGACGGCGAAGGATGAGTACTAGAGTGGAGTGGAAGCCTTTGTCTTCGCCGAAGACTCCAATTCCCTTTCAATATACCTATGACTTGGTTTGAAATACACTTGAAAACACATTAGTCATAGCATATATAAAAGAGATGATCAAAGGTATATTTATGAGCTATGTGTGCAAGTTTAGCAAAAGAAATTCCTAGAATCAAGAATATTGAGCTCATGCCTAAGTCGGGTAAAGGATTGCTCATCAAGCGGCTTGGTAAAGATATCGGCTAATTGATCTTTAGTATTAATGTATGAAATCTCGATATCCCCCTTTTGTTGGTGATCCCGAAGAAAATGATACCGAATGGCTATGTGCTTAGTGCGGCTATGCTCGACGGGATTGTCGGCCATTTTGATTGCACTCTCATTGTCACATAGCAAAGGGACTTTGGTTAATTTGTAACCGTAGTCCCGCAGGGTTTGCCTCATCCAAAGTAATTGCGCGCAACAGTGGCCTGCGGCAATATACTCGGCTTCGGCGGTGGAAAGAGCGACCGAATTTTGCTTCTTTGAAGCCCATGATACCAAGGATCTTCCCAAGAATTGGCAAGTCCCCGATGTGCTCTTCCTATTAATTTTACACCCCGCCCAATCGGCATCCGAATAACCAATCAAATCAAAAGTGGATCCCCGAGGGTACCAAAGCCCAAACTTAGGAGTATAAGCCAAATATCTCAAGATTCGTTTTACGGCCGTAAGGTGTGATTCCTTAGGGTCGGCTTGGAATCTTGCACACATGCAAACGGAAAGCATAATGTCCGGTCGAGATGCACATAAGTAAAGCAATGAACCAATCATCGACCGGTATACCTTTTGATCCACGGACTTACCTCCCGTGTCGAGGTCGAGATGCCCATTTGTTCCCATGGGTGTCTTGATGGGCTTGGCATCCTTCATTCCAAACTTGCTTAGAATGTCTTGAGTATACTTTGTTTGGCTAATGAAGGTGCCCTCTTGGAGTTGCTTGACTTGAAATCCTAGAAAATACTTCAACTCCCCCATCATTGACATCTCGAATTTTTGTGTCATGATCCTACTAAATTCTTCACATGTAGATTTGTTAGTAGATCCAAATATGATATCATCAACATAAATTTGGCATACAAACAAATCATTATCAAGAGTCTTAGTGAATAGAGTAGGATCGGCCTTGCCGACTTTGAAGCCATTAGCAATGAGGAAATCTCTAAGGCATTCATACCATGCTCTTGGGGCTTGCTTGAGCCCATAAAGCGCCTTAGAGAGCCTATAGACATGGTTAGGATACTCACTGTCTTCAAAGCCGGGAGGTTGCTCAACATAGACCTCCTCCTTGATTGGTCCGTTGAGGAAGGCACTCTTCACGTCCATTTGATAAAGCTTGAAGCCATGGTAAGTAGCATAGGCCAATAATATGCGAATTGACTCAAGCCAAGCTACGGGTGCATAGGTTTCACCGAAATCCAAACCTTCGACTTGTGAATACCCCTTGGCCACGAGTCGAGCTTTGTTCCTAGTCACTACACCATGCTCGTCTTGCTTGTTGCGGAAGACCCACTTGGTTCCTACAACATTTTGATTAGGACGTGGAACTAAATGCCATACCTCGTTCCTTGTGAAATTGTTGAGCTCCTCTTGCATCGCCATCACCCAATCCGAATCTTGAAGTGCTTCCTCTATCCTGTGTGGCTCAGTAGAGGAAACAAAAGAGTAATGTTCACAAAAATGAGCAACACGAGATCGAGTAGTTACCCCCTTATGAATGTCGCCGAGGATGGTGTCGACGGGGTGATCTCGCTGTATTGCTTGATGGACTCTTGGGTGAGGCGGCCTTGGTTGATCATCCTCCTTGTCTTCATCATTTGAATCTCCCCCTTGATCGTTGCCGTCATTTTGAGGTGGCTCATCTTCTTGATCGTTTTGTTCAACCTCTTGAGCCTCATCCTCAATTTGAGTTGGTGGAGATGCTTGCATGGAGGAGGATGGTTGATCTTGTGCATGTGTAGGCTCTTCGGATTCTTTAGGACACACATCCCCAATGGACATGTTCCTTAGCGCTATGCATGGAGCCTGTTCTTCACCTATATCATCAAGATCAACTTGCTCTACTTGAGAGCCGTTAGTCTCATCAAACACAACGTCACAAGAAACTTCAACAAGTCCTGAGGATTTGTTAAAGACTCTATATGCCCTTGTGTTTGAGTCATACCCTAGTAAAAAGCCTTCTACAGTTTTAGGAGCAAATTTTGATTTTCTACCTCTTTTAACAAGAATAAAGCATTTGCTACCAAAAACTCTAAAATATGAAATATTTGGCTTTTTACCGGTTAGGAGTTCATAAGATGTCTTCTTGAGGATTCGGTGAAGATATAATCGGTTGATGGCGTAGCAGGCGGTGTTGACCGCCTCGGCCCAAAACCGATCCGGTGTCTTGTACTCATCAAGCATGGTTCTTGCCATGTCCAATAGAGTTCGATTCTTCCTCTCCACTACACCATTTTGTTGTGGAGTGTAGGGAGAAGAGAACTCATGCTTGATGCCCTCCTCCTCAAGGAAGCCTTCGATTTGAGAGTTCTTGAACTCCGTCCCGTTGTCGCTTCTAATTTTCTTGATCCTTAAGCCGAACTCATTTTGAGCCCGTCTCAAGAATCCCTTTAAAGTTTCTTGGGTATGAGATTTGTCCTGCAAAAAGAACACCCAAGTGAAGCGAGAATAATCATCCACAATTACAAGACAATACTTACTACCGCCGATGCTTATGTAAGCGATCGGGCCAAATAAGTCCATGTGTAGGAGCTCCAGTGGCCTATCGGTAGTCATGACATTTTTGTGTGGATGATGGACACCAACTTGCTTCCCGGCTTGACATGCGCTACAAAATGAACATTTGTTAGTCCTAAAATGTGCTCTCCCTTTAGAAGCTTATGAAGATTCTTCATCCCAACATGGGCTAGTCGGCGATGCCAGAGCCAACCCAAGTTAGTCTTAGCCATCAAGCAAGTATCGAGTTCAGCTCTATCAAAATCTACCAAGTATAGCTGACCCTCTAACACTCCCTTAAATGCTATTGAATCATTTCTTCTTCTAAAGACAGTAACACCAATATCAGTAAAAAGACAGTTGTAGCCCATTTGACATAATTGGGATACGGAAAGCAAATTGTAATCTAAAGAATCTACAAGAAAAACATTAGAAATGGAATGGTCAGGGGATATAGCAATTTTACCCAAACCTTTGACCAAACCTTGGTTTCCATCCCCGAATGTGATAGCTCGTTGGGGATCTTTGTTTTTCTCATAAGAGGAGAACATCTTTTTCTCCCCGGTCATGTGGTTTGTGCACCCGCTATCGAGTATCCAACTTGAGCCCCCGGATGCATAAACCTACAAAACAAGTTTAGTTCTTTGTTTTAGGTACCCAAACGGTTTTGGGTCCTTTGGCATTAGATACAAGAACTTTGGGTACCCAAACACAAGTCTTGGAGCCCTTGTGTTTGCCCTCAACAATTTTGGCAACTACTTTGCCGGATTTGTTAGTCAAAACATAAGATGCATCAAAAGTTTTAAATGAAATGGCATGATCAATTGATGCATTAGAAATTTTCTTTCTAGGCAACTTGGCATGGGTTGGTTGCCTAGATCTAGATGTCTCACCCTTATACATAAAAGCATGATTAGGGCCAGAGTGAGACTTCCTAGAATGAATTTTCTTAATTTTACTCTCAGGATACCCGGCAGGGTACAAAATGTAAACCTCGTTATCCTGAGGCATGGGAGCCTTGCCCTTAACAAAGTTAGACAAGTTCTTAGGAGGGGCATTAATTTTGACATTGTCTCCCCTTTGGAAGCCAATGCCGTCCTTAATGCCAGGGCGTCTCCCATTATAGAGCATGCTTCTAGCAAGTTTAAATTTTTCATTTTCTAAGTCATGCTCTCTAATCTTAGCATTTAGTTGAGCTATGTGATCATTTTGTTTTTTAATTAAGGCTAGGTGATCATGGATAGCATCAACATTAATATCTCTACATCTAGTACAAATGGAAACATGCTCAACATTAGATGTAGAGGGTTTGCAAGATTTAAGTTCAACAACCTTAGCATGCAACATGTCATTTTTGGTTCTAAGGTCGGAAATAGTAGTATTGCAAACATCAAAATTTTTAGCCTTAGCAATAAGTTTCTCATTCTCATTTCTAAGGCTAGCAATAGAAACATTCAACTCATCAATCCTAGTAAGCAAATCAACATTATCATTTCTAGGATCAATGCAAACATGAGAATCAACCTTAGCAATTAATTTAACATTTTCATTTCTAAGGTTGGCAATAGTGTCATGGCATGCGCTTAGCTCACTAGATAATTTGTTACATTTTTCTACTTCTAGAGCATAAGCATTTTTAACCTTAACATGTTTCTTGTTTTCCTTGATTAGGAAATCCTCTTGAGAGTCCAAGAGTTCATCCTTTTCATGGATAGCACTAACTAGCTCATTTAATTTTTCTTTTTGTTCCATGTTAAGGTTGGCAAAGAGAATGCACAAGTTATTTTCCTCATTTTTATCATCCTCATCACTAGATGTTTCATATTTAGTGGAGGACCTTGATTTTACCTTCTTTTTGCCGTCCTTGGCCATGAGACACTTGTGGCCGACGTTGGGGAAGAGAAGGCCCTTGGTGACGGCGATGTTGGCGGCGTCCTCGTCGTCGGAGGAGTCGCTTGAGCTTTCGTCGGAGTCCCACTCCCGACAAACATGGGCATCGCCGCCCTTCTTCTTGTAATACTTCTTCTTCTCCTTTCTTCTTCCCTTCTTGTCGTCGCCCCTGTCACTGTCACTAGACATAGGACATTTTGCAATAAAGTGACCGGGCTTACCACATTTGTAGCAAACCTTCTTGGAACGGGGTTTGTAGTCCTTCCCCTTCCGTTGCTTGAGGATTTGCCGGAAGCTTTTGATGATTAGGGCCATCTCCTCATTGTCGAGCTTGGAGGCGTCAATTGGTTGTCTACTTGGTGTAGACTCCTCCTTCTTCTCCTCCGTTGCCTTGAAGGCTACCGGTTGCGCCTCGGATGTGGAAGGCTCGTCAAGCTCGTTGATTTTCTTGGAGCCCTTAATCATGCATTCAAAGCTTACAAAATTCCCGATGACTTCCTCGGGGGTCATTAGTGGATATCTAGGATTACCACGAATTAATTGTACTTGTGTAGGGTTAAGGAAAATAAGTGCTCTTAAAATAACCTTAACCACTTCGTGGTCATCCCATTTTGCGCTCCCGAGGTTGCGCACTTGGTTCACCAAGGTCTTGAGCCGGTTGTACATGTCTTGTGGCTCCTCCCCTTGGCGAAGACGGAAGCGACCGAGCTCCCCCTCGATCGTTTCCCGCTTGGTGATTTTGGTGAGTTCATCACCCTCGTGCGCCGTCTTGAGAAGGTCCCAAATCTCCTTGGCGTTCTTTAACCCTTGTACTTTATTGTATTCCTCCTTGCTTAGGGAGGCAAGGAGGATGGTTGCGGCTTGCGAGTTGAAGTGCTCGATTTGGGCCACTTCGTCCGTGTCATAGTCCTCATCCCCTATAGATGGTACCTGTACACCATACTCAACAACATCCCATATACTCTTGTGGAGAGAGGTTAGATGAAATCGCATTAAATTACTCCACATAGCATAATCTTCACCATTAAAAGTTAGTGGTTTACCTAAAGGGACGGAAAGTAGAGGTGTATGTTTTGGAACGCGAGGGTAGCATAGGGGAATCTTACTATACTTCTTACGCTCTTGGCGTTTAGAAGTGACGGACGCCGCGTCGGAGCCGGAGGTAGATGTCGATGAGGTGTCGGTCTCGTAGTAGACCACCTTCCTCATCCTCTTGGGCTTGTCCCCACTCCGATGCGGCTTGTGAGAAGAAGATTTTTCCTTCTTCTCCTTGTGGTGAGAAGAGGAAGATCTTTTCTCCTTCCGCTTGGAGGAGTTCTTCTTCTTCTCCCTTCTCTTGGTGCGGGACTCTTCCGATGAAGTGCTCCCTTGGCTTGTAGTGGGCTTGTCGCCGGTCTCCATCTCCTTCTTGGCGTGATCTCCCGACATCACTTCGAGCGGTTAGGCTCTAATGAAGAACCGGGCTTTGATACCAATTGATAGTCACCTAGAGGGGGGGTGAATAGGGCGAAACTGAAATTTACAAAATTAATCACAACTACAAGCCGGGGTTAGCGTTAGAAATATAAACGAGTCCGCGAGAGAGGGCGCAAAACAAATCGTATGCGAATAAGAGTGTGACAAGCGGATTTGTTTTACCGAGGTTCGGTTCTCGCAAACCTACTCCCCGTTGAGGAGGCCACAAAGGCCGGGTCTCTTTCAACCCTTCCCTCTCTCAAACGATCCCACGGATCGAGTGAGCTTTCCCTTCTTCTCAATCAAACGGGAACAAAGCTTCCCCGCAAGGGCCACCACACAATTGGTGCCTCTTGCCTTGGTTACAATTGAGATTGATCACAAGAACAAATGTGAAAGAAAAGAATGCGATCCAAGCGCAAGAGCTCGAAAGAACACAAGCAAATCACTCTCTCTAGTCACTAAAGGCTTGAGTGGAATTGGAGAGGATTTGATCTCTTTGTATGTGTCTAGAATTGAATGCTAGAGCTCTTGTAGTAGTTGGGAAGTGGAAAACTTGGATGGCTATGAATGTGGGGTGGTTGGGGTATTTATAGCCCCAACCACCAACTTGACCGTTGGCTGGAACCCTCTGTTCGATGGCGCACCGGACAGTCCGGTGCACACCGGACAGTCCGGTGCCCCTGCCACGTCACCATTGCCGTTGGATTCTGACCGTTGGAGCTTCTGACTTGTGGGCCCTCCTGGGTGTCCGGTGCACACCGGACATGTACTGTTTGATGTCTGGTGCACCGGTATGGGCGAGCCTGTCGTCTGCGCGCGCTGCGCGCGCATTAATTGCTCCGCAGGGAGCCGTTGGCGCCGCAGAGAGCCGTTGCTCTGCTGGCACACCGGACAGTCCGGTGCACACCGGACAGTCCGGTGAATTTTAGCGGAGCGGCTGCTGCGCGAACCCGAGGCTGGCGAGTTCCGAAGCCCGCGCTGTCTTGGAGCACCGGACATGTCCGGTGCACACCGGACAGTCCGGTGAATTTTAGCGCGCCGGCTTCCGAGAAATCCCGAGGGCGAAGAGTTGAAATCGGAGTCCTCTGGGCGCACCGGACACCGTCCGGTGCCTCCAGCCAGAGGTGCCCTCGGTTGCCTCAATGCTCCTTTGTTGAATCCAACACTTGGTCTTTTTATTGGCTAAATGTGAACCTTTTGCACCTGTATAACTTATGCACTAGAGTAAACTAGTTAGTCCAATATTTGTGTTGGGCAATTCAACCACCAAAATTATTTGGGAACTAGGTGTAAGCCTAATTCCCTTTCAGCAGGAGCATTTAATGCAGGGATGACCTGACACCTTATCCTGTCACGCGCCCTCCAATCGACAGAGCCGAAAGTGACCGCAGTCACTTCGCCGCTCCACTGACCGGCCTGACAAGAAGACAGCGCCGCCAGCGTCGCTCCGACTGTTGTGCCACTCGACAGAGTGAGGCTGACAGCGGCCAAGTCCGGCCTCGGGCGCCATAGGAAACTCCGCCTCACCTGACCCCAGGGCTCGGACTCGGGCTCAGTCCCGGAAGACGACGAACTCCGCTTCGCCCGACCCTAGGGCTCGGACTCGGGCTCGGTCCCGGAAGACGACGAACTCTGCCTTGCTCGACCCCAGGGCTCGGACTTGGGCTTGGCCCCGGAAGACGACGAACTCCGCTTCGCCCGACCCCAGGGCTCGGACTTGGGCACGGCCCCAGAAGACGACGAACTCCGCCTCGCCCGGCCCCAGGGCTCGGACTCGACCTCGAGCTCAGAAGACCGACTCGACCCCGACCTCAGAGGAGCCTCCTCCTCGCCCGACCCAGGGCTTGGACCGACCACGTCCCAGGAGGGGCCATCATTACCCTATCCCTAGCTAGCTCAGGCTATGGGTAACAGGACCGACGTCCCATCTGGCTCGCCCCGGTAGATAGATAATGATGGTGCCCCGCGTGCTCCGTGACGACGGCGACTCTCAAACCCTTACGGAAGCAAGGAGACGTCAGCAAGGACTCGACAGCCCCGACAGCTGTCCTTCCGCAAGGCTCCAGCGCTCCTCCGACGGCCACGACATCACATGAACAGGGTGCCAAAACCTCTCTGGCTGCCACGACGGCATGTACTTAGGGCACTAGCTCCTCTCTGCTAGACACGATAGCGCACTGCTACACCCCCCATTGTACACCTGGACCCTCTCCTTACGCCTATAAAAGGAAGGTCCAGGGCTCTCTTACGAGAAGGTTGGCCGTGCGGGAGGACAGGACGGTGCGTAGAGTCCCTCGCTCTCCCCCCACGCGGACGCTTGTAACCCCCTACTGCAAGCGCACCCGACCTGGGCGCAGGACAAACATGGAGGCCGCGGGCTTTTCCCTTTTTCCTCCCTCTCTTCTACCCCCCTTCGTGCTCCGTCTCGCGTCGACCCATCTGTGCTGGGACACGCGGCGACAATTCACTCGTCGGTCCAGGGACCCCCTGGGGTCGAAACGCCGACAGTTGGCGCGCCAGGTAGGGGCCTGCTGCGTGTGGACGAACAGCTCCCCGTCAAGCTCCAGATGGGTAGTTTCCAGCAACCTTTCCAACCCGGGACGGTGCTCCGTTTCGGGAGTCTTGAGTTCATGTCCCTCGACGGCAGCTACAACATGATACTCCTTCCTCCGCCGCGCGACGGCGACAATGGTGGCCGACAACCCGCCCGCCGGCGGCGGAATCGACGACGTCTTCCCCACGAGGCGGAAGAACGACGTCCGAGTTTGTCCCGTCACCTTCCCCGCCGGAGGAGGAGGAGGCGGGGCAACCATGGCCAAGCAGGAGGCGACACCTCACCGGCTGTCGAGCGAGTCGACGCTGCCGGCGCCCCGACGGGGGACACGTCGGGCGTCGACCACGCGTCTGAGACAAAGATGAGCGCCGTTTCCCCGCAACACGCCAACTCCAAGCGGACGGACGACGCCAGCACGCTCGTGAAGGACTTGCTGGGCGTCACCCTCGTACCTGGGACGGCGGTGCAGTCTGCCCCTGACGTGACAACGTCACCACCTGTCGACCAAGAGGTACCGACCGATTCCCGTCTCATGCCTTTTGAATTCGACCTCGACCCACCAAGCGACCCCGCTTTGGTGGAAGCCTTCATAGAGGCATGCACCAACCCTCTGGGGTATCATATGCGGTCACCCTGGGACCGACTGACGGCCGTCTCGACCTACGGGCCCTCGGGTTCCGAGGAAAATGACGAGCCCGACTTTGGTTGGGATTTCTCCGGGCTTGGTAACCCTAGTGCCATGCGGGACTTCATGACCGCATGCGACTACTGCCTCTCCGATTGTTCTGATGGTAGCCGCAGCTTCGGTGACGAAGACTGCGGCCCAAGTCGTGAATGTTTCCACGTCGATCTAGGGGGTCCCGACGAAGGCGACCATCTTGGTATACCGGGAAACGGTGATCCCCCTAGGCCTGCGCCTCGCGTCAACATCCTTCGGGAGCTAGCTGTGGTCCCAGTCCCTGCGGGGGGTCAGGACACACAGCTCGAGCAAATCCGCGAGATGCAGGCCAGGCTCGACGAGGGGGCAGGAACACTTGAGCCGCTCCGCCGGAACATCGGGCAGGAATGGGTAGACCAAGCTCCGGCCGGAGAGGCGCGTCATCTGCCCCAGGGCATCCAGCTCCGCATCGCCGATGATGTCAGGGCAAGGCCACCACCGGCTTCCAGTGGGGTCGGCCAGAACCTGGCTGCAGCAGCGATACTTCTCCGCGCAATGCCGGAACCATCAACTACCGAAGGGCGGCGGATCCGGGGAGAGCTCAAGAATCTCCTGGAGGACGCCACGGTCTGACGGGCCGAGAGCTCTGCCTCCCGAAGGCAGGGATACCCCTCGGAGCACCGCGCCACGACTTCCCGATTCGTGCGGGAAGCCTCGGTCCACACCGGGCGCACGCGCAACACAGCGCCTGCAGCCCCGGGACGCTTCGGCAACGAGCACCACCACGGCAACCATCGAGCCTGCCTCGACGAGAGGGTGCGCCGAGGCTACCACCCCAGGCGTGGGGGACACTACGATAGCGGGGAGGATCGGAGCCCCTCGCCTGAACCGCCCGGCCCGCAGGCTTTCAGCCGAGCCATACGACGGGCGCCGTTCCCGACCCGGTTCCGAACCCCGACTACCATCACAAAGTACTCGAGGGAGACAAGGCCGGAACTGTGGCTCGCGAACTACCGGCTGGCCTACTAACTGGGTGGAACGGACGATGACAACCTCGTCATCCACAACCTCCCCCTGTTCCTCTCCGACTCCGCTCGGGCCTGGCTGGAGCATCTACCTCCGGGGCAGATCTCCAACTGGGACAACCTGGTCCAAGCCTTCGCTGGTAATTTCCAGGGCACGTACGTGCGCCCTGGGAACTCCTGGGATCTCCAAAGCTGTCGCCAGCAGCCGGGAGAGTCTCTCCGGGACTACATCCGGCGATTCTCAAAGCAGCGCACCGAGCTGCCCAACGTCACCGACTCGGATGTCATCGGCGCGTTCCTCGCCGGCACCACCTGCCGTGACCTGGTGAGCAAGCTGGGTCGCAAGACCCCCACCAGGGCGAGCGAGCTGATGGACATCGCCACTAAGTTCGCCTCTGGCCAAGAGGCGGTTGAGGCCATCTTCCGGAAGGACAAGCAGCCCCAGGGCCGCCAGCCGGAAGATGTTCCCGAGGCGTCCGCTCAGCGCGGCACCAAGAAGAAAGGCAAGAAGAAGTCACAAGCGAAATGCGACGCGGCCGATGTGGACCTTGTCGCCACTGCTGAGTACAAGAACCCTCGGAAACCTCCCGGAGGCGCCAATCTATTCGACAAGAAGCTCAAGGAGTCGTGCCCCTATCATCAGGGACCCGTCAAGCACACCCTTGAGAAATGCGCCATGCTTCGGCGTCACTTTCACAGGGCCGGGCCACCTGCAGAGGGTGGCAGGGCCCATCACGACGACAAGAAGGAGGATCACAAGGCAGAGGAGTTCCCTGAGGTCCGCGACTGCTTCATGATCTACGGTGGGCCAGTGGCGAACGCCTCGACTCGGCACCGCAAGCAAGAGCGCTGGGAGGTCTGCTCAGTAAAGGTGGCGGCGCCAGTCTACCTAGACTGGTCCGACAAGCCCATCACCTTCGACCAGCGCGATCACCTTGACCGCGTGCCGAGCCCGGGGAAATACCCGCTCGTTGTCAACCCCGTCATCGGCAACGTTAGGCTCACCAAGGTCCTCATGGACGGAGGCAGCAGCCTCAACATCATCTATGCCGAGACCCTCGAGCTCCTGCAGATCGATCTATCCTCGGTCCGGGCCGATGTGGCGCCTTTTCACAGGATCATCCCCAGGAAACACGTCCAACCCCTCGGATGACTCGATCTGCCCGTCTGCTTTGGGACTCACTCCAACTTCAGAAGGGAAACCCTCACGTTCGAGGTGGTCGGGTTCCGAGGAACCTACCACGCGGTACTAGGGAGGCCATGCTACGCCAAGTTCATGGTTGTCCCCAGCTACACCTACCTCAAGCTCAAGATGTCGGGCCCCAACGGGGTCATCACCGTCGGCCCCACGTACCGACACGCGTACGAATGCGACGTAGAGTGCGTGGAGTACGCCGAGGCCCTCACCGAATCCGAGGCCCTCATCGCCGACCTGGAGAGCCTCTCCAAGGAGGCGCCAGACATGAAGCGCCATGCCGACAACTTTGAGCCAGCGGAGATGGTTAAGTCTATCCCACTCGACCCCAGTAATGACGCCTCCAAGCAGATCCGGATCGGCTCCGAGCTCGACCCCAAATAGGAAGCAGTGCTCGTTGACTTTCTCTGCGCAAACACCGAAGTTTTCGCGTGGAGTCCCTCGGACATGCCTGGCATACCGAGGGATGTCGCCGAGCACTCGCTGGATATCCGAGCTGGAGCCCGTCCCGTGAAGCAACCTCTGCGCCGATTCGACGAAGAAAAGCGCAAAGCCATAGGCGAGGAGATCCACTAGCTGATGGCCGCAGGGTTCATCAAAGAGGTATTCCATCCCGAATGGCTTGCCAACCCCGTGCTTGTGAGAAAGAAAGGAGGGAAATGGCGGATGTGTGTAGACTACACTGGTCTAAACAAAGCATGCCCAAAAGTTCCCTATCCTCTGCCTCGCATCGATCAAATCGTGGATTCCACTGTGGGATGCAAAACCCAATCTTTCCTCGATGCCTACTCAGGGTATCACCAAATCAGGATGAAAGAGTCCGACCAGCTCGCGACTTCTTTCATCACACCTTTTGGCATGTACTGCTATGTTACTATGCCATTTGGTTTGAGGAATGCGGGTGCGACGTACCAAAGGTGCATGAACCACGTGTTCGGTGAACACATTGGTCGAACGGTCGAGGCTTATGTCGATGACATCGTAGTCAAGACAAGGAAAGCCTCCGACCTCCTTTCCGACCTTGAAACGACATTCCGGTGTCTCAAGGCGAAAGGCGCAAAACTCAATCCCGAGAAGTGTGTCTTCGGAGTCCCCCGAGGCATGCTCTTGGGGTTCATCATCTCCGAGCGGGGCATCGAGGCCAACCCGGAGAAAATCGCGGCCATCACCAACATGGGGCCCATCAAGGACTTGAAAGGCGTACAGAGGGTCATGGGATGCCTTGCGGCTCTGAGCCGATTCATCTCGCGCCTCGGCGAAAGAGGCCTACCTCTATACCGCCTCTTAAGAAAGACCGAGTGCTTCACTTGGACCTTCGAGGCCGAGGAAGCCCTCGGGAACCTGAAGGCACTCCTTACGAACGCGCCCATCTTGGTGCCCCCCGCCGCTGGAGAAGACCTCTTGATCTACGTCGCCGCTACCACTCAGGTGGTCAGCGCCGCGATCGTGGTTGAGAGACAAGAAGAAAGGCATGCATTGCCCGTCCAGAGGCTGGTTTACTTCATCAGCGAGGTACTATCCGAGACCAAGATCCGCTACCCGCAAATTCAGAAGCTGCTGTACGCGGTGATCCTGACGTGGCGAAAGTTGCGACACTACTTCGAGTCTCATCCGGTGACTGTGGTGTCATCCTTCCCCCTGGGGGAGATCATCCAGTGCCGAGAGGCCTCGGGTAGGATTGCAAAGTGGGCAGTGGAAATCATGGGCGAGACGATCTCGTTCGCCCCTCGGAAGGCCATCAAGTCCCAAGTCTTGGCGGACTTTGTGGCTGAATGGGTCGACACCCAGCTCCCGGCGGCTCCGATCCAGCCGGAACTCTGAACCATGTTTTTCGATGGGTCGCTGATGAAAACAGGGGCAGGCGCGGGCCTGCTCTTCATCTCGCCCCTCGGGAAACACCTACGCTACGTGCTGCGCCTCCATTTCCCGGCGTCCAACAACGTGGCTGAGTACGAAGCTCTGGTCAACGGGTTGCGCATCGCCATTGAGCTAGGGGTCCGACGCCTCGACGCTCGTGGCGACTCGCAGCTCGTCATTGACCAAGTTATGAAGAACTCCCACTGCCGCGACCCAAAGATGGAAGCCTGCTGCGATGAGGTTCGGCGCCTGGAGGACAAGTTCTACGGGCTCGAGCTCAACCACATCGCCCGACGACACAACGAGACTGCGGACGAGCTGGCTAAGATAGCCTCGGGGCAGACAACGGTTCCCTCGGACGTCTTCTCCCGAGACCTACATCAACCCTCAGTCAAGACCGATGACACGCCCGAGCCCGAGAAGGTCTCGGCCCAGCCCGAGGCACCCTCGGCATAGCCCGAGGCGCCCTCGGCTCGGCCCGAGGCGCCCTCGGCCCCCGAGGGTGAGGCACTGCGCGTCGAGGAAGAGCGGAGTGGGGTCCAGCCTAATCGAAACTGGCAGACCCCGTACCTGCAATATCTCCACCAAGGAGAGCTGCCCCTCGACCGAGCCGAGGCTCGGCGACTAGCGCGGCGCGCCAAGTCGTTCGTCTTACTGGGTGACGGAAAGGAGCTCTACCACCACAGCCCATCTGGCATCCTCCAGCGGTGCATATCCATCGCCGAAGGCCAGGAGCTCTTACAAGAAATGCACTCGGGGGTTTGCGGTCATCACGCAGCGCCCCGAGCCCTTGTTAGGAACGCCTTCCGACAAGGTTTCTACTGGCCGACCGTGGTGGCCGACGCCACTAGAATTGTCCGCGCCTGCCAAGGGTGTCAATTCTACGCGAGACAGACCCACCTGCCCGCTCAGGCTCTACAGACAATACCCATCACCTGGCCGTTTGCTGTGTGGGGACTGGACCTTGTCGGTCCCTTGCAGAAGGCACCCGGGGGCTACACACACCTGCTGGTCGCCATCGACAAATTCTCCAAGTGGATCGAGGTCCGACCCCTAAACAGCATCAGGTCTGAACAGGCGGTGGCATTCTTCACCAGCATCATCCATCGTTTTGGGGTCCCGAACTCCATCATCACCGACAACAGCACCCAGTTCACCGGCCGAAAGTTCCTAGACTTCTGCGAGGATCACCATATCCGGGTGGACTGGGCTGCCGTGGCTCACCCCATGACGAATGGGCAGGTGGAACGTGCCAACGGCATGATTCTGCAAGGACTCAAGCCAAGGATCTACAGCGACCTCCACAAGTTCGGAAGGCGATGGATAAAGGAACTCCCCTCGGTGGTCTGGAGTCTGAGGACAACGCTGAGCCGAGCCACGGGCTTCACACCGTTCTTTCTAGTCTATGGGGCTGAGGCCGTCTTGCCCATAGACTTAGAATACGGTTCCCCGAGGACGAGGGCGTACGACAACCGAAGAAACCAAACCGACTGAGAAGACTCACTGGACCAGCTCGAAGAGGCTCAGGACATGGCCTTACTACACTCGGCGCGGTACCAGCAGTCCCTGCGACGCTACCACGCCTGAGGGGTTCGGTCCCGAGACCTCCAAGTGGGCGACCTGGTGCTTCGGCTGCGACAAGACGCCCGAGGGCGGCACAAGCTCACGCCTCCCTGGGAAGGGCCGTTCGTCATCGCCAAGGTTCTGAAGCCCGGGACATACAAGCTGGCCAACAGCCAAGGCGAGGTCTACAACAACGCTTGGAACATCCGACAGCTACGTCGCTTCTACCCTTAAGATGCTTTCAAGTCGTTCGTACACCTCGTTCACATTCAAAGTCTAACCATCAAGGAAGGGTCAGCCTTGCCTCAGCAAAGCCTGACCCTCCCTTGGGGGCTAGAAGGGGGGAACCCCCTCTGCGTCAAAATTTTCCTCGAAAAAAGACTTCCATCAAAAAAGCTTTCGCGTCCCCCGGCTATGTCAGTAACAGGACCCCAAGAAACGAATAAGGGTGCATGTAAGTGGCAAGACCGACCGAGCCGAGGGACTCCTACGCCTCTGGGATACGGATACCTCACTCGTCGCCTACCATGAAAAATGACTCTTACTTGGGCAAGCTACCGTGCTACTGACGAACGGGTCCGGATACGCAAAACGGAAGGAAAAGAAACACAATCTTATATTACGATAATAGTGTTCGGGCCTCGGCGGCCGCAAAAGACACATATGCATTCAAAGAAAACTGCTCCGGTAGAATCAGGCGTCGCCCGGAGAAGGAGCCACGCCCTCGGCTTCGTCTCCACCCTCGGCAAGATCCGCCCCGGCCTCGGATGATAGTACAAGCGGGAGGATCTCTGCCTCAAAAGTGGTTGCCAGCACCGCGCTTGGGCCCGCGGCGGCCGCGTCAAGCCGATGGACTTCGGCCAGGGCGGCTTCATCTTTGTCGGGAAGGCAATACCCCTCGCTGACCCTCTCCAGATCCACGTCATAGTGGGAAGCGAGCACGGCGAAGGCCTGCCTGACGCCGTGATGCAGCGCCTCACGAAGTCTGCCACGCGCATGGTCTCCCAAGGCTTGCAGACGACTCTGAGGGGAGCTTCCCGAGGGGACGTCATCGAGGCCAAAGACCCGGCAGAAGGCCGAGATGGCCTCGGACGTGGCCGCGTGGTCGGTTTCCCTCTGCTCGGCCGCCTGAGCAAGCGCCTTGGTGGACTTATCAAGGGCAGACTCGAGCTCTACGAATAGCCAAAGTGGAAGATCTCAAACACGAGTTGAAGAACCGAGCTGAAACAAAGTCTTCAAACAGCCTAGACATACCTTCGGCTCGGGCACGCTGCTCCGAGGATGCAGTTTGAGCCACGGCGAGGTCTGCTGCAAGGGCTCCAACCTGAGCAGACGCCTCAGCTAACTAGACTCCAAGAGCCTCAGCCCAGCTTTAGGCCTCGTCAGCCCGGCCCCGAGATCGGTCCCGCTCGCCGGCGACCTGGTCAAGCTTCGACTGCCGCCGCTACGCCTCTGCGCGTGTCGCCGCCGCCTCCGCTCCCAGATCGGCACAGAGCAACCGAAGGTCCGCCACCTCGGCGCTCTGTTGGGAGAGGCACGCGGTAGCATTGGCAAGCGTGGTCCTCAGGGACCGCAGCGAACCCCAGACATCAACCTCGCGGCGGATAAACGACGACTTGGCGGCGCTCAGATCCGTTAGATCCTGAGGGAAGGAAGCGGGGCGTCACAAAGAGCACCTTAATCACGAGAAAGGTATGCCTGAAATCATTACCTGGAGGATCTTGGGAACGTCTCTGCAAAGGACCTCCAAGGTCGACCGAAGCGATCCCACTGTTGCCTCGGCACACTCACGAAGTCCGTCCCAAGACTGCTCCTCCCGCTCATCGTCAAGAATGAAGAGGGGATCTGAGGCCCCACGGGTCCGGAACCGAAGCAACTGGCGCCGCCCCTTGGAACTATGCCGCGCGGGGACAAGGCTGCCGCTCGACGGGGCGGGTCGCGGCTCCGCGCCTCCCTCCTCCAAGGCGCCAAGTGGCGACACCTCGGCCATCTCAACATCGGCGGCGATGGGTGGCTTCACGGCCGGAACGGCAACGGCCTCGGCAGCAGCCGGCGCCAGCGCCGGCAGCGTGTCTGGTGAGCACGGGGCCACGGCCGCGCCAGCAGCTTCCCCCAGCGCGACGGCCACCTCGACAGAGGAATCAGCCTCGGGAGCTCGCCCCGCGGCAACTAGTGCCGCCTGAGCCCCCCGCTGTGGGGCGTCTTGCGAGGAGGTCAGCCGGCCGGCGAGGCCCGGCGCGGCGCTAGCTGCGGAAGCCGACGCCGTCTTGAGGACCTTCCGGGGAGCCAGACCAGTCGAACCGTGCCTCCGCTTGCTAAGGATAAAAGGAAAATCAAGGTCAGAACATACGAAGGAGGAGCCAGGACGAAGATATCTTAAGACACTTACCCACTCCGGGCCATGATCAGTCGCGCCTGTGGGGAGGTCTCCCGAACCTCGATCCCTGAAGGTACCACCGAGGTCTGCCCCGCTGCCGGCTTCGGTGCCGTCCTCGCCTTGGGTGCCCCAGGCACCAGAGGGACGAACTGCCCAGACGCAGCCACGACGACCTGAGGATCGCCCTCCTGCGCAGTCGGCACGGGCAATGGTTCTTGGGGAACAGGCGGCTTAGTCTAACTTCCCGGGGCCACCTCAACTACCTCGGCCAAGGGGTCAAGTACCCCCTCGGCCTGCCCCCGTTCTTCGGACCGGGACCCCGACGTCCCGGCCCCAGATACCGACGACGCCAGCCCGCTCGGGGGCTGGCTCGATGGCCCCTGGTCCAGCCTCAGATCCGGGCTGAGGCCGAGGCGGGCAACCATGTCGTCGTCTTCATCATCGTCTTCATCGTCGTCGTCGTCATCATCAGGCGTCTCCGGCGATGGCTCCCTCGGGAGCCCATCCCTCTCCTGCCGACGACGAAGCCTTTCCAAGGCGTCCCAAGCCCGCATCCGCTCGTGGGCCCAAGCCTTCTTCGCGTCCTTCTTCTCCTTCCTCTTCTCCGCGGCGACCCTCCGCGCAGCTCGGTCCACCGCGTCCTCCGGGACTGGTGGCAGGGAAGGCTTGTGAAACCCCACCTCTTGGAGACGGACGAAAGGTCTCGGCTGTGAGAACCAAGGGCAATCCGACATAAAAAGGAAGAAGGAGCGGATGCTCACCAGGGACACACACCCGTGATCGGGACGCATCGAGAGCTAGGAAAGGGTGCCGGCGTCCGGCTTCCCCAACGTGCCCGCTACCCGCCTGTGGAGGTCTTCGATGGGAAGGGGATCCGAGGACATCCGCGAACCCTCCAAGTCGACCCTCGGCGTCATCTCCCAAAGCGGCAGCCGCCGCTCCGTCAATGGGAGCACCCTCCGGCGATGAATGGCGGCAACCACCCCCGCAGCGGTGAGCCCTCCTTTCCGCAGCTCCTCTAGGGCCTTCAGAAGGGCTGGAGATTCTTCTGTCTGTCGCGCGGGGTCCCATACCGCCAGTTATCGGCGGTGGCGGTCACCACTCGCTGAGAAAACGACGGGAGCCTCCCGTCGTCATTTCGGAGATAGAACCACCGGCGTTGCCAACCTTTGTTCGAAGACGCCAGGACGGCAGGGATGTACTGCGGTGCCCGCACCTGCCTCAACTGGAGGATGCAGCCACCGGCCCGCACCGCCATGCGGACCCTTCTTTCCCCCGTCGACGAGGCAAAAAGCTCCGCAGAGAAGAGATGGGTCCACAAGTCCTAGTGAGGGTCAATCCTCAAGTATCCTTCACAAACCGCCGCAAAGATGGCAGCTTGCAAGATGGAGTTGGGACTAAGGTTGTGCAGCTCCACCCCGTAGACATGCAGAATCGCCCGCATAAAACGGCTTGCCGGCACTCCGAACCCCCGCTCGTGAAAGGAGACAAAGCTCACGACATACCCCGGCGGCGGGGACGGGGCGGCTCCGCTCGAAGGGGCCATCCACTCTGGCTGTGAGTCACCAGAGAGAGGGCGAAGCAGACCCTCAGCAACAAGGGCCTCCAGGTCATCCGCCGTGACGGTGGAGAAAGGCCACGGATCGCGCGGCGGAACAATGGTCACCCGGTCGGCCATCACCAAGCAGAAGAGGTGGCGGCGGAGGAACTGGGTGCACGGTTTCCTTTCTCTGGATATTCCCTCGGGTTGCGAAAACCTAAGTGGGAGGCAAGCCGCTGAGTAAAGAACCGTCACCAGCCCCTCTCCCGAATATATGAAGTCCCAAGCGAGACCCGTTCAACACTTCGCCCGAACCGCCGCAAGGTTCAAAACTCAAAGTGAGACGCCCGTTCCTCGAACGGCTCGCGCACGCGCAACGGCCGCCCCGTGAACCACTCGTCCCATCACATTAACTCTGCGGCAGGACAGGCGACACCTTTGGCAGGCGAAGCAGGCGACGCTTCACCTCCACCATAATGACCGCGTCAAAAAAGGTGCACCACGTCATTAGATTTCGTATCCTTTTCACTTCCTCTTTCTCTCTCTTGCCTCAGGGGTCAGAAAAGGGGATACTCCAAAAGGGATCCTTCTCCGCGAAGGAAGCGGGCCCCGAGCCCCCCTACTAATCAGAGGTTCAAAGGCTGGCCCCTCGGAAGGGTTCAACGGCCGCCTCAGAGCACTCGGGCTCCTCGCCCACTACTAGTCAGAGGTTCAAAGGTCGGCCCCTCGAAAGGGTTCAACGGCCGCCTCAGGCCACTTGGGCTCCGCGCCCACTACTGATCAGGGGTTCGAAGGCTGGCCCCCGAAGGGTTCGACAGCCGCCTCAGACGCAGAGCGAGGGATGACCCTGGGTACGTTCGATACATAACCGAGGCTCGGGCTACGCTCCAGAGGTACCCTAGGACATTTCCAAGACCAACGGGAACGATTTTGTAACGGAATCCCACCAGAGGGAGGCATCGAGCCCTCGGACCCCGTCAAAAGGGGACCGGGTCCGGCAAGTCACCCACAGGTACTTTTGGAGCGCGCCTCCGGGCCACTAGCCGACCCCTAACAAATGGGGCACGGGCGTCCACTCGGATTACCCGTTAGCAACTCACTGGAGACACCATGTTCGGTGTCCTCCGAGGGCAACATGGCGCTTCCCCCCCCCCACTCCTTGTGGAAAGGCGACGCAGGGGCGTATGTAAAAAGTCGAGTCTGTCCCTGACCGTCCTCTCGCTCTGTGCGGAGGCTCGGGGGCTGCTCTCGCAAACCCGGCTCCGGCCAAACCGTTGATAGCGTCAACCTACCAGCCCGAGAACTTGGGACCCGACTGTTCTCCCGGGCTACGGTCAGTTTGCATGAGGGAGCGGCCAGACCGGCCGAAGCATTATGAAACGTACTAAGACCTAGAAGGAGTCAAGCTACTCCTCCGAGGCCTCAGGGGCTACACCCGGCGGGTGCGCTCGCGCGCACCCACCGGAACAAAAAGCAACCGAGGAAGGCCGGTCCCCTTGCAAAAAAGTGCGACAAAAGCCTCCAAGCGAGTATCAACACTCCCTTCGAGGCTCGGGGGCTACTATCGGGGACCATAATTAGGGGTACCCCCAAGACTCCTAATCTCAGCTGGTAACCCCCATCAGCACAAAGCTGCAAAGGACGGATGGGTGCGATTAAGCTAAGGCTCGGTCCACTCGAGGAACACGACCTCGCCTCGCCCGAGCCCAGCCTCGGGCAAGGGCAGCCGATCTCGGAAGATTCACATCTCGCCCGAGGACTCCCTCAAGCGACGGACACACCTTCGGCTCGCCCGAGGCCCAGTCTTCGCCAGGAATCAACCTTGGCCAGATCGCCACGCCGACCGACCGAATCGCAGGAGCATTTAATGCAGGGATGACCTAACACCTTATCCTGTCACGCGCCCTCCAGTCGACAGAGCCGAAAGTGACCGCAGTCACTTCGCCGCTCCATTGACCGGCCTGACAAGAAGACAGCGCCGCCTGCGTCGCTCCGACTGCTGTGCCACTCGACAGAGTGAGGCTGACAGCGGCCAAGTCCGGCCTCGGGCGCCATAGGAAACTCCTCCTCGCCCGACCCTAGGGCTCGGACTCGGGCTCAGTCCCGGAAGACGACGAACTCTGCTTCGCCCGACCCTAGGGCTCGGACTCGGGCTCGATCCCGGAAGACGACGAACTCCGCCTCACCCGACCCTAGGGCTCAGACTTGGGCTTGGCCCCGGAAGACGACGAACTCCGCTTCGCCCGACCCTAGGGCTCGGACTCGGGCACGGCCTCGGAAGACGATGAACTCCGCCTCGCCCGGCCCCAAGGCTCGGACTCAACCTCGACCTCGGAAGACCGACTCGACCCCGACCTCGGAGGAGCCTCCGCCTCGCCCGACCTAGGGCTCGGACCGACCACGTCACAGGAGGGGCCATCATTACCCTATCCCTAGCTAGCTCAAGCTACGGGTAACAGGACCGGCGTCCCATCTGGCTCGCCCCGGTAGACAGATAATGATGGCGCCCCGCGTGCTCCGTGACGACGACGACTCTCAAACCCTTACGGAAGCAAGGAGACGTCAGCAAGGACTCGACAGCCCCGACTCCTTCCACAAGGCTTCAGCGCTCCTCCGACGGCCACGGCATCACATGAACAGGGTGCCAAAACCTCTCTGGCTGCCACGACGGCATGTACTTAGGGCACTAGCTCCTCTCTGCTAGACACAATAGCGCACTGCTACACCCCCCATTGTACACCTGGACCCTCTCCTAACGCCTATAAAAGGAAGGTCCAGGGCTCTCTTATGAGAAGGTTGGCCGCGCGGGAGGACGGGACGGTGCGTAGAGTCCCTCGCTCTCCCCCCACGCGGACGCTTGTAACCCCCTACTGCAAGCGCACCCGACCTGGGCGCAGGACAAACACGGAGGTCACGGGCTTTTCCCTTTTTCCTCCCTCTCTTCTACCCCGTTCGTGCTCCGTCTCGCGCCGACCCATCTGGGCTGGGACACGCGGCGACAATTCACTCGTCGGTCCAGGGACCCCCCAGGGTCGAAATGCCGACACCTGTATCAGTAAAAAGACAGTTGTAGCCCATTTTACATAATTAGGATACAGAAAGCAAGTTGTAATCTAATGAATCTATAAGAAAAACATTGGAAATGGAATGGTCAGGTGATATAGCAATTTTACCCAATCCTTTGACCAAACCTTGGTTTCCATCCCCGAATGTGATAGCTCGTTGGGGATCTTGGTTTTTCTCGTAGGAGGAGAACATCTTCTTCTCCCCTGTCATGTGGTTTGTGCACCCGCTATCGATGATCCAACTTGAGCCCCCGGATGCATAAACCTACAAAACAAATTTAGTTCTTGATTTTAGGTACCCAAACAGTTTTGGGTCCTTTGACATTAGATACGAGAACCTTGGGTACCCAAACACAAGTCTTTGATCCCTTGTGTTTGTCCCCAACATACTTGGCAACTACTTTGCCAGATTTGTTAGTCAAAACATAAGATGCATCAAAAGTTTTAAATGAAATGCTAGGTTCATTTGATGCACTAGGAGTTTTCTTCTTAGGCAATTTAGCACGAGTTGATTGCCTAGAACTAGATGCCTCACCCTTATACATGATAGCATGATTAGGGCCAGAGTGAGACTTCCTAGAGTGAATTCTCCTAATCTTATGCTCGGGATAACTGGCAGGGTACAAAATGTAGCCCTCGTTATCCTGAGGCATGGGAGCCTTGCCCTTGACAAAGTTAGATAATCTTTTAGGAGGGGCATTAAGTTTGACATTGTCTCCCTTTTGGAAGCCAATGCCATCCTTGATGCTAGGGCGTCTCCCGCTATAAAGCATACTACGAGCAAATTTAAAATTTTCATTATCTAGCTCATGCTCGGCAATTTTAGCATCTAATTTTGCTATATTATCATTTTGTTGTTTAATTAAAGTCATGTGATCATGAATAGCATCAATGTCAACATCTCTACATCTAGTGCAAATAGAAACATGCTCAATGGTAGATGTAGATGGTTTGCAAGAATTTAATTCAACATTCTTAGCATGTAATATGGCATTTTCATCTCTAAGACTGGAAATGGAAGCATTGCAAACATTTAATTCACTAGCCTTAGCAATCAATTTTTCATTTTCATTTCTAAGGCTAGCAAGAGAGGTATTCAATTTTTCAATCTTAGCAAGTAAACTAGCATTATCATTTCTAAGATTGGAAATTGAATCATCACAAACATTAGCATCAACCTTAGCAATTAATCTAGCATTCTCATTCCTAAGGTTGGCAATCAAATCATGGCAAGTGCTTAGCTCACTAGTTAATTTTTCACATTTTTCCATCTCTAGAGCATAAGCATTCTTAACCTTAACATGCTTCTTATTTTCCTTAATTAGGAAGTCCTCTTGGCTATCCAAGAGTTCATCCTTATCATGAATGGTGCTAATCAATTCATTTAGCTTCTCTTTTTGTTGCATGTTAAGATTGGCAAAAAGAGTAAACAAATCATCCTCATCATCACTAGAATTAGCCTCATCCCTAGAGGTGGCATATTTAGTGGAGGATTTAGATTTAACCTTCTTCTTTTTGCCGTCCTTTGCCATGAGGCACTTGTGGCCGACGTTGGGGAAGAGGAGTCCCTTGTTGACGGCGATGTTGGTGGCGTCCTCGTCGGAGGAGGAGTCGGTGGAGCTCTCGTCGGAGTCCCACTCTCGGCAAACATGGGCATCGCCGCCCTTCTTCTTGTAGTATCTCTTCTTCTCCTTTATTCTCCCCTTCTTGTCGTCGCCCCTGTCACTGTCACTAGAAATAGGACATTTTGCTATAAAGTGACCGGGCTTACCACACTTGTAGCAAACCTTCTTGGAGCGGGGCTTGTGGTCCTTCCCCCTCCTTTGCTTGAGGATTTGTCGAAAGCTTTTGATGATTAAAGCCATCTCCTCATTGTCGAGCTTTGAGGCGTCGATGGGAAGCCTACTTGATGTAGACTCTTCCTTTTTCTCCTCTGTTGCCTTGAATGCGACGGGTTGTGCCTCGGGCGTGGAGGAGGCGCCTTGCTCGATGATTTTCTTTGAGCCTTTGATCATTATCTCAAAGCTCACAAACTTCCTTATAACCTACTCGGGAGCCATTAGCGTGTATCTAGGATCACCTCGAATTAATTGAACTTGCACAGGGTTAAGAAAAATGAGGGATCTAAGAATAACCTTGACCATCTCATGGTCATCCCATTTGGTGCTCCCGAGGTTGCGCACTTGGTTCACTAAGGTCTTCAAGCGGTTGTACATGGCTTGTGGATCCTCTCCTTGGTGAAGCATGAAGCGATCGAGCTCCCCCTCGATCGTCTCCCGCTTGGTGATTTTGGTCACCTCGTCTCCTTCGTGCGCGGTCTTGAGCACGTCCCAAATTTCCTTTGCGCTCTTCAACCCTTGCACCTTATTATACTCCTCTCGACTTAGAGAGGCGAGGAGTATAGTAGTGGCTTGGGAGTTGAAGTGGTGGATTTGGGCTACCTCGTCCGAATCATAGTCTTCATCCCCTACAGATGGTACCTATACACCAAACTCAACAACGTTCCAAATGCTAGTGTGGAGTGAGGTTAGATGATGCCTCATTTTGTCACTCCACATATTATAATCTTCACCATCAAAAACCGGTGGTTTGCCTAGTGGAACAGAAAGTAAAGGAGTACGCTTTGAAATACGAGGGTAGCATAGGGGAATCTTACTATACTTCTTGCGCTCTTGGCGCTTAGAAGTTATGGACGACGCGTCGGAGCCAGAGGTGGATGGCGATGAAGAATCGGTCTCGTAGTAGACCACCTTCCTCATCTTCTTTTTCTTGTCGCCACTCCGATGCGACTTGTGGGAAGAGGATTCCTTCTCCTTCCCTTTGTTGCGAGACTCTCCCGATGGAGCCTTCCAGTGGCTTGTAGCGGGCTTGTCGCCGGTCACCATCTCCTTTTTGGCGTGATCTCCCGACATCACTTCGAGCGGTTAGGCTCTAATGAAGCACCGGGCTCTGATACCAATTGAAAGTCGCCTAGAGGGGGGTGAATAGGGCAAATCTGAAATTTATAAACTTAAGCACAACTATAAGCCGGGTTAGCGTTAGAAATATAAGAGAGTCTGAGAGAGAGGGTGAAAAACAAATTGCAAGCAAATAAAGAGTGAGACACAAGGATTTGTTTTACCGAGGTTCGGTTCTTGCAAACCTAATCCCCGTTGAGGTGGTCACAAAGACCGGGTCTCTTTCAACCCTTTCCCTCTCTCAAACGGTCACTTAGACCGAGTGAGCTTCTCTTCTCAATCACACGGGACACTAAGTCTCCGCAAGGACCACCACACAGTTGGTGTCTCTTGCCTCGGTTACAAGTGAGTTGATCACAAGAAAGAATGAGAAAGGAATAAAGCAATCCAAGAAAGAATGAGAAATGAACACAAGTCACTCTCTCACTAGTCACTATTGATTGGAATTGAACTAGAGACTTGGGAGAGGATTTGATCTCTTTGGTGTGTCTTGTATTGAATGCTATAGCTCTTGTAATGTGTTGGAAGGTGGAAAACTTGGATGCAATGAATGGTGAGGTGGTTGGGGTATTTATAGCCCCAACCACCAAACTAGCCGTTTGGTGGAGGCTGCTGTCGCATGGCGCACCGGTGTAGGGTCGAGATGGCGGACTAGAGGGGGGGTGAATAGTCCTTTCTAAAACTAATTACAATGGCTAACACAAATAAATACGGAATTAAAACTATTTTGGTTTAGCCAAGACTACACTCCTCTAACTATTACAAACACCTGACAAAAGATTCTAATTGAAACAACTAAGGTGCCAAGATAGTGAAAGAGCTCTCCCATACATATCTAGTTAGCAACAACATACAAATTATGCAAATGTAATTTTAAGCACAACGATAGCTCCTAAACATACTAGTAAGCAAAGAGCACAAAGCACAAGCACTACTAGAGAGAAACAACTACTTAGCTACACAAGCTAAGTAAATTAAAACAGATTAGCTACACAAGCTAACAACAAGTGAGCAACTATTTTATTATAGGTATGACTAGATATACAAGAGCATACACGAGCAACAAATACTCACTAGCATAAGTATATGAACAAGTAAATACAAGCTAGTGAGGAAAGTTGCAAACCAACGGGAAGATGATGACACGTGGCACAATGATTTTTTTCCCGTGGTGTCGATGACTTGCCGGTCACCCCTAGTCCACGTTGAGGTAGATTCAAAGCTCCCAACCGCTCCTCTATCAAGTCTCCACTTGATCTCTTGAGCTAGATTGGTCAATGAACTCTCAAACCTCGATTCCACTAGAGTTGCTTTTCACCGCTCCGGCGAGGCAAGCACAACGCCTCTCACAATCACCACCGCGGCCTCTTCACAGTCTCCTTTGAAGAGCTCACGGGGAACCACCACCAAGCCGTCTAGGAGGCGGCAACCTCCAAGAGTAACAAGCCAACGACCTCACTTGATGATCTCCCTAGTGCCTCAAAGATCAACAACTTGATGCAATGCACTAGATGGCTCTCAATCTCACTAGAATGCAATCCCAACCAATATGAGTGAGAGAGAGGGAGAGGAAAGGCTCCAATATGCTCACAAGTGTTCCAAATGGCCTCCTTCACACTTCCAACTCGGGCAACACAAGTATATATAGCCCCCTCTCCAAAACTAGCCGTTATGGGCCAAATGCACCTTTTCTGCGCACATGCGGACGGTCTGCAATACAAGCCCGGACCGTCCGCACAAGAATCCCAACGGCTATAAACGGTTATAAAAATGTCAGAGCATTCAAAAATGACTTGCGGACGGTCTGCCCCTCAAGGCCGGACGGTCCGCGATACATAAAACTGAGCCAAAACGAAGTTTTGCTGACTCTGCACATTTGCTGAAATTTGTACTGCGGACGGTCCGCACCTGGACCCCGGACGGTCCGCAATACAAAATATTTGTACTGTGGACGGTCCGCACCTGGACCCTGGACGGTCCGCAATACAAAATATTTGTACTGTGGACGGTCCGCAGTTCAAAAAATAAAACCAAGACAGAACTACTCAAATTCTGTCCAAACACCAATCCTTCAACTACGGACGGTCCGCCACCTGGGACCAGACGGTCCGCAGTACAAAAACTTCACGAAACACAGAAACTCCGCGTTTCTGCCCATTACCTCAAGTTAGACCTACGGACAGTCCGCCATGCTGGCCCGGACAGTCCGTGGTACCTCAATTCAGCCCACATTCAAGAAATTGCTTTTGAATAAGTTTTATTTCATGAACCAAAGCGTTGTTAGCCCTCATGCAAATGCACCAACTATATGAGCAATGAGGCACTAAAGACATGTCAAGTAAGATAATTGACCCCTCTTGATAGTACGGCTATCTAGCCTACTAACCCAGTCAATTATCAACCTCTAAGCACCTTTTGACCGGTAAAACAAAAACCTATTGTTATACCTTTGCCTTGAGCATTCAATTCCATGTTCTTAAATGATGAACAATGGGCATCCATAAGTGTAGCCAACCATGATACCTATTACCATTTGTCCATAGCATGAAGTTCCTCCACCATCATCATCAAGCCACTTGATCAATAGCCCAGATCAACACATGGCTTGATAATTCTGTAATGATATGATCCACTCCATGTTATCACATAGCCTTCTTGGTTCATCAATCTCAACATAGCTTGCTCTTCACCGTTGCTTTATGTCCATCAGTGCTAAGTCCTTGCTCTTGCTTCACCGCCACGCGGTCCCTCACACATGAGCCTTTGACTTGCCCTTCACACTGGCCACTCGGTCCATCGAAACCAAGCCATATCTCTTGATCTTCTCCATATAGCCACATGACACCATGTCATGTCTTCATATGCAATGAGCTCCTTTATCACACTAGTTGAGCATCTCCATATCACCAAGCCACATCACCACCATGGCTAAAATAACTCACACTAGTGTACCTGTGGACTAATCACCTGTGTATCTCAACATAAACACTTATTAGTCCATATAAGTTGTCAATCAATTACCAAAACCAAACAGGGTCTCACAATCTCCCCCTTTTTGGTAATTGATGACAACTCTACAAAGATTTGTCGTTTTTGTTCTTTTTCCAAGCTAGCTTTTCACACAAGTGTAAATTGCTAGTTTGGCAAAGTTCTTATGTTCCTTATCCAACTTTAAGCTCATTTGTTAGGATTTTGATAAGCACCATAAAAACGGTTTGGTAGTGATATCCTTGCCTACATGTGTGCCTGGATGGTTTGGTTTCAAGTTTACACACATGCAAAGATATGAAAATTGAGGGGACATTATCACTACCATATGATGCTAAAGTATACAAAATAGAAATGTACCTTTGTAGCGTGCTTACTACTTTTCATTTCATCCTTAGCATCATCTTGCTAGAAACAAGAGAAACTAGATACCACATGAGATCAACATAATAAATAGGGTTCTAGTTACTCCTTTCACACTAAGACTAGGCTTAAAAATATCGCTAAATCAATCATCATCCAAGTCTTAGTTCTAGCAAGCACTTAAACACAAGTATGTAGGAATATAAGACAAATGTGATGCAAGCAAGCAATGTAGTGCACAAACAAATGCATCAAACATATATTCACGAGCTTGCTCCCCCTACTTGTGTGCATCTCTTGTTCAATAAAATATCATACCAGTATACTTTGCTCTTGATCCATTCGTATTCATTCTAACTCAATTGATCAATAGCTCCCCCTGAGTTCATGTCCAATTTTCTCTTGTGCATATTTCCATATCTTTGTTCCAACTTGCACATTTACATATCTTTGTTCCAACTTCTCCCCCTTTGTCATTAATTACCATAAAAGGGTTGTTCTAAGGCTCTGGGAAAATGTACTTGTGAATATTATATCAACTTGAAAGTACTCAATAAGTTTTTGATGGACACCATATGCATGATAAAAATCCTTGACATCACTTGCATGAACTTATTTTAGGAGAGAGTTGATCTCTTGAGTTGATGATCACTTAAGGTTGTGGATCACTTGAAGTCTTGTACCACTCAAAGGATATCAATTGTATGATTGATCTAGAAACCACTTAGTGAATACCAATTAAAGGAATAATATTGGCCTGGACATTTCTCTGTAGATATTGATGCCACTTGAAGGTTTTGATATTCATTTGCATTGGTATCTTCTTCATAAGTCATCCTCATGAGCAGCTCAATATGTGACTTAACCAAATAGATTTGCTTAAGCTTCTAAGTTCGGGTTGAACCCTCTTTAAGCTTCTTCACACGCATTAAGCGGTTATCTTATCGAGGTTGTTCTTGTAGCTTGTTGCAATCCAAAATAAATTAAGTACATGGGTTCACTTTGCTCATGAACAAACTCATATGCTACCACTAGTTTCAATCAACGAAAATAACCAATAGTGGTAGAACATGAATTTAAATATTTCATTAAATATGCATGATACTATTAAGTATGTACTATATGCACTAACCACATACTAGTAGGGGATGATATGATCATGCACATCACAATGATACCTTTGCTATGTTGGAGTAGAGGATAGTCAAGATTCTTTTGATTAGCTCTCCAATAGCAATGTGAAGTCCAATTGAATAGCTTGGTGAAGACCAATTATCAATAAGAAATCCATTCTTCACCAGTATGAAGTCGAGAACCCATTTAAGATCAAGTGCACAATTTGAATGTTGTAGTTCACATGCATTTGTTCCTTCAATACCACTTGTATGTGAGAGAATTATGAATTTGCATGGAATATAGGAATATCACTTGTAAGGATGATACCACTTGTGGATATATTGGTCCAGAAAATTCCTTTGTTTATGCAAGACTGCTACTCACGGACGGTCCGCAGTGGGAGCTCGGACGGTCCGTGGCCTGATCTCTCGGACTGTCTGTGGCCTAGGATCGGACGGTCCGAGACCTGGAACTTGCACTCCATTGAGCTGACTGTTAAATTCTCAATAGTTGAATTTTAAAATAGGATCATTGCTCATTTATGAACTTTATGACTGCACCAAGCATTAGTATTCAACCATATATAAATAATTTGCATGAATGTACATGATTTGAGTATAAGTGATCATGAATTGATGTCATCCCAAAAATACTTGGAAAATACTCAAAATCAATCCATGTATGAAACATCAATCATATTTGCTTGATTTGCCTTTGAATGTGATGCTTGCTCTCTTTCTCGATCAATCTGTTGATTGCTCCAATTAAGTACCACTTTGCCTCTAGCAATTCTTTTCTTACTTTTTGGTGAGGAGTAACCAATTTGAACACGTGGAATCTCTTTTTTACTGAATTTCATGAACAAGCTCAAAAGAGATGACGTTAGTAATACAAGCACCAATTTCCCTTTTATAGCACTTTGAATATATAAAGTTGGCAGTTACTAAAACAAGGAAATCTTATTATATGAACTAAATTTCTCTTAATCTTCAATGCTTAATTTTAACAAATTAAACATGCATGATAAATTGATTAAGTTCAAAGGCTAATTTTAAATCATATCATGGTGAGTATTTAATGTAGAAGAAATAAATCCAAATGTACAAGAGAGAATACATCACATAGTTTTGGATTGTTCTTCTTTATACATTTAATTGCATAGTCCATTTGAGAAACTCATTCTCATGCTGTGAAACTACATAGATCACCTAGGTAAAAACATTAGTTTCACAATTCTAGTCATATAGATAATTCCCCTTTTGATAAGTGAACCAATTTAAGCATTTGGATTGCCATATGTAAGAAAAAAGATTATGTAATCTGTTATATGATAACCTCAATTTTGATCATCTTTGGTCTTGATCTTCAACTTGGAGTACCAAGATAAGTGCCAAAATATTTCTCAACAAATATCCTTGTACCCCTTCACTTTCCATGATTATAAATCAATTAAAAACCAAACTATGGTCTCTCAAACAACTTATGTGATTTATCCTATATGAGAGCCTTCCAATCAAAGTGACTTTCAATATTTCCAATATTTGTCACTTATGACAGATTCTGTACACTCTAAAGAAACATTCATAAATTTTGATGTACAGATCCTATGACCACGAAAATTGGTGGAGATATGCTTTAATAAGTCTGCTAACAGCTGTAAAAAGTTGAGACTCATTTGACTTCATATGTGCTGCCAGCCATAATATCTCCCACAGTAGGTACATGCTGAAAACTGCTGTGTTTGTGCTGACAAGATTGACTTAATCAAGAAGTTTCACTTATCCAATGATTATGAAATTTGCACAGACTTTGCTATCATATGTATAGAGCAAGTAAACTGAATTTCAAGCCAATCTAAATAGATTTGATCACTCAAACATGGTTATGAGCACAGCCTTGTCAGATTTTCAATGTTGGCCAGATTTCAGTAAATTGAGTTACTCTTCTTCAAGTTGAATCAAATCTGAAATGAACTACTTTCAAAAGACAAATATCCATTCAAACCACTTACTAAATGAAGTCTCTTGAATTTATTCAACATAAATCAATCCAAACTTGATTATTTAGCAAATTGTCCATTCAATCATCTTATAGCAAGCAACATATGCATATACATCCAATTCAATCAACTCATATGCATTCAAATGAATTTGATCAACAAATATTATACTTTATATACCTCATGATCATCCAATAGCAAGTTTGAACTTAACTTATTTGCAATCCATTCATAATTTAACCAACTTGAATAAAGCACTTGTATTTGGTAGAATTTGGACTTCACTTATTATTGACTTGGCATTGGGATAGAATTTTATTAGTCTTCAACACTTAATTCAATAGATGATGATTAAATGAATATTATTGAATCAAGCCTCCAATGCCCAAGGTACCTGTTTATGATCATCCATGTTTTGATGGTACCCAAACTAAGTTGGGTCCTCTTAAGTTAGGAGCAACATACTTAGGCATTGCCTTAGTATGAATAGCGGGATGTTTTGCAATTGCAACAAATGAGGTGCCATTGCCATCCTTTCTAAGCATAATATTCTTATGAATTAAAATAGGCTTCGAATTGTTACCTAAGGGACATGAATTTGCCATGTGTCCCCTTTCCCGACATGTGTAGCAAGTTCTCTTTGTTTGGGCCTTCTCTTTCTTTCTCAAATTTTGCTTCACATAGTCTTGCCTCTTCTCATTTGCTTGAGCCTTCTTCTCAAGATTGTCGGGACACCTTGAGGCAAAGTGACCCATATCATCACACATGTAGCACTTGATTTGAGCCAAACCATCCTTCTTCTTTTGATTTGTGCTCATCATGTTATCTTGATTATATATTGAATGTTTTCTTCTTGTTTTCTTTTTCTTCCCCACATCACCATTATATTCATGGTTAATCTTGATTTGCTTTTGGGGATCCTTCCTTTGCTCAACTCGTGGCTTTGGTTGAGGCTTCACTTGTGGCTTCATTAATTTCTTGGTTGGGCACATTGAGGTGAGGTGACCCCAAGTGTGGCACTTGAAGCACTTGTCATGCTTTATCCTCCTTTCTCCCTTCTTCAACTTGAGCTTCCTTTTATTGGGGCATGCCTTTGCAAGATGACCCATCTCATGGCATTTATAGCACATGAAGTGAGATAGCTCATTTCCTTTTAATTTGAATTGTCTGCCTTTGATATTGCTCTTGTTGAAACCAAGGCCACTCTTGTCATCATATCTTCTTTGATTTTTCAATATAAGATCATGAGTGACTTTTGATTTATGCCATCTCTCAAACATGTTGCTTAAATTCTTCACTTTGTTTTTGAGCTTATTATTTTCCTTCAAAAGGTTAGTCTCACAAGACAAGGAAGAATAGTAATAATCTATACTTGAAGAACATGGCATAGCTAATAAATCATCACAAGAGGTGGATACATGCTTCTTGTCTTCATCACATGGATTAGCAACATTTTTCAATTGATCATATAATTCATGGGATGAATTATCACTAGTTTTATTTTCTTTACTAGAAAACTCGTTAGTGAGAAAAGCATGCTCTTGTATCAAATTTTCATGAGCAACACTAAGTTCCTCATGACTCAATTTTAGCTCCTCATGTGAACAAGTAACAACATAAAGTAGATGCTTTTGTTGTTCACATGAATACTTTAGAAATGAGTTTTCATTTTCCATGTTTCTTGTTTTATCTTTCTCAATTTCTAAAGCAATGTTCATGCTTGCAAGTATACCAACAAGCTCATCATATGAATATGAATGATTAGTCACATTAGCATTATATACCTTCGTATTACCTTGTGACATGAAGCAATGTGATGTAATGGATGGGCTTGTAGTAGCGATATCATTGTCCGAGCATGAACAATCACCATAATCATCAAGTATGCTTGAGATAGAACCATCATTTGCATTACTTGAGTTAGAGCCAACACAATCATTATTATCAAGTGAACTTGTGGTGTGTCTTTCATCATCATCACTTGACCATGAGGTGAAGCAATCTTTCACAACCACCGTGTTGTGGATGTGCTCAACATTCTCGCTAGAGATCCTCCCATATATGTCATCAAGATATGTCCAAATATCATGAGCGGTCTCCATATACATAATTTCCTTAAACACCTTATCACTTATCCATTGAAACAAAATGTTAGTAGCTCGATGTTCAAGATGTAAGCATTTCTTTTTGGCTTGGGTGAGATCTTTTGTGTTCTCATCAAAAGGTTCATAAAAGCCTACACTTATGATCCACCACAATTTTACATCAATTGTATGAAAATAATGGCTCATGCAAGTTTTCCACTGTGCAAAATGTGTGCCATCAAAAATATGTGGTTCACAAGTAACCTCTAGCCCTTTAGACGCCATCCAGCTTACTCTCGGGTAGGTTAAGACCACCAAATGAGAGAACCAGGCTCTGATACCACTTGTAGGGTCGAGATGGCGGACTAGAGGGGGGGTGAATAGTCCTTTCTAAAACTAATTACAATGGCTAACACAAATAAATACGGAATTAAAACTATTTTGGTTTAGCCAAGACTACACTCCTCTAACTATTACAAACACCTGACAAAAGATTCTAATTGAAACAACTAAGGTGCCAAGATAGTGAAAGAGCTCTCCCATACATATCTAGTTACACTACAGGAAACGCATAAATTTTCGTGGGCCAAAAACCCACGAAAATAAGCCTAAACCGACGAAAATAGATAATTTTCGTCGGCAGGCCGACGAAAATAGCCGCCGAAAATAAGTTCGACGAAAATATGCGGCTATTTTCGTCGGTACCGACGAAAATAAGTTATTTTCGTCGGCTTTCCCAAAGCCGACGAAAATAGGCAGTCGACCATCAATTTTCGTCGGCCGGTGGTGGCCGACGAAAATACGTGCAGGCTATTTTCGTCGGCCTCGGTGGTGGCCGACGAAAATAGCCTGGGAACATATTTTTGTCGGCCACCACCGAGGCCGACGAAAATTGATGGTTCCCCCCCCCCAAACAGATTTTTCTGCACCTATTAATAATTCACAGCAATATACACAATATATCACAATTCACATATACAGATTCACAAGACTAATACATAATTCACAAAACACATTCACATATACATAGATAGTCCATAGTCCATTCAAATAAGTCTAGAGTCTATAAGTCCATTGTCCATTCAAATACACAATTCACAAAACTCTAGTCCATAAGTCTAGAGTCCATAAGTCCATAAGCTACTCACTACTCACTCCTCACTGATCACTCCGGCGGGCTGTGGGAGTTTTGGCCACTCCCTCCTCCACCACCAGGAAGGTGGCCACTCCCTCCAGCACCATGGACGTTGACACCACCCTCCGATCCATGAGCATGTGACGCTGAACCCTGCAATTCATCAATCATTCAAATAAGGCTGTATTTTGCTATCACTATACATATACATTGATGTGTTTGGTCAATATTTGCATAAAACTAAACATGGAACGTCACCTGTGATCCATGGTGAGTAGGAGGTTGTGCATGCATCCACGGATACTGTTGTGGTGGCCACCCCAGCGGTGGTGGCACCCACCCCGTCGGTGGCGGTGCCATCCACGCTTGAAATGGCTGAGAGCCCGCCGGTGGCTGGGAGACCGGTGGCACCCATCCCGGGACTGGCTGCGATCCTTGGGGTGGATGCGTCCAAGTGCCTGGAGGTGCCTGCGTCCACCCAACACCGGTCCACTGTGGCTGCGACGCTGGAGCTTGTCCTAGCCACTGTCCCCATTCTTGTGCCTGCGAGCCATTTTTGATAATAAAGAAAGAGTTGCTATGGAATTGAAGTGTTCAGATAGTGTTACCTGGGGAGGGCGAAAAGCGGGCAAGTTCATATCAGGGCCGAGTCGAGTAGTCATTTCCTGCAAATGGATGCAACGTTAGAATCACAACATTATACTTTGAATTCAATGACGACACGTGATGAGATAGACGGATTACCTAAAAATAAGAAGCCATATATTGCGTCAGCTGTCCAACCTGCTCCTGCGCTGCTCGAGCCTGCTCCTGTGCTGCCCGAGTCTCCTCCTCCAGCTTAGCCTCTCGAGCAGACCTGGAGGAGCGAGAACTCCCTCCCGAAGACGATGCCTTCCCTTGACCTATTGTCCTGTTATATTCCACAACGCCGGTGCCAAAGGCAAACCTGCATGATACACATAGTTGAGCCATTAAGTGGACACATTCTTGTTAATGAAATCGTCGAATCAAACACAAACACCTCACCTGCCATGCTTTCTACCCCCACCACTATGGTACAACGCCGAGGCATCTAAGTCTGAATGCATCCAGTCGAAGTCAGGCCCATGGCGTTGAGTCATTTCCTCCCCATATGCATTCTGCAAAGAAAGTTGGAGTTAGACACAAAACATGCAATTTAATTCGTAAATACAAACTTGTTTACCATTTTCTCCCTTGCCGCCTCGCTGCATAGCACATCAGGGTTCGCCGGATCAGGGCCACGGTGACCAGTCTTAGAGCTATGCTTCACCTCGACATTACCATACTTGTCGACACGAGTCCCACTATGAGCATTAAACCAGTCGCACTCGAAAAACACGACTTTAAGTTCTTTGGGGCCATCGAAAATCAACTCTACAATGTTTTGAAGAACACCGTAATAGTCCACTACTTTGTCATCGTCAACATATGAACTTGCCAACACACCACTATTGGTGGTGGCTGCCAATGGTCGACTCTTCTCCAATTTCGCGGTTCGGAAGCAATATCCATTTACATCATAGCGAGTATAGTTTCGGACGGACACAGAGGTATGTGCCATTTGCTGCAAGTCCGGGTGCACAGAGTTTTTGGAAACCTATACAAGTAATTAGTATATGCATTATATCTTCCAAGTCCAAAATTCAAAGATTAAGTATGGACAATGAGAGAACGACAATTACTAACATAATTACGAAACCACTGCACGAAGTTTGGTCCACCTTTCAACCCATCACGTCGAAGATTTTCTAATTGGATGGCCGTAGGTTTACTAGTAGATTTCCAACATTCTTCATCAAACATGCTGGACATATTACAAACATGGAGATTACACACTATAGAAATTATGAGATGAGAAAATGGACGTAACTATGAGGAAAACTTACTCGAACGCCTCCTGTGTGCTGTCAATATTGCTATACATATATAGCATTAGCGTGTTCAAATCTGATGCTTCAATGTGACGTACACTCCCTTTTCCAACTGCTTTACCCGGATTCGCAAAAATTTGAAGGGTGCTTTGGGGTGATTCATTTTCGACATGAAGTCGCACTGAAGGCGCAAACACATTGTTGGCTCGAGCGAAATACCTGGTTGAGAATTGAGATATCTCCTTAAGGGCAAAAGCCTCCGCAATACACCCTTCGACTCTAGCCTTGTTGCGAACAGACGCCCTGAGCTTTTTCAACGCCCTTTCTATAGGATACATCCACCTAAATTGCACTGGTCCGCCTACCAAAGCTTCCCAAGGCAAATGCACAATTAGATGTTGCATCACAATGAAGAATCCTGGCGGGAAAACCTTTTCAAATTTACAAATAAGAATTGGAATTTCTTTCTCAAATTTCTGCATCAACCTCTTCGATACCGTCTTTGCGCATACTTCCCTATAGAAGTAACTCAACTCTGCAAATATGCTCCAAAGCTCATCCTTAAAATAGCCTCGAAACATCACGGGCATCAGCCTCTCCATAATAATATGGTAGTCATGGCTTTTCAAACCGATCAATTTACCAGTCTTCAGATTGACTGCCCGTTTCAGATTTGCCGCATATCGATCTGGAAATTTCAGATTCTTCAACCACTTAAATATTTCTTTCCTTTCATCTGGCTTGAGGCAGTAATCAGCTCGCGGCCTACTCTCATGCCCTTTATCGCTTACTTTCAACTCGAGCATCGGTCTCTTACAAATTTCAGCCATGTCTTTTCTTGCCTTCATATTATCTTTCGTTTTATCAGTCACATCGAAACATGTGCTTATGATGCTTTCAGCAACATTACGCTCTTGGTGCATCAAGTCTATGTTGTGCGGCATGATCAAGGCTTTTGCATACGGAAGCTCCCATATTGATGAAATATGGGTCCAGTTGTGGTCCTCCCCGTAGCCTTGAAACCTATCATTTTCTCCTTGCTTCAGACAAGCATGCCATGCCATTATCTGCGGTGCAGTTTGCCTCTTTGGTGGCCCATTTCTGATTTTGGCTCCACTTCTGAATGCAGTAAGCGAATTCCTGAAATCATGCTTGAATGGAGTCCAACGTCGATGAGCATCAAAGAATGACACTTTCCCACCATGCTTCAATCTGAATGCATCCGTATCATTCATACATATGGGACAGCACAACCGACCATGAACACACCATCCAGACCAATCTCCATACGCCAGCAGATCATGCACTGACCACAAATAAGCAGCGCGCATGGTAAACTCCTTTTCAGTATGGCTGTCATAAGCCTTCACACCTCTCCACAATTGTTTCAGCTCTTCAATTAAAGGGCGAACAAACATATTCAGCTTTGGCCCTGGATGCTCGGGGCCTGGGATGACTAGTGCAAGGAACATGAACTCTTCTTTATTGACCAACTCAGGAGGAAGATTATATGGCACAATGAAGACAGGCCAACACGAGTAAGGGCTTGCACTGGTATTGAAAGGTGTGAATCCGTCTGTCGATAGACCAAGCCGTACACTCCTAGGGTCGTTTGCAAATTCGGGATCAAACTCGTCAAATGCCTTCCACGCATCACCGTCCGACGGATGGACCATTATGTCTGGATCAGTGACGAGACGTACACCATTCTTTGGCCATGTCATATGCAGAGCTATTTCCTTGTTGAGGAACAACCTTGAAAGCCGAGGAATGATGGGCAACCGACGAAGTTGCTTAGCTGCGACCTTCGTAACTACCAATTCACCCTCATCATTTGTCACCTCGACATATCTAGAAGCTTCACAATGCTTACAACGGTCCAGCTTGTCATCCTCCTCAAAGAATAGCATGCAACTGTTGGGACACACGTCGATCTTCTCATATGTCATCCCAAGACCAGCCAACATCTTCTTTGCGAAGTACATATTTTTTGGCAACTTATGATTCTCCGGTAGAACCTCGCCCATAAGTTGGACGATGTCGTTGTAAGCACTGTTTGAAATGTTGTGCTTCGACTTTATCGCCATTAGTCTTGTGAGAGTCCCAAGAACTGACATCTGAGTGTGCTCGTGCAGTCTCTCTTCTCCTGCGGCGAGTAGCCGGAAGAATTCTTGAGCATCGCGTGGAAGCTGCCCCGGCTCCTCAGCGTTCATTTCAACCTCCCTACCAAGATCATGCAACATATCGTCCATCCTATCATGATCGTCATCAAGCTCCACATCCGCGTCAACGTGTCTAATAGACTCTCCATGCCGGTACCATACAAGGTAGTTCGGCATAAACCCACTTTTGCAAAGGTGTTTCTCCATTTCTTCCTTCTTCTGAGGCCACTTGTTCTCGCAGCGATTGCAAGGACACTTCACTAGACGACCAATTGCATCTTTGAAAGCGTGCTCAAGAAAATCCTTTGTTACACCCATCCATTCATTCGAATGTGCCCCATCCTTTCTCCACCCGTCATACATCACCCTCCGATCACCGTCCATTTCAAAGGCTAAACAAAAGTCAAAGAACATCAACGATCGTCCGTGGCTTATTTAGGTGAACTCCCTATTAGGTAAAGGCCCTAAACCCACCCAAGAGTGTAGGCCGATGCTTGTGATTTATGACGTGTAGCCTACGATTGCCGTGAAATTTCGGCAGCATAACCCCGCTGCTCTCCAAGCACACGCCTGAACATGGTGTGTTGGAGAACAACTGGGTTACAAAACTGAAATTCCGCGTCAATCGTAAGGCACATGTCACAAATCACAAGCATCAGCTTACACTCTCAGGCTGTCCAAAATACGTGGACAATTCCGGAACGGCGAACCTCACAAGCCAATGTGACGTTCGCCGTTCCCGAACGGGTGACGCATACGGTTCGCTACGGTTAACGATTAAAACTGAGAATAATGTATACATGAGAAATTACGAAAACAATGTATACCTGAGAATAATGTACGAGTCTAGCTAACGGTAGAGAAGGTCAAGTCGGAAGAACACCTATATACAAAAAATATTATTGTCAATAAAAAATTCGGCAGCACCTCCCCGATAAAGTGATGTTTCTAAAACCTGCAAATAAACGACAACACGATGGTTGCCAACACAGAAAACTACATGATAGCTACATAATAAACAATATGCTGACCAGTATATGCTAAACAATATGTTGACAAGTATATGCTAAACAATATGCTACAAGTATATGCCCTTACAATTATAGTTAATTAATTAACACATGCTATTGATTCTATACCTATGTAGGCTTCACCAAACTTTAGTTGCTATCAGGATGATTGGTTTTTGTGTGTAAATAAGAATCTCATCTGCTAAGTGTGTATTATCTTCATCTCAGGCTAAACAACACATGGCCTTATTATGGACATTTCTATCATACTGATATGAGGGTCAAGCAGGCACATGGACATGATGAGGAGCGGATGGCATCTCTGTAGCTGCGCTGCAGTGTATCTACATCAATATGGCCATTTCTATCATACTGATATGAGGGTGTTACCTTTGGGGGTATTTGATGCCATACTTGGTTATGCATGGTTGATGGAGCACAGTCCTATGGAGTGTGATTGGATTGATAAAGTATTACAGTTTAAGGATGCTGGCCAATGGGTGAAGTTGTATGGAGATGGTGCTGGGAACAATTCTTCCATTCAGAATGTGTCAGTTCTGCAAGTGCAGAAAATGCTCAAAGGTCATGACGTGTGGGTCATGGTTCTGCTAGAGGAGGTTAAGGAGGATAACAGCACTGTTCATATTTCTCATGTACTCAAATTATATTACCCTCATCCAGTCCAAAACCATGGTATATACTCTATAAATCAATGAACGAACTACATTCAGAATTAAAATTGGTTAAGACATGAAGCATAAAAGGATCGACAGCAAACCTGTCCTAAGTCTACTGCAGGGTTCAAGCTCTTCCCACAGTCGTACACAAGATCGCCCCTTATTATAGTGATTGCTCCCGTAAGAAGATCAATCTCCACCTGCACGATTTCGAATAGAAATAGCAATCCGCCTATAAGACATCCAAACATGACTTAGCTGCCCCGGCCTGTTGTAATTAAACTAGTCTTGAGGATTTCGACGCGCACCTCGCTTATACCAGCTCCTTACAGCGTATCGCATGCCTGGAGCCAGAGAACGGTGAGGTGGGGCGCGAGCGCGGCGAGGCGCGATGGAGCTCGCCGAGCTTGCGTGCGCGCGACGGCCACGGGGAGCCAGAGAACGGCGGGCGCGCGCGACGGAGCTCGCCGAGCAGAGAACAGCGAGGCGGGGCGCGAGCGCAGCGAGGCGGCGCACGACGGATGTCACTGGGCTTGCGTGCGCGCGACGGCCATGGGCGCAAGCGAGCGCGGCGAGGCGGGGCGCGACGGAGCGAGGCGGGGCACGAGCGCGGCGACGGCGGGGCGCGAGTGCGGCGGCGGCAGGATTAAGGGACAGGCGAGGAGGTTGTGTGCTGAGTCAGGGATGGACGATTAAGGGACACTATTTTCGTCGGCCTCACGGAGGCCGACGAAAATAATGGTCGGTTAATAACGTATTTTCGTCGGCCTGGCTGAGACCGACGAAAATACACCACATTTTCGTCGGTCCTGAGGCTGACGAAAATAAGTTTCGTATTCTCGTGGGCCTACCCACGAAAATATTCATTGGCCCACGAAAATAGCCACATTTTCGTCGGTAACGACGACCGACGAAAATAACATTGCATTTTCGTGGGCCGGCCGACGAAAATAATCCGGCCCACGAAAATTTATGCGTTTCCTGTAGTGTTAGCAACAACATACAAATTATGCAAATGTAATTTTAAGCACAACGATAGCTCCTAAACATACTAGTAAGCAAAGAGCACAAAGCACAAGCACTACTAGAGAGAAACAACTACTTAGCTACACAAGCTAAGTAAATTAAAACAGATTAGCTACACAAGCTAACAACAAGTGAGCAACTATTTTATTATAGGTATGACTAGATATACAAGAGCATACACGAGCAACAAATACTCACTAGCATAAGTATATGAACAAGTAAATACAAGCTAGTGAGGAAAGTTGCAAACCAACGGGAAGATGATGACACGTGGCACAATGATTTTTTTCCCGTGGTGTCGATGACTTGCCGGTCACCCCTAGTCCACGTTGAGGTAGATTCAAAGCTCCCAACCGCTCCTCTATCAAGTCTCCACTTGATCTCTTGAGCTAGATTGGTCAATGAACCCTCAAACCTCGATTCCACTAGAGTTGCTTTTCACCGCTCCGGCGAGGCAAGCACAACGCCTCTCACAATCACCACCGCGGCCTCTTCACAGTCTCCTTTGAAGAGCTCACGGGGAACCACCACCAAGCCGTCTAGGAGGCGGCAACCTCCAAGAGTAACAAGCCAACGACCTCACTTGATGATCTCCCTAGTGCCTCAAAGATCAACAACTTGATGCAATGCACTAGATGGCTCTCAATCTCACTAGAATGCAATCCCAACCAATATGAGTGAGAGAGAGGGAGAGGAAAGGCTCCAATATGCTCACAAGTGTTCCAAATGGCCTCCTTCACACTTCCAACCCGGGCAACACAAGTATATATAGCCCCCTCTCCAAAACTAGCCGTTATGGGCCAAATGCACCTTTTCTGCGCACATGCGGACGGTCTGCAATACAAGCCCGGACCGTCCGCACAAGAATCCCAACGGCTATAAACGGTTATAAAAATGTCAGAGCATTCAAAAATGACTTGCGGACGGTCTGCCCCTCAAGGCCGGACGGTCCGCGATACATAAAACTGAGCCAAAACGAAGTTTTGCTGACTCTGCACATTTGCTGAAATTTGTACTGCGGACGGTCCGCACCTGGACCCCGGACGGTCCGCAATACAAAATATTTGTACTGTGGACGGTCCGCACCTGGACCCTGGACGGTCCGCAATACAAAATATTTGTACTGTGGACGGTCCGCAGTTCAAAAAATAAAACCAAGACAGAACTACTCAAATTCTGTCCAAACACCAATCCTTCAACTACGGACGGTCCGCCACCTAGGACCAGACGGTCCGCAGTACAAAAACTTCACGAAACACAGAAACTCCGCGTTTCTGCCCATTACCTCAAGTTAGACCTACGGACAGTCCGCCATGCTGGCCCGGACAGTCCGTGGTACCTCAATTCAGCCCACATTCAAGAAATTGCTTTTGAATAAGTTTTATTTCATGAACCAAAGCGTTGTTAGCCCTCATGCAAATGCACCAACTATATGAGCAATGAGGCACTAAAGACATGTCAAGTAAGATAATTGACCCCTCTTGATAGTACGGCTATCTAGCCTACTAACCCAGTCAATTATCAACCTCTAAGCACCTTTTGACCGGTAAAACAAAAACCTATTGTTATACCTTTGCCTTGAGCATTCAATTCCATGTTCTTAAATGATGAACAATGGGCATCCATAAGTGTAGCCAACCATGATACCTATTACCATTTGTCCATAGCATGAAGTTCCTCCACCATCATCATCAAGCCACTTGATCAATAGCCCAGATCAACACATGGCTTGATAATTCTGTAATGATATGATCCACTCCATGTTATCACATAGCCTTCTTGGTTCATCAATCTCAACATAGCTTGCTCTTCACCGTTGCTTTATGTCCATCAGTGCTAAGTCCTTGCTCTTGCTTCACCGCCACGCGGTCCCTCACACATGAGCCTTTGACTTGCCCTTCACACTGGCCACTCGGTCCATCGAAACCAAGCCATATCTCTTGATCTTCTCCATATAGCCACATGACACCATGTCATGTCTTCATATGCAATGAGCTCCTTTATCACACTAGTTGAGCATCTCCATATCACCAAGCCACATCACCACCATGGCTAAAATAACTCACACTAGTGTACCTGTGGACTAATCACCTGTGTATCTCAACATAAACACTTATTAGTCCATATAAGTTGTCAATCAATTACCAAAACCAAACAGGGTCTCACAACCGGACAGTCCGGTGCGCTAGCTACGTCACCCGGTCGTTAGGGTTCGACCGTTGGAGCTCTGACAGGTGGGGTCTTCTGGCTGTCCGGTGGTGCACCGAACAAGTACTGTAGACTGTCTGGTGCGCCTTCTGATGCTGCTCTGACTCTGGCGCGCACTGTAGCGCATTGAATGCGGTTGCAGTCGACCGTTGGCGCTGAAGTAGCCGTTGCTCCGCTGGCACACCGGACAGTCCGGTGCGCCACCGGACACTATCCGGTGCCTCACCGGACAGTCCGGTGAATTATAGCGGAGCACCCTCTGATTTTCCCGAAGGTGACGAGTTTAGAGCTGAGTTCCCTGATACACCGGACACTGTCCGGTGGTGCACCGGACACTGTCCGGTGCGCCAGACCAGGGCACACTTCGGCTGTCCTTTGCTCTCTTTGTTGGAACCCTTCCTTGGTCATTTTATTGGTCTATTGTGAACCTTTGGCACCTGTAAAACTTATAATCTAGAGCAAACTAGTTAGTCCAATTATTTATGTTGGGCAATTCAACCACCAAAATCAATTAGGAAAAGGTGTAAGCCTATTTCCCTTTCAATTGCCTCGCTCCGTTTGGGATGCCCTTGCGGATCCAAATTGGCGCTCAACTATGCAAGCTGAATATGATGCCCTCATGGCTAATGACACCTGGAGTTTGGTACCACGTCCTCGTGGCATCAATCTGGTTATTGGCAAGTGGATTTTCCGGCACAAACTTCATGCAGATGGGTCTCTCGTTCGCTACAAGGCTCGTTAGGTTCTTTGGGGGTTTACACAACAACCTGGTATTGATTATGATGAGACATTCAGCCCAGTTGTTAAGCCAGCGACAGTTCGCGTTGTTCTCTCTCTGGCTCTCTCTCAGGACTAGCCCATCCATTAGTTAGATGTGAAGAATGCATTCCTACATGGCACCCTCACCAAGACAGTGTATTGTGTGTAGCCTTCTAGGTTTGTGGACTCATCTCGCTCAGATTTGGTTTGTTGGCTAAACCAATCTCTGTATGGACTGAAGCAGGCTCCTCGTGCATGGCATCACATGTTTGCCTCATATCTCTCCTCCATTGGGTTTATTGAAACCAAGTCGGATAGTTCTTTGTTTATTTGTTGCCGAGGGTCCGACACTTCTTATTTGTTGCTCTATGTGGACGACATCGTCCTCACTGCCTCCTCTGCCGAGTTTCTTCGTCATGTTATTGGGGCTCTCCAGCATGAGTTTGCAATGACAGACATGGGTCAGCTTCACCATTTCTTGGGCATCTCTATCACACGCTCAGCACATGGCCTGTTTCTTTCTCAGCTGCAGTACACTCAGGATATTTTGGAGCGCGCCGGGATGAGTGCGTGCAAACCTTGTAGCACGCCTGTTGATCTCCACTCCAAACTATCTACAGATGGACCTCCTGTTGGTGATGCTACTTAGTACGGCAGTCTGGCAGGAGCCCTTCAGTACCTAACCTTTACACGTCCTGACATTGCTTTTGCAGTTCAGTAGATTTGCTGTAACACCCCAGGTGTTTATATTCCGCTCGACAATGGGTATGGATTTAAGCACGTAATATCAGTGGACAAAACAGATGCTAAATTTTAAACATCTTCGCCTATAGCGATTTTAATATCGCATCTGTTTCGTCTGTCGCGAGTGCGACATTATTTTTATTTTTATTTATCCGGGCTCTTCCTAAATTTTCGTGATGTTTGGAACATAGTTGTTCCGAAAATCGGTGCGTCCGGTGATTATTTAAAATACATTGCTTGCGCAAATACGAATTCAGAAGTCCGCACCACTCGGATGATTTTTATTCCGAGCAAATTAGTTTGAACTCGACGACAGAAATGTTTGGGGCAAAATAATTTGGATCATGCAGTGTCTGAGAGGAATCACGTGTGAGGTTGATAATCAAGGAATTATCATTGAGATCCGATTATCACACAAATTGCCCGTAACTATGGAATTAGATGTTCAGACCATAGGTAATCTATCAATACGAATTAAATCATATCGAGGTAATTTGCGGTAAAACCGCATAATTGCTAATCAATTAGATCCTCTATTTCATAACCACGAAAAGTGAAATGCATTGTCGAAATGTGTTTTGGGACCTCTTATTTAATCTCTCTAAACTTTAACCCTAAGAAACGAGATATTTCTGGTTTTAAAAAATCTTCTTTTCCTTATCCCTGCGCCGCTTCCTTCAGCTTGGGATTTTTCTATCGTCGTTCTCATCTGCGTCGCGTAGCACCAGGAAAAATCCCGCCGCCCAACCGCGCTCTCTCCCTCCAGATTTTTTCCCCATGTCTCGCTTATCTCCTGGCCGCCGTTCTCCCTAATTTTTTCTCATCGCTCGACGGCCAACGGCCTTATCCCTGCGTGCGCGCTCCTCTTCCTTCCCATTTCCCAGCGCGCTGCGGTGCTCAGCTCTCCAACGTCGTCCCCCTCCATGCTCGATCCCACGTTCCTCTTCTTGCCCTGGCACGCGAGCTCCACCATGTTGCGCCCCATTTCCATGGCGCCCGGCCGCCCTTCTATCTCTCTGCTCCAGCGGGTGGCGGCGTCGAGCTCTTTTCCCCAGCCGTTGTAATACTCCAAATTGTATACCAGGAATAATAGAGAGTTATTCTCAATTTTGTATGTCTCATTTGCATCATGAAAAGAGCCTACACAAAATTTAAGAGTTTAATTCCAACAAATGATAAAAAAAATTTGCATCATGTTGGAGTTTTATGGTTTGTGCATTAAATAAAATAATAATGTTAATAATAATAATAAAACAATGATTCTAAAGGTTGAATTGATCCTTAAATTAAAATTTAGGGGTTTGAAAATAAGAAGAATAGGAAAGACATAGAAATACAAAAATATAAATATTCTTAGGCTTACTACTTTTTACTGTACAAACATAGTGTAAATGTGGCCACAAAGTTTGAATTTAAAACTTGAATCCAAATTGGATTAGAAAGTGGAGAAAAAGGAGAGAAAAACAGAAAAAGAAAAAGAGAAATAAAAGAGAAAACTCGTGTTGGGCCCAAACCGAGGCGACCGGCCCACTTAACCTCCACCGCGCGGCCCAGCTTACCGTGCGCTGACGATCGGGGCCCGCTGGCAGCCTCTCGGATTCCTTCGCTCGGCTCTCGGATCACTGCGTCGCGGGGCCACCGGGCAGCCTCACAACCACCGCGCGCGACCGCGTCGTCACCGCGTACTCACCCGCGCGGGGAGCTCGCCGCCATTGTCGGAAATCCGGCGCATCCTCCCTCCTATCTTGAACCGAGTCCTCGGGGAGATAAGTAGGACCGTCCCCGGCTCCTTTTCTTCCCTCATCCACCCTCTTTTGCGCCGCCAGAGGCCGAAATCCAGTTCGCCGCCGCCGTTGTTGAACCACGGCACCAGCGCCCCTCTGCTCCAATTGCCTCGCCCTGGACGCTTGTGTGGTCGCAAGAATCGGTTCGTCGTGAAGCCGGGCGGAATCCCCGACTGTGGCACCGGGAATTCGACGCCGTCATTGCAAATCCGCCGCTCGCCGTGGCCAAGATCTTCTGCATCGTATCGCGGGGTAATTCCAAGTCCATCGCACTCAGTGTACTTAGGGCATCGTGTAGCAGTTTTTAATTGAGTTTTCGTGCACTGTAACGCCAAATCGAACTTCGCCGGCGATGGCGCCGCCATGGTCCGGCTAGCTCGCCGCCGTCCCGAGCTGGGAATTGGGGAGATAGGCGATGACCGTTGGATCGTGAATGTGCGGCCCAGATTAGCTTAGGCATAACCCTTCGCGCGTGTTAGATCGGGGCCCTAGATTTCTGATCGGGCGGACGCAGATCGATCTGATCATTTTAAATCCGGACCGGCCATCAGGGATCCGAGGGCTTAGGTTGAACGCGGATGTGTAACCCGCCAGGATCTAATCTGGTGCGTCCGTTTTGAATCGGACGGCCAGGGTCGTTGGATACCCCTTCGGCCGGGTTGTTTTGCATAAGAGCCCTCCGGTTTTTAGGAAACTAACCCGCCGTCCACGATCACTGTAGTCTGAGTCTAGGAAATTTCACCCCGGGGTCCCTGCATTTTCCTGTAATTGGGGCCCAGGCCAGAGAATTATAAAATCAGAGAAAACTTATTAGAAAAAGGATTTTTAGTGTGAAAATAAATCCTAGAACTTGTTTAATTTGTAGAAAATTCATATGAACTCCAAATTGGTCCATTCCAGTTCCTAAATTTTCATAAAATTATTGTCTATCCATTAGTGCCTCTGTTCTGACATGACAAACACATTAAAATTATTCTTTCACTTAATCTTGTATTAAATGCATAAAACCTTAGAAAATCCATAACTTAAAATATATAACTCCAAATTTAATGATTCCAGTTCCTGTGATCTTATTTTAATGTCTAGTTTATTACTGTATATTCTATTTGCATGTTTGATGTGATGTTAATTTATGCTATGCCATGTATGTATTGTATTGATGCGAGTAGACGAGCAACCTACTGTGGAACCTGAGCTTCAACAAGTTGAAGTAGCTGAGCAGGAGCTCGTTGAAGGCAAGTTGTGCCCTTGATCACTTCTTTTACCCATTCATGTTCTTATTATTCATAATGATCTGCATAGGTTAATTTTGCTGGGACCCAATAGGATACCCTAGATTTTGACTATCTTTATACCTTGCTTCACCACCTGTTTTACTACTAAAGTTTTGGGTAGTACATGCTATTGCTTTATGTGGATTTGGGTATAGAGATATTCATCACTCATTGTTATACTATTTATTGTTATCTGTTTTATTCTTCCTTGTTCATGTTAAGATCATTATGTTAATGGGAACATGGAGAACCACCCGGGAAAACAGTGCTACCACAAGGGTTTAATGGGACGCCCTTGGCTGATTAACTAGGAAAGCTAGGGGAGGGCTACCTTACCCGAAAGGGGCAAGGGCAGTAGGGGAGAGGTCAGTGCAGGGAGGTCCCTGGTTGATTTTGCTGCGATGGCGGTCAGCCAGGAACCCTGTACTGGATCTTCCTATAAACTGTAGCGGGTAGTCTGAAGCTAGTGGAACTTTGTAAAGGCCTCGTAGTGGTACCCTGCCTCGCTTCCTAGGTAGAGGTGTATGGAGTCTGATCAACTCTGTGGCAAATGGGTAACACGACTTGTGGGTAAAGATGCGCAACCTCTGCAGAGTGTAAAACTGGTATACTAGCCGTGCTCACGGTCATGAGCGGCTCGGACACTCACATGATTAAATTATGGAACTTAAACTTAATCTGTCATTTCATTGCATTTGGGATTATTTTGTTATTACTTTTACTTATTATTACTATGGTTTGGTATTTACTTACACTTAGTAACTGCTAATAAAATTTTGACCAACTTATAAAAGCAATGCTCAGCTTCAGCCTTTATTTCATTGATCAGCCTTACACCTCATGAACTCCCACCTTTGGTGAGTTCATGTCACATTATTCCCCACGACTTGTTGAGCTATGATCGTATGTGAGCTCACTCTTGCTGTCTCACACCCCCCCACAGGAGAAGAGCAGGTGGTTCAGGAGGAGCCGCCTAACACTGAGGAGTTCGATTTGATCTAGGTGGCGTTTCTCAGCCGACATTGGCGCCGTCGATCCTTAGTTCGTTTTACATTTATCTTTATTTTGTAATAAGTCTTCCGCTATGTAATAAATACTCTGATGTTTATGACATTTATCTCTATACACTCTGTTATTATATATGTTGTCTTCTTGGCGCATGTATGAGATGCACTTGGCTTTGTTCCTTAAAGCCGGGTGTTACAGAAGTGGTATCAGAGGAAATATTGACTGTAGGACGAAACCTAGATAGAATGGACAAACCCTTGCCTACTTATCTTATTCTGATTCATTCTACACTTACCTTACTCTGATTCTCTCTATACTTATCTTAATCTTGTCTCACCTTCTACTGTTCTACTCTGATCATTCTTATCTTTTCTACTCTAAGACAAGATGGATTTCACACCTTGGAATCCATACCCCTATGACATTTTTAAGAGATAGGAGGCCTAAGACAAAATTAAAATTATTTTTAAAACTATTTTCTCTATTAAAAATGTTGGTTGATTGTTCTGATGATCAATGCCTGATTTGCTTCTTTGATTGATTGAGATAGTATAGATGGACATCTTAGTATGTACCACCATAAGGTAATAAATTAGCTATAGTAGGTAAAATATTAATCTGCTTAGCTAATAAAATTCCCCAAAGTAACCTGATTTGTAAACACCTGCCTTGTTTGCTATTCTCTTACCATATGTATCTAACTCAGATGGTCAATACCAGGCGGGATGGTGGAATTGACTTGCCTCCTAACCAACACACTCGAAGACAACCTCAGCCACAACCTGCTGGGATGAATCCTCCCAATCCTCCACCAGGCGGAGTTGACCCACTGGTTGCTGCTCAGATGGCAATGATGCAGCAAATGGCGGACACTATGGCTGATATGCGTGCCCAGATGCAGCAAGAACGCCAGGAGATGCGTCAAGAAAGAGAAGATATACGCCAGGAGTTGCGCCAGGAGAGAGATGAGATACGCCAAGAAAGGAGGGCGCAACAACAGCAGCTACAACAGCAACTTCAACAGCAGCAGCAACAGCAACAAGTGCCATTACCTCCACCACCACCACCAGTTCCACCCCGAGATAAGCACCGGGAATTCATGAGCCATAAGCCACCGACCTTCGCCAGTTCGCCAGATCCACTTGATGCAGATGATTGGCTGAAAGCAATTGAGAAGATGCTGATTATTGCACAGTGCACGGACCGGGAGAAGGTTTTATATGCTTCTGGACGTCTGATTGGTCCTGCTGCTGACTGGTGGGATTCATATACTGCTGCCCACGATGCTGCTGATACTATTACCTGGGCAGAGTTCAGTACGCAGTTCAGGAACTACCATATTCCTGCTGGGATGATAAAGATCAAGAAGAAGGAATTTCTGTCATTGAAGCAAGGAAGCATGTCAGTCAGCGAGTACAGAGACAAATTCATTCAGTTGTCGAGGTATGCTCCAGAGGAAGTTGCTGAGGATGAGAGAAAGCAGGAGCATTTTATTGAAGGACTTAATGGACCGTTGCAGTATGCTCTAGTGGCACACACCTTTCCATCTTTTCAGAGGCTATTGGATAAGGCCCTTGCTATTGAACACAAGCGTGTTCAATTGGGTGATTTGAAGAGGAAGGCTATCTCACAAGGACAGGGTAGCAGCAGTGTTCGTCCTCGCTACAGTTCACCACAGGGTACACCGACCCGACCAGGAGGACCCCGCCCAGTTCAGCAATCACCACTGAGGACACCTCCTCGACAGGCTACCCCCACGGGCACCCCGACGAAGTTTGCAGGACAGAGTCCGGGCACTCAATGTTTCAAGTGTGGGAAGATTGGTCATTATGCAAATGTCTGCCCACAGAGGATTGCTACTACTCCAGCTCAGAACAAGCAACAGACCCCTGGCAAGGGATATTCTATAGCCAGGGTGAATCAAGTCAGCGTTGATGATACTCCGGATGGAGGGGACCTCGTAATTGGTATGTTTTATGTTAATACAATTCCTGCAACCATATTATTTGATTCTGGTGCTACACATTCATTCATGTCTGCTAGATATGCCAACACAAATGAAATACCACTGCTAAATATGAGAAAACCCCTGATAGTAATTACACCTAAAGGGCCTGTTGAGGCGAATCAAATGACACGTAGATTGACCTTGGCCATTATGGGTAGAGAATTTGGAGCTACTGCTATAATATTAGAGTCAAGCAGTATAGATCTGATCCTGGGTATGTCATGGCTAAGAAGGGCAAAGGCCGTTATAGCATGTGGTAGAGGTACCATAGAACTCACTACCACTAAAGGAGAAAGATTTCAAGTTAATATTGCAGTAACCTCCTCATCCATGCACACAATGTTCTTTATGCCTGAGGAGTTTGTTGGTGACAACATCCGGGTGGTTAGAGATTTTCCGGATGTCTTTCCAGAGGAGTTACCAGGGATGCCACCTGATAGAGAAGTCGAGTTCGTTATTGATCTCTTACCTGGAACCGCCCCTATTTCTAAACGGCCATATAGAATGTCCGTAGAGGAGTTGAAGGAACTTAAGAAGCAGTTGACGGAGTTACAAGAGGCTGGTTACATTCGTCCAAGTTCCTCACCTTGGGGAGCACCGGTGTTATTTGTGCAGAAGAAGGATGGATCGCAACGGATGTGTGTGGATTATAGATCTCTTAATGATGTTACGGTGAAGAACAAGTATCCGTTGCCCCGTATTGAGGATTTATTTGATCAGATGAGAGGAGCCAGGGTATTCTCGAAGATTGATCTCCGATCGGGATACCATCAGATGAAGATTAGACCATCGGATATTCCTAAGACGGCTTTCTCAACTCGATATGGATTATATGAGTTTACTGTTATGTCGTTTGGACTAACCAATGCACCAGCTTACTTCATGAATTTGATGAATAAGGTGTTTATGGAGTATTTGGACAGATTCGTCGTGGTATTCATCGACGATATTCTTATCTATTCTAGGAATGAAAGTGATCATGAACAACATCTGAGGTTGGTGCTACAGAAGTTACGAGATAATGAGCTCTACGCTAAGTTTAGCAAGTGTGAGTTTTGGATTGACAAGGTGCCATTCCTTGGTCATATTATTTCTAATGGAGGAATAGCAGTGGATCCTGCTAAAGTGAAGGAGATAATGGAGTGGAGAGTGCCCACTACAGTTACTGAGATTCGGAGTTTCTTGGGACTCGCAGGATATTATCGGAGATTTATTGAGGGATTCTCTAAGATTGCCAAGCCTATGACATCGCTTTTGGAGAAAGGAAAAGAATTTAAGTGGGATGAGAAATGTCAAGAGAGCTTTGATCAATTGAAGGAAAGATTGATGTCACCTCCAGTATTGATTATGCCGGATCTGCAGAAGGGATTTGACATCTACTGTGATGCATGTGGCCAAGGACTTGGATGTGTGCTCATGCAAGAAGGACATGTGATTGCCTATGCATCTCGTCAGTTGCGGAAGCATGAACTGAACTACCCCACCCATGACTTGGAACTGGCAGCGGTTGTGCATGCACTAAAGATTTGGAGACACTACATCATGGGAACTAAGTGCCAAGTATATACGGATCATAAGAGTTTGAAGTATATATTCACTCAGAAGGATCTCAACCTTAGGCAACGCCGTTGGTTGGAGCTCATCAAGGATTATGACTTGGAGATTCACTATCACCCGGGCAAGGCGAATTTGGTTGCAGATGCCTTGAGTCGGAAGGAGCATGTTCACTCCGCTTTCGTTGTCCAGCTACCCGATGAATTAGCAGAAGATTTTGAGAGACTCAATTTGGGAATTGTTACTCATACTGAAGGAGTTACCATTGAGTTGGAACCCACCTTGGAGCAAGAGATTCGTAAAGGTCAGGTTGGTGATGCTAAGATTCAAGAGATTAAGGATCTTATTACTGAAGGAAGAGTTCCGGAGTTCACGGAGGATGAGCAAGGCACCATATGGTTCAAAGATCGGATATGTGTTCCAGAAATTGATAGCCTTCGTGGGGCTATATTGAAAGAAGCTCATGATTCTGATTACTCCATCCACCCTGGAAGCACTAAGATGTATCAAGATTTGAAGCGAAAGTATTGGTGGTACGGACTGAAAAGAGATGTGGCTGCTCATGTGGCTAAGTGTGATGTATGTCAGAGTCAAGGCCGAACATCAAAGACCCGCTGGATTATTGCACCCATTGAAGATACCCGAGTGGAAATGGGAAGAAATTGGTATGGATTTTATTGTTGGACTACCCCGCACCCCTGCTGGGTATGACTCTATTTGGGTAATCGTGGATAGATTAACAAAAGTGGCTCATTTCATACCAGTGAGGACTAATTATACGGGAGCCAAGCTCGCAGAGTTGTATATGACTCGGATAGTTTGCCTACATGGTGTGCCTAAGAAGATCGTGTCTGATCGAGGATCACAGTTTACTTCTTGATTTTGGAAGAAGTTGCATGAGAGCTTGGATACAAAGTTGAATTTTAGTTCAGCCTACCATCCCCAGACTGATGGACAGACAGAAAGAACCAATCAAGTGCTGGAAGATATGTTAAGAGCTTGTGCTCTCAAGCATGGTGGCAGTTGGGAGAAGAGCTTGCCCTATGCTGAGTTCTCTTATAATAATAGCTACCAGGCCAGTTTGAAGATGTCTCCATTTGAGGCTTTGTATGGCAAAAAATGCAGAACTCCCCTGTATTGGGATCAGACTGGAGAAAGACAGTTCTTTGGGCCGGAACTTATTCAAGAGGCGGAAGAACAAGTTCGAATGATAAGAGAAAATTTGAGAATTGCACAATCAAGGCAAAAGAGTTATGCTGATAATAGGAGAAGATTACTGGAGTTTAAGGAGGGTGATCATGTCTACTTGAAGGTGTCACCACTTCGTGGTATGAGGAGATTCAAGGTCAAAGGAAAGTTGTCCCCTCGCTTTATTGGACCCTTCTTGATCTTAAAGCGAGTGGGAGAAGTTGCATATCAACTGGAGTTACCCAATCATCTGTCAGATGTACATGATGTGTTTCATGTGTCTCAGCTAAAGAAGTGTCTCAGGGTACCTGAGGAGCAGCTACCACTGGAGGACCTTAGTGTTCAAGAGGATTTGACTTATGCTGAATACCCTATCAAGATTTTGGACACTTTGACTCGAGTTACAAGAAATAAGGTGATAAAGATGTGCAAAGTTCAATGGAGTCACCATGGTGAAGATGAAGCAACTTGGGAAAGAGAAGAAGAGCTTCGCATAGATTTTCCCCATCTTTTCCCTAGTCCTTCTTAAATCTCGAGGACGAGATTATTTTTAAGGGGGTAGGATTTGTAATACTCCAAATTGTATACCAGGAATAATAGAGAGTTATTCTCAATTTTGTATGTCTCATTTGCATCATGAAAAGAGCCTACACAAAATTTAAGAGTTTAATTCCAACAAATGATAAAAAAAATTTGCATCATGTTGGAGTTTTATGGTTTGTGCATTAAATAAAATAATAATGTTAATAATAATAATAAAACAATGATTCTAAAGGTTGAATTGATCCTTAAATTAAAATTTAGGGGTTTGAAAATAAGAAGAATAGGAAAGACATAGAAATACAAAAATATAAATATTCTTAGGCTTACTACTTTTTACTGTACAAACATAGTGTAAATGTGGCCACAAAGTTTGAATTTAAAACTTGAATCCAAATTGGATTAGAAAGTGGAGAAAAAGGAGAGAAAAACAGAAAAAGAAAAAGAGAAATAAAAGAGAAAACTCGTGTTGGGCCCAAACCGAGGCGACCGGCCCACTTAACCTCCACCGCGCGGCCCAGCTTACCGTGCGCTGACGATCGGGGCCCGCTGGCAGCCTCTCGGATTCCTTCGCTCGGCTCTCGGATCACTGCGTCGCGGGGCCACCGGGCAGCCTCACAACCACCGCGCGCGACCGCGTCGTCACCGCGTACTCACCCGCGCGGGGAGCTCGCCGCCATTGTCGGAAATCCGGCGCATCCTCCCTCCTATCTTGAACCGAGTCCTCGGGGAGATAAGTAGGACCGTCCCCGGCTCCTTTTCTTCCCTCATCCACCCCCTTTTGCGCCGCCAGAGGCCGAAATCCAGTTCGCCGCCGCCGTTGTTGAACCACGGCACCAGCGCCCCTCTGCTCCAATTGCCTCGCCCTGGACGCTTGTGTGGTCGCAAGAATCGGTTCGTCGTGAAGCCGGGCGGAATCCCCGACTGTGGCACCGGGAATTCGACGCCGTCATTGCAAATCCGCCGCTCGCCGTGGCCAAGATCTTCTGCATCGTATCGCGGGGTAATTCCAAGTCCATCGCACTCAGTGTACTTAGGGCATCGTGTAGCAGTTTTTAATTGAGTTTTCGTGCACTGTAACGCCAAATCGAACTTCGCCGGCGATGGCGCCGCCATGGTCCGGCTAGCTCGCCGCCGTCCCGAGCTGGGAATTGGGGAGATAGGCGATGACCGTTGGATCGTGAATGTGCGGCCCAGATTAGCTTAGGCATAACCCTTCGCGCGTGTTAGATCGGGGCCCTAGATTTCTGATCGGGCGGACGCAGATCGATCTGATCATTTTAAATCCGGACCGGCCATCAGGGATCCGAGGGCTTAGGTTGAACGCGGATGTGTAACTCGCCAGGATCTAATCTGGTGCGTCCGTTTTGAATCGGACGGCCAGGGTCGTTGGATACCCCTTCGGCCGGGTTGTTTTGCATAAGAGCCCTCCGGTTTTTAGGAAACTAACCCGCCGTCCACGATCACTGTAGTCTGAGTCTAGGAAATTTCACCCCGGGGTCCCTGCATTTTCCTGTAATTGGGGCCCAGGCCAGAGAATTATAAAATCAGAGAAAACTTATTAGAAAAAGGATTTTTAGTGTGAAAATAAATCCTAGAACTTGTTTAATTTGTAGAAAATTCATATGAACTCCAAATTGGTCCATTCCAGTTCCTAAATTTTCATAAAATTATTGTCTATCCATTAGTGCCTCTGTTCTGACATGACAAACACATTAAAATTATTCTTTCACTTAATCTTGTATTAAATGCATAAAACCTTAGAAAATCCATAACTTAAAATATATAACTCCAAATTTAATGATTCCAGTTCCTGTGATCTTATTTTAATGTCTAGTTTATTACTGTATATTCTATTTGCATGTTTGATGTGATGTTAATTTATGCTATGCCATGTATGTATTGTATTGATGCGAGTAGACGAGCAACCTACTGTGGAACCTGAGCTTCAACAAGTTGAAGTAGCTGAGCAGGAGCTCGTTGAAGGCAAGTTGTGCCCTTGATCACTTCTTTTACCCATTCATGTTCTTATTATTCATAATGATCTGCATAGGTTAATTTTGCTGGGACCCAATAGGATACCCTAGATTTTGACTATCTTTATACCTTGCTTCACCACCTGTTTTACTACTAAAGTTTTGGGTAGTACATGCTATTGCTTTATGTGGATTTGGGTATAGAGATATTCATCACTCATTGTTATACTATTTATTGTTATCTGTTTTATTCTTCCTTGTTCATGTTAAGATCATTATGTTAATGGGAACATGGAGAACCACCCGGGAAAACAGTGCTACCACAAGGGTTTAATGGGACGCCCTTGGCTGATTAACTAGGAAAGCTAGGGGAGGGCTACCTTACCCGAAAGGGGCAAGGGCAGTAGGGGAGAGGTCAGTGCAGGGAGGTCCCTGGTTGATTTTGCTGCGATGGCGGTCAGCCAGGAACCCTGTACTGGATCTTCCTATAAACTGTAGCGGGTAGTCTGAAGCTAGTGGAACTTTGTAAAGGCCTCGTAGTGGTACCCTGCCTCGCTTCCTAGGTAGAGGTGTATGGAGTCTGATCAACTCTGTGGCAAATGGGTAACACGACTTGTGGGTAAAGATGCGCAACCTCTGCAGAGTGTAAAACTGGTATACTAGCCGTGCTCACGGTCATGAGCGGCTCGGACACTCACATGATTAAATTATGGAACTTAAACTTAATCTGTCATTTCATTGCATTTGGGATTATTTTGTTATTACTTTTACTTATTATTACTATGGTTTGGTATTTACTTACACTTAGTAACTGCTAATAAAATTTTGACCAACTTATAAAAGCAATGCTCAGCTTCAGCCTTTATTTCATTGATCAGCCTTACACCTCATGAACTCCCACCTTTGGTGAGTTCATGTCACATTATTCCCCACGACTTGTTGAGCTATGATCGTATGTGAGCTCACTCTTGCTGTCTCACACCCCCCCACAGGAGAAGAGCAGGTGGTTCAGGAGGAGCCGCCTAACACTGAGGAGTTCGATTTGATCTAGGTGGCGTTTCTCAGCCGACATTGGCACCGTCGATCCTTAGTTTGTTTTACATTTATCTTTATTTTGTAATAAGTCTTCCGCTATGTAATAAATACTCTGATGTTTATGACATTTATCTCTATACACTCTGTTATTATATATGTTGTCTTCTTGGCGCATGTATGAGATGCACTTGGCTTTGTTCCTTAAAGCCGGGTGTTACAGCCGTGGAGTTCGCCGTACCTCCTCTCCATGCCCAGCCTCTCCCTGCTCGTCGGCACGTGTTCCTCTCTTCGCTTGCCGTGCCCGGCCGAACGTCCCTGCGCACCCCGGTTTCCTCCCATGTGCTCTGCTCGCTCGCGCATAGCTCGTAGAGCTTTTCCTCATCGGCCCCAACTTGGTTCAGTCTTCACTTTCCGGCCGTGTGCTCGCCGGCCACGAGTCCTTGCCATGGCCACGGGCTCCCCTGCTGGCGCGCCAGGCCTGCTTCTCTCCAGCTTGCGGAGCCCCTGCGCTCGTCGGCGCTTGCTCCCTGAAGTCTCCTTGCTGCGCGCTGCTCAGCCTTGCCGTCTCCCTGTGTGCTCGCTCCAGCTCAGCGCCCTACTCCCATGGTGATTTCCCCTTGGAGTCCTCCCTGTTCGTGCCCCTCTCTCTCTCGGGTCTCTGTGCCGCGCGTCCTGGAGTTCACTCACGTCGGCCCCTAGTCAGGCTCGTCGCCATGGCCGACGTACGACTTCGCGTTTGCCAAAGCTCCCTAGCTCGACTCTGACCAGTTCGCGCCTAGTCGAAGTCCCCTGTGCGTGTGCCTGCACGCAGCTCGGCGCCTGCTGCTCACCCTAGCTGCGCGTGTCGAGCTCCTCTATTGCGCGCGCGAAGTTCTCTGCTCGCCACGGTGTGTCGAGCTTCCGCGTCGAGCTCCCACGCCGAATCCTTTTCTAGCTCGCTGCGACGCCCGGCGTCCTGCCTGTTTGCTCACCCGCGTCTGCTACTCGCTGGTGCTCCAACTCGTCAGCTGTCGTTGTCCTATCCGTATCAGCACGCGACCGTGGTCGTGTTCATCGAGTTCGCCAACGTTGTGTTGCCGATTCAACTGTCGTCGCTGTTGTGTGCTTCGTTGCGTGCTCGCCGAGTGTTGTCGGTTGTACCTCAGCACTCGTGCTTGCCGCTGGCTCGCATTAACGCTCGCGCACCTGCTCGTTGTCACTGCGTCGCACTCGCTCTTCGTCCATCTGGCTTCACGCGTGCTCGTGTTTGTCGTCAAGCTGTTGAACTCGTCCTCCCTTGCTCGTGACTTCGTTGTCGCCAGAGCCCTCACTGGATTCGTGTCCTCGCCAGCTCGCTCTAGACACAATCTTGTCGTCGTTCCGTGCGTCATCAAGAAATCCCAAGAATCGGGTGAAGACGAAGCTAGCAGCGTGATATTCACCAAGTGCTCGACAACAGCTCGAACAAGTCGTCGAGCGTCATCCTCGTCTACGCCAAGCCCCCAAGCCGTGAAGACACTCTGGTGTTGGCCACGCGTCACTAGCTCAACAAAAAGGAATCCCACGTGTATTTGGTCAAGAATAGAAACTGTATGCCTCGCTCGCCAGACGTGTGCGATCAATGACGTCAACCGGAAACCGTCGTCGTGCTTGCGACTATCGCGTCGAATTAGTCAAGGTAAGTAAATTTGTTATTCGTGTTAGTGGATTAATGGATGGTTTGACTAGGTATAATATTTATTAGATTGCCTGAGTCGTTTTGGTAATTTGGTCGATGTCGTAGGATGAAAGAGATCTCAATAGGTCTCAGCGTTTGTGGGACTGTAGATGTTAAAAATGGGAAGTTTTACTAATATATATGATACACAGGTTAACCGGTAAAATTAGTTTAGAAAGTTAATAAAAGTTCTTCTATCAAATTTTATAAGTATTAGGTGTCCAAGACTTGTGAAGTTAAAGTTATAAGTCGTTTAGTGTGCTCTCTAAACTAGGTATAATATTCTATGTGTGTTAGTCACTTTCATAATTGGAATGGATGTTGATTGCTACCTCGACTGTTTAGCTAGGTTGTAAGAGCATGATTGTCGTAAGTAACAATATATCGATAATTAGTGTCCGTAATGTTTCGTCATTAAGTAGGTTATTTCTCTTTTGCGTAGCATCGTAATATCTAGTGTTATTGTTCCTTATATGCATTCATGTGCATAATGCATTTCAATTAGATACGATAATTAATCACGTGATGTGGAAGACGAGCTAAGTCGACCCCAAGCGCAGGCTAATCTGCAGGATGATGCTAATGGACGAACCTGAAGATAGACAGACGAAACAAGTATCAGAACAAAGGATGATTGTCAAGTGGACATCGCCTAACAAACACTAACCTAGTGTTATTCAGGCAAGCTCCGGTGCATTTGCCACCTCCTTGATGTTTTAAAATCTTTATCACCTTGTTTGATGCATTATGTGATAGGAGTTGTGTGCTAAACCGTTGATGCATTTCCTTCCTTGGAAAATTGATTACCCTTCCTTGATACCCTTTTTGAAAAGAATTTTATGATGCTTAGCCTTGCTTTAGCAAACAAAAATGTTTTGTTTCAAAACAAAAGTGATGCTTCAGTGGATGGGAATGTTTTCAAAAAGAAAAACATGTGATGGTGGATCCATCAAGGCCTTGATGGGTTCAACATCGGAAAAGATGTACCTCTGCCAGGTATCAAACTTTAGGATAAAATAATAAAGCTGAGACCGGACGGTTGACTTGCACAAGAAAGGAGTCTCGGTGTAGTGTCTCCGTCTGAGTCGATTAAGGACCTTGTCGATGCAGGCTTGATGATTGAGGACCTTTTAACTGGTCACATGACTCATCATGGGTAAGCTTTGCCTCGGGCAGACTAATACCAGAATAAGATAACACGCAATGGGAGTGGAGAGATGGCGAGAGTAGCGTGTACCCTCCATGGCAAGAGGCTGGACGGTGGTGTATATGTGCTCTCGGTTAGCGTGAACCTGATTCAGATCGTCGTTACTTCTCGGACATGAAGACTTGGTCACTGCCCTACACGTAGCAATCCGGTGAATTGATGGGATGATAAAAAGACGGCTAGTATAGGCCAAGGGCTTGAACTAGGGTAGAAAGAACTCTAATGCAGGTAACTTTACTTAACCTGACAAGTAAAAATGGATTTTTAAGGATCCACTCATAGTAAGCTTTTCTGCAAAATAGAGTCTTTGATTCTTGATAAGCCATACCTTGAATCCCTCTAGCCAGCATACCCTTGAGAGTCTTTTCTTTAGTCGGGTAAGTCTTGTTGAGTAATTCCATACTCAGGGTTTTATTCTCTGTTGTTTTTCAGGTTCTAACCTTGTGCTGTTGTGATGGTGTTAAGTGCTGGTGGGCTCGGACTTCTTATAAGTCTAAGTAACCCTTCTATACTTCTTATTGAGGATGGTCATTTGAGCTAGCATATATTTCAAACTTATACTTTTGTAATCACTCCGATAAATATAATGTAAAATTTTTGTAACTTGTAAAATTTGGTAATAAGATTTCCGCTGCAAACTGTTGATGTGTGTGATTTGTGTTACTTAATCCTGCGGTACTGGTTGTGTAAGTGGTTTATCCGATGTCCTTGGAGCAATCGGACGGATCCTGTTAAGTTATCTGGTGCACATGCATAGCCGTCTGAGGTCTTTGAGACAAGGACAGGTGCATATGGGCCCAATAACTTGGGAGGTTCTGCCATATTTGCCTCTATATGCATGATCCCAGGGAGCCTCACCTTGCTGCACTTAAGCGCATTCTGAGATATCTTCAAGGCACCACGGATTTTGGTTTGACTATGCGCCGTTCTCCCCCATCGGAGTTGGTTGTCTACACGGATGCCGACTGGGCTGGATGTCCCGACACTCGACGGTCGACTTCTGGCCATGTAGTGTTCCTTGGAGATAACCTGGTGTCATGGTCCTCCAAGCGACAGCACACGGTCTCACGGTCCAACGCCGAGGCCGAGTACCGCGCTGTTGCAAACGGTGTCGCTAACGCGACTTGGCTACGACAGTTGCTTCTCGAGCTTCAGCACCCTCCTCGCCGTGCCACTTTGGTCTATTGTGATAACATTAGTGCTATATATCTCTCCAGCAATCCTGTGTAGCATCAGCGGACAAAACATGTTGAGATCGATCTCCACTTTGTTTGAGAGAAGGTTGCCCTCGGTCACGTTCGAGTTCTCCATGTCCCTACGACATCTCAGTACGCCGACGTCTTCACCAAGGTTCTTCCTACTTCTTTGTTCTAGGAGTTTCGGTCCAGCCTAACTGTTAGCGATGCTCCAGATTAGACTGCGGGGGAGTGTTAGCATGATGTAATTAGGCCTTGATTTGTGGATGTAATTGCACTATCTACGGTAGGCTTGCATACTACCTATGCGCGTATATATGTACTCCTATTCCCACTCTTGAAATACAATCAACCATTCCCACATTTACATTCACAAGAGATTCTATATCAGTCAATAATTGGAAGCCCACTCAACGTAGATTTCATATATCAAGTCATCCACAGGCACACAAACATATGCAAGATGATCCATGCTTAGGTGCTTATATATTTTTCCTATTTAGTACTCCCTCTATATCAAATTAGTAGTCGTTTTAACACTTTTTTATGTCTATATTTAGATAAAGAGTTGCTATTTTTTTTACTTTGGTTGCTAGGGTCTCCGCATAGGGTTCTTTTATCTTTTTTTCTTTCTAGAGTACTTGGGTGACTTTTTTGGAGGCTATTTGGCTAGTTAAGTGTCTGTAAGTGTGTTCTCTTTTTTCTCTTAATAAAACTTGGACGTGGCAATTCTCTTACCACGTTTTAAAAAAAAGATATTTAAATAAATGACAAGAAATCTAGACACATATACAAAATACATACATTAATTATTGAATGAATTTGTTGAAAGTCTAAAACAACTTCTATTGTGGAGGAAGAGAAGGAGTATGTCAGAAAGAGACGACGATATTTATTTATTAGTGGTAGGAGTGCGTTATCTATACTACTCACCTATTTATATGATATATAAAAACTATAGCAAAGCACGAATAACTGGCTAGTAGTATAATAAGAGTGAACGCACTTATGTGATTGTTCACTAAGTTTTGTAAATAAAAACTCAATATATGAAATTAAATCTACAAGAACATCAATAAGGTATTGTTCGGTTATTTCTATCCTATGTGGATTGGATGAGAATAAAAAAAATATGAAAGATTTTGGCTTATTTAGAATTTTAAAATACACATGGATCGAGAGCAAAACAAGGTTTGAGTTGGATTAGAGAGAATTAAATACCCTTTTATTCAAATTTGTATAGGAGGGGATTTTGTCGGTGTTTAGGGTCCGACCGCACACCCGGGGTTGCCCCTCAAGGTGTTTTAGGAGTAGGACGGTGTCGACAACTGTAGCAAAATGGTTCGTGCCGATCGCACGAGGGACAGTGGACAAGGTTTACAGGTTCGGGCCGCTTAGAGATGCGTAACACCCTACGTCCTGATGGGTATGCTTGGTGGATGTGATTACAAGAGAGCTCTCTGGATCAAGAATACAGAGAATTGATGTGGGTGGCTAAGTGATGGGTCGATCGTTCTGAAGGGGTGCCCCCTAGGCCTTATATATTCGACCGTGGGGCGGTACACATGGATAAGATAACAACAAATGGCTAAAAGATAGTGAACCTCTTGGGATTATCCTTTACGTAACCCTCGCCGACTTATCCTCACGTGGCTTCGTTGCATGGAGGCCCCGACGCGGGAAAGTCGGATCTCTGTTGCGGCCAATGGCTCGACGCTATGGGCCGTCTGGGTTTGTACCAATCTGGCCTCACGTCGCCCTGCGTTGCTGGTTGTCTTTCTCCAGGCCCACGAAAGAATAACCTTACGATTTATTGGGCCCTTAGGCCTTTCGTGAGGTCCTTTACTCTTTTAGTGGACCCGGGGGATATCTGTCCCCCACAAGCCCCCGATCTTTGGGTTAATTTAGAGGTAATCAACCCGAAGATCCCAGGTCCAGCTTGTAGGTGATTTGAAGAAAGATGACTCCTTGCTGTTCTCTCCTGCTTCGATCACTTGTTGACCAGTGCCTAGCTTTGTGCCTGTGCCTTAGAGATCGGCATTCCTGTTTGTAGGATTCTGAACCTCATTGGGTGCACCGGAGGTGCACCCAATGGGTGTAGCCCCCGAGCTTCGAGTAGATTTTAGAAGATAATCTACTCGAAGGTCTTCATCAGAGATTACTTCCATTTGTGTTCCTTTATTCCAGTTGAGGATTGGCTTCTTAATCTTGTCCCCTGCCCTTAGAAATTGGTGCTATCCTGGCTTAGAATGACAATCCATGGGGTGCACCGAAGGTGCACCCAATGGGTGTAGCCCCCAACCTTCAAGTGGATTTTTTGAGGATAATTCGCTTGAAGGTCTTCTTTTTGTGTCCTTTTGCTGAAGAATACTCTTTCTGCTTATAAAAAAGTTGGCATGATGTCATCCGTGCTATGTCATCAATATTATGCTTCGGAGGTCAGCATGTGTTTTGTCTTTTGCAACTGAATTTGCAATCCTTCCATATCTTGCTGAGTAGCATAGTGTATTTGCTCTGCAACTGATTGGACGTTCGATGGACGTTCTCTGTCTAGTCTTCAAGTCATGTCTGTCGACCATATTTTGCACTCTGCTGACTATATTTGGCTTCCCTTTAACTCTTGTTGATATCTCATTTTTGTCTTGAGGCATTCACTGCATGCTCTGCACAGATGTGACCATTTTGAAAAATATACTGACAATTCCTGGGCGTCCCCCCCCAATGGGTGTGGGCAAGGGACGGCTTGGTACGCTGAGTGTTTTAACCGGCTGCTTCTGAGTTGTAATGTGATGGGACGGCGAGTGTAATCATATCCTTTGCGCTGTTGACTGGAGTCCCAATGGGTGTAGTGCTGCATGAAACGGCGTCCGCCGCCTGACGTGTCTTTGGACGGGTGGAGGTGTATATTGAATGCTTAGCGACTGTTCAGTGACCGCGGTTGGAGGTGAGCGGTTGCCTTTCTCTTCTATAAATAACGCTGTTGTTCCTCTGGTTTCTTCACATCCCTTCGCTATTCCTTACTGCCTCCTTCTCTTCTTTTTCTGCTTGCCTCCATGGGAAAGAAACGCAAGCGCGAGCCGACTCCTCCATCGGAGGACTTCGGCGACTCGGAGTACTCGGAGGAGGAGTTCTCCTCCGAGTCCGAGAGGTCCCCGGCCCCCGTCTCTCCCCCGGCGTCGTCCGATGACTCGGACGACTCCCAGGGGTTAGCCGCGGAGGTCTGGTCGTACATCCGGGCCGTCGAGCGCTCCGGGCTCGAGGGCTCGGATGAGTCCGAGTACTCCTCGGAGGAGGAGGACTCGGACGACGGCGGCGAGGGCGGGGACGACGACGACGACGACGGTGACGACGACGACGACGACGACGATGACGACGACGACGACGACGACGACGACGACGACGGCAGTGGCGGGGGCTGCACCAGGGGCGGCGGCGACAGGGGCGGCACCAAGAGCGGCGGCGGCGGCAGGGGCAGGGCCAGTGGCTAGATGCCACTGGTCCTTTTAAATATTAGTATAGATTAGAAGTAGTATAGTTAGATAATGTAGTAGTATTAGTAATGTAGAGTAGTATAGTGTAGTGTAGTAGTAGTAGTAGCAGTAGAGTGTAGTTTAGTAGTAGAAATAGGGAAGTATCAACTCATAATGAGTTGATTTGTAAATGTTGTCACTTCCCTTGAATGAAGAACGAGTTTGGTTTCCCTTTTATGAATCGTTTCGTTTGACTATGAATCTGAGTCTTTTGAGGCCGTAGACGAACAGCTTGATCGTTATACTGATGCTTCCAAGCAATATTGCAGTCTGTATCAATGTTTTCAGAAGTAATGCCGAGTGATCGGAAGTCGCCGTCGACATTTTAGAAGTAATGCCGAGTAGTTGAACCCCAGATCGTCGTTTTAGAGGCAACGCCGAGTGTCTAAGTAGTGACTTCGGCATTTTAGAGGCAATGCCGAGCAATTAGACTTGAGGTAAGCATTTTAGAGGCAACGCCGGGTGATTAAGTAGTGACTTCGGCATTTTAGAGGCAATGCCGAACAATTTAACTCAAGGTCAGCGTTTTAGAGGCAACGCCGAGTGATTGAGGGTCAACGTTGGCATTTCTAGGAGTAATACCGAACGGTTGAACCCGAGGTCAGTGTTTTAGAGGCAACACCGAGTTATTGAACTCGAGATCAGCGTTTTAGAGGCAACGCCGAGTGAGTGAAGGTCAACGTCGGCATTTTAGAAGTAACGCCGAGTGACTAAACTCGAGATCAGCGTTTTAGAGGCAACGCCGAGTGACTGAATAGTGACGTCGGCATTTTAGAGGCAACGCCGAGTTATTGAGCTCGAGGTCAGCGTTTTAGAGGCAACGCCGAGTGATTGAAGGTCAACGTCGGCATTTTAGAAGTAATGCCGAGTGATTAAACTCGAGATCAGCGTTTTAGAGGCAACGCCGAGTTATTTTGAGGATTAACACCCGAGTAAGGAGAGGACCCACCATTTTTTTTTTTGGGAAATAACTGCCGAATGACCACGTGGCATGCTGGGATTTCGGAAATGACTGCCGAGTGATGACTGGGCACTTTTTGAAACGGTATCTGGTCCGAGAATATCCCATAAGAGTTGCACTTTTAGCCGCCTTTGCTTTCCGCGCCCTAGTTTTTGCGTTCCTGCTTCCAAATCCCCTCTGCGCTTGCCTCCAATTTGCTCGCTGGTGAAATCGAGATGGCTCCCAAGAGGAAAATCGCGAGTTCTTCCGCTGTGGTGATTCCTCCGATTGATCCCAACAGCCAGTTGCCCTTCGCAGGTAACCATATGTCCAACATCTCTGAAGCTGAACTCCTCCATCTCATGTCCATCGGGGTTCTTCCTCCACGGGAACTTTGTTCTTGGCGGATTTGCCATGGGACTACGGTCCCGACGGAGGATACACATGAGTCCGTGGTTTACGCTCCCTTTCTTCTCCGTGGCCTTGGTCTTCCTATTTCTCCCTTTTTCCGCGGTCTTCTTGATTTCTATCACATCAATCTCACCCATCTGAACCCTAATTCAATTCTGCAAATTTCTATCTTTGTCCACTTATGTGAAGCTTTTCTCGGCGTGCTGCCGCATTTTGGTTTGTGGAAACATCTGTATCACTGTCGCCCTGGGATGGCCGGGGGACAGCATCAGTTGGTTGGAGGTGCCAGCTTGGAGATGCGCCGGGGACGGAAAACTGAGTATCTTGAGATCCCCCTTAAAGACAGCATTAAGGGATGGCGCCTGGAATGGTTTATAGTTGATAACTATGGAAATTCTCTCCCCCCTCGATCAGGAAGACAGCCAGATGTTCGCACCCCGAGCTGGACCGAGTCTCCTACAGACGGGGAGGTGGCTGAGGCCAGTGTGCTGCTAGCTGAAGTTGGGCTATTGAAAGAGAGGGGTTTGACTGCTGAAGCTATAGTTGCTGACTTCGTCTTCAAAAACATTCAGCCACTGAAAGATAGGGTCCACCCGGCTTATCTGTATCAAGGGCTAGCCGACCCAACCCGAGTTATCAACAAGAAAATCCCTTCTGCAGATTTAGTGAGCCGACTGGAGATGATTCTTAGAGGCAAAGTATCCAATGTTGGTGCTCCGGTGGCGTATTCAGCCTGGAATCTGCCTCCTGCCAAGGCCTTCACTCGCTTCGTGTCAAACCCTCCTGTGACTGATGGCAGTTCGGGCCTTAGAATGCGGCCCTCTGATGAAGAAATCAGTGCTTTGGTTGCCTCTCTTGGCAAAATTCCTGATGATGAGCGACAAGCCTATTTCGAGGTGCCTGTGGATCCTAACGACGCAGAAATGAATGCTATGCTTGATATGTTAGCTGAGGACTCTTCTGACGCTGCTCCTGCTGAGACATTAGCAGCGGCGCCTCTCCCTGATGCTGGTATAACCTTGAATGTTCAGAGACCTGTCCGTGTTCGCTCGAGGCGTCCTTGCCGAGTTAATCAAGCCGATCTTCCTGTTGACGGGCAGAAAAAGAAGAGGAGACGCCTTCGGCGAGTATCTAGCTTGGATCAAGATGCTGGTCCCTCGGGTCCTGCTGCTGAGGAGGTTCCTGTGCCCGAATTTACCGATGCTGATCCCAATGGGTGTAGTATGCCTGTTGCTGAACCCGATGGGTGTAGTATGCCTGTTGCTGATCCCAATGGGTGTGGTGCCAGTGTTGCTGATGAGGACGAGGAAGAGAATGAGGTCCCTTTGACTCGGAAAAACAGTCGGCGATTCCTTGCCAGCGGGGAAAGTAGTGGAGTTCCTTCTCCTGCTTTGTCTGCTCTTGTTGGCCTGCAAAACATATCCCTGGCCGACTTTGATCAAACTCTTGAGGATATGGTTCCAGAAGACTTGTTATCAGGGCCAGTGGATGATGATGTAGCGGAAGCTTGTGGTGCCGTGCCGGATGCTGGGTTGAGGTCATCCCGCGCCTCGTCAACCTTAGAACGCGGTCTCGAGGGTCGGGATGCTGATTTGGACTGTCCTGATTTCATGGAAGTAACCGAGGGTCCGTCAACCTTAGAAGTGGTTACCGCGGAGAGTTTGGACCTGGAAGCTGGTGCTGACACATGCCCAGCCCCCGAGGGTGTCGTCGGGGATGACTTAGCTCAGGCGAAGGGTGCAAGCCACTGCCCAGCCCCCGAGGGTGTTGCCGGGGATAATCCGGCTCAAGTGGGCAGTGCCAACTATGGCCCAGTCCCCGAGGGTGCCCAAACAGGGTCTCCCTCCGGCACTTCCATGAACGTTCACGCTGGGTCACCTCCACACTCTGGCTGCATGGTGGTGGCCCAAACTTCAGACCGGGGCGTCGCTTTGGAGGGCAGCGTCCCCGTTGATCGAGTATCCGGCTCTGCTGAAGGAGATGAACTGATTCCCACTGTTCCATTGCATGCTGCTTCGGGTGATGACCTTGCGCCTGGTTATCATCTGATTTCTCCTGACTTGGGGATCCCTTCGTTCTTCTCCAACCTCCAGGTACTGTGCTGTTTCTTAGCTTGATTTTTACATTGCCTGAACTTTTGCCATTATGCTCATCTGCTCTTCTCATCAGACTTTGGTGGATGGGATGACCACCCAGCTGAAATTGCATGGTGCTCCTATCCCAGAAGTGGCTTCATCTTTTCCGTGTTGGAATCCAGTGTTACTTCGTCGTCGTGTATCCGAGTTGGAGGCGATTAACGCTGGTTAGTGCCCTTTTTCTTTTCTTCGCGTTTGTTGTGGACTGCTTGACCTTCTGACCTTGTTTTGTTTGATTACCTCTTACTAGGAATGACTCGGCAGACTGCACTTCTTGAGGAGAAACATTCTCAGGATCGAGCTGAATTGACTCAGCGATGCACTGATCTTGAGGAAAAGTATTCTCAAAGTCGGATCGAACTGAGTCAGGTCTCTGCTGCCTTGGATGATGCCAATGCGTTGAGTTCTTCTCTGCATGCCCAGCTTGACTCTGAAAAGGTGATATACGAAACTGCACTTTTTTCTTGCTGTGCTCCTATTGTTTGCCTGGTTTTCTGAAGGAACTGATTTGCGCTTGCAGGAGGAAAAACGCATCCTTGCCGCTTCTCGTGACAATCTTGATAGGTTGTATCGAGATTCTAGCAACTCGCTGACCATCTTGGAGAGGAGTCATCGCTTTTCCATGGAGGAGTTGAACAATCTTCGCTATAAGTTGCAGGAGTCCTTGGATGATGTGATTCGCCTTCGGGAGTTGATATCGGCTAAAGACGTTGTCATCAAGAATCTGCGTGCTTCCAAGAAATCTGTTACCCAAGAGCTAGAGGCTGCCCAGTTGGCTGTCAAGGTTGCTGAAGAGACTTCCAATACTCTGAGAGCCCAACGCGACAGGGCCATGGATAAGGCCATTCGAGCGGGACGAATTCTGATGAGGAGGCCTGGCGTAGTCGTTCCTGAAGATATAAGGGCTGACGTGAACGCTGCCCCTGACTCCTCGAGTCGTCCTTCTTCGTCGACTGCTCCTGGAAAAGACATTGCAAAATAGAGAAAACATTTCGCGTGCTCCGAGCGCGCAGCTTGCATGATTGAACATTTGTTAGAAGACACCAGTTTATTTGAATGACATAGTTATTCACTTATTGTATCAGAATTTTTTAGTTAATGAGTTTGGTAGTTATGATGCATGATGACTATGAATTTTGTCTGTGGGATATGGAAATCATCCCCTGAATTAAATAGGCGAGAGCATGTTGCATTGGTCTTAAGTAGACGTCAACTGGAGTTGGTTGCTTCGTTAGCTGGGCATAGTGATCGCCCTAGGTTAAGTAAAGCATGAGCATGTCACACCGCTTTAAGTCGTTGCCGACTTAAGTCGATTGCTCCGTTAGCAGGGCATAGTGGTCACCCCGAGTTAAGTAAGCGTGAGCATGTTGCACCGCCTTAAGTCATTGCCGACTTAAGTCGATTGCTCCGTTAGCAAGGCATAGTGGTCACCCCGAGTTAAGTAATCGTGAGCATGTTGCACCGCCTTAAGTCATTGCCGACTTAAGTCGATTGCTCCGTTAGCAGGGCATAGTGGTCACCCCGAGTTAAGTAATCGTGAGCATGTTGCACCGCCTTAAGTCATTGCCGACTTAAGTCGATTGCTCCGTTAGCAGGGCATAGTGGTCACCCCGAGTTAAGTAATCGTGAGCATGTTGCACCGCCTTAAGTCATTGCCGACTTAAGTCGATTGCTCCGTTAGCAGGGCATAGTGGTCACCCCGAGTTAAGTAAGAATGCAAGTCAATCGTAAATAAATTGAGTATCCTCGAAACCTTTTCTTTATTGATGACACATTCCCACTTTACAGAGTACATCATTGTTATCCCAGCAGTTTTGAGGTACGGCTAAGGATAAAACTTTCTCAGGTGTTCTATGTTCCAAGAATTCCCGACTTCCGTGCCATCCATCTGAGTGAGGCGATATGATCCGGGCCGAGTGACTTCTGCTACTATGAAGGGTCCTTCCCATAAGGGTGATAACTTGTGTCGTCCTTCTCCCGTTAGAATTCGGCGAAGGACAAGCTCCCCCACTGAAAAGGATCGTTGCCGCACAGCCTTGTCGTGATAGCGCCTTAGAGTCTGCTGGTATCTTGCTGACTGGATTACTGCGCTTAGCCGTTCTTCCTCGAGTACGTCTATGTCCTCCAGCCTGGTGGTCTCAGCTTCTGCTATGCTTTCAAAAATCAGCCTTGGCGCCCCAAACTTGAGATCAGCAGGCAGCACTGCCTCCGACCCATAGACCATGAAGAAAGGAGTGTTTCCCTGCAAAGCTCAGCTAGGTTGGGTTCTTAGGCTCCAAACAACATAGGGTAATTCCCTTATCCACTTTCCTGCGATTTTTTCGTTCTTATCGAAAATCTTTTTCCTGGGTGCATCCAATATCATCCCGTTGGCTCGCTCAACTTGCCCATTGGCTCTTGGATGGGCTACAGATGCATACTTGATCTGAATGCTCTTTTGTTCGCAGAAGTCAAAGAATTCTGAACTCGTGAAATTGGATCCTAAATCAGTTATGATGCTATTTGGTATCCCGAATCTGAATATTATGTCTTGTATGAATTCCACGGCCTTAGCAGAAGTTAAGGAGGCAATGGGCTTGAATTCTATCCATTTAGTGAACTTGTCAATTGCTACCGACACATGAGTATATCCCCCTTGAGCTTTCTTGAAAGGTCCAATCATATCCAGCCCCCAGCATGCAAAAGGCCAGGTCACTGGTATGGTCTGCAGCTGCTGTGCTGGCAGGTGTTGTTGCTTTGACAAGTATTGGCAGGCTTCGCACCTCTGGACTAACTCGGCTGCATCATTCTTTGCTGTTGGCCAATAGAATCCTGACCTGAAGACCTTCCCAACTAGCGTTCTGGAGGCTGCATGTATCCCACATTGTCCAGCGTGGATCTCTTCTAAGAGTTGTTTTCCAGTGGATGGGAGAATGCACTTCATGAAGACACCTGACGCACCCCTTCTGTATAATGTTTCCCCAATAAGTGTATAGTGAGCTGACTGTCTTGCAATGCGCTCTGCCGAGTTTTTATCATCTGGTTCTTCTTCATTCCTTATGTACTTAATGATTGGCTTCCTCCAGTCATCGGGATCTGACTCGGGTTGATCTATGATGTTGCATTCTTCCATTTGACCCAAAGAGATACTTGGCTGCAGAATTTCTTGCACAAAAACCCCGGGTGGGACCTGAGCTCGACTGGATCCTAGCTTGGACAGTACATCGGCTGCCGCGTTCCGATCTCTCTCCACATGATGAAATTCTAGACCCTCGAATTTGTCCTCCAGTTTTCGGACGGCAGTGCAGTATCTTCCCATCGAATCGTTTGAGCAATCCCACTCCTTATTTATCTGGCTGATGACCACCAGAGAATCCCCATATACCATTAATCTTTTGACGCCCAATGATATGGCAATGTTCAATCCATGGATCAAGGCTTCATACTCGGCTGCATTGTTGGAGGCTGGGAATAGCAACTGGAGGGCGTACTTGAGGTGTTCGCCTCCTGGTGCAGTGAAAAGAATCCCCGCTCCTGCTCCCTGCAGCTTGAGTGAGCCATCAAAATACATTCGCCATACTTCTGCAGTCTCCGGGTTGTCTGGTACTTGTTGTTCAGTCCACTCTGATACGAAATCAACCAGTGCTTGGGTTTTGATGGCAGTGCGAGGCCGAAACTCGATGTCATGAGATCCCAGCTCACAGGCCCACTTGGCTATTCGACCGATGGCTTCCTTGTTATGAAGAATATCCCCTATTGGAAAACTTGTGACTACTATGACTTTGTGGTCGTCAAAGTAGTGACGCAGCTTGCGGGCAGTTAGAAGTACTGCATACAATAGTTTCTGAACTTGAGGATACTTTTTCTTTGAGGGGCCGAGGACTTCACTAATGAAGTAGACAGGATGTTGTATCGGATAGGCATGCCCTTCTTCTACTCGCTCGACTACCAACGCGGTGCTCACCACGTGAGTCGTGCAAGAGATGTACAATAGCAAATCTTCGGCTGGTTGAGTTGGTGTGGCTCGCCGAGGTGGTTTCAGTACTGGCGGTGTTGTCAAGAATTTTTTCAGAGCATTTAGAGCTTCTTGTGCTTCTGAAGTCCACTGAAATTTATCCACCCTCTTGAGTAACTTATAAAACGGCAAACCTTTTTCCCCCAGTCTGGATATAAATCTGCTTAAAGCTGCCATGCATCCAGTAAGTCGCTGAACCTTCTTCTGCGATCGAGGTGCTTCCATCTTCATGATAGCTTCAATCTTATCTGGATTAGCTTCAATTCCCCGGTGGCTGACAATAAATCCGAGCAACTTTCCGGCTGGTACCCCAAAAACACATTTCTCGGGATTAAGCTTCCATCTATACCGCCTCAGGCTGTTGAAAACCAGTTGCAAATCTTCGATGAAGTCTTTTGAGTCCTATGTTTTGATCACCACGTCATCCACATAAGCCTCCACACGCTTGCCCCAGTGATCGGCTAAGCATGTTTGAATAGCTCTCTGGTAAGTCGCTCCAGCGTTTTTGAGGCCAAACGGCATGGAGGTATAACAGAAAGCGCCAAATGGAGTAATGAATGCTGTTTTTTCTTCATCTTCCTTTGCCAGACTGATCTGATGATACCCGGAATAGCAATCCAAGAAAGACAGCATAGAACATCCAGCGGTGGAGTCCACCACCTGATCTATCCTCGGGAGCCCGAAAGGATCTTTCGGACAGTGTTTGTTGAGATCAGTATAATCAACACACATGCGCCAGTCCACTTTATTCTTTTTGAGTACAAGAACAGGATTAGCTAACCACTCAGGATGTAATACTTCTCTAATGAATCCAGCCGCGACCAAGCGAGCTAACTCGGCGCGAATGGCTTCCCTCTTATCAGGCGTGAAACGACGTAATTTCTGTCGAATCGGCCTCGCCTGGGGAAAGACCTTTAGTTTGTGCTCGGCCAGTTCTCTCGGGACTCCCGGCATATCCGCAGGTTGCCATGCGAATACATCTCGGTTATCTTGCAGAAACTGGACGAGCGCGCTTTCCTATTTGTTATCCAAACTGGAGCTGATGATGGCCGTCTTGCGCTCATCAGCGAACCCCAGGTTGATTCTCTTGGTTTCTTCAGTCGGCCGCATAGAGGTCGCGGTCTGAGCTTCATTCGCCGGTATTGCGAGGTCCTCCTCAGGCTTAGAGTTCGCCATTGCGGAGGGAGCTGTCGACGGCTTGGCGGTGAGGGCTGCTTGAATAGCCACTCGGAAACATTCTGCGGCGCCTTGGAGGTCGGCGCGCACAGTTATGATCCCTTGTGGCCCTGGCATCTTCAGTATCATGTACGTGTAATGCGGAATGGCCATGAACTTGGCCAGTCCTGGCCTCCCAATGATGGCGTTATACCCGCAGTCGAAGTTTGCCACTTCAAACCTTAGGAACTCGGTTCTGTAGTTCTCCGGAGTTCCGAAGGTGACCGGCATGTAGATGTGGCCCAGCGGGTATTCCCCTTCCGTCGGCACGATGCCGAAGAAAGGAGTGTCCGACTCGTGGAGCTCTTTGAGATGAACTCCCAAGCTTTGGAGTGTCCGGGGGAAGGTGATGTTGATGCTGCTCCCCCCGTCCACTAACACCTTTTTCACCCGGCTCTCTCGGATCACCGGACCGACGAGGAGCGGGTACTTGCCCGGGTGGTCGAAGTTGAGCCATTGATCCGCCCGAGTGAAGGTAATCGGGTGCCCCGACCATCGGTATGGGGCGGGAGGGCCGATGGTCGCCACCAGTATCTGGCGATCATTGAGCTTTTGCTGTCTTCTACTCTCCTGTGATCCGTGTCCGCCGAAGATGACGTTGACCTCCCTGTCAACGCGCGGGAAAGCTCCTCCTCCTCCTCCCTCCTCCTGCCGATGGGGTTGTCGTGGTTCGTCTGGTCCTCCCCTCGGCGGAGGAGGAGGTAGAGGTTGGAAGGGTCGGCCGTGTCCGACGGAGTGCTTGAAGTCCCGGCAGTTACGAAGAGTGTGGCGCATGTCCTTGTGGTACGGGCACTGGGCGTCGAGAATGTCGTCCAGTGTGCGTTCGCCTCCACGAGGTCCTCCTCGAGCGCGAGTGGCAGGTGGTCCGGCGGCGTGTACTTCTTCGCGTGGCCTCTTCTCCCACCGCTTGTCAGGTTGCTGGTTCGTGTCGCGCCGTGGTGCTGCCGGCGCGGGCTTCGCTCCTCCGATGAGGTCCTGGGCTCGCTCGTCGGCGGTGATGTAGAGGTCGGCTTCCCGGAACAGCTCCTCCAAGGTGGTCGGCGCCCTTTGTAGTATGGCTCGGACGAAAATCGAATCATTAGATCCTCGGTAGAAGTCCTCGATCACGGCCGCCTCCGTGACATCGGGGATGCGATTCCTCATGGTTTGAAACCTCTTGAGGTATGACCGGAGAGTTTCGTCCCCCCGGCGCTTGATAGATTTAAGGTCCCACGGCTGCGCCGGCTTGTCGGAGAGGGACTGGAAGTTGGCGGTGAAACGCCGACTGAAGTCTCCCCAGACGTCGATGCAGTGTCGGGGTAGATGTCGTAGCCATTGCAGCGCGTCTTGTCCAAGGACAATGGGCAAGTACGCGGTCATCACGTCTTCGAATGCTCCGGCAGCTCGAGCAGCGGTGGTGTAGACGGCTAGCCAACCCCATGGATCCTGCTTAGGTTTATACTTGTCAACATTGGATACCTTGAAGTTGGGAGGCCACTGGATGGCCCTAAGGCGTGGAGTAAGGGCGGACACTCCGCACGTGTCCTCCTGTCGTCGGGGTCGATGTCTGTCCCGGGGAGGGGAGTTGTGGTTGTGATTCTTCGACCGTCCCCGGGAGGTTCCGCCAGTTGAAGCCATCGCCGACTCAGTCCTGGTAGCCTGGCTCTGAGTCGGGGCGCCATGATCCCTGTCGTACTCCTCTCGACGACGAATTTCGTTCTCATGCCGCCGTTCCCGCGAAGCATTGATGGAGCTCCGCGCGTCTCGGCGACTGTTGATGGCGTGACGTAGATCGTTCGGCGGGTGGGCAAGCGGTAGAAGATGGTTGGCCGCTTGGGTGAACAGTCGTCGGTAGCCGTCGGCGTCTGGAGTCCGAGGGAGTCCTTCCGCTATCCGAGCCAGCACCCCTCCGACTTCGCTCGGCGTGTTCATGGCTCGGGCGAAGTCGGGGTTCAGATTGCGCCCGAAGAGTGGATTCTCTCGACGTTGCCTTGCATCCTGCTCAGCCTGTTCCTGAGCTCGTCGGCGATCGCGTCGTCGGGAGTTCCTTCGCTCTCTGAAGACGCGTTCTTCCGGGGTTTCTCCTACCTCCGAGACCTCGTCTCGCGAGACAGGTTGTTCCGGATTCCGCTCCCCGGCCGCGTGATGTCGTCGAACATTCCTGCGCCGGTTCCTTCGTCGACGGGATTCTCGCTGAGGCGGTTCCTCCCCGGGTACAGTCGGCTCGTCGTCGGAGATGGCCGGCGATTCTGCCCTTCCGATGAAGAGGACGTTGGGGTAGAACGACGCTGCCGTCGTGGTGATCTTCTTCCGGGGAGCTGGAGGTTGCGCTTCTCCGGTATTTTCGGAGTTTGTTGAGGAAGACTCCTTTTTCGGCGGATCCGCAATACGGTGCAGAATCCCTTCTTCGTCCGCTACGAACGAGATTGTTCCGAAGCAGAACATAGATCCGGGGCGCAGGGTGACCTCGCTGTAGAAGGAGATGGCCATTGAGCTAGCTTGGATTGTCAACACACCCCCTACCTGGCGCGCCAGCTGTCGGTGTTTAGGGTCCGACCGCACACCCGGGGTTGCCCCTCAAGGTGTTTTAGGAGTAGGACGGTGTCGACAACTGTAGCAAAATGGTTCGTGCCGATCGCACGAGGGACAGTGGACAAGGTTTACAGGTTCGGGCCGCTTAGAGATGCGTAACACCCTACGTCCTGATGGGTATGCTTGGTGGATGTGATTACAAGAGAGCTCTCTGGATCAAGAATACAGAGAATTGATGTGGGTGGCTAAGTGATGGGTCGATCGTTCTGAAGGGGTGCCCCCTAGGCCTTATATATTCGACCGTGGGGCGGTACACATGGATAAGATAACAACAAATGGCTAAAAGATAGTGAACCTCTTGGGATTATCCTTTACGTAACCCTCGCCGACTTATCCTCACGTGGCTTCGTTGCATGGAGGCCCCGACGCGGGAAAGTCGGATCTCTGTTGCGGCCAATGGCTCGACGCTATGGGCCGTCTGGGTTTGTACCAATCCGGCCTCACGTCGCCCTGCGTTGCTGGTTGTCTTTCCCCAGGCCCACGAAAGAATAACCTTACGATTTATTGGGCCCTTAGGCCTTTCGTGAGGTCCTTTACTCTTTTAGTGGACCCGGGGATATCTGTCCCCCACAGATTTAATCTCCTCAATCCTTCTCAACCCACTTCTAAGACCTTGTTGGATTTAAGGTAGATTAAAGGGGATTAAATATAATCTCCGCCAATCTCATTTAACTCACCTCTAACCGAACAAGTCCTAAGAGTTTGTTTGGGAGCAAGGATAATGGAGCCTATGAGAGAGCTAAAATACCGTTTTATTTTCAAAATTAAATAGTAAGATATTTTGGCCCACTCAGTTTACTCCATTACTCTTGGTCCCAAATACGTCCTAAGGGTAGTTTTGGGGGTGCGCATGCATTGTGCCGTGAAATGGTTCTCGCAAGCTAAAGCGAAACGACGCAGACATTTGCTCAATGGTTTAATCGTTGCGTGAACCGATGGCAAAAGTATCGGGAAATATGCATCAAAGAATGATATACGTCTCAAACGCCTGATGTCTCTCAAAGCGAAAGGTGGGTCATCTTGCGTACATACGTGTGCGGTGTGCCTGTCGATGACTTGGCTGTAATGAATAATGATCTAATGATGATCTTGATACTTGACTACTTGTTCTTCGGCGCCATGACTGGGTTGGACCACTACCATACTATACAAAAAAAAAAACTAATCTAACTATCTGAAATAGATAAACAGTGGAAAGAGGCCAAGAACTCAATATATCCAATCCAACTGGTGACTGCGAACACCCGAAGCCATGCAAATTAATTTTAGCAAGCTGTTGTGGCGTTTCTATTTTTTTTTTGTCTTGTTGTAATAATATATGTATCGAGTGAACAAATTCACTCCCAGTTTGTAGCAGTTACCGTGTATCAGTTAGTGCAGAAGGATTAATTGTATCCGAGTTCAGAACGAATTGGTTGTGCGGTGACCGAGGACGCGCTAAAATTGAGTTATTACTAATGTAACAACGAAAGAAAATTTTATAACACAATCTAAAATATTTCATAAGTAATTTATAGCTATAGAATAAGCGACAATTGCGGAAAAATATTTTATTTAAGAGTCATTGTGTCAATAATTCATTTACAACAAATATTATAAAGCAAGTAAAATCTTAAAAAAAAGTAAATAAGTTAATGATGGTAAATTGAAGTAAAAACGATATAAGAATATACCTCTAGTTTAGTCTAGTTCTAGGATACCTAGACAAGTGCATTTATATATTTTTATTACTTTGAGATATATTTTTAATTTTATGAAGATCAAGTCCTTTTAAGATTTCTCCTTTGATATAGCACATCATCAAATCATTTATCCAATCATGGGTCATCTTGTTGCGTGGAGCTAGACGGAGGCTGCTGTGTTGATTTGCTTTGAGCTCCTCGCCGTTCTAAGAACAGGGACGAGCGAATGGAGATAGGGGTTGCAATACAATAGGAATAGGGGTCAGGGGTGAATCGCAGAGCTAGGCCGGGCAGAGGCGCACCGAGTAGGTGGAGCTAGGCGATGGGCGAAGCGAGGGCAGATGACAAAGCGCGAAGCTAGGTCTGGATGGAGACGCGTGGAACTGGCTGGGCCGCTAAGGCATGCCACAAGCGGAGCTAGCGATTGGGCAGACGATGAAGGCTCGTGGAGCTAAGCGGAGGCAGTCCTAGTCAGCTAGGAATAATAGAGTAAGATAGAGATTTATTTTACTATTGATATTTTATTGGGTTGAATCAAGGTATTGCTTGAGTAACACCAAGCAATATTGGGTCCTCCGCCCATGTTGTTGTGCAAGCCAGGCACACGAAAGCAACCAGCACGGTAGGGATGAAAACGGTCGAAAACGATCGAAAAAACAACTAAATTATTTTTGTTTTCATATTTTTTGGTCGGGACGAAAACGAAAATCAACGGTCAAAATACGGGATCGAAAGTGTCGGTTATTCGAAAACGATCGAAAACGATAAACTATAGTCGGAAAGATAACTATTTTGTAGTTTTATCAAAAACATAATAATAATAAAGTGATATATTGCCTAATTTTTAAGATTTAGAAATACAAAAACAACTCTTTTTCATCATTCATATTAGTTAGAGTAATTATAACATTTGCTTTTCGCGTATTCATTCACTTGAACACAACAAAAGTCTATAACTTAAATAAATTATATGCTAGATCTATCTCATATTATATAAAACGGTAGAAAAACGGTATTAGCACGACTCGGAAACGAAAAATACGAAAACGATAAAAAAACTAGCTAAATTGTTTTCGTACCGTTTCTAATCGATTCCTAAATAATTCGAAAACGATCGAGAAAAAACAGTATTCGAAACGGGACGGTACGAGAATTTTTCGTCCCCTTTTCATCCCTACAGCACGGTTGTACCTGTTAGCCCCACGGTGGCCGCCAAATGATATACTCGGGACTCGGGAGCATGTGAAAGGCACATAGCACGATAAAATAACAGGCTAGGGAACTATAGGGTCTTGTCAAATGTGTCTCATCCAATTACAAGACATAGGTATTTATATAGAGTGTTGGTAGCCTAGAATATGTTTGTGCCTCCGGTTACAACTACATTTCGAAATATGAAATATACGATACAACGAGTTAATTACAGTATAATGACGTCCTAGGGTCGAATACATCAAGACATCTACTGGCTTGCTGCACTGACTAGTGGGTCGGATGGGTCGGTCCACAATGCTTCAGCAACCATGTTGTGTCAGCGTTTCTCCTGGTCTTCGTCTCCTTGGTGTCTTCGTATCCGTCGATAGAGTAGCTTAGCACCCTTCCCCTTCGCGTCGTCTATGGGGACGGTCTGCGCAGGGGCCCCCTCCCCTCGTCTGGCGTCGATGACAGAGTCTTTGTCGTTGGGGTGTTCAGCTCCTCGAGTCCCGGCCCCCGCTTCGTTGGCACTATGGGGGTCTTCGCTTTCGGCGAACCCCCATAGAAGCCTGCCTTTGCGTGGTCGGCATCAACCATGGGGGACGAAGGCTTCACCGGTAGGGTGAACCTGTCGAAGTCTCCGGTCGCACCTGCTCTTATATTTATACATGATTAGTTTTAGCTTAGAAGCGCGCTCGAGAAGGTCGGGTGAGGTCTGGTTCGTCCTCCGTCGCAACACACCCTCAAAAGTCTTCAGGTTTTGTCGTCACGGTGAGTAAATGTTTGGATTCTCACGACATCTCTGAACGTTTTCAGCTTGTTCAATCTAGTCAAATTCGGCAGTATCCTGGGAGGTCCATCATCCATGCAGCCACCAAGCCGAGATGCAATATAATCCCCAAATATAAAGGGCTAGAGGTTAGGTATTGGGCCGTCAAAATGTACGACCAAGTTACTGTACTTCGTCGAAGAGTCTACTGTCTTCTCTCTCCCTCTCTCTTCTCCTGCTACCTATATACAGTCTTGTACTGCAAACAATACTAGTCAAAGTCGACCATGGGTCAGGGAAGGCAACAAAGAAAGTACACACACGCGGAAGATCAGACAAGGATAGATAGATACACATTGGTGTAGATTGCCTGAAGACGAAGCCATTAACAGGAGCGCGACGTTGGAGCTAAAGAGTAAAAGACTACTCTATGCGATGAACAAGTCATCCAGTGGTGCCGTCAAGTGGCATGCAAAGCCTGGGCTTGGTGATCAGAGGAACGCGTGCCCGGCCTCCGCATGCCACGCGCCTGAGGTAGATGAAAAGCGAGAATGATGGAGAAGCCCTGCGCCCCTGCCATCCTCCAACAACTGTCGACCGTGCGCTGCGCGTAGATTCGGGCATTCGGGGGACGAATCCGTCCACGCCGCCTTGCCGGCATGCCGCGTGCTTTCATGGACGCAGCAAAAGGCATCGCTACGGCAGCCAATCAAATTACGTAGATACGTGCTAAATATTTTTGAATGATTAGGGCAGGTACAACGCACATACTACTTTGAGACTGTTTATTGAGGCAATAACTAATATACAATCAGACTTTGTGTGCAAGCATGCAAGCGAGCCTCTTGGTCTATTAGATCATTATCTAACGGTAGACATAATTGTAGTTTGTTAGATGGTTTTCGATAAATCTATACGAGTTTATGGTGGAAGGGTTTAAGTGTTAAATGTGATACATGGTTGGATCATAATTTAACGAACCAAGAACCTCGTTTGCACGCTTGCACATAAGACCTGATTACATATTATTGCCCCGTTTTTATAATAGTTTATAGAAGCTTGAAATCTGATATATAGACAACTAAAAACGACACGTCTTCTAATAGACGGTCTATTTTCATATCTACAAGTTACATACTGTTATTCATATATGGACATGACTAATTATGAATACTGTTTTATACATCATTATATATTGCTATTTGATAGAGAAAAGCACATGCAAAATAAGGTAAACAAAAAAAAAACAACTTTGTTTAGAGTCCCTCTCCGCTCTGCGTAAAATTATGAGGACCAACACCACTTCCGAAAAACGATTAGAAAAAGTCGGCCATGAATCATCATTCTTACTCTAACAGACCGATGTACTTATGATGAGTACTAATTTTGATGTTCTTAATCGAATAAGTACGTCGGGACCGACATACTTAATGTTAACTATATGTCGGTTTCCCCACACCGACGTATTTAATAAGCACGTGGTCAGTAAATACGTCAGGAGAAACCGACGTACTTACTTATCGGCCATGTGGTAGATACTCCGGGTAGGTTGGATACGTCACATGGACGTTAAGTATGTCGGCTAACCGACATACTTATCCTTTCGGATAAAACATGTACTTGCTCTCTCCTCGAATGGGAAGCCTATAGAACATACATATAACAACAAATAGAGTATCACATACAACAGTTTACAGAGTACATCACATACATGGGTCAAGCATAAAAGTTCAAACATACTGGTCTACAAGTCCAAACATAGTCCAAATACAATGGCCACTCCATAGGTGGGTCGTCGGAAGATCCGTCAGTCGGGTTAAACAACTGGTTCACAACGTTCATACTGCTTTCTGGAGTTCGACGTGAACATGCATGAATCTTACAAGAGATATAGTATGTGTTAGATTGATGTATAGACTAAAACAAAAAGCAAATTTATCTTAGTTATTCAAAAAGTGTATTAGCTAGTTCATCTTAGATTTAGCTCGACTCACTACACTTTCCATAACTAAAGATCAAAGTACTTAGATTAGACTTAACTTACCGCTCCTAGCAATGGAGGTGCAGCCATGGAGCAAATCCCCATGACATTTATAGAGGCAATATCAATAGGTGTATAAGTAGAATCATCAAGAATATTGCATGTAACACCTATACTTGCTATTTCAATGGATTCCTTTGTTTGCCAAGAAGAGTGGAATGAGTTTATTTCAACTTCTCATGAGTTTCAACGAGAACCCCATGATTAGATAGATGCACCTCAAAGGATTGCTCAAGAGCTTTATGCTTTTTGCATAGTTCGTTGTGTTCCTCCTTTCGTTGTTCAAAAAAGAATGAGCCTCTTTGTAGGAAACGGGTGATGCCTAAGAGGGGGGGTGAATTAGGACTTCTAAAACTTATACTAAACTAGGCCACAATTAAATCCCTAGAGCAAAACCTATGCAAATAATCAAAACTAGAATATGCAAACTAGGTTTTGTCTAAGTGTTGCTATCTCTACCGCAAAGGCTAAGTTTCAATCTATACTAAATAAGTATGACTACAAGATTGAAACTTAAATGCTTAATATAAATGCGGAATGTAAAGAGCTAAGTAGAGAAGCAAACTCTCGTGGATGACGCTGGTATTTTTACCGAGGTATCCGGAACCACGCAAGGTCCCGACTAATCCTCGTTGGTGCCCCTACGCAAAGGGAAGCCCACGCGAGGGCCAAGCACCACGGTCGAGTAACTCCGTAGAGGGCCAAGTCTCCAAATTTCCCGAAGACCTTCGGTCCACTCACTTCCCTTTCGGGATCCAAACCTTCTTGGTGCTTTTCATGGTTGAAATTATTTCCTTTGGCACCCAGATGCGTTTGGCCCCTTTTCCTTTGTTGGCTTGCTTGTTGGCCTTGATTGCTATCACCTTTCCGTTCTTTTTCTTCTTGATCAAATATGGTGTAGCATCCTTTTTGTTCACCTTTTTGATGTAGGTGTTGGAGATTTTGCTTGATGGCTTTTGCTTGAGATTTTGCCTTTGTTTATCCCCGGTCATCGCCTTGTATTGGAAAGACTTGTGACCTTCCTTGTGGCATAGCCTACAAATCACAGTTTCTCCCTCTACAGGCTTGTTCACTCCCGCAGTGGTGTTATCCTGTGGAGGTCGGATTTGTTTGGCTTTGCCTTTCTTGTCATACAAAGCCTTGCCAAGGCGAGCCACTTCTTGCTTTAATTGTTCATTTTCCTTTGCAACCTCATCCGTACATGTCTCTACAACAATATTCTCAACAACGACTTGGTTGCAGGGGTTAGAATCATCAATTAAATCAAAGCAGGAAGTAGAAGCATCTTTCTTAATTATTTCAGGCATTTCAATTAAAGATGCTGCTGGGGTGCTACCAATGTTTTCTAGCTTAGTAGTTAGCTCATTATTGTGTATGCTAAGAATTTCCATTTTCTCTAGCAAATTTTCAATAGCTTCTTGGGAGCTAGCTAACTTAGCCTTAAGTTTTTCATTCTTTTTAATAAGGCTATCATCGGTAGCAGTGGATGGAGCACTAGATTCTAATAGCTCAATTTTAGTTGATAGCTCACTATTTAAGTTTGCAAAAGTTTCAAATTTTTCTAGCAAACCTTTGTAATCATTTTGAGAGCTAACCAACTTATTTTTCAAAGTTTTAAGTTGAGCTTTTTGCTTAGTGCAAACATCCTGGAAAAATTTTACGGCTTCCGCAAGCTCTTCTAGAGAGGCCTTTCCCTCGCCTTCATCATCACTACTACTTTCATCACTAGAGGATGGAATGCTTTTGTTACCTCTTGCCATAAGGCATTTGTGTGATGACCGTGATGATCGTGACGAGGACCGGTGGCTACGCGTCCTTGGAGGTTCATCTTCACTTGAAGAATCATCCCAAGTTCTAACACTTGTGAGCGCCTTGCCTTTGCTCCTCTCCTTTTTGGGTTTGGCCATATTTGGACAGTTGTCCCTGAAGTGGCCCTTCTCCCCACATGCGAAGCATCCTCTCTTCCTTTGCTTTTTCCTGTCAATGTTAAAGAGAAGATCCTCGACCTGCAGGGGCACACCCATTAGATTAATCTTGCGGATCATCCTCATTACCTTTCCGACGCGTCGGATTGTTTCTTCATCCTCGGAGGATGATGTGCACGGTTGATTATCTTCATCATCATCACTTTCTTCTTCTTCCTCTTCTTCACTTGAGGAACTTGGAGTGGGAGCCTTCTTTTTGCCCTTCCTTTCATCACATGCAAAAGCATATGGCCTTGAGGAAGTTGGCTCCTCTCCCCGACTCATTTTACGCGACATCTCAAAGGCCGCGATTTTCCCAATCACAATGGTCGCGGTCATGTTGCTCAAATCCTCCATGTTGTGAAGAATGGTGATGATGCTCCCATATCTTTGTTGTGGTAGCAGGGAGATAATCTTCCTCACAATGTCCGCATCACCTAGCTTATTAATGCCAATAGAATTGAGCTCATTGATAATTAGATTCAAACGAGAATACATGTCTCTAACAAGCTCATCATTTTTCATGGCAAAAGAATTATACTCATTTAAGACTAGGCAATGTTTTTGCTCACGGACATTGGATGTGCCGTCATGGAGCTCATGCAATTTTAGCCAAATCTCATTAGCAGTTTTCAAGGTAAATACTTGATTAAAAATATCCATGCTAAGAGATTCATACAAGCAATTTTTGGCTCTAGCATTTAAATGAATTTCTTTTTCCTCACTCGTGGTGGGTTTCTCGGGATTCTTGAGGGGTTTCATCCCGTCACGAGTGACTCTCCAAACACCTAGATCAACGGCCTCTAGGTAACAAGCCATTCTAGCACTATAATATGGGAAGTTAGTGCCGTCGAAGTGTGGTGGCCTATGGGTATCCATCCCTTCCTCTAAAAAGCGTCGGCTCTTTTAGCGGTGAAGCTAAAGCGTTTCAAATGAGCCAAACCGGGCTCTGATACCACTTGTAGGAAACGGGTGACGCCTAAGAGGGGGGGGGGTGAATTAGGACTTCTAAAACTTATACTAAACTAGGCCACAATTAAATCCCTAGAGCAAAACCTATGCAAATAATCAAAACTAGAATATGCAAACTAGGTTTTGTCTAAGTGTTGCTATCTCTACCGCAAAGGCTAAGTTTCAATCTATACTAAATAAGTATGACTACAAAATTGAAACTTAAATGCTTAATATAAATGCGGAATGTAAAGAGCTAAGTAGAGAAGCAAACTCTCGTGGATGACGCCGGTATTTTTACCGAGGTATCTGGAACCACGCAAGGTCCCGACTAATCCTCGTTGGTGCCCCTACGCAAAGGGAAGCCCACGCGAGGGCCAAGCACCACGATCGAGTAACTCCATAGAGAGCCGCGGGCCTTCTCCACGCGCAAGTGGTGCTCCGCTTCCGGCTCCTCTCGGACGCTCCCCGCCGTCTCCACTATCGAGCTTCCGGCCGAAACGCCGCGGGCCTCGTTCCCTCCGGTACACGGTGGCGGCCGTGACACAAACGCGGTTGTCACGGTCTCGCAAGACTCTCGCCCCACTCGGTACAATTACAACGACTCACGCAAGAGCCGAGGGGTTGTGTGGTTTTACAAAACTCACTCAACTAACTAGGATTCACCTAGAGCAAGCGCTAAAGCGGTCTAACTAACCTAAGCACTTCGCAAAGCACCTACGCTAATCACCGAGTGATTCTATTAAGCACTTGGGTGTTTGAGCACTTGGAAATATGCACTATGTGTCTTGGTATGTTGCTTGGGCTCTCACACATGAGAATGGCCGGTTGGGGTGGTATTTATAGCCTCCACACCCTCAACTAGCCGTTGGACAGAAAGCAGCAGCTTTCTGTCGTCGGGTGCACCGGACAGTCCGGTGCACCACCGGACACTGCACAGTAGATGTCCGGTGCACGCCACGTCAGCCGACCGTTGGCGCCTGTAGCAGTCGACCGTTGGATCCGACCGTTGCCGTCTGCCCGTTGGCACACCGGACAGTCCGGTGCACACCGGACAGTCCGGTGCTACAGCCAGAGAGCGCCTGTCTGTGGCCTCTCTGCACAGACTGTCCGGTGCCTCACCGGACAGTCCGGTGCACACCGGACACTGATGTCCGGTGCGCCACCAGGCGCTGGCTGACAGCCCTTGTCTTGGATTTCTTCGCTGATTTCTTCGGGCTTCTTTGTTCTTGAGTATTGGACTCCTACGCATCTTTTTATGTCTTCTTTTGAGGTGTTGCATCCTCATTGCCTTGGTCCAATTCTCTTCGCATCCTGTGAACTATAAACACAAACACTAGAAAACTTATTAGTTCACAGATTGTGTTGTTCATCAAACACCAAAACTCAATTAGCCAAAAGGCCCGGGGTCCATTTTCCTTACACTCTTGTAACAACTCAATGAGTTCCTTGGGCTCTTCTTCATCCTCAATATCACTCTCACTCTCATTGAATTGTACCTTAGTCCCCTTTATAATGAAGTAATACCATGCTATATTGGTCACTTGAATGCTATCTAAAAAGGGACAATTCTGGATGGACAAACCTCACATGCACGATGAATGTGATGAGTACTGGTTCAAAATAGGTGACACATATGTTTTGTTACTCTAACGATGTAATATTAAAACGATTAAATAATCCTGCATAGGACCAAGCCCTACTTGTGTGGTGTGTTTAGAGGTCTTGAGATATGATATTGACACATTCTGAGTGAGGTAAGTTGAGGGCCTAGCGTGAGGTCCTACCTTCTCGACGGTGGGTGAGTGGGAGAGGGGGAGGCAAGCGAGGTCAGGTGCGGTGATAGGCACACACGATGTCGGTGGGTGAAGTGAGTGGGCGTAAAGTTATACCCCGCCTATTTTTGTAGCTAAGGACTATCCATCGAAAACGAGAGGCTTATTTTTGGCAACTGACCTCTACACACCAAAAATAAATCTCTTATTTTCGATGGCAATAGAGAGGCTGTCGAAATTAATTTATTTTCGACGGCTAATGTTAGCCATCGAAAATAATAGTTTTTTTACTGTCTGTCTTTAGTCGCTGAAAATAGGCTAATTTTCGGTGTTCTCTGTGTTGCCGCCAAAAATTAATGTTGCCACGGAAAATTCCTTGTTATTCTACACTATACGCAAAAAGCCCAAGATATATTCATGTATATGCAAAAGCCCAAGATATTCATGTGAGCTTTAGATTATTTGTATATTCAATACAGTGGTAGCCTTTTGAATTAAGAATGGAACTTAGCTGTCCTAAGTCCCAACTCCCAAGGATACCCGGCTGCTCGTCAAACAATCGTTGCAAAAGAAGACACATGCTCAATCTCCAGATAATAATAATGCCATTGCCGGAAGCGTACGAAAAGGATAGCGGGGTGAGGACGAAAGGAAGCTATACAGGAGTGGAGTTGACCCAGCGTGGCACACGGTCTACAGTCCTGAACTTGCTCCAGCTTTCACCTAATCCTCTCCGAATTTCCTATTGCTCTGCCTTGTGGCCTCGTTGGCCAGCCTCCCACCAACTCTCGGCAACTCCGCTGCGCAAGACCGGGCCACGACTCCTGCAGTAACGGGGCAGGTACGGTATAGGACTACGCGCACAACAATTGTTCCAACTCACCATGGTGTGGTGCGGTTTTAAAAAAAGTTTACAGAGGTTTTGTGGTAACTTCTAATTGGTCCCTTTCATTTGGACCTATATATGTGGAGTTCACAGTTCACACCCTGGTAAACGAAGAAACTGAGTCGCTGCAACCTTCGCCACACGTCCATCTGTCACTCGATCATTCTAGCAGTTTACTTTATGAGCAATATTTTTGCTGAAATGGTAGCTGATTTCATCTCTGTTAGTTTTATTATAAGCAAGAACCTAGAGTATATGTCTGCTACCATACCATGCCACGTTTACAACATGTATGTCCACTTTGAGTACAGTTTGCAATCTGAGCCCCCAGCATGCTCTCTTAGCTTGAACGTTCAACACAAAATGGCCTCGATTCTTCAGCGCTTAATGAGGGTTTTCTTAGTTGGGCTTTTCAACCCGTTTTTGTTTTTTAATTAAAAGCCAATTAAATGGCTGAAAAGCACGCTTGCTTCAGGCTAGAAACTGTTTTTTTTCTTCAATACAAAACTAAAAGCATCTCACTTTATGCTCTTACGCGGTCTTAAGCGGATTGTACATATGGTCGTGTAAAACCGTATTTTACACTATAGATTATACTATTAATAGAGTAAAGTTTAAAATAAAAGGTGAGATGACAGATAAGATAGATGAGCTACTGCAGACATCCTTAACTACTGTGAAGCTGTACATATTCTAAAAAATACCCCCCTATCATCAGTTATAAACATACTAGTTTAATTTTTTTTCTTCTTTTTTTGTCTTTGATATATTCCCAGCCTGTAAACCCTTTCTCATCCCATACAGTGTTTCTGGCGTGTAGCGGTGCTCGTTTCCTTTGACTTGTTTGGATGCTTAGGGCTAATTTGGCAACTCTATTTTTTAAAGAGATTTTCATTTTTTAAAACAAAAATGAACTAATTTTCCTTAGAAAAATGAAAATTTATTGGAAAAATGTGGTTCCTAAATTAACTCTTAGTATTCACCTCAATACACACATGAGTTGAGGTAGATTGAGAATTTGAGATGTAAATTAAACTAATTTACACCTTAATCCACCTCAATATACATGTGTATTGAAGTGAATATTAGAGTATCCATCTTCTCTAGCGTTCTCCAGGCAAGATCGTCCCCTCGAGCATGGCTTTTGCCTTAGCCACCGTGCGGGACCTCGGTTGCGCGAGTCCACCCCGTGGGCGAGCACAACCTCTCCTGCCATGCGAGCAAGTGTAGGTTCACTGTTGCGGGCGAGCACGATCTTGCTCGAAGATCCATTAAGAGGAAGAAGATAAGACTGTTAGGGTGGGTCCGCTTGTCACTGACAGAAACTAACACTGGTTTTCCTACAACTCATAGATGTTGAATCAAACGGCTTTCGGAGTTGCTTTTTCACAGTCCACAGTTCAAACATGTCCTAAAAGTAGACCGTGTCATGTGTAAACACGCACTAAGCTCAAAAAAAAAGTGGAAGCCGTGTCTATGTATTGTTTCAGAGATATACTGAGACAAAATCCCCAGATGAGACTGAAAAATGATCGACCACGTCACCTCGAACCTTCCACGCACACGCTAGCAGCCAGCGGCTGTCCGGCTCCCAACAACCGAGCGACGACCTACTCCTCTCTCTCTCTCTCTCCGTGCTGCCATTACATATAGCGCAGCTGCAGCTCCGACCAAGCAAGCCCTTCAACTATCGAGTCGCCCGTCACCACAGCACAGCTGATATTGAGGCGACGCGCCGGCCGTCCAGATCAACCAAAAACAAAAACAGTAGCCATGTCGCGGCTCCTCCTCCTCGGGGCCGCCGTGCTGCTGCTCGCGTCCGCCGCCACGGCGCAGGACTGCCTGTCCGCGACGTTCAGCGGCGGGCGGACCTTCGGGCGGTGCAACAACCTGCCGTCGCTGAGCGCCAGCCTGCACTGGACGTACCACCCGGAGAACGGCACCGCGGACGTGGCGTTCCGCGCGCCGTCGGACGCCAGCGGCTGGGTCGCCTGGGGCATCAACCCCGACCGCGGCGGCAGCATGGGCGGCAGCAGCGTCTTCGTGGCCTCGCCCTCGCAGGACGGCAGCGGCGCGGTGTCCATCCTCATGACCCACCTGGAGAGCACGTCGCCCAGCCTAACCAACAACACCCTCAAGTTCAAGGTGCCCGTCGGCCCCGCCGCCGAGTACTCCAACGGCGCGTACACCATCTTCGCCACGGTGGAGCTTCCCGGCAACTCCACGCAACAGTTCACGGTGTGGCAGGCCGGCGCGACCAGCAACGGTGCCATCTCCCCTCACCCGACGGCGCCGGCCAACTTGGCCAGCACCCAGAGGCTGGACTTCCTCTCCGGGTCCAGCACCGCCGCCTCAAACTCCAGGCTTCACCGCCGTAACGTGAGTTCCTCCTCGTCTTTTCCCTCCCGCTTCGCTTGTTTTCTTTTTCAGGTCTCGCTTTCTTATGTTTTTTTAAGGAAAAGATTGCCTTCCCTGCCCAATCGTTCAGACGGTAGGTAAAGTTTGGTTTGGTAGTGATCAAGTAGAGGACGGCGACGTTCTGTACATTAAGAGTGAGCTGAGTTGGAGATGGCTGCAACCAAGCTACTTGATTCATCGGTTGTTTAATTTAGGGCTCGAAGGAAACTAATTTATAAAATCTGAGGTGGTTCCAAACATATCAGTTTATGTCTCAGTTTATAAAAATTAGATTACTAGTTTTTTTTAAAAAGCCGGTCCCTTTTAACTAAAAGATAAAAACCAGTTTCTTAAAAACTGAGTTGCTTCTAAACAAGACCTTAGACATGACATACTGACATTACATACATATATAAAATCTGCCAAATGGCTTACTAAGCTTTAAAATCCATTTGCTTGCTTGCTTCACCAACCGGATAGACCGTGTCATATGACCCTGAAAAAAGAGATGTTCAGACTCCTGGTCCCAGAAGCAACATCTTTCATCGCAAGGGAATACTCCGTACTTATTAATTGCTACATATATTTGCGCCAGTCTTAAATCTTGATAATTCTAACCAAATGTATGGTACAACAAAACAGATCCACGGCATGCTGAACGCGATCGCCTGGGGCGTCCTGATCCCCGTCGGCGCCATCATCGCGCGGTACCTGCGCGTGTTCGAGTCCGCGGACCCGGCGTGGTTCTACCTGCACATCGCGTGCCAGTGCTCCGGCTACATCCTGGGCGTGGCCGGCTGGGGCCTGGGGCTGAAGCTCGGCAGCGAGTCGGCCGGCCTAACCTACCAGCCGCACCGCAGCATCGGCATCGCCATCTTCTGCCTGGCCACGCTGCAGGTGTTCGCGCTGCTGCTCCGGCCCGACAAGAAGAACAGGTACAGGCTGTACTGGAACATCTACCACCACTCCGTCGGCTACTCCGTCATCGTCCTCGGCGCCGTCAACATCTTCAAGGGGCTCGACATCCTCAAGCCGGACAGCGGCTACAAGACCGCCTACATTGTCGTCCTGGCCACGCTCGGCGGCGTCGCGCTCTGCCTCGAGGCCATCACGTGGCCCATCGCCATCCGGAAGCGCAGGCGTAACGCCGCCGACAAGGCGTCCAACGGCAACGGCAACGGCTGGCAGCAGGGTGCGTAGGGGCCTGATCGCCGGGCTTGTGCGAGTGCGTGTGTTTGTGCTATAGTTTTGCTGCGAGAGAGAGGTCTGATATCGATGTGCTGATGCCGTTGTTTAGAGAGAGAGAGAGATCGTTGCTGATGTGTTTCTTTTCTGTTACTACTGCCTCTGTAGTCTGTACTCCTACCTAGAAGAGTAGCTCCTTTAATTTTTTTTCTTCTGTTTTGTTGTTGAATTTTATTAGGGTTCTATAGTGCCATTTGTACACATTTTTTCCCCTTCTTATTGATGTACGTACGACTGATGCTTTGATTACTGTATGGTTTCAGTCAGATGACACGGCTTTCCTTACTGCTCAAGTTAAAAACTGACAGATCGTTGAGTCTTGTGGATGCATTTCTGTCCCGGCGGCAAAGATGACACCGAACCGAACACTCGCTTTCGTTCTGCCAACTTCTCCAATCAGCTTGCAGCCGTTTGAGGTTTGATTTGGTTTGGTCAGATGCTCACCAGAAGATGTGAAAACAACACAGCTGGGGGCAGTTTTCCTTTGGATACCGTCATGCAACGAAAATTATGCCGTCTTGTTTGTCCTTTGCTTTTGACGGCATGGTAGCATACATAGAGCATTGTTTTTTTATTATGATCTGACCAAATCAAATCCATAAGCAATGAGACAAAATCATAAGCATTAGTTGTTTTTTCCTAGGATCAATTGATGAGATTTAATTTGAACATAACCTTTTATCAGGTTTCAGTCCGTGAGACGAAGCAGGATTCAATCAGAGATTTATATAAACCACAAAATCACGCTACAAAAAGGACGAATACAATCCTCTTTAGAAGTAACCCTATACCGCTATACGGCTGTTATACTGTAGTACAAACGACAGTTCACCTATAGTCGATCTGACGTAAAAAGTACTTACTTTGTTCTTTTTTATTTATCACTGTTTAGTTCAAAAATAAACTAGAGGACGATAAATATCCGAGCACGGAAGTAGTAATATCTATACTACTTATTAAGGCTCTAAAGGTAGCCTGCCTTTTCTCGTTTTGCCATTCTACCATCCGTTCTACCATTCTGTAATCCCAGCCGTCCGATTTACGTTTCAGTCTAACTCCCCGATCCCGCAGAGGCGCACACCGATCCCGCTCCTATCGCGCCCCGAAACCCTCTCGTCTGGAAACCGTCGCCCCCGACCTCCCATCTCCTCCCCCGAAACCCTCTCCTTGCCCTCAACGCCGGCCGTGCTGGAGTTCAGCATCCTCATCCGGAGCGACAGCGACGCGGCCGGCGCGGACGAGGACGAGGACTCCACGCCGTCGCCTCCTCCTCGCCACCGCCACCAGCAGCAGCTCGTGACCCGCGAGCTGTTCCCGGCCGGCGCCGGCCCGCCGGTCCCGGCGCCACGGCATTGGGCCGAGCTCGGCTTCTTCCGCGCCAACCGACAGCAGCAACAGGTGCCGGGTCACGAAACAAATCCATCGCCTCGCCGTCGCTCTGCTGCCGTTTGCTCCAGGGCCATGACGCGCATCGACCTCAACACCGTGGAGGAGGAGGACGAGGCGGAGGCGGAGGCGCTGCCTTTTCTCGTGGCGGCGGCGGGGTGACCAGGCAGGTGGGCCATCGACGAAGCGCCATGGTCGTCGTCGGGGGGCAGGAACCGGGCGGTGTACGCGCGCCGCGTGCCCGGCTCTTCATCGCCTCCACCCGCTCCAGCGTCTCCACCACCTCCTTCATCGAGGGCCAGCTGCAAGGCTCGCCGGCCAGGCAGCCGAGCGTCAGTTGCGCCGCTTGGAACGCTTGCTTTTGTTGATCGTTTGTTTTGGTCTGATTTCGGTGGGTCTATCCGCAGAGAGGAAGAAGCAGAAGCTCTTCGAGATCCAATCCGACGTTGAGGAAGCTGAATCGCTGGTAAATAGATGCCGCGACGCGTTCTGTTTTGGGGATCCCCTTGGCTAACGGGACATACGACATTTGGGGAATGGGTAGAAAAGCAGAGATTAGGGATTTTTCGTTTCCGTCGGTGCAGTTTTGGTGTTCCAACGGAGTTGCGAGATGTTTATGTGCCTTAGTCTTCAATTTGGGGGTTGGGGGAAAAGTAATTTTATGTTTTTGTTTTGTGTCTGCAGATTCGGAAGATGGACCTGGAGGCAAGGAGCCTACAACCTAGCATTAAGGCTGGTTTGCTTGCAAAGCTAAGGGAGTATAAATCTGACCTCAACAACGTCAAGAGTGAGCTCAAGAGGATATCTGCGCCCAATGCCAGGCAGGCTACCCGGGAGGAGCTCCTGGAGTCTGGAATGGTTGATACTCTCGCAGTGAGCTAATGCTAGGACTTGACTGTGTCTACGAGACTGCTCCTAACAATAAACTGAAGAAAGCAAAAGAAATCATTCAACGTATTCGCCGAAGAGAACTCTACAAGGTAGTATGATGCTTTAATTGCTCATATACAAGTGTCATTTTGTCATGTCATTACACATGGTTAGGATACATAGGAGATTCTGTTTTTTAAGACATAGTTGTCCCATGTCCATGAATTCATTTGAATTAATTTACTCTTCGCAATCTTATACATTAAAATCGTGTGACATATTACATCACAACTTCATGAGAGCATGCTTGTTCTGTGTAGATATGGTAGTCCTGGGAGGAAGAGCCATCGCCGCTATGTATGGCAGAACCACCCGCGAAAGCAACCACTCTGGTCTCGCGTAGCCAGAGCAGGAGCAGCTTGCTTGCGCGGCCGCGGCGCTGGCGGTCGGCCCCGCGAACGAGCGCCTGCAGGTAGGCCAGCTTCTGCCGCAATGCCCGAATCTCGGCGTCCACGCGCAGCAGCGTCGTCGCCTCCTCCTCCGTCAGCTCACCCAGCTTGGCCAGCACCCCCGTCACCCCCGCGTCCGCCATGGCTGTCGCCGGGACCGAAAGGCTGAAACTGTCACTAAGCATTTGTTTATTTTCAGCTGCTTACACCCCTATGATTTCAAGTAACTACTTGTCTACTTGTGATAATCATCTGAATATGAGTATTTGAAATGCTTATCACGTCTCGGCAATTGCATTTCTTTTATGCGTAACTGAAGTCTGCTCTAGCTTCCTAATAGAGTTCATTTTTTAATACAGAAACCACTCTGAGATAGCCACAATATAGTAAAAGTGGCAGCTAAGGTACTAAAAACACCCATGCAAATAAGAAAAAAAATGAATCTTGTATTTTAATTTTGTTAAATACCTCTATAGTTTGGCGATATATTGTGTTACCATCCTGCTTGTAGCCTGTAGGTCATTATATGAGCCATCAAATTGCGATGACAGTTGCCACAAATCCAGTTTCATATGAAGGTATTAGCTGTGTAACAAGCTAACTGCTGCTCTCTGCCCAATTTCTATATATACAAAGCTGGTTCAAAACGACATCGACTAAGGTATCCACGTCGTCCTTTTTTCCTTCGTCCGTCTGATCGCAATCCAGCGGCTGAAAAACATTTCCAACATCTTTGGCCGCGTAGTCTCGGTCTGGCGCTGCGAAGATTCCAGATCCCTCTCTCACCCATGGCTTGGTGGTCGTCTCCGTCCCATGCCAACGGATAAGGTCGGCCTCTCACCTGCTCACGGCGATTCCAGAGCAATCCGAAGGTCGGTGCTACTCCGCCGTCGTCCGGTAGGGAAGGGTCGCTCTACTGCTCCCTCTTCGACGAAAGCAAATGTGAGAACAGATCCCCTCCAGCCCTGTCCCAACGACTACGCGACCCAACACACCGATGTTGCGAACTCCCAAGATCCAGCCCCTCCAATCTCCGCTACGAGCCATCACCAAGAGCCTTGTATCCCTCCCTCTAAAATGACGAATCCGGTGGCGGAGCTCAGACGGGCCGTGCGGTGGCTCCAAGGGTCGGTGCCAGCGCCGAATCAGGGCGTGAGGCCAAGCTTTCGCGCCTAGCGCCATGCCGCCCATGTGGCTCCACCCTTCCCTCTCTGTGTTGCCGCCGCGATAACTCTACCTCCCTCTCCCCGCCTCAGATCCGTCGCACCCCACCCGCCTCGCTTCCTCGGCTCACTGACAGAGCGGCGACGACTCCTCTGCCTCCTTCCTGGCCGCCCGGGGCCAAGACCGTGACAGCGGGCGGTCCACCTCCACTGCGAGAGGAAGGTGCGAGCCTCCAACTCGCCTTCTTGGCGGTGCTGCCCAGGATGGCACACAGAGCAGAGCGGCAGCAACGATGCCTCCTGGCCATCGACACGGGCCCACAGCTCCACCTTGAAGTGCTTCTCTGTGCGCTGGTGCTTCTTCATCCTTGGGCGGGGCTAGGCCGCAGCAGAGCGTCGAACACAGGCCAGCAACGACGCCATTGCTGCTCCCTAGGTCAGCGGGTTGCCATTGCTCTGCTTTACTATGTGCTAATGCAGCTCGCTTCTAAAATGTCTTTTGCCTTGCAATTTGCTTGGAGATGGAAGCGAGACTTTGAAGTTTTAAGGCCTGTAGTGTCGTGGTCTCGCTCCTGGCAGCCTCGCTTGTTTCCTGGGTCCTGGATTTCTCCTCTCCAACTCTCTAACCGAGCTACATACATTGTTAATTGATATTTCTCATTTCAGCTAGGTTTTATTTGGTCTCAGATTTCTATGGTTGTTTTTTTCATATGATGTCTGGCCATTCTCTGCACAACTGGCCATTCTCATATTTCTATGGCATGTTCTATAGAGCTTGCTAGCCTTTTTCTAAAGTGCAGATATATATTTTTCTCAGTATGTTGTGTGGTGACTATGCATAATAGTTTTTCAAAGGAGCTAACTGAGTATAGTAGTTGTACCATCAATAATTATTGCCATAGTCCAAGCTTCACTTTTGTTCGATTTGAGGAGAACAGAGGTGGTGCTAAGCCATAAGGGTAAAACAGTGTGATGTTATCCTGATTGTTGAATGACCTTTGACCATATATGGTGTACGGTTTTGCACTTTTGCTTGGCTATGCTTGAATAAGTTGAATTAGATTTTTCACATTCATACTTAAATCTATATAGAATATACAGTCAGCCAAGAGTACCGCTGAATTAGAATTGTTCTAATGTTTGGTTTGAGGTTCTGACGAAAGAGTTTCCAAGAAACATGGATATCATATATGGTTCTGTAGACGGAGAAAATTTGGTGTGTGTTTGAATGCCCTGGGAGTACTACAACAATTCAACAATGATCAAATAAGTCTCCATCAAAGATATGAAATACAAAGTTCTCCCTTATGTATTATTACTGCCATCTTGCCAGATAAAGAATGTGACAAGTACTAAGAAATTTTCTCAGCACTAATGCTTCCAACAACATGTCTATTTATACTAACATAATTGAACACGCGCGCATGGGCGCGCGTCAAACACTAGTAAGTTATTCAATTGGATTAGTAGGTTGCATCCAAGGCTATTCAATTGGATCAGTAGGTTGCATCCAAGGTATACTGCTGCTCTCTGCCCAATAAGTTATTCAATTCGATCAGTAGGTTGCCTGTTCCCTTCATTTTATTAAAAAAATACATAATAATATAATAAGTACCTGTTTGTTCTAAAAATAATACTTCTGTAAATGAGGATATTAATTTTCCTTTTGGTAATAATGCAGGTTGATGATACTGAAGTCATCAGTTTTTTGCTGCAAACTGAAATAATTCCTCTGTGCTTGCGAACCATGGAGATGGGTAGTGAGCTATCCAAAACTGTATGTAGCTAGCCATATATTCTCATTCAAATATCATAATTTATCTCTTCTGCTTAATACTGGCAAAGGTGTAATAGTTTTTTTAGTATTGATTTGTCACCTGAAGTTTATCTTGTGCACTACTACTTTGCCATCATCAGTTATCTCTAGAATATTCTTGTCATGTACCATCTTCTCTCTGATAAGCCTAAATTTGTACAATTCATAAGCCTAAAAGGTGACTTATATAATATATAAAAGGACCCTCAAGAGTTGTTTGGCAATTCAGTGACTGTCCTGGGTCCTGTTTTGGGGAGCTTCTGGTAGCTTTTGCTTCTCCAAAAGAAAAGCTAGAAGCTCCCCCCAAACAGAGCAGCTTCTTCAAGCCGGTAAAAGCTTCAAAAGCTGTAATTATACTAAAAACAGTGAAGCTCCCTCAGAGCAGCTTCCCAGCTCTCCAGGAGATGCTTTTGGAGAAGCTACAGTTTCCCCAAACAGGGCCCTGCTCTGTTGAACCCCCCCCCTTCCTGATACATATTTGAATATGAGTTTATAGTGTGTGTGGGGGGTGTAAGTAGGGGGGTAATGGGTTCTAAATTTTATACTATAAAAATTAAGGATCGGATTAGAATTGAGCTCTATTTCTATTCATTTTTGAACTAAAATTAATTAAGGGCTCAAATGAATTATGAAGAAGCATTAGGATCATGATCCATTACCACCCCTACGTGTAAGATGCTTTTTGGTGGTTGTGGTTGATTTTGAATTTTAAGGCCGCATATGTCTCATGGACCACACAAGCTCATATTCATCTACATTTGTAGCTGTCACTAACTTAGCCAAATATGCATATGTGGCGGCTAGCAACAGGTCCTTGGTTTCTTGGGTTATTTATTCTCTTTTTATCGTGTTTGAATGTTTTCGTGTTCATTTGCATAACATCTTAGGTCTACATCAGTATATGAATTGAGATCAAATGTGAATTGGACCACACAAACTCATATTCATCTACATTTGTAGTCGACACTAACTTAGCCAAATATGCATATGTCCGCTTCTAATTTCATTGTCTTTTCTTCAGGAGTTTGGGGATCAAGGAGAGGACTCCATTATCTTGTCACCGCGACTGAAGGAGATTAGTACTCCTGACCGCCCCGCTGCCCTCCGTTTCCTAGGTACACGCATAACAACCATTGGTATGAATACATTTTTATACGTGAATGGAGTTCCAGTTTAATTTAAAGATTCAAGTTCACTACAACAAGATTTTACAGTACTGAGCCCATTTGACTTTCCTTGAGAAATAGCCAGTGCTTTTTGGTCTGCGAGTTCCTGCACTTGGTTAATCAACTGTGTCGCCTGATCTTCAACTTGTTTGCGCGAGAAGGTCAAAGCCACTTTCGAAGCTATTAGTTCAAAACACACAACATCTAGCTAAATACATCACCTGTTTGAAGTCATTGATTGTATTCTTGATATCATCTTTATTCTTGAATGTCATTTGTGCCAGTTTATTTAACTCTTGTGCTGCAAACCAACCTGACATCGTCAATTCATTTAATCTCTCAATCTCAGTTTCCTTTCTTTTTGTTTCACATTGAAGCTCCCTAATTGTTGCTTCTCGATGTGCAGTGGCCTGATTAGCTACAAGAAGCTCTTGTTCCATGGACTCGATCTCTGGACCGCACTATCGTTGCCTCAGCCCCTAGGTCGTGCTGCCCTCTGGCCTCCTCATCGTACAATTCACCAACATCTCCAATGTAAGTGCAGCAGGTTCAGTAATGAACTCAGAAGTGGCATCAGAATACTCCAAGAGTTTTTTGTTCTTTTTGCCTGGATATATACCGAGGGAAATGCATTCAAAACTCCTATAGATGACAAATCCCATCTCTCCCTCTTTTCCCGGACACGGATCCCCAGGTCCGTCTCCGTGCTTTACTCATTTGTTTTTTACCGAGGGAAATGCATTCAAAAGTCCTTGGGTTGGGTAATTCGATCATGTGCAAGTGGCAGCCACTTGGCAGCAACATTTTAAGAGAAGGAATAGTGTGGATCCTGCTCACTGCTTTGGCTTGTTTGATGATATAATCACCAATGGGTATTTCTGATCAGTACCCTCTTTTGCTGAATTTATATGTTGATTCTTCTGTTTAGTTTACTCAGTGCTTGTCGTGCAAGGGTTAACCTGAGTATTTAACAAAAATGCTTCTCTGCATACACATAGGGACATGGCTTTTGCACAGAACTTATATCCATGATTTTGGATTTAAAACCACGATTCTTGAGATTTCCTGGTATGCTTCGTGTTTTCTTATTTAGAATCAGGTCCCAATGCTAAGATGTATATGATATATTGCAATATATCTTTACTATCTATTAAGGCTGTAAGGGTAGCCTGCCTTTTTTTGGTTCTGCCTCTCCCTGGCCGTAGGATCTTCTATCTCGGTTCTGCCGCTCCGACATCAATCGGAGGCACAACCGCAAACGCTGACGGAGGTGGGTTCCTGAGCTGCCTCTGATTGATGTCGCCATTGACAGTTGCCTTCTCAGTCCACACCAAGCCTGGTTCTAAGGTCGCCACCATCACAGGTCGTTCTGCCCTTTTTAGATTCTCGGTTGCTGCCGCTGTCTCTCTACTCAGAAGCTAACCCTGAAGCATTTTGTATATTAATCCATTTCCTTTTTGTATACTACTTATTAAGGCTCTAAAGGTAGCCTAAATTTTCTCGTTCTGCCATTCTACCATCTCAACCATCCGTTCTACCATTCTGTAATCCCAGCCGTCCGATTTACGTTTCATTCTAACTCCCCGATCCCGCAGAGGCGCACACCGATCCCGCTCCTATCGCGCCCCGAAACCCTCTCGTCTGGAAACCGTCGCCCCCGACCTCCCATCTCCTCCCCCGAAACCCTCTCCTTGCCCTCAACGTCGGCCGTGCTGGAGTTCAGCATCCTCATCCGGAGCGACAGCGACGCGGTCGGCGCGGACGAGGACGAGGACGCCACACTGTCGCCTCCTCCTCGCCACCGCCACCAGCAGCAGCTCGTGACCCGCGAGCTGTTCCCGGCCGGCGCCGGCCCGCCGGTCCCGGCGCCGCGGCATTGGGCCGAGCTCGGCTTCTTCCGTGCCGACCGACAGCAGCAACAGGCGCCGGGTCACGAAACAAATCCATCGCCTCGCCGTCGCTCTGCTGCCGTTTGCTCCAGGGCCATGACGCGCATCGACCTCAACACCGTGGAGGAGGAGGACGAGGCGGAGGCGCCGCCTTTTCTCGTGGCGGCGGCGGAGTGACCAGGCAGGTGGGCCATCGGCGAAGCGCCATGGTCGTCGTCGGGGGGCAGGAACCGGGCGGTGTACGCGTGCCGCGTGCCCGGCTCTTTATCGCCTCCACCCGCTCCAGCGTCTCCACCACCTCCTTCATCAAGGGCCGGCTGTGAGGCTCACCAGCCAGGTAGCCGAGCGTCAGTTGCGCCGCTTGGAACGCTTGCTTTTGTTGATCGTTTGTTTTGGTCTGATTTCGGTGGGTCTATCCGCAGAGAGGAAGAAGCAGAAGCTCTCCGAGATCCAATCCGACATTGAGGAAGCTGAATCGCTGGTAAATAGATGCCGCGACGCGTTCTGTTTTGGGGATCCCCTTGGCTAACGGGACATACGACATTTGGGGAATGGGTAGAAAAGCAGAGATTAGGGATTTTTCGTTTCCGTTGGTGCAGTTTTGGTGTTCCAACGGAGTTGCGAGATGTTTATGTGCCTTAGTCTTCAATTTGGGGGTTGGGGGGAAAAGTAATTTTATGTTTTTGTTTTGTGTCTACAGATTCGGAAGATGGACCTGGAGGCAAGGAGCCTACAGCCTAGCATTAAGGCTGGTTTGCTTGCAAAGCTAAGGGAGTATAAATCTGACCTCAACAACGTCAAGAGTGAGCTCAAGAGGATATCTGCGCCCAATGCCAGGCAGGCTACCCAGGAGGAGCTCCTGGAGTCTGGAATGGCTGATACTCTCGCAGTGAGCTAATGCTAGGACTTGACTGTGTCTACGAGACTGCTCCTAACAATAAACTGAAGAAAGCAAAAGAAATCATTCAACGTATTCACCGAAGAGAACTCTACAAGGTAGTATGATGCTTTAATTGCTCATATACAAGTGTCATTTTGTCATGTCATTACACATGGTTAGGATACATAGGAGATTCTGTTTTTTAAGACATAGTTGTCCCATGTCCATGAATTCATTTGAATTAATTTACTCTTCGCAATCTTATACATTAAAATCGTGTGACATATTACACCACAACTTCATGAGAGCATGCTTGTTCTGTGTAGATATGGTAGTCCTGGGAGGAAGAGCCATCGCCGCTATGTATGGCAGAACCACCCGCGAAAGCAACCACTCTGGTCTCGCGTAGCCAGAGCAGGAGCAGCTCGCTTGCACGGCCACGGCGCTGGCGGTCGGCCCCACGTACGAGCGCCTGCAGGTAGGCCAGCTTCTGCCGCAATGCCCGAATCTCGGCGTCCACGCGCAGCAGCGTCGTCGCCTCCTCCTCCGTCAGCTCACCCAGCTTGGCCAGCACCCCCGTCACCCCCGCGTCCGCCATGGCTGTCGCCGGGACCGAAAGGCTGAAACTGTCACAGTGACGTAAAGTTTGGTTGGTGTTGGCGGCTCACGCAAAACTAGATCTTTCCAAGTTTTACTTTAGCGGAGTTTTTTTGGAACGAGAGCAAAGCAGCACAGTTTCAAGAATGTGGGGCAATTTGAATGTTCGTTCCTGCTGCACTGCTACTACTTTTAGAATTGTAGTATGCCTCATCATTTATTTATTTCTAAAAAAACTTGCATGAATTCTATCGTGACTTTTATTGAGAAAATAATGTATTTTCACGTATCTTCATGTTTCTGATAAAGGTATTTGTATATGCATCGGTGCTACATATGTGAATACAGGTTTTGTTTCAACTCTGAAGTCTCAAGTTGAATTCTAAACTCCAGTTTGTTTTCTACTGTGCTGTTGCAGGAACCCATCCGAACAAGGTCGCAATCATGATAAGCATATAGAGCAAGCATATGATGATATTTTGAATTCATCGAAGCATACTTTGGGCAGCATGATGGAGCTGCAGGAGGTTCAGTTATTTGCACACATTGTTTTTCTTTCACTCCTATGATTTTCCTCAATATGATCAAAATGTTTCTTTTGCAAATAATGATTGAAATGTTTCTCATTGTACTCAACCTCTTAAACTACCTATAGGCTTTGCTTGAGAGTAATCAGGCTACAAAGGATGCCAATGATATTGCTGCTCTCTATATTGTTCTTGTTCTAATGTAAAAACTACAACACAACTCTTTACTTGATCCCAGAAATTCCTTCTGCCTCAAATGGAGACAATGACGAGTGGTCAGAAGTACAGAGATTGCAGACAAGGTAAATTTTGCAATAGAAATAACTAACCAACCATTAGTGCTTGAAAAAAACTGGACTGGTGACTGGGGCACGTGGTTTCATCAACATTTGGACCTCAACGGTCTAATCAGTATAACTTAGAAGTTGGCTAGCGCTTGAAAAACACTGCATGACACTAAGCATTTGTTTATTTTCAGCTGCTTACACCCCTATGATTTCAACTAACTACTTGTCTACTTGTGATAATCATCTGAATATGAGTATTTGAAATGCTTATCACGTCTCGGCAATTGCATTTCTTTTATGCGTAACTGAAGTCTGCTCTAGCTTCCTAATAGAGTTCATTTTTAATACAGAAACCACTCTGAGATAGCCACAATATAGTAAAAGTGGCAGCTAAGGTACTAAAAACACCCATGCAAATAAGAAAAAAATGAATCTTGTATTTTAATTTTGTTAAATACCTCTATAGTTTGGCGATATATTGTGTTACTGAGAGCACCTAGAGGGGGGGTGAATAGGTGATCCTGTGATAATTAAAACTTTAAGCCACAAAAACTTGGTTAAGGTTAGCACAATAATTGCCAAGTGGCTAGAGAGGAGCCCCAACAAAACACAATAACCAACAAGAGATCAATCACAGAGATGGCACGGTGGTTATCCCGTGGTTCGGCCAAGACCAACACTTGCCTACTCCACGTTGTGGCGTCCCAACGGACGAGGGTTGCAATCAACCCCTCTCAAGCGGTCCAAAGACCCACTTGAATACCACGGTGTTTTGCTTGCTTTTCTTAATCCCGTTTGCGAGGAATCTCCACAACTTGGAGCCTCTCGCCCTTACACTTGAAATTCACAAAGAAGCACGGAGCAAGGGAGGGATTAGCAACGCACACAAGACACAAAAATCAGAGTGTCAACACGCACACAAGTCGCAACAAGAGCTCGCAACACAACCCAAAGAGTTCACAACTCCACTAGAGCTCTATATGCTATCACAAAGAAACAAATGCGCGGAATCGATGTCTTGGTGCTTAGAAATGTTGTAAGTATGCTTGGTGTTCTCCTCCATGCGCCTAGGGGTCCCTTTTATAGCCCCAAGGCAGCTAGGAGCCGTTGAGAGCATTCTAGGAAGGCTGATCTTGCCTTCTGTCGACTGGCGCACTGGACATGTCCGGTGCACCACCGGACACTGTCTGGTGCAGATCTCCTTCCTTATTTGGCGAAGCCGACCGTTGGCGCTTGAGAGCCATTGGCGCACCGGACACTGTCCGGTGCACACCAGACAGTCTAGTGCTCCCTTCTAGCCATTGGCTCGGCCACGTGTCTCGCGCGGATCGCGCGGCCGACCGTTGGCCCGGCCGACCGTTGGCTCACCGGACAGTCCGGTGCACCACCGGACAGTCCGGTGAATTTTAGCCGTACGCCGTTAATCATCTCCCGAGAGCGACGAGTTCGCCAGAGCCAGCCTGGCGCACCGGACACTGTCCGGTGCACCCAGACTGAGCAGACTTTGGCTGAACTTAGCCATCTCTTCTCCAACTCGATTTGTTCTGTTTCCAGCACTTAGACACAATACATTAGTCCATAAAATAATGTACTAAGTCTAGAAACATACCTTTTGACATGTTTTACACTTTGTCCACACCTTTGCATAGATTAGCACATGAGCATTTGTGTTGGCACTCAATCACCAAAATACTTAGAAATGGCCCAAGGGCACATTTCCCTTTCAATCTCCCCCTTTTTGGTGATTTATGCCAACACAACATAAACCAACTAGAACAAGTGCAAAATCAATTCAAATGAGAACTCAAAATTGTTTTGATTCAAATTTGACATATATGGATCAATCTTTGCCACCACTTGGTTTGTTTTCGCAAATCAACTTCAAACTCCTATGTCTAGCTCAAACACAATTATAGAGACATAAAGAGAGCTGTTCCAACAAGAAATTCATCAAGGATTTCAGAAACTCCCCCTTTTTCCCATAATCGACATTCTCCCCACAAAAAGCCAACTTTTGACAAGAGAACTAAGAATGGAGTTTTGCCAAAGCAAAAAGCTCTATTCTACTATTTTCAAAACTTCTCAAGTGGTAGTTGATCCATTACTTGCTTTGGCCTTTATTTTCTCCCCCTTTGGCATCAAGCACCAAAACGGGATCAATCTTGGCCCTTTAACCCCATTGCCTTACCAAAATTCTTCAAATACGAATACAAAGGCAATAAGAGTAGATGAACTTGGAATAAATTACCCTCTCATCGGAGTGCAGTGGAAGTCGTTCATGGTCCAAGTCCACCCTTTTCCCTTTCAAATCTCCTTTGAGACTAAACAAGCAAACTCAAGCACACGGTTAGTCTCAAAGGGTCAAGTTGTAGCACAGCTCCCCCTAAATATGTGCACACTTGCAAAAGGACTTGTGAGGTCCAGGGAGAGTTTGTACAACTTGAGCACCATACATAAGCAACAAATGCAGAAGGAACATGATCAAAGGCATAAACACATGTATGCTATGAATCAATCTAAGTTCCGCGAATCTAGGACATTTAGCTCACTACGCAGTCTGCAAAAGGTCTTCTCATCTAAAGGCTTAGTGAAGATATCGGCTAGCTGGTTCTCGGTGCTAACATGAAACACTTCGATATCTCCCTTTTGCTGGTGGTCTCTCAAAAAGTGATGCCGGATGTCAATGTGCTTTGTGCGGCTGTGCTCAACAGGATTTTCCGCTATGCGGATAGCACTCTCATTGTCACATAGGAGTGGGACTTTGCTCAGATTGTAGCCAAAGTCCCGAAGGGTTTGCCTCATCCAAAGTAGTTGCGCACAACACTGTCCTGCGGCAACGTACTCGGCTTCAGCGGTGGATAGGGCAACGGAAGTTTGTTTCTTAGAGTTCCACGACACCAGGGACCTTCCTAAGAATTGGCACGTCCCCGATGTACTCTTCCTATCGACCTTACATCCAGCATAGTCGGAATCTGAGTACCCAATCAAGTCGAAGTTAGACCCCTTTGGATACCAGATCCCGAAGCAAGGCCTAGCGACTAAATATCGAAGAATTCGCTTCACAGCCACTAAGTGACACTCCTTAGGATCGGATTGAAATCTAGCACACATGCATACGCTAAGCATAATATCCGGTCTACTAGCACATAAATAAAGCAAAGAACCTATCATGGACCGGTATGCTTTTTGATCAACGGACTTACCTCCTTTATTGAGGTCGGTGTGTCCGTCAGTTCCCATCGGCGTCTTTGCGGGCTTGGCGTCCTTCATCCCAAACCGCTTTAGCAAGTCTTGCGTATACTTCGTTTGGGAGATGAAGGTGCCGTCCTTGAGTTGCTTCACTTGGAACCCAAGGAAGTAGTTCAACTCGCCCATCATCGACATCTCAAATTTTTGCGTCATCACCCTGCTAAACTCTTCACAAGACTTTTGATTAGTAGAACCAAATATTATGTCATCGACATAAATTTGGCACACAAAAAGATCACCATCGCAAGCCTTAGTAAAAAGAGTTGGATCGGCTTTCCCGACCTTGAAAGCATTAGCAATTAAAAAGTCTCTAAGGCATTCATACCATGCTCTTGGGGCTTGCTTAAGTCCATAGAGCGCCTTAGAGAGCTTACACACGTGGTTGGGGTACCGTTCATCCTCGAAGCCATGGGGTTGCTCCACGTACACCTCCTCCTTGATCGGCCCGTTGAGGAAAGCGCTCTTCACATCCATTTGGTACAACCTGAAAGAATGGTGAGTGGCATATGCTAGCAAAATACGAATTGATTCTAGCCTAGCCACAGGAGCGAAAGTCTCCTCAAAGTCCAAACCTGCGACTTGGGCATAACCTTTTGCCACAAGTCGAGCCTTATTCCTCGTCACCACCCCGTGCTCGTCCTGTTTGTTGCGGAACACCCACTTGGTTCCCACAACATTTTGCTTGGGACGAGGCACCAGTGTCCAAACTTCATTGCGCTTGAAGTTGTTGAGTTCCTCCTGCATGGCCAACACCCAGTCCGGATCTAGCAAGGCCTCTTCTACCCTGAAAGGCTCAATAGAAGAGACAAAAGAGTAATGCTCACAAAAATTAACTAATCTTGAACGAGTAGTTACTCCCTTGCTAATATCTCCCAATATTTGGTCGACGGGATGATCCCTTTGAATCGTCGCTCGAACTTGGGTTGGAGGTGCCTGAGGAGCTTCTTCCTCTTCAACTTGAACATCCTGTGCTCCCCCTTGATCATGCGCCTCCACTTGAGGTACCTGTTCGTCATCTTGGGTTGGGGGATGCACCATAGTTGAGGAAGACGGTTGATCTTGCTTCAATTGTTCCTGAGGCCGTACATCACCAATCGCCATGGTTCGAATTGCAGCCGTCGGAACATCTTCTTCATCTACATCATCAAGATCAACAACTTGCTCTCTTGGAGAGCCATTAGTCTCATCAAATACAACGTCGCTAGAGACTTCAACCAAACCTGATGATTTGTTGAAGACCCTATACGCCTTTGTATTTGAGTCATAACCTAATAAAAAACCTTCTACAGCTTTGGGAGCAAATTTAAAGGTTCTACCTTTCTTCACAAGAATATAACACTAGCTCCCAAATACACGAAAATAAGACACATTGGGTTTGTTACCAGTTAGCAGCTCGTATGAAGTCTTCTTGAGGAGGCGGTGAAGATAGACCCTGTTGATGGCGTGGCAAGCCGTGTTCACGGCTTCCGACCAAAAACGCTCGGGGGTCTTGAACTCTCCAAGCATAGTCCTCGCCATATCGATGAGCGTCCTGTTCTTCCTCTCTACCACACCATTTTGCTGAGGTGTGTAGGGAGCGGAGAATTCGTGCTTGATCCCCTCCTCCTCAAGGAACTCCTCCACTTGAAGGTTCTTGGACTCAGACCCGTTGTCGCTCCTTATCTTCTTTACCTTGAGCTCAAACTCATTTTGAGCTCTCCTGAGGAAGCGCTTGAGGGTCCCTTGGGTTTCAGATTTATCCTGCAAAAAGAATACCCAAGTGAAGCGGGAAAAATCATCAACTATAACAAGACCATACTTACTTCCTCCTATGCTTAGATAGGCGACGGGTCCGAAGAGGTCCATATGAAGCATCTCCAGAGGTCTTGACGTTGTCATCACATTCTTGGAATGATGTGAGCTCCCCACCTGTTTCCCTGCTTGACAAGCTGCACAAGGTCTATCTTTTTCGAAATGAACATTGGTTAGACCTATCACGTGCTCTCCCTTTAGAAGTTTGTGAAGGTTCTTCATTCCCACATGTGCTAAATGGCGATGCCACAGCCAGCCCATGCAAGTCTTAGCCATTAAGCATGCATCTAGACCGGCCTCTTCTTTTGCAAAATCAACTAAATAAAGTTTGTTGTCTAGTATACCCTTAAAAGTTAGTGAACCATCACATCTTCTAAAGACAGACACATCTACATTTGTAAATAGACAATTATATCCCATATTACATAATTGACTGACAGATAGTAAATTATATCCAAGAGACTCAACTAAAAACACATTAGAGATAGAGTGCTCATTTGATATTGCAATCTTGCCTAAACCTTTCACCTTGCCTTGGTTCCCATCACCGAATATGATTGAATCTTGGGAATCCTTATTCTTGACGTAGGAGGTGAACATCTTCTTTTCCCCCGTCATATGGTTCGTGCATCCGCTGTCGATAATCCAGCTTGAACCCCCGGATGCATAAACCTGCAAGGCAAATTTAGGCTTGGGTCTTAGGTACCCAACTCTTGTTGGGTCCTACAAGGTTAGTCACAATTGTCTTAGGGACCCAAATGCAAGTTTTATCACCCTTGCATTTTGCCCCTAATTTCCTAGCAACTATCTTCCTATCCTTTCTACAAATAGCAAAAGAAGCATTTAAAGCATGATAAATTGTAGAGGGTCCATTCATAACTTTCCTAGGAACATGAACAATATTCTTCCTAGGCACATGATGAATATTTTTCCTAGGCATATCTCTACCATGCATGTAGGAAGAACTGGAAGTAAACATAGCATAAGAATCATAGGCATGTGAATCAAAAGTATTACAACTCCTATGAGACTGTCTTCTATCATTGTACATAAAAGCATGGTTCCTTTTAGTACTACTTGCCATAGGGGCTTTCCCTTTCTCCTTGGCGGAGATGGGAGCCTTATGGCTTGTTAAGTTCTTGGCTTCCCTCTTGAAGCCAAGCCCATCCTTAATTGAGGGGTGTCTACCAATCGTGTAGGCATCCCTAGCAAATTTTAGTTTATCAAACTCACTTTTGGTAGCCTTAAGTTGGGCATTAAGACTAGCCATTTCATCATTTAGTTTTGCAATAGAAGCTATGTGTTCACTACAAGCATCAATATCAAAATCTTTACATCTATTGCAAATAACAACATTTTCTACACAAGTTGTTGATTTACTAGCTATTTCTAACTTAGCATTCAAATCATCGTTAATGCTCCTTAAGCTAGAAATTGTCTCATGGCAAGAAGATAATTCACAAGAAAGCATTTCATTTCTCTTAACTTCTAAGGCATGAGATTTTTGTGCTTCTATAAATTTGTCATGTTCTTCATACAACAAGTCCTCTTGTTTTTCTAAAAGCCTATTCTTATCATTCAAGGCATCAATCAATTCATTAATTTTATCTACCTTGGTTCTATCTAGGCCCTTAAATAAACATGAATAATTTATTTCATCCTCATCACTAGATTCGTCCTCACTTGAAGAAGCATAAGTAGAGTTTCGAGTACATACCTTCTTCTCCCTTGCCATAAGGCATGTGTGACACTCGTTGGGGAAGAGGGATGACTTGTTGAAGGCAGTGGCGGCGAGTCCTTCATTGTCGGAGTCGGACGAGGAGCAATCCGAATCCCACTCCTTGCCAAGATGTGCCTCGCCCTTTGCCTTCTTATAGTTCTTCTTCTTCTCCCTCTTGTTCCCTTGATCCTGATCACTATCATTGTCGAGACAGTTAGCAATAAAATGACCAAGCTTACCACATTTGAAGCATGAGTGCTTCTCCTTTGTCTTGGTCTTGCTTGGCTGCCCCTTGCGGCCCTTAAGCGCCGTCTTGAAGCGCTTGATGATGAGGGCCATCTCTTCATCATTGAGCCCTGCCGCTTCGACTTGCGCCACCTTGCTAGGTAACGCCTCCTTGCTTCTCGTTGCCTTGAGAGCAACGGGTTGAGGCTCATTGATTGGACCATTTAGTGCGTCGTCCACGTACCTCGCCTCCTTGATCATCATCCGCCCGCTCACGAATTTTCCAAGTACCTCCTCGGGCGTCATCTTCGTGTACCTGGGATTCTCACGAATATTGTTCACGAGATGAGGATCAAGAACGGTAAAGGACCTTAGCATTAGGCGGACGACGTCGTGGTCCATCCATCGCGTGCTTCCGTAGCTCCTTATTTTGTTGATAAGGGTCTTGAGCCGGTTGTATGTTTGGGTTGGCTCCTCGCCCCTTATCATTGCAAATCTTCCGAGCTCGCCTTCTACCAGCTACATCTTGGTGAGCAAGGTGACGTCATTCCCCTCATGAGAGATCTTGAGGGTGTCCCAGATTTGCTTGTCATTGTCCAAGCCGCTCACCTTATGATACTCGTCCCTGCACAAGGAGGCTAACAACACAGTAGTAGCTTGTGCATTTCTATGAATCTGTTCATTAATAAAAGTAGGACTATCCGAGCTATCAAATTTCATTCCATTTTCAACAATCTCCCTTATGCTTGGATGGAGAGAGAACAGGTGACTTCGCATTTTGTGGCTCCAAAATCCGTAGTCCTCTCCATCAAAGTGTGGGGGCTTGCCGAGAGGAATGGAGAGCAAATGTGAATTCGAACTTTGAGGAATACAAGAATAATCGAAAGAAAAATTCGAATTAACAGTCTTTTGTTTCTCGTAGTCGTAGTCATCCTTTTGGGAAGAAGTGGATTCATCGCTGTCGTCGTAGTAGACAATTTCCTTGATGCGTCTCGTCTTCTTCTTCTTCCCATCTTTATGTTTGTGTCCCGAGCCTGCGTCGGTAGGCTTGTCGTCCTTTGGCTCGTTGACGAAGGTCTCCTTCTCCTTGTCGTTGATCACAACTCCCTTCCCCTTAGGATCCATCTCTTCGGGCGATTAGTCCCTTCGTGAAGAGAACGGTTCTGATACCGATTGAGAGCACCTAGAGGGGGGGTGAATAGGTGATCCTATGATAATTAAAACTTTAAGCCACAAAAACTTGGTTAAGGTTAGCACAATAATTGCCAAGTGGATAGAGAGGAGCCCCAACAAAACACAATAACCAACAAGAGATCAATCACAGAGATGGCACAGTGGTTATCCCGTGGTTCGGCCAAGACCAACACTTGCCTACTCCACGTTGTGGCGTCCCAACGGACGAGGGTTGCAATCAACCCCTCTCAAGCGGTCCAAAGACCCACTTGAATACCACGGTGTTTTGCTTGCTTTTCTTAATCCCGTTTGCGAGGAATCTCCACAACTTGGAGCCTCTCGCCCTTACACTTGAAATTCACAAAGAAGCACAGAGCAAGGGAGGGATTAGCAACGCACACAAGACACAAAAATCAGAGTGTCAACACGCACACAAGTCGCAACAAGAGCTCGCAACACAACCCAAAGAGTTCACAACTCCACTAGAGCTCTATATGCTATCACAAAGAAACAAATGCGCGGAATCGATGTCTTGGTGCTTAGAAATGTTGTAAGTATGCTTGGTGTTCTCCTCCATGCGCCTAGGGGTCCCTTTTATAGCCCCAAGGCAGCTAGGAGCCGTTGAGAGCATTCTAGGAAGGCTGATCTTGCCTTCTGTCGACTGGCGCACCGGACATGTCCGGTGCACCACCGGACACTGTCCGGTGCAGATCTCCTTCCTTATTTGGCGAAGCCGACCGTTGGCGCTTGAGAGCCGTTGGCGCACCGGACACTGTCCGGTGCACACCGGACAGTCCGGTGCTCCCTTCTAGTCGTTGGCTCGGCCACGTGTCTCGCGCGGATCGCGCGGCCGACCGTTGGCCCGGCCGACCGTTGGCTCACCGGACAGTCTGGTGCACCACCGGACAGTCCGGTGAATTTTAGCCGTACGCCGTTAATCATCTTCCGAGAGCGACGAGTTCGCCAGAGCCAGCCTGGCACACCGGACACTGTCCGGTGCACCACCGGACAGTCCGGTGCACCCAGACTGAGCAGACTTTGGCTGAACTTAGCCATCTCTTCTCCAACTCGATTTGTTCTGTTTCCAGCACTTAGACACAATACATTAGTCCATAAAATAATGTACTAAGTCTAGAAACATACCTTTTGACATGTTTTACACTTTGTCCACACCTTTGCATAGATTAGCACATGAGCATTTGTGTTGGCACTCAATCACCAAAATACTTAGAAATGGCCCAAGGGCACATTTCCCTTTCAGTTACCATCCTGCTTGTAGCCTGTAGGTCATTATATGAGCCATCAAATTGCGATGACAGTTGCCAGAAATCTAGTTTCATATGAAGGTATTAGCTGTGTAACAAGCTAACTGCTGCTCTCTGCCCAATAAGTTATTCAATTGGATTAGTAGGTTGCATCCAAGGTTATTCAATTGGATCAGTAGGTTGCATCCAAGGTATACTGCTGCTCTCTGCCCAATAAGTTATTCAATTCGATCAGTAGGTTGCCTGTTCCCTTCATTTTATTAAAAAAATACATAATAATATAATAAGTACCTGTTTGTTCTAAAAATAATACTTCTGTAAATGAGGATATTAATTTTCCTTTTGGTAATAATGCAGGTTGATGATACTGAAGTCATCAGTTTTTTGCTGCAAACTGAAATAATTCCTCTGTGCTTGCGAACCATGGAGATGGGTAGTGAGCTATCCAAAACTGTATGTAGCTAGCCATATATTCTCATTCAAATATCATAATTTATCTCTTCTGCTTAATACTGGCAAAGGTGTAATAGTTTTTTTAGTATTGATTTGTCACCTGAAGTTTATCTTGTGCACTACTACTTTGCCATCATCAGTTATCTCTAGAATATTCTTGTCATGTACCATCTTCTCTCTGATAAGCCTAAATTTGTACAATTCATAAGCCTAAAAGGTGACTTATATAATATATAAAAGGACCCTCAAGAGTTGTTTGGCAATTCAGTGACTGTCCTGGGTCCTGTTTTGGGGAGCTTCTGGTAGCTTTTGCTTCTCCAAAAGAAAAGCTAGAAGCTCCCCCCAAACAGAGCAGCTTCTTCAAGCCGATAAAAGCTTCAAAAGCTGTAATTATACAAAAAACAGTGAAGCTCCCTCAGAGCAGCTTCCCAGCTCTCCAGGAGATGCTTTTGGAGAAGCTACAGTTTCCCCAAACAGGGCCCTGCTCTGTTGAACCCCCCTTCCTGATACATATTTGAATATGAGTTTATAGTGTGTGTGGGGGGTGTAAGTAGGGGGGTAATGGGTTCTAAATTTTATACTATAAAAGTTAAGGATCGGATTAGAATTGAGCTCTATTTCTATTCATTTTTGAACTAAAATTAATTAAGGGCTCAAATGAATTATGAAGAAGCATTAGGATCATGATCCATTACCACCCCTACGTGTAAGATGCTTTTTGGTGGTTGTGGTTGATTTTGAATTTTAAGGCCGCATATGTCTCATGGACCACACAAGCTCATATTCATCTACATTTGTAGCCGTCACTAACTTAGCCAAATATGCATATGTGGCGGCTAGCAATAGGTCCTTGGTTTCTTGGGTTATTTATTCTCTTTTTATCGTGTTTGAATGTTTTCGTGTTCATTTGCATAACATCTTAGGTCTACATCAGTATATGAATTGAGATCAAATGTGAATTGGACCACACAAACTCATATTCATCTACATTTGTAGTCGTCACTAACTTAGCCAAATATGCATATGTGCGCTTCTAATTTCATTGTCTTTTCTTCAGGAGTTTGGGGATCAAGGAGAGGACTCCATTATCTTGTCACCGCGACTGAAGGAGATTAGTACTCCTGACCGCCCCGCTGCCCTTCGTTTCCTAGGTACACGCATAACAGCCATTGGTATGAATACATGTTTTATACGTGAATGGAGTTCCAGTTTAATTTAAAGATTCAAGTTCACTACAACAAGATTTTACAGTACTGAGCCCATTTGACTTTCCTTGAGAAATAGCCAGTACTTTTTGGTCTGCGAGTTCCTGCACTTGGTTAATCAACTGTGTCGCCTGATCTTCTACTTGTTTGCGCGAGAAGGTCAAAGCCACTTTCGAAGCTATTAGCTCAAAACACACAACATCTAGCTAAATACATCACCTGTTTGAAGTCATTGATTGTATTCTTGATATCATCTTTATTCTTGAATGTCATTTGTGCCAGTTCATTTAACTCTTGTGCTGCAAACCAACCTGACATCGTCAATTCATTTAATCTCTCAATCTCAGTTTCCTTTCTTTTTGTTTCACATTGAAGCTCCCTAATTGTTGCTTCTCGATGTGCAGTGGCCTAATTAGCTACAAGAAGCTATTGTTCCATGGACTCGATCTCTGGACCGCACTATCGTTGCCTCAGCCCCTAGGTCGTGCTGCCCTCTGGCCTCCTCATCGTACAATTCACCAACATCTCCAATGTAAGTGCAGCAGGTTCAGTAATGAACTCAGAAGTGGCATCAGAATACTCCAAGAGTTTTTTGTTCTTTTTGCCTGGATATATACCGAGGGAAATGCATTCAAAACTCCTATAGATGACGAATCCCATCTCTCCCTCTTTTCCTGGACACGGATCCCCAGGTCCGTCTTCGTGCTTTACTCATTTGTTTTTTACCGAGGGAAATGCATTCAAAAGTCCTTGGGTTGGGTAATTCGATCATGTGCAAGTGGCAGCCACTTGGCAGCAACATTTTAAGAGAAGGAATAGTGTGGATCCTGCTCACTGCTTTGGCTTGTTTGATGATATAATCACCAATGGGTATTTCTGATCAGTGCCCTCTTTTGCTGAATTTATATGTTGATTCTTCTGTTTAGTTTACTCAGTGCTTGTCGTGCAAGGGTTAACCTGAGTATTTAACAAAAATGCTTCTCTGCATACACATAGGGACATGGCTTTTGCACAGAACTTATATCCATGATTTTGGATTTAAAACCACGATTCTTGAGATTTCCTGGTATGCTTCGTGTTTTCTTATTTAGAATCAGGTCCCCAATGCTAAGATGTATATGATATATTGCTATATATCTTTACTATCTATTAAGGCTGTAAGGGTAGCCTGCCTTTTTTTGGTTCTGCCTCTCCCTGGCCGTAGGATCTTCTATCTCGGTTCTGCCGCTCCGACATCAATCGGAGGCACAACCGCAAACGCTGATGGAGGTCGGTTCCTGAGCTGCCTCTGATTGACGTCGCCGTTGACAGTTGCCATCTCAGTCCACACCAAGCCTGGTTCTAAGGTCGCCACCATCACAGGTCGTTCTGCCCTTTTCAGATTCTCGGTTGTTGCCGCTGTCTCTCTACTCAGACGCTAACCCTGAAGCATTTTGTATATTAGTCCATTTCCTTTTTGTATACTACTTATTAAGGCTCTAAAGGTAGCCTGCCTTTTCTCGTTCTGCCATTCTACCATCTCAACCATTCGTTCTACCATTCTGTAATCCCAGCCGTCCGATTTACGTTTCAGTCTAACTCCCCGATCCCGCAGAGGCGCACACCGATCCCGCTCCTATCGCGCCCCGAAACCCTCTCGTCTGGAAACCGTCGCCCCTGACCTCCCATCTCCTCCCCCGAAACCCTCTCCTTGCCCTCAACGTCGGCCGTGCTGGAGTTCAGCATCCTCATCCGGAGCGACAGCGACGCGGTCGGCGTGGACGAGGACGAGGACGCCACGCCGTCGCCTCCTCCTCGCCACCGCCACCAGCAGCAGCTCGTGACCCGCGAGCTGTTCCCGGCCGGCGCCGGCCCGCCGGTCCCGGCGCCGTGGCATTGGGCCGAGCTCGGCTTCTTCCGCGCCGACCGACAGCAGCAACAGGCGCCGGGTCACGAAACAAATCCATCGCCTCGCCGTCGCTCTGTTGCTGTTTGCTCCAGGGCAATGACGCGCATCGACCTCAACACAGTGGAGGAGGAGGACGAGGCGGAGGCGCTGCCTTTTCTCGTGGCGGCGGCGGGGTGACCAGGCAGGTGGGCCATCGGCGAAGCGCCATGGTCGTCGTCGGGGGGCAGGAACCGGGCGGTGTACACGCGCCGCGTGCCCGGCTCTTCATCGCCTCCACCCGCTCCAGCGTCTCCACCACCTCCTTCATCGAGGGCCGGCTGTGAGGCTCGCCGGCCAGGCAGCCGAGCGTCAGTTGCGCCACTTGGAACGCTTGCTTTTGTTGATCGTTTGTTTTGGTCTGATTTCGGTAGGTCTATCCGCAGAGAGGAAGAAGCAGAAGCTCTCCGAGATCCAATCCGACGTTGAGGAAGCTGAATCGCTGGTAAATAGATACCGCGACGCGTTCTGTTTTGGGGATCCCCTTGGCTAACGGGACATACGGCATTTGGGGAATGGGTAGAAAAGCAGATATTAGGGATTTTTTGTTTCCGTCGGTGCAGTTTTGGTGTTCCAACGGAGTTGCGAGATGTTTATGTGCCTTAGTCTTCAATTTGGGGGTTGGGGGAAAAGTAATTTTATGTTTTTGTTTTGTGTCTACAGATTCGAAAGATGGACCTGGAGGCAAGGAGCCTACAGCCTAGCATTAAGGCTGGTTTGCTTGCAAAGCTAAGGGAGTATAAATCTGACCTCAACAACGTCAAGAGTGAGCTCAAGAGGATATCTGCGCCCAATGCCAGGCAGGCTACCCGGGAGGAGCTCCTGGAGTCTGGAATGGCTGATACTCTCGCAGTGAGCTAATGCTAGGACTTGACTGTGTCTACGAGACTGCTCCTAACAATAAACTGAAGAAAGCAAAAGAAATCATTCAACGTATTCGCCGAAGAGAACTCTACAAGGTAGTATGATGCTTTAATTGCTCATATACAAGTGTCATTTTATCATGTCATTACACATGGTTAGGATACATAGGAGATTCTGTTTTTTAAGACATAGTTGTCCCATGTCCATGAATTCATTTGAATTAATTTACTCTTCGCAATCTTATACATTAAAATCGTGTGACATATTACATCACAACTTCATGAGAGCATGCTTGTTCTGTGTAGATATGGTAGTCCTGGGAGGAAGAGCCATCGCCGCTATGTATGGCAGAACCACCCGCGAAAGCAACCACTCTGGTCTCGCGTAGCTAGAGCAGGAGCAGCTCGCTTGCGCGGCCGCGGCGCTGGCGGTCGGCCCCACGTACGAGCGCCTGCAGGTAGGCCAGCTTCTGCCGCAATGCCTGAATCTCGGCGTCCACGCGCAGCAGCGTCGTCGCCTCCTCCTCCGTCAGCTCACCAAGCTTGGCCAGCACCCCCGTCACCCCCGCGTCCGCCATGGCTGTCGCCGGGACCGAAAGGCTGAAACTGTCACAGTGACGTAAAGTTTGGTTGGTGTTGGCGGCTCACGCAAAACTAGATCTTTCCAAGTTTTACTTTAGCGGAGTTTTTTTGGAACGAGAGCAAAGCAGCACAGTTTCAAGAATGTGGGGCAATTTGAATGTTCGTTCCTGCTGCACTGCTACTGCTTTTAGAATTGTAGTATGCCTCATCATTTATTTATTTCTAAAAAAACTTGCATGAATTCTATCGTGACTTTTATTGAGAAAATAATGTATTTTCACGTATCTTCATGTTTCTGATAAAGGTATTTGTATATGCATCGGTGCTACATATGTGAATACAGGTTTTGTTTCAACTCTGAAGTCTCAAGTTGAATTCTAAACTCCAGTTTGTTTTCTACTGTGCTGTTGCAGGAACCCATCCGAACAAGGTCGCAATCATGATAAGCAGATAGAGCAAGCATATGATGATATTTTGAATTCGTCGAAGCATACTTTGGGCAGCATGATGGAGCTGCAGGAGGTTCAGTTATTTGCACACATTGTTTTTCTTTCACTCCTATGATTTTCCTCAATATGATCAAAATGTTTCTTTTGCAAATAATGATTGAAATGTTTCTCATTGTACTCAACCTCTTAAACTACATATAGGCTTTGCTTGAGAGTAATCAGGCTACAAAGGATGCCAATGGTATTGCTGCTCTCTATATTGTTCTTGTTCTAATGTAAAAACTACAACACAACTCTTTACTTGATCCCAGAAATTCCTTCTGCCTCAAATGGAGACAATGACGAGTGGTCAGAAGTACAGAGATTGCAGACAAGGTAAATTTTGCAATAGAAATAACTAACCAACCATTAGTGCTTGAAAAAAACTGGACTGGTGACTGAGGCACGTGGTTTCATCAACATTTGGACCTCAACGGTCTAATCAGTATAACTTAAGAGTTGGCTAGCGCTTGATAAACACTGCATGACACTAAGCATTTGTTTATTTTCAGCTGCTTACACCCCTATGATTTCAAGTAACTACTTGTCTACTTGTGATAATCATCTGAATATGAGTATTTGAAATGCTTATCACGTCTCGGCAATTGCATTTCTTTTATGCGTAACTGAAGTCTGCTCTAGCTTCCTAATAGAGTTTATTTTTTAATACAGAAACCACTCTGAGATAGCCACAATATAGTAAAAGTGGCAGCTAAGGTACTAAAAACACCCATGCAAATAAGAAAAAAATGAATCTTGTATTTTAATTTTGTTAAATACCTCTATAGTTTGGCGATATATTGTGTTACCATCCTGCTTGTAGCCTGTAGGTCATTATATGAGCCATCAAATTGCGATGACAGTTGCCAGAAATCCAGTTTCATATGAAGGTATTAGCTGTGTAACAAACTAACTGCTGCTCTCTGCCCAATAAGTTATTCAATTGGATTAGTAGGTTGCATCCAAGGTTATTCAATTGGATCAGTAGGTTGCATCCAAGGTATACTGCTGCTCTCTACCCAATAAGTTATTCAATTCGATCAGTAGGTTGCCTGTTCCCTTCATTTTATTAAAAAAACATAATAATATAATAAGTACCTGTTTGTTCTAAAAATAATACTTCTGTAAATGAGGATATTAATTTTCCTTTTGGTAATAATGCAGGTTGATGATACTGAAGTCATCAGTTTTTTGCTGCAAACTGAAATAATTCCTCTGTGCTTGCGAACCATGGAGATGGGTAGTGAGCTATCCAAAACTGTATGTAGCTAGCCATATATTCTCATTCAAATATCATAATTATCTCTTCTGCTTAATACTAGCAAAGGTGTAATAGTTTTTTTAGTATTGATTTGTCACCTGAAGTTTATCTTGTGCACTACTACTTTGCCATCATCAGTTATCTCTAGAATATTCTTGTCATGTACCATCTTCTCTCTGATAAGCCTAAATTTGTACAATTCATAAGCCTAAAAGGTGACTTATATAATATATAAAAGGACCCTCAAGAGTTGTTTGGCAATTCAGTGACTGTCCTGGGTCCTGTTTTGGGGAGCTTCTGGTAGCTTTTGCTTCTCCAAAAGAAAAGCTAGAAGCTCCCCCCAAACAGAGCAGCTTCTTCAAGCCGGTAAAAGCTTCAAAAGCTGTAATTATACTAAAAACAGTGAAGCTCCCTCAGAGCAGCTTCCCAGCTCTCCAGGAGATGCTTTTGAGAAGCTACAGTTTCCCCAAACAGGGCCCTACTCTGTTGAACCCCCCCCCCCTTCCTGATACATATTTGAATATGAGTTTATAGTGTGTGTGGGGGGTGTAAGTAGGGGGGTAATGGATTCTAAATTTTATACTATAAAAATTAAGGATCGGATTAGAATTGAGCTCTATTTCTATTCATTTTTGAACTAAAATTAATTAAGGGCTCAATTATGAAGAAGCATTAGGATCATGATCCATTACCACCCCTACGTGTAAGATGTTTTTTGGTGGTTGTGGTTGATTTTGAATTTTAAGGCCGCATATGTCTCATGGACCACACAAGCTCATATTCATCTACATTTGTAGTCGTCACTAACTTAGCCAAATATGCATATGTGGCGGCTAGCAATAGGTCCTTGGTTTCTTGGGTTATTTATTCTCTTTTTATCGTGTTTGAATGTTTTCGTGTTCATTTGCATAACATCTTAGGTCTACATCAGTATATGAATTGAGATCAAATGTGAATTGGACCACACAAACTCATATTCATCTACATTTGTAGCCGTCACTAACTTAGCCAAATATGCATATGTCCGCTTCTAATTTCATTGATTGTATTCTTGATATCATCTTTATTCTTGAATGTCATTTGTGCCAGTTCATTTAACTCTTGTGCTGCAAACCAACCTGACATCGTCAATTCATTTAATCTCTCAATCTCAGTTTCCTTTCTTTTTGTTTCACATTGAAGCTCCTTAATTGTTGCTTCTCGATGTACAGTGGCCTGATTAGCTACAAGAAGCTCTTGTTCCATGGACTCGATCTCTGGACCGCACTATCGTTGCCTCAGCCCCTAGGTCGTGCTGCCCTCTGGCCTCCTCATCGTACAATTCACCAACATCTCCAATGTAAGTGCAGCAGGTTCAGTAATGAACTCAGAAGTGGCATCAGAATACTCCAAGAGTTTTTTGTTCTTTTTGCCTGGATATATACCGAGGGAAATGCATTCAAAACTCCTATAGATGACGAATCCCATCTCTCCCTCTTTTCCTGGACACGGATCCCCAGGTCCGTCTTCGTGCTTTACTCATTTGTTTTTTACCGAGGGAAATGCATTCAAAAGTCCTTGGGTTGGGTAATTCGATCATGTGCAAGTGGCAGCCACTTGGCAGCAACATTTTAAGAGAAGGAATAGTGTGGATCCTGCTCACTGCTTTGGCTTGTTTGATGATATAATCACCAATGGGTATTTCTGATCAGTGCCCTCTTTTGCTGAATTTATATGTTGATTCTTCTGTTTAGTTTACTCAGTGCTTGTCGTGCAAGGGTTAACCTGAGTATTTAACAAAAATGCTTCTCTGCATACACATAGGGACATGGCTTTTGCACAGAACTTATATCCATGATTTTGGATTTAAAACCACGATTCTTGAGATTTCCTGGTATGCTTCGTGTTTTCTTATTTAGAATCAGGTCCCCAATGCTAAGATGTATATGATATATTGCAATATATCTTTACTATCTATTAAGGCTGTAAGAGTAGCCTGCCTTTTTTTGGTTCTGCCTCTCCCTGGCCGTAGGATCTTCTATCTCGGTTCTGCCGCTCCGACATCAATCGGAGGCACAACCGCAAACGCTGACGGAGGTGGGTTCCTGAGCTGCCTCTGATTGATGTCGCCGTTGACAGTTGCCATCTCAGTCCACACCAAGCCTAGTTCTAAGGTCGCCACCATCACAGGTCGTTCTGCCCTTTTCAGATTCTCGGTTGCTGCCGCTGTCTCTCTACTCAGACGCTAACCCTGAAGCATTTTGTATATTAATCCATTTCCTTTTTGTGCTATGGTAGAATAAGTTGTTTGCATCAGTTGCTTGGCATGGGTGAATCTACCTGTTTAAGTTTTGAAGTGCTGAGGAAACCACAGAACATGTTGATGGAATGGAATACATTGCTAAGAGTAGCTAGCTAAGTCTACACGGAGTGTGGCACTGTAAAATGGTGCCACAAGTTAAGAACCAACTGAATTCATACAATTAATAATAACAAAGTCACATGCACATGGTATTGCTGTCAAGAACCCCTGGTGTTCAATCGAAACAAAGTATAGTTTGGAGAAATAATTCCTGCAATACGTGGATCATCAGTTAAGCAAGTTTACCTAGAGTTCGAAAAGCGTTGCTTGTTGCATCTTACATATTATAACCGTATAATTGGTGTTATTTTTACCTTGTTTTTTATCCTTATCCCTGGTTTAGCAGTAACCTCTTGGTTGTTTCATGCTTTCAGTGCTCATTTGCAAATGCCAAGTTATCTAAAAAACAACAAATATAATGGCTATCTTTTCTTAGTTGTCGCACTTTGAATTGATAGTTAATGATACACTGATGTGGACTTCATACCTGCACTGCATGTGAGTTAAAGAGCGCATTAGAATTGAAGGGCCATAGTAATAGCACCTCTCAGGTCATTCTCAACGTCTTCAGTTGTAGCACAAACCCCAGTTCTAAACCATTTACCACGCAATTGCAATTTGCAAGAACAATGTAAATTTGTGCATTTGTTTCAAATTCAGCTGGCTGAAACATGACTGAAAAGGGTTAGCTGCTCCTTTCCGCTCATGTGCTTCGTTCTCCAGAAACAAAATATTCCAACTACTTTATGCACTCAGCACTCCTATTGACTTAACCTACGCAGATGGTCCAAGATCGCTGCCAAGTTACCTGGGAGAACAGATAACGAGATCAAGAACCACTGGAACACGCACATCAAGAAGAAGCTCGTCAAGATGGGCATCGACCCAGCCACGCACCAGCCTCTAGCCAACTCGAAGGCGGCTGCTTCCTCGCAGTCCACTGTTACAGATGAATCTACTAAAACCAGCAACACCAGAGAGGAGCTGAGCTTGAAGAATGATGGTAGCCGTAGGGAGGCTCCACTGTCCACTGATTCGTCAGAGCAGTCAAGCTGGCCAGAGTCAGGCTCAGGCAGCAACGTCTGTGATCAAGGCCCTGAACTGCTGGAGAACTGGCTCTCGGAGACTGGCCTGTCGATGGATGAGCCATGGCTGGATTTTACGAGCAGAAACGACGAGCTTGGCAATGTCGAGGGGACGTTGCCGTGGGATGGAACAACCGACTGGCTGCTGGACTACCAAGATTTTGGCATGTGCAGCTCGAACTCAGTCGACAATTCAGTGTTCCATGCCTCAAACGGATCGAACTTCTAAAACGTTGGAGAAGGATGACACTGAGGTATATTCATTCAATTTAAGGTTTAATTGTTGTTTGCCCTTAGAATAGGTTGACTTAATAGTTCATGAATTGTTGTATTTGGTGAATAGCTGATTGATAGATATCTTATTAATGCATTGTTTTTAACATGTGCAGTTCTGTGGCTTAGTTTTTCAATGAATCTCTTCCTTCTCTATGATCACCTGCCACACAATCCCCATCCTCCACTTCAACAACTAATTTCTAAATGGATCCATCAACCAATTTCTAAATCGATGATATTTGATTGTTTGATTTTGGTGTAGACTCTCGATTTAAACAATTTCAAGTGTCTGTAGAATGTAGTTTGGATGTGAACTGAAGTAGTGATAGTTGCTACTGACCTTCATAATTTTTGCAAATGGTCTGGGATAGTTTGGTGATGCTGTTCATAATCATGTGCCTTCATATTGAGGAAGCATGCAACTCGATACGAAAGCATAGATGATGGGTAAGAGTGTTTGTGCTTATGCTCAAATGTTAGATATGCGTTTTTCAAATATCGACAGCCATATGGACACAAATGTTAATGGATGCCAAAAAAAAATTTAAAGTACACATGTTAACTATAATTTTAGACAGTCGTGGTAGGACATTTATCATTTTAGATAGCTGCAAACGTAATTTAACTTTCAACTACCTATGTAACAGACCCATCACATGTCTATGTTATCATTTTATTCAGATTGTTCATGATTTATAGTTAACATGTTGTCGTGGCTCAACATTCCATCTGGTCCAGTTATGGAAGGTCCATTTGATTCATGTGTGCTCTTGGATTATCATTTGCACCTGACAGTAATATGTGTCTGTACTACAATGATCATCTTCTGTTGCCAGTCTAGCGCATGTTATGCTTCTTGATGTTATGACTTCACATCAATCTATCCACCCATCTACTGTTAGTCATATGCCATTTTTACCATCGTGAATTTTACCGTTGCAAGTATGCCATAGCTTATCTTTCTTGCTTCTTAAGACATTGTTCTGCCTTTTGGCACTTATGGAAATTATTTTATCTGAATATTTGCTAGGATCATGATAAGCATTTGAAGACCCTTGCCCCAGTCTACGTGGGAACAAAATTCGTCAAGCTTGATGCTGAAGTCTGTATACTACCACTTGGCTATAAACTACATCCTTTTAATGATCATGGAGCCTAATTCCATATGTAACTAACTGCAGAATGCTCCATTCTTTGTGGCCAAACTGGCAATCAAGATACTGCCATGTGTAATATTGTTCAAGTAAGCGCACAAGTTTTATGTCGCTCTTGCCCATTTGATAATGTTTATTGCTGTTTGGTACATGCAATCTTCCTGCCTCAGATTACTACCTGCTTCACCATACTATGACTGCTGCCATTTTTCAGGAAGGATATTTTTGTTGACCGATTAGTTGGGATTCAAGATCTCAGAAGTAAAGACGATTTTCTGACAAGAGCATTGGAACATATTCTTATTCTCAAGACGAAAGGTAACCATGGAAACCATACAACAACCCTTTACAATCTGGGACGACAAATGTGTTGACAGTCAAAAAAAAATTATAGGGATAATCGATGAGAAGAAGAAAGATGATGACGATGAAGAAAGCGAGGCTAAGAATAGGAGGGTTAGGTCCTCAACTGCTAAAGACTCTGACTCAGACTGAACCTAGGATGAGGATTGATGACTCATCGTTTTTGCACTTTGGATTTTGTTTGTTCTGTGTTGTGTTGTACTGTAATTGATTTGTGTAACCATGTATCGGTACCAGACACCACAACAAGAACATGTACAAGAGATTCTTTAGCATCCATTGTGTGTAAAAGCTAGGGTTTGTTGTTGCCTTTTATTTCGTTTTCCCTCAGCTGTCATAGGATGGTACACCACAACAAAAACATGTACAAGTATGCCATAGCTTGTCTTTCTTACTTCTTAAGACATTGTTCTGCCTTTTGACACTTATGGCATATGACTTTTTCACAAATGAATTACGAAACATTTTCTTATAACAGTATAACACATATTCGCACATAAATTATCTTAGTATTATATATGTTTCCGTTGCAACGCACGGGCACTCACCTAGTACTACTATTATAGTGTTGTACAAACGGCAATTCACTTATGGTCGATCGGACTACCGGAGATGTTTCAGTTAGAGTTTATGATCTTTGTGGCTTGACTAGTGAGCATTATTATTTCCTCACGAGATAGTTGCAATAGACAAAATGCCATGGTTGACACGCCAGCGAAGGATTAGTCTGCCCATGCATTTCGTAGAAGGCCTAAACAAGCATGATGCTGTAGTGACGGATTCAACCTGTATACGAATCCTGAACCAAAAGACGGACGACGGACACGGCCCAAGCTGCTACTGGATCGGTCGTGCGTGCAAGACTGACCGTTCAATACGGATTCCAAGGCCCATCGACTCGCAAACCCGGCCACTTACTCCTTAGATCATCTCCAACAATTTCTAATATTTATTCTTCTATTGTTGCTATATTGAGTATTGGGTTCTTCCCAAAAGTTTAAAGTCCTAAAAAACATACATAGCTCCAACGAATCTTTATTTTATTCCAAAAATATTCACCGCCAGAGCGAATTCTTATACTAATACATAGTTGATTTGCCACAGCTTGATTCCTCTCTACTCATTCATCCAGTGAGTAGCAGTAGGCTAGCCTGATGCAGCCGCCTTTCTTCCCTTCCTGACTAATTGTGTCTGTCCCAAGGTTAACCAAACCGTTTTAATGGAAAAAACCACTACTGGAAACCGTTTTAATGGAAAAAACCACTACCCAGTAGTAACGGTTTACCGCCGGTAAGCCGACAAAAACCGACTGATTTGACCATTTCAAACCAAAACAAATTTAAAATGGTTTTTCCTACAAAAACCGATGGTAAACCGCCATAAACTGCTGGTAAACCGTCCGAAATCGTCGGTTTTTCGCCAAAACAAACCGATTTTTATGTACTTTATAGAAAAAACCAAAAAATGATAGAGTTTATTTGTAATTTGCTTAATTCACTTTGAATAGTTTATATTAATTGATCCACACAACATATGTTCACCAAAATGACATACGATATACATATGCAATCACAAACTCAATTCTCATACAACAATCAACCCTTGTTAATAGTCTCTAGAAAATCCAAAAACTAAACTAAAGTTAATGTCATTTACGGAACGAGCGTCTTGTTATCAAGTTTAGTTTGAAGATGGCCTTTTATCAAGTTTGAGTCCGCAAGACGTTGTCTATGAAAACCACAAGTAGGATTTAATCAGAGACCAGAAGCCAGTGGTAGGAAAAAAGGGCGAAAATAATCGTAAAGCCAAATTTTAACTACTTAACAGCAAAATAAACTTTTTAACAGATTAGTCATCTAACTCGTCAATCCATCTGACTCCCTAAGCCCTCCAGCTAGACATCGAACTCGTCAATCCATTCAACTCTCTAGCCAAATTTGTAAAGACACTCTAGTTAGCCAAACAAACTTATCTGTTGAAGAGTCTGTTGAAATAAAACACTACATATAAAGTGTAATCTTTATCAAAAGATAAATAGAGAGTCTAAAATAGAGTCCCTTGGAGATGCTAGAACGGTGATGCTATGGAGCGGGTGTTTGACTGATCGGACCATCTCAAGCCCAATAAAGGCTTGTTCGGTTATTTTCAATCCATACGGTTTGGAGTGGATTGATACGGATTGAAAGAAATTTTAACTTACTAGGGATTAAAACCCCCTCAATCCATATGGATTGGGGTGCAACCGAACAAGTCCTAACAGGGAAATATCAGGTTTTTGCATCATCCACCGGAACTTTCTCCACTCCCAACCGCATATTTCATTCAGCGTATCTCTCTCCGACAACGGCCGCAAGGCTCTTCGGCACCTCTCCGGCATGCATCTAGAACTTGTTTGGTTGAATGCGAAAATTTTTGCTCGGTCTGTACTCTGCTTGTACATTGCCTGTGATGCTTTTAGTTGCAGTCCGGAAAGCTGTTCACTTAGCTTTAATCCAAAAAGCTTCTATTTTTTTACGGTGTTTTATTTTTATGTATTGCAGCTGCGGCAATCTTAACAACTGACAACCGCAACGAACAGCTGGATACTTATCTGTGTTCAGGCATTTCTTTCCTTGCCTAGACAGACGAAACTGAGCGTCTGACTCTAGCGTAGCGTCACTCGTGAAGGTTGCCACATATCTCTTCTATATTAAAAAGACAATTTTTCTGGTTCACGGTTTCCACCGTTATCATGCTTCCCCACATTTAAATAATTTAAAAAATAGTAAAATTTTGTACAAATTAGGATTAGAATCGTGGTTGATGGCTCTAAACCATATTTCTACTCACTTAGCCAACAAGACACAAATATTTATATTATATATATTTTATACTTGAACATAAATGAAATTCATAACAATGTACGGTCAATTTGCTAGTGCACGTATTAAATTTGAGTCTTTTATCTAAGGACCAACGACTGAGGTGCAAAGGGTCCTTTTGCAAATATACAGCTCTACGTGAACAAATGTCGAAGTTTTTTTTTTAATAAAATATCTCAATCGTTGATCTTTACTCGAAGAGTGCAGATTTAATATGATATGTTCCCTTTTCGTATTCACTGTTTTGCCTAGTTCCTAGTTTCTCTAACGTTGTTTATTTGACCGCCACCGTTCGCGTTGTGTTGCTGTTTACGTCGCCCGCGCAGGTCCGTTCCATGGGCCTAGGAACGAAGAAGTGGTTGTCGGACATGGTGGCCGGGCCTGGTAGCGGCACCACCGGAGGAGGCCGTGCGGGCCTGCTAACGGCACCAAACGGGCTGTGCTGTGCATGTGTGCCGCAAAGACACTCGTTGGTACGTCTCCATCCAATCCAAAGACTGGAGGAGTCAAGATGACACCCATCAGATTTGACAGCGTCAGCGCCTCGGATGAGGTGACGAACATGAGGGGGGCAACACAGTGAGAGTAACGTGTCATCCAATCCAGCTCATTTTTTTCTTAGTGCCGTGGCTTGCAGGGCCGGTCGTGAGGGCGGGCAACCGGAGCGGCCGCACAGGGGCCCACCACAGATATACATACAGTGTATATGTATATACGTATTATGGTCAGATCCAAGTAAAACTAATCCAATTAGGCCCATGTTGATTCAACTGCCTGGACACCACGGTAATTAGAATAAAAAATCCCTAATCACCGTCGGCCGCTGCAAACGCACGCGAAAGCCTTGCCCTTGCGCGATTGTGCCCTGCGCTTGCCGCCCTTGCCATCTGATCACCTCACATTGCAGTCCTGCCATCTTCTTGCCGGTCCCCAGGCCTGCTGTGCTGCCACAGCACAGGTCACGGCTTCAACTGCTTGAAGCTAAGTTTACCTGAAAGTCCAATGTCTTCTATGAAGATCTTTGAGTATGTTCGGCAAATGGATTCGTATCCAATTATTTCAATCGCTTACCGGATATTATTTACTGTGCTTGTAACTGTTGCATCAACTGAGAGAAGCTTTTTAAAGTTGAAATTGTTGAAGAACTATTTAAGGTCAACAATATCTCAAGAACGTCTCAACGGATTGGCCACTTTATGTATTGAGAAGAAATTATTGGACAAGGTTGATAGCAACACTATTATCAACGACTTCGCATCAAGAAATGTTAGAAGAAAATTTTAAGGTAATAGGTAAACATATTTGAATTTATTTTGATATATTTGAGTTTTTTATTGTATAAAAAATTTGTCGATGTACTTAGAAGAAAGTAAAAAAATTATAGATGAAGCTTTAAAGGCCCTAATTTTTGGTTTCGCCCCGGGTCCCTGAAAACTCAGGACCGACCCTGGTGGCTTGGTCTCTTATTTTTAGGCTAGAGTCCTGTCTAGCACAGGTTTAGAAAAGCAACTTATATAAGATGGTGAAAAACAAATTATGCTTATTGATTTTTTAGTTCATTCTTAAAATTAGCTGAACTGATAACCTATTGCAGAAACTACATGTTTGGTATAACTTCTGCTTAAGGGCCTGTTTGGTTCACTACCTCAGTTGCCACACTTTGCCTAACTTTTCTGGCTAAGGTTAGTTATTTAATTCGAACGACTAACCTTAGGCAAAGTGTGGCACATCTAGCCACAAACCAAACATGCCCTAAATCCGTGAGGAGCCTAAACACATAAGCCGTGCCAAAAAGAATTGTATCGATGGCCCTAATTAAATGACCCAACCCACACTTTCAGGTCCAGTCCAGTCTGGTCTAACTAACTCTAAAGTAACTAGCTAGCTACTAACCACGCTCTAGCTGAACCCATGGCGGCGTAAGGTTAAAGAACGGACCAGGTCGAAATTCAGCTAACTCCCATGAAGACGGCAGTAGATGAATTCTATTCTAATCTAATCGGAAAGCATTATTAGCACGTACGTTGAAGAATTCAAGCCCACCGTCGTCGCGACGAAGCGAGAAAATATCGGACGGTTTTCTCGCTCAACTTCTCCGAATAAGAACAAGTGCCGCACATGGCCACTACTCGCGTTGGTTGTGCATAGCAACACGCGTTGGTTGATCATAATAGTATCATTATATCGCGGACCGTTTCGCATGCAGGTCCGATCGGTGGTGTGGTATGTAGCTGCTGCTGCTGGTACCTTGCGCGTGATGTCGTCGTACGTACGTGCTGCTGCTGGTCTCAGTTTTACTGAAGATCTGAGCAGCTAGGAGGACCGGACCATGCATGGCCGTCAAAGGCTGCCTCATTCTGCAATCTAGATAGATGTGTTAAGTAACCCTAGTTAGGGTTATGTGGGCAAATACCCGCTTTGCCCCTGAGGGGTCTCACATCTCTATATAAGGAACCTGTACACCCCCTCATAATACAGAGATCAGAAAGAGGCCAGAGGCCCAACCCTATATCCAGTGTCTCGTGTGTTTCTTCTGTCGTGCTTATGGGAAGGGAGACGGGTTCTCTACATCTTCTTGCGCCTCTACTGCTGACGGGAGGGAAGGGAGCGGATCTGGTGATCCGTGGTAACGTAGTTCTCAACACGTTATCAGCACGCTCTACCTCGACGTTGCTGCGGATCAGATCTGCATCAACTCTTCGTCAAGCCGGCAGGTCCCCCGGCCTAGCCGAACTGTCCTACGCGACAGCCTTCGATTCCGTCTCTAGAAATCAAGTGGTATGTCATTGTGAGTAGAATGAATCTACTGTTTGTCGTGGCTAATTAAAAAAAAAGCACGGCGACGGTGGCTCTGCTGGCCACGCACCGCGCGAAATAGTGTACCCCGCGTGCCTGCGCCGCACGAACCGCCCTGCTGGTGGCTCCGTGACCAATCTGATCAAGCGCTAGCTAGGCTCTCTCGAAATGGAGGCAGACGCCTCTAGTCCCGATGGACTCTGTCGGTCTAACCATGGCGCGTACAAGTCGAGAGCTCCAGCATGCACAGCCGCCCGGAGTAGCTTGTCGCGGCTGTGAGAGCTAGTGTCCTGTCGGCTCGAAGACCCCTCTCCGCACCCTTGGAGTAAATTGGACAATGGTCGCAGGAGGAGATGCTTGGCCATGCAGGCACACAGCAACCGTCCAACCGCTTTGTCGTTGGTCGATCCACATATCTTGGGCGGAGAAAAATATGGACGTGTATTCAGGGGCTTTTCACTTTTCACGGATGGCTATTCCTGTGATGGCCGTTGAGCTGAGGCCATCAACTGCTCAAGCCCGGATTCCAAGCCTACGAGGCTATCGGGATCGCAAGTCAATCGTGTGTGTGCGACATATGTGGATAGATTCATCTCTGCTCCCTGGCCCTCGTGTGCTGCTGATGCTCCGTCAAAGCGCATGCGAAAAAAAATGATCTCCCGGTCAAATCGATTGCATGGACGTGCAGCATTGCATGTGTGTTGCATGGTCCTCCGCATGGAGTCATGGACCACACGCCTGCCATGTCAGAAACAAAAAAAAGAGGGCCGGTCAAAGGCATGCATGCGACGCTCTATACGTGCGGAAGTCACGGTTAAAAGCACACGGACCACACAAACCTCCTCCTCTCTGTACAACTGTTTAAGCGTTTCAAACCTTTGGGTGATTAGACACGATGCAATTTATATACATAAGTTCCTGTTGAATTTATATAAATTTATATGCATGCTCCATATAATTTATTCTATATTTCCTTTTGCAAATAACAAAAAAGACTAAACATGTTACAATTTCTATTTTAATTAATTATTTCCTGCAGCAAATAATTAGTAAAAAAAAGCATGTTTAAATATGGAAAATGCTTTTTACACATGTTTGGTGTCTATTTTTCTGCTTTTATTTCTCGTAGCAGATATTTAGCAGAAAATTATTAAAATGCATGTAAAGTCTATATTGTCCATACTTAAATCGCTCTAAATATTTGTGTTGCGTTGAGCTTCAGACTCACGCCGAGCGATTAAATTGTATAGTGGGTACTCGGACACGCCGATCAGGCTGCGTTATTAATCGGTTGAGTTATGGCATTGGCTAAGCATTGGCTGCGCCCTGGCAACATGACACAATATTTATGTCGTTCGAACTTGGTTGCGTCATGTGATTGCTATGTCGCGCTCTCGCTTAATCGGATCGCTCCCGTTGAGTCGAATCGCCATCACTGAGTCACGTATTTTTTGCATGCCCTGTAGGCACTGTCTGTCTGCTGTGATCATTGAGCCACAATTGCGCCTGCTGCGTGGACTTATCGTGTACCCCGATTACCAAGCCATAATTGTGCCTGTTGCGCTTATTACGAAGGCTTGTTGTGTTGTCGTGGCCCTGATGGTCATACACGCGTTGACGCTAGATACGCTAGAGCTTGTACTCGCGTGGATTGTGGTGATTTGTTCAAGGCCCTAAAGTCATATTATGCACAACCTTCCTAATTTTTTTTTTGGCTTTATATTTTATTTGATTGTGTTGTGTGGCATCATATATTTATATATATTGCCAAGTGGCTATAACAACTATATCAAGCTCTATAGTGCTTGAATAATCTGGGAAAGTAAATGAAATAATATAGAACACAGATAAGTTAATTTCGTGCTCTCTTTCCTCATGCATAAAGTTTTACCTGAAGTAACCTGAAGATATATAATGCATGGAAGCCTTTTTGGCATATAAGACATCACAAATTGGGACTCTATTAGTAAGCAAAAAGACCTTACCAAATAATTTAAGACCAGAAATCTCAGTCATACATTGCTCAACCAGATGTTAGCACATTGCTCTCTTTGTCGCTGAATGACATGAAGCAAACTATGAGATAAAAGGACATGTAATCGCTAGCAACACGAAGTTGCGAGTATACCGAGAGGTTATTCTGAGAAAATTTTCACTATGTTGGTGTGAAAACCATAGTGTGTTCCCGTCGAACCACTTTACTCGTTCTATGTAGGACCTCTATGCTTGTGCCGCATACATCTCTCGGAATTGTAAATACTTATAGTCATTGAATTGACTCGAGACAGTCCTTTGACAAGTTTGGTATACACTGTAAGCTAAAAGGTAAAGGCTGGTCCTGAATGGACACATACATGAGGTTTATGTAGCCAAACTACATTGAATTCCACCCATTGGCATGCTTACCATTATCTACCTCTGATCTACCAGAAGTGAGAAGAGTAGACAAATAACTATGAAATCCACATCACAACAGAGCTTGAAGCTAAATTAGACATTAACATGTCCTTGGTCCTCGGAGCCAGAAGAGTCATATGTCTTGACCACTAGACTACTAGTGATGATAATTTGTGATAGAAATATGAAGATCTTGTAGAGACCTGTTGTATCCTCTCTACTCCTGATGATTTCTTCGTATGAGAGCAGTACTATCTGTTGTTGAAGATGGATCCTAGGTGGATACTAATATTGTTTCGTTCTTGCCAAGCAGTTATCATCATTTGCTTCATCAAAAGCTAGTTATATGGTGATTTTTCCCAGATAAAATGAATTCTTGGCCTTATCTGTTCTATTCCAAAGCTTCTCTTTTTGCTGAACAATGAAGAGATCGAAATAATGTTTTATAGAACAATTTGGTATATAATATGAGGAGAAATGTTTGCCCTGCTGGCAACACCACAAATAATTAATTATTGTTATAAGTTCTCTCTCAAAATTATTATACCTAAAAATGTTGCATAAATCGATACCCAATTTCAGAACGGTATGAGTAATTGGGTAAACCATGGGCAATGATAAAACGAGCTGGACTATACATTTCTGCACATAAAAAAAAACTCTGCTTGGCAGCATTGGCCTGATGCCGTGCACTTTACTACCAATATAAACACACACATTTTTCCTATGTGCCTCAAAGCACAATACAACCAGTGAATGTCCTTGTGAGCGTTAGATCCTGATGGTCATTTTACTTGTTGATCTGAAGTCAACTAATGGCTCCAAACGACGAATGGTATTCATGAGCCCCTGAAGGACCCTTATGGATAAAATAGTGTTGTGCTTGTTAGTCTAAATCTTAATGATTAACTGTGCATTTGGTAATAATAACAATAAGTTTGCAGAATTGTAACCATGAAGCAACTTGTTGTTGCGTGTCTCACTGGATGTTGAGACTAACCCTTCATGTTGAAGAAAAAATATGTAGTATTCATGCCACTACATTAATCTAAGTCCATAGCTCACTGCATAAAACCCCGATCTGTAATGTGCGTAAGATTTCCCAAATAAATCACCACAATAGCATACATTGGCCACAACTAGATGATTGTGGTTGGGGATTTTATCTGTATGCTTTTAGAACATCTCGGCATTAGGGGGAGAAATGCCTATATAATGTAATGCCTCAATATTCTATTAAACGCACAAAAGTCAAACTGAACCTGTCATTCAGTGTGTACTCCTGTGTATATGGAGTTTGCCAGAAATCGTTGAGGAGTAACCATATTGGTCTAAATGCTTCTACCTGATGTAGATGTGGATATACCCGGGATTAATATCATATCCACATTTGACTTATTGGTATTTGATCTATTCTCGGGGACGCCTGCGAATATGATCCATCAGCCTTAGTCAAAGCATATGTTCTGATTGTAGATTCACGTGGTCTGTGATAACTTTCCTCCGATTAATTCACCCTGATGGTGATTTGCCTCATGAAGAGGTTCATCTTGATGATGAAATTCCTAGCAATGCGCGCAATATCATTGTGCTGGGAATACGGAACAATGAATCTTTCGTTTTGGGAAATGACGGAGATCATTATTAAATGTGGGAGACAAATATGTCGACACCTATCTTGCCTCTCTAGATTGCAAAGGGATCCAAAACAAAGTCCTAGGCATGAGTGTTTGAAGCTCTCTTATCGGGTCAATGATAAATGCAATCGAGGCTGAACCAATAATCGCAAAGTGAAAATAACGAGCTTGAAGTTCAGACATTATGGGCACTATTGAAATAATGTGTGGTGAATGCGATGGTTCAAGTGGTCTTGTGAGAGACTCATCCCACATATGTGTTGAATAAACACTGTTCCGCTATATGTAATATATCTGGCAAATGACATGAATTAAAATATGCAGTTAATAGGATTCTGAAGATCCGTCATGAGATCCTAGGAGGACTCATATCTTTGAATTATAAATATGCAACATATAAATCTTATACCGAATAATACATTCCTGATGAATGATCACTCTCCTATGTAGGGAGAATATCTCCTAGTTGAGACTATCGTTCCCAGATGGAACCTATCCAGAAGAAACAAAGTCTGTGTTGAACACCAAAGTTCGATAATCCCTATAAAGGGATAAAGACCCATACAGACCCGAAAAGGAATAAGATGAGGTACCAAAGGACTTGAAGTTCACCGAATAAGCACATGTGCATTCCATGAGTTTTACTCATGGTAATTTCTACTAGATGTGGAATTAAGGTATCCTCTAAAGCCCTGATGGCAGAAACCTATAAGGTTTAGGTGTTACTGGCAAAATATCCCCATTATGCCAGAATGACAGACTATAACGATGTATCTGATCGATGAAAAATCCCTTATGGATTACGATCTTAGATGGGCTTTTGTTACACCATCATAGATGTTGCAATGGATGAACGCCTGGAGCGAAGTGTCATATTTAGAATATGTATTATTGCAACTATATTATCCCCTAAGTCCTATTGAAGGACATGTTATTTGCTTTGCACAACTATGTATAAATTGTGGTGTAAGATAGAAAATAATAGCACCCCAACCTCATCCATTCTCGTTATTCCAGATGAACAATGAGACATATATCTTGAAGAATATGCTTGAGTTATGAGGGATTACGACTTTGACAGATGTCATCGTCAGGGGGAGCGAATGCTTATATTGATCACAATCGTGAGACAATAAATGTAATATTCTATGCCTTGAAGGCGTGAGCTTGATGATCAATATGTGAACCTTTATGGAATTTTCTATCAAATATATAGATCTAGTTGATCGAACACCATCAGTCAAAGTGGCTTATTTATATTGATATGTGCACTTACCTCGTATATCCTAGAAGTGAGTAGAGGTAAAGTTCCTGAAATAGTCCTTGCAAGGATATGCAATCCGTTTGCTAAATCTTTATGTGCATATACTTCTAGAAGAAGATGTTTTGCCTTATTGATACGGTTTTGCAAGGATCAGGGGGAGCATATTTCTAAAGTTAGCCCTTGTAGAAGATTCGATAGAATCTAGATCCCAAAGGATCGAAATCTGTCCCGATGACAGTAGTTGTACTCTTTTTCCCTTGGTGAGTTTTCTTGAAGTTTCTCACATGAGGTTTTTAACGAGGCAACAAAGTGCAAATGCAATTTGTATCACCATGCACTCTTTCTCCATATTTTTCCCACTGGGGTTTTCGGAGTTTTAACGAGGCATGTGTTGGTCGCGGTATTCGCCCAAGGGGGAGTGTTAAGTAACCCTAGTTAGGGTTATGTGGGCAAATACCCGCTTTGCCCCTGAGGGGTCTCACATCTCTATATAAGGAACCTGTACACCCCCTCATAATACAGAGATCAGAAAGAGGCCAGAGGCCCAACCCTATATCCAGTGTCTCGTGTGTTTCTTCTGTCGTGCTTATGGGAAGGGAGACGGGTTCTCTACATCTTCTTGCGCCTCTACTGCTGACGGGAGGGAAGGGAGCGGATCTGGTGATCCGTGGTAACGTAGTTCTCAACAAGATGGACGTACGGGCCGGGATCGGAAGCGGGAAGGAAGGGAGGAAGCGCGCGATAGATTGATTTCTGGTCACCGGGCGGGCGATCGATGGACGCACGTGGTTATTTCACGCATAATGCATGCACACGACACGAGATGCGCGGGCCACCAGTAGTAGTACAGGTGGTCCGGCGGCCGGAGCGCGGCACGTGGCACCGCCGCACGAGCGAGTGGCGATGCGTGCACGTACGGGGCATGGGCGGCATTGCCACTATTGTTGGAACACGCACGGATCGGAGACGGAGACCCGGCGGCCGATCGACGACGGATCGGGAACGAAAGCAACGGCCTGGAAATTCGGAGGAAATAAATAGATAGATGCGCGCGCAGCAGGGGCTGTACTCGTAGCTCACTAGCCTTGTGCATGGATGGAATCATGGAAACTTTCGCCACGGCTCTCTGGTCAAGCGGATATCTCCACAGCTCCAACTCCAACAACTAGAGGACGCTGTACTGTATGTAGTAGCGTCCGACGCCGTACACGTATCCACCCCGCGCGCGGTTCCAAACCCTCGTCTCGCCGAACTTGCTTCTGCTCAGTGCTCACCGTCGATGTACTACTAGTCTACTACCACACACTACGCCCATGCATCGAGTAGTAACCTACTGCACTGCATGCCTCCTCGTTATCGGCTGCTTCTCTCTGTTGCACTCGCTCTGCTGTCGTCTATAGCTACCACTACAGTTTCCTTTGGAAGATGTATGGAATCTGGGACGCATGCATGACTGTGTGTTCCCTAGCTTAGCTAGCTAGCTGCCAGTTCTACCTTTTCCAACTTTAGTCTCGGTAAAAAAAAGACAGGTGGGGTCATCGCATTTTTTGTTAGTGGTAGTAAAAGAATGGCGCGTGGGGTTACGTACGTACATTGCAATCTGGTCTGCTAGCTGGTCTCTCTCGGGTAGTCGGCCGGGTTACATTGCACATGCATGCATGCAGCTAGACGTAATCAACCCGCTGGTATCATCGTCTTGACGTCGGGTAGATAGATGCATGGACGACAGCGCCAGCAGCACAACACACGTACTCGTCGCATATGCCAATAATATATAGCTGCAAACATGCATGCATCTCTGTAGTGGATGGTGCTTATTCGTTCATATATCTTGGGCCACCAGCTAGTCCACCAATTGCCGAGCGTACACGTCCGTCCATTATTGCCAGGAAGGAAGCTCGTACTAGTGTGCATGCAGCCTAAATATTCGCACACATTTCCAAGAACTTCTTGCAGGTATAGATTTGGGTTCACAGAAGGGTTGGCTTCCTAGCTTATCAGCTTTGTTTATATACCGGAGGACCAATTATATAAACATGCTTTATACCTTAGTTAGAGTGTGTAGTTAATCCTCCCATTCGGTTACCGATCATAACAAAATAAATAATAATTCAATTTTTTTCTGGATAAGATGAGTAGTCAAAATTTTCAAAAAAAAAGTTAACAGCGTTATATATTTAAGAACGTGTAGTACATTACACGAACATTAGCAAAAAAAAAAAAAAACCCCGACCTCCTCAACAACCTCTATTCCAGTATATTTCTCAAGCCGGCCAGACTCCGTTTTTTATCCAGCGCGGCACCAACCATATATCTCACGCCAGCGTGCATACATCTCACGCCATGCATGCATGCACCACCGCGTGCATGAACCGCACGCACATAAAAACCCGTGGCACACATATATCTAGCATGAAAAACAAAAATAAAAACAACACATGCCACTGGCCAAGCTAGCTCTCTGCTACCTCTGCGAATATCTTAAATCGCACGCAATGCTCGTTTAGGTATAAACACTAGTAGAAAAGAGCTCATAGCCTGCGGCACCCATAAATTATCACTGGCGGTTTCAGTTATCGCGCACCAGTAAAAAAAACGAGGCGGGCCCGGCTTTGGAACCGCCAGTGGAAACACATTTCCACTGGCGGTTATCTTAACACAACCGCCAGTGGAAATAGGATGTTTCCACTGGCGGTTGGTGTAACATAACCGCCAGTGGAAACCAATTTCCACTGGCGGTTGGTGTAACAGAACCGCCCCTATTTCCACTGGCGGTTGTGTTAAGATAACCGCCAGTGGAAATAGGATGTTTCCACTGGCGGTTGGTGTAACATAACCGCCAGTGGAAACCAATTTCCACTGGCGGTTGGTGTAACAGAACCGCCCCTATTTCCACTGGCGGTTGTGTTAAGATAACCGCCAGTGGAAATTGGTTTCCACTGGCGGTTTTTCAAGCCAACCGCCAGTGAACTGTCTGTTATAAATAACCCTCTTCTTCCCCCCGACAGTGAACTGTATGCTCGCAGCCAGCTTCCATTGGAGGCGATTTTGGAGGTCCAGATTTCACAAAAATATAAGGGGGGAGGTTTTGGTCTTCATTTCTTGGAAGAAGGTGGATAAGAAAGGTTGGTTTATGTTTCTTTGCCAATTTTTGTTCATTCTTGCTCAATTTTAGCCACATTTTGGATCTAGGGTTTTACATGTGAGAGAGAAGAGTATAGCTAGCTAGGTAATTTTCTCTATTTCCTCAAATGAGGTTGCTTAAGATGGTTAGTTTTTGTCTATTCCCTCTCCTTTTTCATGTTTAGTTCTCAAATAAGTTTATCCATAACACATATTTAGTTGCTTTATGAATGGTGAATGTGTTGTATGGAAGGTTGGATATACAAGGTTGAATGTGTTTCTCAAATAAGTTCATTTTCATTTGCACATCCAGAATGCCCGTTCTTGCACTGATTTTACACAGAGCAGAGCATCATGCTGGAGCCTACCGATCAATATGTATTGTATATATACATGCATGGTAATCTGACTTGCCATGAAAACTTCGGACTGGAATGGTAGGCAGCAGATGTCGCACTCCAGCGCGTCCTTCTCCATGGATAGTGTCACAGTCGCCTCTTCCTCATCCTCCAACCCCGCCTCTTCCTCATCCTCCACCACCACCTTGGCTTTCTTTGAAGTGCCGCCGTAGAGAAGCCCGCCTCTTCCTCATCCTCCATAGAGAAGCCGTGGTCTTTTTCCCGGTCATGGTCTTTTTCCCGTTCATGGTTTATCACCAGATCTGATACTTGTGAAAGAACTTCACACCAATGGTAATGAGAGACGCGAAGCCAGGAGACGATGTAGTATTTAAACACTGCAAGAACGGGCATTCTAGTGACAGAGGAGGGAGAGAGAGGGAAGAGAGAGGAGGGAGAGAGGAGAGAGAGAGAGAGGAGAGAGAGATAGAGGAGAGAGAGGAGAGAGAGAGAGAGGATAGAGAGAGAGGAGAGAGAGAGAGAGGGTTTCACATTTTAGCCACATTTTTGGATATAGGGTTTCACCATGTGTTTTATGTTACTTTTTTTAAAGGTGATGATGGAGAGGATATCCTGGATGTATAACTTATCAAGGCTAGATCCATCATACATATCTGAGGTACATAAGTTTATTGTTGTCGCTAAGAACCATGCTTAGAGAACAAAGACAAAGCACATATATTGTCCATGCATGGACTGCAAAAATGCTGTTGTATTTGATGACACAGAACAAATCATATCTCATCTGGTATGCCGAGGATTTGTGAAGGATTACATAATTTGGACAAAGCATGGAGAGGGTAGCTCTTCGCCTTATACAGCTGGAAACCTTGTGAACATCGACGACAGCTTTCAGTTCGTTCACGAGACACAACAACCTCTTCCACAGAGCGAACATGTAGTGCCAAATGTTACTGATCATGGTTACGCTGGAGGAAATGAACATGAAAGAACCCATGTTCTGCTAAATGTTATGGACGAGGAAGATGCAGAGTTGTTAGAGGCAATGTTGCGTCGTCATACAGATCCATCGATGTTCTTCATGAAAGGTATGGAGTCCCTGAAGAAGGCAGCAGAAGAGCCTTTGTACGACGAGTCTAAGGGCTGTACCAAAGAGTTCACGACACTTCGTTCTGTGTTAAAGTTGTTGATGTTAAAAGCTAGATATGGTCTGTCTGATGCTGGCTTCGATGCGTTCTTGAGTATTGTCGCAGACATGCTTCCAAAGGAGAACAAAGTGCCTGCTAACACGTACTATGCAAAGAAACTAATCAGTCCACTCACTATGGGCGTGGAGAAGATCCACGCGTGTAGAAATCACTGTATCCTTTATCGAGGTGATGATTATAAAGACTTGGAGAGCTGCCCAAAGTGTGGTGCAAGTAGGTACAAGACGAATAAAGACTATCGAGAGGAAGAGTGTGTTGCATCTGTGTCTAAAGGGAAGAAGCGAAAGAAAGCCAAAAAGAAGACTTCAAAATCCACGAGCAAAGAAAAGGAAGAAGTAGACTATTATGCGCTCAAAAAGATTCCTGCTTTGGTGATGTGGTACCTCCCCGTCGTCGATCGATTGAGGTGTTTGTTCGCTAACCCTGAGGATGCCAAACTTATGAGCTGGCATGCTTCTGATGAGCACAAAAACGATGGGAAGCTTCGACATCTAGCCGATGGGAAGCAGTGGCAAGATTTCAATGGGAACCACCGAGACTTTGCCGATGAACCAAGAAATGTTAGGTTCGCACTGAGTACTGATGGAATGAATCCATTTGCTGAAAGGAGCAGCAAGCAAAGCACATGGCCAGTGATCCTCACCATATACAACCTTCCTTCATGGTTGATGCAGAAACGGAAGTACATTTTGCTAACCATGCTTATTTCTGGACCTACACAACCTGGAGTTGATATGGATGTATTTTTAGAGCCCTTAATGGAGGATATGAAAATATTGTGGGTAACGGGTGTTCAAATGTTGGATGAGTACCGCATTCACGCTGAGAGCAATTATTTTTGTTACGATCAACGATTACCCTGCACTCTTCACATTATCAGGCCAGTTTAAGGGAAAGGTTGGCTGCACAGTATGCATTGATGAAACTGCTTACGTGTCCCTTACTGCATCTAAGAAGATAGTGTACATGAGGCACAGACGCTTTTTATTGGAAGGACACAGGTACCGCATGCGAAAGATGGATAAGTACTTTGACAATAATGGTGAACTACATTCTACTGCTCCATCGGGTAACAATAAAGGTCATAGAGTTTTTGAAATAGTCAAGAATATCAAGTTTGTTTTCGGGAAGAAGACAAAAGGCGGAAAACAAGGAAAGATGTCAAACCATCTCCGGGGGCTATATTCAAGTAAAAGTCTATTTTCTTCGAGTACTTGCCTTACTGGAAAGAGTTAGATGTGCGGCATGCGATCGATGGTATGCACGTTCAGAAGAACGTGTTTGAAAGCATAATTGGCACCTTGCTAGACATAAAGGGCAAAACAAAAGAAGGGCTCAATTCACGCATGGACTTGGTAAATTTAGGCATAAAAAAGGAACTACATCCTGTTCTTCAAGAAAATGGGAAGTATCATCTCCCAGCAGCAAGCTACAATCTCAATGTAGATGAGAAACATGCGATGTGTGTTTGGCTTAAGAATTTGAAAGTCCCATCCGGATTCTGCTCTAGCATACGAAGTATTGTGTCAATGAAAGACCTGATAGTCACCAACTACAACTCACATGATTGTCATGTCATGCTGACTACATTCCTACCTATTGCCATCAGGGCTATAAATCCTTTGTTTTTAAAGATGGCAATCACACGGTTGTGCTACTTTTTCAACAGAATTTCACAAAAGGTAATTGACCGTGATGAGTTGGCATCTCTTCAGGAATTCGCAGTGGAGACAATAGCACAGTTTGAGATGTGTTTCCCTCCATCGTTCTTTGATATTATGGTGCACCTTGTGGTGCACTTGGTGCCACAAATAGAGGCATTGGGTCCTATGTACTTACATGAAATGTGGACGTACGAGCGTTTCATGTCAATACTGAATGGCTATGTATCAACCCGTGCTCGTCCCGAGGCATCCATGATAGAGGGGTACTGTACTGAAGAGGCCATTGAGTCCGGAGGTCCATTCTGCAATAATATCCTAAAAGATCAGGTTGCAATAGGTCTGCCTCCGTCACGACACGAGGGTAGATTGTATGGAAGCGGGAGGATGGGACAGAAATCTTTCATTCCACCAGATTACAATACAGTACTTGAGGCACATCACAGCATCCTACATCAGCTAGCGATAATAGAGCCATTTATCCAACAACACATCAATGAGCTTCACGAGCAAAATCCTGGGCATACGGCTGATTGGGTAATGAAGCAACATAAGCAGCGGTTCAACACATGGCTAATGGTGAAGGACATTCCACGTGGAGAAACAATAGAAGAAAAAAACCATCAAGGGGTTGGCATCTGGACCTTCACGCCAGGTCACAACATGGCAAACCTATGACATTAGTGGATTCACATTTTGTACAAAGTCCAAGGACAAAAAGAGCATGTCACAAAACAGTGGTGTTCGATGCGAGGCCATAGATGATGAAACTGGTGAGATTATTACATATTTTGGCTTTATTGAGGACATATGGGAACTAGACTATGGTACATTTCAGATCTCGGTTTTCCGATGTCAATGGGTTGAAGACAAACATGTCACAGTAGACAACTATGGGGTCAGAGTTCTTGATCTAAGTAAGGTAGGTTACAAAGATGACCCATGGATCCTTGCTAATCGTGCTGCACAGGTCTTCTATGCTGAACAGATCATTTCTAACAATGAGAAGAAATGCACCGACAAACCGAAGCATGTAGTTTTTCCTGGAAAATAACAAGCTATAGGAGTTGATGGTGTATCTGATTTAGAGGATTTTAACCAGTTCAACGACATGTCTCTTTTCATAGACCATCCAACCAAGATAAGGAACGTTGAGCGAAGCATCCCACGCAATTCGATGCCCTGGGTACGCCACGATGGACAAGGCAGAACAATAGCTCCCTAGATTATATAGCTGTCATGTAATTCATTATTGTTAGGACATGTTGAAAGTCGCCTAGAGGGGGGGGGGTGAATAGGGCGAAACTAAAATTTACAAATATAAACACAACTACAAGCCGGGTTAGCGTTAGAAACAATAACGAGTCCGCGAGAGAGGACGCAAAAACAAATCGCAAGCGAATGAAGAGTGAGACACGTGGATTTGTTTTACCGAGGTTCGGTTCTCGCAAACCTACTCCCCGTTGAGGAGGCCACAAAGGCCGGGTCTCTTTCAACCCTTCCCTCTCTCAAACGGTCCCTCGGACCGAGTGAGCTTCTCTTCTCAAATCAAAGCCGGGAACAAAACTTCCCCGCAAGGGCCAGCACACAATTGGTGCCTCTTGCTTTGATTACAATGGAGTCTTGATCACAAGAACAAAGTGAGAAAGAAAAGCAAGCGATCCAAGCGCAAGAGCTCAAAAGAACACGGCAAATCACTCTCGCTAATCACTAAAGCCTTGAGTGGAATTGGAGAGGATTTGATCTCTTTGGTGTGTCTAGAATTGAATGCCTAGCTCTTGTAAGTGGTTGAGAAGTGGAGAACTTGGATGGCTATGAATGTGGGGTGGTTGAGGTATTTATAGCCCCAACCACCAAACTAGCCGTTTGGTGGAGCTATCTGTCGAATGGCGCACCGGACAGTCCGGTGCACACCGGACATGTCCGGTGCGACAGCCACGTCACCAAACTGTTAGGGTCCCGACCGTTGGAGCGCTGACTTCTGGGCCCGCCTTGATGTCCGGTGGCACACCGGACACGCACTGTAGAATGTCCGGTGCGCCAGTATGGGCGTGCCTGACTTCTGCGTGCGCTGGCGCGCATTTAATGCGCCCGCAGGTATCCGTTGGCGCTGAAGTAGCCGTTGCCTCGTCGTCTCACCGGACAGTCCGGTGCACACCGGACATGTCCGGTGAATTATAGCGGAGCAGCCGTTCTGAATTCCTGAGGCTGGCGAGTTTGGAGCCGCGTCCCTTTGGAGCACCGGACACTGTCCGGTGTACACCGGACATGTCCGGTGAATTATAGCGCGCTGGCTCCAGGATTTCCCGAAGGTGAAGAGTTTGAGCTGGAGTCCTCTGGTACACCGGACATGTCCGGTGGTGCACCAGACACTGTCCGGTGCGCCAGACCAGAGGTGCCTTTGGTTGATCCTTGCTCCAAACGTTGAACCCTTTGCTTGGTCTTTTTATTGGCTAAGTGTGAACCTTTTACACCTGTAGAACTTATACACTAGAGCAAACTAGTTAGTCCAATTATTTGTGTTGGGCAATTCAACCACCAAAATCAATTTGGAAAATAGGTGTAAGCCTAATTCCCTTTCAATCTCCCCCTTTTTGGTGATTGATGCCAACACAAACCAAAGCAAATATCAAAGCATAACATTGAACTAGTTTACAAACTGTAAGTGCAAAGGTTGCTTGGAATTGAGCCAATATAAACACTTAGGATGCGCATGGATTGTTTCTTTCTTATTTAACATTTTGGACCACTTTTGCACCACATGTTTTGTTTTTGCAAATTTTTTGTAAATCCTTTTCAAAGTTCTTTTGCAAATAGTCAAAGGTAAATGAATAAGGATTTTGCAAAGCATTTTCAAGATTTGAAATTTTCTCCCCCTTTTTCAAATGCTTTTCCTTTGACAAAAACAAAACTCCCCCTAAATGAGATCCTCCTCTTAGTGTTCAAGAGGGTTTTGATATATCATTTTTGAAATACAACTTTCTCCCTCTTTTGAACACAATAAGATACCAATTGAAAATACTCTTTGAAAAGCTAAGTTTTTGAAATTGGTGGTGGTGCGGTCCTTTTGCTTTGGGCTCATACTTTCTCCCCCTTTGGCATGAATCGCCAAAAACGGAATCATTAGAGCCCTTGTTCTAACTATTTTCTCCCCTTTGGCAAGTAAAATATATAAGTGAAGATTATACCAAAGCCAGAGTCCTTTTGCTTCATACTTTCTCCCTCAAAGATAAAGCTTGACTTGGAGCGTCGGCGGGGCATGAGTTGCGGAGTGGAAGCCTTGATCTTCGCCGAAGACTCCAATTCCCTTTCAATATACCTATGACTTGGTTTGAAATAGACTTGAAAACACATTAGTCATAGCATATATAAAAGAGATATGATCAAAGGTATATTCATGAGTCATGTGTGCAAGTTAGCAAAAGAAATTTCTAGAATCAAGAATATTCAACTCATGCCTAAGTTTGGTAAAAGTTTGTTCATCAAGAGGCTTGGTAAAAATATCGGCTAATTGATCTTTAGTATTGTCGGCGTTCCGAGACCGGGGGGTCCCCGAGCCGACGAGTGAGAGTGCCGCGTGCCCCAGCCCAGATGGGTCGAGCGCGTGGGCGAGCGCAAAGGGGGGAACAGAGAGAGAGGTCGGTGGCCGGAGCCGGGTCGTGAGGGAGTCGGAGAATTCCCGCGGCCTTCGTGTTCGTCCCGCGCCCAGGTCGGGTGCGCTTGCAGTAGGGGGTTACAAGCGTCCGCGCAAGGTGAGGGGAAGCGAGCGGCCCCAAGAGAGAGAGCGCCTACCCCTGCCCTTCGTCCCCGCGAGGCCAACCTTCTCTAAGAAGGCCCTGGTCCTTCCTTTTATAGTCGTAAGGAGAGGAACCAGGTGTACAAGATGGGGGTGTAGCGAGGTGCTACGTGTCTAGCGAGGGAGAGCTAGCGCCCTATGTACATGCCAAGGTGGCAGCCGGAGAGATCTTGGCACCCTGTTGGTGTGGCGTCGTGGCTGTTGGTGGAGTAACGGAGCCGGACGGGGAGACAGCTGTCGGAGTGGCTGGGCCCTTGCTGACGTCCTCCTGCTTTCGTAAGGGAGCTGAGAGCCGCCGTCGTCATGGTCTAGCGGGGCGCCATCATTTGCCTATCCGGCGTGGCTGGCCAGATGGGACGCCGGTCTTGTTCTCTGCGACCCAAGTCGGCTCAGGGCAGGGTGATGATGACGCTTCCTGTTGACGTGGCGGTCTCGTGTCCTAGGTCGGGCGTCGTGGAGGCTCCTCCGAAGCCGAGGTCGAGTCCGTCCTGCAAGACAGAGACAGAGTCCGAGCCCTGGGTCGGGCGAGGCGGAGATCGTTCGGCAGAGGCTGAGGCGGAGTCCGAGCCCTAGGTCGGGCGAAGCGGAGTTCGTCGTCTTCCGGGGCCTTAGCCCGAGTCCGAGCCCTGGGTCGGGCGGAGCGGAGTTCGCCGTCTTCCGGGGCCTTAGCCCAAGTCCGAGCCCTGGGTCGGGCGGAGCGGAGTTCGCCGTCTTCCGGGGCCTTAGCCCGAGTCCGAGCCCTGGGTCGGGCGGAGCCTCCTATGGCGCCTCTGGCGAAGTCTGGTCGCCCGTTGGTCTTACCTTTTGCGTTAAACGCCCCGGTGACTCGGTCGGTTGGCGCGGTGATTTAGTCAGGGTTTCTTCTTATCGAAGGCGGGGCCTAGGGCGAGCCGGAGATGCGTCTGCCATGAAAGAGGAGGCCTCAGGCGAGACGGAGTCATCATAGGGTCGGCTGCCCTCGCCCGAGGCTAGGCTCGGGCGTGGCGTGGTCAAGTCACTCGTATGGACTGATCCCTGACTTAATCAAACCCATCAGGCCTTTGCAGCTTTATGCTGATGGGGGTTACCAGCTGAGAATTAGGCGTCTTGAGGGTACCCCTAATTATGGTCCCCGACAGTAGCCCCCGAGCCTCGAAGAGAGTGTTAACACTCGCTTGGAGGCTTGCGTCGCACTTTTTTGCAAGGGGACCAGCCTTTCTCGGTGGTACTTTGTTCCGGTGGGTGCGCGCGAGCGCACCCGCCGGGTGTAGCCCCCGAGGCCTCGGAGGAGTGGTTTCACTCCTTCGAGGTCTTAATGCCTTGCGTAATGCTTCGGCTGGACTAGCGGTTCCCTCATGCGAGCAGGGCGTAACCCAGGTGCACTGTCGGGGCCCAAGTTCTCGGGCTGGTATGTTGACGCTGTCAACGGTTCGGCCGGAGCCGGGTTTGCGAGAGCAGCCCCCGAGCCTTCGCACGGAGCGAGAGGACGATCAGGGACAGACTCGACTTTTTATATACGCCCCTACGTCACCTTTCCGCAAGGAGGAGGGGGGGAGTGCGCCATGTTACCCTCGATGGGCACCGAACATGGTGTCTCCGGTGAGCTGCAATCGGGTAATCCGAGTGGACGTCCGTGCCCCGTTCGTTGGGGGTCGGCTAGGGGCCCGGAGGCACGCCCAAAAGTACCTACGGGTGATCTGCCGGACCCGGTCCCCTAGCGACGGGGTCCGAGGGCTCGTTGCCTCCCTCCGATGGGATTCCGTTACAGAGTCGTTCCCGCTGGTCTCGGAAATGTCCTAGGGTACCTCAGGAGCGCAGCCCGAGCCTTGGTTATGTATCGAACGTACCCCTGGTCATCCCTCGCTCGGCGTCTGAGGCGACTGTGAACCCTTCGACAGGCCAGCCTTCGAACCCCTGATCAGTAGGGGGCACGGAGCCCGAATAGCCTGAGGCGGTCGTGAGTCCTTTCGGAGGCCGACCTTCGAACCCCTGACCAGTAGTGGGTGTCGGGCCCACGCGATCTGAGGCGGCTGTTGAACCCCTCGGGGGGCCAGCCTTCGAACCCCTGATCAGTAGGGAGGCTCGGAGCCTAGTTCCTTCACGGGGAAGGATCCCTTTGGGGTTATCCCCCTTCTCGGTCCCTGTTGCAAGAGATAGAGAAAGAAGGAAAAGGGAAAAAGGATTCGAAATTGAACGTCGTGGCGTACCTTTTTCGGCGTGGTCGTTTTGGCGGAGGCGAAGCGTCGCCAGCTGCCCCTGCCAGAAACGTTACCTGTTTCGCCGCGAAGTTAATGCGCCGGGGTAAGCGGTCGGCGAAGCTGCCGTTGCGTGCGCGGGCCGTTCGAGGTACGGGTCACGGGTGCGTCGTCTTCACACCGTGAGAGGGGGTTCTCTTGCTGCCTCCGGATGGGACATGAGCTTGGCAGATGGCGTGACCGCTGCCCTCGCGCGCCTGCCACCGTCATTACTGCCAGCCCATTTTTGACCGCTTTTGACCGCTGCGCCAGGCTGGCGCTGCTGGGTCGCGGGCTGGGTCGCCTCGAATCGCGGTATCGGTTCCGCAATCGAGGAGGTGCAGTGGTGGAGCGAGTGGCATAGCGGTCCGCATGCAGCGCCCGGCGCGCCAGTTGCACGACGCGTGGGCTTGAGCCGTCGCGCTGGCCTGTCAGGAGTCGGAGAGGCGCGTCCACTTGGCGCGGTTGCATGCCGCCTGCATGGCCGCCTGCCCCTTTCGCCCGCTGGTCCGGGCAAAAGTGGAGGGTTACTTGTAACCGCTGGGTGGTTGCGTGCGTCGTGCGCGGCGGTTCGGCTTCTTCTGCTTAGAGCCGGTCTGCATGACAGGCGGGCCCCAGCCCCCGCGCCGCAGGGAAGGGCTTTGGAGGCGTGTTGGAGAAGACTCAGCCCGTGACGGTCGAGGGCGCAAGCAGGGGGAGTTGCCTTTAAAAGGAGGGCGGCCCCCTTCGTGAGGTAACCATGTCTTCTTTCTCCCCAATGCATTGTGTCTCTCCATCTTCCGAGCCCCCGGATGGGGGGAAACCGTCGTCTTTTCGCTCCATCGCTGGAGGGACGCAACTCCGTGGGAGTTGGTACCTTTCAACCATCGTTCGGCTTCAAGGATTTTCATCATGCAGCCCGGCTGCACCCCTCCACCGGCGGTCACCCAAGAGGGCGACCTCCGGCTTGATGGTGGGGGAAAGCGAGCCGGGCTGCGGCATCCGCCCCTTCCTCAGCCTCAAGGATTTTCATCACCAGGGCTGAGGAGGGGCGTGTGCCGGGTCGGGGTCGGTCCCTGCGCGGGTGGTGACCCGCTCCTTCCCTCAGTGATCGGGGGGAAGGGCGGGAGTCGCCCGTGGCGCCAACAGCTGCAGCGTGCCCGGCTCTCTGAGCCGAGCACTCTCGGAGCCGCCCCCGGTGCCGCCTCCTGTCACGGCAGCTGGAAGAGGTTCTTCCGCCGGCGCGACAGCCAAGGTTGGACACGGGCCGACCTCCGACTCTACGGCCTTCTGTCCGTCCTTGCCTCTCGAGTTTGGGCAAGGGCGGGGGCCTCCCAGCAGCAGTATCCACCCTGAGGCCATCACTGCTGCTGTCGGGCTCCCCGGGACAGACGTCTTCATCGTCGCCGCTGCCGGGGCGGGGCGGCGACGTGCCGTTCGTCGGTCTTCTGCTGCCCCGCAGGCCCTCCCCCGTCGAGTGGGGTTGATCGTACCTACGGGGGGGGACCGGAGTTCTGTTTGTAACGGCACTTCGAGTGTCGGGTTTTTTGTTCATTTCGGCTTTCGGGGCCTGAACATGTATGTAACTTCGGCACAGAGCCATGTTTTTTCCTCATTCCCGAGCGCTAAAGCTCGTCCGCTGATTGTCTGAACCGCTTCACCAAGCGTGAGTTGCCTCGTGTCAAGGTGATGAGTGAGGTATCCGTATCCCGGGGGCGTAGGAATCCCTCGGCTCGGTCGGACCTGTTGTCCGAGGCTCCTCTGGCTTAGTTAAAGAGACCCCTCGGCCGCTCTTCGACGAGCTGAGGCCAGGGGTAGCGATATCAGCATGAGCAGAGGCGTTGTTGGCTCAGAAATGAAACCTGGTTGGCCGGAGCCTAGCCGGGTTGTCCGTTGGCAGGATCGACGTCGGAGCTGATCAGCCGAGGCTTCGGACCGAGCTGGCGCCCTCGGAAGGTGGTCGGCCGAGGCCCCGGAGGTGGCCGGCCGAGCCGTCCGCTCGGGCCGGGTTCTCGGAGAAGTCCCTGGTAGAGATTGCTCGAACGTGGTGATGACGTCGCCCTTCGGAGCGGAGGCCCTCGGACCGCGTCGCCGTCCGAGGCTAGGTCGGGCCTTGCCGAAGGTGCTGTTGATGCCGAGGGTGTCTTCGCCCTCTTCCAGCGTCAAGATCCGAGCCCTTGTTGTGTTATAAAGCTGCGTCTCTTTTCCTCTCGTTTCGAGTATCTGGACTTTTTGTCGGTAGCAGGGATGTTAGTGCGAGCAAGAGTTGCTTCTCGCGGAAGGTGATGAGTGAGGTATCCGTATCCCGGAGGCGTGGGAGTCCCTCGGCTCGGTCGGCCTTGCCGCTTACGCGTACTTTTACCCGCCCATGAAGCCCTGTCACCGACTTGGTCGAGAAGGCTCGAAGAATCGCTTTGACAGAAGAGCTCCCGTACGTAAAGACTCGTTCGATCCGCGGATTCGCCTTATCCGAGCGCGAGTTACTTATCGCAGAAGGTGATGAGTGAGGTATCCGTATCCCGGAGGCGTAGGAGTCCCTCGGCTCGGTCAGCCTTGACTGCTTACGTGTACCCCATCGTTTCCAGGACCCGCTTTTCGAAGTAGTCAAAAAGCACGAAAGATGTTCTGGTGAAAGAGATTTTTTGTTCGAGGAAAATTTTGACGCAGAGGGGGTTTCCCCCCTTTTAGCCCCCGAGGGAGGGTCGGGCTCTGCCGAGGCGAGGCTGACCCTTCCTTGTTGACTAAACTTTGCGTGGGTGCGAGGTATATAAACAACTTGGAAACATCTTAAGGGTAGAAGCGACGTAGCTGTTGGATGTTCCAAGCGTTGCCGTAGACCTCGCCTTGACTGTTGGCCAGCTTGTACGTTCCGGGCTTCAGTACTTTGGCGATGATGAACGGCCCCTCCCAGGGGGGCGTGAGCTTGTGCCTCCCTCGGGCGTCTTGCCGCAGCCGAAGCACCAGATCGCCCACCTGGAGATCTCGGGGTCGGACCCCTCGGGCGTGGTAGCGTCGCAGGGACTGCTGATACCGCGCTGAGTGTAGTAAGGCCCTGTCCCGAGCCTCGTCCAGCTGGTCCAGCGAGTCTTCTCGGCTAGCTTCATGACTTGGTCGATGACGAGCTGCGAGTCGCCGCGTGCGTCGAGGCGTCGGACCCCTAGCTCGATGGCGATTCGCAATCCGTTGATCAGAGCCTCGTACTCAGCCACATTGTTGGACGCCGGGAAATGGAGGCGAAGCACGTAGCGCAGGTGTTTCCCGAGGGGCGAGACGAAAAGCAGGCCCGCGCCAGCTCCCGTCTTCATCAGCGACCCGTCGAAAAACATGGTCCAGAGCTCTAGTTGGATCGGAGCCGTTGGTAACTGGGTATCGACCCATTCGGCTACGAAATCCGCCAGTACCTGGGACTTGATGGCCTTCCGAGGGGCAAACGAGATCGCCTCGCCCATGATTTCCACCGCCCACTTCGCGATCCGTCCGGAGGCTTCTCGGCACCGGATGATCTCCCCCAGGGGGAAGGATGACACCACAGTCACCGGATGGGACTCGAAGTAATGTCGCAGCTTTCGCCTCGTCAGGATCACTGCATATAGCAGCTTCTGGACTTGTGGGTAGCGGATCTTGGTTTCGGACAGCACTTCGCTGACGAAGTAGACTGGCCTCTGAATGGGCAAAGCATGCCCCTCTTCCTGCCTTTCGACTACGATCGCGGCGCTGACCACCTGAGTGGTTGCGGCGACGTAGACCAGGAGGGTTTCTCCATCAGCTGGGGGTACCAAGATGGGCGCCTGGGTGAGGAGCGCCTTCAGGTTCCCGAGGGCTTCCTCGGCCTCGGGAGTCCAAATGAAGCACTCGGCCTTCCTTAAGAGGCGGTACAGGGGCAGGCCTCTTTCGCCGAGGCGCGAGATGAAACGGCTCAAGGCCGCGAGGCATCCCATGACCCTCTGTACGCCTTTTAAGTCCTTGATGGGCCCCATGTTTGTGATCGCTGCGATCTTCTCCGGGTTGGCTTCGATGCCCCGCTCGGAGACGATGAACCCCAAGAGCATGCCTCGGGGCACCCCGAAGACGCACTTCTCGGGATTGAGCTTGACGCCCTTCGCCTTGAGACACCGGAATGTCAGTTCGAGGTCGGAGAGAAGGTCAGAGGCTTTCCTTGTCTTGACTACGATGTCATCGACGTAGGCCTCGACCGTGCGACCAATGTGTTCGCCGAACACATGGTTCATGCACCGCTGGTACGTTGCACCCGCGTTTCTCAACCCGAACGGCATTGTGACATAACAGTACATGCCGAAGGGCGTGATGAAAGAAGTCGCGAGCTGGTCGGACTCTTTCATCTTAATTTGATGATACCCTGAGTAGGCATCGAGGAAAGACAGGGTTTCGCACCCTGTAGTGGAGTCCACAATTTGGTCGATGCGAGGTAGAGGGTAGGGGACCTTCGGACATGCTTTGTTGAGACCAGTGTAGTCTACACACATCCGCCACTTCCCCCCTTTTTTCCTCACAAGTACAGGGTTGGCAAGCCATTCGGGATGGAATACCTCTTTAATGAACCCTGCTGCCATCAGCTTGTGGACCTCCTCGCCTATCACCCTGCGCCTTTCCTCGTCGAATCGGCGCAGAGGCTGTCTGACCGGCCGGGCTCCGGCCCGAATATCCAGCGAGTGCTCGGCGACATCCCTCGGTATGCCGGGCATGTTCGAGGGACTCCACGCAAAAACGTCGGCGTTTGCGCGGAGAAAGTCGACGAGCACTGCTTCCTATTTGGGGTCGAGCCCAGAACCGATCCGGATCTGCTTGGAGGTGTCGCCACTGGGGTCGAGAGGGACGGCCTTAACCGTCTCCGCTGGCTCGAAGTTGCCGGCATGCCGCTTTACGTCCGGCACCTCTCGGGAGAGGCTTTCCAGGTCGGCAATGAGGGCCTCGGACTCGGCGAGGGCCTCGGCGTACTCCACGCACTCCACGTCGCATTCGAATGCGTGTTTGTACGTGGGGCCGACGGTGATGACCCCGTTGGGGCCCGGCATCTTGAGCTTCAGGTAGGTGTAGTTGGGGATGGCCATGAACTTCGCGTAGCATGGCCTTCCCAACACTGCGTGGTAGGTTCCTCGGAACCCGACCACCTCGAACGTCAAAGTCTCCCTTCGGAAGTTGGAGGGTGTTCCGAAGCAGACAGGGAGGTCGAGCTGTCCGAGGGGCTGGACGCGCTTCCTGGGAATGATCCCGTGGAAGGGCGCAGCGCCTGCTCGGACGGACGACAAGTCGACGCGCAGGAGCCTGAGGGTCTCGGCGTAGATGATGTTGAGGCAGCTGCCTCCATCCATCAGGACCTCGGTGAGCCTGACGTCGCCGATGACGGGGTCGACGACGAGCGGGTACTTCCCCGGGCTCGGCACGTGGTCGGGGTGGTCGTCCCGGTCGAAGGTGATGGGCTTGTCGGACCAGTCTAGGTAGACTGGCGCCGCCACCTTGACCGAGCAGACCTCCCGACGCTCTTGCTTACGATGCCGAGCCGAGGCGTTTGCCGCATGCCCTCCGTAAATCATGAAGCAATCGCGAACCTCCGGGAACTCTCCTGCTTGGCGATCCTCCCTTTTGTCGTCGTCGTGAGCCCTGCCACCCTCTGCGGGTGGCCCGGCCCTGTGGAAGTGGCGCCGAAGCATAACGCACTCTTCAAGGGTGTGCTTGACGGGCCCCTGATGGTAGGGGCACGTCTCCTTGAGTGCCTTGTCGAAGAGGTTAGCACCTCCGGGGGGCTTCCGAGGGTTCTTGCGCTCGGCGGCGGCGACAAGGTCTGCATCGGGAACGTCGCGTTTCGCTTGCGACTTCCTCCTGCCTTTCTTCTTGGCGCCGCGCGGAGTAGACGCCTCGGGAGCATCTTCCGACGGGCGGCCCTGGGGCTGCTTGTCCTTTCGGAAGATGGCCTCAACCGCCTCCTGGCCGGAGGCAAACTTGGTGGCGATGTCCATCAGCTCGCTCGCCCTGGTGGGGGTCTTGCGACCCAGCTTGCTCACCAGGTCGCGGCAGGTGGTGCCGGCGAGGAACGCGCCGATGACATCGGAGTCGGTGATGTTGGGCAGCTCAGTGCGCTGCTTCGAGAACCGCCGGATGTAATCTCGGAGAGACTCTCCCGGCAGTTGCCGACAGCTTCGGAGGTCCCAGGAATTCCCGGGGCGCACGTACGTGCCCTGGAAGTTCCCGGCGAAAGCCTGGACCAAATCTTCCCAGTTGGAAATCTGCCCCGGAGGCAGGTGCTCCAACCAGGCACGAGCGGTGTCGGAGAGAAACAGAGGGAGGTTTCGGATGATGAGGTTGTCATCGTCCGTCCCACCCAGTTGACAGGCCAGGCGGTAGTCCGCAAGCCACAATTCCGGTCTCGTCTCCCCCGAGTACTTCGTGATAGTAGTCGGGGGTCGGAATCGGGGCGGAAACGGCGCCCGCCGAATGGCTCGGCTAAAGACCTGCGGACCGGGTGGTTCGGGCGAGGGACTCCGATCCTCCCCGCTGTCGTAGCGTCCCCCACGCCTGGGGTGGTAGCCTCGGCGCACCCTTTCGTCGAGGCGTGCCCGACGGTCGCGATGAGGGTGCTCGTCGCCGAGGTGGCCCGGGGCCGCAGGCGCGGTGTTGCGCGTGCGCCCGGTGAAGACCGAGGCTTCCCGCGTGAGTCGGGAAGTCGCGGCACGAGGTTCCGAGGGGTATCCCTGCCTTCGGGAGGCAGAGCTCTCGGCCCGCCGGGCCGCAGCGCCTTCCAGGAGATGCTTGAGTTCTCCCTGGATTCGCCGACCCTCGGTGGTTGATGACTCCGGCATCGCGCGGAGGAGCATCGCTGCGGCGGCCATGTCCTGACCGGTCCCGCCGGACGCGGGTGGCGGTCTGTCCCTGGCATCGTTGGCGATGCGGTGCTGGAGACCTTGGGGCAGGTGACGTATTCCTCCGGCCGGGGGTTGGCTCGCCCATACCTGCCCGATGTTCCGGCGGATTGCCTCGAGCGCTCCTGCTCCCTCATCGAGCCCGGCCTGCGCCCCGCGGACTTGCTCGAGCTGTGGGTCGTGACCCCCCGTCGGAACGGGGACCACAGCTAGCTCCCGCGGGATGTCGGCGCGAGGCGCTGGCCTAGGGGGATCACCATCCTCCGGCATGCCGAGACGGCCGCCTCCGGAGGGATCCCCTAGCTCGATGTGGAAACATTCGCGACTCGGGCCGCAGTCCTTGTCGCCAAGGCTGCGGCTGCCGTCGGAACAGTCGGAGAGGCAGTAGTCACATGCGGTCATGAAGTCCCGCATGGCACTAGGGTTGCCAGATCCGGAGAAATCCCAGCAGATGCTGGGGTCGTCATCTTCCTCGGACCCAGAGGGTCCGTAGGTCGAGACACCCGTCAATCGGTCCCAAGGCGACCGCACACGAAACCCCAGAGAGGTTGCACTCGCCTCAATGTGAGCGCCCGCCAAAGCGAGGTCGCCAGGCGGGCTGAGGCCGAGTCGAAATGACGAAAGATGGGTAGCAGTCGGTACCTTTTTGTTGACGAGGAGCGATGAAGTCACGTCGGGGGCAGATCGCGTCGTCGTCTTGGGTACGAGGGCGACGTCCTGCAGGCCCTCCGTGAGCGTGCTGGCGTCGTCCACTTGCTCGGAGTCGACGTGTTGCGGGGGGATGGCGCTCGCGTTTGCCTTGAACGCGAGGGCGACGCTTGGCGTGTCCTCCGTTGAGGCGCCGGGGATGTCGATTTGCTCGACAGCCGTCGGAGCGCGATCTCCCGCTCGGCCCCGGTTGCCCCGCCTCCTCCTCCTCCGATGGCGAGGGAGAGGATGGGGCGAGCTCGAAAGTTGTCCTTCCCCCACGTGGGAAAGACGTCGTCGATTCCGCCGCCGGCGGGCGGGCTGTCCGCCACCAATGTCGCTGTCGCGCGGCGGTGGAAGGAGTACCATGTCGTAGTCGCCGTCGAGAGACATGAACTCGAGGTTCCCGAAATGGAGCACCGTCCCGGGTTGAAGAGGTCGTTGGAGACTGCCCATCTGGAGCTTGACGGGAAATCGAACGTCAACACGCAGCAGGCCCCTACCTGGCGCGCCAACTGTCGGCGTTCCGAGACCGGGGGGTCCCCGAGCCGACGAGTGAGAGTGCCGCGTGCCCCAGCCCAGATGGGTCGAGCGCGTGGGCGAGCGCAAAGGGGGGAACAGAGAGAGAGGTCGGTGGCCGGAGCCGGGTCGTGAGGGAGTCGGAGAATTCCCGCGGCCTTCGTGTTCGTCCCGCGCCCAGGTCGGGTGCGCTTGCAGTAGGGGGTTACAAGCGTCCGCGCGAGGTGAGGGGAAGCGAGCGGCCCCAAGAGAGAGAGCGCCTGCCCCTGCCCTTCGTCCCCGCGAGGCCAACTGAAAGGGAAATGTGCCCTTGGGCCATTTCTAAGTATTTTGGTGATTTAGTGCTCAACACAAGTGCCTAATTGTAAAATGGAACAAGGTGCAAATCATGAAGTAAAGGTATGTTTCTAAGCCTTAGTACATTGGTTTTGTGGACTAACATGTTTGTCTAAGTGTTAGAAACAGCAAGAAGAAAAAGAGAAAAGGGGAGAGAATGACTTGGCTGTGTGCAGCCAAGTCCCTGCTCGGTCTGGAGCACCGGACTGTCCGGTGTGCACCGGACAGTGTCCGGTGCGCCAGGCCTCCTCGGCGCGAACTGGCCGCTCTCGGGAATTCGCCGACGGCGTACGGCTATAATTCACCGGACTGTCCGGTGTGCACCGGACTGTCCGGTGAGCCAACGGTCGGCCAGGGCCAACGGTCGGCCGCGCAATCCGCGCGAGACACGTGGCTGAGCCAACGGTCGGGAAGGAACACCGGACTGTCCGGTGTGCACCGGACATGTCCGGTGCGCCAACTGAGCGCAGATCTGGAGCAGCCAGCAACGGTCAGAAGTGCTGTTTTTGGAAACAAATCGGGCACCGGACAGTGTCCGGTGTGCACCGGACTGTCCGGTGCGCCACGAGACAGAAGGCAAAGATGGCCTTCCAGATTTGTTCCCAACGGCTCCTAGCTGCCTTGGGGCTATAAAAGGGACCCCTTGGCGCATGGAGGAAGTACCCAAGCATTCCTTGAGCACTCTTGATCACTCACACATCAATCTTGCGCACTTGTTTGAAATTCTAGTGATTTGAGCTCTGTTCTAGTGTGTTAGCCTCTTGAGCTCAAGTCTGGGTTTTGTGTGTGCGTATTCGCTGTGATCTTTGTGTTGTGTGTGAGTTGCTAATCCCTCCCTTACTCCGTGATTCTTTGTGAACATCTTTTGTAAGGGCGAGAGGCTCCAAGTTGTGGAGATTCCTCGCAAACGGGATTGAGATAAGAACAACAAAACACCGTGGTATTCAAGTGGGTCTTTGGACCGCTTGAGAGGGGTTGATTGCAACCCTCGTCCGTTGGGACGCCACAACGTGGAAGTAGGCAAGCATTGGCTTGGCCGAACCACGGGATAAACCACCGTGTCCCTCTGTGCTTGATTCTTGTGGTATTGTGTTTTGTTGAAGACTTCACCTTAGCCACTTGGCATTAACTGTGCTAACGCTTAACAAGTTTTTGTGGCTTAAGTTTGAAGTTTTTACAGGATCACCTATTCACCCCCCCCCTCTAGGTGCTCTCAATTGGTATCAGAGCCGTTCTATTCACAAAGGGACTAACCGCCCGAATAGATGGATCCTAAGGGGAAGGGTATAGTGATCAACGACAAAGAGAAGGAGACCTTCGTCAACGAGCCGAAGGACGACAAGCCTACCGACTCCGGCTCGGGTCAAAGACGAAAGGATGGGAAGAAGAAGAAGACCAGGCGCATCAAGGAGATCATCTACTACGACAGCGACGAGTCTACTTCTTCCCAAAAGGATGAGGACCACAACGACTACGAGAGGAGAAAACCGGTTAATTCGAACTTTTCCTTTGATTACTCTCGTATTCCGCAAAGTTCACATTCTCATTTACTCTCCATTCCACTTGGCAAGCCCCCACACTTTGATGGAGAGGACTACGGATTTTGGAGTCACAAAATGCGTAGTCACCTTTTCTCACTCCATCCTAGTATATGGGAGATTGTAGAGAGTGGAATGCACTTTGATAGTTCGGATAGTCCCATGTTCATTAATGAACAAATTCATAAAAATGCACAAGCTACTACTGTTCTTCTAGCTTCCTTGTGCAGGGATGAATACCATAAGGTGAGCGGCTTGGACAACGCCAAGCAAATCTGGGACACCCTCAAGATTTCTCATGAGGGGAACGACGTCACCTTACTCACCAAGATGGAGTTGGTGGAGGGCGAGCTTGGACGGTTCGCGATGATAAGGGGCGAGGAGCCAACGCAAACGTACAACCGGCTCAAGACCCTTATCAACAAGATAAGAAGCTACGGGAGCACGCGATGGACGGACCACGACGTCGTCCGCCTAATGCTCAGGTCCTTTACCGTACTTGATCCTCATCTCGTGAACAATATTCGTGAGAATCCCAGGTACACGATGATGACGCCCGAGGAAGTGCTTGGAAAATTCGTGAGCGGGCGGATGATGATCAAGGAGGCAAGATACGTCGACGACGCGTTGAACGGACCACTCCACGAGCCTCAACCCATTGCTCTAAAGGCAACGAGGAGCAAGGAGTCGCTACCTAGCAAGGTGGCGCAAGTTGAGGCGGCTGGCCTTAATGATGAAGAGATGGCTCTCATCATTAAGAGATTCAAGACGGTGCTTAAAGGTCACAAGGGACAACCAAGCAAGACCAAAGCCAAGGGGAAGCGCTCATGCTTCAAATGCGGTAAGCTTGGTCATTTCATTGCTAACTGTCCCGATAATGAAAGTGACCAGGAAAAGGGGAACAAAAGAGAGAAGAAGAAGCAATACAAGAAGGCAAAAGGCGAGGCGCATCTAGGAAAGGAGTGGGACTCGGATTGCTCCTCCTCCGACTCCGACAACGAAGGACTCGCCGCCACTGCCTTCAACAAATCGGCTCTCTTCCCAAACGAGCGTCTCACTTGCCTTATGGCAAGGGAGAAGAAGGTGAGTATTCAAGACTCCACTTATGCTTCTTCTAGTGATAGTGAGTCTAGTGATGATGACATAGATTATTCTTGCTTGTTCAAGGGCTTAGATAGATCTAAGATAGAGAAAATCAATGAATTGATTGATGCATTGAATGAAAAGGATAGGCTTTTAGAAAAGCAAGAAGATTTATTGTATGATGAACATGATAAATTTGTAGAGGCACAAAAATCATATGCTTTAGAAGTGAAAAGAAATGAAATGCTTTCTAGTGAAATATCTTCCTGTCATGAAACCATTTCTACCTTAAGAAGTGTTAATATTGATTTAAGTGCTAAACTAGAAGTAGCCAGTAAATCAAATTCTTGTGTTGAACATGTTGAAATTTGTACTAGGTGTAAGGGTTTTGATGTTAATGCTTGTAGTGAACACCTAGTTCTAATTTCCAAATTAAATGATGAAGTGGCTAGTCTTAATGCCCAACTTAAGACTAGCAAGAATGAAGTTGATAAAATAAAATTTGCAAGGGATGCCTACACGGTTGGTAGACACCCCTCAATTAAGGATGGGCTTGGCTTCAAGAGGGAAGCCAAGAACTTAACAAGCCATAAGGCTCCCGTCTTCGTCAAGGAGAAAGGGAAGGCCCCTATGGCTAATAGTGCTAAAAAGAACCATGCTTTTATGTATTATGATAGGAGACATGCTAGAAATGCTTATAATCATATTGATTCACATGTTTATGATTCTCATGCAATGTTTGCTTCTAGTTCTTCTTATAATCATGGTAGAGATATGTGTAGGAGAAATGTTGCGCATATGCCTAGGAGAAATATTGCTCATGTACCTAGAAAGAATGTTAGTCATGCTCCTAGAAAATTAATGAATGAACCTTCTACCATTTATTATGTTTGTAATGCTCCCTTTGCTATTTGTAGAAAGGGAAAGAAGGTTGTTGCTAGGAAATTAGGGGCTAGATGCAAGGGAGATAAAACTTGCATCTGGGTCCCTAAGAATATTTGTGCTAACCTTGCAGGACCCAACATGAGTTGGGTACCTAAGACCCAAGCCTAAATTTGCCTTGCAGGTTTATGCATCCGGGGGTTCAAGCTGGATTATCGACAGCGGATGCACAAACCATATGACGGGGGAGAAGAAGATGTTCACCTCCTACGTCAAGAATAAGGATTCACAAGATTCAATTATATTCGGTGATGGGAATCAAGGCAAGGTAAAAGGGCTAGGTAAAATTGCAATTTCTAATGAGCATTCTATCTCAAATGTATTCTTAGTGGAGAGTCTTGGATATAATTTGCTATCTGTTAGTCAATTATGTCAAATGGGATACAATTGCCTTTTTACAAATGTAGATGTGTCTGTCTTTAGAAGATGTGATGGTTCACTAGCTTTTAAGGGTGTACTAGACGGCAAGCTTTATTTAGTTGATTTTGCAAAAGAAGAGGCCGGTCTAGATGCATGCTTAATGGCTAAGACTTGCATGGGCTGGCTGTGGCATCGCCGCTTAGCACATGTGGGGATGAAGAACCTCCACAAGCTTCTAAAGGGAGAACACGTGATAGGTCTAACAAATGTTTATTTCGAAAAAGATAGACCTTGTGCAGCTTGTCAGGCAGGTAAACAAGTGGGAGGAGCACATCACAGCAAGAACGTGATGACCACGTCGAGACCCCTGGAGCTGCTGCATATGGACCTCTTCGGACCCGTCGCCTATCTAAGCATAGGAGGAAGTAAGTATGGTTTAGTTATTGTTGATGACTTTTCCCGCTTCACTTGGGTATTCTTTTTGCAGGATAAGTCTGAAACCCAAGGGACCATCAAGCGCTTCCTCAGGAGAGCTCAAAATGAGTTTGAGCTCAAGGTGAAGAAGATAAGGAGCGACAACGGGTCCGAGTTCAAGAACCTTCAAGTGGAGGAGTTTCTTGAGGAGGAAGGGATCAAGCACGAGTTCTCCGCTCCCTACACACCACAACAAAATGGTGTGGTAGAGAGGAAGAACAGGACGCTAATTGATATGGCGAGGACAATGCTTGGAGAGTTCAAGACCCCCGAGTGCTTTTGGTCGGAAGCCGTGAACACGGCTTGCCACGCCATCAACAGGGTCTACCTTCACCGCCTCCTCAAGAAGACGTCATATGAGCTACTAACCGGTAACAAACCCAATGTATCGTACTTTCGTGTTTTTGGGAGCAAGTGCTACATTCTAGTGAAGAAGGGTAGAAATTCTAAGTTTGCTCCCAAAGCTGTAGAAGGGTTTTTATTAGGTTATGATTCAAATATAAAGGCGTATAGGGTCTTCAACAAATCATCGGGTTTGGTTGAAGTCTCTAGCGACGTTGTATTTGATGAGACTAATGGCTCTCCAAGAGAGCAAGTTGTTGATTGTGATGATGTAGATGAAGAAGATGTTCCGGCGGCCGCTATACGAACCATGGCGATTGGAGACGTTCGGCCACAGGAACAGGATGAACGTGATCAACCTTCTTCCTCATCGACGGTGCATCCCTCACCTCAAGACGATGAACAGGTTCATCAAAAGGAGGCTTGTGATCAAGGGGGAGCACAAGATGATCAAGTGATGGAGGAAGAAGCGCAACCGGCACCTCCAACCCAAGTTCGAGCGATGATTCAAAGGGATCATCCCGTCGACCAAATTTTGGGTGACATTAGCAAGGGAGTAACTACTAGATCTCGATTAGTTAATTTTTGTGAACATTACTCGTTTGTCTCCTCTATTGAGCCTTTCAGGGTAGAGGAGGCCTTGCTAGATCCGGACTGGGTGTTGGCCATGCAGGAGGAACTTAATAACTTCAAGCGCAACGAAGTTTGGACGCTGGTGCCTCGTCCCAAGCAAAATGTTGTGGGAACCAAGTGGGTGTTCCGCAACAAACAGGACGAGCACGGGGTGGTGACAAGGAACAAGGCTCGACTTGTGGCAAAAGGTTATGCCCAAGTCGCAGGTTTGGACTTTGAGGAGACTTTTGCTCCTGTGGCTAGGCTAGAGTCTATTCGTATCTTGCTAGCATATGCCGCTCACCATTCTTTCAGGTTGTACCAAATGGATGTGAAGAGCGCGTTCCTCAACGGGCCAATAAAGGAGGAGGTGTACGTGGAGCAACCCCCTGGCTTCGAGGATGAGCGGTACCCCGACCACGTGTGTAAGCTCTCTAAGGCGCTCTATGGACTTAAACAAGCCCCAAGAGCATGGTATGAATGCCTTAGAGATTTTTTACTTGCTAATGCTTTCAAGGTTGGGAAAGCCGATCCAACTCTCTTTACAAAGACATGTGATGGTGATTTGTTTATATGCCAAATTTATGTCGATGACATAATATTTGGTTCTACTAATCAAAAGTCTTGTGAAGAGTTTAGCAGGGTGATGACGCAGAAATTCGAGATGTCGATGATGGGCGAGTTGAACTACTTCCTTGGGTTCCAAGTGAAGCAACTCAAGGACGGCACCTTCATCTCCCAAACGAAGTACACGCAAGATCTGCTGAAGCGGTTTGGGATGAAGGACGCCAAGCCCGCAAAGACTCCGATGGGAACCGACGGACACACCGACCTCAACAAAGGAGGTAAGTCCGTTGATCAAAAAGCATACCGGTCAATGATAGGATCTCTACTTTATTTATGTGCTAGTAGACCGGATATTATGCTTAGCGTATGCATGTGTGCTAGATTTCAATCCGATCCTAAGGAGTGTCACTTGGTGGCGGTGAAGCGAATTCTTAGATATTTAGTCGCTACGCCCTGCTTCGGGATCTGGTATCCAAAGGGGTCTAACTTTGACTTGATTGGGTACTCAGATTCCGACTATGCTGGATGTAAGGTCGATAGGAAGAGTACATCGGGGACGTGCCAATTCTTAGGAAGGTCCCTGGTGTCATGGAATTCCAAGAAACAAACCTCCGTTGCCCTATCCACCGCTGAGGCCGAGTATGTTGCCGCAGGTCAGTGTTGCGCGCAACTACTTTGGATGAGGCAAACCCTCAGGGACTTTGGCTACAATCTGAGCAAAGTCCCACTCCTATGTGATAATGAGAGTGCTATCCGAATAGCGGAAAATCCCGTTGAGCACAGCCGCACAAAGCACATAGACATCCGGCATCACTTTTTGAGAGACCACCAGCAAAAGGGAGATATCGAAGTGTTTTATGTTAGCACCGAGAACCAGCTAGCCGATATCTTTACCAAGCCTTTAGATGAGAAGACCTTTTGCAGGCTGCGTAGTGAGCTAAATGTCTTAGATTCGCGGAACTTGGATTGAATTGTAGCATACATGTATTTATGCTTTTGATCATGTTCCCTTCTGCATTTTGTTGCTTATTATGGTGCTCAAGTTGTACAAACACTCCCTGGACCTCACAAGTCCGTTGCAATGTGATGCACATGTTTAGGGGGAGATGTGTTACAACTTGACCCTTTGAGACTAACCATATGTTTGAGTTTGCTTGTGTTAGTCACAAAGAAGAATTGAAAGGGAAAAGGTGGACTTGGACCATGAAAGACTTCCACTGCACTCCGATGAAGGGTAACTTATTCCAAGTTCATCTCATGAACTCTTATTGCCATTTGCTCTTAATTGAAGATTTTGGTGAGGCAATGGGGTTAAAGGGCCACAATTGATCCCGTTTTGGTGCTTGATGCCAAAGGGGGAGAAAATAAAGGCCAAAGCAATAAATGGATCAGCTACCACTTGAGAGATTTTGAAAATAGGGCAATAGAGTTTTTGGTTTGTCAAAATTCTTATGTTGTCTCTCTTATCAAAAGTTGGCTTCTTGTGGGGAGAAGTATTGATTATGGGAAAAAGGGGGAGTTTTTGAAATCTTGATAATGACTCTCTTTATGCTTTAACATGTGTGTTTAACTTAGAGATAGAGATTTGAGTTTGATTTGCAAAAACAAACAAAGTGGTGGCATAGAGTGATCCATATAAGTCAAAATGAATCAAAATAGATTTGAGTTACTATTTGAAGTATTTTTGTACTTGTTCAATTTGCTTTATGTTGTGTTGGCATAAATCACCAAAAAGGGGGAGATTGAAAGGGAAATGTGCCCTTGGGCCATTTCTAAGTATTTTGGTGATTTAGTGCTCAACACAAGTGCCTAATTGTAAAATGGAACAAGGTGCAAATCATGAAGTAAAGGTATGTTTCTAAGCCTTAGTACATTGGTTTTGTGGACTAACATGTTTGTCTAAGTGTTAGAAACAGCAAGAAGAAAAAGAGAAAAGGGGAGAGAATGACTTGGCTGTGTGCAGCCAAGTCCCTGCTCGGTCTGGAGCACCGGACTGTCCGGTGTGCACCGGACAGTGTCCGGTGCGCCAGGCCTCCTCGGCGCGAACTGGCCGCTCTCGGGAATTCGCCGACGGCGTACGGCTATAATTCACCGAACTGTCCGGTGTGCACCGGACTGTCCGGTGAGCCAACGGTCGGCCAGGGCCAACGGTCGGCCGCGCAATCCGCGCGAGACACGTGGCTGAGCCAACGGTCGGGAAGGAACACCGGACTGTCCGGTGTGCACCGGACATGTCCGGTGCGCCAACTGAGCGCAGATCTGGAGCAGCCAGCAACGGTCAGAAGTGCTGTTTTTGGAAACAAATCGGGCACCGGACAGTGTCCGGTGTGCACCGGACTGTCCGGTGCGCCACGAGACAGAAGGCAAAGATGGCCTTCCAGATTTGTTCCCAACGGCTCCTAGCTGCCTTGGGGCTATAAAAGGGACCCCTTGGCGCATGGAGGAAGTACCCAAGCATTCCTTGAGCACTCTTGATCACTCACACATCAATCTTGCGCACTTGTTTGAAATTCTAGTGATTTGAGCTCTGTTCTAGTGTGTTAGCCTCTTGAGCTCAAGTCTGGGTTTTGTGTGTGCGTATTCGCTGTGATCTTTGTGTTGTGTGTGAGTTGCTAATCCCTCCCTTACTCCGTGATTCTTTGTGAACATCTTTTGTAAGGGCGAGAGGCTCCAAGTTGTGGAGATTCCTCGCAAACGGGATTGAGATAAGAACAACAAAACACCGTGGTATTCAAGTGGGTCTTTGGACCGCTTGAGAGGGGTTGATTGCAACCCTCGTCCGTTGGGACGCCACAACGTGGAAGTAGGCAAGCATTGGCTTGGCCGAACCACGGGATAAACCACCGTGTCCCTCTGTGCTTGATTCTTGTGGTATTGTGTTTTGTTGAAGACTTCACCTTAGCCACTTGGCATTAACTGTGCTAACGCTTAACAAGTTTTTGTGGCTTAAGTTTGAAGTTTTTACAGGATCACCTATTCACCCCCCCCCCTCTAGGTGCTCTCACCAACCTTCTCTAAGAAGGCCCTGGTCCTTCCTTTTATAGTCGTAAGGAGAGGAACCAGGTGTACAAGATGGGGGTGTAGCGAGGTGCTACGTGTCTAGCGAGGGAGAGCTAGCGCCCTATGTACATGCCAAGGTGGCAGCCGGAGAGATCTTGGCACCCTGTTGGTGTGGCGTCGTGGCTGTTGGTGGAGTAACGGAGCCGGACGGGGAGACAGCTGTCGGAGTGGCTGGGCCCTTGCTGACGTCCTCCTGCTTTCGTAAGGGAGCTGAGAGCCGCCGTCGTCATGGTCTAGCGGGGCGCCATCATTTGCCTATCCGGCGTGGCTGGCCAGATGGGACGCCGGTCTTGTTCTCTGCGACCCAAGTCGGCTCAGGGCAGGGTGATGATGACGCTTCCTGTTGACGTGGCGGTCTCGTGTCCTAGGTCGGGCGTCGTGGAGGCTCCTCCGAAGCCGAGGTCGAGTCCGTCCTGCAAGACAGAGTCCGAGCCCTGGGTCGGGCGAGGCGGAGATCGTTCGGCAGAGGCTGAGGCGGAGTCCGAGCCCTGGGTCGGGCGAAGCGGAGTTCGTCGTCTTCCGGGGCCTTAGCCCGAGTCCGAGCCCTGGGTCGGGCGGAGCGGAGTTCGCCGTCTTCCGGGGCCTTAGCCCAAGTCCGAGCCCTGGGTCGGGCGGAGCGGAGTTCGCCGTCTTCCGGGGCCTTAGCCCGAGTCCGAGCCCTGGGTCGGGCGGAGCCTCCTATGGCGCCTCTGGCGAAGTCTGGTCGCCCGTTGGTCTTACCTTTTGCGTTAAACGCCCCGGTGACTCGGTCGGTTGGCGCGGTGATTTAGTCAGGGTTTCTTCTTATCGAAGGCGGGGCCTAGGGCGAGCCGGAGATGCGTCTGCCGTGAAAGAGGAGGCCTCAGGCGAGACGGAGTCATCATAGGGTCGGCTGCCCTCGCCCGAGGCTAGGCTCGGGCGTGGCGTGGTCAAGTCACTCGTATGGACTGATCCCTGACTTAATCAAACCCATCAGGCCTTTGCAGCTTTATGCTGATGGGGGTTACCAGCTGAGAATTAGGCGTCTTGAGGGTACCCCTAATTATGGTCCCCGACAAGTATTAATATAAGCAATCTCGATATCCCCCTTTTGTTGGTGATCCCTAAGAAAGTGATACCGAATGGCTATGTGTTTAGTGCGGCTATGCTCAACGGGATTGTCGGCCATTTTGATTGCACTCTCATTATCACATAGCAAAGGGACTTTGGTTAGTTTGTAACCGTAGTCCCGCAGGGTTTGCCTCATCCAAAGCAATTGCGCGCAACAATGGCCTGCGGCAATATACTCGGCTTCGGCGGTGGAAAGAGCGACCGAATTTTGCTTCTTTGAAGCCCAAGACACCAAGGATCTTCCCAAGAACTGACAAGTCCCCGATGTGCTCTTTCTATTAATTTTGCACCCCGCCCAATCGGCATCCGAATAACCAATTAAATCAAATGTGGATCCCCGAGGGTACCAAAGCCCAAACTTAGGAGTATAAGCTAAATATCTCAAGATTCGTTTTACGGCCGTAAGGTGGGATTCCTTAGGGTCGGATTGGAATCTTGCACACATGCAAACGGAAAGTATAATATCCGGTCGAGATGCACATAAATAAAGCAATGAACCTATCATCGACCGGTATACCTTTTGATCCACGGACTTACCTCCCGTGTCGAGGTCGAGATGCCCATTGGTTCCCATGGGTGTCTTGATGGGCTTGGCATCCTTCATTCCAAACTTGTTTACTATGTCTTGAGTGTACTTTGTTTGGCAAATGAAGGTGCCCTCTTGGAGTTGCTTGACTTGGAATCCTAAGAAATACTTCAACTCCCCCATCATCGACATCTCGAATTTCTGTGTCATGATCCTACTAAATTCCTCACATGTAGATTCGTTAGTAGATCCAAATATAATATCATCAACATAAATTTGGCATACGAACAAATCATTTGCAAGAGTCTTAGTAAATAAAGTAGGATCGGCCTTGCCGACTTTGAAACCATTTGCAATAAGGAAATCTCTAAGGCATTCATACCATGCTCTTGGGGCTTGCTTGAGCCCATAAAGCGCCTTAAAGAGCCTATAGACATGGTTAGGATACTCACTGTCTTCAAAGCCGGGAGGTTGCTCAACATAGACCTCTTCCTTGATTGGTCCGTTGAGGAAGGCACTTTTCACGTCCATTTGAAAAAGCTTGAAGCCATGGTAAGTAGCATAGGCTAATAATATGCGAATTGACTCAAGCCTAGCTACGGGTGCATAGGTTTCACCAAAATCCAAACCTTCGACTTGTGAATACCCTTTGGCCACGAGTCGAGCTTTGTTCCTTGTCACCACACCATGCTCATCTTGCTTGTTGCGGAAGACCCATTTGGTTCCTACAACATTTTGGTTAGGACGTGGAACTAAATGCCATACCTCATTTCTCGTGAAGTTGTTGAGCTCCTCTTGCATCGCCACCACCCAATCCGGATCTTGAAGTGCTTCCTCTAACCTGTGTGGCTCAATAGAGGAGACAAACGAGTAATGTTCACAAAAATGAGCAACACGAGATCTAGTGGTTACCCCCTTATGAATGTCGCCGAGGATGGTGTCAACGGGGTGATCTCGTTGGATTGCTTGGTGGACTCTTGGGTGTGGCGGTCTTTGTTCTTCATCCTCCTTGTCTTGATCATTTGCATCTCCCCCTTGATCATTGCCGTCTTCTTGAGGTGGCTCATTTGCTTGATCTTCTATTTCATCATCTTGAGCTTCACCCTCATTTTGAGTTGGTGGAGATGCTTGCGTGGAGGAGGATGGTTGATCTTGTGCATTTGGAGGCTCTTCGGATTCCTTAGGACACACATCCCCAATGGACATGTTCCTTAGTGCGATGCACGGAGCCTCTTCATCACCTATCTCATCAAGATCAACTTGCTCTACTTGAGAGCCGTTAGTTTCATCAAACACAACGTCACAAGAAACTTCAACTAGTCCCGAGGACTTGTTAAAGACTCTATATGCCCTTGTGTTTGAATCATATCCTAGTAAAAAGCCTTCTACAGTCTTAGGAGCAAATTTAGATTTTCTACCTCTTTTAACAAGTATAAAGCATTTGCTACCAAAGACTCTAAAATATGAAATGTTGGGCTTTTTACCGGTTAGGAGTTCATAAGATGTCTTCTTGAGGATTCGGTGTAGATACAACCGGTTGATGGCGTAGCAGGCGGTGTTGACCGCCTCGGCCCAAAACCGATCCGAAGTCTTATACTCATCAAGCATGGTTCTTGCCATGTCCAATAGAGTCCGATTCTTCCTCTCCACTACACCATTTTGTTGTGGGGTGTAGGGAGAAGAGAACTCATGCTTGATGCCCTCCTCCTCAAGGAAACCTACTATTTGTGAGTTCTTGAACTCCGTCCCGTTGTCGCTTCTAATTTTCTTGATCCTTAAGCCGAACTCATTTTGAGCTCGTCTCAAGAATCCCTTTAGGGTCTCTTGGGTATGAGATTTTTCCTGTAAAAAGAACACCCAAGTGAAGCGAGAATAGTCATCCACAATTACAAGGCAATACTTACTACCGCCGATGCTTATGTAAGCGATCGGGCCGAATAAATCCATGTGTAGGAGCTCCAGTGGCCTGTCGGTAGTCATGATGTTTTTGTGTGGATGTTGAGTACCAACTTGCTTCCTGGCTTGGCAAGCGCTACAAATCCTGTCTTTCTCAAAATGAACATTGGTTAGTCCTAAATGTGCTCTCCCTTTAGAAGCTTATAAAGATTCTTCATCCCAACATGGGCTAGTCGGCGATGCCAGAGCCAACCCATGTTAGTTTTAGCGATTAAGCATGTGTCGAGTTCAGCTCTATCAAAATCCACTAAGTATAGCTGACCCTCTAACACACCCTTGAATGCTATTGAATCATCACTTCTTCTAAAGACAGTGACACCTATATCAGTAAATAGACAGTTGTAGCCCATTTGACATAATTGGGATACGGAAAGCAAATTGTAATCTAAAGAATCAACAAGAAAAACATTGGAAATGGAATAGTCAGGAGATATAGCAATTTTACCCAAACCTTTGACCAAACCTTGATTTCCATCCCCGAATGTGATGGCTCGTTGGGGATCTTGGTTTTTCTCATATGAGGAGAACATTTTCTTCTCCCCTGTCATGTGGTTTGTGCACCCGCTATCGATGATCCAACTTGTGCCCCCGGATGCATAAACCTACAAAACAAGTTTAGTTCTTTGTTTTAGGTACCCAAACGGTTTTGGGTCCTTTGGCATTAGAGACAAGAACTTTGGGTACCCAAACACAAGTCTTGGAGCCCTTGTGTTTGCCCCCAACAAACTTGGCAACTACCTTGCCGGATTTGTTAGTAAGCACATAGGAAGCATCAAAAGTTTTAAATGATAAAGCATGATCATTTGATGCACTAGGAGTTTTCTTTCTAGGCAACTTAGCACGGGTTGGTTGCCTAGAGCTAGATGTCTCACCCTTATACATAAATGCATGATTAGGGCTAGAGTGAGACTTCCTAGAATGAATTCTCCTAATTTTGCTCTCGGGATAACCGGCAGGGTACAAAATGTAGCCCTCTTTATCCTGAGGCATGGGAGCCTTGCCCTTGACAAAATTAGACAATCTTTTAGGAGAGGCATTAATTTTGACATTGTCTCTCCTTTGGAAGCCAATGCCATCCTTAATGCCAGGGCGTCTCCCATTATAGAGCATGCTTCTAGCAAATTTAAATTTTTCATTTTCTAAGTCATGCTCACTAATCTTAGCATTAAGTTGAGCTATGTGATCATTTTGTTTCTTAATTAAGGCTAGGTGATCATGGATAGCATCAACATTAATATCTCTACATCTAGTACAAATGGAAGTATGCTCAATTGTAGATGTAGAGGGTTTGCAAGATTTTAATTCTATAACCTTAGCATGTAGTAAATCATTCTCATCTCTAAGGTTAGAAATAGTAATATTGCAAGCATCAAAATCTTTAGCCTTAGCAAGCAATTTTTCATTTTCATTTCTAAGGCTAGCAAGAGAAATGTTCAATTCTTCAATCCTAGCAAGCAAATCATCATTACCATCTCTAGGATTGGAAGTTGAAACATTACAAACATGAGAATCAACCTTAGCTAATAAATTGGCATTTTCATTTCTAAGGTTGTCTATAGTCTCATGGCAAGTGCTTAGCTCACTAGACAATTTTTCACATTTCTCAATTTCTAGAGCATAAGCATTTTTAACCTTAACATGCTTCTTATTTTCTTTAATAAGGAAGTCCTCTTGGGTGTCCAAGAGATCATCCTTTTCATGAATAGCACTAATCAATTCATTAAGTTTCTCTTTTTGTTGCATGTTGAGGTTGGCAAAAAGAGTGCGCAAATTTTCTTCCTCATCACTAGCATTATCATCACTAGAGGACTCATATCTAGTGGAGGATTTAGATTTAACCTTCTTCTTTTTGCCGTCCTTTGCCATGAGGCATTTGTGGCCGACGTTGGGGAAGAGGAGTCCCTTGGTGACGACGATGTTGGTGGCGTCCTCGTCGTCGGAGGAGTCGGTGGAGCTCTCGTCGGAGTCCCACTCGCGGCACACGTGGGCATCACCGCCCCTCTTCTTGTGGTACCTCTTCTTTTCTCTCCTCTTGCCCTTCTTGTCGTTATCCCTGTCACTGTCACTTGATAATGAACATTTAGCAATAAAGTGACCGGGCTTACCACATTTGTAGCAAACCTTCTTGGAACGGGATTTGTAATCCTTCCCCTTCCGTTGCTTGAGGATTTGGCGAAAGCTTTTGATGACAAGCGCCATTTCCTCGTTGTCGAGCTTGGAGGCGTCGATGGGTGTTCTACTTGATGTAGACACCTCCTTCTTTTCTTCTGTCGCCTTGAATGCGACGGGTTGAGCTTCGGATGTGGAGGGATCATCAAGCTCGTTGATCTTCCTCGAGCCTTCAATCATGCACTCAAAACTTACAAAATTCCCGATTACTTCCTCGGGGGTCATTAGTGTATATCTTGGGTTGCTACGAATTAATTGAACTTGAGTGGGGTTAAGAAAAATAAGAGATCTTAGAATAACCTTAACCATTTCGTGGTCATCCCATTTCTTGCTCCCGAGGTTGCGCACTTGGTTCACCAAAGTCTTGAGCCGGTTGTACATGTTTTGTGGCTCTTCTCCTTTGCGAAGCCGGAAGCGACCGAGCTCCCCCTCGATCGTTTCCCGCTTGGTGATCTTTGTAAGCTCATCTCCCTCGTGCGCGGTTTTGAGCACATCCCAAACCTCCTTGGCGCTCTTCAACCCTTGCACTTTGTTATACTCCTCTTTACTTAGAGAGGCGAGGAGTATTGTTGTTGCTTGAGAGTTGAAGTGCTCGATTTGGGCCACCTCATCCTCATCATAGTCTTCATCCCCTATAGATGGTACCTGTGCTCCAAACTCAACAACATTCCATATACTTTTGTGGAGTGAGGTTAGATGAAATTTCATTAAATCACTCCACCTAGCATAATCTTCACCGTCAAAGGTTGGCGGTTTTCCTAATGGAACGGAAAGTAATGGAGTATGTCTAGAAATGCGAGGGTAGCGTAGGGGGATCTTACTATACTTCTTGCGCTCTTGGCGCTTAGAAGTGACGGACGCCGCGTTGGAGCCGGAGGTGGATGCCGATGAAGAGTCGGTCTCGTAGTAGACCACCTTCCTCATCTTTTTCTTTTTGTCCCCACTCCGATGCGGCTTGTGGGAAGAGGATTTCTCCTTCTTCTCTTTGTGGTGAGAAGAAGATCTCCTCTCCTTCCCTTTGGAGGAATCCTTCCTCTTCTCCTTCCTCTTGGTGCGGGACTCTTCCGATGAAGTGCTCCCGTGGCTTGTAGTGGGCTTTTCGCCGGTCTCCATCTCCTTCTTGGCGTGATCTCCCGACATCACTTCGAGCGGTTAGGCTCTAATGAAGCACCGGGCTCTGATACCAATTGAAAGTCGCCTAGAGGGGGGGTGAATAGGGCGAAACTGAAATTTACAAATATAAACACAACTACAAGCCGGGTTAGCGTTAGAAACAATAACGAGTCCGCGAGAGAGGACGCAAAAACAAATCGCAAGCGAATGAAGAGTGAGACACGTGGATTTGTTTTACCGAGGTTCGATTCTCGCAAACCTACTCCCCGTTGAGGAGGCCACAAAGGCCGGGTCTCTTTCAACCCTTCCCTCTCTCAAACGGTCCCTCGGACCGAGTGAGCTTCTCTTCTCAAATCAAAGCCGGGAACAAAACTTCCCCGCAAGGGCCACCACACAATTGGTGCCTCTTGCTTTGATTACAATGGAGTCTTGATCACAAGAACAAAGTGAGAAAGAAAAGCAAGCGATCCAAGCGCAAGAGCTCAAAAGAACACGGCAAATCACTCTCGCTAATCACTAAAGCCTTGAGTGGAATTGGAGAGGATTTGATCTCTTTGGTGTGTCTAGAATTGAATGCCTAGCTCTTGTAAGTGGTTGAGAAGTGGAGAACTTGGATGGCTATGAATGTGGGGTGGTTGAGGTATTTATAGCCCCAACCACCAAACTAGCCGTTTGGTGGAGCTGTCTGTCGAATGGCGCACCGGACAGTCCGGTGCACACCGGACATGTCCGGTGCGACAGCCACGTCACCAAACCGTTAGGGTCCCGACCGTTGGAGCACTGACTTCTGGGCCCGCCTTGATGTCCGGTGGCACACCGGACACGCACTGTAGAATGTCCGGTGCGCCAGTATGGGCGTGCCTGACTTCTGCGCGCGCTGGCGCGCATTTAATGCGCCCGCAGGTATCCGTTGGCACCGAAGTAGCCGTTGCCTCGTCGTCTCACCGGACAGTCCGGTGCACACCGGACATGTCCGGTGAATTATAGCGGAGCAGCCGTTCTGAATTCCCGAGGCTGGCGAGTTTGGAGCCGCGTCCCTTTGGAGCACCGGACACTGTCCAGTGTACACCGGACATGTCCGGTGAATTATAGCGCGCTGGCTCCAGGATTTCCCGAAGGTGAAGAGTTTGAGCTGGAGTCCTCTGGTACACCGGACATGTCCGATGGTGCACCGGACACTGTCCGGTGGCACACCGGACAGTCCGGTGCGCCAGACCAGAGGTGCCTTTGGTTGATCCTTGCTCCAAACGTTGAACCCTTTGCTTGGTCTTTTTATTGGCTAAGTGTGAACCTTTTACACCTGTAGAACTTATACACTAGAGCAAACTAGTTAGTCCAATTATTTGTGTTGGGCAATTCAACCACCAAAATCAATTTGGAAAATAGGTGTAAGCCTAATTCCCTTTCACATGTCATGTAATTGATTATTGTTAGCGACAAACCGAAGTATATAATTTTACACGACTTTCTAGAGAGGAGAGGGAGAGGGAGAGGGAGAGGGAGAGAGAGCTATTGTTGCTAATGCGCTCGGAGCAGGTCCAACACTTACCGTCCGTGCGGATGCAACACTTTGCACATCCAGAATGCCCGTTCTTGCACTGATTTTACACAGAGCAGAGCATCATGCTGGAGCCTACCGATCAATATGTACTGTATATATACATGCATGGTAATCTGACTTGCCATGAAAACTTCGGACTGGATGTGGCACTCCAGCGCGTCCTTCTCCACGGATAGTGTCACAGTCGCCTCTTCCTCATCCTCCAACCCCGCCTCTTCCTCATCCTCCACCACCACCTTGGCTTTCTTTGGAGTGCCGCCGTCAGAGGAAGCCGTGGTCTTTTTCCCGGCCAATGGTGATGAGAGACGCGAAGCCAGGAGACGACGTAGTATTTAAACACTGCAAGAACGGGCATTCTAGTGACAGAGGAGGGAGAGAGAGGGAAGAGAGAGGAGGGAGAGAGGAGAGAGAGATAGAGGAGAGAGAGAGGAGAGAGAGAGGAGAGAGAGAGGAGAGAGAGAGAGAGGGAGAGGGGAGAGAGAGGAGCTAGGGAGAGGAGAGAGAGGGGAGAGAGAGAGGAGAGAGAGAGAGGAGAGATAGAGGAGATAGAGAGGGAAGAGAGAGGAGGGAGAGAGGAGAGAGAGAGGAGAGAGATAGAGGAGAGAGAGAGAGGAGAGATAGAGGATAGAGAGAGAGAGGAGAGAGAGAGAGGATATATTTAATATGTATAAAAATATATATAATTAATGTATGAATATACAATAAAAAATAATATACTAAAAACATTACTACTGGCGGTTCACAACGAAAATGCCAGTATAAATGATTTCTACTGGCGGTTGTCGATGAAAACCGCCTGTAGAAATGGCCTCCACAGTTTGTGGACGGCATTTCTACTGGCGGTTCTCTATGACAACCGCCAGTAGAAATGATTTCTACTGGCGGTTGTTATTGTCAACCGCCAGTAGAAATATCTCCTATATAAAGGAGCGCGCGCGGGGCCAAAAAAATTCGCTAAGTCTCTGGCGCCTGTCTTTCCATCTTCCCGCCGTCAGGCTGCCAAAATTTTCGCCGCCGATTTTCTCCGCCGTGCGCCGCCGTCGTCCACGCCATCGTCCCCGTGCCATAGGTAAGTTCTTCTCTCTCTCTCTCCCTTTTCTTCGACTATGATCGCTCGCTCGGGCTAGCTCGCGGGCATGCGCGCCGCCGCCGCCGCCGTGCAAACGCCGCCGCCGTGCACGCGCCGCAGCCGTGCAAGCGCCGCCGTGCACGCGCCGCGACTAAACCCTAACCGAAAGAGTGAGAGGGAAGAGAGAGGAGGAAGAGGGAAGAGAGAGGGAGACCATGCGCGCGTTCTGCAGAGAGTGAGAGAGAGGGAGAGAAGATAGAGGAGGGAGAGGGAAGAGAGAGGAGAGGACCTCTCCCTCCTCTCTCTTCTCTCTCTCTCCCTCCCTCCACTCTCTTTCCTCTCTCTTCCCTTTCCCTCTCTCTCCCTCCCTCCACTCTCTTTCCTCTCTCTTCCCTTTCCCTCTCTACTGAGAGGGAAAGGGAAGAGAGAGGAAAGAGAGTGGAGGGAGGGAGAGAGAGAAGAGGAGGAGGGAGAGGGAGTGTATATATAGGAAAGAGAGTGGAGGGAGAGAGAGAGGAGAGAGAGGGAAAGGGAAGAGAGAGGAAAGAGAGTGGAGGGAGGGAGAGAGAGAGAGAAGAGAGAGGAGGGAGAGGGAGTGTATATATAGGAAAGAGAGTGGAGGGAGAGAGAGAGGAGAGAGAGGGAAAGGGAAGAGAGAGGAAAGAGAGTGGAGGGAGGGAGAGAGAGAGAAGAGAGAGGAGGGAGAGGGAGTGTATATATAGGAAAGAGAGTGGAGGGGGAGAGAGAGAGGAGAGAGGGGGAAAGGGAAGAGAGAGGAAAGAGAGGGAGGGAGGGAAGAGAGAGGAAAGGGAGGGAGATTAGAGAGAGAGAGGATAGAGCAACGGAAAGCATGTTTTTTCCATCGTATTCCATTATAAACAACATATTCTATTGTATTATATTGTAAACAACATATTGTAAAATGTAGACTAGATTCACTAGTAAACAACGTATTCCTTCATGGTTTCCTCTCTCCCTCTCTCTCTCTATACGTTCTATACAACTCTCCATCTCCCTCTCTCCCTCTCTCCCTCTCTCTCTCTATACGTTCTATACGACTCTCCATCTCCCTCTCTCCCTCTCTATACGTCCTATACGACTCCTCCTCTCTCCCTCTCTCTCTATACGTTCTATACAACTCTCCATCTCCCTCTCTCCCTCTCTCCCTCTCTCTCTCTCTCTATACGTTCTATACGACTCTCCATCTCCCTCTCTCCCTCTCTATACGTCCTATACGACTCCTCCTCTCTCCCTCTCTCTCTATACGTTCTATACAACTCTCCATCTCCCTCTCTCCCTCTCCCCCTCTCTGTCTCTATACGTTCTATACGACTCTCCATCTCCCTCTCTCCCTCTCTATACGTCCTATACGACTCCTCCTCTCTCCCTCTCTCTCTCTCTATATGTTCTATACAACTCTCCATCTCCCTCTCTCCCTCTCCCTCTCTCTATACGTTCTATACGACTCTCCATCTCCCTCTCTCCCTCTCTATACGTCCTATACGACTCCTCCTCTCTCCCTCTCTCTCTCTATACGTTCTATACAACTCTCCATCTCCCTCTCTCCCTCTCTCTCTCTCTATACATTCTATACGACTCTCCATCTCCATCTCTCCCTCTCTATACGTCCTATACGACTCCTCCTCGATAAGGGTTAGGGTATTTGTTAATACGAATTTAATTATTGCTTATGTTAATATGTAGCTCAATGAGTTCTCCAACCAAGGACCAAGGATTAGGGCCCGACCACATGGACAAGAGTGTTGCTCAAGAAGAATCCAGCAGTGAAGGATATGAAACGCCTAGCGACCCTTTTCCTACCACTAGGATAGATAGGGCCGCTGCGCGTGAGTTGCAACGTGACCCTACATATGATCCACAAGAACATGAGGTAAATTATACATCCTTAATTTCGTGTGTGTACCTAATTAATTAGCTGATTTCACAATGTCTATTACACATGCATGATTCTCTTGTGCATTTATTACATGAATAGGAGGTCTTGTCTGAATTTCGTGCGATGCTCGAAAAAGCTGCGGCACAATACCAGGACGCACCGGAACCGATCCAAGGCGCACCAGAACCGACCCAAGGCGCACCGGAATCGACCAAGACAACCATCGAGAGGTTAAGGAAAAGGAAGCAGAGCGATCGGAACAGAGGTGACAGGGGGCTAAACAAGTTTCCTGACAAGACATATAAAATCACAGACGTGAGCCCGAATGGTCAGCCCCTAGCTCCAGAAGAGGCACTGCCTAAGTTTCGGAATGCACTTGGGTTCTTAGTTAGAGATAATCTTGACATCACAATCCGACAGTGGAGAGATGTATCAGATGATGTCAAGAATCAAATGTGGAATAAGCTAGTAACGAGGTTCGTTTTGCCTGGGGGTTCAGAAGAACTCGTGAAAAAATACACGATGAAGCAGTTTGCAATAAATTTCCGAAACTGGAGGCCTGAGATGAATACAAAGTTTGCAAAGAAAGGCCTAGACCCGACGAAAAAATATAAAATCTCAGCAGGTCAGTGGGCAGTATTTCTAGAGCAGAGGAGCAGCCCTGATTTCATATCGCTAAGTGAGACAAATTCAGAACTGTCTAAGAAGAAGAAATACCACCACCACCTTGGCACAGGTGGTTACAAGCGTCAAGTTCCTAAATGGAGACAAGAAGACGCCGAGAAGAAGGCTGCAGGGTTGCCGACGCTGTCCGAGCAACTCGGTGAAAGGGCAGCTAATTGGATCCGTGCTAGAAAACCAAGGGAAACTGAGTCTGGTGTATCTTTTGATGATCCCACTGTCGAAGAAGCGGCAAAAAACATATATGCAATTGAAGCTAAGCAGAGCGAAGGAACATTTAAGCCGCAAAGGGAGAAAGACATTCTAACGGCTGGTCTCGGTAACCCTGAGCATCCTGGTCGTGTACGAGGAATATCATCTAAGGAGGGATGGAAGGAAGGATTCAGACCACAATGGGAAGGTCTGTACAAGAAACGTGATCGATACAAGGAAGAGATGGCAAATTATTTTAAGGAGGAGGCCAAGAAAGAGTTCAAAGGCCTGATGTCTGAAATGCTATCAAATCCTCCTCCAGAATTGATGCAGCAATTGGCGATGGCGAGTGCGATGTCTGTTCAACAGATGACCACTCCACAGATGCAAATAATTCCAGCAGCTCAAACGTCGGCTGCCACCGAGGGTACGACCATCCCAAGCTCTGTCGCGTCAACGGGAAATAAGGTCCGCTATCCAGTTGATGACATCACAAGGCCTGTGGCATGCACACTAGTTATAAGATATGGTATTAACAATCAGCGTACAAGGAAAGTAGCCACAGGCCTTGCGATCCCAGGACGCAAGTTCCATGGAAACGACATTCCAGAAGAATATTGCAGGGTAGAAGTGACGACAGTCGTCCAAGGATACGAGGACGACATGCTAGACATCCCTGGGCCCGAAGGTATCGAGACACTTGGACAAGCTATCAAGAATTTTATCCTTTGGCCTCGAAGGGATGTCGAATTGGTTGATTGGTCGAATTCGTCGCAGGCCCAACCGTCTCCGCCTTCTGAAATTGCTGTTCCTATTGTACATCCATCGTCACCTCCTCAAACTTCACATGCTGCTCCTCATCCTCTTTCTGACCCTCCTTCTCCTCATCCTCATGGTGGCCCACCGTCTCCGCCACATACATCGCCCTTCAGGGATCCACCTTCTCCACAGCCATCTCCACGACCATCAAAGAAATCTAAAGTTTCTATACCAAAAGTAGTGTCCCCGTATGATAAGAAAAAGAAGAGTAAATCCACTGCTGGCACTGTTCGTTTTTTGAAAGGGATTGGACGGAGCCTCACGTCAGACAATGTTGATTTGGCCGATCTCGAGGAGTCCTCAAAAAAGGCTGAGGCAATGGCCGCAAAGATAAAGAAGCCAACTAAGGCAGATTATAAAAACGTGCCTAAAAAATATGTGCCGGGCAGACCACTACTCACTTTTGAGAAACTAAGGAAGGTCCCGGCTAATATTAAAAGGTTACATGATTGGTACATGCGGGCATCTTCAGTTGGCATCGACACCATCAGTGTTAATATAACAGCCCATGCTTTTATTGGTTCAAATCAAAAGGCCGTTGTTACATTCGAGGACATGTGGTTAATGATGAACCTTCAGAGACTCGACGTGCAACTTGTAACCATATTTGCATTGTAAGTGTCACTCATACTCCACATATATGTGTTATTATTAGTGAGTTGTATAAATTTTCAATATCTGACATGCACGTGTGCATTGCAGAATGCAACATGATCAGCAGGAGATCCTTTATGGTACCAATCCCAATGCTAGTGCCAGTAAAAGGGTTGGGTATCTCAACCCAATAAAGATATGCGAGGATAACCACACTTTTAGAATCGGAAAAGGCAACGAAGCATTACAGGGGCTAACAGACGAAGAAATTGAGGTGCGTATCCAGGATCTGAAGAAGGATTTTGAAGCAAGATACGCCACCTACATAGGACACGCAATGCTTCAATTTCAAGATAGGGAATCCATAGTGGCCCGGTACAACTTCAAGTAAGTGTGATTTTGCATAAATAAAATTAATAATTTCAATACACATGTATCACAAGTTTGATTCGTACAGGGACCACTGGATATGCTTCTTCATTTATCCTAAGGTTGGAAAGGTGCTGGTGCTCGACTCCTTGCACACCGAGCCTTCGGCCTATTCAAAATTCCTCAGCATCTTAGAGATGTAAGCCTTTTCTATGCATGCATACTTATATCGATGAGAATTGTAGAATAACATGGTGATTCTATTTGAGATCACAGGGCATTTAGGTTTTATAAGCTACAAGGTGGAAAGTACGACATGTCCAAAAAAGGCGTGCCACTAGACATCCATTATAACTGGCCGGTAAGTATGTGAATTTATGAATACATATCATACATGTACGTACATAGGACAATGTTGCAACTAAATAACGAATCTCCCGTTATGTAGTGCCACAAGCAACCACCCGGATCGGTCCTATGTGGGTTCTACGTGTGCGAGTTCATGAGAATGAACGGACGATACATCACGAACCCTGGCAAGGTATTATTAGTAATAGTTACGTATGTATTTATGTCATTAAAGATGCAAATGTGTTATTATTGAGTATAAATAGATGATGTTTATAAACTTCCTTTACAACAATTTCAACAAGGAAGCCCGGAGAACTTGACTGAAGGTGCATTGTATGGCATAGTTGAGGACCTGTGCACATTCATATTGAAAGAGGTCATTCCCGCAGAAGGGAAATATCACGATGCTTCCGGAACATTAGCTTTGCCAGAGTTTAGAATACTAACAGAAATTAGTAGACTATCTCTTAGCCGAGATAGTTATTAGAGCTTAAGTGAAAACTTTGATGTATATAATGTGTGATGCATACATGGTTGTAAACAAGACTTTGATGTATATAAATGTATGATAGAATTTAATTCCATGTTGCTTTTAATATCAATACTACATGTTTATCAATATCAATATATATATATATATGTTTTGTGTGCGTAAATATATATAAATTTCAGTACTGATTGAAAATTTAAAAAAAGGCGGGAAAACTTTCCACTGGCGGCTAAATAAAACAAACCGCCAGTGGAAATAGCATTTCCACTGGCGGTTGCTTAGGAAAACCGCCAGTGAAAATAGCATTTCCACTGGCGGTTGCTTAGGAAAACCGCCAGTGAAAATAGTATTTCCACTGGCGGTTATTCCAGAACCGCCACTGGCCCCTAGCACTGGCGGCACTGAAAAGCGCCAGTGAAAACGTCTCTAGAACCGCCACTATAGAGGCTGTGTGTACTAGTGAAAGTAAATGACAACCATAATAATTTACACCTAAGTATAAGTGATAATAAGTTTAAATAAGCTAGTATCAGTTCCTAGTATGGTATCTGTTTACTATTTAACTTAAACAAATATGATTTAATGCTATTCATTACCTATCACGTTATAAATATGTGAACCAAACAATATCTCAATGTGTATGTACTTGATACAGTATACCCGTTTAACCATCACTGTGTTGTTAGTGACGGACTAATTATTATTGCTGATTGTACTTCCATAAATATCCTGGTCACTGGTCACAGTATACTCTGGTCCAAATCTAAAGTACCGTGTGTATATATATATATGAACTTACAACAAAGCACTAGCTAGCTTTATTACTTTCTCAGAAAGAAATGTAACTTTACTTTTTCATGCAAATGCAATGTGCAAATTAAATGCTACATGCTGCACATGCATATGCTTTGTCGCATATCAATTCTCTGACGGCACATGGTATGGACGGGTACGTTAAGATATTCCTGGTTAAATTTAGAGAACGTTACCGAAACAAATGCTTTCTCAGTATTTCAGATACTCGGTAAAGCCTAGAAAATATTTGACAAACTCTTTGTCGAGTGTGACTCTCGGTAAAAAAAAACTTGGTGAACTGTATATCGGCAACGGTTTTTTTGTCAAGTGCTTTTTGTCGGGCACTCGGCAAAGAAAAGTCGTTGTGATGGTGACAAGTGATGGAGACGGAGACTTTGCCTAGTGTAATCAAGGAGACTCGGTAAAGAGTGAGCCTCTGCCGAGTGTGACTCTCCGTAAAAAAACTTGGTGAACTGTACATCGGCAACAGTTTTTTTGTCGCGTGCTTTTTGTCGGGCACTCGATAAAGAAAAGTCGTTGTGACGGTGACAAGTGATGGAGACAGAGACTTTGCCTAGTGTAATCAAAGAGACTCGGTAAAGAGGGAGCCTCTACCGAGTGCCTGCTGGCCTCACACTCGGTAAAGGAAGCTCCTTTGCCGAGTGCCTGCCTGTCTGGTGCTCGGCAAAGGAAACACCAGTTGGCCCCTTTGCCAGTCCCTTTGCCGAGTGCGCTGGACGACACTCGGCAAAGTGACTTCTTTGCCGAGCGCTATAGGTGTACATTTGGGCCGGGCCCGATGGGCCGGCCTGAAGCACGAAAAAAGCACGACCCAGGCACGACATGACCCAAAATATTTTAGTGTCGGACCGGGTTTGGACCAAGGTCGTGGCCCATGGGCGGGCACGAGCACGACCCGTTTAAGGTAGGCACGAAATGGCCCATATAGAGGCACGAAAAGGCCCATATATTTATTAAAATCACACTTCATTCCACACTTTTGTAGCTAGAGATAATGCTAGTTAGATGTTTTTTGTAGCTTTGAATTAGAGTATGTGATGTAATTTTACTTTTGTTATGAACATTAGATAATGAACTGAACTTATGAACTTTGTATAAAGCTGATTATACTATTTTTCCTTCTAACAAAGTGATTTGTAAACGAGGTAGTCATTGCATAGCTCTGGTAACTTAAATACAAATATTAAGTTTACTTTTGGTCAAATTTATTTGTCTTATCTTTTATTTGTTTTGAATTTAGGGCTTTGATGTGAATTCCGGGCCCTAATGTGAATTTTGGGCCAAAAATGAATTTCATGCCAAAAATTGAATTTCGGGCCAAAAATTGAATTTCAGGCTTTTATAATTTCGGGTCGCCCGAAATGAGCCCGACACGTTTAAGCGATTGCGTGTCGGGCCGTGGGCCGGCCTGGCACGACCCGAAATTCAAACGGGCCAGACCGACCCGAAATTCAAACAATACGGACCTTTTCGGGCTTGGGCCGAGCAGCCCGAATGTACACCTATACCGAGCGCTAGGACTACAATACTGAAAGTCGCCTAGAGGGGGGGGGTGAATAGGGCAAAACTGAAATTTACAAATATAAACACAACTACAAGTCGGGTTAGCGTTAGAAATAATAACGAGTCCGCGAGAGAGGGCGCAAAACAAATCGCAAGCGAATGAAGAGTGAGACACGTGGATTTGTTTTACCGAGGTTCGGTTCTCGCAAACCTACTCCCCGTTGAGGAGGCCACAAAGGCCGGGTCTCTTTCAACCCTTCCCTCTCTCAAACGGTCCTTCGGACCGAGTGAGCTTCTCTTCTCAAATCGAAGCCGGGAACAAAACTTCCCCGCAAGGGCCACCACACAATTGGTGCCTCTTGCTTTGATTACAATGGAGTCTTGATCACAAGAACAAAGTGAGAAAGAAAAGCAAGCGATCCAAGCGCAAGAGCTCAAATGAACACGGCAAATCACTCTCTCTAGTCACAAGGGCTTGATGTGGAGTTGGAGAGGATTTGATCTCTTTTGTGTGCTTGGAATTGAATGCTAGAGCTCTTGTATGGTGTTGAAGTATAGAAACTTGGACGCAATTGAATGTGGGGTGGTTGGGGTATTTATAGCCCCAACCACCACAAAGTGGCCGTTGGAAGGCTGCAGTCGCATGGCGCACCGGACACTGTCCGGTGCACCAGCCACGTCAGCGAGCCGTTGGGGTTCCGACCGTTGAGCTCTGACTTGTGGGCCCGCCAGGATGTCCGGTGGTGCACCGGACAAGCACTGTAGGCTGTCCGGTGCGTCACCCGCGCGTGGCCTGCTCCTCTGTGCGCGCTGGCGCGCATTAAATGCGTTGCAGGTATCCGTTGGCGCGCGAAGTAGTCGTTGCCCGCTGGCTCACCGGACAGTCCGGTGTGCACCGGACATGTCCGGTGAATTATAGCGGACGAATTCCCGAAGCTGGCGAGTTCCTGAGGCGCCGTTCGTTGGAGCACCGGACACTGTCCGGTGTACACCGGACAGTCCGGTGTACACCGGACAGTCCGGTGAATTTTAGCGGAGTCGCCTCTGGATTTTCCCGAAGGTGAAGAGTTCAGCCTGGAGTGCCCTGGTGCACCGGACAGTCCGGTGCGCCATACCAGGGCTGCCTTTGGTTATCCCTTGCTCTTTTTGTTGAACCCTTTACTTGGTCATTTTATTGGCTAAGTGTGAACCTTTTGCACCTGTAGAACTTATACACTAGAGCAAACTAGTTAGTCCAATTATTTGTGTTGGGCAATTCAACCACCAAAATTATTTAGGAACTAGGTGTAAGCCTAATTCCCTTTCAATCTCCCCCTTTTTGGTGATTGATGCCAACACAAACCAAAGCAAATGTAAGAGTGCATAATTGAACTAGTTTGCATGATGTAAGTGCAAAAGATTACTTGGAATTGAGCCAATATAAACACTTAGAATGCGCATGGATTGTTTCTTTCTTATTTAACATTTTGGACCACGCTTGCACCACATGTTTTGTTTTTGCAAATTCTTTTGTAAATTCTTTTCAAGGTTCTTTTGCAAATAGTCAAAGGTAAATGAATAAGATTTGGCAAAGCATTTTCAAGATTTGAAAATTTCTCCCCCTGTTTCAAATGCTTTTTCCCTTGACTAAACAAAACTCCCCCTAAATGAGATCCTCCTCTTAGTGTTCAAGAGGGTTTTGAAATATCATTTTCGAAATACTACTTTCTCCCCCTTTTTGAACACAATAAGATACCAAATGAAAATACTCTTTGAAAAAACTGAATTTTTAAAATTGGTGGGTGGTGCGGTCCTTTTGCTTTTGGGCTCATTCTTTCTCCCCCTTTGGCATGAATCGCCAAAAACGGAATCATTAGAGCCCTTTGCCTAACTACGTTCTCCCCTTTGGCAAATAAAACATATAGATGAAGATTATGTATGAGCTATGTGTGCAAGTTAACAAAAGAAATTTCTAGAATCAAGAATATTGAGCTCATGCCTAAGTTTGGTAAAAGATTGTTCATCAAGAGGCTTGGTAAAGATATCGGCTAATTGTTCTTTAGTATTAATATAAGCAATCTCGATATCCCCCTTTTGTTGGTGATCCTTAAGAAAGTGATACCGAATGGCTATGTGTTTAGTGCGGCTATGCTCGACGGGATTGTCGGCCATTTTGATTGCACTCTCATTATCACATAGAAGTGGAACTTTGGTTAATTTGTAACCATAGTCCCGCAGGGTTTGCCTCATCCAAAGCAATTGCGCGCAACAATGGCCTGCGGCAATATACTCGGCTTCGGCGGTGGAAAGAGCGACTGAATTTTGCTTCTTTGAAGCCCAAGACACCAAGGATCTTCCCAAGAACTGGCAAGTCCCCGATGTGCTCTTCCTATTAATCTTACACCCTGCCCAATCGGCATCCGAATAACCAATTAAATCAAAAGTGGATCCCCGAGGGTACCAAAGCCCAAACTTAGGAGTATAAGCTAAATATCTCAAGATTCGTTTTACGGCCGTAAGGTGGGATTCCTTAGGGTCGGATTGGAATCTTGCACACATGCAAACGGAAAGCATAATATCCGGTCGAGATGCACATAAATAAAGCAATGAGCCTATCATCGACCGGTATACCTTTTGATCCACGGACTTACCTCCCGTGTCGAGGTCGAGATGCCCATTGGTTCCCATGGGTGTCTTGATGGGCTTAGCTTCCTTCATTCCAAACTTGTTTAGAATGTCTTGAGTGTACTTCGTTTGGCAAATGAAGGTGCCCTCTTGGAGTTGCTTGACTTGGAATCCTAAGAAATACTTCAACTCCCCCATCATCGACATCTCGAATTTCTGTGTCATGATCCTACTAAATTCCTCACATGTAGATTTGTTAGTAGACCCAAATATAATATCATCAACATAAATTTGGCATACGAACAAATCAATTGCAAGAGTCTTAGTAAATAAAGTAGGATCGGCCTTGCCGACTTTGAAGCCATTAGCAATAAGGAAATCTCTAAGGCATTCATACCATGCTCTTGGGGCTTGCTTGAGCCCATAAAGCGCCTTAGAGAGCCTATAGACATGGTTAGGATACTCACTGTCTTCAAAGCCGGGAGGTTGCTCAACATAGACCTCTTCCTTGATTGGTCCGTTGAGGAAGGCACTTTTCACGTCCATTTGAAAAAGCTTAAAGCCATGGTAAGTAGCATAGGCTAATAATATGCGAATTGACTCAAGCCTAGCTACGGGTGCATAGGTTTCACTAAAATCCAAACCTTCGACTTGTGAATACCCCTTGGCCACGAGTCGGTCTTTGTTCCTTGTCACCACACCATGCTCGTCTTGTTTGTTGCGGAAGACCCATTTGGTTCCTACAACATTTTGGTTAGGACGTGGAACTAAGTGCCATACCTCGTTCCTCGTGAAATTGTTGAGCTCCTCTTGCATCGCCACCACCCAATCCGGATCTTGAAGTGCTTCCTCTACCCTGTGTGGCTCAATAGAGGAAACAAACGAGTAATGTTCACAAAAATGAGCAACACGAGATCTAGTGGTTACCCCCTTATGAATGTCGCCGAGGATGGTGTCGACGGGGTGATCTCTTTGGATTACTTGGTGGACTCTTGGGTGTGGCGGTCTTGGTTCTTCCTCATCCTCCTTGTCTTGATCAATTGCCTCTCCCCCTTGATCATTGCTGTCATCTTGAGGTGGCTCATCTCTTTGATCTTCTTCTTCATCAACTTGAGCCTCGTCCTTATTTTGAGTTGGTGGAGATGCTTGCGTGGAGGAGGATGGTTGATCTTGTGCATTTGAAGGCTCTTCGGATTCCTTAGGACACACATCCCCAATGGACATGTTCCTTAGCGCGATGCAAGGAGCCTCTTCATTACCTATCTCATCAAGATCAACTTGCTCTACTTGAGAGCCGTTAGTCTCATCAAACACAACGTCACAAGAAACTTCAACAAGTCCTGAGGACTTATTAAAGACTCTATATGCCCTTGTGTTTGAGTCATATCCTAGTAAAAAGCCTTCTACAGTCTTGGGAGCAAATTTAGATTTTCTACCTCTTTTAATAAGAATAAAGCATTTGCTACCAAAGACTCTAAAATATGAAATGTTGGGCTTTTTACCAGTAAGGAGTTCATATGATGTCTTCTTGAGGATTCGGTGGAGATACAACCGGTTGATGGCGTAGCAGGTGGTGTTGACCGCCTCGGCCCAAAACCGATCCGATGTCTTGTACTCATCAAGCATGGTCCTAGCCATATCCAATAGAGTTCGATTCTTCCTCTCCACTACACCATTTTGTTGTGGTGTGTAGGGAGAAGAGAACTCATGATTGATGCCCTCCTCCTCAAGGAAGCCTTCTATTTGTGAGTTCTTGAACTCCGTCCCGTTGTCGCTTCTTATTTTCTTGATCCTTAAGCCGAACTCATTTTGAGCCCGTCTCAAGAATCCTTTTAAGGTCTCTTGGGTTTGAGATTTTTCCTGCAAAAAGAACACCCAAGTGAAGCGAGAATAATCATCCACAATTACAAGACAATACTTACTCCCGCCGATGCTTATGTAAGCAATCGGGCCGAATAGATCCATGTGGAGTAGCTCAAGCGGCCTGTCGGTCGTCATGATGTTCTTGTGTGGATGATGGGCACCAACTTGCTTTCCTGCCTGACATGCGCTACAAACCCTGTCTTTCTCAAAATGAACATTTGTTAGTCCTAAAATGTGCTCTCCCTTTAGAAGCTTATGAAGATTCTTCATCCCAACATGGGCTAGTCGGTGATGCCAGAGCCAACCCATGTTAGTCTTAGCAATTAAGCATGTGTCGAGTTCAGCTCTTTCAAAATCTACTAAGTATAGCTAACCCTCCAACACACCCTTAAATGTTATTGAATCATCACTTCTTCTAAAGACAGTGACACCTGTATCAGTAAATAGACAGTTGTAGCCCATTTGACATAATTGGGATACGGAAAGCAAATTGTAATCTAAAGAATCAACAAGAAAAACATTTGAAATGGAATGGTCAGGAGATATAGCTATTTTACCCAATCCTTTGACCAAACCTTGGTTTCCATCCCCGAATGTGATAGCTCGTTGGGGATCTTGGTTTTTCTCATATGAGGAGAACATTTTCTTCTCCCCTGTCATGTGGTTTGTGCACCCGCTATCAATAATCCAACTTGTGCCCCCGGATGCATAAACCTACAAAACAAGTTTAGTTCTTTGTTTTAGGTACCCAAACGGTTTTGGGTCCTTTGGCATTAGAAACAAGAACTTTGGGTACCCAAACACAAGTCTTGGAGCCCTTGTGTTTGCCCCCAACAAACTTGGCAACTACCTTGCCGGATTTGTTAGTAAGCACATAGGAAGCATCAAAAGTTTTAAATGACATAGCATGATCATTTGATGCAGTAGGAGTTTTTCTTTTAGGCAACTTAGCACGGGTTGGTTGCCTAGAGCTAGATGTCTCACCCTTATACATAAAAGCATGATTAGGGCCAGGATGAGACTTCCTAGAATGAATTCTCCTAATCTTGCTCTCAGGATAACCGGCAGGGTATAAAATGTAACCTTCGTTATCCTGAGGCATGGGAGTCTTGCCCTTAACAAAGTTAGATAGTTTCTTAGGAGGGGCATCAATTTTGACATTGTCTCCCCTTTGGAAGCCAATGCCATCCTTAATGCCAGGGCGTCTCCCATTATAGAGCATACTTCTAGCAAATTTAAACTTTTCATTTTCTAAGTTATGCTCGGCAATTTTAGCATCTAATATTGCTATATGATCATTTTGTTGTTTAATTAAAGCCATGTGATCATGTATAGCATTAATATCAACATCTCTACATCTAGTGCAAATGGAAATGTGCTCAACGGTAGATGTAGAGGGTTTGCAAGTCTTTAATTCTACAACCTTAGCATGTAATATATCATTCTCATCTCTAAGGTTAGAAATAGTAACATTGCAAACATCAAAATCTTTGGCCTTAGCAATTAATTTTTCATTTTCAATCCTAAGACTAGCGAGAGAATCATTCAATTCCTTAATCTTAGCATGCAAATCAACATTATCATTTCTAAGATTGGGAATTGAAACATCACAAACATGTGAATCAACCTTAGCAATTAATCTAGCATTATCATTTCTAAGGTTGGCAATAGTGTCATGGCAGGCGCTTAGCTCACTAGTTAATTTTTCACATTTTTCAACCTCTAGAGCGTAAGCATTCTTAACCTTAACATGTTTTTTTATTTTCTTTGATTAGGAAGTCCTCTTGGGAATCCAAAAGGTCATCCTTCTCATGAATGGCACTAACTAATTCATTTAACTTTTCCTTTTGTTCCATGTTAAGGTTGGCAAAAAGAATACGCAAATTATCTTCCTCATTTCTATCATCATCCTCATCACTAGATGTTTCATATTTGGTGGAGGATCTTGATTTTACCTTCTTTTTGCCATCCTTGGCCATGAGACACTTGTGGCCGACGTTGGGGAAGAGGAGTCCCTTGGTGACGGCGATGTTGGCGGCGTCCTCATCGTCGGAGGAGTCGGTGGAGCTCTCGTCGGAGTCCCATTCGCGGCACACGTGGGCATCGCCGCCCCTCTTCTTGTGGTACCTCTTCTTTTCTCTCCTCTTGCCCTTCTTGTCGTTATCCCTGTCACTGTCACTTGATAATGGACATTTAGCAATAAAGTGACCAGGCTTACCACACTTGTAGCAAACCTTCTTGGAACGGGGTTTGTAATCCTTCCCCTTCCGTTGCTTGAGGATTTGGCGAAAGCTTTTAATGATTAAAGCCATCTCCTCGTTGTCGAGCTTGGAGGCGTCGATGGGTTGTCTACTTGATGTAGATTCCTCCTTCTTTTCCTCCGTCGCCTTAAGTGCCACGGGTTGAGCTTCGGAAGTGGAGGGCTCATCAAGCTCGATGATCTTCCTTGAGCCCTTGATCATACATTCAAAGCTCACAAAATTCCCGATTACTTCCTCGGGAGTCATTAGTGTATATCTTGGATTACCACGAATTAATTGCACTTGAGTAGGGTTAAGAAAAATGAGTGATCTCAAAATAACCTTAACCACTTCGTGGTCATCCCATTTCTTGCTCCCGAGGTTGCGCACTTGATTCACCAAGGTCTTGAGCCGGTTGTACATATCTTGTGGCTCCTCTCCTTGGCGAAGGCGGAATCGACCGAGCTCCCCCTCGATCGTCTCCCGCTTGGTGATTTTGGTGAGCTCGTCACCTTCGTGTGCCGTCTTGAGCACATCCCAAACCTCCTTGGCGCTTTTTAGTCCTTGCACCTTGTTGTATTCCTCCCTACTTAGAGAGGCGAGGAGGATTGTTGTAGCTTGGGAGTTGAAGTGCTCGATTTGGGCAACTTCGTCCGCATCATAGTCTTCATCCCCTACGGATGGTACCTGCACACCAAACTCAACTACATCCCAAATACTTTTGTGGAGTGAGGTTAGATGAAATTTCATTAAATCACTCCACCTTGCATAATCTTCACCATCAAAAGTTGGTGGTTTGCCTAGTGGGACGGAAAGTAGAGGTGTATGCTTTGAAATACGGGGATAGCGTAGGGGGATCTTACTATACTTCTTGTGCTCATGGCGCTTAGAAGTGACGGACGGCGCGTCGGAGCCGGAGGTGGATGGTGATGAGGTGTCGGTCTCGTAGTAGACGACTTTCCTCATCTTTTTGTGTTTGCCGCTATTCCGATGCGACTTGTGGGAAGAAGACTTCTTCTCCTTCCCCTTTCCCTTGTTGCGGGACTCTTCCGATGAGGTTGACCCGCGGCTTGTAGTGGGCTTGTCGCCGGTCTCCATTTCCCTCTTGGCGTGATCTCCCGACATCACTTCGAGCGGTTAGGCTCTAATGAAGCACCGGGCTCTGATACCAATTGAAAGTCGCCTAGAGGGGGGGGGGTGAATAGGGCGAAACTGAAATTTACAAATATAAACACAACTACAAGTCGGGTTAGCGTTAGAAATAATAACGAGTCTGCGAGAGAGGGCGCAAAACAAATCGCAAGCGAATGAAGAGTGAGACACGTGGATTTGTTTTACCGAGGTTCGGTTCTCGCAAACCTACTCCCCGTTGAGGAGGCCACAAAGGCCGGGTCTCTTTCAACCCTTCCCTCTCTCAAACGGTCCTTCGGACCGAGTGAGCTTCTCTTCTCAAATCGAAGCCGGGAACAAAACTTCCCCGCAAGGGCCACCACACAATTGGTGCCTCTTGCTTTGATTACAATGGAGTCTTGATCACAAGAACAAAGTGAGAAAGAAAAGCAAGCGATCCAAGCGCAAGAGCTCAAATGAACACGACAAATCACTCTCTCTAGTCACTAGGGCTTGATGTGGAGTTGGAGAGGATTTGATCTCTTTTGTGTGCTTGGAATTGAATGCTAGAGCTCTTGTATGGTGTTGAAGTATAGAAACTTGGACGCAATTGAATGTGGAGTGGTTGGGGTATTTATAGCCCCAACCACCACAAAGTGGCCGTTGGAAGGCTGCAGTCGCATGGCGCACCGGACAGTCCGGTGCGCCACCGGACACTATCCGGTGCGCCAGCCACGTCAGCGAGCCGTTGGGGTTCCGACCGTTGAGCTCTGACTTGTGGGCCCGCCAGGATGTCCGGTGGTGCACCGGACAAGCACTGTAGGCTGTCCGGTGCGTCACCTGCACGTGGCCTGCTCCTCTGCGCGCGCTGGCGCGCATTAAATGCGTTGCAGGTATCCGTTGGCGCGCGAAGTAGCCGTTGACCGCTGGCTCACCGGACAGTCCGGTGTGCACCGGACATGTCTGGTGAATTATAGCGGACGAATTCCCGAAGCTGGCGAGTTCCTGAGGCGCCGTTTGTTGGAGCACCGGACACTGTCCGGTGTACACTGGACAGTCCGGTGAATTTTAGCGGAGTCGCCTCTGGATTTTCCCGAAGGTGAAGAGTTCAGCCTGGAGTGCCCTGGTGCACCGGACAATGTCCGGTGGCACACCGGACAGTCCAGTGTGCCATACCAGGGCTGCCTTCGGTTATCCCTTGCTCTTTTTGTTGAACCCTTAACTTGGTCATTTTATTGGCTAAGTGTGAACCTTTTGCACCTATAGAACTTATACACTAGAGCAAACTAGTTAGTCCAATTATTTGTGTTGGGCAATTCAACCACCAAAATTATTTAGGAACTAGGTGTAAGCCTAATTCCCTTTCAAATACTCGACAAAGAAGCTTTATTGGTTCACAGGTATGCCTTTTTTGCCGAGTGTAACACTCGGCAAAATGACTAGAAACCCTATTTTTATTTGTTCTTATTATTCCATCCAAATAAATAAAACATATATCACATATATATCACAAAGTTCACAGAATCATCACATACATCATAGAGACCACATATGACATATCTCACAAAAACCACAATCTCACAATTTTTTCACAAACATGTCTATGTTTAGACCAAGTTGCACCATTATAAGTGTTACCAACTCACAAACATAAGTTTTTCACAAACATGAGTTTAGACCAAGTTTCTCACATAAGTCTCAAAATCAACACTTAGAGAAGATCATCAAGGTGGGCGGTTGGACTGGTTTGGCAAAGGGTTAGACGAACTATGATGGTTGTTTGATGTTGCCGATTGATTCTGCACAGAGAAGAGATTGCATGTGTGAGACCAAATGAATACATCAAACATGACTAAAATTTTGATACTCACAGGAGTAGGAAACTGAGCAAAGGTCAACTGGAGGGAACAACAGAGGTGGTGGAGCAAGACCCTATGCAGCGCCAAGGCTCTGCATATACTAAAACATCTCTGCCATCCTATACTGATTTGCCAAGCGAGCCACCCGCTCCACCTCCCGCTCCATCCTCATCGTCTCCTCCATATCCATATGTTCCCTCCTCTCTTCTTCTAGCTGGGCCTGTAATATTTCACCCCAATGTTATAATAAAGCAAAGAGAAGGTATATAACTCAATGAATGATGAGGCACATAAGCACTAACCTGGATTTCCTGGATGCGATGTTGTGAGCTGTCCTGCCGAGATCATATTGCTGGGCTCGCACTCATGCTCCTTGCTCAAACCTGAGACTGAGTGGGAGTGGAGGACGAGTCTATTGCCCCATCTGCACCAGTACCGCCCATGCCTCTTGCCTCCTCTGACCCTCATGAGGACATCTCTGTATTTACCTGCAAGTATTGCTCTCGAGACAACAACATGGTTCTAGTGTCCTTCTTGCTAACCTTGTCTCCAAGGACGAAGCCGTAGTAAGTTATGATGGCCTAGATGCGCGCCTCGCAGTGCATGTCCACGATGAGCTTCTTATAGCTTGCAGTATCCACCACATTTCCCTAGCATCGTATCCAAGCTCGCATCTGAAGAAATCTTGCATATAAAGACGAGGTATCCATACATTATTTTAAGAATGTGCAACGAATGCGACCTATTCAACAATATTATGTGAGGAAGACTTACCCATAGCTCTTTCTTCACCCGCTCCGCCTTGTTGTTAAATTCCCTGTTGTCCCGATCTACTGCATCGGTGGCGACGGTGTAGTGGTCGAAGGAATAGGCTGGGCCTGTCACTTCAGCATACTCAACAAGACCAAGGAAGTGTTCCCTGCATAGAAGGTCGATAATTCCATTGGGGTTGCATTTGTGACCGCCTGCATTCTCCACAACCTTTCAAGACCTGTCCAAGTGATTAAGAAAAAGTATTAGTTTCTATTATGAATTTGAACATATAATATGAAGAAGTAGTGACAACATCTTCCCCATCGGGTCGAATCCGCGAGCGCCTGTCACGAAGTATCGGTCGCAGATGGAGACTCGCAGGACCTTGCAAGTAGACTCGCCTCGAACCCGAGGTGCCAGAACCAGAGATGTCATACTGCGCCTCATCGTCATCCACCTAAGCATCGTCGTCATCGTCCTGTTGCGTCGCATCGACGTCCTACTACTGAGCCTCAACAACGGCCTGCTGCGTCGCGTCGTCCACTTTCTGGTGCACATCATCGTCCTGCTGCGCCTCGTCCTCCGTCGTATGGGTGGTCCTCCTCCACTTCTCATAGTCCTCGGCATCATCCCACCGCCCACCATCTTTGTCCAATCACCTGCAATTAAGACTAAACAAATAAGCACATATAAAAATACATATTTTGAAATAGATGTGAAATAAATAAAATATAGCATTACATCGATTAAAAATAATCTTCATGGCTAGGACTAGCCGGATCATAAGTCTCATCATCATTATTAACCATTTCATAGTCAACACCATCTGAAGGCGCAAGTTCGTCATTGTCATTGCCTAAATATAATCCTTCAAGCATTTCTAAGTCGTTCTCATTTTGCACCTCATCATCCTCCTCGTCAACAACCATTTCATCCTCCTCGTCTACTTCCATTCCGATCACTTCGGTTAAGTCTTTCTCAAATCTCCCTTGTAGCCCATCTTCTTGAAAGAACTCTCCGTCATAAGTGTTTGGGTCTAAGTTATAATATTCATCGTTTGGAACAAGTAATTTACCATGCAGTGATACCTTATACACAACATCCCAACCCTTAAGATGATCTTTCGTTTGACACACATATGGGAGATAATACAGTTGTGTGGCCTTTTGGGCCACGATATAGACAACGTCTCCGGGTAAGATGGTATCTTGTCGAATTTCTACTAGCCCAATATTATAATGTGCCCGTCTTGTCACTTTAGGATCAAATCAATGACATTTGAATATCACTGGAGTAAGAGGTTTGGAAACATGAAAATTGGGTTCATATATTTCTTCAATTCTTCCATAATACTCGACCTCGTCAAGCCTAGGCATAAAAACTCCAGAATACGTGGTTTTTCGATTGGGCCGACTTTGGTCGTAGCTTGTTGTGTGAAAATGGTATCCATTAACATCATACCCAGAAAATGTCCTAACCCTATATGCAAAGCCATTGACTACTTGTCTTAACTCGGTACTCATAGACAGATCCCTTTGGCCCTACAAGTTTAAACACTGTAGATTGTTATATTATCCGCATGTAAGTGCAACTTCAAATGAAATACTAAGTACGATACCTTATGTTTGAACCAGGAAATGAATTCGGGTAATCTATTTCCTACACCCTTTCTAAGAAGGGTATCTATTTCTGTGGAGTTGGATCCCTTGATCGATGCCAGAATTCATCACGAAATTGCTCCGTGTATGGCATCAACTCATCAAGGTTGGTCAATAGATATAGCATGATATGACACCAGTCTTCATGTCTCATGGTCTTGGTGGTCGAACCACTTGAGCTTCCAAGTTGCCCACGAAAAATGCTAGTTTTCGCCATCATTGTAACGAGGGGGTGTATTATGCACACTTAGGAGTTTGTCACCATAGTAAGTTGTTGTTAAGTTTGACACCTCCTCTAGTATGTATGCCTCTGCATTGCAAGCCTCCATTTTGCGTTTATTTCTACATTTCTTTCAAATAGTCTTTTTGCATCTCTCGATTGGATAGCACCAACATCCCAACATGGGCCTCCCATTCATGTGTCATATGGGAAATGCAGAGTCAAATGCTGCATCAGATCCTTGGTATGAATGGAAGGTGGCGTACATAGGATTGTCACTAGGATGTCGAGCTGCATCTTCTGTCCATTACCCGAGTCTACCTCCATGAACCTAGACGATTTACACTTAGGACAATACTTTGCCTCCACGCTCCTAAATACGACGTAGCCCTTCAGACAAGCATGTATTTGCTCATACATCATCTTGAGTGCATGAATAAGTTTTTGTGCCTCGTACATGCTCTTTGGCGGAACATGATCCCTAGAAGCAGGCTACTAATAACTGTCAACAAACCATCAAAGGCTTCTTGACTCAGGCTATACTATGACTTGAACGCCATTATATGTCCAACGACATCCTGTTGAGAAACATTTGTCTTGCTGTGAAGGCATTTCTGTGCCGCGTCAAACATGTCGTAGAACGCCTTTGCGGTTACCTCTGGCTTGTCATTCATACGTCCTTCGGCGAACTGTGCCTCATGATAGTTGTTCAACATGTTCACTACCCCGACATTAACATCATAATCCTTGACACATTGTCTCACCACATCCTGTCTTGTACGATGTGCTTCACCATGGAAGATCCACCTAGTATAGTCTAGCGTAAATCCATTCTTCCAAATATGTTCTCCCATGGCCTTCTTTGTTTTTCTTTGCCTCTTGACACATTTGCTGCAAGGACATGGGACTAGACTCGATCCTTTAGTAGCTTCGCCAAATGTCCGTTCCAAGAAAGCATCGGTCTTTGTAATCCATTGAGGGGTAACATGAGAAGCCAAAGTGGTCTCATGATGATTTGGTCCAACAGTATGATTCAATTTTAATTGAGCATAGAAATAATGATGATGCTTTATATTGTATTGTTCAACTTAAAATTGAAAATGCCATGCTTAAGAGTCAAGTAGATTTGCTAAATCTTGGGAATCTTGCTCTTAATGAAAAATATGATATGTTGTCTTGCTCTCATGATAATCTTGTGGGTAGCCATGTCATGCTTAATATTGCACATGAGGTTGTTATTGATAGTTTAAATTCATGTGAACCTTATTCATGCTCATGTGTGAAAGTACATAATATTTTGTCATGTGCTAACCCCTGCTACTCAAATAAAGGCAAATCTTTGATTGAGTAACAAGTTGTAGGATCAAAAGGAAAGTTGCTTGGGAACAAGAAAACAAGACAAGTAAGGAGAAGACACCAGGCTCATCCTCCTCAAGATATGCATAGACACATGGTGAAGAAGCTTTAGAAGGGAGAAACCGCAACAAGTGTCAAACTCCACAAGAAGGAAGTTCCTAAAGCAATAAATGAAGCAATCAACATGAACAAGGAAAAAGGTAAAGATTCAATTAGTCATGTTGTTTGCCCTGATCATCTCTCTATGTCCTCTAAGAGCAAAAATGGAAGAGGAAAAGGAGATGCTTTGAATGCAAGGAACCAAGCCACTTCATTGCGTCTTGTCTGCACAAAGACAAGGATGAAAGGTTGAGGAGATGCTTTGGATGCAACGATAAGGACCATGTGATCACTTCATGCCTGTTCATGAAGAATCAATGTCGTGCATTCCCCACAATGACCCTCACCAAAAACAAGAATGAACAACAAGCGTCATACCAAGCTGAGAGACGCTTCTGCTACAAGTGTGGTGAGCAAGGTCATCTACGAAAGGAATGTAAGAAGGGTAAGGTTCCTAAGCAAATAAATTCATCTCATTCTTATTAGCTTAGGAGACCCAAATCATACACTTGTGCTAGACCCATGTTGAGATCACATAGAACTAGCACAAATGCTATTTGGGTACCCAAGGCTCGTTTATATGATCTTTATTGACCCATCCCGAGATGGGTACCAAACTATTCCACCTAGACCATGCATGTGCCCCGAGATGGACATGAGACCCTGGGAGAGCTTAAGATGGTTAATTCAAACTCCACCCTTAAGCTGTCAATTTTATTATCTATTTATTGACCCAAGGTTGAATTATTGTGCAATACTAATCCCATGTTCATATTGAGTTAAATAAGGTGTAGAGGTCCTTAATCATTATTGGTGAATCAAGCAACAGACTTTAATGAGAATCTACAACTTGCTCTCCAAAGGATGATAACCTTGTAAATTAAGCGCATTGCTTTCAATTGGTGTTGCTCTTAAGTTGGCTTGTCTTGCTTGACCTATTCTTGAAGTAATTATGCCTTTAAGATTGCTTGTTGTATAATGTCATTCATTTGGTGTTATTGCAATCCATGTTTTTCAATATAATAATCATGGTTGTGTGATTTATAGTTTATATCTCTTGAATCTTTCAAATTGGTAGCTTTCATTTTATATATCTATCTGCCATGATTAGCTCTCTTGGTGTATATAGCTAAACATGTATCTTTTGTGTAAATCATGTTGTGTTGTTTTTGATGATTATGCATCAATTGATATTAACCTATGTGCAAGCATGATAGTTTTGTTTAGCCCATGTTCACATGATTTCTTTGTCTTGGTACTCTATGTATACCAAAACAAGAAATCCATGTTGTGTCTCTAATGCACCCCCTTTGAGTTATGTCGAGGTAATTTTAAGGAAGGAGGTGCATGAGCAAAAGGAGTCCTCAATTGGTGACAACATGTGCTCTCACTCTACACTACCTAAAAGAGTGCATCCCATGGTATTTAGGTAAAATGCAAAGGCTATGTAATTCATTGAAAATCTTGAAGTTCCATTTATTGTGGTCATAGTTGTTTTCTTGCCTTTCAACTGGTAGTATCTTGGCTTAGGTGCTTTATACTTTAATATGTTGTTTCCTTTCATTTGGTGTACCTAAGAAAATTTATTCTTAATCATGGTGTGCTTAGATATTGTGATTTATATATGATCTTGCCTTTTTTCAATTGGTATATATATATGTTGCAATGATCATTGTGTGTGTAGTGTGCCTAGGTTGCTTTTAAAGTGTTATATCTCTTGAGGCATGCTTTGTTTCCACTAGACATAGGTTGAATAATGTCATTTTTAAATTGGTGTCTTTTTGTGATGCAATTGATATATTATGCCTAGGCCAAGGAATGTTGTGATCCCATCTAGTTCTGAGGATGCTAGAATATGCAAAGTGCAAGTCATTTAAAGACTGGGGAGCACACATGACTTGTGTCTTTTGAGACTAACTGTTTCTTGAGTGATCCTATATAGTCTCAAGGTGAAAAAGGGAAGATGAGCAAGATATGGAGCAATCAGGACTTGGGTACCCCTGTAAGTCGTGTAATTCGTATCTAAAGTTGTGAGTAATTGCATATTTTAAAATTGCTCGTGCTCTCTATTGTTTTCTCCATGATATTTGGTGATCCTAGATGTTTTTTCAAATCATGGAGCCATTTTAGTGTTTCACCTGTATAGTGGTAATCTTTCAATTGGTAACCTTGATAGTTTGTTCCAATTGATGTCTTTTGGTGATCACTAGAATAGAGGTTTCTCTTTTTCCATTTATGCTATAGCTTCTTCTAAGTCTGGTGCCTTAGTAACAAGAAAAGATCAGGATAAAGGATCATGCACAAGTGTGGAGGAGCGCCCTGGAGATAAAGCTGTCAAGGTGGAAATCTTTAATTGATGACATAGGGAACTCCGCCAACTTAGATGGAAAGGACACCATAACATGGTAAAGGAACAAAAGGAGGTATTAACTTTCTTATATTAAGTATTTGTACCTTGATTTCCCTCCGATACTGGTATTGCATATGTTTAATATGTAAGGGGGAGTAATGCTAGTGTGTTGCATTTTCCTGCTTCATACCCTGCTATCCCTTGACATCATCCTATGTTTTTGTCTGAATATGGTTTTGGTGTTTGATGTCAAAGGGGGAGAATTTGTGCATTAAAGCTTACGTCGACCTAAGTGGAAAGCTTATCTTTAGGGTGATGATTTTTGTGTGCTAAAGGGCTCAACACTCAACCTTGTAAGGAGGGGTTTGGCTCAAAGCTCAACCTTATAATGAGAGGTTTCCTTGTAAGGAGGGGTTTGGCTCAAAGCTCAACCTTATAATGAGAGGTTTCCTTGAGTTCCTTTTGATCTTAAGGGGAGAATGATTTAGATTTGTTGATAATACTTAGCATATGCTTCTTGTTGTATTATATGGTGATAATGCATAATTCGTGCTTCAATTGCTAATTGACGCTTTAGTATTGATATCATCTTGTGTTTGGTGTGTAGATCAATCAATTGGTATCTATCATTCTTGTTGTTTATCATGTGATAGATATTCATGTGTTTCTTGTATTTATGGTGCTTTAGATTGGTATCTTGATGGTGAATAGTGGTTGGTTGATATCCATGTGGTATATCTGTTTAATTGGTGTTTAACTCTGATTTTGTGTATTTGTGTGTCATGCACATCAAGGTTTAATTCTTGACACTTTGCACCCCATGGATGCTAAGTTGTAATAATGCCTCATACTTAGCCTAAGTATGTGCTATTTGGCATATAAGGCCAAAGTTAAGATTTTCATGTAAGCACTTATTTTGGGGGAGCATTCCATAGCTTAGAATTCAAAATTGTGCTTTAAATCTTAATCTTGTGTAAGCTTTAATTGTGTTGCCATCAATCACCAAAAAGGGGGAGATTGAAAGCTCTCGTGGGTTTTGGTGGTTTGGATGACAACCCAATTAAAGGACTAACAGGTGTGCTAAGTGTTGAATAGGTGCTTAATGCAAAGCTTACAGGGTTCAACACAAGTGAACAAATGTGATGGTCCAAAGACTGGGATTTTTATGGATAATGGACGTCACAAGTACGATGGGCATTGCTTAAGTGAGATTCGGTGTGCATAACTCAGAGACAACTGATCAAGCCAAGGATGGAGGCAAGAAGAGCTTCGAGGTACCGAGTGCATGGGAGAAGGTCAAAGAGGCCGATGAATCCAAAGCCAGGGGTGAAGAAGAAGACTTGCAAAGTCAAGGTTGATCAAGTTGAGAAGAGATTTGGTGCATCAAGGATCACGACTTAAGATCGTGACTTATAACCAATGAGGTAATACTATGGTTATGTGGTGTAAGTCACAAGGCTCAAAATGAAGCTCAAGAAGTGAACAAGGTCACTAGAAGGAAGAGTAGTGTCAAAGCCAGAACCTAGAAGCAGCCCAAAAGATCTAAGTTCACTTTGACCTTTAGTTTGGGTTGTTCCTATGTTTAGATATGTTCTATGTGACCTTTGCAGGGTGTTGGAGCTCATATATATCAATCTAGATCAAATCAAGTTGACTTGATGGTTTAGAGTCCAACATCAACCTCAAATAGGCCAAAATGGGTAAAACGATGAAAAAGGTTAAGTATGTAAGGTTTCAATGTTCAATTATGTTGCATACACTTTTTACTTCATGTTTGGTACTTTGGTTTGCTCTCTAACTCTTTCTATAGAGAAAGTGCCATTCTGAGCTCTATTTGAGGAGAAACAGAAAAGATGGGAGAAGAACGGAAAAGAGGTAAGTTTCTAGGACTACGTCAATTGGATTATACTCTAAATGTGTTTGTCTAAGTCTCAGTAAAATCCTCCCAAAAGTTGAAGTCAAATGGAGAAAGAATGGAGAAAAAAAAGCACTTAGTGTGTTGTTGGCTGGTGCACAGGATAATGAATATTAACATGTCCGATGCATCGTGCACAGGACAGTGAATAGTAACATGTCTAGTGCACATGACAGTGAATAGTAACATGTCCGGTGCAGATGCCAGTGAATAGTAACCTGTCCGGTGCACACGTTAGTGAATAGTACCATGTCCGGTGCACCAACGGCTAGCCCTTTTAGAGAAGGAAACTGTCAATCAAATCTATAGGCGACCGTTATTGTGCACTGCCCGGTGGCGCACCGGACAGTCCGGTGCACCCACAGACAGGGAAGGCTGGGAGCTTCTAAATGACGCTCCAATAGCTTCTAGGCCCCTTGGTACTATAAAAGGGACCCCTCGACACCTTCAACAAGTGTACAAGAGCAGCAAACAAGTTCATACATCAAGTGATCAAGTTCTTCTCACCCTCTCTTTTGTATCTCTCTAGTTTGTGTACAGGTGAAGTTATAAGCTTTTAGAGAGAGGGGAAGTGCTGCTGAGAGCTAGAGCAAGATCTTGAACGCATTGTTACTCTGCTAGAGTGTTGTCGAGAAGATTGTAAGCAACCATGACATCGTTGTAACCGACATCAATATAGTGGAAGGTTCTATCTGTCACAATGATAGATCTGAGCAAACAGAGGAAGGAGTTGAAATAGACTCCAAGCCAAGGTGTGACTAATTCCAACGAGGACTAGACAAGCATTTCAGGCTTGGCGGAACCTCGGGATAAATCCATGTGTCTGTGTGCTCTGCTCTGTGTTGTGTGCTATCTCTCTGTCTTAATTGCATTTTATACTTGCACTTCAATACCTATCTGTGGTACAAGTTATCTTTGAAGTGCAGGGTATTTTGAGTCAGGAACTTTGAAAGTCGCCTAGAGGGGGGGTGAATAGGGCGAAACTGAAATTTACAAAATTAATCACAACTACAAGCCGGGTTAGCGTTAGAAATATAATCGTGTCCGAGAGAGAGGGTGCAAAACAAATCGCAAGCAAATAAAGAGTGTGACACGCGGATTTGTTTTACCGAGGTTCGGTTATTGCAAACCTACTCCCCGTTGAGGTGGTCACAAAGACCAGGTCTCTTTCAACCCTTTCCCTCTCTCAAACGGTCCCTCGAACCGAGTGAGCTTTCTCTTCTCAAATCAACCGGGAACAAAACTTCCCCGCAAGGACCACCACACAATTTGTAACACCCTGAATTTGGGGGTATAAAATTTCTTTGCTCATATTCACAAATTCAGGTGTTACTTCCCTTTTCTCATCCTTCCCCAATCTTCTCTTTCTCATTTCTATAAGAGAAAAGTAGTTATTTTATTTGTAACTATAGTCTATTAGCTCAAACTCCAAGGGAGTATGAATTGTTGCATCATGTTGAACCCTGGATTTCACTTTTGTTTGGTGCATAATTCTTAGAAAGTCCAATTTGAATTTGTGGCTTATTTGAATTTGAATCAAATAGAGAAAATAAAAAGAAAAGAGAAAACAATTCCAGATTAAAAAGAAAAGGGAAAGAAGCCCACTCCCCCGCCCCCCTCAGCCTTTCGGCCCAGCTAGGCCCATCCCGCGCGCGCGCGCCTCTCCCCCCCTCTCCTCTCTCTGCCCTGGCGGGCCCACCCGTCAGCGCAGCCGCTTTCCCCATCCCGCGCGCGCCCGCTTCCCCCGCTCTCTCTGCCCTGGCGGGCCCGCCCGTCAGCGCAACCGTTCTCCGCGCCCGCTTTCCCTCTCTCTCTGCTCGCGGGCCCGGGCTGTCAGCTCCCTCGTCCTCGCGTAACTGCCGCCCGAGCTGCGCGCTGCCGCGGTCTCCGCGCCCACGTCGCGCGTGGAGCTCGCAACTGCCCCGCCCCCGGCCACTTGAGCCCGGAACCCCACTCGCCCTCTCCCCCTCCCTCATTTGCGCACCTGCAGGCCCCTCTCTCACCTCCCCTCGCTGCGCGCACGCCAGAGCGCCGCCGCCATAAACCCCCGCCGTCCCGAGCTCGTTTCCCGGCCGCCGTTGGAGCTCCGCCGTGTCCATTGCCACGGTGAGCTTCGCCCCGGCGTCCGCAACCCGGGACGCGCCCCAATTCCCTCTCCCCCTCCTTATTTCTCTCTGCCCGCGCTCACCCGCCGTCCTCCGTGCAGCCGCGGAGGTCCGCCACCGTCGCCCCGGTTCACCGTCGCGTCATCGCCGCCACCGAGGAGTCCCCGGAGCCCGCCTTGAGGTAAAGAACCTCTCCCGCCCCTATTGACCTTTGTTTTGCTCTCTGCTGCGTTTAATTCCTCGCCGGAGTAGATTTATGCCGCCGCCGAACCACTCCGCCGTGAACCGCCCCCTCCGGTGCCCCTGCCCCGACCCAGACCCCACCAAAGAATTCCCCGTGCCCTTCCCAACCTTCCCGGCCACTCAGGTCGCCCCAGAGACCCGCCAAGCGCCCGCGCCCCTCGTCTCCGGCGAGTCCTCCGCCGCGGGGACGAGCGCCACCGCCCCAGCTAGCCGTAGGAGAAGCCCAGGTCGGCCACCCAATCCCCACCGTCCGTCCCAGATCGGGCGGTCCCGTTTTAATTAGGCCAAACCTGATCCTGGCCGTCCGTCGGAGATCCAGCGGCCCAGGCCCGCTTCCCCCACACCCCGTCTCCCTGCCGTTTGGGTCCCGCCTGTCAGCCCGCCCGCGCGCTCGCGCTGCCCGTCGGTCCCGCCTGTCAGCCCGCCCGCGCGCTCGCGCTGCCTGCCGGTCCCGCCTGTCAGCCACCCAGGCCGCCGCACGCCCGCGCGCCCGCCCGCAGGATCTAATCCTAGCCGTCCGTCTGAGATCCGACGGCCGTAGGAGTCCGATACCCCTTCGCCCGCACGTTTTCTTAAAGAGCCCCCCTGTTTTCTGGAATTTGAACCCGCCGTCCCTGGTTTCTTACAGTTAGGTCCTCGGACCTTTTATTTAATTCAAAATAGGTACTTAGGGTATATTTTTAACCCCTAAACTTGTAAAATTCATAACTTTGCCATATGAACTCCAAATTAGGTGCTTCAAATTGCAAAATGTTCATAATATTATTATCTATCTGTTTAAGCAATGTTTCCCTGCTGTTTCTATGTCTCAATTAATAGTTGATCATTAGGGTAAAATTAATGTTATGGGAACCCTATTTGAGATAAATAAAAGATAGTAGACTTTAATAAAAGTTGGAGCACTTAAGTTTATGGACTTAACACTATGTAATGATTTAACCCCCACCACTGACTTAAACCTGAGTAGTGGATAGTGAATCATTTTGTATAGTCCTCTACCCTAGACCTAGGGAACACCAGAGTGCCTATCCTTTTCTATTATGAACTTGTGATCCCTCTGCTGCATATGTTTGGTATATGGCTTTTGTTTGTTATTTCCCAAGTGCATAGTGTGAATGATTACTTTACGTAGACAACGAGCAGTCTGTGTTTCCCGAGGAAGTTGCAGAGGAAGTCCCTGATCAGCAGTTTGGTGAAGGCAAGTGTCCTCTGACCCATTATGTCCTATTCACTTATAACTTACTATCCCGCATTACTTACTTGAAACCTAAGGATTGACTAGCTTTACATTTTACTTTATCCTTGATGACCTTATGGGCTGTGATAGTTAGCATTCTGATACTGCCTTAACTTAATCAATGAACATGATGTGAATATTTATGATACTGTTATCCTGATGATGTTGATGATCTTGTGATACTCTAGGGGGCTTAGGCTGTTTCCTGAGTACCTCTCCGTAAGGACCTGTTCGTTGAGAGACCACCCGGGATAACAGTGCAGCCATGAGGGTGAAATGGGATGCCCTTAGCTAATTAATTAGAGGAACTAGAGGTGTAGTTGCTTAGCCGTCGTGCCGTCAATGGGGTCCAGGCACAGTGCTTGCTCTGCCGAGGCTGAGTGCTGAGGTCCTTTCGTTTTGCTTTTTGTTAGTCACTCTCCTGCGGGGAGGGGTACTGTGTTTATCAAACCGGAGGAACCTAACGGGCAGCTATGATCTCTAGGGAATCTTTGTAAAAGCTACGTAGTGATGCCCTGCCGGACCACCTAGGTAGTGGTCAATGGGGATTAGCTCTCCCCGGGCAGAAAGGGAATCATGACTCATGGGTAAAGTGTGCGACCTCTGCAGAGGGTAGTGAAACTGATATATCAGCCGTGCTCACGGTTAAGAGCAGCCTTGGGATCCTCTTTGATTAGAGATACAGATGGTTCGAGATACAAGGATTATGTTATGGTTTTGGGTTCGAATATGATGATGTTGTTCCTCGATGAGGAAATGGTTCCTGGGTTGGTTAATGCTAAAATCTAGCCTCTACTAATGATAAATACCTGACCAACTAAAAGCAACTGCTTGAGCCTAACCCCACATAAAGCTAGTCCACTTCAGCCAAACGGGACATTTGCTGAGTACGTTGATGTGTACTCATCCTTGCTTTACCACAAAACACCAGGTTGTCCGCATTGTAACCACTGCTCAGGAGAAGGCGAAGCCGTGGAAGGAGACTTCCAGGAGTTCCAAGACTACGACGAATTCTAGGTGTGGGTTGGCGGCAACCCCCAGTCAGCTGCCTGTGAAGGCCTTATCTTTACTCCGTTTCGCTAGCACTTTGATTTAACCTGTTAAGACGATGACTATGTGGATGTCTATGACTCTGTGATGTAATAAGTTAATACTCTTTTAAGTTATTATTCGAGCAATGTGCATTGATGTTCATTTATGTAATCGCTGTGTATGTGAGTTCTGATCCTGGCACGTACATAGTTCGCACTTGGTTTGCCTTCCAAAACCGGGTGTGACACAATTGGTGTCTCTTGCCTTGGTTACAATTGAGTTTTGATCACAAGAAAAGAATGAGAAAGAAAGCAATCCAAGCGCAAGAGCTCAAAAGAACACAACCAATCACTCTCACTTAACACTAAAACTTTTGTGGAATTGGGAGAGGATTTGGTCACTTGGGTGTGTCTTGTATCGAATGCCTAGCTCTTGTAAGTGGTTGGAAGTGTGAAAACTTGGATGACTTGAATGTGGTGTGGTTGGGGGTATTTATAACCCCAACCACCAAACTAGCCGTTTGGTGGAGGCTGCTGTCGCATGGCGCACCGGACAGTCCGGTGCGCCACCGGACAGTGTCCGGTGCGCCAGCCACGTCACCAGGTCGTTGGGTTCCGGCCGTTGGAGCTCTGACGTGTGGGCCCGCCTGGCTGTCCGGTGGCACACCGGACAAGTCCTGTAGACTGTCCGGTGTGCCACCCGCGCGTGCCTGCTCCTCTGCGCGCGCTGGCGCGCATTTAATGCGTTGCAAGCGACTGTTGGCGCGAAGTAGCCGTTGCTCCGCTGGCTCACCGGACAGTCCGGTGTGCACCGGACATGTCCGGTGAATTATAGCGGAGCGGGAATCCGAAGCTGGCGAGTTCAGAGTCGCTCTCCTCTGGAGCACCGGACACTGTCCGGTGAATTATAGCGAAGCGCCTCTGAAAATTCCCGAAGGTGCGAAGTTTGGCTTGGAGTCCCCTGGTGCACCGGACACTGTCCGCTGGCACATCGGACAGTCCAGTGCGCCAGACCAGGGTAGCCTTCGGTTATCCCTTTGCTCTTTTTGTTGAACCCTTTTCTTGGTCTTTTTATTGGCTTAGTGTGAACCTTTGGCACCTGTATAACTTATAGACTAGAGCAAACTAGTTAGTCCAATTATTTGTGTTGGGCAGTTCAACCACCAAAATCAATTAGGAACTAGGTGTAAGCCTAATTCCCTTTCAATCTCCCCCTTTTTGGTGATTGATGCCAACACAAACCAAAGCAAGTATAGAAATGCATAATTGAACTAGTTTGCATGATGTAAGTGCAAAGGTTACTTGGAATTGGGCCAATGTAAATACTTATATGATATGCATGGATCGTTTCTTTATTTTTATGATTTTGGACCACGCTTGCACCACATGTTTTGTTTTTGCAAATTCTTTTGTAAATCCTTTTCAAAGTTCTTTTGCAAATAGTCAAAGGTAAATGAATAAGATTTTGCGAAGCATTTTCAAGATTTGAAATTTCCTCCCCCTGTTTCAAATGCTTTTCCTTTGACTAAACAAAACTCCCCCTCAATGAAATCTCCTCTTAGTGTTTAAGAGGGTTTTAAGATATCGATTTTGAAAATACTACTCTCTCCCCCTTTTGAACACAATGAGATACCAATTTGAAAATCTCTTTCTAAAATTAGTACCAATTGGAAACCAAAATTTTTAAATGGGTGGTGGTGCGGTCCTTTTGCTTTGGGCTCATGCTCTCTCCCCCTTTGGCATAAATCGCCAAAAACGGAATCATTAGAGCTCGTGTACTACTTTCTCCCCTTTGGCAAATAAAATACGAGTGAAGATTATACCAACGTTGGAGAAATGGCTCGGAGCGACGGCGAAGGATGAGTTACGGAGTGGAAGCCTTTGTCTTCGCCGAAGACTCCAATTCCCTTTCAATACACCTATGACTTGTTTTGAAATTTACTTGAAAACACATTAGTCATAGCACATGAAAAAGAGACATGATCAAAGGTATATGAATGAGCTATGGGTGCAAATCAACAAAAGAAGTTCCTAGAATCAAGAATATTTAGCTCATGCCTAAGTTTGTTAAAAGTTTGTTCATCTAGTGGCTTGGTAAAGATATCGGCTAATTGATCTTTAGTGTTAATGTAAGCAATCTCGATATCTCCCTTTTGTTGGTGATCCCTTAGAAAATGATACCGAATGGCTATGTGTTCAGTGCGACTATGCTCAACGGGATTATCCGCCATGCGGATTGCACTCTCATTATCACATAGAAGAGGAACTTTGGTTAATTTGTAACCGTAGTCCCTAAGGGTTTGCCTCATCCAAAGTAGTTGCACGCAACAATGGCCTGCGGCAATATACTCGGCTTCGGCGGTAGAAAGAGCTACCGAATTTTGCTTCTTTGAAGCCTAAGACACCAATGATCTTCCCAAGAACTGGCAAGTCCCCGATGTGCTCTTTCTATTAATCTTACACCCCGGCCAATCGGTATCAGAATAACCAATTAAATCAAATGTGGATCCCCTAGGATACCAAAGCCCAAACTTAGGAGTATAAGCCAAATATCTCAAGATTCGTTTTACGACCGTAAGGTGAGCTTCCTTAGGGTCGGCTTGGAATCTTGCACACATGCATACGGAAAGCATAATATCCGGTCGAGATGCACATAAATAGAGTAAAGAACCTATCATCGACCGGTATACATTTTGATCCACGGACTTACCTTCCGTGTCGAGGTCGAGATGCCCATTGGTTCCCATGGGTGTCTTGATGGGTTTGGCATCCTTCTTCCCAAACTTGCTTAGGATATCTTGAGTATACTTTGTTTGGCTAATGAAGGTGCCCTCTTGGAGTTGCTTTACTTGAAATCCTAAGAAATACTTCAACTCCCCCATCATAGACATCTCGAATTTTTGTGTCATGATCCTACTAAACTCTTCACATGTAGATTCGTTAGTAGACCCAAATATAATATCATCAACATAAATTTGGCACACAAACAAATCATTTTCAAGTGTTTTGGTAAAGAGTGTAGGATCGGCTTTTTCGACTTTGAATCCATTAGTGATAAGGAAATCTCTAAGGCATTCATACCATGCTCTTGGGGCTTGCTTGAGCCCATAAAGCGCCTTAGAGAGTTTATAAACATGGTTAGGGTACTCACTATCTTCAAAGCCGGGAGGTTGCTCAACATAGATCTCTTCCTTGATTGGTCCGTTGAGGAAGGCACTTTTCACGTCCATTTGGTAAAGCTTGAAGCCATGGTAAGTAGCATAGGCCAATAATATACAAATTGACTCAAGCCTAGCTACGGGTGCATAGGTTTCACCGAAATCCAAACCTTCGACTTGGGAGTATCCTTTGGCCACAAGTCGAGCTTTGTTCCTTGTCACCACACCATGCTCGTCTTGCTTGTTGCGGAAAACCCATTTGGTTCCTACAACATTTTGATTAGGACGTGGAACTAAATGCCATACCTCATTTCTAGTGAAGTTGTTGAGCTCCTCTTGCATCGCCACCACCCAATCCGAATCTTGGAGTGCTTCCTCTTGAAAGGGAAATGTGCCCTTGGGCCATTTCTAAGTATTTTGGTGATTGAGTGCCAACACAAGTGCTTAAATGTGAATTTATGCTCATGGATGGACAAAGTGCAAATCATGAAGTAAAGGTATGTTTCTAAGCCTTAGTACATTGGTTTTGTGTACTAATATACTTGTCTAAGTGTTAGAAACAGAAAGAAGAAGAAAAGAAAAAGGGTGAAAAAGACTTGGCTGTGTGCAGCCGAGACTCAGCTCGGTCTGGCACACCGGACTGTCCGGTGTGCACCGGACAGTGTCCGGTGCGCCAGGCTGACTCGGCGCGAACTGGCTGCTCTCGGGAATTCGCCGACGGCGTACGGCTAAAATTCACCGGACTGTCCGGTGTGCACCGAACTGTCCGGTGAGCCAACGGTCGACCGGGCCAACGGTCGGCCGCGCAATCTGCGCGGGACACGTGGCCGAGCCAACGGCTAGAAGACGGCACCGGACTGTCCGGTGTGCACCAGACATGTCCGGTGCGCCAACGGCTCTCAGATCTGCAACGGTCTGCAACGGTCGGCAGCGCCATTTTTGGAAAGAAATCGGGCACCAGACAGTGTCCGGTGTACACCGGACTGTCCGGTGCACCCGACGGCAGAAGGCAAGGATGGCCTTCCAGATTTGCTCTCAACGGCTCCTAGCTGCCTTGGGGCTATAAAAGGAGCCCCTAGGCGCATGGAGGAGAGACACAAGCAACCTTAGAGCATTCTTGATCATTCACACTCATTCTTTGCGCATTCGTTTGTGATTCTAAGTGATTCGAGCTCCGTTCTAGTGAGAACTTTGAGATAGTCATTCGAGCTCGATTCTTGGCCGTGTGTGTGCGCATTTCGCTGTGGATTTGTGTGTGTTGCTTCCCTCCCTTACTCTGTGCTTCTTTGTGATCATATACTTGTAAGGGCAAGAGACTCCAATTTGTGGAGATTCCTTGCAAACGGGATATTGAAAGGCAAAGCAAAACACCGTGGTATTCAAGTTGGTCTTTGGACCGCTTGAGAGGGGTTGATTGCAACCCTCGTCCGTTGGGACGCCACAACGTGGAGTAGGCAAGCGTTGGTCTTGGCCGAACCACGGGATAAACCACTGTGCCATCTCTGTGATTGATCTTCTGTGGTTATTGTGTTTTGTGGAGACTCCTATCTAGCCACTTGGCATTATCTGCGCTAACACTTAACAAGTTTTTGTGGCTATAAGTTCAAGTTTTCACAGGATCACCTATTCACCCCCCCCCTCTAGGTGCTCTCAATTGGTATCAGAGCCGTTCTCTTCAAAAGGGACTAACCGCCCGAAGAGATGGATCCTAAGGGGAAGGGAATTGTGATCAACGACAAAGAGAAGGAATCCTTCGTCAACGAGCCGAAGGACGACAAGCCTACCGACTCCGGCTCGGGCCATAGACGAAAGGAAGGGAAGAAGAAGAAGACGAGGCGCATTAAGGAGATCATCTACTACGACGATAGTGATGAATCTACTTCTTCCCAAAAGGACGACGACAACGACTACAAAAAGACGGTCAATTCGAACTTTTCATTTGATTATTCTCGTATTCAACATAGTTCGAATTCGCATTTGCTTTCCATTCCTCTTGGCAAACCTCCACACTTCGATGGGGAGGACTACGGATTTTGGAGTCACAAAATGCGTAGTCACTTATTCTCTCTCCATCCAAGCATATGGGAGATTGTAGAGAATGGAATGAAATTTGATAGCTCGGATAGCCCTTTGCTTATAAATGAACAGATCCATAGAAATGCACAAGCTACTACTGTTCTCTTAGCATCCTTGTGCAGGGAAGAGTACAACAAGGTGAGCGGCTTGGACAATGCCAAGCAAATATGGGACACCCTCAAGATCTCTCACGAGGGGAACGACATCACCATGCTCACCAAGATGGAGTTGGTGGAGGGCGAGCTTGGACGATTCGCCATGATAAGGGGAGAGGAGCCAACTCAAACGTACAACCGGCTCAAGACCCTTATCAACAAAATAAGGAGCTACGGAAGCACGCGATGGACGGACCACGACGTCGTCCGCCTAATGCTAAGGTCCTTTACCGTTCTTGATCCTCATCTCGTGAACAATATTCGTGAGAATCCCAGGTACACGATGATGACGCCCGAGGAAGTACTTGGAAAATTCGTAAGCGGGCGGATGATGATCAAGGAGGCAAGATACGTCGACGAAGCGTTGAACGGTCCAATCCACGAGCCTCAACCCATTGCTCTCAAGGCAACAAGGAGCAAGGAGTCGCTACCTAGCAAGGTGGCACAAGTTGAGGCGGCCGGGCTCAATGATGAAGAGATGGCTCTCATCATCAAGAGATTCAAGACAGCGCTAAATGGTCGCAAGGGGCAGACAAGCAAGACCAAGACAAAGGGGAAGCGCTCATGCTTCAAATGTGGTAAGGTTGGTCATTTTATTGCTAACTGTCCCGAAAATGATAGTGACCAGGAGCAAGGGAAAAACGGGAAGAGAGAGAACAAGAAAGTTTACAAGAAGGCCAAAGGTGAAGCACACCTTGGAAAGGAGTGGGACTCGGATTGCTCTTCGTCCGACTCCGACAACGAAGGACTCGCCGCCACTGCCTTCAACAAATCGGCTCTCTTCCCCCACGAGCATCACACTTGCCTCATGGCAAGGGAGAAGAAGGTAATCACTAGTAATGCTAATACTTATGATTCTTCTAGTGATGATGAGTCTAGTGAGGATGAAATAGATTATTCTAGTTTATTTAAGGGATTGGATAGAACTAAGATAGCTAAGATTAATGAATTGATTGATGCCTTGAATGAAAAGGATAGAATCTTAGAAAAACAAGAAGATCTTTTATATGAAGAGCATGATAAATTTGTTAGTGCACAAAATTCACTTGCTCTAGAAGTTAAAAGAAATGGAATTCTTTCTTGTGAACTTTCTACTTGTAATGAAACCATTTCTTCTTTAAAAGGTGAAATTAATGTTTTAACCGCTAAACTAGAAGTAGCAAGTAACTCTTGTGCTGAAAATGTTACAATTTGCACTAGGTGTAAGGATTTTGATGTTAATGCTTGTAGTGAACACCTAGTTTCAATTTCAAAACTTAATGATGAATTGGCTAGTCTTAATGCTCAACTTAAGACTAGCAAGAGTGAAGTTGATAAAATAAAATTTGCAAGGGATGCCTACACGGTTGGTAGACACCCCTCAATTAAGGATGGTCTTGGCTTCAAGAGAGAGGCCAAGAACTTAACAAGCCATAAGACTCCCATCTTCGTCAAGGAGAAAGGGAAGGCCCATATGGCTAGTAGTGCTAAAAAGAACCATGCTTTCTTATACCATGATAGGAGACATGCTAGAAATGCTTATAATGATTTTGATTCACATGTTTATGATTCTCATGCCATGTTTGCTTCTAGTTCTTCCTATAAGCATGATAGAGATATGTGTAGGAGAGATGTTGTGCATATGCCTAGGAGAAATTTTGCTCGTGTTCCTAGAAAAGTTGTGAACAAACCTTCTACCATTTATTATGCTTGCAATGCTCCCTTTGCTATTTGTAGAAAGGGTAAGAAGGTAATTGCTAGGAAGTTAGGGGCAAGATGCAAGGGAGATAAAACTTGCATTTGGGTCCCTAAGGATATATGTGCTAACCTTGTAGGACCCAACATGAGTTGGGTACCTAAGACCCAAGCCTAAATTTGCCTTGCAGGTTTATGCATCCGGGGGTTCAAGCTGGATTATCGACAGCGGATGCACAAACCATATGACGGGGGAGAAGAAGATGTTCACCTCCTACGTCAAAAATAAGGATTCCCAAGATTCAATTATATTCGGTGATGGGAATCAAGGCAAGGTAAAAGGGTTAGGTAAAATTGCAATTTCTAATGAGCACTCAATATCAAATGTATTTTTAGTTGAGTCTCTTGGTTACAATTTGCTATCTGTCAGTCAACTATGCAATATGGGATATAATTGTCTTTTTACTAATGTAGATGTGTCTGTCTTTAGAAGATGTGATGGTTCACTAGCTTTTAAGGGTGTACTAGACGGCAAGCTTTACTTAGTTGATTTTGCAAAAGAAGAGGCCGGTCTAGATGCATGCTTAATGGCTAAGACTTGCATGGGCTGGCTGTGGCATCGCCGCTTAGCACATGTGGGGATGAAGAACCTCCACAAGCTTCTAAAGGGAGAACACGTGATAGGTCTAACAAATGTTTATTTCGAAAAGGATAGACCTTGTGCAGCTTGTCAAGCAGGTAAACAAGTAGGAGGAGCACATCACAGCAAGAATGTGATGACCACGTCAAGACCTCTGGAGCTGCTGCATATGGACCTCTTTGGACCCGTCGCCTATCTGAGAATAGGAGGAAGTAAGTATGGTCTAGTTATTGTTGATGACTTTTCCCGCTTCACTTGGGTGTTCTTTTTGCAGGATAAGTCTGAAACCCAAGGGACCCTCAAGCGCTTCCTTAGGAGAGCTCAAAATGAGTTTGAGCTCAAGGTGAAGAAGATAAGGAGCGACAACGGGTCCGAGTTCAAGAACCTTCAAGTGGAGGAGTTCCTTGAGGAGGAAGGGATCAAGCACGAGTTCTCCGCTCCCTACACACCACAGCAAAATGGTGTGGTAGAGAGGAAGAACAGGACGCTGATCGATATGGCAAGGACGATGCTTGGAGAGTTCAAGACCCCCGAGTGCTTTTGGTCGGAAGCTGTGAACACGGCTTGCCACGCCATCAACAGGGTCTACCTTCATCGCCTCCTCAAGAAGACTTCATACGAGCTTCTAACCGGTAACAAACCCAATGTATCTTACTTTCGTGTATTTGGGAGCAAATGCTACATTCTAGTGAAGAAGGGTAGAAATTCTAAGTTTGCTCCCAAAGCTGTAGAAGGGTTTTTATTAGGTTATGATTCAAATACAAAGGCGTATAGGGTCTTCAACAAATCATCGGGTTTGGTTGAAGTCTCTAGCGACGTTGTATTTGATGAGACTAATGGCTCTCCAAGAGAGCAAGTTGTTGATTGTGATGATATAGATGAAGAAGATGTCCCAACGGCCGCTATACGAACTATGGCGATTGGAGAAGTACGGCCACAGGAACAAGATGAACAAGATCAACCTTCTTCCTCAACAACGGTGCAACCCCCAACTCAAGACGATGAACAGGTTCATCAAAAGGAGGCGTGTGATCAAGGGGGAGCACAAGATGATCACGTGATGGAGGAAGAAGCGCAACCGGCACCTCCAACCCAAGTTCGAGCGATGATTCAAAGGGATCATCCCGTCGACCAAATTCTGGGTGACATTAGCAAGGGAGTAACTACTCGATCTCGATTAGTTAATTTTTGTGAGCATTACTCCTTTGTCTCTTCTATTGAGCCTTTCAGGGTAGAAGAGGCCTTGCTAGATCCGGACTGGGTGTTGGCCATGCAGGAGGAACTCAACAACTTCAAGCGCAACGAAGTTTGGACACTGGTGCCTCGTCCCAAGCAAAATGTTGTGGGAACCAAGTGGGTGTTCCGCAACAAACAGGACGAGCACGGGGTGGTGACGAGGAACAAGGCTCGACTTGTGGCAAAAGGTTATGCCCAAGTCGCAGGTTTGGATTTTGAGGAGACTTTCGCTCCTGTGGCTAGGCTAGAATCAATTCGTATCCTGCTAGCATATGCCGCTCACCATTCTTTCAGGTTGTACCAAATGGATGTGAAGAGCGCTTTCCTCAACGGGCCGATCAAGGAGGAGGTGTATGTGGAGCAGCCCCCTGGCTTCGAGGATGAACGGTATCCCGACCATGTGTGTAAGCTCTCTAAGGCGCTCTATGGACTTAAGCAAGCCCCAAGAGCATGGTATGAATGCCTTAGAGACTTTTTAATTGCTAATGCTTTCAAGGTTGGGAAAGCCGATCCAACTCTTTTTACTAAGACTTGTGATGGTGATCTTTTTGTATGCCAAATTTATGTCGATGACATAATATTTGGTTCTACTAATCAAAAGTCTTGTGAAGAGTTTAGCAGGGTGATGACGCAGAAATTCGAGATGTCGATGATGGGCGAGTTGAACTACTTCCTTGGGTTCCAAGTGAAGCAACTCAAGGACGGCACCTTCATCTCCCAAACAAAGTACACGCAAGACTTGCTGAAGCGGTTTGGGATGCACATGTTTAGGGGGAGATGTGTTACAACTTGACCCTTTGAGACTAACCATATGCTTGAGTTTGCTTGATTTAGTCTCGAAGGAGAATTGAAAGGGAAAAGGTGGACTTGGACCATGAAAGACTTCCACTGCACTCCGATGAGAGGGTAACTTATTCCAAGTCCATCTCATGAACTCTTATTGCCATTTGCTCTTAATTGAAGATTTTGGTGAGGCAATGGGGTTACAGGGCCAAGATTGATCCCGTTTTGGTGCTTGATGCCAAAGGGGGAGAAAATCAAGGCCAAAGCAATAAATGGATCAGCTACCACTTGTGAGAATTTTGAAAATAGTAGAATAGAGCTTTTGGTCTGTCAAAACCCTTTTGTTGTCTCTCTTATCAAAAGTTGGCTTCTTGTGGGGAGAAGTAGTGATTATGGGAAAAAGGGGGAGTTTTTGAAATCTTTGATCAATCTCTTTTGGAATGACTCTCTTTATGCTTCAACATGTGTGTTTGACTTAGAGATAGAGATTTGAGTTTGATTTGCAAAAACAAACCAAGTGGTGGCAAAGGATGATCCATATATGCCAAAATTGAATCAAAATAAATTTGAGTTTTATTTGAAGTGAGTTTGCACTTGTTCTAGTTGCTTTATGTTGTGTTGGCATAAATCACCAAAAAGGGGGAGATTGAAAGGGAAATGTGCCCTTGGGCCATTTCTAAGTATTTTGGTGATTGAGTGCCAACACAAGTGCTTAAATGTGAATTTATGCTCATGGATGGACAAAGTGCAAATCATGAAGTAAAGGTATGTTTCTAAGCCTTAGTACATTGGTTTTGTGTACTAATATACTTGTCTAAGTGTTAGAAACAGAAAGAAGAAGAAAAGAAAAAGGGTGAAAAAGACTTGGCTGTGTGCAGCCGAGACTCAGCTCGGTCTGGCACACCGGACTGTCCGGTGTGCACCGGACAGTGTCCGGTGCGCCAGGCTGACTCGGCGCGAACTGGCTGCTCTCGAGAATTCGCCGACGGCGTACGACTAAAATTCACCGGACTGTCCGGTGTGCACCGGACTGTCCGGTGTGCCAACGGTCGACCGGGCCAACGGTCGGCCGCGCAATCTGCGCGGGACACGTGGCCGAGCCAACGGCTAGAAGACGGCACCGGACTGTCCGATGTGCACCAGACATGTCCGGTGCGCCAACGGCTCTCAGATCTGCAACGGTCTGCAACGGTCGGCAGCGCCATTTTTGGAAAGAAATCGGGCACCGGACAGTGTCCGGTGTACATCGGACTGTCCGGTGCACCCAACGGCAGAAGGCAAGGATGGCCTTCCAGATTTGCTCTCAACGGCTCCTAGCTGCCTTGGGGCTATAAAAGGAGCCCCTAGGCGCATGGAGGAGAGACACAAGCAACCTTAGAGCATTCTTGATCATTCACACTCATTCTTTGCGCATTCGTTTGTGATTCTAAGTGATTCGAGCTCCGTTCTAGTGAGAACTTTGAGATAGTCATTCGAGCTCGATTCTTGGCCGTGTGTGTGCGCATTTCGCTGTGGATTTGTGTGTGTTGCTTCCCTCCCTTACTCTGTGCTTCTTTGTGATCATATACTTGTAAGGGCAAGAGACTCCAATTTGTGGAGATTCCTTGCAAACGGGATATTGAAAGGCAAAGCAAAACACCGTGGTATTCAAGTTGGTCTTTGGACCGCTTGAGAGGGGTTGATTGCAACCCTCGTCCGTTGGGACGCCACAACGTGGAGTAGGCAAGCGTTGGTCTTGGCCGAACCACGGGATAAACCACTGTGCCATCTCTGTGATTGATCTTCTGTGGTTATTGTGTTTTGTGGAGACTCCTATCTAGCCACTTGGCATTATCTGCGCTAACACTTAACAAGTTTTTGTGGCTATAAGTTCAAGTTTTCACAGGATCACCTATTCACCCCCCCCTCTAGGTGCTCTCACCTCTACCCTGTGTGGCTCAATAGAGGAAACAAAAGAGTAATCCTCACAAAAATGTGCAACACGAGATCTAGTGGTTACCCCCGTATGAATGTCGCCGAGGATGGTGTCGACGGGGTGATCTCGTTGGATTGCTTGGTGGACTCTTGGGTGTGGCGGCCTTGGTTCTTCATCCTCCTTGTCTTGATCATTTGCATCTCCCCCTTGATTATTGCCGTCATCTTGAGGTGGCTCATTTGCTTGATCTTCTACTTCATCAACTTGAGCCTCATCCTCATTTTGAGTTGGTGGAGATGCTTGCGTGGAGGAAGATGGTTGATCTTGTGCATTTGGAGGCTCTTCGGATTCCTTAGGACACACATCCCCAGTGGACATGTTCCTTAGCGCGATGCACGGAGCCTCTTCATCACCTATCTCATCAAGATCAACTTGCTCTACTTGAGAGCCGTTAGTCTCATCAAACACAACGTCACAAGAAACTTCAACTAGTCCCGAGGACTTGTTAAAGACTATATGCCCTTGTGTTTGAATCATATCCTAGTAAAAAGCCTTCTACAGCCTTAGGAGTAAATTTAGATTTTCTACCTCTTTTAACAAGAATAAAACATTTGCTACCAACGACTCTAAAATATGAAATATTTGGCTTTTTACCGGTTAGGAGTTCGTATGATGTCTTCTTGAGGATTCGGTGTAGATATAATCGGTTGATGGCGTAGCAAGCGGTGTTGACCGCCTCGGCCCAAAATCGATCCGAAGTCTTGTACTCATCAAGCATGGTTCTTGCCATGTCCAATAGAGTTCGATTCTTCCTCTCCACTACACCATTTTGTTGTGGCGTGTAGGGAGAAGAGAACTCATGCTTGATGCCCCTCCTCCTCAAGGAAGCCTTCTATTTGTGAGTTCTTGAACTCCGTCCTGTTGTCGCTTCTAATTTTCTTGATCCTTAAGCCGAACTCGTTTTGAGCCCGTCTCAAGAATCCTTTTAAGGTTTCTTGGGTATGAGATTTTTCCTGCAAAAAGAACACCCAAGTGAAGCGAGAATAATCATCCACAATAACTAGACAGTACTTACTCCCGCCGATGCTTATATAAGCTATCGGGCCGAATAGATCCATGTGTTGGAGCTCCAGTGGCCTGTCAGTCGTCATGATGTTCTTGTGTGGATGATGAGCACCAACTTGCTTTCCTGCTTGGCATGCGCTACAAACCCTGTCTTTCTCAAAATGAACATTTGTTAATCCTAGAATGTGTTCTCCCTTTAGAAGCTTATGAAGATTCTTCATCCCAACATGGGCTAGTCGTCGGTGCCAGAGCCAACCCATGTTAGTCTTAGCAATTAAGCATGTGTCGAGTTCAGCTCTATCAAAATCTACCAAGTATAGCTAACCCTCTAACACACCCTTAAATGCTATTGAATCATCACTTCTTCTAAAGACAGTGACACCTACATCAGTAAAAAGACAGTTGTAGCCCATTTGACATAATTGAGATACGGAAAGCAAATTGTAATCTAATGAATCAACAAGAAAAACATTGGAAATGGAATGGTCAGGTGATATTGCAATTTTACCCAATCCTTTGACCAAACCTTGGTTTCCATCCCCGAATGTGATAGCTCGTTGGGGATCTTGATTTTTCTCGTAGGAGGAGAACATCTTCTTCTCCCCTGTCATGTGGTTTGTGCACCCGCTATCGATGATCCAACTTGAGCCCCCGGATGCATAAACCTACAAAACAATTTTAGTTCTTGACTTTAGGTACCCAAATGGTTTTGGGTCATTTGGCATTAGACACAAGAACTTTGGGTACCCAAACACAAGTCTTTGACCCCTTGTGCTTGCCCCCAACATACTTGGCAACTACTTTGCCGGATTTGTTGGTTAACACATATGATGCATCAAAAGTTTTAAATGAAATGTCATAATCATTCGATGCACTAGGAGTTTTCTTCTTAGGCAACTTAGCATGGGTTGGTTGCCTAGAACTAGATGTCTCACCCTTATACATAAATGATTGGTTAGGGCCAGAGTGAGACTTCCTAGAATGAATTCTCCTAATTTTGCTCTCAAGATAACCGGCAGGGTACAAAATGTAACCCTCATTATCTTGAGGCATGGGAGCCTTGCCCTTAACAAAATTAGACAATTTCTTAGGAGGGGCATTAAGTTTGACATTGTCCCCCTTTTGGAAGCCAATGCCATCCTTGATGCCAGGGCGTCTCCCACTATAAAGCATACTACGAGCAAATTTAAAATTTTCATTTTCAAGTTCATGCTCGGCAATTTTAGCATCTAATTTTGCTATATGATCATTTTGTTGTTTAATTAAAGCCATGTGATCATGAATAGCATTAATATCAACATCTCTACATCTAGTACAGATAGAAGTGTGCTCAATGGTAGATGTAGATGGTTTGCAAGATTTTAATTCTACAACCTTAGCATGCAATATATCATTTCTACTTCTATGGTTGGAAATGGTAACATTGCAAACATCAAAATCTTTAGCCTTAGCAAGCAATTTTTCATTTTCATCTCTAAGGCTAGCAAGAGAATTGTTCAATTCTTCAATCTTAGCAAGCAAATCATCATTATCATTTCTAGGATTGGGAATTGAAACATTACAAACATATGAATCAACCTGTCGGCGTTTCGAACCCGGGGGGTCCCTGGACCGACGAGTAAATTGTCGCCGCGTGCCCCAGCCCAGATGGGTCGACGCGAGACGGAGCGCGAAGGGAGGAAGAAGCCGGAGGGAGACAGGCGTAAAAGGGGAAACCCGCGGCCTTCATGTTTGTCCCGCGCCCAGGTCGGGTGCGCTTGCAGTAGGGGGTTACAAGCGTCCACGCGGGAGGGAGCGAGCGGCTTACGCGAGCGCCGTCCCGTCCTTCCCCCGCGCGGCCAACCCTCTGTAAGAGGGCCCTGGACCTTCCTTTTATAGGCGTAAGGAAAGATTCAGGTGTACAATGGGGGGTGTAGCAGTGTGCTAACGTGTCTAGCAGAGGAGAGCTAGTGCCCTAAGTACATGCCATCGTGGCAGCCGGAGAGGTTTTGGCACCCGGTTCGTGTGGTGTCGTGGCCGTCGGAGGAGCGCTGGAGCCTGGCGGAAGGACAGCTGTCGGGGCTGTCGAGTCCTTGCTGACGTCTCCTTGCTTCCGTAAGGGGGCTGAGAGCCGCCGTCGTCATAGAGCATGCGGGGCGCCATCATTACTTGTTTACCGGGACGAGCCAGATGGGACACCGGTCTTGTTCCCCGTAGCCTGAGTTAGCTTGGGGTAGGGTAATGATGGCGCCTCCTGTGACGTGGTCGGTCCGAGCCCTGGGTTGGGCGAGGTGGAGGCCCCTCCGAGGTCGAGGTCGAGTCTGTCTTCCGAGGCCGAGGTCGAGTCTGAGCCCCTGGGTCGGGCGAGGCGGAGACCGTCGGCTGAGGCCAGGGCTGAGTCCGAGCCCTAGGGTCGGGCGATGCGGAGTTCATTGTCTTCCGGGTCTGAGCCCGAGTCCGAGCCCTGGGGTCGGGCGAAGCGGAGTTTGTCGTCTTCCGGGGCTGAGCCCAAGTCCGAGCCCTGGGGTCGGGCGAAGCGGAGTTCGTCGTCTTCCGGGGCTAAGCCCGAGTCCGAGCCCTGGGGTCGGGCGAAGCGGAGTTCGTCGTCTTCCGGGGCTGAGCCCGAGTCCGAGCTCTGGGGTCGGGCGAAGCGGAGTTCATCGTCTTCCGGGGCTGAGCCCGAGTCCGAGCCCTGGGGTCGGGTGATGCGGAGTTTCCTATGGTGCCTGAGGCTGGACTTGGCTGCTGTCAGCCTCGCTCTATCGAGTGGCACAACAGTCGGAGCGGCGCAGGCGGCGCTGTCCTCTTGTCAGGCCGGCCAGTGGAGCGGTGAAGTGACTGCGGTCACTTCGGCTCTATCGACTGAAGGGCGCGCGTCAGGATAAGGTGTCAGGCCACCTTTGCATTAAATGTTTGCGTTAAATGCTCCTGCGATACGGTCGGTCGGCGTGGCGACTTGGCCAAGGTTGCTTCTTGGCGAAGACTGGGCCTCACGCGAGCCGAAGGTGCGTCCGTTGCTTGAGGGGGCCCTCGGGCGAGACGTGAATCCTCCGGGGTCGGCTACCCTTGTCCGAGGCTGGGCTCGGGCGAGGCGAGATCGTGTCCCTTGAGTGGACCGAGCCTTGACTTAATTGTACCCATCAGGCCTTTGCAGCTTTGTGCTGATGGGGGTTACCAGCTGAGATTAGGAGTCTTGAGGGTACCCCAAATTATGGTCCCCGACAGTAGCCCCCGAGCCTCGAAGGGAGTGTTAATACTCGCTTGGAGGCTTTTGTCGCACTTTTTTGCAAGGGGACCGGCCTTTCTCGGTTACGTTTTGTTCCGGTGGGTGCGCGCGAGCGCACCCGCCGGGTGTAGCCCCCAAGGCCTCGGTAGAGTGGTTAGACTCCTTCGAGGTCTTAATGTGTTTCACGATGCTTCGGCTGGTCTGGTTGTTCCCTCATGCGAGCTGGCTGTAGCCCGGGTGCACGGTCGGGTCCCAAGTTCTCGGGCTGGTATGTTGACGCTGTCAACGGTTTGGCCGGAGCCGGGTTTGCGAGAGCAGCCCCCGAGCCTCCGCACAGAGCGAGAGGACGGTCAAGGACAGACTCGACTTTTTTACATACGCCCCTGCGTCGCCTTTCCACAAGGAGGAGGGGGGGAAAAGCGCTATGATGCCCTTGGAGGGCGCCGAACATGGTGTCTCTAGTGAGCTGCTAACGGGTAATCCGAGTGGACGCCCGTGCCCCATTTGTTAGGGGTCGGCTAGAGGCCCGGAGGCGCGCTCCAAAAGTACCTGCGGGTGATCTGCCGGACCCGGTCCCCTTTTGACGGGGTCCGAGGGCTCGATGCCTCCCTCTGATGGGATTCCGTTACAAGATCGTTCCCGCTGGTCTCGGAAATGTCCTAGGGTACCTCGGGAGCGTAGCCCGAGCCTTGGTTATGTATCAAACGTACCCAGGGTCATCCCTCGCTCTGTGTCTGAGGCGGCTATGAACCCTTCGAGGGTCAGCCTACGAACCCCTGATCAGTAGTGGGCGCAGAGCCCAAGTGGCCTGAGGCGGCCGTTGAACCCTTCCGAGGGGCCGGCCTTCGAACCTCTGACTAGTAGTGGGCGCGGAGCCCGAGCGCTCTGAGGCGGCTGTTGAACCCCTCCGAGGGGCCGGCCTTCGAACCTCTGATCAGTAGGGGGGCTCGGAGCCCGTTTCCTTCGCGGAGAAGGATCCCTTTCGGGGTATCCCCTTTCCCGGTCCCTGTTGTAAGAGAGAGAAAGAGGAAAAGGAAAAGGATACAAAATCGAAACGACGTGGCGCACCTTTTTTGACGCGGTCGTTATGGCGAAGGCGAAGCGTCGCCCGCTTCTCCTGCCAAAGGTGCCGCCTGTTCCGCCGCGGAGTTAATGCGACGGGGCGAGTGGTTCGTGGGGCAGCCGTTGCGCGTGCGCGAGCCGTTCGAGGAACGGATCACGGGCGCACCGTCTTCACGCCGTGGGAGAGGGTTCTCTCGCTGTCCCATGAGGGAACGTGAGCTTGGCTGATGATGTGACCGCTGCTTCCTCCCGCCTGCCACCGCCATTACTGCCGGCCCATTTTTGGCCGCATCGACCGTCGCGCCTTCTCCCGCGGCTGACTGGCCCGTGACCGATGCGCCTGGCTGGCACTGTTGGGTCATATGCAGGGTTGCCTCGAGTCGCGGTACTGGTTCCGCAGTCGAGGGGGCGCGGTAGTGGCGCGAGGGGCGGTGCAGTTGCTCGCATGTAGCAACCGGCGCGCCAGTTGCATGACGTGTGGGCCTGGGCCTCCATGCTGGGCGCGTTGGAGTCGAAGGGGTGCGCCCACTTTGTAATACCTAAATTTGTAACTCTTATGAAAAGAGAACATTTTCCTTATATATATGTGTATACCATCTTTAGTTACTACCACATGTGATTAAGCACCATCAAAAGGGGATTAAATGACCAATAACACCCAAATAAATCATGCATCACGCTGAGTTTTTATATGATTTTGCATTAAATAAAATAATAGGGATAATAATAGTAAGGAAATATTTACTAGAAGTTGGATTAAAATCATAAATAAGAAAAGAAAAAGAAAGAATATAAAATATAAATAAAATATTTTCCAAAGTGGTATTTACTTAGATTCACAATATAATCTGAGCACAAATTCTGCACAAAGCGTGAAGGTAAATTTGAATTCAAATTTGGATTTGAAAATAGAAAAAAAAGAAGAAAAAGAATTGAAAATAAAAGAATAAAACAAACTCAGCTAACTGGACCGAAAACGCTCATTTCGGCCCACTATCCATTTCCCTCTGTGTGGCCCAAGACCAAGCGCGCGCGCCAGCCTCTCCATTATCAGGTCGCTGCGGATTGGGCCCACTCGCCAGTGTACCGCATGCGCGCGCCGTGTCTACTTTGCACTGAACCATGGGCCCGCTGTGTCAGTCGCCTCATCTGCTCCGCGTGTTCGCTTCAACGGATCCCCGGCCATGGCGGAGCGTGCCGCAAACCTCGGGGCCGTTACCAGCTGAACTCTGCGAGCCATAAAGTATCCGGGCGCCCTCCTTCCTCCCTTCCTCTATCTTTCTGCGCGGACCCAAGCAAAGAAGCACTTCACCATCGCCGCACACCATTGCTGGGGTGGAGAAGGTCTGCCGTCACTGCTTGATTCGCACAGTCGCTGCGTGGGTGGTTCTGCACCTGGGCGAGGAACTTCGTCGTGCCTCCACGGTGTTGTCAGTTACCTTCGCGGAGGGAGATAACCACTTGGTGGCCAACGATTCTTCACCGGACTCGCTGCTCCGCCGCGGACCCGCCGTCCTCCGTGGCCAGCGTCTCCTGCCACTCCCAATCTCTGGTAAGACCTCCGATTGAATTCTGTGTCGTCCCAACATCGTGTAGAGTCGTTCGGAGGAGGACCTTAGGCCTTCGCGCGCTAGACTGGTGCCACGGCAATGTCGCCGCCGTCGGGTTCCGTCTGCCGCCGGTGTGAAAGACGGCGATGGGGAGCGCGCGCGCTGACCGTTGATTTCGTGGTGGTCGGTCGAGATTCGTTAAGGAGATACCCCTTCGATCTGACGATGGTGCACCGTAGATAGGGGATCGGGCGGTTGGAATAGTATGGGTCCATAATAGAATCTGCATCGTCCAAATCGGATCCGGCGGCATTCGTTGTGTACTGGTTCATTATAATTCAGATCTAATCTGGAGCATAGAGTTTGAGATCGGACGGTCTGGGGCGCACGATACCCCTTCGCGGCGCATTTTTATTAAAGAGCCCCTGGAAAATTTAGTTATCAACCCGCAGTCCATTGGCCACTGTACACTGAGTCTAGGATTTTATTCGCGCAGACCCCTGTGTTTTCTGGAATTTGACGCCCAGTCCAGAGCACGTTTAAAACATATAAATGAATTAGTAAATGTATTTTTAATACAAAAATAATTCCTAGAACTTAGTTAATTCATAGAAAATTCATTTTTGCTCCAAATTGGTCCATTCCAGTTCCTAAATTTTTGTAATAGTATTGTCTACGCATTAGTGCCTCTGTTTTGGCATGAAAGGCTCATTTAAATTTATCTAATACTTAATCTTGTATTAAATACATAAAAGCTACAGAAATTCATAACTTGGAATATATAACTCCAAATTTAGTAATTCCAGTTCCTATGGTTTCATTTTAATGTGTAGATTTTTACTGTATATTTTATTCATCTGTTTGGTGTGATGTTGATTTTGGCTATACTATGTATGTATTGTGTTGATGCGAGTAGACGAGCAAGCCACTGTGGAAACTGAGGTTCAGCAAGTAGAAGTAGCTGAGCAGGAGCTCATTACAGGCAAGTTGTGCCCTTGATCACTTACTTTTCCCAGCCATGTTCTTATTAATTTTAATGATCTGCATAGGTTAATTTTGATGGGATCCTTTATGTACCCCAGTTTGATTACCTCTATACCTTGTTCACCCCTGGAATATTTTTGGGTAGTACTTGCTATTGCTTTATGTGGATTGGGTATGGAGATTCATTATTCATGATTATTCTGTTATTATCTTGTTATTATTGTTGTTCATGTTAAGATCATTAAATTAATGGGAACATGGAGCGACCACCCGGGAAAACAGTGCTACCACAAGGGTTTAATGGGACGCCCTTGGCTGACTAATTAGGAAAGCTAGTGGAAGACTACCTTACCCGAAAGGGGCAAGGGCAGTAAGGGAGAGGTCAGTGCGGGGAGGTCCCTGGTTGATTTTGCTGCGATGGCGGTCAGCCAGGAACCCTGTACTGGATCTTCCTATAAACTGTAGCGGGTTTTCGGAAGCTAGTGGAACTTTGTAAAGGCCTCGTAGTGGATCCCTAGCCATTCACCTCGGTAGTGTCTAAGGGCCTTGCAAACCCAGGCGACAAGGGATACACGACTTGTGGGTAAAGATGCGCAACCTCTGCAGAGTGTAAAACTAGTATACTAGCCGTGCTCACGGTCATGAGCGGCTCGGACCCTCACATGATTAATTATGGAACTTAAGTTTAATTTGACATTTGCATCGCATTTGGGATTATTTTACTACTACTGTTCTTTACTATTATTAAGGTTTGGTATTTACTTACACCTAGTAATTGCTAATAAAATTTTGACCAACTTATAAAAGCAATGCTCAGCCTTAGCCTTTATTTCATTGATCAGCCTTACACTACTTGAACTCCCACCTTTGGTGAGTTCAGGCCACATCATTCCCCACGACTTGTTGAGCTATGAACGTATGTGAGCTCACTCTTGCTGTCTCACACCCCCCCACAGGAGAAGAACAGGTTGTTGAAGAGGAGCTGCCTAACACTGAGGAGTACGATCTGATCTAGGTGGCGTTTCTCAGTCGACATTGGCGCCATCGATCCTTAGTTCGTTTTATATTTATCTTTATTTTGTAATAAGACTTCCGCTATGTAATAATTACTCTGATGTTTTATGACATTTATCTCTATACACTCTGTTATTATATATGTTGTCTTCTTGGCGCATGTATGAGATGCACCCGGCTTTGTCTTTTAAAACCGGGTGTTACAGAAGTGGTATCAGAGGAAATGTTGACTGTAGGACGAAACCTAGATAGACTGGACAAACCCTTACCTACTTATCTCATTCTGAATCATTCTACACTCACCTTACTCTGATTCTTTCTACACTTATCTTGATCCTGTCTCACCTTCTACTGTTCTACTCTGATCATTCTTACCTTTTCTACTCTGAGACAAGATGGATTTCACACCTTGGAATTCCTACCCCTATGACATTCTTAAGAGTTAGGGAACCCAAAACAAAAGTTAAAACTATTTTCCCTACTAAAAATATTGGTTGATTGTGCTGATGCTAAATGTCTGATTTGCTTCTTTGATTGATTGAATTATTATAGATGGACATCTTAGCATGTACCAACATAAGGTATTGAATTAGCTATAGTAGGTGAAATATTAATCTGCTTAGCTAATAAATCCCCCAAAGTAACATGATTGTAATTACTGCCTTGTCTACTGCTCTTTCTTACCATATGTATCTAACTCAGATGGTCAATACCAGGCGGGGTGGTGGAATTGATTTGCCTCCTAACCAACACACTCGAAGACAACCTCAGCCACAGCCTGCTGGGATGAATCCTCCCAATCCTCCACCAGGCGGAGTTGACCCACTGGTTGCTGCTCAGATGGCGGTGATGCAGCAGATGGCACACACCATGGCTGATATGCGTGCTCAGATGCAGCAAGAACGCCAGGAGATGCGTCAAGAAAGAGAGGATATACGACAGGAGTTGCGCCAGGAGCGAGATGAGATACGCCAGGAAAGGAGGGCGCAACAACAGCTTCAACAACAGCAACAGCAGCAACAAGTGCCACTGCCTCCACCACCACCACCAGTTCCCCCTCGGGATAAGCACCGGGAGTTTATGAGTCACAAGCCACCAACCTTCGCCAGCTCGCCAGATCCACTTGATGCAGACGATTGGTTGAAGTCAATTGAGAAGATGCTGAATATTGCACAATGCACTGATCGGGAGAAGGTCCTATATGCTTCTGGACGTCTGACTGGTCCTGCTGCTGACTGGTGGGATCCTTATACTGCTGCCCATGATGCTGCGGATACTATTACTTGGGCAGAGTTCAGTACACAATTCAGAAACTATCATATTCCAGCTGGGATGATAAAGATCAAGAAGAAGGAATTTCTGTCGCTGAAGCAAGGAAGTATGTCAGTCAGCGAGTACCGTGACAAGTTTATTCAGTTATCCAGATATGCCCCTGAGGAAGTTGCTGAAGATGAGAGGAAGCAGGAGCATTTCATTGAAGGACTTAATGGACCACTGCAGTATGCTCTAGTGGCACACACATTTCCATCATTTCAGAGACTGCTTGATAAGGCACTGGCTATTGAACACAAGCGTGTTCAACTGGGCGATTTGAAGAGGAAGGCTATCTCACAGGGACAGGGTAGCAGCAGTGTTCGTCCTCGCTACAGTTCACCACAGAGTACACCGCCTCGACCGGGAGGACCGCGCCCAGTTCAGCAATCACCACTGAGGACACCTACTCGACAGGCTACACCCACTGGCACCCCGACGAAGTTTGCAGGACAGAGTCCGGGCACTCAATGTTTCAAGTGCGGGAAGATTGGTCATTATGCAAATGTCTGCCCACAGAGGATTGCTACTACTCCAGCTCAGAACAAGCAACAGACCCCTGGCAAGGGATATTCTATAGCCAGGGTGAATCAAGTCAGCGTTGATGATACTCCTGATGGTGGGGACCTCGTGATTGGTATGTTCTATGTTAATGCAATTCCTGCAACCATATTATTTGATTCTGGTGCTACACATTCATTCATGTCTGCTAGATATGCCAACACAAATGAAATACCACTGCTAAATATGAGAAAACCCCTGATAGTAATTACACCTAAAGGGCCTGTTGAGGCGAATCAAATGACACGTAGATTGACATTAACCATTATGGGTAGAGAATTTGGAGCTACTGCTATAATATTAGAGTCAAGCAGTATAGATCTGATCCTTGGTATGTCATGGCTAAGAAAGGCAAAGGCCGTTATAGCATGTGGTAGAGGTACCATAGAACTCACTACCACTAAAGGAGAAAGGTTTCAAGTTAATATTGCAGTAACCTCCTCATCCATGCGTGCAATGTTCTTTATGCCTGAGGAGTTTGTTGGCGACAACATCCGGGTGGTTAGAGATTTTCCGGATGTCTTTCCAGAGGAGTTACCAGGGATGCCACCTGATAGAGAAGTTGAGTTTGTTATTGATCTCTTACCTGGAACCGCCCCTATTTCTAAACGGCCATATAGAATGTCCGTAGAGGAGTTGAAGGAACTGAAGAAGCAGTTGACGGAGTTACAAGAGGCGGGGTATATTCGTCCAAGTTCATCACCTTGGGGAGCACCGGTGTTATTTGTGCAGAAGAAGGATGGATCGCAACGGATGTGTGTGGATTATAGATCTCTTAATGATGTTACGGTGAAGAACAAGTATCCGTTGCCCCGTATTGAGGATTTATTTGATCAGATGCGAGGTGCAAGAGTATTTTCGAAGATTGATCTCCGATCCGGTTACCATCAGATGAGGATTAGACCATCGGATATTCCCAAGACGGCTTTCTCGACTCGATATGGATTATATGAGTTTACTGTTATGTCATTTGGACTAACCAATGCACCAGCTTACTTCATGAATTTGATGAACAAAGTGTTTATGGAATATTTGGACAGATTCGTCGTGGTATTCATCAACGATATTCTTATCTATTCTAAGAATGAGAGTGACCATGAAGAACATCTAAGGTTGGTGCTACAGAAGCTACGAGATAATCAACTCTACGCTAAGTTCAGCAAGTGCGAGTTTTGGATTGACAAGGTGCCATTCCTTGGTCATATTATTTCTAATGGAGGAATAGCCGTGGATCCTGCTAAAGTGAAGGAGATAATGGAGTGGAGAGTACCCACTACAGTCACTGAGATTCGGAGTTTCTTGGGACTTGCTGGATATTATCGGAGATTTATTGAAGGATTTTCTAAGATTGCTAAGCCCATGACATCGCTGTTGGAGAAAGGAAGAGAATTCAAGTGGGATGAGAAGTGTCAAGGAAGCTTTGATCAGTTGAAGGAGAGATTGATGTCACCTCCAAGTATTGATTATGCCAGATCTGCAGAAGGGATTTGACATTTACTGTGATGCATGTGGCCAAGGACTTGGATGTGTGCTCATGCAAGAGGGACATGTGATAGCCTATGCATCTCATCAGTTGAGGAAGCATGAATTGAACTACCCCACCCATGACTTAGAGCTGGCTGCAGTTGTGCATGCACTTAAGATTTGGAGACACTACGTTATGGGAACTAAGTGCCAAGTATACACGGATCATAAGAGTTTGAAGTATATATTCACTCAGAAGGATCTCAATCTTAGGCAACGCCGTTGGTTGGAGCTCATTAAGGATTATGACTTGGAGATTCATTACCACCCAGGCAAGGCGAATTTGGTTGCAGATGCCTTGAGTCGGAAGGAGCATGTTCACTCCGCTTTCGTTGTCCAGCTACCCGATGAATTAGCAAAAGACTTTGAGAGGCTCAACCTGGGAATTGTTACACATACGGAAGGAGTGACTATTGAATTGGAACCTACCTTGGAACAAGAAATTCGTAAAGGCCAGGTTGGTGATGCTAAGATTCAGGAAATCAAGGATCTGATAACAGAGGGTAGAGGCCCGGAGTTCACGGAGGATGAGCAAGGCACGATATGGTTCAAGAATCGGATCTGTGTTCCCGATATTGATAGTCTTCGGGAAACCATATTGAAGGAAGCACATGATTCAGTTTATTCTATCCACCCCGGGAGCACTAAGATGTATCAAGATTTGAAGCAAAAGTATTGGTGGTATGGACTAAAAAGGGATGTGGCTGCACATGTGGCTATGTGCGATGTATGCCAAAGAGTTAAAGCTGAACACCAGAGGCCAGCCGGACTATTGCACCCACTGAAGATACCTGAGTGGAAATGGGAAGAGATTGGCATGGACTTCATTGTTGGATTACCCCGCACTTCTGCTGGATATGATTCTATATGGGTGATTGTGGATAGGCTAACCAAGGTAGCCCACTTTATTCCAGTGAAGACCACTTATTCAGGAGCTAAGTTGGCAGAGTTGTACATGGCACGGATTGTATGCCTGCATGGTGTGCCAAAGAAGATTGTGTCAGATCGAGGATCACAGTTTACCTCTCGATATTGGAAGAAGTTGCACGAGTCATTGGATACGAGATTGAATTTTAGTTCGGCTTACCATCCCCAGACTGATGGGCAGACTGAGAGGACTAACCAAGTACTAGAAGATATGTTAAGAGCTTGTGCTCTTAAGCATGGTGGAAGTTGGGATAAGAGTCTACCGTATGCGGAGTTCTCATATAATAATAGCTATCAGGCTAGCTTGAAGATGTCACCGTTTGAGGCTTTATATGGCAGAAAGTGCCGGACTCCCTTGTATTGGAATCAAACTGGTGAAAGGCAGTTGTTTGGACCTGAGATCATACAAGAAGCAGAGGAACAAGTCCAACAGATCAGGGAGAATTTGAGAACTGCACAGTCCAGGCAGAAAAGTTATGCTGACACCCGGAGAAGACTGCTTGAGTTTAAAGAGGGAGATTATGTCTATTTGAAGGTGTCACCACTCCGGGGCATGAGAAGGTTCAAAGTCAAAGGAAAGTTGTCCCCTCGCTTTATTGGACCCTTTTTAATCTTAAAGCGAGTGGGAGAGGTTGCATATCAATTGGAGTTACCGGGTCATCTCGCGGATGTACATGATGTATTCCATGTATCTCAGCTGAAGAAATGTCTCAGGGTGCCTGAAGAACAGTTACCAATGGAAGACCTTAGTGTTCAAGAGGATTTGACTTATGCTGAGTACCCCATCAAGATTTTGGATACTTTGACTCGAGTTACGAGAAATAAGGTTATAAAGATGTGCAAAGTTCAATGGAGCCACCACGGTGAAGATGAAGCAACTTGGGAAAGAGAAGAAGAGCTTCGTATAGATTTTCCCCACCTTTTCCCTAGAACTTCTTAAATCTCGAGGACGAGATTATTTTTAAGGGGGGTAGGATTTGTAATACCTAAATTTGTAACTCTTATGAAAAGAGAACATTTTCCTTATATATATGTGTATACCATCTTTAGTTACTACCACATGTGATTAAGCACCATCAAAAGGGGATTAAATGACCAATAACACACAAATAAATCATGCATCACGCTGAGTTTTTATATGATTTTGCATTAAATAAAATAATAGGGATAATAATAGTAAGGAAATATTTACTAGAAGTTGGATTAAAATCATAAATAAGAAAAGAAAAAGAAAGAATATAAAATATAAATAAAATATTTTCCAAAGTGGTATTTACTTAGATTCACAATATAATCTGAGCACAAATTCTGCACAAAGCGTGAAGGTAAATTTGAATTCAAATTTGGATTTGAAAATAGAAAAAAAAGAAGAAAAAGAATTGAAAATAAAAGAATAAAACAAACTCAGCTAACTGGACCGAAAACGCTCATTTCGGCCCACTATCCATTTCCCTCTGTGTGGCCCAAGACCAAGCGCGCGCGCCAGCCTCTCCATTATCAGGTCGCTGCGGATTGGGCCCACTCGCCAGTGTACCGCATGCGCGCGCCGTGTCTACTTTGCACTGAACCATGGGCCCGCTGTGTCAGTCGCCTCATCTGCTCCGCGTGTTCGCTTCAACGGATCCCCGGCCATGGCGGAGCGTGCCGCAAACCTCGGGGCCGTTACCAGCTGAACTCTGCGAGCCATAAAGTATCCGGGCGCCCTCCTTCCTCCCTTCCTCTATCCTTCTGCGCGGACCCAAGCAAAGAAGCACTTCACCATCGCCGCACACCATTGCTGGGGTGGAGAAGGTCTGCCGTCACTGCTTGATTCGCACGGTCGCTGCGTGGGTGGTTCTGCACCTGGGCGAGGAACTTCGTCGTGCCTCCATGGTGTTGTCAGTTACCTTCGCGGAGGGAGATAACCACTTGGTGGCCAACGATTCTTCACCGGACTCGCTGCTCCGCCGCGGACCCGCTGTCCTCCGTGGCCAGCGTCTCCTGCCACTCCCAATCTCTGGTAAGACCTCCGATTGAATTCTGTGTCGTCCCAACATCGTGTAGAGTCGTTCGGAGGAGGACCTTAGGCCTTCGCGCGCTAGACTGGTGCCACGGCAATGTCGCCGCTGTCGGGTTCCGTCTGCCGCCGGTGTGAAAGACGGCGATGGGGAGCGCGCGCGCTGACCGTTGATTTCGTGGTGGTCGGTCGAGATTCGTTAAGGAGATACCCCTTCGATCTGACGATGGTGCACCGTAGATAGGGGATCGGGCGGTTGGAATAGTATGGGTCCATAATAGAATCTGCATCGTCCAAATCGGATCCGGCGGCATTCGTTGTGTACCGGTTCATTATAATTCAGATCTAATCTGGAGCATAGAGTTTGAGATCGGACGGTCTGGGGCGCACGATACCCCTTCGCGGCGCATTTTTATTAAAGAGCCCCTGGAAAATTTAGTTATCAACCCGCAGTCCATTGGCCACTGTACACTGAGTCTAGGATTTTATTCGCGCAGACCCCTGTGTTTTCTGGAATTTGACGCCCAGTCCAGAGCACGTTTAAAACATATAAATGAATTAGTAAATGTATTTTTAATACAAAAATAATTCCTAGAACTTAGTTAATTCATAGAAAATTCATTTTTGCTCCAAATTGGTCCATTCCAGTTCCTAAATTTTTGTAATAGTATTGTCTACGCATTAGTGCCTCTGTTTTGGCATGAAAGGCTCATTTAAATTTATCTAATACTTAATCTTGTATTAAATACATAAAAGCTACAGAAATTCATAACTTGGAATATATAACTCCAAATTTAGTAATTCCAGTTCCTATGGTTTCATTTTAATGTGTAGATTTTTACTGTATATTTTATTCATCTGTTTGGTGTGATGTTGATTTTGGCTATACTATGTATGTATTGTGTTGATGCGAGTAGACGAGCAAGCCACTGTGGAAACTGAGGTTCAGCAAGTAGAAGTAGCTGAGCAGGAGCTCATTACAGGCAAGTTGTGCCCTTGATCACTTACTTTTCCCAGCCATGTTCTTATTAATTTTAATGATCTGCATAGGTTAATTTTGATGGGATCCTTTATGTACCCCAGTTTGATTACCTCTATACCTTGTTCACCCCTGGAATATTTTTGGGTAGTACTTGCTATTGCTTTATGTGGATTGGGTATGGAGATTCATTATTCATGATTATTCTGTTATTATCTTGTTATTATTGTTGTTCATGTTAAGATCATTAAATTAATGGGAACATGGAGCGACCACCCGGGAAAACAGTGCTACCACAAGGGTTTAATGGGACGCCCTTGGCTGACTAATTAGGAAAGCTAGTGGAAGACTACCTTACCCGAAAGGGGCAAGGGCAGTAAGGGAGAGGTCAGTGCGGGGAGGTCCCTGGTTGATTTTGCTGCGATGGCGGTCAGCCAGGAACCCTGTACTGGATCTTCCTATAAACTGTAGCGGGTTTTCGGAAGCTAGTGGAACTTTGTAAAGGCCTCGTAGTGGATCCCTAGCCATTCACCTCGGTAGTGTCTAAGGGCCTTGCAAACCCAGGCGACAAGGGATACACGACTTGTGGGTAAAGATGCGCAACCTCTGCAGAGTGTAAAACTAGTATACTAGCCGTGCTCACGGTCATGAGCGGCTCGGACCCTCACATGATTAATTATGGAACTTAAGTTTAATTTGACATTTGCATCGCATTTGGGATTATTTTACTACTACTGTTCTTTACTATTATTAAGGTTTGGTATTTACTTACACCTAGTAATTGCTAATAAAATTTTGACCAACTTATAAAAGCAATGCTCAGCCTTAGCCTTTATTTCATTGATCAGCCTTACACTACTTGAACTCCCACCTTTGGTGAGTTCAGGCCACATCATTCCCCACGACTTGTTGAGCTATGAACGTATGTGAGCTCACTCTTGCTGTCTCACACCCCCCCACAGGAGAAGAACAGGTTGTTGAAGAGGAGCTGCCTAACACTGAGGAGTACGATCTGATCTAGGTGGCGTTTCTCAGTCGACATTGGCGCCATCGATCCTTAGTTCGTTTTATATTTATCTTTATTTTGTAATAAGACTTCCGCTATGTAATAATTACTCTGATGTTTTATGACATTTATCTCTATACACTCTGTTATTATATATGTTGTCTTCTTGGCGCATGTATGAGATGCACCCGGCTTTGTCTTTTAAAACCGGGTGTTACACACTTGGCGCGGTTGCATGCCGACTGCATGGCTGTCCGCCCTTTCACCCGCTGGTCTGGGCGAAAGTGGAGGAATGCTTGTAACCGCTGGGCAGATGCATGCACCGCGCGCGGCGGTTTGGCTTCTTCTGCCTTGGGCCAGCTTTCATGACGCGTGGGACCCAGCCCCCGTGTCGTAGGGGGAGGACCTTGGAGCGTGTTTGAGAAGACTCAGCCCGTGATGGCTGAGGACGCAAGTGGGGAGAGTCGCCTTTAAAAGGAGGGTGACCCCCTTGAAACGCGACCATGTCTTCGCGCTCCCTTATGCATCGCGTCTTTCCACCTTCCGAGCCCCCGGATGGGGAACACCCGCAATCCTTCTGCCTTGTCTTGGAGGAACGCAACTTCGTGGAAGTTGGTACCTTTCAGCCATCGTTCGGCTTCAAGGATTTTCATCAGGCAGCCCGGCCGCATCCCCTCGCCGGTGGTCACCCAAGACGGTGACCACCAGCCCCTGGGTGGGGAGAAGCAAACCGGGCTGCGATCTTGGTCCCGCCCTCAGCTTCAAGGATCCTCATCATCCTTGCTGGGGCGGAGAGCAGGGTGAGCCGGGGCTCTACCTCCCGCGTGGGTCGGCTGGCCACCTCCTCTTCCAGCTTCTGGTGGTGGAAACCATCCTCCAGCTCTGCGGAAGAGGCGTCCTCCAGCCATGCCGGGGAAGGCGAACTGTTGCTGCCCAGCTAGGATGCAACATTCCGTCCTCCTCCTCGCTTTTGTGGCGAGGACGGGAGTGAGGACCTGCCGGTGCGCTTTGGAGCGGCCCGCGCTCGCCGGTGCGGCGTTGGTGGAGAGGCGGACGGCGCCGTCGGTGCTGACGTGGTGGCAGCTGGAGGAAGCTTCCCCACCATCAAGGCTGTCGGCGGCGCCTTCAGACCGACCTCCGACTCTTTGGCTTTAATGTCTGGTTCGCGTCCCTTGAGCGGGGACGCAAACGAGAGCCTTCCGGTGGCTGCGTCCGTCCTGGGACCATAGCTGCTGCTGCAGAGGTCGCCGACGAGTCGCACGGAGCTTGTCGCCCCGAAGGCTCCCCGGTGTGGAGGTTGTTCATACCCATGGGGACGGAACCGGAGTTCCGTTTGTAATGGCACCTTGAGTGTCGGTGTCTTGTTCATTGTGGCTGTCGAGGCCTGAACATGTATGTATTTTCGGTACGGAGCCACGTTTTCCCTCATTTTGAGCACTAAGACTCGCCTGTCGGCTATCTGAACTGCTTCACCAAGCGTGAGTCGCCTCGTGCGAAGGTGACGAGTGATGTATCCGTATCCCAGAGGCGTAGGAGTCCCTCGGCTCGGTCGGCCTTGCTGTCCGAGGCTTCTCTTGCCTAGTTAAAGGAACCATCGGCCGCTCTTCGATGAGCCGAAGCCGGAGGTAGCGGTGTTAGCACAGACAGAGGCGGAGTTGGCTCGAAAAGAAGACTTGATCGGCCAGAACCTGGCTGGGTCGTCCACTGGTGGGACCGACGCCGAAGTTGAGTTGCCGAGGCCACGGGCTGGACTGAAGTCCTCGGGGGACAGCTGGCTGAGGCTTCAGGGTGGCCGGCCGAGCCGTCTGCTCGAGCCGGATTCCTGGAGAAGACCCTGCCGGCGATGGTTCGGGCGTGGTGCTGATGTCGTCCTTCGGGGTGGAGATCCTTCGACCGCGTCGCCGTCCGAGGCTATGCCGGACTTTGCCGAAGGTGTAGTTGACGCAGAGGGTGCTAGTGCTCCCTTCAACTGTCAAGATCCGAGCCTGCAGGATCGGGTTATCTTGTAGTGTGTGTATGTTTTCTGCGGCCGCCGAGGCCCAAACATACTGTCGTCGTGTTGTATGGCTGTATTCCTTTTCCTGTTGTTTCGAGTATCTGGACTTATTTGTCGGTAACAGAATTGCTTGTCCGAGCGAGAGTTACTTTTCACGGAAGGTGACGAGTGAGGTATCCGTATCCTGGAGGCGTAGGAATCCCTCGGCTCGGTCGGCCTTGTCGCTTACGTGCACTCTTACTCGTCCATAGGGTTCTGTCACCGACATAGTCGAGAAGGCCTGAAAAATCGTTTCGTCAGAGGAGTTTTCGAGCGTGAAGACTTGTTCGGTCCGCCGAAGCAATTATCCGAGCGTGAGTTACTTATCGCAGAAGGTGATGAGTGAGGTATCCATATCCCGGAGGCGTAGGAGTCCCTCGGCTCGGTCAGCCTTGGCTGCTTACGTGTACTCCGTCGTTTTCAGGATCCACTTTCGAAGTAGTCGAAAAGCACGAAAGACACTCTGGCAGAAAAGATCTTTTTCTGAGGAAAATTTTGACGCAGAGGGGGTTCCCCCCCTTTTTGCCCCCAAGGGAGGGCCGGGCTTTGCCAAGGCAAGGCTGACCCTTCCTTGATGACTAGACTTTGTATGTGACTGAGGTGTATGAACGACTTGAAAGCGTCTTAAGGGTAGAAGCAACGTAGCTATCGGATGTTCCAAGCGTTGCTGTGGACCTTGCCTTGACTGTTGGCCAGCTTGTACGTTCCGGGCTTCAGAACCTTGGCGACGATGAACGGCCCTTCCCAGGGAGGCGTGAGCTTGTGCCGCCCTCGGGCGTCTTGTCGCAGCCGAAGCATCAGGTCGCCCACCTGGAGGTCTTGGGACCGAACCCCTCGGGCGTGGTAGCGTCACAGGGACTGCTGGTACCGCGCCGAGTGTAGTAAGGCCATGTCCCGAGCCTCTTCCAGCTGGTCCAGTGAGTCTTCTCGATTAGATCGATTGCTTTGGCCGTCGTAGGCCCTCGTCCTCGGGGAACCATATTCTAAGTCTGTGGGCAAGATGGCCTCGGCCCCATAGACTAGAAAGAACGGTGTGAAGCCCGTGGCTCGGCTCGGCGTTGTCCTCAGACTCCAGACCACCGAGGGGAGCTCCTTCATCCATCGCTTGCCGAACTTGTTGAGGTCATCATAGATCCACGGCTTGAGCCCTTGCAGGATCATGCCGTTGGCACGCTCTACTTGCCCATTCGTCATGGGGTGAGCCACGGCGGCCCAGTCCACCCGGATGTGGTGATCCTCACAGAAGTCCAGGAACTTCCTGCCGGTGAACTGGGTGCCGTTGTCGGTGATGATGGAGTTCGGGACCCCAAAGCGATGGATGATGTTGGTGAAGAACGCCACCGCCTGTTCGGACCTGATGCTGTTTAGGGGTCGTACCTCGATCCACTTGGAGAATTTGTCGATGGCGACCAACAGGTGCGTGTAGCCCCCGGGTGCCTTCTGCAAGGGGCCGACGAGGTCCAGACCCCACACAGCAAACGGCTAGGTGATGGGTATGGTCTGTAGAGCCTGAGCGGGCAGGTGGGTCTGCCTTGCATAGAATTGACACCCTTGACAGGTGCGGACAATTCTAGTGGCGTCGGCCACCACGGTCGGCCAGTAGAAGCCTTGTCGGAAAGTGTTTCCAACAAGGGCTCGAGGCGCTGCGTGATGGCCGCAAGCCCCCGAGTGTATCTCTTGTAAGAGCTCCTGGCCTTCGGCGATGGAAATGCATCGCTGGAGGATGCCTGAGGGACTGCGGTGGTAGAGCTCCTTCCCGTCTCCTAGCAAGACGAACGACTTGGTGCGCCGCGCTAACCGCCGAGCTTCGGCTCGGTCGAGGGGTAGTTCTCCTCGGTGGAGATATTGCAGGTATGGGGTCTGCCAGTTTCGATTAGGCGTGACCCCGCTCCGCTCCTCCTCGACGCGCAGTGCCTCACCCTTGGGGGTTGAGGGTACCTCAGGCCGAGCCGAGGGTGCCTCGGGCTGAGCCGAGGGTGCCTCGGACTGAGCCTAGGGTGCCTCGGGCTGGGCCGAGGCCTTCTCGGGCTCGGGTGTGTCGTCGGTCTTGACGGAGGGTTGATGCAGGTCTCGGGAGAAGACGTCCGGGGGAACCATTGTTCGCCCCGAGGCTATTTTAGCTAGCTCGTCCACAGTCTCGTTGTAGCGTCGGGCGATGTGGTTGAGCTCGAGCCCGTAGAACTTGCCTTCCAGGCGCCGAACCTCATCGCAGTAGGCTTCCATCTTTGGGTCGCGGCAGTGGGAGTTCTTCATGACTTGGTCGATGACGAGCTGCGAGTCACCGCGAGCGTCGAGGCGTCGGACCCCCAGCTCGATGGCGATGCGCAACCCGTTGACCAGAGCCTCGTACTCGGCCACATTGTTGGACACCGGGAAATGGAGGCGTAGCACGTAGCGTAGGTGCTTCCCGAGGGGCGAGATGAAGAGCAGGCCCGCGCCTGCTCCTGTCTTCATCAGCGACCCGTCGAAAAATATGGTCCAGAGTTCCGGTTGGATCGGAGCTATTGGGAGCTGGGTGTCGACCCATTCAGCCACAAAGTCCGCTAAGACCTGGGACTTGATGGCCTTCCGAGGGGCGAACGAGATCGTTTCGCCCATGATTTCCACCGCCCACTTTGTAATTCTACCCGAGGCCTCTCGGCACTGGATGATCTCCCCCAGGGGGAAGGATGACACCACAGTTACCGGATGAGACTCGAAGTAGTGTCGCAACTTCCGCCGCGTCAGGATCACCGCGTACAGCCGCTTCTGAATTTGTGGGTAGCGGATCTTGGTCTCGGACAGTACCTCACTGATGAAGTAGACTGGTCTCTGGACGGGCAATGCATGCCCCTCTTCTCGTCTCTCAACCATGATCGCGGCGCTAACCACCTGAGTGGTAGCGGCGACGTAGATCAAGAGGGCTTCTCCGGCAGCGGGGGGCACCAAGATGGGCGCGTTCGTGAGGAGTGCCTTCAGGTTCCTGAGGGCTTCCTCGGCCTCAGGGGTCCAAGTGAAGCACTCGGCCTTCCTTAAGAGGCGGTACAGAGGCAGGCCTCTTTTGCCAAGGCGCGAGATGAAACGGCTCAGAGCCGCAAGGCATCCCGTGACCCTCTGTACGCCTTTCAAGTCCTTGATGGGCCCCATGCTGGTGATGGCCGCGATCTTCTCCGGGTTGGCCTCGATGCCCCGCTCGGAGACGATGAACCCCAAGAGCATGCCTTGGGGGACCCCGAAGACACACTTCTCGGGATTGAGTTTTACGCCTTTCGCCTTGAGACATCGGAATGTCGCTCCAAGGTCGGAAAGGAGGTCGGAGGCTTTCCTCGTCTTGACTACGATGTCATCGACGTAGGCCTTGACCGTTCGGCCAATGTGTTCGCCGAACACGTGGTTCATGCACCTTTGGTATGTCGCACCCGCATTCCTCAAACCGAACGACATGGTAACATAGCAGTACATGCCGAAAGGTGTGATGAAAGAAGTCGCGAGCTGGTCGGACTCTTTCATCCTGATTTGGTGATACCCTGAGTAGGCATCAAGGAAAGACAGGGTTTCGCACCTGAAAGGGAAATGTGCCCTTGGGCCATTTCTAAGTATTTTGGTAATTGAGTGCCAACACATGTGTTTAAGTGTGAATTTGTGTACATGGATGAACAAGGTGCAAATCATGAAGTAAAGGTATGTTTCTAAGCCTTAGTACATTGGTTTTATGGACTAACATATTTGTCTAAGTGTTAGAAACAGAAAGAAGAAAAAGAGAAAAGGGGAGAGAATGACTTGGCTGTGTGCAGCCAAGTCCCAGCTCGGTCTGGAGCACCGGACTGTCCGGTGTGCACCGGACAGTGTCCGGTGCGCCAGACTGACTCGACCCGAACTGGCCGCTCTCGGGTTTTTGGCCGGCGGCGTACGGCTAAAATTCACCGGACTGTCCGGTGTGCACCGGACTGTCCGGTGAGCCAACGGTCGGCCAGGGCCAACGGTCGGCCGCGCAATCCGCGCGGGACACGTGGCCGAGCCAACGGTCGGAAGACGGCACCGGACTGTCCGGTGTGCACCGGACTGTCCGGTGCGCCAACGGCTCTCAGATCCCCGCCGGTCTGCAACGGTCGGGAAGCGCTGGATAAGGAAAGAAATCGTGCACCGGACTGTCCGGTGCCCCCAACGACAGAAGGCAAGGATGGCCTTCCAGAATTGCTCTCAACGGCTCCTAGCTGCCTTGGGGCTATAAAAGGAGCCCCTAGGCGCATGGAGGAGATACACAAGCAACTCTTGAGCATTCTTGATCATCCACACAAGTTCTTTGCGCATTCGTTTGTGATTCTAAGTGATTCGAGCTCTGTTCTAGTGTGAACTCTGAGATAGTCATTCGAGCTCGAGTCTTGGCCGTGTGTGTGCGCTTTTGTTGTGGATTTGTGTGTGTTGCTGTAACACCCGGATTTTAGGGATCCAAAACCCGGGGTTAACATAAACACCAGGTATGCTGGGACCAAGTCTCAAACATATGATGTATAGTGGCACAGGATCGAATGTCACATCTTTATATATAACAGGAGTTCTATACAAATAAATAATTACATTATAAGGAGACAACGGTCCAGCAACCCAAAGTTGACTGGGAGACGACGACCTAGACCACTCACGAACTCATCGCAGCATCCTCCAAGAGCATCATCCTGCAGTACCTGATCTTGACCTGTGGTGTATGTGAGACAGCAAGAGTGAGCTCACATACGCTCATCGCTCAACAAGTTGTGGGGAATAATGTGCATGAACTCACCAAAGGTGGGAGCTCATAAAGTGTAAGGCTTACCAAAGAAGATGGTTAGAGCTGAGCATTGCTTTTAAAGTTGGTCAAAATTTTATTAGCAATTACTAAGTATAAGTAAATACCAAACCCAATTAAGTAATAGATCAGCAGTAACAACACCACCTGCAATGCAATGCATATGACAAATTGAATTTAGTTCCATAATTAAATCATGTGAGGGTCCGAGCTGCTCATGACCGTGAGCACGGCTAGTATACCAGTTTTACACTCTGCAGAGGTTGCGCATCTTTACCCACAAGTCGTGTTACCCATCTGCCAAGGGGTCATGAATCCCATACACCTCTACCAAGGAAGTGAGGCAGGGTAGCACTACGAGGCCTTTACAAAGTTCCACTAGCTTCCGAAAACCCGCTACAGTTTATAGGAAGATCCAGTACAGGAATCCCTTGCAGGACCGCCATCGCAGCAAAATCCTCCCGAGGGCACTTCCCGCACTGACCTCTCCCCTACTGCCCTTGCCCCTTTCGGGTAAGGTAGTCTTCCACTAGCTTTCCTAATTAATCAGCCAAGGGCATCCCATACTACCCTTGTGGTAGCACTGTTTTCCCGGGTGGTCGCTCCATGTTCCAATTAACATAATGATCTCAACATGAACCATAAATAACAACTGATAATAAAAGTATAATCATGAATAGTGTAATCTTCATACCCAAAACCACATATAGCACTAGCAAGTACTACCCAGAAAGTTCAGTGGTAAACAAGGTATAAAGATAAACAAACTAGGGTAACCTATTAGGTCCCATCAAAATTAACCTATGCAGATCATTATGATTAATCAGAACATGAGTGGGTAAAAAGAAGTGATCAAGGGCACAACTTGCCTGGGCCTTGAGATCCAGGTACCAGGATGATTCTTCAGATCTTCGTGACCTCACTGCTAGTCGTAGCAATACAAACATACATGGTATAGGCAAAATTAACATTACACCAAACATATATGCAAAATACATATTAATAATCCACATATTAAAATAAGATTACAGGAAAAAGAATTATTAATTTTGGAGTTGTAGAATTCAAGTTATGAATTTCCTAAGGTTTAATGTGATTAAAATATGGTTAAATGATAAATAAATTTTCTGACAGAGTTCATGTCAAAACAGTGATTCCAAATGGTAGAGAATATTATTACAAAATTTTAGAAAGTGGAATGGATCAATTTGGACTAAAAATGGATTTTCTATGAATTATCTAAGTTCTAGCAATTATTTTTGTATTAAAAATTTAATTTCTAATTCATTTAATCAATTTAAACGAGTTCTGGACTGGGCCTCAAATCCAGAGAAACCCAGGGGGCTCGGGGTAAGTTTCCCGAGACACAGCGCACAGTAAACATAGGACGGCGGGTTGTTTTCTCTAAAACTCAGGGACTCTTTAGCAAAACGCGCAAGCCGAAGGGGTATCGGCCGAGCACAGCCATCCGATCAAGCGTGGACGGTTCAGATTAGATTTAGTATAACCCGAACCGGTACGCATCTACAACCGTTCGATCAGCGATCAACGGCCCAGATTTAATGAAGCCGAGATCAACTCTGCACCGCTGGATCTCGCATCTACGGTCTCCGCGCGATCGAGCGAAGGGGTATGCCCCGATCTAATCGGGACCGTCCATCCACGGATCAACGGCCACGAGCACTTCCCCCAATCCTACGCCGAGCGACGGTGGCGCCGCCCACCAACCGCGGCGGACCATCGCCGGAGCAAACGCAATCCAGCGTTCCAGTGCCCTAGAGCTCAATTATCAGCTGCTACACGGTGTCGAGGGGATGGCGAACTCACCGGAGTAGTTGATTCCACGGATTGTCGGTCAGGTGTCGTCGGCCACGGCGAGGAGCGGATTCACGGCGGAGTAGCAACGGCGGCGAGCAATTACTTGAGCTCAGGTGGAGTTCAACTCGATTTGGAGGCGCGGACGGCTTTCCCAGGCGAAGTCGATGCTCCCCGACCCGACTCCGAGAGCGGAGACCCTCCCGACGGCGGCTAACCTCGGCGGCGGCTCCTCTCCGGTTTCTCTCTCTCTCGGTGATGGTGGCTGGCGGTGGGGGGATGAAGGGAGGGAAGCGGCACGGTGAGCTTTTATACCCGGAGCAAAGTCCGAGCGAGAAGGAGGCGGTGGCCGGTAGGCGCGTGATCCTCGGCGGCGAGCTCGCGCGTTCCGTTGAGCCGCGGCGATTCTGTTGGGAGAGGGAAGGAGCTGACGCGTGGGTCCCGCGAGCCAGTGAGTGGTGAGGGCGAGAGTGCGGCCGACGCGCGAGGGAGGGGTGTGGCTGAGCAACGGGGCCCGCGGACCAGAGACAGACGACGAGCGCGTAGCGCGGAGGGAGGGAGCGGCTGACAGGGCGGGCCCACCTGTCGGCGCCGCGGGTACGAGTAGAGATGGGCCGCGCGGGATGAAAAGCGGGAATGGGCCAGAAATGGAATCCGGGGCCCAGTTAGGTATAGTATCCTTTTTCTTTTTCTTTTCTATTTTCTTTTCCCCATTTTCAAATCCAATTCAAATCCAATTTGAATTCAAGTTTGAGTTCAACTTTGTGAATAACTTGTCCTCAGTTTGAAAGGTATAATTTCATAATATAAGTGTGAAGGATATTTATTTTATTTTATGTAATATTTTTCTTAGTTCTTCCCTTCTCCTTTTTATTTTCTATTTTCTATTCCAAATTCAAATTTATACTTCTATTTTAGTTTTCAGATTTTTCAAATGTATCATTTGAAATCCAAGGATGAATATAAACCATACTTATTTTAATATTACTAACTTAAGTTTTTATTCTCCTTTCTATTTATTTCCTGAGATGTATAAATGGTTTTTCTTAAAAGAAAAAGAAAAATTCTTTTCCATCTTTTTCTTATTTCCCAATTTCTAAGACATTATGATATTTTGTTCAAATTTCTTCTACTAATTCCCAATCCAGAATTTGGGTGTTACAAATCCTACCCCCCTTAAAAATAATCTCGTCCTCGAGATTTGTAAGGAAAAAGGATGCATACTCATATGCACAAACAAAGAGATCTCAGTATGAGGTATAATTCTTTAACAAAACATTGGGTCAATAGACCTTTATTATTTCTTCTAAAATATTATCATATTACTAAAGTAACACCTAGATCTTACAAATCATCATAATTTATATCTATGTAGCTTGGTGAAGCTGGTGGTGGTGGGGGTTGTTGTTGTTGTTGTCTCTCCAGCCGTGCTTGCCTTATTTCTTGGCGGGCTTGACGTATTTCCTCGCGTTGTTGTCTTATCTGATTCCGCATCTCGGTCACCATGTCCGTTAACTGTTGTATTACCAGTCTTTGGGTAGCAACCACTTGATTGAGGTCAACAGGTGGAGGATTTGGAGGATTCATTTTCTGTTTGTTGTTACGTGATAATCTTTCCCTTCCTGGTATCGACCATGAAAGTTAGAAGTATGTGATAATAGTTTTGCAAAGGAAATTACTAAGCGGAATGGATAAGTTGGTAGTTGGTTATAATCTATAGATTCTTTGGTAGGGCTTAATTTATGTCCAGATTGGGGTAACCAATCATATAAGGTGAATATCCAAGGGTAAGATAGAATCTGTCAAGATGAGAGATATATATGGGTGAGATAGACTACAAGATGTAGGTTAAAAGTTTTGTTTGTTATTAGGTGGGAATAGAAAGGTCATACTATTCATTATGGCACTATGGGTTGGGTTAGCTCATATTAATTCAACACATATGCATAAACAAAATCTCGGCATGATGCATATCTTATTAGCAAAACACAGGGTCAAATGGACCTTATTATTATTACTAAAATAGTAAAATACTACTACTGGCTAAACTAATATTTAGGTCTTACAAATAGTAATATATATATATATATATTTATATTTATGTTTATCTCTCTATTCTTGTTGCTCGTTGACTTCTTCACCGACTACTTCATCTCCAACTGGCTCTTCTTCTTGAGTTTGAATTTCAAGTTCACCGGGTTCAGCTTCTACTTCTGTATGATGAGCATATCCTCGGTTGATGGATAGGGGCTGACTCTTCCCTGCTGAGGCTTGTCCTTGCTTCATCGGTGCCGGTGTAGTGTAGGCAGCTCTGTTGGGACAGTAGTTGGCATAGTGTCCCGGTTGTCCACATTTGAAGCATGTCCTGACGGCGGTTGTGTTAGGAGCAGCGGGTCCTCCTGGAGTGCTTGCTTTTGAAGGAGCAGTTGGTGCCTGTTGAGTTTGTTGTCCGGAACTGCCACTAGCTGGTGTACTTGGAGTGGTAGTATAGCGAGGACGGGAACTGCTTCCAGCCTGCCCTTGATTGACAGCCTTTCTTTTCTCTCCAAATATACTCCTCTTGTTTTCTACAGCAATAGCTTTATCCAATAGCCTTTGGAAGGATGGGAAGGTGTGCGATACCAGCTGATATTGCAGGGGTCCAATCAAACCATCCAGAAAGAGCTCCTGCTTTTGCTCATCATCTTCAACATCTCTGGGAGCATAACGAGATAACTGAATGAATTTGTCCCTATATTCACTCACGGACATACTTCCTTGCTTGAGGGATAGGAACTCCTTCCTCTTAATCTTCATGAGTCCAGCAGGAATATGGTAATTCCTGAATTGTGTGGAGAATTCTTCCCAGGTAATTGTATCGGCAGCAGCATGAGCTGCACAGTACGCATCCCACCAATCCGCAGCGGGACCAGCAAGACGACCCGATGCATAGAGTACTTTCTCTCGATCCGAGCACTGGGCTATGTTGAGCATCTTCTCTATGGACTTTAACCAGTCATCTGCTTGCAGTGGATCTGCGGAGTTGGAGAAGGTTGGTGGTTTGTGGCTCATGAATTCCCGGTGCTTGTCCCGGGGTGGAACAGGTGGTGGAGGCAATGGTATTTGTTGTTGTTGCTGCTGTTGTTGAAGTTGTTGCTGCAGCTGTTGTTGTTGTACTCTCCTCTCCTGGCGTATTTCTTCCCGTTCTTGGCGCATTTCCCGACGTGCATTTTCTCTTTCCTGGTGCATTTCTTGGCGTTCTTGCTGCATTTGGGTGCGCATATCTGCCATGGTGTCCGCCATTTGCTGCATCATTCTCATTTGAGCTGCGACGAGTGGATCAACTCCGCCTTGTGGAGGATTAGGAGGATTCATTGCTGCTGACTGTGGTTGAGGTTGGCGATTAGCAGGTAAATTAATTCCACCACCCCGCCTGGTATTGACCATCTAAGTTAGAAGCATATGGTAAGACAGCTTTGCAAGGGAATCATTTAGTAGACAGAATGAATAAGCTAACAGTTGGTTGTGCACTGGAATTTCTTTGGCAGGGCTGGGCCAGATATTTTATGTTAAGACTAGGGTAATTAGTTGTACGAGGTGAATGTCCAAAGGTAAGATAGAATATGTTAAGATGAGACAGATACGGAATACTAGTTACCTCTTTAATGGGGTTATTCTAGATTGTCTAGTTATTTTATAAATACTATCTTTTATGCCTAGATGTATATGCAGATGTAATTGTGGACATTACTCCACAACCCATCACACTCATTCAAAGATCCAAATCAGACATGTATCACAAGAACAAACATTCAAGCATACAAATAGCTACAAAAATAGTTTTGTTTTTGTTCCTATGAGTAGGTCTCCTATTCCTAAAAGTCACTTTAAGCACAGGATTTCAAAGTGTGAAATCCAAGTTTGTCTTTAGAATGAAAAGGTAAGAATAATCAGAGTAAGCGGAAATAGATGAGAAAAAGATTAAGATAAGTTTAGAAAGAATCAGAGTAGCAGAGGTAAGTAGATAATGGTTGTCCAGTTCTATCTAGGTTTCGTCCTACAGTCAACATTGCTCCGATACCACTTCTGTAACACCCGGATTTTAGGGATCCAAAACCCGGGGTTAACATAAACACCAGGTATGCTGGGACCAAGTCTCAAACATATGATGTATAGTGGCACAGGATCGAATGTCACATCTTTATATATAACAGGAGTTCTATACAAATAAATAATTACATTATAAGGAGACAACGGTCCAGCAACCCAAAGTTGACTGGGAGACGACGACCTAGACCACTCACGAACTCATCGCAGCATCCTCCAAGAGCATCATCCTGCAGTACCTGATCTTGACCTGTGGTGTATGTGAGACAGCAAGAGTGAGCTCACATACGCTCATCGCTCAACAAGTTGTGGGGAATAATGTGCATGAACTCACCAAAGGTGGGAGCTCATAAAGTGTAAGGCTTACCAAAGAAGATGGTTAGAGCTGAGCATTGCTTTTAAAGTTGGTCAAAATTTTATTAGCAATTACTAAGTATAAGTAAATACCAAACCCAATTAAGTAATAGATCAGCAGTAACAACACCACCTGCAATGCAATGCATATGACAAATTGAATTTAGTTCCATAATTAAATCATGTGAGGGTCCGAGCTGCTCATGACCGTGAGCACGGCTAGTATACCAGTTTTACACTCTGCAGAGGTTGCGCATCTTTACCCACAAGTCGTGTTACCCATCTGCCAAGGGGTCATGAATCCCATACACCTCTACCAAGGAAGTGAGGCAGGGTAGCACTACGAGGCCTTTACAAAGTTCCACTAGCTTCCGAAAACCCGCTACAGTTTATAGGAAGATCCAGTACAGGAATCCCTTGCAGGACCGCCATCGCAGCAAAATCCTCCCGAGGGCACTTCCCGCACTGACCTCTCCCCTACTGCCCTTGCCCCTTTCGGGTAAGGTAGTCTTCCACTAGCTTTCCTAATTAATCAGCCAAGGGCATCCCATACTACCCTTGTGGTAGCACTGTTTTCCCGGGTGGTCGCTCCATGTTCCAATTAACATAATGATCTCAACATGAACCATAAATAACAACTGATAATAAAAGTATAATCATGAATAGTGTAATCTTCATACCCAAAACCACATATAGCACTAGCAAGTACTACCCAGAAAGTTCAGTGGTAAACAAGGTATAAAGATAAACAAACTAGGGTAACCTATTAGGTCCCATCAAAATTAACCTATGCAGATCATTATGATTAATCAGAACATGAGTGGGTAAAAAGAAGTGATCAAGGGCACAACTTGCCTGGGCCTTGAGATCCAGGTACCAGGATGATTCTTCAGATCTTCGTGACCTCACTGCTAGTCGTAGCAATACAAACATACATGGTATAGGCAAAATTAACATTACACCAAACATATATGCAAAATACATATTAATAATCCACATATTAAAATAAGATTACAGGAAAAAGAATTATTAATTTTGGAGTTGTAGAATTCAAGTTATGAATTTCCTAAGGTTTAATGTGATTAAAATATGGTTAAATGATAAATAAATTTTCTGACAGAGTTCATGTCAAAACAGTGATTCCAAATGGTAGAGAATATTATTACAAAATTTTAGAAAGTGGAATGGATCAATTTGGACTAAAAATGGATTTTCTATGAATTATCTAAGTTCTAGCAATTATTTTTGTATTAAAAATTTAATTTCTAATTCATTTAATCAATTTAAACGAGTTCTGGACTGGGCCTCAAATCCAGAGAAACCCAGGGGGCTCGGGGTAAGTTTCCCGAGACACAGCGCACAGTAAACATAGGACGGCGGGTTGTTTTCTCTAAAACTCAGGGACTCTTTAGCAAAACGCGCAAGCCGAAGGGGTATCGGCCGAGCACAGCCATCCGATCAAGCGTGGACGGTTCAGATTAGATTTAGTATAACCCGAACCGGTACGCATCTACAACCGTTCGATCAGCGATCAACGGCCCAGATTTAATGAAGCCGAGATCAACTCTGCACCGCTGGATCTCGCATCTACGGTCTCCGCGCGATCGAGCGAAGGGGTATGCCCCGATCTAATCGGGACCGTCCATCCACGGATCAACGGCCACGAGCACTTCCCCCAATCCTACGCCGAGCGACGGTGGCGCCGCCCACCAACCGCGGCGGACCATCGCCGGAGCAAACGCAATCCAGCGTTCCAGTGCCCTAGAGCTCAATTATCAGCTGCTACACGGTGTCGAGGGGATGGCGAACTCACCGGAGTAGTTGATTCCACGGATTGTCGGTCAGGTGTCGTCGGCCACGGCGAGGAGCGGATTCACGGCGGAGTAGCAACGGCGGCGAGCAATTACTTGAGCTCAGGTGGAGTTCAACTCGATTTGGAGGCGCGGACGGCTTTCCCAGGCGAAGTCGATGCTCCCCGACCCGACTCCGAGAGCGGAGACCCTCCCGACGGCGGCTAACCTCGGCGGCGGCTCCTCTCCGGTTTCTCTCTCTCTCGGTGATGGTGGCTGGCGGTGGGGGGATGAAGGGAGGGAAGCGGCACGGTGAGCTTTTATACCCGGAGCAAAGTCCGAGCGAGAAGGAGGCGGTGGCCGGTAGGCGCGTGATCCTCGGCGGCGAGCTCGCGCGTTCCGTTGAGCCGCGGCGATTCTGTTGGGAGAGGGAAGGAGCTGACGCGTGGGTCCCGCGAGCCAGTGAGTGGTGAGGGCGAGAGTGCGGCCGACGCGCGAGGGAGGGGTGTGGCTGAGCAACGGGGCCCGCGGACCAGAGACAGACGACGAGCGCGTAGCGCGGAGGGAGGGAGCGGCTGACAGGGCGGGCCCACCTGTCGGCGCCGCGGGTACGAGTAGAGATGGGCCGCGCGGGATGAAAAGCGGGAATGGGCCAGAAATGGAATCCGGGGCCCAGTTAGGTATAGTATCCTTTTTCTTTTTCTTTTCTATTTTCTTTTCCCCATTTTCAAATCCAATTCAAATCCAATTTGAATTCAAGTTTGAGTTCAACTTTGTGAATAACTTGTCCTCAGTTTGAAAGGTATAATTTCATAATATAAGTGTGAAGGATATTTATTTTATTTTATGTAATATTTTTCTTAGTTCTTCCCTTCTCCTTTTTATTTTCTATTTTCTATTCCAAATTCAAATTTATACTTCTATTTTAGTTTTCAGATTTTTCAAATGTATCATTTGAAATCCAAGGATGAATATAAACCATACTTATTTTAATATTACTAACTTAAGTTTTTATTCTCCTTTCTATTTATTTCCTGAGATGTATAAATGGTTTTTCTTAAAAGAAAAAGAAAAATTCTTTTCCATCTTTTTCTTATTTCCCAATTTCTAAGACATTATGATATTTTGTTCAAATTTCTTCTACTAATTCCCAATCCAGAATTTGGGTGTTACAGTTGCTTCCCTCCCTTACTCTGTGCTTTCTTTGTGATCATACTTGTAAGGGCAAGAGACTCCAATTTGTGGAGATTCCTTGCAAACGGGATAGTGAAAAGGAACAACAAAACAACGTGGTATTCAAGTGGGTCTTTGGACCGCTTGAGAGGGGTTGATTGCAACCCTCGTCCGTTGGGACGCCACAACGTGGAAGTAGGCAAGCATTGGCTTGGCCGAACCACGGGATAAACCACCGTGTCCCTCTGTGCTTGATTCTTGTGGTATTGTGTTTTGTTGAGACTTCACCTTAGCCACTTGGCATTAATCGTGCTAACGCTTAACAAGTTTTTGTGGCTTAAGTTTGAAGTTTTTACAGGATCACCTATTCACCCCCCCCTCTAGGTGCTCTCAATTGGTATCAGAGCAGTTCTATTCACAAAGGGACTAACCGCCCGAATAGATGGATCCTAAGGGGAAGGGTATAGTGATCAACGACAAAGAGAAGGAGACCTTCGTCAACGAGCCGAAGGACGACAAGCCTACCGACTCCGGCTCGGGTCAAAGACGAAAGGAAGGGAAGAAGAAGAAGACCAGGCGCATCAAGGAGATCATCTACTACGACAGCGACGAGTCTACTTCTTCCCAAAAGGATGAGGACCACAACGACTACGAGAGGAGAAAACCGGTTAATTCGAACTTTTCCTTTGATTACTCTCGTATTCCGCAAAGTTCACATTCTCATTTGCTCTCCATTCCACTTGGCAAGCCCCCACACTTTGATGGAGAGGACTACGGATTTTGGAGTCACAAAATGCGTAGTCACCTATTCTCTCTCCATCCTAGTATATGGGAGATTGTAGAGAGTGGAATGCACTTTGATAGTTCGGATAGTCCCATGTTCATTAATGAACAAATTCATAAAAATGCACAAGCTACTACTGTTCTTTTAGCTTCCTTGTGCAGGGATGAATACCATAAGGTGAGCGGCTTGGACAACGCCAAGCAAATCTGGGACACCCTCAAGATTTCTCATGAGGGGAACGACGTCACCTTACTCACCAAGATGGAGTTGGTGGAGGGCGAACTTGGACGGTTCGCAATGATAAGGGGCGAGGAGCCGACGCAAACATACAACCGGCTCAAGACCCTCATCAACAAGATAAGGAGCTACGGGAGCACGCGATGGACGGACCACGACGTCGTCCGCCTAATGCTCAGGTCCTTTACCGTACTTGATCCTCATCTCGTGAACAATATTCGTGAGAATCCCAGGTACACGATGATGACGCCCGAGGAAGTACTTGGAAAATTCGTGAGCGGGCGGATGATGATCAAGGAGGCAAGATACGTCGACGACGCGTTGAACGGACCACTCCACGAGCCTCAACCCATTGCTCTAAAGGCAACGAGGAGCAAGGAGTCGCTACCTAGCAAGGTGGCGCAAGTTGAGGCGGCTGGCCTTAATGATGAAGAGATGGCTCTCATCATTAAAAGATTCAAGACGGTGCTTAAAGGTCACAAGGGACAACCAAGCAAGACCAAAGCCAAGGGGAAGCGCTCATGCTTCAAATGCGGTAAGCTTGGTCATTTCATTGCTAACTGTCCCGATAATGAAAGTGACCAGGAAAAGGGGAACAAAAGAGAGAAGAAGAAGCAATACAAGAAGGCAAAGGGCGAGGCGCATCTAGGAAAGGAGTGGGACTCGGATTGCTCCTCCTCCGACTCCGACAACGAAGGACTCGCCGCCACTGCCTTCAACAAATCGGCTCTCTTCCCCAACGAGCGTCTCACTTGCCTTATGGCAAGAGAGAAGAAGGTAAGTACTAAAGACTCCACTTATGCTTCTTCTAGTGATAGTGAGTCTAGTGATGATGATATAGATTATTCTTGCTTGTTCAAGGGCTTAGATAGATCTAAGATAGATAAAATCAATGAATTGATTGATGCATTGAATGAAAAGGATAGGCTTTTAGAAAAGCAAGAAGATTTATTGTATGATGAACATGATAAATTTGTAGAGGCACAAAAATCATATGCTTTAGAAGTGAAAAGAAATGAAATGCTTTCTAGTGAAATATCTTCCTGTCATGAAACCATTTCTACCTTAAGAAGTGTTAATATTGATTTAAGTGCTAAACTAGAAGTAGCTAGTAAATCAAATTCTTGTGTTGAACATGTTGAAATTTGTACTAGGTGTAAGGATATTGATGTTAATGCTTGTAGTGAACACCTAGTTCTAATTTCCAAATTAAATGATGAAGTGGCTAGTCTTAATGCCCAACTTAAGACTAGCAAGAATGAAGTTGATAAAATCAAATTTGCAAGGGATGCCTACACGATTGGTAGACACCCCTCAATTAAGGATGGGCTTGGCTTCAAGAGGGAAGCCAAGAACTTAACAAGCCATAAGGCTCCCATCTTCGTCAAGGAGAAGGGGAAGGCCCCGATGGCTAGTAATGCTAAAAAGAATCATGCTTTTATATATTATGATAGGAGACATGCTAGAAATGCTTATAATCATTTTGATTCACATGTTTATGATTCTCATGCAATGTTTGCTTCTAGTTCCTCTCATAAGCATGATAGAAATATGAGTAGGAGAAATGTTGCTCATGTGCCTAGAAAGAATGTTATTCTTGCTCCTAGGAAAGTAGTGAATGAACCTTCTACCATTTATTATGCTTGTAATGCTCCCTTTGCTATTTGTAGAAAGGGAAAGAAGGTTGTTGCTAGGAAATTAGGGGTTAGATGCAAGGGAGATAAATCTTGCATTTGGGTCCCTAAAGATATTTGTGCTAACCTTGCAGGACCCAACATGAGTTGGGTACCTAAGACCCAAGCCTAAATTTGCCTTGCAGGTTTATGCATCCGGGGGTTCAAGCTGGATTATCGACAGCGGATGCACAAACCATATGACGGGGGAGAAGAAGATGTTCACCTCCTACGTCAAGAATAAGGATTCCCAAGATTCAATTATATTCGGTGATGGGAATCAAGGCAAGGTAAAAGGGTTAGGTAAAATTGCAATTTCTAATGAGCATTCTATCTCAAATGTATTCTTAGTGGAGAGTCTTGGATATAATTTGCTATCTGTTAGTCAATTATGTCAAATGGGATACAATTGCCTTTTTACAAATGTAGATGTGTCTGTCTTTAGAAGAGGTGATGGTTCACTAGCTTTTAAGGGTGTACTAGACGGCAAGCTTTATTTAGTTGATTTTGCAAAAGAAGAGGCCGGTCTAGATGCATGCTTAATGGCTAAGACTTGCATGGGCTGGCTGTGGCATCGCCGCTTAGCACATGTGGGGATGAAGAACCTCCATAAGCTTCTAAAGGGAGAACACGTGATAGGTCTAACAAATGTTTATTTCGAAAAAGATAGACCTTGTGCAGCTTGTCAGGCAGGTAAACAAGTGGGAGGAGCACATCACAGCAAGAACGTGATGACCACGTCGAGACCCCTGGAGCTGCTGCATATGGACCTCTTCGGACCCGTCGCCTATCTAAGCATAGGAGGAAGTAAGTATGGTTTAGTTATTGTTGATGACTTTTCCCGCTTCACTTGGGTGTTCTTTTTGCAGGATAAGTCTGAAACCCAAGGGACCCTCAAGCGCTTCCTCAGGAGAGCTCAAAATGAGTTTGAGCTCAAGGTGAAGAAGATAAGGAGCGACAACGGGTCCGAGTTCAAGAACCTTCAAGTGGAGGAGTTTCTTGAGGAGGAAGGGATCAAGCACGAGTTCTCCGCTCCCTACACACCACAGCAAAATGGTGTGGTAGAGAGGAAGAACAGGACGCTAATTGATATGGCGAGGACAATGCTTGGAGAGTTCAAGACCCCCGAGTGCTTTTGGTCGGAAGCCGTGAACACGGCTTGCCACGCCATCAACAGGGTCTACCTTCACCGCCTCCTCAAGAAGACGTCATATGAGCTACTAACCGGTAACAAACCCAATGTATCGTACTTTCGTGTTTTTGGGAGCAAGTGCTACATTCTAGTGAAGAAGGGTAGAAATTCTAAGTTTGCTCCCAAAGCTGTAGAAGGGTTTTTATTAGGTTATGATTCAAATACAAAGGCGTATAGAGTCTTCAACAAATCATCGGGTTTGGTTGAAGTCTCTAGCGACGTTGTATTTGATGAGACTAATGGCTCTCCAAGAGAGCAAGTTGTTGATTGTGATGATGTAGATGAAGAAGATGTTCCGTCGGCTGCTATACGAACCATGGCGATTGGAGACGTTCGGCCACAGGAACAGGATGAACGTAATCAACCTTCTTCCTCAACGACGGTGCATCCCCCACTTCAAGACGATGAACAGGTTCATCAAAAGGAGGCGTGTGATCAAGGGGGAGCACAAGAAGATCAAGTGATGGAGGAAGAAGCGCAACCGGCACCTCCAACCCAAGTTCGAGCGATGATTCAAAGGGATCATCCCGTCGACCAAATTCTGGGTGACATCAGCAAGGGAGTAACTACTCGGTCTCGATTAGTAAATTTTTGTGAACATTACTCCTTTGTCTCCTCTATTGAGCCTTTCAGGGTAGAGGAGGCCTTGCTAGATCCGGATTGGGTGTTGGCCATGCAGGAGGAACTTAATAACTTCAAGCGCAACGAAGTTTGGACGCTGGTGCCTCGTCCCAAGCAAAATGTTGTGGGAACCAAGTGGGTGTTCCGCAACAAACAAGACGAGCACGGGGTGGTGACAAGGAACAAGGCTCGACTTGTGGCAAAAGGTTATGCCCAAGTCGCAGGTTTGGACTTTGAGGAGACTTTTGCTCCTGTGGCTAGGCTAGAGTCTATTCGTATCTTGCTAGCATATGCCGCTCACCATTCTTTCAGGTTGTACCAAATGGATGTGAAGAGCGCGTTCCTCAACGGGCCAATAAAGGAGGAGGTGTACGTGGAGCAACCCCCTGGCTTCGAGGATGAGCGGTACCCCGACCACGTGTGTAAGCTCTCTAAGGCGCTCTATGGACTTAAACAAGCCCCAAGAGCATGGTATGAATGCCTTAGAGATTTCTTACTTGCTAATGCTTTCAAGGTTGGGAAAGCCGATCCAACTCTTTTTACAAAGACATGTGATGGTGATTTGTTTGTATGCCAAATTTATGTCGATGACATAATATTTGGTTCTACTAATCAAAAGTCTTGTGAAGAGTTTAGCAGGGTGATGACGCAGAAATTCGAGATGTCGATGATGGGCGAGTTGAACTACTTCCTTGGGTTCCAAGTGAAGCAACTCAAGGACGGCACCTTCATCTCCCAAACGAAGTACACGCAAGATCTGCTAAAGCGGTTTGGGATGAAGGACGCCAAGCCCGCAAAGACTCCGATGGGAACCGACGGACACACCGACCTCAACAAAGGAGGTAAGTCCGTTGATCAAAAAGCATACCGGTCAATGATAGGGTCTTTACTTTATTTATGTGCTAGTAGACCGGATATTATGCTTAGCGTATGCATGTGTGCTAGATTTCAATCCGATCCTAAGGAGTGTCACTTGGTGGCGGTGAAGCGAATTCTTAGATATTTAGTCGCTACGCCTTGCTTCGGGATCTGGTATCCAAAGGGGTCTAACTTTGACTTGATTGGGTACTCAGATTCCGACTATGCTGGATGTAAGGTCGATAGGAAGAGTACATCGGGGACGTGCCAATTCTTAGGAAGGTCCCTGGTGTCATGGAACTCTAAGAAACAAACCTCCGTTGCCCTATCCACCGCTGAGGCCGAGTACGTTGCCGCAGGTCAGTGTTGCGCGCAACTACTTTGGATGAGGCAAACCCTCAGGGACTTTGGCTACAATCTGAGCAAAGTCCCACTCCTATGTGATAATGAGAGTGCTATCCGAATAGCGGAAAATCCTGTTGAGCACAGCCGCACAAAGCACATTGACATCCGGCATCACTTTTTGAGAGACCACCAGCAAAAGGGAGATATCGAAGTGTTTTATGTTAGCACCGAGAACCAGCTAGCCGATATCTTCACCAAGCCTTTAGATGAGAAGACCTTTTGCAGGCTGCGTAGTGAGCTAAATGTCTTAGATTCGCGGAACTTGGATTGAAATATAGCATACATATATTTATGCCTTTGATCATGTTCATTCTGCATTTTGTTGCTTATTATGGTGCTCAAGTTGTACAAACACTCCCTGGACCTCACAAGTCCGTTGCAAAGTGATGCACATGTTTAGGGGGAGATGTGTTACAACTTGACCCTTTGAGACTAACCATATGTTTGAAGTTTGCTTGCGTTAGTCACAAAGGAGAATTGAAAGGGAAAAGGTGGACTTGGACCATGAAAGACTTCCACTGCACTCCGATGAGGGGTAACTTATTCCAAGTCCACCTCATGAACTTTTATTGCCATTTGCTCTTAATTGAAGATTTTGGTGAGGCAATGGGGTTAAAGGGCCACAATTGATCCCGTTTTGGTGCTTGATGCCAAAGGGGGAGAAAATAAAGGCCAAAGCAATAAATGGATCAGCTACCACTTGAGAGATTTTGAAAATAGTAGAATAGAGTTTTTGGTTTGTCAAAATTCTTAAGTTGTCTCTCTTGTCAAAAGTTAGCTTCTTGTGGGGAGAAGTATTGTTTATGGGAAAAAGGGGGAGTTTTTGAAATCCTTGATCAATCTCTTTTTGAATGACTCTCTTTATGCTTAAACATGAGTGTTTAACTTAGAGATAGAGATTTGAGTTTGATTTGCAAAAACAAACCAAGTGGTGGCAAAGGATGATCCATATATGCCAAAATTGATTCCAAATTAAATTTATGTTATTTGATTTGAGTTTGCACTTGTTCTAGTTGCTTTATGTTGTGTTGGCATAAATCACCAAAAAGGGGGAGATTGAAAGGGAAATGTGCCCTTGGGCCATTTCTAAGTATTTTGGTAATTGAGTGCCAACACATGTGTTTAAGTGTGAATTTGTGTACATGGATGAACAAGGTGCAAATCATGAAGTAAAGGTATGTTTCTAAGCCTTAGTACATTGGTTTTATGGACTAACATATTTGTCTAAGTGTTAGAAACAGAAAGAAGAAAAAGAGAAAAGGGGAGAGAATGACTTGGCTGTGTGCAGCCAAGTCCCAGCTCGGTCTGGAGCACCGGACTGTCCGGTGTGCACCGGACAGTGTCCGGTGCGCCAGACTGACTCGACCCGAACTGGCCGCTCTCGGGTTTTTGGCCGGCGGCGTACGGCTAAAATTCACCGGACTGTTTGGTGTGCACCGGACTGTCCGGTGAGCCAACGGTCGGCCAGGGCCAACGGTCGGCCGCGCAATCCGCGCGGGACACGTGGCCGAGCCAACGGTCGGAAGACGGCACCGGACTGTCCGGTGTGCACCGGACTGTCCGGTGCGCCAACGGCTCTCAGATCCCCGCCGGTCTGCAACGGTCGGGAAGCGCTGGATAAGGAAAGAAATCGTGCACCGGACTGTCCGGTGCCCCCAACGACAGAAGGCAAGGATGGCCTTCCAGAATTGCTCTCAACGGCTCCTAGCTGCCTTGGGGCTATAAAAGGAGCCCCTAGGCGCATGGAGGAGATACACAAGCAACTCTTGAGCATTCTTGATCATCCACACAAGTTCTTTGCGCATTCGTTTGTGATTCTAAGTGATTCGAGCTCTGTTCTAGTGTGAACTCTGAGATAGTCATTCGAGCTCGAGTCTTGGCCGTGTGTGTGCGCTTTTGTTGTGGATTTGTGTGTGTTGCTTCCCTCCCTTACTCTGTGCTTTCTTTGTGATCATACTTGTAAGGGCAAGAGACTCCAATTTGTGGAGATTCCTTGCAAACGGGATAGTGAAAAGGAACAACAAAACAACGTGGTATTCAAGTGGGTCTTTGGACCGCTTGAGAGGGGTTGATTGCAACCCTCGTCCGTTGGGACGCCACAACGTGGAAGTAGGCAAGCATTGGCTTGGCCGAACCACGGGATAAACCACCGTGTCCCTCTGTGCTTGATTCTTGTGGTATTGTGTTTTGTTGAGACTTCACCTTAGCCACTTGGCATTAATCGTGCTAACGCTTAACAAGTTTTTGTGGCTTAAGTTTGAAGTTTTTACAAGATCACCTATTCAACCCCCCCCTCTAGGTGCTCTCAGCACCCAGCAGTGGAATCCACGATTTGATCGATGCGAGGCAGAGGGTAGGGAAGTTTCGGACATGCTTTGTTTAGACCAGTGTAGTCTACACACATCCGCCATTTCCCTCCTTTCTTTCTCACAAGCACAAGGTTGGCAAGCCATTCGGGATGGAATACCTCTTTGATGAACCCTGTCGCCATTAGCTTGTGGATCTCCTCGCCTATGGCTCTGCGCTTTTCTTCGTCGAATCGGCGCAGAGGCTGCTTCACGGATCGGGCTCCAGCTCGGATATCCAGCGAGTGCTCGGCGACATCCCTCGGTATGCCGGGCATGTCCGAGGGACTCCACGCGAAGACGTCGGCGTTTGCGCGGAGAAAGTCGATGAGCACTGCTTCCTATTTGGGATTGAGCTCAGAGCCAATCCGGATCTGCTTGGAGGCGTCGTTGCTGGGGTCGAGAGGGACGGATTTAACCGTCTCCGCTGGCTCGAAGTTGCCGGCGTGGCGCTTCACATCTGGCGCCTTCTTAGAGAGGCTCTCTAGGTCGGCGATGAGGGCCTCGGATTCGGCGAGGGCCTCGGCGTACTCCACGCACTCCACGTCGCATTCGTACGCGTGTCGGTACGTGGGGCCGACGGTGATGACCCCGTTGGGGCCCGGCATCTTGAGCTTGAGGTAGGTGTAGTTGGAGACGGCCATGAACTTGGCGTAGCATGGCCTCCCCAGCACTGCGTGGTAGGTTCCTCGAAACCCGACCACTTCGATCGTGAGGGTCTCCCTTCGAAAGTTGGAGGGTGTCCCAAAGCAGACGGGTAGATCGAGTTGTCCGAGGGGCTGGACGCGTTTCCTGGGGATGATCCCGTGAAAAGGCGCAGCGCCTGCCCGGACCGAGGACAGATCGATCCGCAGGAGCCCGAGGGTCTCGGCGTAGATGATGTTGAGGCTGCTGCCTCCGTCCATGAGGACCTTGGTGAGCCTGACGTTGCCGATGACAGGGTCGACAACGAGCGGGTATTTCCCCGGGCTCGGCACGCGGTCGGGATGGTCGCCCTGGTCGAAGGTGATGGGCTTGTCAGACCAGTCTAGGTAGACTGGAGCCGCCACCTTTACCGAGCAGACCTCCCAACGCTCTTGCTTGCGGTGCCGAGCCGAGGCGTTCGCCACTTGCCCACCATAGATCATGAAGCAGTCATGGACCTCGGGGAACTCTCCTGCCTTGTGATCTTCCTTCTTATCGTCGTCGCGGGCCCTGCCACCTTCCGCAGGTGGCCCGGCCTTGTGAAAGTGGCGCCGAAGCATGGCGCACTCCTCAAGGGTGTGCTTGACGGGCCCCTGATGATAGGGGCACGACTCCTTGAGCATCTTGTCGAAGAGATTGGCACCTCCGGGAGGTTTTCGAGGGTTCTTGTACTCGGCGGCGGCGACAAGGTCCGCGTCGGCGTCGCGTTTCGCTTGCGACTTCTTCTTGCCCTTCTTCTTAGTGCCGCGCTGAGTTGACGCCTCGGGGACATCTTCCGGTAGGCGGCCCTGGGGCTGCTTGTCCTTCCGGAAGATGGCCTCAACTGCCTCCTGGCCAGAGGCGAACTTGGTGGCGATGTCCTTCAGCTCGCTCGCCCTGGTGGGGGTCTTGCGACCCAGCTTGCTCACCAGGTCGCGGCAGGTGGTGCCGGCAAGGAACGCGCCGATGACATCCGAATCGGTGACGTTGGGCAGCTCGGTGCGCTGCTTCGAGAATCGCCGGATGTAGTCCCGGAGAGACTCCCCTGGCTGCTGGCGACAGCTTCGGAGATCCCAGGAGTTCCCTGGGCGCACGTACGTGCCCTGGAAATTGCCGGCGAAGGCTTGGACCAGGTCGTCCCAGTTGGAGATCTGCCCCGGAGGCAGGTGCTCCAGCCAGGCTCGAGCGGTGTCGGAGAGGAACAGGGGGAGGTTGCGGATGATGAGGTTGTCATCGTTCGTTCCACCCAGGTGGCAGGCCAGCCGATAGTCCGCGAGCCACAGTTCCGGTCTCGTCTCCCCCGAGTACTTTGTGATAGTAGTCGGGGTTCGGAACCGGGTCGAGAACGGCGCCCGTCGTATGGCCTGGCTGAAAGCCTGCGGACCGGGTGGTTCGGGCAAGGGACTCCGATCCTCCCCGTTGTCATAGTGTCCCCCACGCCTGGGGTGGTAGCCTCGGCGCACCTTCTCGTCAAGGTGGGCTCGACGGTTACGGTGATGGTGCTCGTTGCCGAGGCGGCCCGGGCCGCAGGCGCTGTGTTGCGCGTGCGCCCGGTGTGGACCGAGGCTTCCCGCATGAATCGGGAAGTCACAGCGCGATGTTCCGAGGGGTACCCCTGCCTTCGGGAGGCAGAGCTTTCGGACCGTCGGACCGCGGCATCCTCCAGGAGATTCTTGAGCTCTCCCTGGATACGCCGCCCCTCGGCGGTAGATGGCTCCGGCATCGTGCGGAGAAGTATTGTCGCTGCAGCCAGGTTTTGGCCGACCCCACTGGAAACCGGTGGCGGCCTTACCCTGACATCATCGGTGATGCGGTGCTGGATGCCCTGGGGTAGATGACGCACTTCTCCGGCCGGAGGTTGGCCCGCCCATTCCTCTTGGTCGACGGGCGGTGACGAAGTCACGTCAGGGGTAGACTGCACCGTCGTCTCAGGTACGAGGGTGACGCCCAGCAAGTCCTTTGCGAGCGTGCTGGCGTCGTCCGTTTGCTTGGGGTTGGCGTGTTGCGGGGAGACAGCGCTCGTCTTCGTCTCAGACGCGAGGTCGATGCCCGACGTGCCCCCCGTTGGGGCGCCGGCGCCGTCGACTCGCTCGACAGCCGACGAGGTGCCGCCTCCTGCTTGGCCTTGGTTGCCCCGCCTCCTCCTCCGTCGGCGGGGGAGGGGACGGGACAAGCCAAAATGTTGTTCTTCCACCACGTGGGGAAGACGTCGTCGATTCCGCCGCCGGCGGGCAGGTTGTCGGCCGCCATTGTCGCTGTCGCGCGGCGGGGGAAGGAGTATCATGTCGTAGCTGCCGTCGAGGGACATGAACTCAAGACTCCCGAAACGGAGCACCGTCCCGGGCTGGAAAGGTTGATGGAGACTGCCCATCTGGAGCTTGACGGGAAGCTGTTCGTCAACACGCAGCAGGCCCCTACCTGGCGCGCCAACTGTCGGCGTTTCGAACTCAGGGGTCCCTGGACCGACGAGTAAATTGTCGCCGCGTGCCCCAGCCCAGATGGGTCGGCGCGAGACGGAGCGCGAAGGGGGGAAGAAGCCGGAGGGAGACATGCGTAAAAGGGGAAACCCTCGGCCTTCGTGTTTGTCCCGCGCCCAGGTCGGGTGCGCTTGCAGTAGGGGGTTACAAGCGTCCACGCGGGAGGGAGCGAGCGGCTTACGCGAGCGCCGTCCCGTCCTTCCCCCGCGCGACCAACCCTCTATAAGAGGGCCCTGGACCTTCCTTTTATAGGCGTAAGGAAAGGATCCAGGTGTACAATGCGGGGTGTAGCAGTGTGCTAACGTGTCTAGCGGAGGAGAGCTAGTGCCCTAAGTACATGCCATCGTGGCAGCCGGAGAGGTTTTGGCACCCGGTTCGTGTGGTGTCGTGGCCGTCGGAGGAGCGCTGGAGCCTGGCGAAAGGACAGCTGTCGGGGCTGTCGAGTCCTTGCTGACATCTCCTTGCTTCCGTAAGGGGGCTGAGAGCCGCCATCGTCATAGAGCATGCGGGGCGCCATCATTACTTGTTTACCGGGATGAGCCAGATGGGACGCCGGTCTTGTTCCCCATAGCCTGAGTTAGCTTGGGGTAGGGTAATGATGGCGCCTCCTGTGACGTGGTTGGTCCGAGCCCTGGGTTGGGCGAGGTGGAGGCCCCTCTGAGGTCAAGGTCGAGTCTGTCTTCCGAGGCCAAGGTCGAGTCCGAGCCCCTGGGTCGGGCGAGGCGGAGACTGTCGGTTGAGGCCAGGGCTGAGTCCGAGCCCTGGGATCGGACGATGCAGAGTTCATCGTCTTCCGGGGCTGAGCTCGAGTCCGAGCCCTGGGGTCGGGCGAAGCGGAGTTCGTCGTCTTCCGGGGCTGAGCCCGAGTCCGAGCCCTGGGGTCGGGCGAAGCGGAGTTCGTCGTCTTCCGGGGCTGAGCCCGAATCCGAGCCCTGGGGTCAGGCGAAGCGGAGTTCGTCGTCTTCCGGGGCTGAGCCCGAGTCTGAGCCCTAGGGTCGGGCGTAGCGGAGTTCGTCGTCTTCTGGGGCTGAGCCCGAGTCCGAGCCCTGGGGTCAGGCGAAGCGGAGTTCGTCGTCTTCCGGGGCTGAGCCCGAGTCCGAGCCCTGGGGTCGGGCGATGCGGAGTTTCCTATGGCGCCTAAGGCCAGACTTGGCTGCTGTCAGCCTCGCTCTATTGAGTGGCACAGCAGTCGGAGCGGCGCAGGCGGCGCTGTCCTCTTGTCAGGCCGGTCAGTGGAGCGCCGAAGTGACTGCGGTCACTTTGGCTCTGTCGACTGAAGGGCGTGCGTCAGGATAAGGTGTCAGGCCACCTTTGCATTAAATGTTTGCGTTAAATGCTCCTGCGATACGGTCGGTCGGCGTGGCGACTTGGCCAAGGTTGCTTCTTGGCGAAGACTGGGCCTCGGGCGAGCCGAAGGTGCGTCCGTTGCTTGAGGGGGCCCTCGGGCGAGACGTGAATCCTCCGGGGTCGGCTGCCCTTGCCTGAGGCTGGGCTCGGGCGAGGCGAGATCGTGTCCCTTGAGTGGACCGAGCCTTGACTTAATTGTACCCATCAGGCCTTTGCAGCTTTGTGCTGATGGGGGTTACCAACTGAGATTAGGAGTCTTGAGGGTACCCCTAATTATGGTCCCCGACACAACCTTAGCTAACAAATTAGCATTTTCATTTCTAAGGTTGTCAATAGTCTCATGGCAAGTGCTTAGCTCACTAGACAATTTTTTTGCACTTTTCTACTTCTAGAGCATAAGCATTTTTAACTTTAACATGCTTGTTGTTTTCTTTAATAAGGAAGTCCTCTTGGGAGTCCAAGAGATCATCCTTCTCATGGATAGCACTAATCAATTCATTTAACTTTTCTTTTTATTGCATGTTTAAGTTGGCAAAAAGAGTACGCAAATTATCTTCCTCATCACTAGCATTATCATCGCTAGAAGACTCATATCTAGTGGAGGATTTGGATTTAACCTTCTTCTTTTTGCCGTCCTTTGCCATGAGGCACTTGTGGCCGACGTTGGGGAAGAGAAGTCCCTTGGTGACGGCGATGTTGGTGGCGTCCTCGTCGTCGAAGGAGTCGCTAGAGCTTTCGTCGGAGTCCCACTCTCGACAAACATGGGCATCGCCGCCCTTCTTCTTGTAGTACCTCTTCTTCTCCTTTCTTCTCCCCTTTTTGTCGTCGCCCCTGTCACTGTCACTATAAATAGGACATTTTGCTATAAAGTGACCGAGCTTACCACACTTATAGCAAACCTTCTTGGAGCGGGGCTTGTAATCTTTCCCCCTCCTTTGCTTGAGGATTTGGCAGAAACTCTTGATGACGAGCGCCATTTCCTCGTTGTCGAGCTTTGAGGCGTCGATTGGTTGTCTACTCGGTGTAGACTCCTCCTTCTTCTCCTCCGTCGCCTTAAATGCTACCGGTTGTGCTTCGGACGTGGAGGGATCATCTAGCTCGTTGATCTTCTTTGAGCCCTTAATCATATACTCAAAGCTCACAAAATTCCCGATTACTTCCTCGGGAGTCATTAGTGTATATCTCGGATTACCACGAATTAATTGAACTTGAGTAGGCTTAAGGAAAATAAGTGATCTAAGAATAACCTTAACCATCTCGTGGTCATCCCACTTTTTGCTTCCGAGGTTGCGCACTTGGTTTACCAAGGTTTTGAGCCGGTTGTACATGTCTTGTGGCTTGTTGGGACCATGCTTCGTTGCCGAAGGTCCTACAGGAAGAAGCAGCTTCGGATGAAGCTGTCCGTACGTGTTGCCGAAGGGTGCCGTTCATGAAGCTTCGGAATTACAAACCGACTTAAAGATAGAATGACCTTTTAGTCCATAAGGGTTTGAGTCGTTGTTGTAAACTTTTATGATGGGTATAATTGTAATTATTCACAGGCTGTGACCTGTGCCTATAAATAGTGAACAGTATTCCTTTACTGTTCACGCATTCCGGCGATTGCAATCACATCACTCAGAAATTATCCTTTGCCAAGGCAGAGGTATAAATGTATCTAAATATTGTATTTGAATATCTTAAGTTTATATAATATGTGGATAATGTTGTTTACTTTTAATTTATTTGTCTTTAATGCTTTATGTTTCGTGTTATCTCATATTATCTCTGATAGTTTAATTACGAAGATATAACCTTCGTAGTCGTATCATCATAACCTTCGTCCGAAGTTCGTTAAATCCTTGAGGAAATAACGTTTCGACGGACGAAGGGCATTAACATTTAACATTTTATGTTGCCTTGTTCTTAATTCATAGTATTTGAGAACAAGTCCCCAACATGGCTCTTCCCCTTTGCGAAGCCGGAAGCGACCGAGCTCCCCCTCGATCGTTTCCCGCTTGATGATCTTGGTTATCTCATCTCCCTCATGCGCGGTCTTGAGCACGTCCCAAACTTCCTTGGCGCTCTTTAATCCTTGCACCTTGTTGTACTCCTCTCTACTTAGAGAAGCGAGGAGTATGGTTGTGGCTTGGGAGTTGAAGTGCTCGATTTGGGCTACCTCGTCCTCATCATAATCCTCATCCCCTACGGATGGTATCTGTGCTCCAAACTCAACAACATTCCATATACTTTTGTGGAGTGAGGTTAGATGAAATTTCATTAAAGCACTCCACCTAGCATAATCTTCACCGTCAAAGGTTGGCGGTTTGCCTAATGAAACGGAAAGTAATGGAGTATGTCTAGAAGTGCGAGGGTAGTGTAAGGGGATCTTACTAAACTTCTTACGCTCATGGCGCTTAGAAGTTATGGAGGGCGCGTCGGAGCTGGAGGTGGAAGGTGATGAAGTGTTGGTGTCGTAGTAGACCACCTTCCTCATCTTCTTTTTCTTGTCGCCACTCTGATGCGACTTGTGGGAAGAGGCTTTCTTCTCCTTCCCCTTCCCTTTGTTGCGGGACTCTTCCGATGTAGCCTTCTCGTGGCTTGTAGTGGGCTTGTCGCCGGTCTCCATCTCCTTCTTGGCGTGATCTCCCGACATCACTTCAAGCGGTTAGGCTCTAATGAAGCACCGGGCTCTGATACCAATTGAAAGTCGCCTAGAGGGGGGTGAATAGGGCGAAACTGAAATTTACAAAATTAATCACAACTATAAGCCGGGTTAGCGTTAGAAATATAATCGTGTCCGAGAGAGAGGGTGCAAAACAAATCGCAAGCGAATAAAGAGTGTGACACGCGGATTTGTTTTACCGAGGTTCGGTTATTGCAAACCTACTCCCCGTTGAGGTGGTCACAAAGACCGGGTCTCTTTCAACCCTTTCCCTCTCTCAAACGGTCCCTCGGACCGAGTGAACTTTCTCTTCTCAAATCAACCGAGAACAAAACTTCCCCGCAAGGACCACCACACAATTGGTGTCCCTTGCCATGGTTACAATTGAGTTTTGATCACAAGAAAAGAACGAGAAAGAAAGCAATCCAAGCGCAAGAGCTCAAAAGAACACAACCAATCACTCTCACTTAACACTAAAGCTTTTGTGGAATTGGGAGAGGATTTGGTCACTTGGGTGTGTCTTGTATCGAATGCCTAGCTCTTGTAAGTGGTTGGAAGTATGAAAACTTGGATGACTTGAATGTGGGGTGGTTGGGGGTATTTATAACCCCAACCACCAAACTAGCCGTTTGGTGGAGGCTGCTGTCGCATGGCGTACCGGACAGTCCGGTGCGCCACTGGACAGTGTCCGGTGCGCCAGCCACGTCACCAAGCCGTTGGGTTCCGACCGTTGGAGCTCTGACGTGTGGGCCCGCCTGGCTGTCCGGTGGCGCACCGGACAAGTCCTGTAGACTGTCCGGTGTGCCACCCGCGCGTGCCTGCTCCTCTGCGCGCGCTGGCGCGCATTTAATGTGTTGCAGACGACCGTTGGCGCCAAGTAGCCGTTGCTCCGCTGGCTCACCGGACAGTCCGGTGTGCACCGGACATGTCCGGTGAATTATAGCAGAGCGGGAATCCGAAGCTGGCGAGTTCAGAGTCGCTCTCCTCTGGAGCACCGGACACTGTCCGGTGTGCACCGGACATGTCCGGTGAATTATAGCGAAGCGCCTCTGAAAATTCCCGAAGGTGCGAAGTTTGGCTTGGAGTCCCCTGGTGCACCGGACACTGTCCAGTGGCACACCGGACAGTCCGGTGCGCCAGACCAGGGCAGCCTTCGATTATCCATTTGCTCTTTTTGTTGAACCATTTTCTTGGTCATTTTATTGGCTTAGTGTGAACCTTTGGCACCTGTATAACTTATAGACTAGAGCAAACTAGTTAGTCCAATTATTTGTGTTTGGCAGTTCAACCACCAAAATCAATTAGGAACTAGGTGTAAGCCTAATTCCCTTTCAAACTTCAATTCCGCTGTGACCTACTCGAAGAGTCTTTCATTTCACTGCGATCCAGTCTTCGAGTAAAGTAAGAATTTCTAATTTTATAAGTGTTATTATTTATTCGCCTATTCACCCTCCTCTTGACGACATCCAGATTTTGTTCTCGGACAAAGTAAACTTTCACTAGCGCCAGTGTCAGAGCTTGGCGCACGTAGGGGCCGAGGTAGGGATCTAGAGCTGAGGTCGGTGGCGTGCAGCGCTGGGCGAGCGACGACGGTGGTGGCGAGGCGGCGGGGGCTTGTCGGGAAGGGCCAAGACGTTGTGGTGCGAGGCAAAGGTGGGGAGGCGGCGACGCTCTAGACTCGGCGGCGGAGGTGAATAAGAGAGTGAGAGAACGAAAGGAGGAGAGGGCCCGCACGGTTAGGGTTATGTACATCGACGTTATTTGCTGAGTGCCCGTATCTGGTACTCGACAAAGTTTTTTTATTTTAAAATGTACTTTGTCGAGTGGCCTGGATCTGACACTCGGTAAGGAGTATTGTGCCAAGTACCTCATGACAAGCACTCGACAAAGGTTGTTTTAATTATTTAAAAATTGTTTGCCGAGTGTCCACTGGCATACACTCGGCAAAGCTAGTCTTCGCCGAGTGTCTTCTCTTAACACTCAGTAAAGTATATATATATATATTTTATTTTTTTCACCAAACTTTTTGTGGTGTCTTCCTACAGTATATAAACATACATGTTCCCTTTTGATATAATTATCAAAGTGTTTGCTATAACTATTTTTGTTTAATTGAATTTTCGGATAATTCAGATTTGAGCTGCAAGTCACTTAAAAAATGGAAAACGGTGAATGAAAAATATGATATTCATGTTATTTAGCATAAGTCACGACCTATTTCAGAAATAGACCAGAATTTTTTATCATCATGCTCATGAAACATGACTGTGATCTTGCGATCTAGTTGTTTTAAAATTGTATAAAACATAAACAAAGTTAGAAAATTATGAAACTTGTCTACATGTCATAATATCATATGTAGAGACTCTGGTAAAAAATTGATAGTGTTTTTTTGTGAAAGTTGTCATGTACTATGTGTAAAACCTAGCGTGCTTTCATAAAGTTTTATGATTTCATGTGAAGGACGGCTAGATTTCTACATATACTATGTGAACTTTCACGAAACAATGTCAAATTTTTATTAGACTCTCCACATATGATATTATGACACATCGACAAGTTTCATGATTTTTTGACTTTGTTTATGTTTTATACAATTTTAAAACCACTTCATCGCAAGTTTGCGGTTTTGTTTTGTGAGCATGGTGTTTGAAAATTCTGTTCTGTTCCTGAAATAGGTTGTAACTTATTTTGAATAACATGAATATCATTTTGCATTCACAGTTTTCCATTTTTCGAGTGACTTGCAGTTCAAATCTGAATTATGCTAATAAATTCAATTAAACGAACCAAATCTAACAGATATAACAAACGCTTTGATATTTGTGCCAAAATTGAATATGTAGGTATATATAATGTAGAAACACTGTAGAAAAAGTTTGGGAGAAAAATAAAAAAGCAAGTAAACTTTGCACGATGTTTGTCGGTGACACTCGACAAAGAATTACTTTGTCGAGTGTTTCCTAAAACACTCAGCAAAAAAGTTATTTTGTCGAGTGTCTCCCTAGAACACTCAACAAAGTTAACAAACGTCAGCTACCGTCGGTACCTGGCGGCTCTTTGCCGAGAGCGCATTTTTGCCGAGCACTAGACTCTCGACAAAGACGTCTTTGCCGAGAGCCTTTTTATGTCGAGAGTTTGGCTCTCGACAAAGACTCTCTTCGTTGAGTGCCTTTCTATGCTGAGTGTGGCACTCGACAAAGTATATTTTACTGAGTGTCCGATAAATTGCTCTCGGCAAAGAGCTAGACAATCGGCAAAGAGCTGGATTTTGGTAGTGGAAGATCTAGATACTGTAACACCCGGATTTTAGGGGTCCAAAACCCGGGGTTAACATAAACACCAGGTATGCTGGGACCAAGTCTCATACATATGATGTATAGTGGCACAGGATCGAATGTCACAACTTTATATATAATAGGAATTCTATACAAAATAAACAATTACATTATAAGGAGACAACGATCCAGCAACCCAAAGTTGACTGGGAGACGACGACCTAGACCTCTCACGAACTCATCACAGCATCCTCCATGAGCATCATCCTGCAGTACCTGGTCTTGACCTGTGGTGTATGTGAGACAGCAAGAGTGAGCTCACATACGTTCATCGCTCAACAAGTTGTGGGGAATAATGTGCATGAACTCGCCAAAGGTGGGAGCTCACGTGAAGTGTAAGGCTTACCAAAGAAGATGGTTAGAGCTGAGCATTGCTTTTAAAGTTGGTCAAAATTTTATTAGCAGTTACTAAGTATAAGTAAATACCAAACCCAATTAAGTAACAGAACAGAAGTAACAACATCACCTGCGATGCAATGCATATGACAAATTGAGTTTAGTTCCATAAATTAATCATGTGAGGGTCCGAGCTGCTCATGACCGTGAGCACGGCTAGTATACCAGTTTTACACTCTGCAGAGGTTGCGCATCTTTACCCACAAGTCGTGTATCCCATGTCGCCAGGGTTTGCAAGGCCCTTAGACACTTCCGAGGTGAATGGCTAGGGATCCACTACGAGGCCTTTACAAAGTTCCACTAGCTTCCGAAAACCCGCTACAGTTTATAGGAAGATCCAGTGCAGGAATCCCTTGCAGGACCGCCATCGCAGCAAAATCCTCCCGAGGGCCTCCCTACACTGACCTCTCCCCTACTGCCCTTGCCCCTTTCGGGTAAGGTAGTCTTCCACTAGCTTTCCTAATTAATCAGCCAAGGGCGTCCCATTCCACCCTCGTGGTAGCACTGTTTTCCCGGGTGGTTCTCCATGTTCCAATTAACATAATGATCTTATCATGAACCATAAATAACAACTGATAACAAAAGTATAATCATGAATAGTGTAATCTTCATACCCAAAACCACATATAGCACTAGCAAGTACTACCCAGAAAGTTTAGTGGTAAACAAGGTATAAAGATAAACAAACTAGGGTAACCTATTGGGTCCCATCAAAATTAACCTATGCAGATCATTATGATTAATTAGAACATGAGTGGGTAAAAAGAAGTGATCAAGGGCACAACTTGCCTGGGCCTTGAGAATCCAGGTACCAGGATGATCTTCAGATGACTCGTGACCTCAGTGCTAGTCGTAGCAATTCAAACAAACATGTGTAGGCAAAATTTAACATCACACCAAACAAGTAAACAAAATACATAATAATAATCTACACATTAAAATAAGGTTCTAGGAACAGGAATCATTAATTTTGGAGTTATAGATTTTAAGTTATGGATTTTCCAATGTTTTATGTGTTTAGTACAAGATTAATTAAGATAACAATTTTAATGTGACTTTTATGTAAAACCAGTGGCACTAATTGATAAACAATAATATTACAAAATTATAGGAAGTGGAATGGATTAATTTGGAGTTCATATGCATTTTCTATGAATTATATAAATTCTAGGAATTATTTTTATATTAAAAACTCATTTTCTAATTCATTTTCCTGATTTTATAACTCTCTGGACTGGGCCTCAATTAAACAGAAGCACAGGGGGCTAGGCGCAAGATACCCGAGACTCAGACTACACCCGCGGTGGACGGCGGGTTGATATAAGTAAAGCGCAGGGTCTCTTTTAGAAAATGGCCCCGGCGAAGGGGTAAGCTTCGATCTCAGCCGCCCGATCGGAAATCTACGTCCTAGATTAGATCCTTATCATTTTGAACCGGTACGCGATTAGGTTCATCGGATTCAAATCCGATGGTCTACAATCCCCCTCAAATCCCGATTCCATCCAGTCGCCCGATTACAATCCTACGGTCGAGATGTGTCCCGCGAAGGGGTATTCACGAACCGATCACAGCCATCCATCACGAACCCGAGGGTTGCGAGCTCATCGCCCCTGTTCAGCAGCCGGCCACGGCGGTGATGGCCACCCCACGGTGGCGCCATAGTCGGCGCGAAGTGACCCAGGGATCCATTGCCCTAACTCCCCTCCCAAATGATGATACACAGAGCGCAGGCGACCGCGAATTTCAGGGAAGGCACGTTACCTTCCGCAGTGAAGCAGGGAATTCCGTCGCCGAGTTCTTGCGGACCGGAGATAGCCGCTACCCCCGACGATCCATTGTCGGCACCATGGTCCTCCACCGAGCCCAAATACTATCCTCAGGACGCGACAGGGCTTCAAGCTCGATTCAATGGCAGCCTCGCGAGCACCTCCCAACCTTTTCTCCCTTGCGGCATCTTCTCTCTCTCCCTTGGTGGCGGCGGCACCATTGTTCCCTGATTCTTGCTCTGCAGGGGCTAAGATCTCTTGCCATGTTTCGATGAGATGGGAAAACGACCAGCTTCGGCCGGTACTTATGCACTCGAAGCTAGGGATTTGCACGGGGAAGCAAAGCTGTCGGATCCTGGCTATTCGGTAAAGCTTCGCCGGTTGTTACGGCCGAGTCCGGTGCGAGGGAGACGCTTCTGGCAACCGGGCCCACGCAACAGCGACATAGCGAGGCGGCGAGGACACAGGCCCACATGGCAGCGAGTGCCCGCGGTGCGGCGTGAGCGTGAAGCCGGTGTGAGACCCACGCGCCAGGGACGACACACCCGCACAAGAGACTGGCCGCCGGGCCCAGGGTGTCGGCGCCACATCTCCAGGAATTGGGCTGCGCGCGCTGAGGAAAGCTTAAGTGGGCCGAATTGAGGATGGTTGGCCCAGTTAAGTTTTTATCCTTTTCCCTTTTTGTTTTTCCTTTATCTTTTCCTTCTTTCCAAATTCAAACTTCAATTTGGATTCAAACTTTGTGGCACCTTTGTACACTGACTAATTATTTAGTTTTGATCATACCTACTGCGATGAAGTTATTAAATTATAATTTTTATTTATTGAATAATATTCCTTTCTCTCTTCTATTTTCATGATTCTATTTTCAAGGTAGACTTTGAATTTTATGGATCCTTTGATATGCTTATTAATGATACATTTATTTTATTAAGCACAAATGTACAATCAAATAAAACCCAGCATGATGCAAGATTTATTTAGGTGTCTTTGAGGTATTTATTTAATTGTGTAAGTGTGGTGTTCACATATGATGGTAAGTAGAAATAACAAACCAATAGATAAAGGAGTTAACTTCTCCACATTCCTTATATGTTACAAAACTGGGTGTTACAAATCCTACCCCCCTTAAAAATAATCTCGTCCTCGAGATTTGTAAGAAAAGGGAATACAAAAGGATTGTTTGCAATTTAGCTTTTAATTTCTAAATCAAGGGTCTCTCTTTTTTTTATTATTAGTAAGTGATAGGATAGCATGGATATTATATGTATGTCCACTTTGTATAAAAAATCCCTAATGGGTGATTAGGAGAGTATAGATATCTAGACACTTGTTATGTGGGTTGATGAATGGATAGGTTGGGATAACCAGGATTATGGTAATAAGAGACTTCCATGTACAGTGGATCTTGTTTCCTCTTGGAGTTGGATTTGACCCATCTCCTTCCTTGTCGATGTTGAGCTCTTCTTTTCAGACCCTGGTGTCTTCTTTCGAGTTAAGGGCAAGAGGTTTTAGTAGGTAGCTATAAGTTAAATGAGATTAGTCAGAATTTGGTTTGGTTGTTTGCTTCCAGATTGGTTGGATAAGTTATGTATCCTGTTATGTAGGTCAAGTTGTTCATGTATGGCTGGGTTGATCTAAGTCACCACTTTAGTCTTAGGTGAATTTAGGAGTATGGCCTTATCTTTTGTACCAGCATTAAGTAACTTACTCTAGATTAGATCATAATAGATTAGATAAAATCTAGATTAGGTTGGATATGACTAGGTTAGACTAGTTTAGGTTAGATTGATCTATTAGGGTAGGATACATGTTAGAATCTTTTGGGATAGGATGGGGTATATGGTGTAGGTAGGTCAGAAGCTCTATTAGGTTAACACCGAGGGATTATGCAACTATTGGATGGGTAAGGTAGTTGCATATGATCAGATAGTTGTATATAGTCAAGTTAATCTAGGGCACCAATTTAACTTAAATCATTTTTATAGGAGTGAGATCTAATCCATTTCACTAGTACTAACTAATCTATTAAATAACTCACTTTAGATTGGATCATATTAGATTAGATGGGATCTAGATTGGTATCACCGGATTAGTCTAGACAATATCTAATTAGATCATGGTTGATATTTTAGACTAGGATAAATATGCTAATTAGGGTAGGATGAATTCATAAGGATAAGGTATAATCTTTTGAGGTAAATTAGATCTATTAGGATAACAAAATCTTTTCAAGATAAGATGAATCTATTAAGATAAGAGAAAACCTCTTACGATAAGATGGATCTATATACATTAGGATAAGTTAAGACCTTTTTGAGATAAGATAGATCTATGAGATAGAATTTCTTAAGATGAGATGAATCTATTAAGCTAGATACATTTTTTTAATGAGGGATAATCCAATTTGTCTAGTTACTTTTATAAGCATTTTTTTTACATGTATATGCAAATGTAATTGTGGACATTACTCCACAACTAATCACACTCAATCAAAGATCCAAATCATACAAGTATCATAAGAACAAACATTCAAGTTCATAGATATCTATAAAAAAAATAGTTTTGTTTTTGTTCCTAAGAGTAGGTCCCCTATTCCTAAAGGTCACTTCAGTCACAGGATTTCAAAGTGTAAAATCCACCTTTGTCTTTTAGAAGGAAAAGATAAGAATAATCAGAGTAAGCGGAAATAGATGAGTAAAGATTAAGATGAGTTTAGAAAAGAATCAGAGTAGCAAAGGTAAGTAGATAAGGGTTGTCCAGTTCTATCTAGGTTTCGTCCTACAGTCAACATTGCTCTGATACCACTTCTGTAACACCCGGATTTTAGGGGTCCAAAACCCGGGGTTAACATAAACACCAGGTATGCTGGGACCAAGTCTCATACATATGATGTATAGTGGCACAGGATCGAATGTCACAACTTTATATATAATAGGAATTCTATACAAAATAAACAATTACATTATAAGGAGACAACGATCCAGCAACCCAAAGTTGACTGGGAGACGACGACCTAGACCTCTCACGAACTCATCACAGCATCCTCCATGAGCATCATCCTGCAGTACCTGGTCTTGACCTGTGGTGTATGTGAGACAGCAAGAGTGAGCTCACATACGTTCATCGCTCAACAAGTTGTGGGGAATAATGTGCATGAACTCGCCAAAGGTGGGAGCTCACGTGAAGTGTAAGGCTTACCAAAGAAGATGGTTAGAGCTGAGCATTGCTTTTAAAGTTGGTCAAAATTTTATTAGCAGTTACTAAGTATAAGTAAATACCAAACCCAATTAAGTAACAGAACAGAAGTAACAACATCACCTGCGATGCAATGCATATGACAAATTGAGTTTAGTTCCATAAATTAATCATGTGAGGGTCCGAGCTGCTCATGACCGTGAGCACGGCTAGTATACCAGTTTTACACTCTGCAGAGGTTGCGCATCTTTACCCACAAGTCGTGTATCCCATGTCGCCAGGGTTTGCAAGGCCCTTAGACACTTCCGAGGTGAATGGCTAGGGATCCACTACGAGGCCTTTACAAAGTTCCACTAGCTTCCGAAAACCCGCTACAGTTTATAGGAAGATCCAGTGCAGGAATCCCTTGCAGGACCGCCATCGCAGCAAAATCCTCCCGAGGGCCTCCCTACACTGACCTCTCCCCTACTGCCCTTGCCCCTTTCGGGTAAGGTAGTCTTCCACTAGCTTTCCTAATTAATCAGCCAAGGGCGTCCCATTCCACCCTCGTGGTAGCACTGTTTTCCCGGGTGGTTCTCCATGTTCCAATTAACATAATGATCTTATCATGAACCATAAATAACAACTGATAACAAAAGTATAATCATGAATAGTGTAATCTTCATACCCAAAACCACATATAGCACTAGCAAGTACTACCCAGAAAGTTTAGTGGTAAACAAGGTATAAAGATAAACAAACTAGGGTAACCTATTGGGTCCCATCAAAATTAACCTATGCAGATCATTATGATTAATTAGAACATGAGTGGGTAAAAAGAAGTGATCAAGGGCACAACTTGCCTGGGCCTTGAGAATCCAGGTACCAGGATGATCTTCAGATGACTCGTGACCTCAGTGCTAGTCGTAGCAATTCAAACAAACATGTGTAGGCAAAATTTAACATCACACCAAACAAGTAAACAAAATACATAATAATAATCTACACATTAAAATAAGGTTCTAGGAACAGGAATCATTAATTTTGGAGTTATAGATTTTAAGTTATGGATTTTCCAATGTTTTATGTGTTTAGTACAAGATTAATTAAGATAACAATTTTAATGTGACTTTTATGTAAAACCAGTGGCACTAATTGATAAACAATAATATTACAAAATTATAGGAAGTGGAATGGATTAATTTGGAGTTCATATGCATTTTCTATGAATTATATAAATTCTAGGAATTATTTTTATATTAAAAACTCATTTTCTAATTCATTTTCCTGATTTTATAACTCTCTGGACTGGGCCTCAATTAAACAGAAGCACAGGGGGCTAGGCGCAAGATACCCGAGACTCAGACTACACCCGCGGTGGACGGCGGGTTGATATAAGTAAAGCGCAGGGTCTCTTTTAGAAAATGGCCCCGGCGAAGGGGTAAGCTTCGATCTCAGCCGCCCGATCGGAAATCTACGTCCTAGATTAGATCCTTATCATTTTGAACCGGTACGCGATTAGGTTCATCGGATTCAAATCCGATGGTCTACAATCCCCCTCAAATCCCGATTCCATCCAGTCGCCCGATTACAATCCTACGGTCGAGATGTGTCCCGCGAAGGGGTATTCACGAACCGATCACAGCCATCCATCACGAACCCGAGGGTTGCGAGCTCATCGCCCCTGTTCAGCAGCCGGCCACGGCGGTGATGGCCACCCCACGGTGGCGCCATAGTCGGCGCGAAGTGACCCAGGGATCCATTGCCCTAACTCCCCTCCCAAATGATGATACACAGAGCGCAGGCGACCGCGAATTTCAGGGAAGGCACGTTACCTTCCGCAGTGAAGCAGGGAATTCCGTCGCCGAGTTCTTGCGGACCGGAGATAGCCGCTACCCCCGACGATCCATTGTCGGCACCATGGTCCTCCACCGAGCCCAAATACTATCCTCAGGACGCGACAGGGCTTCAAGCTCGATTCAATGGCAGCCTCGCGAGCACCTCCCAACCTTTTCTCCCTTGCGGCATCTTCTCTCTCTCCCTTGGTGGCGGCGGCACCATTGTTCCCTGATTCTTGCTCTGCAGGGGCTAAGATCTCTTGCCATGTTTCGATGAGATGGGAAAACGACCAGCTTCGGCCGGTACTTATGCACTCGAAGCTAGGGATTTGCACGGGGAAGCAAAGCTGTCGGATCCTGGCTATTCGGTAAAGCTTCGCCGGTTGTTACGGCCGAGTCCGGTGCGAGGGAGACGCTTCTGGCAACCGGGCCCACGCAACAGCGACATAGCGAGGCGGCGAGGACACAGGCCCACATGGCAGCGAGTGCCCGCGGTGCGGCGTGAGCGTGAAGCCGGTGTGAGACCCACGCGCCAGGGACGACACACCCGCACAAGAGACTGGCCGCCGGGCCCAGGGTGTCGGCGCCACATCTCCAGGAATTGGGCTGCGCGCGCTGAGGAAAGCTTAAGTGGGCCGAATTGAGGATGGTTGGCCCAGTTAAGTTTTTATCCTTTTCCCTTTTTGTTTTTCCTTTATCTTTTCCTTCTTTCCAAATTCAAACTTCAATTTGGATTCAAACTTTGTGGCACCTTTGTACACTGACTAATTATTTAGTTTTGATCATACCTACTGCGATGAAGTTATTAAATTATAATTTTTATTTATTGAATAATATTCCTTTCTCTCTTCTATTTTCATGATTCTATTTTCAAGGTAGACTTTGAATTTTATGGATCCTTTGATATGCTTATTAATGATACATTTATTTTATTAAGCACAAATGTACAATCAAATAAAACCCAGCATGATGCAAGATTTATTTAGGTGTCTTTGAGGTATTTATTTAATTGTGTAAGTGTGGTGTTCACATATGATGGTAAGTAGAAATAACAAACCAATAGATAAAGGAGTTAACTTCTCCACATTCCTTATATGTTACAAAACTGGGTGTTACAGATACAAAATAACAAGGTATCGTTTGAATGTTAGTTAGTTAGGTAAAAAGTTACTATTGAATTAGCTGGTTAACAATAAGCTAGCTGACTATTAGATAATTTACTAAAAGTAGCTAATAGCTGAACTATTAGCTAAATTGTTTAGATGTTTAGCAGCTAAGTATTAGCTCGAGTGTATTCAAATAACACCTAAGACACACTACACTTATATGCTAACTACCGTCACCAGACAAGCACGCACACATAGAAAATCCGCACCAAAGTTGAACAAGGACAAGGAGCCCGCCGCGTGCACTTGTCAACAACTCATAGCTACTACCATTAATTAAAGAAGTTTTGGCCCTGTGGGGAGGAGCTGAAACTCGATCTTGCATTGTGATTTGACTCATCTAGATATTGAGAAGGTCAACCTCAAAACAATAAGGGGGATTTGGAGTCAAGTCGATCAGCTGGTCCATTTACACGTTAGAGATATTCTTGTTTTCAAGGTTAGGTCATGATTGATTAGCAATCGTTCAACCATTGAATTATAACTAGGACAGGGAGTCCTAGAGGGCAAAAGGAGCTAGCTTTCTCTTTTTTTCTAAAAGAAAAGATAAAAACTAGGACATTAACCTGTGCTCTCACATGCGCTACAATTTTATGAGACACTAGTCGGTTGCCCGTACGTTACGACGGTTCACAATAATACCCACAACTATCTATCAAAAAGATCTCAATATTTTTTATTGATTGTCTCCGCTCTCTGCATAATATTTTTTTGATTTGACTAACTGATGTTGTTGCTTACTCCATCCAATATGTCTTGGTACAACACGACCAATGAAGTGATCGATTAGAAGAGAGTTCACAACGACTGACTGAACGAATATAGATTATATAATGACATAATTCCACCATACAGAGACCAAATAAGAGTAAGTTTGTGAGCTGAAATTTCTAAAATAAGTCACATGAACTCAAACTTGTAAAAAAGATATATCAAAATATGGAGTGGTTGCTAAAGCCAGGCATCAATAAAAACTAGATACGCTCGATACAAATTATGGTACTTCGTAGCAATTACTAATGTTTAAAACCAACAAATAACCTTTTATTTTACTGTTAGCGTGACAAATCATTGCTGCTCCATCTAATTCAGCAACCTCAAACAGCATGCAGTTCATTGCGCTAATGTGGTCTCACAAACGACCTAATGCATCCAAGAGCCAAGAACACAAGGGACGAGCATCCTATGGTAGTTCTCGCATGGATCTCCAAATCCTAACACATATTTTGTAGGATCCATGAGCCATCATCAGAAGAACACAAACCACGTGGAGACAATAAATAAAGTATTAACACATCCAAATTATGTTCAGTCCTTATCACAACAAAAAACTAACACCCAAAACAACAGAGGAACAACATAATAAGTTTTGCAATGATAGAAGGATGGGTGACATGTACATAGAAGTGGTAGATGCATACCAAGTTGACATCGTGGTAAGAGAAAGACCATGTAGACATGCGATGCCGAGCTATCGAACGAGTACCATAGACAGCAAATCAATGACCCCCATCCCTCGCCTCCCCCACTTCTAAGGTTTCGTAGAGAAAGAAGGGAAGGGAAGAGCCAGACATACCTGTTTGTTGCTCACACGACGAAGACTTGTGTATCTAGAGGCGACATAGGTAGTATACTGCTAGATACATATAGGGAGAGAGCACGCAAGCGGAGAAAGAAGCCCAGCCGGAGCAGCTCCAAACCTAGAGACACCCGCACCAGGTGTCAGTCCGAGAAGGGCGAGAGAATGCGAGTGCCTTCCCAGCCCTGGACCCACCGAGGCGACACAACACTACCACCAACTCTGTAGCATATGTCGTCTATTGACGCACTACATGCTTTGGTTGTCTAATATCTCAGACCAGGACTCCTCATCGCCAAGATAATCTAAACGTGGTAGGCGCCACCGTCTCCTCCTCAGTGGTACGCACAGAGAAAAGCCAGGAGCAAGACCGACTCGCCCCGTACCGCGTCAACGAGCGTCGGTTGGCTTGCGACTGTGACCATGGGCGGGGGCAATATGTTGGGGAGGAAGAATAGGGCGAAAGCCGGGAAGACGAACGAGACTTCTGACAACGACAAAAACAATGGTGCATGCATGTTGTGAAACGTCCTCGCTGACGTGCAATATCCATTGCGCGGGTCGGTGTCGGTGCTGGGTGTCGGACGAATACGGGGAGGAGGCGCCTGCTCCTACGCCCTCTGCTAAGAATGGGGTGGCGCAGAGGCGGAGGCATGAGGGAAGAGAGAAAAGAAGGAGGATGGCGAACGAGGTGGTGGCAAATGAGGCGAGAACCATTATTATCGTGTGGAGGTATAGATGGCCAAATGGGTCGTGTCTGGCGGGTCGGCCCGAGGCATGACCCATTTAATAGTGTTTGGGCTAGCCTGACACGAGCGTCGTCCCGTGCCATGCTTGGACCGTAGCCTCGGCCCATAATACTGGCCCAGCCTAGCATGATTATATTTTTCTATTTTACAAAAAATCGTATATACGTATGTACATATTAAAAACACATGAGCATGATGTTTTATTGGTTAGACGACTTCATCTAGTGTCTTCCGCCCTTCTTCCATCAGAGCGTGGGTTTGAACCCCACCTACTGCACTGTTTTTTAACATTTTACGTTAATTTAACCAAATAGCTCGACGGGCTAATGGGCCGGCCCGACACGGTCAGCAGGTCGGCGTGCCATGCCTGGGCCGGAGCTGCGAGCGTCGGGCCTAGCGGGCATGTGTCATACCGTCGTTTGACCATCTATATGCGGAGATGTGGTTTGAGACGTGAAGGTTAATTTGACATAGATGTGAGGGGTTATTTATAAAAAAGATGACGCGGAACGACCGTTGAAACTGGTGTATTAATATAGCAGAGATAGAGATAAACATTAAGTTCATATTTATTACCAACAAGAAATAAGATTGTTTATTTTTCACACCTTTTTCTCTGTTTTTCATCCATATCCCATATTTTCCGTACTCCCATGTATCTTAAATATGTATTTAGTTAAAACCTTACTTTAAATTATGGTAGCTCTTATTACAACCCATATTTCATTATACCATGAATGTGGATTTTGATCACTGTGTTTTTAGCACCGGTTGCGAGTCTTGCGTGTAGCAGTTCTAGACGGAAGCACGCAAGGCACAAATTTATCTACTTTTGATAGTGTTCTGTCATCATTCTCTATTCTGCCATTCTCATCATTCCCTGTCCTGTCATTCTTGTTTCTTATTATGCCTTTCCCATTTTCCCCTTCCCGCAAAGATCATTCACATTCCCTCGTACAGCCTACGTCTAACTAAAAATTAAAAAACACAAATGGCCCCCGAGGGGATTTGAACCCACGACAACTCAGCCAAATGCGAGCAGTAGCTACCACTACACCACATGTGTGTTTATGTCTACATTTATGACAGGAAAAATATCTACTACATCTCTCCTCAAGCACATCTGCTACCCTTGCACAATACATAGTAGTAAATAAGTATCACCGAGATTCTTGAATTATATTTTGGATGGAGGGAGTAGTATTTAAATAAGAGCCTTGCATACAATTTCTTTTGTTTGAATAATTTTTTCAACTTAAATTCCTTTTTTGCATGCGTGACATTTATTCTCCGTAATATTTTTTCTCATGGATCTGACTTGTGAGTCATTTTTATAAACCAACGCCAAGGATGAATCCATGTTTCTTACTTGGAAACCTCGAACAAACACCGCTAGCAGGAGGCGCTCGCGTTGGCGTCGCTCATCAACGACGAGAAGAAGCTTGGCGACTGCCAGTTCGACCACTGGAAGCAGTCCTATGTGGTTGCATGTGCCGCTGTGTACAACAAGCTCCGGCGCAGCTGTCGCTTGGACGCGGTCAGAGCGGCTGCACCGCGCTGTCTACCGTCAAGCAGGGGGACCTCATGGTCGTCGCCAATGTCGGTGACTCTCGGGTTGTTCTAGGCACCGCATCCGACAACAGCGTCATCACGCCGTCCAGCTCATCGTCCACCTGAAGCCCAGCCTGTCACGTAAGTCGCTACTGACCGGCCAAGCATTCTTGTGCGCTAGGACGACGGTCGTTCTGACGTTGCGTGAGTGTCCTCAAACAAGATGTATGTAGAGGAGTAGCGCATCCGATGGTGCTACAGTCAGATGTACTACCTCGCTGATGAACCTGAGGTGCACTTCGTCTGGCAGCCTAGCCAAGAGTCATCGGTACTCGCCGTCTCCCCCATCCCCCTCCCTTCCCCGAGCGCCTATAAAAGGGCCCGCTCGAGCCCCGTCTTTGCCACACAACTCCAGCCATCCCCACTACCCTCCTCCCCAAGCTGTTCAAGCAAGCGCCGCCGTGCTCCGTGCCTTGCTCCGGTGAGCTCCCTTCCCCCTCTCTAGCGTCTCTCTGTTCAATTAAGCTATGGTCGAAGCTCCGCCACACGCTCGCGATCACTATACACCACTTTGCCTCCCCTGTCGTGGCCGGAAACCTCACCGGCGGCTTCGCCGCCGCGGGCACCCGCCACTGCGCCGTGGACCGGCCGCCATAGGCCCCCGCAGGCCAAATTCGCCCCACCATCATGACCCACTCCAACCGCCCGTGCTTCGCCACCCCTTCCCCGCCAGAGAACCGGACCGACGGCGGAGAACCGCCGCGGAGTTCGCCGCCGACTGGCCCCGGTCGAGCCCCTTTCCCCTCCGTTGTCGAGTAGCGCCATCAGCCCCCCCTCTCTCCCTGGCTGGTGGGCCCGCGCTACGGCGCCGTCCCCGCCGCCGTTCCCTCGCAGCTGGGCCGGCTGGGCCGCAAGCGCGCCCGCGCCCGCGCCCGCGTGCCATGTGGGCCAAAATTCCCCCCGGCCCAGTTGGATGGAGAATCCCTTTTCTTTTTCTTTTCCTATTTTCTTTTCTCATTTTCACATATATATTTAGATACTAATATTTTATGCACCAAAAATTGTCTAAATAAATTATTAGGGCACAAAAATAATAAAGTATAACAATTTGCACACCCCACAAAGGTCCCTGTGTTTGATGTATTGTTATTGTCTATGTTTAATTAGCGGAAGAGGGATCCGATCCTCCGGAACTCTTAGCTCCGGAAGAAGGGCAAGAACCCGACCCCTCCGAGATTAACCTCTTGTGCCAGGAAAGCTTCGACGAAGGCAAGTCCATCTTTCCCTTGATGCATTATTTACCTATCTCTCTCTACCACTGCCTAAGCCTGGATTATGGGATGGGAATCGAATTGCATGGTAAGCATGAGAGAGCCCGCATTAACTATTACTTCGATTAAAAGATATGGGACAAGTGAAAAGGGGTATAAGTGAAATGTTTTCCAAAAGAGTGCGATGAAGGGTACTCACCCTCATCACCTGGTGAAGTAGGATGATCAGGGACTCCCTGGTTTAGGGGAGGGCCTAAGGTGTTGGCTCAGCTGGTTTAGGCGTGAGCAGAAGGATCGTCCTCTCATATAAGGACCGGTTTGTCATCTTTCATTACCTGTACTCTCAAAAGTACAACCACTCGAGGCTGTGTGGGCAGCCACTCAATCTGAACTCGTACGGTCCAACCCCAGGGTTATGAAGGCTGGGGTAGCACCGGGAGGATAAGGAGGGGGAATGTTTTGTCCGGTTTGGACATGGCGGTGGCCTGACTCCTTCCGGTATAACCGTTAAGGTTCGGACGTACAAGGAAGGAAAGAGTTTCGGATTCGGCTCTCATTGGCCATGAGATCGCAGAGCCGGACTAGTGGGTAAAGTGTACCCCTCTGCGCAGAGTCTAAACCTATTCGAATAGTCCGTGTCCACTGGTATGGACGAGTCTGGTATGGTATGACAATTAGTGTTTCTACTACAACTGGGAACAGGGAAATGTGTGTGTATGTTCTGGAAAGAAAGTAGTACCACGGGAGCGGGAAGCTCAGTGGTGGGCAAGCAAGTGTTACTTCTATTGTCTTGGGAAAACCCTAACCATTGAGTACTGCCTTTCTCTGAAAAAGTATGAGTGACTTCAACTCCACCATATAAAGCATGTACAATATAGGTCACTTTCTCTTTACGGGAGCCGGGTGGGCTTGCGGAATACCTAGTGTATTCACCCAGATTTATTTATGTTTTTCAGCAGCTGAAGACTTCTTTTCTGCTATGCTTGATTGATGGGGCTGTGTCTTCACCCAGTTCTGCCTGTGGCCTGGGCTATTTTATCTTCCACTGCGCTTTATGTTTTATCGGCTCACTTTCGAGCTTGTATCCCCGGTATTGTAATAACATTATTCAGACTCTGTAACTATTTGAAGTAATGAATGTGGTTACTAGCCTCCTGGGACTAGTAATTGTATCACATTTGAGTCCCAAAGGATCGGGACGCTTCAGGTGGTATCAAAGCCTATAGGACTGGCCGTAGACCACAGCCCTGACCTTAAAAGTTGCCTTAACAAGAAAACACCTCTTACCCCCAAGAAACACTCTTTCCCCTTTTCCCCGGTATTAATGGACCTTTCTTTTCGTCTACCAGATGGAAAACCCCTGGGTGATTAGGACTTCCTATTGCTCAGAGGAGAAAGGCTTTCCTCACCTTCTTCGGAGCTGCGCGCTACGCTTGGGGATCCGCAAGAAGCCCGAATATGTCTGGAAGGAGTACCGTGAAAATGGAATGGAAAAGTGCTCTATGGCGGTCTACTTGGGAGAAAGCCGGAACTACCCAAACCACCCTCCCTTCCAAATTACTTTCATCGGGCACCGCTTCCCAGACACTTGCCAGAGCGTTGCTCGAAAAGCCCTCAAACAACTGTGCCAAAACTATAGCCGAGAGATCTTTGAGACCCCCTCCGATATTTCCCACCCAGCAACAAAAACACCCCCACCTGGAAGAAAAGACTCCAGGCTCTGTCAGGAGGAGATCCCATAGAAGATGATCCCACTATCGTCTACATGGCCGGATACCTCCACACCCTCGACAACCACTACGATGAGCTCTCCTCCCATTGTACCCACCTAAACTCCCGAGTGGAAAGCCTAGAGCAGCAAGTCAAAGAGCTTAAGCAAGAGAAGGCATCCCTCCAGGAGAGTCTCAGCATAGTGGAAGGCGAGGAAGCCAACACCCGTGAGGCCTATCGGACCTTGAAGATAGACTTTGACAAGAAGCTAAAGGCACTCGCCCCCAAAAAGAAGATCCAGAAGAAGACCACTAACTAGGGATGCCAGACAGAGAAGAAGAAGAAGAAGAAGGCCCCTCTAGCCCTACCTCCCCCCAGAATAGATGACTGGTCCGACGAAGAAGATGTATCCCTAGCCAGCCTCGATGATCTTCTCAAGGTATTTGGGGACACCTTAGACAAGGAACTCGCTAGTACCTCGAAGAACGCTCTCGTGTAGTCCCACCTGTAGTAATCTTATGCTTGTAATGTGATGGTGTAATGAATAAAATAACTTGGTTGAAAACAATTTGCATGTGCATGATAGTGACTCTCTTCCCTGGCAGATGGCTTCGGATAAAACCACGCCTACTGCCTCAGGGATTGGAGCAGGTTTCCCCCGAAGAGCTGAAGGGGAAGTCGTTAGAGAAGAAAGTGAAACCCACCACCCCGCACCTCCACCCCTACCCTTAGACCTAGCCCAAGTTCTAGCCAATCAGACCCGACTCATCGAGGTCCTCACTCGAAATCTGGAAAATCAACAGCCAAATGGTGGAAGACCGCAAGACAGAATGGGGGACTTCCTAAGACTCAAACCTCCCACGTTCGCCGGATCAAGCAACCCCCTCGATGCAGACGATTGGATGCGCACGATCAAAAGGAAACTGGAAGCCATTGGTTGCCCAGAAAATCAGCGTGTTCAACTGGCTGTCCACCAACTTTCTGGGATGGCTTTAGCCTGGTGGGACACCTTCAACGTCACCATCAGAGATGCTACCTGGGCGGAATTTGAAGCAGCTTTCCGGGAACACCATGTGCCCCAAGGACTGGTACAGCTTAAGGAGGACGAGTTCCGAGAATTGACTCAAGACGGAAGATCTGTCAGCGAATATGTGCACAAGTTCACTGAGTTAGCCCGCTACGCGCCAGATGATGTCAGTACCGAGAGCAAAAAGATGGCCCGTTTCCTGAAGGGACTCAGGCCAGAACTCAAGACAATTCTGGCTAGCCAAGACTTCCTCAACTTCTCTCACCTTTCCAACAAGGCCATGCAAGTTGAAAGGGCTAAGGAGGAAGAAAAAGGACATCTCAAAAGGAAGTTCCAGGTTCTCCAGGCACAGCAGCAGGACCGGCACTAGAAGACTCGATCATTTGTGTTTCCACCCAAGGGGCCCAACTTCAGTAGACCAGCTGGACCCACTCCGTCACGATTCAGCCAGCAGAGTCAGAGCTCTTTCCATTCTCCCTCAGTGGCAAGCAACCAACCTCCGGCAAATGCATGTTGGCACTGCGGTGATCCAAGTCACTTCAAGAACAACTGTCCGCAGCTGAAGCCACCAGGACCCGCCTACTCCAACTCGGTGAATGGCCCCAAGAATACCTCGACATCCGCCCCCAAGGCGCCCTCCGCCGTCAGCCAGTAGAACAAGACTCCGTACCAAGGAAGGGCACGTGTAAATCACGTCGATGCCCAGGAAGCTCAGCAGGCTCCGGGAGTAGTACTCGGTGAGTTCCTTGTTGAATTTACTCCCGCTACCGTACTTTTCGATTCTGGAGCATCCCACTCCTTCATAGCCACTAGCTTTGTGGGAAGATATGACATTCCCTCTACTCCTCTAGAGATTCCCTTGGTCACCCGAACCTTAGGGTCCAACCTCCTATGCCAGCTAAAATGCTCCCAAGTCAGAATCCTTTTAAGTGGGGTAGTATTCCTAGCAGACTTAACCGTCTTGCCATCCAAAGGAATTGATGTAATACTAGGGATGGATTGGCTAACTAAACACAAAGGCATTATCAGTTGCGCAGACAAGACAGTCCTCCTCACCGACCAGCAGGGAAAGTCAGTCTCTTGCCAGGCACAGCCACCCGCCAGTGACCCAATGATGTTCAATCTAACAACGGAAAGTATATCAGTAGTAGAAGAATTCATGGACGTGTTTCCAGAAGAATTGCTAGGAATGCCACCAGAAAGAGAAGTGGAGTTCTACATAGATCTGATTCCTGGAACAGCACCCATCGCAAAGAGACCATACCGCATGGCTCCAACCGAGTTAGCAGAACTGAAGCTTCAAATCGCAGATCTTCAACAAAAAGGATACATTTGTCCCAGCTCATCACCTTGGGGAGCACCAGTCCTGTTCGTCTCTAAGAAGGATGGAAGCATGAGAATGTGTATTGATTACCGATCGTTAAATGAAGTTACCATCAAGAACAAGTATCCACTTCCTCGGATTGACGACCTCTTCGATCAGCTTCAAGGAGCCAAGTACTTCTCCAAGATAGACCTAAGGTCTGGTTACCACCAATTGAGGATCAAGGAAGCAGACATCCAAAAGACTGCATTCGTCACCCGGTACGGGCAATATGAATTCACAGTAATTCCGTTCGGACTGACAAACGCACCCGCCTTTTTCATGAACCTCATGAATAAAGTGTATATGGAAGAGCTACATAAGTTTGTCGTAGTCTTCATCGACGACATCCTTATTTACTCCAAGAACCGCGAAGACCATAAGCGTCACCTTCGGATCGTCCTTGGAAAACTCAGAGCACACCAACTTTATGCTAAACTCAGTAAATGTGAATTCTGGTTGGAAAAGATAGCCTTCCTTGGGCATATCTTAACCGCAGAAGGGATAGAAGTGGACCCTTCCAAAGTAGAAGCAGTATCAAAATGGAGGCAACCAACCAACGTCAGTGAAGTTCGAAGCTTCCTAGGAATGGCAGGGTATTACCGCCGTTTCATCAAAGGATTCTCCAGCATCGCAAGACCAATGACAGAACTTCTCAAGAAAGACCATAAATTTGTGTGGACCCCAAAATGTGAAGGAAGTTTCCAAATCATAAAGGAGAAACTCACAATGGCACCCGTTCTATCTCTGCCAGATATTCATCAAGATTTCGTCGTCTTCTGTGATGCCTCGAGGCAAGGCTTAGGGTGTGTGCTAATGCAAACCGAGAAAGTCATTGCTTACGCATCACGCCTACTCAAGCCGCACGAACAGAATTACCCCACCCATGATTTGGAATTGGCAGCCATAGTGCATGCCTTAAAGATATGGAGGCATTACCTAATCGGAAACAAATGCCACATTTTCACCGATCACAAGAGTCTGAGGTATATATTCACTCAACCAGATCTCAACCTCCATCAGCGAAGATGGTTAGAGCTGATCAAGGATTATGACCTAGAAATTCACTATCACCCCGGGAAGGCCAACGTGGTAGCCGACGCCCTCAGTCGAAAATCATTCGGAATAAAAGGAACCAACTTTCTAGAAGACTAGAAGAAAGAATCAGCACAACTAAATGCATGTCTGGGAAACAACGACAGTCTCGAAGTCAAACCAATGCTAGAAGACCTCATCTGCAAAGCTCAATGTCTAGACCCAGAGATGGCAAGGCTTGTGGAGAAAGCCCGCAAGGAACAACTCCCGGACCTCAGGACAGATGACCAAGGAGTCCTTTGGTTCAAACACCGTCTGTGTGTACCAAAAGGGGAAGCCCGAGAAGTCCTACTCAAGGAAGCTCACGACACGGCCTACTCCATCCACCCCGGAACTACCAAGATGTACCTAGACCTCAAAACCAGATACTGGTGGAAAGGGATGAAGAAGGAAATAGGTCAGTATGTGGCCCGATGTGACATCTGCCAACGGACGAAGGCCGAACACCAAAAACCTGCAGGCCTATTACAACCCCTCCCGATACCTGAATGGAAGTGGGAAGAAATAGGCATGGACTTCGTAATCGGACTGCCCCGGACGCAAAAAGGGAATGACTCCATCTGGGTAATAATAGATCGCCTCACCAAGGTAGCCCATTTCATCCCAGTAAAAACTACCTTTGGAGGAGCCACCCTTGCCCGGATTTACCTCAAGGAGATAGTCAGACTCCATGGCATCCCAAGGAAGATAGTGTCAGACAGAGGAACCCAGTTCACATCCAAATTCTGGACAAGCCTTCAGAAAGCTATGGGCACCAAGCTAGATTTCAGTACCGCTTATAACCCTCAGACAGATGGGCAGACAGAGAGAGTCAACAAAGTCCTTGAAGATCTGTTAAGAGCATGTGTGCTAGCTTTCGATAGAAGTTGGGAATCCAGTCTACCCTACGCAGAGTTCTCCTACAACAATAGCTATCAGGCCAGCATCAAGATGTCGCCATTCGAAGCACTGTATGGACGGAAATGCCAGACCCCTCTCATGTGGTCCAACGTGGGGGAAAAGCACTAGAAGGACCTGCCTTTGTCAAAGAGGCGGAAGAGAAAGTTGCACTGATCCGCAGAAGGTTGCTTGAAGCTCAAAGTCGGCAGAAGAGTTACGCAGACAACAGGCGGAGGGAACTCCGATTTGAGGAAGGAGACTTCGTCTACCTCAAGGTTTCTCCAATGCGCGGTGTCAGGAGGTTCCAAGTCAAAGGGAAGCTAGCCCCACATTTTATAGGTCCCTATCCCATCATTGGCAGGGTAGGACCCACAACATACCGCCTGGAACTACCAGAATCCATGTCCGACATCCACAATGTGTTCCACGTATCCCAACTCCGCAAATGCCTGCAAGCACCAGAAAGTCACCTCGAAGAAGAGACAGTGCAAATTCAGAAAGACCTTCAGTATCGTGAAAAACCAGTGAAGATTCTTGATTCAGCAATCAGAAAGACCCGCACCTCAGAAGTAAAGCTCTGTAAAGTTCAGTGGAGCAGAGAAGGAGAAGAGGAAGCCACCTCGGAGAGTGAGGACTTCTTGAGGAGGGAATACCCTTATCTTTTCCCAAATCCAGTCTAATCTCGAGGGCGAGATTCCTTTAAGTGGGGTAGGTTTGTGACATCCCAAAATCCCAACCCAGGTTTGAAACCCTAAACCCCCCTAATCCTCCCCTTGGTTTTATTCTTCTCCCTTAACCCTACCCCTAGGTCACCCAATCCTTTGCATGCACTTAAAATGATTTGAAGCACCTCACATAAACCATATTTATCACCAAGTTCATTTAGAGAATTTTTGTTAAGAGAAAAAGAAACAAAAGACACAAAAGTAGAAAAGAAAAAGAAAAAGAAATAGAATAAGAAAAGAAAAAGGAAATCCCTCTCCCCTCCCTCGGCTAGGCCGAATTTCAGCCCAGCTCGCGCGCGCCCGCAACCCCCCCCCCCCTCTCTTCCGGCCCAGGCGGCCCAAACTGCGCGCCGCTCCCGCCCACTGACCTCCGGGCCCCGCCCGTCAGCGCCTCACCGCTCTCTCTCTCTCTCGCGGACCTCTCTCACTGGCAGCCCAACCCCACCTGTCAGCTCCTTCTCCCTCGCCCATCCCTCACCGACGCGATCGCCGCCGAGCGCCCCTCGCCTCGTCGCCTCGCCATTAATGCTCGCCAGCCTCCGCGACAACCCCGCCACTGTGCTTGAGCCGACCTCTCACCCCCTCAGCCTGCCCGAGCCGTCCCAATCGACGTTAGCACCATTCCCGTACCCATGGCGAGCTCGCCGGTGCTCGCCGTCTCCCCCATCCCCCGAGCGCCTATAAAAGGGCCCGCTCGAGCCCCGTCTTCGCCACACAACTCCAGCCATCCCCACTGCCCTCCTCCCCGAGCTGTTCAAGCAAGCGCCGCCGTGCTCCCTGCCTTGCTCCGGTGAGCTCCCTTCCCCCTCTCTAGCGTCTCTCTGTTCAATTAAGCTATGGCCGAAGCTCCGCCACACGCTCGCGATCACTAGACACCACTTTGCCTCCCCTGTCGTGGCCGGAAACCTCACCGGCGGCTTCGCCGCCGCGGGCACCCGCCACTGCGTCGTGGACCGGCCGCCATAGGCCCCCGCAGGCCAAATTCGCCCCACCATCGTGACCCACTCCAACCGCCCGTGCTTCGCCACCCCTTCCCCGCCAGAGAACCGGACCGACGGCGGAGAACCGCCGCGGAGTTTGCCGCCGACTGGCCCCGGTCGAGCCCCTTTCCCCTCTGTTGCCGAGTAGCGCCGTCAGCCCCCCCTCTCTCCCTGGCTGGTGGGCCCGCGCTACGGCGCCATCCCCGTCGCCGTTCCCTCGCAGCTGGGCCGGCTGGGCCGCAAGCGCGGCCGCGCCCGCGCGCCATGTGGGCCAAAATTCCCCCCCCCCCGCCCAGTTGGATGGAGAATCCCTTTTCTTTTTCTTTTCCTATTTTCTTTTCTCATTTTCACATATATATTTAGATACTAATATTTTATGCACCAAAAATTGTCTAAATAAATTATTAGGGCACAAAAATAATAAAGTATAACAATTTGCACACCCCACAAAGGTCCCTATGTTTGATGTATTGTTATTGTCTATGTTTAATTAGCGGAAGAGGGATCCGATCCTCCGGAACTCTTAGCTCCGGAAGAAGGGCAAGAACCCGACCCCTCCGAGATTAACCTCTTGTGCCAGGAAAGCTTCGACGAAGGCAAGTCCATCTTTCCCTTGATGCATTATTTACCTATCTCTCTCTACCACTGCCTAAGCCTGGATTATGGGATGGGAATCGAATTGCATGGTAAGCATGAGAGAGCCCGCATTAACTATTACTTCGATTAAAAGATATGAAACAAGTGAAAAGGGGTATAAGTGAAATGTTTTCCAAAAGAGTGCGATGAAGGGTACTCACCCTCATCACCTGGTGAAGTAGGATGATCAGGGACTCCCTGGTTTAGGGGAGGGCCTAAGGTGTTGGCTCAGCTAGTTTAGGCGTGAGCAGAAGGATCGTCCTCTCATATAAGGACCGGTTTGTCATCTTTCATTACCTGTACTCTCAAAAGTACAACCACTCGAGGCTGTGTGGGCAGCCACTCAATCTGAACTCGTACGGTCCAACCCTAGGGTTATGAAGGCTGGGGTAGCACCGGGAGGATAAGGAGGGGGAATGTTTTGTCCGGTTTGGACATGGCGGTGGCCTGACTCCTTCCGGTATAACCGTTAAGGTTCGGACGTACAAGGAAGGAAAGAGTTTCGGATTCGGCTCTCATTGGCCATGAGATCGCAGAGCCGGACTAGTGGGTAAAGTGTACCCCTCTGCGCAGAGTCTAAACCTATTCGAATAGTCCGTGTCCACTGGTATGGACGAGTCTGGTATGGTATGACAATTAGTGTTTCTACTACAACTGGGAACAGGGAAATGTGTGTGTATGTTCTGGAAAGAAAGTAGTACCACGGGAGCGGGAAGCTCAGTGGTGGGCAAGCAAGTGTTACTTCTATTGTCTTGGGAAAACCCTAACCATTGAGTACTGCCTTTCTCTAAAAAAGTATGAGTGACTTCAACTCCACCATATAAAGCATGTACAATATAGGTCACTTTCTCTTTACAGGAGCCGGGTGGGCTAGCGAAATACCTAGTGTATTCACCTAGATTTATTTATGTTTTTCAGCAGCTGAAGACTTATTTTCTGCTATGCTTGATTGATGGGGCTGTGTCTTCACCCAGTTCTGCCTGTGGCCTGGGCTATTTTATCTTCCACTGCGCTTTATGTTTTCTCGGCTCACTTTCGAGCTTGTATCCCCGGTATTGTAATAACATTATTCAGACTCTGTAACTATTTGAAGTAATTAATGTGGTTACTAGCCTCCTAGGACTAGTAATTGTATCATATTTGAGTCCCAAAGGATCAGGACGCTTCACCAACGAGCTATTAAATTCGGGGATGGAAATCAAGGGTTGGTCAAAGGATTGGGTAAAATTGCTATATCTCCTGACCATTCTATTTCCAATGTTTTTCTTGTGGATACTTTAGATTACAATTTGCTTTCTGTATCTCAATTATGCAAAATGGGCTACAACTGTCTTTTTACTGATGTAGGTGTGACTGTCTTTAGAAGAAGTGATGATTCAATAGCATTTAAGGGAGTGTTAGAGGGTCATCTATACTTGGTAGATTTTAATAGAGCTGAACTCGACACTTGCTTAATTGCTAAGACCAACATGGGTTGGCTCTGGCACCGTCGACTAGCACATGTTGGGATGAAGAATCTTCATAAGCTTCTAAAGGGAGAGCACATTTTAGGATTAACAAATGTTCATTTTGAGAAAGACAGGATTTGTAGCGCATGCCAAGCAGGAAAGCAAGTTGGTGTCCATCATCCACACAAGAACATCATGAAGACTGACAGGCCACTGGAGCTCCTACACATGGATCTATTCGGCCCGATTGCTTACATAAGCATCGGCGGGAGTAAGTACTGTCTAGTAATTGTGGATGATTATTCTTGCTTCACTTGGGTGTTCTTCTTGCAGGAAAAATCTCATACCCAAGAGACCTTAAAGGGATTCTTGAGACGGGCTCAAAACGAGTTCGACTTAAGGATCAAGAAAATTAGAAGCGACAATGGTACGGAGTTCAAAAACTCTCAAATTGAAGGCTTCCTTGAGGAGGAGGGCATCAAGCATGAGTTCTCTTCTCCCTACACACCACAACAAAATGGTGTAGTGGAGAGGAAGAATCGAACGCTACTGGACATGGCTAGAACCATGCTTGACGAGTACAAGACATCGGATCGGTTTTGGGCCGAGGCGGTCGACACCGCCTGCTACGCCATCAACCGATTATATCTACACCGAATCCTCAAGAAGACATCATACGAACTCCTAACCAGTAAAAAGCCCAACATTTCTTATTTTAGAGTCTTTGGTAGCAAATGCTTCATTCTTATTAAAAGAGGTAGAAAATCTAAATTTGCTCCTAAGACTGTAGAAGGCTTTTTACTAGGATATGATTCAAACACAAGGGCATATAGAGTCTTTAACAAGTCCACTGGACAAGTTGAAGTTTCTTGTGACGTTGTGTTTGATGAGACTAACGGCTCTCAAGTAGAGCAAGTTGATCTTGATGAGATAGGTATTGAAGAGGCTCCGTGCATCGCGCTAAGGAACATGTCCATTGGGGATGTGTGTCCTAAGGAATCCGAAGAGCCTCCAAATGCACAAGATCAACCATCCTCCTCCACGCAAGCATCTCCACCAACTCAAAATGAGGATGAGGCTCAAGTTGATGTAGGAGAAGATCAAGCAAATGAGCCATCTCAAGATGACGGCAATGATCAAGGGGGAGATGCAAATGATCAAGACAAGGAGGATGAAGAGCAAAGGCCGCCACACCCAAGAGTCCACCAAGCAATCCAACGAGATCACCCCGTCGACACCATCCTCGGCGACATCCATAAGGGGGTAACCACTAGATCTCGTGTTGCTCATTTTTGTGAACATTACTCTTTTGTTTCCTCTATTGAGCCACATAGGATAGAGGAAGCTCTTCAAGATCCGGATTGGGTGGTGGCGATGCAAGAGGAGCTCAACAACTTCACTAGGAATGAGGTATGGCATTTAGTTCCACGTCCTAATCAAATTGTTGTAGGAATCAAATGGGTCTTCCGCAAAAGGCAAGATGAGCATGGTGTGGTGACAAGGAACAAAGCTCGACTTGTGGCCAAAGGATACTCCCAAGTCGAAGGTTTGGATTTCGGTGAAACCTATGCACCCGTAGCTAGGCTTGAGTCAATTCGTATATTATTAGCCTATGCTACATACCATGGCTTCAAGCTTTACCAAATGGACGTGAAGAGCGCCTTCCTCAATGGACCAATCAAGGAAGAAGTCTATGTTGAGCAACCTCTCGGCTTTGAAGACAGTGAGTATCCTAATCATGTCTATAAGCTCTCTAAGGCGCTTTATGGGCTCAAGCAAGCCCCAAGAGCATGGTATGAATGCCTTAGAGATTTTCTTATTGCAAATGGATTCAAAGTCGGAAAGGCCGATCCTACACTCTTTACTAAAACTCTTGAAAATGACTTGTTCGTATGCCAAATTTATGTTGATGATATTATATTTGGGTCTACTAACGAGTCTACATGTGAAGAATTTAGTAGGATCATGACACAAAAGTTCGAGATGTCTATGATGGGGGAGTTGAAATATTTCTTAGGATTTCAAGTGAGGCAACTCCAAGAAGGCACCTTCCTAAGCCAAACGAAGTATACTCAAGATATTCTAAGCAAGTTTGGAATGAAGGATGCCAAACCCATCAAGACACCCATGGGAACCAATGGGCATCTCGACCTCGACGAAGGAGGTAAAACCGTCGATCAAAAGGTATACCGGTCGATGATAGGCTCTTTACTCTATTTATGTGCATCTCGACCGGACATAATGCTTTCCGTATGCATGTGTGCAAGATTCCAAGCCGACCCTAAGGAAGCTCACCTTACGGCCGTAAAACGAATCTTGAGATATTTGGTTTATACTCCTAAGTTTGGGCTTTGGTATCCTAGGGGATCCACTTTTGATTTAATTGGTTATTCGGATGCCGATTGGGCGGGGTGTAAAATTAATAGAAAGAGCACATCGGGGACTTGCCAGTTCTTGGGAAGATCCTTGGTGTCTTGGGCTTCAAAGAAGCAAAATTCGGTCGCTCTTTCTACCGTTGAGGCCGAGTACATTGCCGCAGGACATTGTTGCGCGCAACTACTTTGGATGTGGCAAACCTTTAGGGACTATGGTTACAAATTAACCAAAGTTCCTCTTCTATGTGATAATGAGAGTGCAATCCGCATGGCGGATAATCCCGTTGAGCATAGCCGCACTAAACACATAGCCATTCGGTATCACTTCTTAAGGGATCACCAACAAAAGGGAGATATCGAGATTTCTTACATTAATACTAAAGATCAATTAGCCGATATCTTTACCAAGCCACTAGATGAACAAACTTTTAACAAACTTAGGCATGAGCTAAATATTCTTGATTCTAGGAACTTCTTTTGTTAATTTGCACACATAGCTCCTTTATATACCTTTGATCATGTCTCTTTTATGTACCATGACTAATGTGTTTTCAAGTCTATTTCAAACCAAGTCATAGGTATATTGAAAGGGACTTAGAGTCTTCGACGAAGACAAAGGCTTCCACTCCGTAACTCATCCTTCGCCGACACTCCGCGCATCTCTCCATCTTTTGGGGAGAATTCAAAGCAAAAGGACTTCGTCTTTGGTACAACCCTCACTCATTTATTTATGACCAAAGGGGAAGAAAGTAATTAAAGGGCTCTAATGACTCCGTTTTTTGGCGATTCATGCCAAAGGGGGAGAAAGTATTAGCCCAAAGCAAAAGGACTGCACCACCACCTAATTTTAAAAAGAGTTTTTCAATTGGTATGATTCTCAATTGATAAATTTTAAATTGATATCTTATTGTGTTCAAAAGGGGGAGAAAGTAGCATTTTTAAAAAATTGATATATCAAAACCCTCTTAAACACTAAGAGGAGAATTTCATTTAGGGGAAGTTTTGTTAAGTCAAAGGAAAAGCATTTGAAACAGGGGGAGATAATTTCAAATCTTGAAAATGCTTCGCAAAATCTTATTCATTTGCCTTTGACTGTTTGCAAAAAGAACTTTGAAAAGATTTACAAAAGAATTTGCAAAAACAAAACATGTGGTGCAAGCGTGGTCCAAAATGTTAAAAATGAAGAAACAATCCATGCATATCTTATAAGTATTTATATTGGCTCAATTCCAAGTAACCTTTGCACTTACATTATGCAAGCTAGTTCAATTACGCACTTCTATATTTGCTTTGGTTTGTGTTGGCATCAATCACCAAAAAGGGGGAGATTGAAAGGGAATTAGGCTTACACCTATTTTCCTAATTGGTTTTGGTGGTTGAATTTCCCAGCACAAATAAATGGACTAACTAGTTTGCTCTAGTGTATAAGTTATACAGGTGTCAAAGGTTCACACTTACCCAATAAAAAGACCAAGTATTGGGTTCAACAAAAGAGCAAAGGGACAACCGAAGGCACCTCTGGTCTGGCGCACCGGACTGTCCGGTGTGCCACCGGACAGTGTCCGGTGCACCATACGACAGACAGCCCCACCAAACGGCTAGTTTGGTGGTTGGGGCTATAAATACCCCCAACCACCCCACATTCATCACATCGAAGTTTTCACACTTCCAACCACTTACAAGAGCTAGGCATTCAATTCTAGACACACCCAAGTGATCAAATCCTCTCCAAACTCCACACAACGCCCTAGTGATTAGTGAGAGAGATTTGCTTGTGTTCTTTCGAGCTCTTGCGCTTGGATTGCTTTCTTCTTTCTTTGATTCTTCATTGCGATCAAACTCACTTGTAATTGAGGCAAGAGACACCAATCTTGTGGTGGTCTTTGTGGGAACTTTGTGTTCCAAGTGATTGAGAAGAGAAAGCTCACTCGGTCCGAGGGACCGTTTGAGAGAGGGAAAGGGTTGAAAGAGACCCGGTCTTTGTGACCACCTCAACGGGGAGTAGGTTTGCAAGAACCGAACCTCGGTAAAACAAATCCACGTGTCACACCTCTTATTTGCTTGCGATTTGTTTTGCACCCTCTCTCGCGGACTCGATTATATTTCTAACGCTAACCCGGCTTGTAGTTGTGATTATTTGTGAGAATTTCAGTTTCGCCCTATTCACCCCCCCTCTAGGCGACTTTCACAACTCCAAAATAACAACAATAGAGAGAGGAGAGTACACATAAGAGCAAAACACAACCACACAACACAAGAAAGAAGATCACAAGAGCACGCTCTCATAGAATGACAAGATTAACTTAGAACAACGCTCATATCTTACTAGAATGTCATGAATGTGTTATGGCAGAGTATGTGAGTGATCGATAGCTCTTTGTGTGCTTGAGTGTTGAAGGAGGTTGCTAAGGGGGTCCTTTTATAGCCCAAACACACCACATAGTCATTGCTCCTTCATTCTAAAAGATTGCTGAAATCCAGCCTCGACCGGCGCACCAGACCGGTCCGGTACACCACCTGACTGGGAACAGGGAACAGTCTCCGCCATGTGTTCATCTCTCATGAAGTAGCCGTTGGCGCTGGGAGCTAGCCATTACATAGTCGTTAGCGCTCGGAGCTAGCCGTTACCACTTACCACGGGGTCCAGTGCATAGTAATGGTCCGGTGATTTTTATAAATAAAAACTCGAGGTTTACGAGTTCGTACAGACGCGGTCCAATGCATCACCGGACTAGTCCGGTGACTCCCAGACCAGCACAATGAAGTCATTTCTTTGCAAAACTTGTTCCATTTGACTTGGACTTTATTGAGAGTTTCCCTATGACTTAGACAAAAGTTTCATCAAAATCGGTAATAAGATCCATGAGTGCTTTATTAACCGTAAGAATTTTACTTGGTGACTTTAGCGGCTTAGGAATAACTATATTATGCCATGCTAAAAGTTTATTTACCATTGATCCATGATTATTTCGTGGATTGTGATCGAATTTTGGAACAACAATGATTATTGGCATAGACTTACTAATACTACTTAAATCGGCATAATTAGTTTCAATTGTCAAAGAAAAGAATTTGGTTGTATTAGTTGGTGCATAAAGACCATAATTATCGTAAAACATTATAAAGGACCGGTGAGACGACCAGAGGCGGGTGAATGGGAGCCAATCAAATTTTGCCGCCGAACACTGAAAATAAGCACTTCACTTCAATTGAAATGAAGTAAGCACTCAAACCAAAATCACATCAACAAACCAACGATATCATGATTTTTAAAACGTTCCTAATACTCACACGAGACCAGCAAAATAGACGGATTGCAAATCGGACACCAAAAAGTCTGAATCGGTCCAAAACCGCGTCGCGAACAAGTGCTGATTTCAGCAGAACGAAATTCTATTCTTGGATGTGAAACTAAAGCAAACAAACTCCGATTGAGATGAACTTTTACACACACCTGGACAAATATGTTTCCAATGTATCCACATATTTTGAGCTTAGTCGTAGTTGTGAATCAACTGCAGATCTAAAAATACTAACAGAATTGGGGTTTTGTTGAACAAACTCAAAACGAGATCAGCTGAGATCACAACCACAAACTGCACCAATAGGGCGTAAGTAGTGATCCTAGGTTTATATCTCACCCATCAACAAATACTACCAACACCCGAAAGACAAGAACTTGATGGTTATTCACAAGATCACAAAGGGAAGGGACGAGAAGAACTCAAGAGCAAAAGACTCCAAAACTTCAGCAAGGGCACAAACTGAAATTGAAGCCAACCGAAAGTTGTGGGCCTATCCGGCAACCCTTCCTCAATTGAAACAATACAACTCACAGACACAGTCGATAGACAAAATCGCTGCGGATCTCCTAGCACAAGAGGTGACTACCTAGAGAGGAAAACTAGGAGTTCTAAACAAGAGAGACTAAACAAATGGCAGTCAAGAGGAACTGAACTAACCAGCCATCCCCTCTATTTTCATAGGGTTATTTCTATTTTCTGAACTACCTCTATTTACATAGAGTCTATTCACTCCGCTAGGGGCAAAATTGACCAACTCCTAGGTTTTCAATCTGACAGCCACGCGCTCCACACAAAGTTGCTTATCCTTGACGCATCCTTCGTTGTTATGCCACGTGCCGCCACCGGTTCCCACCTAAACTGCCACCGCCGAGTTTTCAGACCCAAACTAAGTGAAACCCGCCATCCGTAGCGCAGTGTGGTTTTGAAGCTCAACCACTAAACCACGTGAGTATCGCACCGCGTGCTCGTCCCCAACGTCCTGGAAACATGTCCCACCAGTCCTCGACCACGTTGGCAACATGACCCGATCTGCCACGTCCTCGCACGAGTGCGTGTCCCAGGTGTCAGCCATCACGGTTGACCACCCGTCGACTCCGGTCCCTCAGTCAAGTCCCATCGCTCGTCCTTCACCGCTCTCGGTCCATCGGCATGAACCTGCATGACTTTCACCTTCGCCATCGACCATCCTCAATGTACTCCACACCTGCGCACCACAAGCCGACCGATATGGTTGCACATATATAATCTCACACTCTGGTTAGTCCACTGACTACCCAGAGTGCTACCCGTTGACAATTACTCATCATCAACCCAGACCATAAGGGACAAGTCAACCTTGTGTTCGCAGTTGTCTTGCCCCTCTAGTCTACTAAACGTGAGATGATCATGTTAACGATAATCATAATATTATTAGTGTTAATTGTTTTATGATCTTGCATCATCTTACCATATTCATCATGAGTAGGGTAAGGATCATCTACCTTTTCACCAACCTTTACCAGGATGGTATATATTGGGTGAGCTGTATCATAATTATATTGTTATGACAATATTGGAAACACCGAACGAAACAAGTGGCATGATCGATACAATGCACTAAACACACATATGATGGCTGACTACTCATCATAATGGTCCAGTAACTTTAGGTTTACATACAAATAGAGAAAAGGGAAAAAAAGGTGGTTGTAAACAATCTATCCCTTGTATGCTATATGAATCTATGGGCTGTAGACAATCTATCCCTTACATTGTTATTATTAGACTATCTTCAGTAGATAGGGTAAAATATATAGGGGAAGCAGTACTTAGATGATATTATTTGACACTGTTTGTATAATAAAGTTTGAAATATAAGCTGAGATAGAAAAAATTGTTGGAGATAGTCTTAGATAATTGATTGAAAGCTAGCTAGGCCTAGGCCTAGGCCTGGTCAGAGTCTCTCGGAGAGTTGGAGTCGGAGGTCGGCATAGAAAATTCCTCTGGGAACTGCACGAGGAAATGATCCAGCAAGACATATGCAAAATCAATCCAGCACACAGAACCATTCCACGTGAGGACTGCGGAACGCAGTGGAAACTCCAAGTTAGAAGTTAGAACAGTTGTGTTTTTGAAGGAACAGAGAGGCCCTTTGTCTGGAAACGCATGAGCATGCATGCATGTCTCATGCATCTGTGCAGGATGTCCGAATTATTATCCATTACCCTGGAGCAGCGGATCATGCTTTTTTGGGTGCCGTTTGGTTCACAAAATATAACGTAAATAATAATAATAATGGTTTACATTCAAGTACTGGTGGTAATAAGTTTGAATAGACCGATATCAATTTTTAGTATGATATCTGATTACGGTTGAATTTAAACAAACATAATTTAACGTTATCAGTTACTCAATTAATTACAAATATAAAAATCAAACGGCATAGGGTACGCAGATGTACACGGGAGTCAGGAGGCGCTGAACGATCTCCAATTCTCCATGCTCAGTTCTTAATAACATCCATGCATGCACCTAAATCAAATCATACAATAATACCGACCCTGCAGTTGTTGGATGAGGCCCAGCATTACGTACACACACGAATTTTTTTTTGATAATGGAAATAACTGTTCCGGCTTTTCGCATCAGATACGTACAACCATTACATGTCAATTATTGATTTAATGGACAGTTCTTTAGTTCTTTATTTGAAAAATGAAACTAACTCGACAAAACCAAAGAACATAGCTATGGAAAACAATAGGCACACATAAGTCTTGCATTTGATCGCCATCGGCGATGAATCGCAAAGATTTTCATCACCACCACTTCTAAAGCTTGACACACATCGAGAATTTCTTGTTGTACTTCCTCCTTCTGTAGGAGTCTCTAGAACCTGAACCAGTGGGTACCTCTGAAAATGACCTACACAATTGATGATATTGGTTTTTGATTAAAAGTCACCTCACTTCGAATAAGCCAGATAGACCAAAATAAAGTTGATATTACAGTAAGTAGTAACTTTTTATATACTAGACCACAATTACTTGCCCAAGACCCGATAATATGATTAATATTGACTGTCGTTTCTATTTCTAGAGCAAGATAAATTATCCTCCAAATATTTTTGGCCATATAGCAATCGAAAAAGAGGTGGTGTATACTCTCGTTACTTACATACACGAACTGATATAGGCAAACAGTATTTTGGCCGCTAGCTAGTCCTCCTCATCCCTGTTGCTTCAACTCGATTTTACACGGTTCCATGTAAATATGCTGCTGGTAAAACAAGTAACGATGCATGTGTGCGTATGCATGCATATCGATCTGAACGAAGATTTCAGCATCGGTCTATCCATTATTCATGTGAGTGTGCAGTGACTGTGAGGTCGTTATATCGTCGAGTTTCACAGCCTGTTTAAGCATTGTTCGGTTAGTACTCATTATATATGGATTAGATGAGATTGGAAAAATTTTAGAAGAACTTTGATTTGTTTGGGATTTAAACCTACCCAATCTCACTTAATTCACATGGATTGAGAGCTAACCGAACAAGCCCTTAGTGGAGGTGGGTAATAATGCCGGTGACGATGAGAAACAAAAGGTTACATGTATGATGTATAGACATAGTCACATAGAACATTTGGACTGTGTATGTGTATGTGGGCATGCAGCAGGCACAGTGTGAACATGATAGACCAAGCATGCCTCGCGCGCGCTTGTGCGAATGGACCAACCTTTTCCTAGCTAACTCTGAGGACTGTATGCAGCCTTGACAGCAAGAGGAGTCCGCCGTTTGAAACTCAAGACCATGGAAAACATTTTCAAGGTCCATTCGGGGGTAGTAGTCCCTTAATTTCCTTTAATTTTATTGATTCTTTAAAAGAAAAAGGACCGGGCTACTTTTCAACGCTTAGCTTTTCGACCCAGCTAGCTAGCTAGCTGGCCGATAGAACGAGCTAGCGGGGCAAGCGCTCTCTTTGGATTCTATAAATCCAGCATTTTGCTCACATTCTGCTCTCGCCACCTTTGGACGCGATAGCCTTTCTCACTCCGACACTTGAAACACGTTCATCAGGAGCTCGTCCTCAGGCTTGCTAGTAGCTTATATTACCTACCTAGCTAGCTAGCTAGTCAAGACTCAAGATCCATCCAGCATGCCGGCAAACATGATCTCCAAGTACTGCATATATATACTTAGTTTTTCAGCTAGTTTATTTTTACGCAAGATATATGTATGTTACTTGCATGCATATGTGTAGTTAAGATTTCAAATCATTTATTTACATGCACCTTTTGATCCTCTCCATATACAGGATCCTTGAGAAGTCGTCTGTCCTTCCGCTGGTGGACGATGTTGCACCCGTCCATGTGAAGACCGCTGGAGGAGGTACGTATATATATATACTGCATCGTCCTCGTTGCGTTCTTCGCGGTTCAGCAGGTAATTACCTACTTATTAGCTTCTTCCCCATATGTTTACTACCACTTATTACGACAATCCAGCTCCTCGGACCAGTGTGCTGCGCAATCCGAACATGGAGAAGCTTCAGAAGGGCTACCTGTTCCCGGAGGTGTGTCGAGACTTGACGACGACCTTTAACAAGCATTTTAGCTCACCATGTCCTTCCATTACCCCTTATATATAACGTGTTTGGTCCTCCTCGATCGAACCAGATTAGCATCAAGCGTGAAGCTCACCTGAAGAAGTACCCTGATGCCAAGGTCATCAGCCTGGGCATCGGCGACACAACCGAACCCATTCCAAGCGTCGTAACATCAGCTATGGCCGAGGTATTCTTTCTTCTGCGAACTGGACTTTTTTCTCATCACTCTTCTTGCCATCCTTTCTGCTGAGCATGAGCATGCATGCATGCATTTGGCGCGCTAACTATATTATTTGTAGTGCAAAATATACCTAATTATTCTGTGGTGGTGATAGTTCTTGTACTTTTCATCACATATATAAACAACGAGAACTGGTTTACATCATGCACGCAAGGCAGAACCTTCCATGCAGGGGCACCGAACGATCACCGAAGTGTGCTGGAAAATGCGTGGCTGGTCCATATTCTTCTGATCATATCAGGGCTAGCAAAAAAAAGTTAATTAAATAATTAATATGGTACCATAAAATTATGTAGTGATCGAGATATAATCTCAAAGATATGGGGGTGCTGTGCTAAAATATATTGATCAAGACACCGGAGGGTATAAGGTCTACTAGCCGTGACGATGCAATGCATTTGAGACTTTAATAGGACCCCAACAACGACCACACCTACACTATATTATATATACCGATAAAAAGTTGCTGGGCATAATTAATTAACAACGGTCAAGTTGTTTGGTGAGTCAGGGTGAGCGCAATTTCTAATTTTTGCCAAGGAAACTAATTTTGGGAGAGAGTGGCAAGAGGTAGCCATGGCTGCTGTTACGGCAGTCTTACCTGCTACTGCTGCCTTAAATAAGATTACGTGAACTATATAGTTACTTGTTAATTTGGGGTGAGCTAGCTGCTAGCTTAATTAGCTTTCTAAACTTAGTCCTCACTCGAAAGAGTCAAAATGACCGCTGCCCAAGCTAGGGTTCGTTATCGATCTGTTATATATACGTGTACTACCAGATTCTCACACGTTTCGTTTACATTTATACATTCATACATAAAAGAAGTTCTACCTAGCTAGACGACGACGACGCAGCAGAAGAGCACGTTGCGGTGGTATTCGGTAAGTGACAATATCAGTCCCTCTGCTCCCACCAGAGCCCGGAAAATAGCTGAATGCATGCACCCGTCCCGTCAGGTTCTGAATCTACAGTGCCCCAGTGCCATTTTGTTTTGACATGGCTGCGCTTTTTTTCCCCCTGCCGATCGAGAAAGTTCCTCCGTCAAGGTTTTACTCAAGCAGAATATCGTTATAAGTTTCATGCATGCCGACATCTCAAATTTAGCTAGCTAGACTTGTAGAAAATATAAATGTCATTTTTATCTCTAAATATATAAGTTTATTATAAATAAATATATATATATATATGTATTCAGTGGCTGACTTAATGAAACTAATCACGCATGTACCAAGCAGTATGAATGTTTTTATATGTTTTCGATCAGAACTAAATATATTCGACTCGTAGTAGAGAGAGAAAAAAGGATGATGCTCCCCACATGGACACGAGGAGTACGTCACTGCTGCCACGTCATGGCCCTCCTTGTTCTCGCCATTTTCCACACGTAGAGCCACCACGTTTGTTTGGCTTTCTTTCAGAAACATCACGTTTGTTTCTAAACTTACGTACAGCATCAGCTGGCATCCTTGAAAAAAAGAAAAAGAAAGAAATACCACCGACCCAATACTCCAAGAGAGCATTTACAAATATAGCATTCTTCCGGTCAACGGGATGTCTTCGGATCATGCATGACAGGGGACACAAAAAGGATTCGAGGAGAGCGACCCGTGAACTCACATGCTGCTTGCTGAGTTTAGTTCGGTCCGGGTTCATGCACGTCTGCTGCCTCGGCCTCGCCCAGCGGCCCAGCCCAACGAATTTTCTCTATTTTTTTTTACAATTTTGGCCAAGATTATGTTATATCAGCTAGCATCTCCAACGGGACCCGAGATCAGCGCTCTATCTTAAAATATAGAACTCAATCCATAAAAACACCTCCAGTAGTATCATATTTTATAATTTTTTATAAAAATATATAGAGCACACCATAAAGTGACCTAAATATATATATATTACATCTCAGATTAGTGCATTATCTTTATTTCTATATTATTATCAACCTTTTCTTTCTTAATAATATAATTTACTTTCTAAAATATATGATTTAGGGCTTAACTGTTGGAGCTCAATTTGTTTTTAGTGCCCTAATAAACACTTTAAATAATGTAGTATTTTAATTCTGGTGGCATTATTTTGAACCACCTGTTGTTGGAGATGCTAGCTCCTGGTTTTTATTTGTTGGTTTGTTTGGTGGATACATTACCGAATCACTTGCCCTGTTTTTGCAGTATGTACTTGCGTTATCCACTCCAGAAGGGTACCAGGGTTATGGGCCGGAGCAGGGGCAAATGGTAATGTAATGTGCAGGTGGTCCTCCTGCCGACCGGCGGGAACTCTACACTGTAGTTAATCTGAAGCTAGCTAGGGGATAGCATGCTTTGCTTCACTGAACCTGCTGTTTTGCTTCGCGAACATATATGTGCAGAATCTGCGCAAGGTCATAGCTGAGGAAGTGTACCCAGACATGGGGATTCAAGAGTCCGAGGTGTTCATCTCGGACGGAGCGCAGTGTGACATCGCTCGCCTCCAGGTACGTGCGACACAGACACAGACACAGACACAGACAGCTATTCAATACCAGTTCGCTACAGAATCACATCTTCTTCTTCCTCCCGGCCCTCTGCACGCAGACGCTGTTCGGGCCCAACGTCACCATAGCCGTCCAAGATCCCACCTTCCCGGTACGTAGTATACGTGCTGTGCTTACACACAACCATGCATTCCTCCATCGGCAGTTGTGCTCTCGATCGGTCGGCTCACAAGTCACATGCATATATATATGCAGGGCTACGTGGACAACGGCGTGATCGTGGGGCAGACCGGCAGCGCGGACGAGGCCGGCAAGTACGCCGGCATCGCATACATGCGGTGCGCGCCGGAGAACCACTTCTTCCCGGACCTCTCCCGCGTGCCGCGCACCGACGTCATCTTCTTCTGCTCGCCCAACAACCCCACGGGGCACGCGGCGTCGGCGGCGCAGCTGCGCGAGCTGGTGGACTTCGCGCGCCGCAACGGCTCCATCATCGTGTTCGACACGGCGTACGCGTGGTACGTGTCGTCGGCGGCGGAGGCCGCTGGCGACGGGGACAAGATGAAGCCGCGGTCCATCTACGAGGTGCCCGGCGCCCGGGAGGTGGCCATCGAGATCTCCTCCTTCTCCAAGTTCGCCGGCTTCACGGGCGTCCGCCTCGGCTGGGCGGTGGTGCCCGACGAGCTGCGCTACGCGGACGGCTCCCCCGTCGCGCGCGACTTCGACCGCATCGTCTGCACCTGCTTCAACGGCGCCTCCAGCGTCGCGCAGGCCGGCGGCCTCGCCTGCCTCTCCACGGAGGAAGGCCGGGACGCCGTGCGCCGCGTCGTGGGCGTCTACAAGGAGAACGCGCGGGTGCTGGTGGACACCTTCGCGTCGCTCGGCAAGGAGGTGTACGGTGGCACCGATTCGCCCTATGTCTGGGTGCGCTTCCCGGGCCGCCGCTCCTGGGACGTGTTCGCCGAGATACTCGACAAGACGCACGTCATCACCGTGCCGGGCAGCGGCTTCGGCCCCGGCGGCGAGGGCTTCATCCGTGTCAGCGCGTTCAACAGCAGGGACAGGGTGCTGGAGGCCGCAGCTAGGCTCAAGAAGTTCCTTCCTGGACTCAGCGCTGTTCCGCTCTAAGCTCCACGTACAGATCCTGCACCTGCATTGCTGATGTTATACCTACCCCGTACTGATAATCTACATCGATAATAACATTGTACCCCGTACCGATAATGTACATTGGTACATGGCTAATAATAACATTGCCATGCGCTGAGACGCAGCCTATGTTGAATAATTAGACAAATTTCAGATTAAATTCTGAATATAAATCATGACAAAATCACAAGCACTGAAGTAAAAAGTCAAATCAGATGATGCGTACTGATTAGACACGCCCGGAATCAGCAGGGTCGACGACGTCGAAGTAGCGAAATCAGCAGGGTCGACGAGGTCAGTCACCTAATCGCAGATGCACCTCTACGATCGGGATGAAGAGAACTGGAAGGCGGCTCAGCTGTGAAGAGAGGCGAAAGCGAATTGGGATGATTTGGAGGCTGGCTGCCGGGCTCCTTTTATAGGGCCGAGTCCGCGACCCCTGGTCTTATCCGCCCCACAAGGCGAGGGGCCGGATTTCGGCGGACCATTCACGTGCATGTCGTGCGCCCGCGCCCTTCGCCCCGGCCCGGCCCGGCCAGGCGAGGCGAGCGCGCGCGCGTGTGGCTCTCCACACTCTCTCCTCTCATCCATGACTTGGTGAGTGAGTGTGGCTTCCATATTTAAGCTAGCTCTACTCCACTAGAGCTAGCAATATGGTGCTATTGGTTCCACCTATCCTCTAGCCATCCACTTGTATGGGCTTTTGAGATTTTTCTGGGATTTATTTGAATTTCTTAATTTGGCCAAGCCCATAAATCCTAACAATCCCCTACCAGATCTCAAATGCCCATCTGCAGTTTTCGCCACTGTTCACTACTGTTTAATATACTAGTTTTCCAGCAGAGACTGTTAAGTTGAACTTCCGCCTAGAACTCCAAGCTACACCAACCCACAACTTGGACAATGGACTATGCCTTGAATTGCAAGTTTTGCGTGAATGGGTTTCACTTGAAGTCATGACCAGTACTTGGCTACCAGTAGTCCCCTTCTCGGGTGGAGCATATACATCATACTCCAAGGTCTCTTCATGAGTTTACTAGAGATCACCCAGATCTCATAGACTGCGACGTTAGATAGTCTAACTCATATAGGTGCGTTCTTTCAAAGAATGTTCTGCAGGACAACATCTTCGCTAATACAAGCCAACAGAACACATTAAGGCACAAAGCCAACCTGCCTTACAACATTTGAGAGTATTGCATCTTTACTTAGAGAGGGTCAAAGGTTACTCTCCTCAGTTCACCAATGGCTTGTTCTTCCCAGGACCTAATTCACGGGATCTCCGATCACATAGACTGGGTTTCCACCATGGCAACTTTATTCGGGTCTCATACCCATCTCTCTCGATGCGATTTATATCACATTACGTGGTAGTCCCTTGGTAAAAGGATCTGCCAGATTTTTATCTGTTGAAATATAAGTCACACTTATAACTCCGGAGTTTCTCAACTTTCTGACAGACTTCAATCGTCTTTTGACATGTCTTGATGACTTTCCATTATCCTTAGAACTCGTCACTTTAGCAATCACTGTCTGATTGTCACAGTTCATAAGGATAGCTGGTATTGGTTTCTCAACCACCGGCAAGTCCATCAAGAGTTCACGCAACCATTCTGCCTCAACGGTTGCTGTGTCAAGTGCAGCTAGCTCGGCTTCCATGGTTGACCTCATCAAAATGGTCTGCTTGCATGACCTCCATGATACCGCACCTCCACCAATAGTAAAGACATAACCACTGGTGGCATAAAGCTCGTCTGCATCAGATATCCAGTTCGAATCACTATATCCTTCAAGTACTGCATGCTGACCAGAATAGTGAATTCCATAACTCATTGTACCTTGCAGGTAGCGCATAACCCGCTCAAGTGCATGCCAATGATCAGTCCCGGGGTTTGACATGAACCTGCTCAATTTGCTCATAGCAAATGAGATATCGGGCCTTGTTGCACCAGCAAGATACATGAGTGAACCGACAATCTGAGAGTATCTCAATTGGTCTAAACCAATTCTCTTGTTCTTTCGCAGTGTCACACTGGGATCATAAGGTGTTGGAGAAGGTTTGCACTCAGAGAAGCCAAATCGCTTCAAAACCTTTTCAACATAGTGAGATTGCGAGAGAGTAATCCCACCATCTGCCTTAATCAGCTTGATGTTTAGAATCACACCAGCTTCTCCCAGATCTTTCATGTCAAAACTCTTTGATAGAAAAGACTTGACCTCATTGATCACATCAATGTTTGTGCCAAATATCAATATATCATCAACATATAAGCACAATATAACTCCTTCGCCACCACCACAGCGATAATATACACACATGTCTGCCTCATTAATGGCAAAGCCTGCAGACGTTAGAGTTGTGTCAAACTTCTCATGCCACTGCTTTGGTGCTTGCTTCAGACCATACAGAGATTTCAATAACTTGCACACCTTGCTTTCTTGACCCTTTACTACAAATCCATCAGGCTGTTCCATATAGATTTCCTCGTCCAGCTCTCCATTAAGAAAAGCTGTCTTTACATCCATCTGATGAACAAGGAGACCATACGAGGCAGCCAAAGAAAGTAGTACTTGAATAGTGGTCATTCTAGCAACAGGTGAGTAAGTATCAAAGAAGTCTTCTCCTTCTTTCTGAGTATAGCCTTTAGCCACAAGCCTAGCCTTGTACTTTTCAATTGTACCATCAGGCTTGAGCTTCTTTTTAAACACCCACTTACAACCCACAGGTTTGCATCCATAGGGTCGATCAGTGACTTCCCACGTACCATTTGAAAGAATGAAGTCCATCTCATTATGAACTGCTTCTTTCCAATCATCTGCATCTAGAGATGCAAATGCTTCTGCAATGGTAGTAGGAGTATCGTCCACAAGGTACACAATGAAATCATCACCAAAGGATTTTTCAACCCTTTGTCTCTTGCTCCTTTTAGGAGCATCATTGTCATCCTCCTCTAGGACAATTTCATGTGGCTGTTCAAAACTCTCAATAGGTGTACTATGTTCAGGAGTTATCTCAGAAGAGTATCTAGAATTGCTATGAATGTCTTTCATTGGAAATATATGTTCAAAGAAAGTAGCATCACGTGATTCCATAATAGTATCAACATATACATCAGGAACTTCAGATTTAACTACTAAAAATCTATATGCTATGCTACACGAAGCATATCCAAGAAAGACACAATCCACTGTCCTTGGACCAAGCTTGCGCTTTTTATTAATTGGTACATTGACTTTCGCCATGCACCCCCAAGTGCGCAAGTATGAAAGTGATGGTTTTCTCCCAACCCACTTCTCATAAGGGGTTTTCTCTTCTTTGCCCATAGGAATTCTATTCAGAACATGACATGAAGTCAGGACTGCCTCCCCCCACCATGCCTTAGATAAACCACAAGTGTCTAACATGGCATTCACCAGGTCAGTCAACGTACGATTTTTCCTTTCAGCAATCCCGTTTGACTTGGGTGAATAGGGAGGAGTCCTCTGATGAATAATGCCATGTTCTGCACAGAAATCATCAAAGACTTTGGGAAAGAACTCGCCACCACGATCTGATCTAAGACGTTTGATCTTTCTCTCTAGTTGGTTTTCAACTTCAGCCTTATAGATTTTAAAGTAGTCTAAAGCCTCATCTTTAGTTTTTAGCAAGTATACATAGCAAAATCTAGACGCATCATCAATCAATGTCATGAAGTATCTCTTACCACCCTTTGTCAACACACCATTCATCTCACATAGATCAGAATGTATGAGTTCTAGAGGTGCCAGGTGTCTCTCCTCAGCAGCCTTGTGAGGCTTTCGAGGTTGCTTCGACTGCACACAACTATGGCACTTAGAACCTTTGACTATGGTGATATTCGGAATTAAACTCATGGTTGCAAGCCGAGACATCGAGCCAAAATTAATATGACACAAACGAGAATGCCAAATACTCGTAAGATCATCAACATTAGCGCAAATATGGTTCACAGACTTATTATTGAAATCTAACAGAGAAAAGCGGAACAAGCCTCCGCAGTCATAGCCTTTACCAATAAATTGTCTAGACTTAGACACAACTAATTTATTGGACTCCAAAACTACCTTGAACCCATCTCTACACAGAAGGGTTCCGCTTACGAGATTCTTGTGTATAGAAGGGACATGATGCACGTTCTTCAGCTGCACGATCTTTCCCGAAGTAAACTTCAGATCCACCGTTGCAGTGCCATGAACAGAAGCATGTGACCCATTCCCCATTAGGATGGAAGAATCCCGGGCACCCTGATAAGAAGAGAACAAGTTAATGTCAGAACACACATGAACATTAGCACCAGTATCAAGCCACCAACTAGGTGATTGAAATACTAAGAAGATAAAAGGTAAATTACCATACCCTTTATCTTCCTCATTGCTAGCGATCACTGTGTTGACATTGCCCTTTTTGCCACGGCGATCCGCTTGATCAGGACAATCCTTGGCAAAATGACCCGTCTCGCCACATGCGAAACATGTCAGTTCAGCCTTGTTCTTCTTCTTCTTGAAGTTGGTAGTTTTGTTGGGCTTGTTAGATTTTGGCTTTCCTTTGCCCTTGTTGTGGTTCCTCTGAACCATGTTGGCGTTGGAGTGGCCCTCACCTCCTTTAGATCCCGTGTCCTTAGCCCGAGCTTTCTCCTCAACATCCAGAGATGTGGTCGAGCTTTCTCCTCAACGCTATCAGATTTTCAACTGATATCTCCTGTCTCTTATGTTTCAGAGATGTGGCGAAGTTCCTCCATGTAGAAGGCAACTTTGCAATAATGCACCTAGCCACAAATCGGTCAGGAAGGACTATCTTAAGGTGGTCGAGCTCCTTGGCTATACACTGTATTTCATGAGCTTGCTCTACAATAGAGCGATTATCAACCATCTTATAATCATGAAAGCTATCCATGATATACAGGTCACTGCCAGCATCCGATGCATCATACTTGGTAGTAAGTGCATCCCATAACTCTTTCCCGTCTGTGTTGAAAGGGAAATGTGCCCTTGGGCCATTTCTAAGTATTTTGGTGATTGAGTGCCAACACATGTGCTTAATTGTGATTTTATGTACATGGATGACCAAGGTGCAAATCATGAAGTAAAGGTATGTTTCTAAGCCTTAGTACATTGGTTTTGTGGACTAACATATTTGTCTAAGTGTTAAAAACAGAAAGAAGAAAAAGAGAAAAGGGGAGAGAATGACTTGGCTGTGTGCAGCCAAGTCCCAGCTCGGTCTGGAGCACCGGACTGTCCGGTGTGCACCGGACAGTGTCCGGTGCGCCAGACTGACTCGACTCGAACTGGCCGCTCTCGGGATTTTGGCCGGCGGCGTACGGCTAAAATTCACCGGACTGTCCGGTGTGCACCGGACTGTCCGGTGAGTCAACGGTCGGCCAGGGCCAACGGTCGGCCGCGCAATCCGCGCGGGACACGTGGCCGAGCCAACGGTCGGAAGACGGCACCGGACTGTCCGGTGTGCACCGGACTGTCCGGTGCGCCAACGGCTCGCAGATCTACGGCAGTCTTCCAACGGTCAGAAGCGCCAGAAAAGGAAACAAATCGGGCACCGGACACTGTCCGGTGTGCACCGGACTGTCCGGTGCCCCCGACGACAGAAGGCCAGGATAGCCTTCCAGAATTGCTCTCAACGGCTCCTAGCTGCCTTGGGGCTATAAAAGGAGCCCCTAGGCGCATGGAGGAGACACACAAGCAACTCTTGAGCATTCTTGATCATCCACACAAGTTCTTTGCGCATTCGTTTGTGATTCTAAGTGATTCGAGCTCTGTTCTAGTGTGAACTCTGAGATAGTCATTCGAGCTCGAGTCTTGGCCGTGTGTGTGCGCTTTTGTTGTGGATTTGTGTGTGTTGCTTCCCTCCCTTACTCTGTGCTTTCTTTGTGATCATATACTTGTAAGGGCAAGAGACTCCAATTTGTGGAGATTCCTTGCAAACGGGATAGTGAAAGGAACAACAAAACAACGTGGTATTCAAGTGGGTCTTTGGACCGCTTGAGAGGGGTTGATTGCAACCCTCGTCCGTTGGGACGCCACAACGTGGAAGTAGGCAAGCATTGGCTTGGCCGAACCACGGGATAAACCACCGTGTCCCTCTGTGCTTGATTCTTGTGGTATTGTGTTTTGTTGAGACTTCACCTTAGCCACTTGGCATTAATCGTGCTAACGCTTAACAAGTTTTTGTGGCTTAAGTTTGAGGTTTTTACAGGATCACCTATTCACCCCCCCCCTCTAGGTGCTCTCAATTGGTATCGGAGCCGTTCTATTCACAAAGGGACTAACCGCCCGAATAGATGGATCCTAAGGGGAAGGGTATTGTGATCAACGACAAAGAAAAGGAGACCTTCGTCAACGAGCCGAAGGACGACAAGCCTACCGACTCCGGCTCGGGCCATAGACGAAAGGAAGGGAAGAAGAAGAAGACGAGGCGTATCAAGGAGATCATCTACTACGACGATAGTGATGAATCCACTTCTTCCCAAAAGGACGACGACAACGACTACAGGAAGACGGTCAATTCGAACTTTTCATTTGATTATTCCCGCATTCAACATAGTTCGAATTCGCATTTGCTTTCCATTCCTCTTGGCAAACCTCCACACTTCGATGGGGAGGACTACGGATTTTGGAGTCACAAAATGCGTAGTCACTTATTCTCTCTCCATCCTAGCATATGGGAGATTGTGGAGAACGGAATGAAATTCGATAGCTCGGATAGCCCTATGCTTATAAATGAACAGATTCATAAAAATGCACAGGCTACTACTGTTCTCTTAGCATCTTTGTGCAGGGAAGAGTACAATAAGGTGAGCGGCTTGGACAATGCCAAGCAGATATGGGACACCCTCAAGATCTCTCACGAGGGGAACGACATCACCATGCTCACCAAGATGGAGTTGGTGGAGGGCGAGCTTGGACGGTTCGCCATGATAAGGGGAGAGGAGCCAACTCAGACATACAACCGGCTCAAGACCCTCATCAACAAGATAAGGAGCTACGGGAGCACGCGATGGACGGACCACGACGTCGTCCGCCTAATGCTCAGGTCCTTTACCGTACTTGATCCTCATCTCGTGAACAATATTCGTGAGAATCCCAGGTACACGATGATGACGCCCGAGGAAGTACTTGGAAAATTCGTGAGCGGGAGGATGATGATCAAGGAGGCGAGATACGTCGACGACGCGTTGAACGGACCACTCCACGAGCCTCAACCCATTGCTCTAAAAGCAACAAGGAGCAAGGAATCGCTACCTAGCAAGGTGGCACAAGTTGAGGCGGTCGGGCTCAATGATGAAGAGATGGCTCTCATCATCAAGAGATTCAAGACGGCGCTAAATGGTCGCAAGGGGCAGCCAAGCAAGACCAAGACCAAGGGGAAGCGCTCGTGCTTCAAATGCGGTAAGCTTGGTCATTTTATTGCTAACTGTCCCGATAATGAAAGTGACCAGGAAAAGGGGAACAAGAGGGAGAAGAAGAAGGCATACAAGAAGACAAAGGGCGAGGCGCATCTAGGAAAGGAGTGGGACTCGGATTGCTCCTCCTCCGACTCTGACAATGAAGGACTCGCCGCCACTGCCTTCAACAAATCGGCTCTCTTCCCCAACGAGCGTCTCACTTGTCTTATGGCAAGAGAGAAGAAGGTAAGTACTAAAGACTCCACTTATGCGTCTTCTAGTGATAGTGAGTCTAGTGATGATGATATAGATTATTCTTGCTTGTTCAAGGGCTTAGATAGATCTAAGATAGATAAAATCAATGAATTGATTGATGCATTGAATGAAAAGGATGGGCTTTTAGAAAAGCAAGAAGATTTATTGTATGATGAACATGATAAGTTTGTAGAGGCACAAAAATCATATGCTTTAGAAATGAAAAGAAATGAAATGCTTTCTAGTGAAATATCTTCCTGTCATGAAACCATTTCTACCTTAAGAAGTGTTAATATTGATTTAAGTGCTAAACTAGAAGTAGCTAGTAAATCGAATTCTTGTGTTGAACATGTTGAAATTTGTACTAGGTGTAAGGATTTTGATGTTAATGCTTGTAGTGAACACCTAGTTCTAATTTCCAAATTAAATGATGAAGTGGCTAGTCTTAATGCCCAACTTAAGACTAGCAAGAATGAAGTTGATAAAATCAAATTTGCAAGGGATGCCTACACGATTGGTAGACACCCCTCAATTAAGGATGGGCTTGGCTTCAAGAGGGAAGCCAAGAACTTAACAAGCCATAAGGCTCCCATCTTCGTCAAGGAGAAGGGGAAGGCCCCGATGGCTAGTAATGCTAAAAAGAATCATGCTTTTATGTATTATGATAGGAGACATGCTAGAAATGCTTATAATCATTTTGATTCACATGCTTATGATTCTCATGCAATGTTTGCTTCTAGTTCTTCTTATAATCATGGTAGAGATATGTGTAGGAGAAATGTTGTACATATGCCTAGGAGAGATATTGCTCATGTACCTAGGAAGAATGTTATTCATGCTCCTAGGAAAGTAGTGAATGAACCTTCTACCATTTATTATGCTTGTAATGCTCCCTTTGCTATTTGTAGAAAGGGTAAGAAGGTAGTTGCTAGGAAATTAGGGGCTAGATGCAAGGGAGATAAATCTTGCATTTGGGTCCCTAAAGATATTTGTGCTAACCTTGCAGGACCCAACATGAGTTGGGTACCTAAGACCCAAGCCTAAATTTGCCTTGCAGGTTTATGCATCCGGGGGTTCAAGCTGGATTATCGACAGCGGATGCACAAACCATATGACGGGGGAGAAGAAGATGTTCACCTCCTACGTCAAGAATAAGGATTCCCAAGATTCAATTATATTCGGTGATGGGAATCAAGGCAAGGTAAAAGGGTTAGGTAAAATTGCAATTTCTAATGAGCATTCTATCTCAAATGTATTCTTAGTGGAGAGTCTTGGATATAATTTGCTATCTGTTAGTCAATTATGTCAAATGGGATACAATTGCCTTTTTACTAATGTAGATGTGTCTGTCTTTAGAAGATGTGATGGTTCACTAGCTTTTAAGGGTGTACTAGACGGCAAGCTTTATTTAGTTGATTTTGCAAAAGAAGAGGCCGGTCTAGATGCATGCTTAATGGCTAAGACTTGCATGGGCTGGCTGTGGCATCGCCGCTTAGCACATGTGGGGATGAAGAACCTTCACAAGCTTCTAAAGGGAGAACACGTGATAGGTCTAACAAATGTTTATTTCGAAAAAGATAGACCTTGTGCAGCTTGTCAGGCAGGTAAACAAGTAGGAGGAGCACATCACAGCAAGAATGTGATGACTACGTCAAGACCTCTGGAGCTGCTGCATATGGACCTCTTCGGACCCGTCGCCTATCTAAGCATAGGAGGAAGTAAGTATGGTTTAGTTATTGTTGATGACTTTTCCCGCTTCACTTGGGTGTTCTTTTTGCAGGATAAGTCTGAAACCCAAGGGACCCTCAAGCGCTTCCTCAGGAGAGCTCAAGGTGAAGAAGATTAGGAGCGACAACGGGTCCGAGTTCAAGAACCTTCAAGTGGAGGAGTTTCTTGAGGAGGAAGGAATCAAGCATGAGTTCTCCGCTCCCTACACACCACAGCAAAATGGTGTGGTAGAGAGGAAGAACAGGACGCTAATCGATATGGCGAGGACGATGCTTGGAGAGTTCAAGACCCCCGAGTGCTTTTGGTCGGAAGCCGTGAACACGGCTTGCCACGCCATCAACAGGGTCTACCTTCATCGACTCCTCAAGAAGACTTCGTATGAGCTACTAACCGGTAACAAACCCAATGTATCTTACTTTCGTGTTTTTGGGAGCAAGTGCTACATTCTAGTGAAGAAGGGTAGAAATTCTAAGTTTGCTCCCAAAGCTGTAGAAGGGTTTTTATTAGGTTATGATTCAAATACAAAGGCGTATAGGGTCTTCAACAAATCATCGGGTTTGGTTGAAGTCTCTAGCGACGTTGTATTTGATGAGACTAATGGCTCTCCAAGAGAGCAAGTTGTTGATTGTGATGATGTAGATGAAGAAGATGTTCCGACGGCCGCTATACGAACCATGGCGATTGGAGACATTCGGCCACAGGAACAGGATGAACGAGATCAACCTTCTTCCTCAACGACGGTGCAGCCCCCAACTCAAGACGATGAACAGGTTCATCAAAAGGAGGCGTGTGTTCAAGGGGGAGCAAAAGACGATCAAGTCATGGAGGAAGAAGCGCAACCGGCACCTCCAACCCAAGTTCGAGCGATGATTCAAAGGGATCATCCAGTCGACCAAATTCTGGGTGACATTAGCAAGGGAGTAACTACTCGATCTCGATTAGTTAATTTTTGTGAACATTACTCTTTTGTCTCCTCTATTGAGCCTTTCAGGGTAGAGGAGGCCTTGCTAGATCCGGACTGGGTGTTGGCCATGCAGGAGGAACTTAACAACTTCAAGCGCAATGAAGTTTGGACGCTGGTGCCTCGTCCCAAGCAAAATGTTGTGGGAACCAAGTGGGTGTTCCGCAACAAACAGGACGAGCACGGGGTGGTGACAAGGAACAAGGCTCGACTTGTGGCAAAAGGTTATGCCCAAGTCGCAGGTTTGGACTTTGAGGAGACTTTTGCTCCTGTGGCTAGGCTAGAGTCTATTCGTATCTTGCTAGCATATGCCGCTCACCATTCTTTCAGGTTGTACCAAATGGATGTGAAGAGCGCATTCCTCAACGGGCCAATAAAGGAGGAGGTGTACGTGGAGCAACCCCCTGGCTTCGAGGATGAGCGATACCCCGACCACGTGTGTAAGCTCTCTAAGGCGCTCTATGGACTTAAGCAAGCCCCAAGAGCATGGTATGAATGCCTTAGAGATTTCTTACTTGCTAATGCTTTCAAGGTTGGGAAAGCCGATCCAACTCTCTTTACAAAGACATGTGATGGTGATTTGTTCGTATGCCAAATTTATGTCGATGACATAATATTTGGTTCTACTAATCAAAAGTCTTGTGAAGAGTTTAGCAGGGTAATGACGCAGAAATTCGAGATGTCGATGATGGGCGAGTTGAACTACTTCCTTGGGTTCCAAGTGAAGCAACTCAAGGACGGCACCTTCATCTCCCAAACAAAGTACACGCAAGATCTGCTGAAGCGGTTTGGGATGAAGGACGCCAAGCCCGCAAAGACTCCGATGGGAACCGACGGACACACCGACCTCAACAAAGGAGGTAAGTCCGTTGATCAAAAAGCATACCGGTCAATGATAGGATCTCTACTTTATTTATGTGCTAGTAGACCGGATATTATGCTTAGCGTATGCATGTGTGCTAGATTTCAATCCGATCCTAAGGAGTGTCACTTGGTGGCGGTGAAGCGAATTCTTAGATATTTAGTCGCTACGCCTTGCTTCGGGATCTGGTATCCAAAGGGGTCTAACTTTGACTTAATTGGGTACTCAGATTCCGACTATGCTGGATGTAAGGTCGATAGGAAGAGTACATCGGGGACGTGCCAATTCTTAGGAAGGTCCCTGGTGTCATGGAACTCTAAGAAACAAACCTCTGTTGCCCTATCCACCGCTGAGGCCGAGTACGTTGCCGCAGGTCAGTGTTGCGCGCAACTACTTTGGATGAGGCAAACCCTCAGGGACTTTGGCTACAATCTGAGCAAAGTCCCACTCCTATGTGATAATGAGAGTGCTATCCGAATAGCGGAAAATCCTGTTGAGCACAGCCGCACAAAGCACATTGACATCCGGCATCACTTTTTGAGAGACCACCAGCAAAAGGGAGATATCGAAGTGTTTTATGTTAGCACCGAGAACCAGCTAGCCGATATCTTTACCAAGCCTTTAGATGAGAAGACCTTTTGCAGGCTGCGTAGTGAGCTAAATGTCTTAGATTCGCGGAACTTGGATTGAAATATAGCATACATGTATTTATGCCTTTGATCATGTTCACTCTGCATTTTGTTGCTTATTATGGTGCTCAAGTTGTACAAACACTCCCTGGACCTCACAAGTCCGTTGCAATGTGATGCACATGTTTAGGGGGAGATGTGTTACAACTTGACCCTTTGAGACTAACCATATGTTTGAGTTTGCTTGTGTTAGTCACAAAGGAGAATTGAAAGGGAAAAGGTGGACTTGGACCATGAAAGACTTCCACTGCACTCCGATGAGGGGTAACTTATTTCCAAGTCCATCTCATGAACTCTTATTGCCATTTGCTCTTAATTGAAGATTTTGGTGAGGCAATGGGGTTAAAGGGCCACAATTGATCCCGTTTTGGTGCTTGATGCCAAAGGGGGAGAAAATAAAGGCCAAAGCAATAAATGGATCAGCTACCACTTGAGAGATTTTGAAAATAGTAGAATAGAGTTTTTGACTTGTCAAAATTCTTAAGTTGTCTCTCTTATCAAAAGTTGGCTTCTTGTGGGGAGAAGTATTGATTATGGGAAAAAGGGGGAGTTTTTGAAATCCTTGATCAATCTCTTTTTGAATGACTCTCTTTATGCTTAAACATGTGTGTTTAACTTAGAGATAGAGATTTGTGTTTGATTTGCAAAAACAAACCAAGTGGTGGCAAAGGATGATCCATATATGCCAAAATTGATTCAAAATAAATTTAAGTGTTATTTGAATTGAGTTTGCACTTGTTCTAGTGGCTTTATGTTGTGTTGGCATAAATCACCAAAAAGGGGGAGATTGAAAGGGAAATGTGCCCTTGGGCCATTTCTAAGTATTTTGGTGATTGAGTGCCAACACATGTGCTTAATTGTGATTTTATGTACATGGATGAACAAGGTGCAAATCATGAAGTAAAGGTATGTTTCTAAGCCTTAGTACATTGGTTTTGTGGACTAACATATTTGTCTAAGTGTTAAAAATAGAAAGAAGAAAAAGAGAAAAGGGGAGAGAATGACTTGGCTGTGTGCAGCCAAGTCCCAGCTCGGTCTGGAGCACCGGACTGTCCGGTGTGCACCGGACAGTGTCCGGTGCGCCAGACTGACTCGACTCGAACTGGCCGCTCTCGGGATTTTGGCCGGCGGCGTACGGCTAAAATTCACCGGACTGTCCGGTGTGCACCGGACTGTCCGGTGAGTCAACGGTCGGCCAGGGCCAACGGTCGGCCGCGCAATCCGCGCGGGACACGTGGCCGAGCCAACGGTCGGAAGACGGCACCGGACTGTCCGGTGTGCACCGGACTGTCCGGTGCGCCAACGGCTCGCAGATCTACGGCAGTCTTCCAACGGTCAGAAGCGCCAGAAAAGGAAACAAATCGGGCACCGGACACTGTCCGGTGTGCACCGGACTGTCCGGTGCCCCCGACGACAGAAGGCCAGGATAGCCTTCCAGAATTGCTCTCAACGGCTCCTAGCTGCCTTGGGGCTATAAAAGGAGCCCCTAGGCGCATGGAGGAGACACACAAGCAACTCTTGAGCATTCTTGATCATCCACACAAGTTCTTTGCGCATTCGTTTGTGATTCTAAGTGATTCGAGCTCTGTTCTAGTGTGAACTCTGAGATAGTCATTCGAGCTCGAGTCTTGGCCGTGTGTGTGCGCTTTTGTTGTGGATTTGTGTGTGTTGCTTCCCTCCCTTACTCTGTGCTTTCTTTGTGATCATATACTTGTAAGGGCAAGAGACTCCAATTTGTGGAGATTCCTTGCAAACGGGATAGTGAAAGGAACAACAAAACAACGTGGTATTCAAGTGGGTCTTTGGACCGCTTGAGAGGGGTTGATTGCAACCCTCGTCCGTTGGGACGCCACAACGTGGAAGTAGGCAAGCATTGGCTTGGCCGAACCACGGGATAAACCACCGTGTCCCTCTGTGCTTGATTCTTGTGGTATTGTGTTTTGTTGAGACTTCACCTTAGCCACTTGGCATTAATCGTGCTAACGCTTAACAAGTTTTTGTGGCTTAAGTTTGAGGTTTTTACAGGATCACCTATTCACCCCCCCCCTCTAGGTGCTCTCATGTGTACTGAATATTCGCATCAACCAGACGGTCAACAAGGGCGCTAAGAACGGCTCCCGTAAAGATAGTATTAGCATGGTCATACTCTTTCTCCTGTTCAGGAGTCAGTGGACCCTCAGGTCTGCCTTTACTAACATGGCAGACATTCATAGCAGTAAGCCAGAGCGTGGCCTTGACTTGCCATCTCTTAAAGTGCATACCATTGAACTTTTCTGGCTTGAGCGCATCGGCAAAAGCAGCCATAGAAAAACTAGGAAAATGTCTAAAATAAGGTTTTTGGATTGTTGAATAATTAGACAAATTCCAGATTAAATTCCGAATATAAATCATGACAAAATCACAAGCACTGAAGTAAAAAGTCAAATCAGATGATGCGTACTGATTAGACATACTGATAGATGGCGCGCGCCGGAATCAGCAGGGTCGACGACGTCGAAGTAGCGAAATCAGCAGGGTCGACGAGGTCAGTCAGATCACGAGCAGTCGCGTAAAGACGCTTCCCAAAGACCTTATTCGGCCTCTCCTGGTGTAGGATCTAGAAGGCGAAGGGTTCCGAAGACCTGCTCTCCTAATCGCAGATGCACCTCTACAATCGGGATGAAGAGAACTAGAAGGCGGCTCAGCTGTGAAGAGAGGCGAAAGCGAATTAGGATGATTTGGAGGCTGGCTGCCGGGCTCCTTTTATAGGGCCGAGTCCGCGACCCCTGGTCTTATCCGCCCCGCAAGGCGAGGGGCCGGATTTCGGCGGACCATTCACGCGCATATCGTGCGCCCGCGCCCTTCGCCCCGGCCCGGCCCGGCCAGGCGAGCGAGCGCGCGCGCGTGTGTGGCTCTCCACACTCTCTCTTCTCATCCATGACTTGGTGAGTGAGTGTGGCTTCCATATTTAAGCTAGCTCTACTCCACTAGAGCTAGCAATATGGTGCTATTGGTTCCACCTATCCTCTAGCCATCCACTTGTATGGGCTTTTAAGATTTTCCTGGGATTTATTTGAATTTCTTAATTTGGCCAAGCCCATAAATCCTAACAGCCTACAGTATCGGATCATATCCATTTCTCCAGATTTTTTTGGGGGGTGGTGATCTCAATGTGTTAAACGTCAGAACTCAGAACGAAAAGACCACTTCTATTAGACGATAGTGAAGGACCAGCTGCTTGACGAAAAGAACACTGTAGTCTATACTGTTGTATAACCCCCGATTTTAACTAAAATCCACACATCCAAATTACCTCTACATTAATAACCTTCTCTAAATCTATGAACAAATTACATCCGCACATATCACACCCTCGAAACCAAAATTCAGATCACTAGATATTATATTTAGATCATTTTTCTCTCCTCTCCTCTCCCCACGAGTTCGCCTTGCTTATTCACACAGGTTTTGTTTAAGATGAAAAATTAGAGATCTAGATTATTATAAAAATAGTTATCATAATTCACCTCCTCTTAGACATCTACAATCCTTTCAATCATCAATGATCATGTTGTTCAGAATGATACGTGCATGCATGATCACGTTGAGTACTTGATGTGCAAAAACTATATGAGCTAGCGAGAATATGGAAGTGGGCCTTTATAACCCGAAATGTTATCTCTATGTCCTTTCGTGTGCCCTCCTACCAAACAGAAAACATCCAATACTTTGGAGTATATGAGAGGGAAATGGTCTTCGTAAACACTAACCACTAGTTAGATACGCTATCGGCTAAGTAGTGCTCTTGGTTGTACTCATGTCCATTCACCATGAAGTTCATATTTGGTGCTTCTTACTTAATCACGTCAATGAATAATGGTCATTTGTTGAGCACATTGGCATCGTTGTTTGACTCTCATACCTTTAAATATGCATGTCAAATCCATAAGTCAAATGAGACAACATCTTAAGCATGATGGTTGGGGATCTAATGTCCCCATCCCCCTTATAATCTATCCTTTCCATCCAATGGTGTGGTTCCTCCACTTCTAATACATACAATTTACACTTTATATCATATAAGGAAATTCCCTCTCCTTCTCAGATAAAAGTTGCCTAAGATCAGCAACAGTTGGATGACGACTATACTCCTCACCAAAACATGAAATAACACACATACAGAACTACTTGAGGACTTTGATATACTCATCAATGAAGTCAGCAACGCTACCATAGCGCGAGCATGTGGAGGGCAATAATGCATTTTGGTGGGTGGAGAAACCGTTGCGGTTGAGTGCATCTGTTCTAAGAGTGAAGTAGGTGAAAGGGAAATGTTCCCTTGAGCCATTTCTATAATTGTTTTGGTGATTAGATGCCCAACACATTGTTTTGAACTCATATGTGTTAAGTAGGTGATAAGTGCACATCAAAGAACAAGGTATGTTTCTAGACTTAGTAAATTGTTTTTATTACTAACATGTTTATCTAAGTACTAGAAACAGTGCCAAGAAAAGAAGAAAAGAATTGGAGAAGATATGGCTCAGGACAGCCAAAATCAGCACCAGTCTGGCACACCGGACTGTCCGGTGGTGCACCGGACAGTGTCTGGTGCCCCAGGCCAGCCCGTCGGTGAACTGGCCGCTCTCGGGAATCAGTGGGGCGAAGTGGCTAAAAATTACCGAACTGTCTGGTAGTGCACCGGAACCGGATTGTCTGGTGAGTCTTCAGCGCCCGTGCCCAAGTACATCGGCGACGAACTCGTCGCTCTCGGGAAAACTAGAAAGCGCCGCGGCTAAAAATCACCGGACTGTCCGGTGGTGCACCGGACTATCCGGTGGTGCAGAGCCGCCTGAGCCAACGGTCACCAGCGCAATCAGCGGGCGACACTTGGCCCGCGCCAACGGTTGGTTGGGCACACCGGACTGTCCGGGGCACCGGACAGTGTCCGGTGCGCCAACGGGACCACCAGCCCAACGGTCGGATGCACTAGATAAGGAAAGAGGTCGGGCACCGGACTGCTACAGGACCTGTCTGGTGGTGCACCGGACTATCTAGTGCACCACTCGACAGCAGGCAGGATTTGCCTTCCAAGTTGATCTCCAATGGCTCCTAGCTGCCTTGGGGCTATAAAAGGGACCCCTAGGCGCATGGAGAAGTACACCAAGCATTCACTAAGCATCCTAAGACTCCCAGACTCCGTCTCCATGCATCTGATTCATTGTGTTAGTGATTTGAGCTCCGTTTGAGTCATGAACTCCCACGCATCTGATTCGAGTCTTGTGTGTGTTGCTTTCCCTCCCTTACTCTTGTGCTTCTTTGTGATCTATATTGTAAGGGCGAGAGGCTCTAACTTGTGGAGATTCCTCGCAAACGGGAGAAGAACACTAAACAAAAAGACCGTGGTATTTAAGTTGATCATTGGATCACTTGAAAGGGGTTGAGTGCAACACTCGTCCATTGGGACGCCACAACATGGAAGTAGGCAAGTGTTATATTTGGCCGAACCACGGGATAAAACACCGTGTCTCTTGTGCTGCTTTTCTCTGTGATTGTTTTGTTTGCAAGAGCTCGCTTCATGGCAACTTGATTAACTCGCACTAACGCTTTTATAATCAAGTTTGTGGCTATTTAGTCTTTGATTTCACAGGATCACCTATTCACCCCCCTCTAGGTGCTCTTAGTAGGGGAAATGCTCACCCAACATATCAAAGATTTGAAAAAGAGCTCCTCATGTGGTACCTTCTATGAAAATAGAGTGGAGGGTAAACAACACACGAGTTGTTAAAATAGTCTTGCATCAACTGGTCATGGATGACTTTACGACCTAGTTGATGTAGTTTTGATGCCGTGTCCTTTGCCTACTCCTTGTTGAAGACATGAAGGCAAGTTTTATCGCCACAGTTGTAACACCCCTGGTGTTACTGGAAACTAAAACTTGGCATGACATCATATGCATTGGCATCTTTGTATTGTAACACACTTAGATTGCATTCACTAGGACCAAGAAAAACTCAAAAGGAGATGTGGTGAGGGATAGAGTGGAAAACCTAGTTTGAAAAATTCCAGTTTTGAGCTCAAAAGTGAAATATGAGATCTAGCCATAATTTGCCAAAAATTAAAATACCAAAGTTGTAGAGTTTCTAAAACCAAACAATTTTCATGTGTTGAGATTTTCAAGTTTTGAAGAGAAATTTGGAGTAATTTGCATATTTCAGATTTAATACAGTTTTGGTTCAACTAAAAACAGTTTGGTTTACCTATTTTGGGACCCCTATATGTTTTAATCAGGGAGCTTTTGGCAAAAGGTTTTTATAGTAAACTTGTAGAGTAACTATAGGAGAACAACTTTTATTAAGTATGAAAGCTCTAATTCTATAGGGAACTGGTAGAAAAAGGAGCCTAAAAATGCAGTGTTCCGTTTGGAAAATCAGACTTAGATAAAAATTCAGTCCTGCTGATTTTTCAGTCTGAAGCAGATTTGGGATACTCTTTAAGGGCTGATCCATGTAGTTCTGGGCTATGAGTGCTGTACCAAAGTGGAAGCCCATACTTTGGTGTGCAGATTTGATTAAGGGTAATGCCACTAAAACCAGTTGGAACAGACCATAACAGTTGTTCAAAGATTCAATGTGCTAAATCTGAATTCAAACTTAGTCTTATTTCTGCACACATACATTGTGTGTTTGGCTCAACTTTGGAGCTCCTTAGTGTTATACTTGGCCGAACCATGAGATAAAACATCGTGTCTCTTGTGTTGCTTTTCTCTGTGATTGTTTTGTTTGCAAGAGCTCGCTTCATAGCAATTTGATTAACTCGCACTAACGCTTTTATAATCAAGTTTGTGGCTATTTAGTGTTTGATTTCACAGGATCACCTATTCACCCCCCTCTAGGTGCTCTCAATTGGTATCAGAGTCGTACTCTTCATCTATGGGACTAATCGCCCGAAGAGATGGATCCTAAGGGTAAGGGGATGGTGGTCAATGACAAGGAGAAGGAGTCTATCTGCAACGAGCCAAGAGACGACAAGCCCACTAACTCAGGCTCGAGTCACAAGAAGAGGGACGGTAAGAAAAAGAGGCGCATCAAGAAGATCATATACTATGACAGCGACGCCTCCTCTTCTTCACCAAGGGATGACGACGACGACGACTCGTCCAAGAGAAAGACGGTTAATCAAAACTACTCCTTTGATTATTCTCGCATCCCTTATAATTCAAATGCTCATTTGCTATCAATTCCACTTGGAAAACCCCCACACTTTGATGGAGAAGACTATTCTTTCTGGAGTCATAAAATGTGTAGTCATTTATTTTCCCTCCATCCTAGTATCTGGGAGATTGTTGAAAACGGAATGCATTTTGATAGTACTGACAATCCCGTTTTCATAAATGAGCAAATTCATAAAAATGCCCAAGCCACTACTGTGTTGCTAGCATCTCTATGTAGGGATGAATATAACAAGGTCAGCGGCTTGGACAATGCCAAACAGATTTGGGACACCCTCAAAATATCTCACGAGGGTAATGACGCCACCATGATCACCAAGATGGAACTGGTGGAAGGCGAGCTGGGGAGGTTCGCGATGATCAGGGGAGAGGAGCCAACATAGACCTACAACAGGCTCAAGACCCTGGTCAACAAAATCCAAAGCTACGGAAGCACAAGATGGACGGATCATGATGTCGTCTAACTAATGCTCAGGTCATTTATAGTTATTGACCCCCATCTTATCAACCTTATTCATGAAAACCCCATTTACACTAAAATGACGCCCGAGAAAATCCTCGGAAAATTTGTGAGCGGACGCATGATGGTGAAGGAGGCACGATACATGGACGATGTACTAAACAGTCCACTACCCGTCTACGAGCCACAACTCGTTGCTCTCAAAGCAACAAGCAACAGGGAGGCACTACTGAGCAAGGTAGCACAAGTAGAGGTTGCCGGGCTCAATGAGGATGAGATGACGCTTATCATCAAGCGCTTCAAGACCGCGCTAAAAGGACGCAAGGAGTACCCCAACAAGAACAAAACAAGGGGAAAGCGCTCCTGCTTCAAATGCGGTAAGACTGATCATTTCATAGCTCAATGCCCCGATAATGATAATGACCATGGACAAGAAAAGCACGGGAAGAGGGAGAAGAAGAAGAACTAAAGGAAGGTCAAGGGCGAGGGCACATTGGGAAGGAATGGGACTCCGACTGCTCCTCCTCTGACTCTAAGGATGAAGGACTAGCTACCTCGACCTTCAACAAATCTTCACTCTTCCCCAACGAATGCCATACATGCCTTATGGCTAAGAAGAAGAAGAAGGTGCGTATTTGAGACACTCCTAAGTACTCTTCTTCTAGCAATGAGGAATCTTCCGATGATGAAGTATATTACACTGATTTATTTGAAGGACTAGATAGAGCTAAAGTAGAAAAAAAATAAATGAATTAATTGATGCTCTTAATGAAAAGGATAGACTGCTAGAAAAGCAAGAGGATATTTTATATGAGGAACATGACAAGTTTGTTAGTGTTCAAAAATCTCTTGCTTTAGAAATAAATAAAAATGAAGTATTGTCATCTGAGCTGTCTTCCTATCATGAATCTATTTCTAGCTTGAAGAGTTTAAATAATGATTTGAGTGCCAATCTAGAAAAAGCAAATGTAACTAGTCCATGTGTAGAGCATGTAGTAATTTGCAATAGATATAAAGACTTTGATGTTAATACATGTGATGAACATGTTACTTCTATTGCTAAATTAAACAATGAGGTTGCAAGTCTTAATGCTCAACTTAAGACTTGCAAAAATGATTATAAGAAACTAAAATTTGCTAAGGATGCCTACACCATTGGTAGACACCCCTCAATTAAGGATGGACTTGGTTTTCGAAAGGAAACCAAGAACTTAACAAGCCAAAGGACTTCCGATCTCAAGTGGAAAGGGAAGGCTCCTATGGCTAGTAGCTCACATGATCAAAAGAAACATGCCTATCTTTATGTCGGCGTTTCGACCCTGAGGGTCCCTGGACCGACGAGTAAATTGTCGCTGCGTGTCCCAGCCCAGATGGGTCGGCGCGAGATAGAGCACAAGGGGGGAAAACCAGTGAGGGGAAACCATGGCCTCGTGTTGTCCTGCGCCCAGGGCGGATGCGCTTGTAGTAGGGGGTTACAAGCGTTCGCGAGGGAGAGAGTGAGGGAGCCTGTGCGTCAGCCCGTTCTCCCGCACGACCACCTTTTTTTTGTACGAGGGCCCTGGACCTTCCTTTTATAGACGTAAGGAGAGGGTCCAGGTGTACAACGGGGGGTGTAGCAGTGTGCTAACGTGTCTAGCAGAGGGGAGCCAGAGCCCTATGTACATGCCGACGTGGCTATCGGAGAGGTGTTGGAGCCCTGTTCATGTGGCGTCGTGGCCGTCAGAGGAGCGCTTGAGCCCTGTAGAAGCACAGCTGACGGGGTTGTCGGATCCTTGCTGACGTCTCCTTGCTTCCGTAGGGGGCTGAGAACCGCCGTCGTCATGGAGCACGTGGGGTGCCATCATTACTTGTTTTATCGGGGCGAGCCAGATGGGATGCCGGTCTTGTTCCCCGTAGCCTGGGCTAGCTAGGGGTAGGGTAATGATGGCCCCCCTTGTGGCGTGGTCGGTCCGATCCCAAGGTCGGGCGAGGCAGTGATTCCTCCAAGGTCGAGGTTGAGTCCGAGCCCTGGGGTCGGGTGAGGCGGAGACCATCGTCCAAGGTCGAGGTTGAGTCCGAGCCCTGGGGTCGGGCGAGGCGAAGACCGTCTTCCGGAGTCGAGGTTGAGTTCGAGCGCTGGGGTCGGGCGAGGCAGAGACCGTCTTCCGGAGTCGAGGTTGAGTCTGAGCCCTGGGGTCGGGCGAGGCGGAGACCGTCTTCCGGAGTCGAGGTTGAGTCCGAGCCCTAGGGTCGGGCGAGGCGGAGACCGTCTTCCGGAGTCGAGGTTGAGTTCGAGCCCTAGGGTCAAGCGAGGCAGAGATCGTCTTCCAGAGTCGAGGTTGAGTCCAAGCCCTGGGGTTGGGTGAGGCGGAGATCGTCTTCCGGAGTCGAGGTTGAGCCCGAGCCCTGGGGTCGGCGCGAGGCGGAGCTTCCTATGGCGCCCGAGGCTGGACTTGGCTGCTGTCAGCCTCACCCTGGCAGGTGGCACAGCAGTCGGAGCAGTGCAGGCGGCGCTGTTTTCCTGTCAGGTCAGTCAGCGGAGGGGCGAAGTGACTGCGGTCACTTCGGCCTTGTCGACTGGAGAGCGTGCGTCAGGATAAGGTGTCAGGCGATCTTTGCATTGAATGCTCCTGCGATCCGGTTGGCTGGCGAGGTGATCTGGCCAGGGTTGCTTCTCTGTGAAGCCTGCCCGAGCTAGGCCTCGGGCGAGTCGAAGGTGTGCCCGTTGCTTGAGGAGACCCTCGAACGAGGCGTGAATCTGCCTTGGTCTACCGCTCTTGCCCGAGGCTGGGCTCGGGCGAGGCGAGATTGTGTCCCTTGAGTGGACGGAGCCTTGACCGGAATTGTGCCCATCAGGCCTTTGCAACTTTGTGCTGATGGGGGTTACCAGCTGCGATTAGGAGTCTTGGGGGTACCCCTAATTATGGTCCCCGACAGTAGCCCCCGAGCCTCAAAGGGAGTGTGGGTACTCGCTTGGAGGCTTTGTCGCACTTTTTTGCAAGGGGACCGGCCTTTCTCGGTTGCATTTCGTTCCGGTGGGTGCGCGCGAGCGCACCCGCCGGGTGTAGCCCCCGAGGCCTCGGAGGAGTGGTTTGACTCCTTCGAGGTCTTAATGCCTTTCATGATGCCTCGGCCGATCTGGTTGTTCCCTCATGCGAACTGGTCGTTGCCCTGGTGCATAGTCAGGTTCCGAGTTCTCGGGCTGGTATGTTGACGCTGTCAACGGTTTGGCCGGAGCCGGGTTTGCGAGAGCAGCCCCTGAGCCTCTGCATAGGGCGAGAGGACGGTCAAGGACTGACTCTGCTTTTTTATACACCCCTTCGTCGCCTTTCCGCAAGGAGGAGGGGGGAAAGCGCCATGTTGCCCTCGGAGGGCGCCGAACATGGTGTCTCCGGTGAGTTGCTAACGGGTGATCCGAGTGGACGCCCGTGCCTCGTTCGATAAGGGTCAGCTAGTGGTCCAGAGGCGCGCTCCAAAAGTACCTGCAGGTGATTTGCCGGACTCGGTCCCGTTCGATAGGGTCCGAGGGCTCGATGCCTCCCTCTGATGGGATTCTGTTACAGAATCGCTCCTGCTGGTCTCGGAAATGTCCTAGGGTACCTCAGGAGTGTAGCCTGAGCCTTGGTTATGTATCGAACGTACCCAGAGTCATCCCTCACTCTGCGTGCTCTGGGGCGACTGTCGAACCCGTTGGGGGGCTAGCCTACGAACCCCTGATCAGTAGTGGGCGCGGAGCCCGAGTGGCCTGAGGCAGCTGTTGAACCCTTCCGAGGGGCCAGCCTTCGAACCTATGACCAGTAGTGGGCGCGGAGCCTGAGTGCTCTGAGGCGGCTGTCGAACCCTTCCGAGGGGCCAGCCTTCGAACCTCTGATCAGTAGGAGGGCTTAGGGCCCGCTTCCTTTGCGGAGAAGGATCCCTTTCAGAGTATCCCCCTTTCCTGGTCCCTATAGCAAGAGAGAGAAAGGGGAAGAAGAAAAGGATACGAAATTGAATGACGTGGCGTACCTTTTTTGACGCGGTCATTATGGCTGAGGTGAAGCGTCGCCCGCTTCGCCTGCCAAAGGTGTCGCCTGCCCTGCCGCGGAGTTAATGCGACGGGATGAGTGGTTCGCGGGGCAGTCGTTGTGCATGCGTGGGCCGTTCGAGGAACGGGCGTTTCGCCTTCGAGTTTTGGATTTCACGGCGGGTTCGGGTGGAGTGTTGAACGGGTCTTGCCTGGGCCTTTATATATTCAGAAGAGGGTCTGGTGGTGGTTCTTTGCTCTGCTGCTCGCCTCTGCTTAGGTTTCCGCAACTTGAGGGAATAGCCAGAGAAAGAAAACCTCGCACCTTGTCCGCTCTGCCGTCACCTTCTTCGCTTGGTGATGGTCGACCGGGTAACCATCGTTCCGCCGCGTGACCCGTGGCCTTTCTCCACCGTCACGGCGGACGATCTGGAGGCCCTTGTTGCCGACGGCTTGCTTCGTCCCCTCTCCGGTGACCCACAGCCGGAGTGGATGGCTCCTCCGAGCGGAGCCGCCCCGTTCCCGCCGTCGAGGTATGTGCTGAGTTTCGTCTCTTTCCATGAGCGGGGGTTCGGAGTGCCAGCAAGTCGTTTCATGCGGGCGATTCTGCATTTCTATGGGGTGGAGCTGCACAATCTCAACCCCAACTCCATCGCGCAAGCAGCCATCTTCGCGGCGGTTTGTGAAGGATTTTTGGAGATTGACCCTCACTGGGATCTGTGGACCCACCTCTTCTCCGTGGAGCCTTTTGCCTCGATGACGGGGGAGAAGAGAGTCCACATGGCGGTGCGGGCCGGTGGCTGCATCCTCCAGTTGAGGCAGGCGCGCGCGCAACAGTACATCCCCGCCATCCTTGTGTCTTCGAACAAGGGGTGGTAGTGCCGGTGGTTTTACCTCCGGAATGACGATGGGAGGCTCCCGTCGTTTTCTCAACGAGTGGTGACCGCCGCCGGCAGCAACTGGCGCTATGGGGCTCCGCGCGAGAGACAGAAGAACCTCCAGCCTCTTCTGGAGGCCTTGCAGGATCTGCGGGATGGAGGGCTTACCGCCGCGGGGGTCGTTGCCGCCATCCATCGCCGGAGGTTGCTCCCCTTGACGGAGCGGCGGCTACTGCTTTCGGAGATAACGGCGAGGGTCGACTTGGGGGGTTCGCAGGTGTCCTCGGTCCCCCTCCCCGCTGATGACCTCCACAGGCGGGTAGCCGGCACGGTGGGGAGGCTAGACGCCGGCGCCCTCACCCAACTCCCGATGCGTCCCGAGCGCGGGTGCATGTCCCTGGTGAGTGTCCGCTCCTTCTTCTTTCTTGTGTCAGATTGCCCTTGGTTCTCACAGTCGAGACCTTTCGTCCGTCTCCAGGAGTTGGGGTCTCACAAGCCTTCCCTGCCACCGGTCTCGGAGGACGCGGTGGACTGAGCCGCGTAGAGGGTTGCTGCAGAGAAGAAGAAGGAGAAGGAGGACACGAAGAAGGCTCGGGCCCGCGAGCGGATGCGGGCTCGGGACGCCTTGGAGAAGCGTTGTCGGCGGCAGGAGAGGGACGGGCTCCCGAGGGAGCCGTCGCCAGAGACGCCTGACGATGACGACGACGACGATGATGATGAAGACGATGACATGGCCGCCCGCCTTTGCCTCAGCCCGGATTTGAGGCTGGGCCAGGGGTCGTCGAGCCAGCCCCCGAGTGGGCCGGCGCCGTCGGTATCCGGGGCCGGGACATCGAGGTCCCGATCCGAGGAACAGGGGATGGCCAAGGGGGTACTTGACCCCTTGGCCAAGGTAGTTGAGGTGACCCCGGGAAGTCAGGCCGTCCCGCCTGTTCCCTAAGAGCCATTGCCCGTGCTGGCAGCAGAGGAGGCTGATCCTTAGGTCGCCATGTCTGTGCCTGGGCGGACCCTCCCTTCGGCGCCCCGGGCGCCCGAGGCAGGGATGGTGCCGAAGCCGGCAGCGGGGCAAACCTTGGTGGTGCCCGCGGGGACCGAGGCTCGAGGGGCCTCCCCGCAGACACGATTGGTCGTGGCCCGGAGTGGGTAAGTATCTGAGGATACCTCTGTCCTTGCTCCTTCTTTGTGTGTCCTGATCCTGCTCTTCCCTTTCTTCCCAGCAAACGGAGGCACGGTTCGACCGGCCTGGCTCCCCGGAAGGCCCTTAAGACGGCGCCAGCTTCCGCAGCCGGTGCCGCACCGGGCCTCGCCAGCCGGCTAGCCTCTACACAAGGTGCCCCCGAGCAGGGGGTTCAGGCGGCACAAGTTGCCGTGGGGCAAGCTCCCGAGGCCGACCCCTCTATTGAGGTGGCTGTCATGTCAAGGGGGACTGCTGGCGCGGCCGCGGCCTCGATCCCACCAGACGTGTTGTCGGCGCTGGCACCGGCTTCTACTGAGGCTATTGCCGCTCTGGCCGTGGAGCCACCCGTCGCCGCCGATGCTGAGATGGCCGAGGCACCACTACTCGAAGCCGGCGATCAGAAACCTGCCCCCTTAGCCGAGGAGGTTCCCAATGCGCCGACTGCAGGGGGTGTCGATGCCTTGGAGGAGTGGGGCGCAGAACCGCGACCCGTCCTAGGGAGCGGCGACCTCATCCTCGCGCGGCGCAGTCCCAACGAGAGGCGTCAGTCGCTCCGGTTCTGGGCCCGTGGTGCTTCGAAACCCCTCTTCGTTCTTGACGATGAGCGAGAGGGGCAGTCTTGCGACGAGCTTTGTGAGTGTGCCGAGGCAACGGTGGGGTCGCTTCGGTCGACCCTGGAGGTCCTTTCTAGGGACGTTCCCAGGATCCTCCAGGTAAGGATTTCAGGCATACCTTTCACGTGATCAAGGCATTCTTTGTGATGCCCCGCTTCCCTTCCTCAGGATCTGACGGATCTGAGCACCGCCAAGTCGTCGTTCATCCACCGCGAGGCCGACGTCTAGGGTTCGCTGCGGTTTCTGAGGACTGCGCTTGCCGAGGCTACCGAGCGCCTCTCCCAACGGAGCGCCGAGGCGGCGGACCTTCGGTTGCTCTGCGACGAGCTGGGGGCAGAGGCAGCGGCGGCACGCGCGGAGGCGCAGCGGCGGCAGTTGGAGCTTGGCCAGGTCATCGGTGAGCGGGACCAATTTTGGGTCGGGCCACCGAGGCTGAAAGCCGGGCTGAGGCCCTTGGGGGCCAGCTAGCCGAGGCGACCGCTCGGGCTGGAGCCCTTGCGGCAGACCTGGCCGTGGCCGTCGGGTCTGCTTAGTCCGCCCAAGCCGCAGCCTCGGAGCAGCGTGCCCGGGCTGAAGGTATGTCTTGGCTGTTTTGAGATTTTGATGCCGCTTCATTCTTCAACTTGCGTTTGAAGACTTCTGCTTTGGCTGTTTGCAGAGCTCGAGTCTGCCCTCAACGAGTCCGCCAAGGCACTTGCCCAGGCGACTGAGCGGAAGGAGGCCGACCGTGTGGCCATGTCCGAGGCTATCTCGGCCTTCTGCCAGATCTTTGGCCTTGACGACGTCCCCTCGGGAAGCTCCCCTCAGAGTCGCCTGCGGGCCTTGGGTGACCACGCGCGCGGCAGACTCCGCGAGGCGCTGCATCACAGCGTTAGGCGGGCCTTCGAAGTGCTCGCTTCCCACTACGATGTGGATTTGGAGCGGGTCAGCGAGAGGTACTGCCTTCCTGACGAAGACGAAGCTGCCCTGGTCGAAGTTCAGAGGCTTGACGCAGCCGCTGCGGGCCCAAGCGCGGTGCTGGCGTCCACCTTCGAGGTGGAGATCCTTCTGCTTGCGCCGCCGTTCGAGGGTGGGGCGGATCTCACCGAGGGTGGAAACAAAGCCGAAGGTGCAGTTCCTCCCCCGGGCGATGCCTGATTTTGCTGGAGTAGTTTATTCTGAATATGTATGTGTCCTTCACGGTCGCCGAGGCCTGAACACTTTGTCGTCATGATATAAAGCTATGTCTCTTTTTTTCCTGTCTCGCGTATCCGGACTTGTTCGTCAGTAGCAGTATCGCTTACCCAAGTAAGAGTTGTTTTTTGCGGTAGGTGACAAGTGAGGTATCCGTATCCTGGAGGCGTAGGAGTCCCTTAGCTCGGTCGGCCTTGCCGCTTACATGCACTCTTATTCGTTTCTCGGGGTTCTGTTACTGATGTAGCCGGGAAACACGAAAGTCGTTTTGGCGAAAGACTTTTTTCAAGGAAAATTTTGAAGCAGAGGGGGTTCCCCCCTTCTAGCCGCTAAGGGAGGGTCGGGCTTTGCCGAGGCAAGGCCGACCCTTCCTTGATGGTTAGACTTTGCTTGTGTATGTAAACGAGGTACATGAACGACTTGAAAACATCTTAAGGGTAGAAGCGACGTAGTTGTCGGATGTTCCAAGCGTTGCTGTAGACTTTGCCTTGACCGTTGGCCAGCTTGTATGTCTCGGGCTTTAGAATCTTGGCGATGATGAACGGCCCTTCCCAGGGAGGCGTGAGCTTGTGGCGCCCTCGGGCGTCCTGTCGTAGCCGAAGCACCAAGTCGCCCATCTGGAGGTCTCGAGACCGAACCCCTCGATCGTGGTATTGTCGCAGGGACTGCTGATACCGCGCCGAGTGTAGTAAGGCCATGTCCCGAGCCTCTTCCATCTGGTCCAGTGAGTCTTCTTGGTTTGTCTGGTTGCTTCGAGCGTCGTATGCCCTCGTCCTCGGGGAGCCGTATTCTAAGTCTGTGGGCAAGATAGCCTCGGCCCCATAGACTAGAAAAAACAGTGTGAAGCCCGTGGCTCGGCTTGGCGTCGTCCTCAGACTCCAGACCATCGAGGGGAGTTCCTTCATCCATCGCCTGCCGAACTTGTTGAGGTTGTTGTAGATCCTCGGCTTGAGTCCTTGCAGAATCATGCCGTTGGCACACTCTACCCGCCCATTCGTCATGGGGTGAGCTACGGTGGCCCAGTCCACCCAGATGTGGTGGTCCTCACAGAAGTCCAGGAACTTTCTGCCAGTGAACTGGGTGCCATTGTCGGTGATGATGGAGTTCGGGACCCCGAAGCGATGGATGATGTTGGTGAAGAATGCCACCGCCTGTTCGGACCTGATGCTGTTTAGGGGTCGGACATCGATCCACTTGGAGAATTTGTCGATGGCGACCAGCAGGTGCGTGAAGCCCCCAGGTGCCTTCTGCAAGAGACCGACGAGGTCCAGACCCCACATAGCAAACGGCCAGGTGATGGGTATTGTTTGCAAGGCCTGAGCGGGCAGGTGCGTCTGCCTTACATAGAATTGACACCCTTGGCAGGTGCGTACAATCCTGGTGGCGTCGGCCACCGCGGTTGGCCTGTAGAAACCCTGTCGGAAGGTGTTTCCCATGAGGGCCCGTGGTGCTGCGTGGTGACCGTAAGCCTCCGAGTGTATTTCTAGCAATAGCTCCTGTCCTTCGGCGATGGATATGCATCGCTGGAGGATGCCTGAGGGGCTGCGGCGGTAGAGCTCCTTTCCGTCACCCAGCAAGACGAACGACTTGGCGCGCCGTGCCAGTCGCCGAGCTTCGGCTCTGTCGAGGGGTAGCTCTCCACGATGGAGATATTGCAGGTATGGGGTCTACCAGTTTCGATTAGGCGTGACCTCATTCTGCTCTTCCTCGACGCGTAGTGCCTCACCCTCGGGGGCCGAGGGTGCCTCGGGCGGGGCCAAGGCTGCCTCGGGCTGAGCTGAGGGCGCCTCGGGCTGAGCCGAGGGCGCCTTGGGCAGAGCCGAGGCCTGCTCAGGCTCGGGAGTGTCGTCGGTCTTGACAGAGGGTTGTTGTAGGTCTCAGGAGAAGACGTCCGGAGGAACCGTTGTCTGCCACGAGGCTATCTTAGCCAGCTCGTCTGTAGTCTCGTTGTATCGTCGAGCGACGTGGTTGAGCTCGAGCCCATAGAACTTGTCCTCCAGGCGCCAAACCTCGTTGCAGTAGGCTTCCATATTCGGGTCACGACAGTGGGAGTTCTTCATGACTTGGTCAATGACAAGCTGCGAGTCGCCACGAGCGTTGAGGCGCCGAACCCCTAGCTCGATGGCGATGTGCAACCCGTTAACCAGAGCCTCATACTCGGCCACGTTGTTGGACGCCGGGAAATGGAGGCGCAACACGTAGTGGAAGTGCTTCCCGAGGGGTGAGATGAAGAGCAGGCCCGCACTCGCTCCTGTTTTCATTAGCGACCCATCAAAATACATGGTCCAGAGTTCCGGTTGGATCAGAGCTGTTGGAAGCTGGATGTCGACCCATTCAGCCACAAAGTCCGCCAAGACTTGGGACTTGATGGCCTTCCGAGGGGCGATCGAGATTGTCTCGCCCATGATCTCCACCGCCCACTTTGCAATCCTACCCGAGGCCTCTCGGCACTGGATGATCTCCCCCAGGGGGAAGGATGACACCACATTCACCGGAGGAGACTCGAAGTAGTGCCGCAACTTTCGCCGCGTTAGAATTACCGCGTACAGTAGCTTCTAAAATTGCGGGTAGCGGATTTTGGTTTCAGACAGTACCTCACTGATGAAGTAGACTGGCCTCTGGACGGGCAATGCGTGCCCTTCTTCTCGTCTCTCGACCACGATCGCGGCGCTGACCACCTGAGTGGTAGCGGCAACGTAGATCAAGAGGGCTTCTCCGGCCACGGGGGGCACCAAGATGGGCGCGCTTGTAAGGAGCGCCTTTAGGTTCCCAAGGGCTTCCTCGCCCTCGGGGGTCCAAGTGAAGTGCTCGGTCCTCCTCAAGAGGCGGTACAGGGGTAGGCCTCTTTCGCTGAGGCACGAGATGAAACGGCACAGAGCCGCAAGGCATCCCATGACCCTTTGTACTCCTTTCAAGTCCTTGATGGGCCCCTTGTTGGTGATGGCCGCGATTTTCTCCGGGTTGGCCTCGATGCCCCACTCGGAGATGATGAACCCCAGGAGCATGCCTCGGGGGACTCCGAAGACACACTTCTTGGGATTGAGTTTTATGCCTTTCGCTTTGAGACACTTGAATGTCGTTTCAAGGTCGGAGAGGAGGTCGGAGGCTTTCCGCGTCTTGACTACAATGTCATCGACGTAAGCCTCGACCGTTCGACCAATGTGCTCCCCGAACACTTAGTTCATACACCTTTGGTATGTCGCACCCGCATTCCTCAAACCAAATGGCATAGTAATGTAGCAGTACATGCCAAAAGGTGTGATGAAAGAAGTTGTGAGCTGGTCGGACTCTTTCATCCTGATTTGGTGATACCCTGAGTAGGCATCAAGGAACGACAAGGTTTCGCACCCAGCAGTGGAATCCACGATTTGATCGATGCGAGGCAGAGGGTAGGGAACGTTCGGACATGCTTTGTTTAGACCAGTGTAGTCTACACACATCCGCCATTTCCCACCATTCTTTTTCACAAGCACAGGGTTGGCTAGCCATTCGGCATGGAATACCTCTTTGATGAACCCTGCAGCCATCAGCTTGTGGATCTCCTTGCCTATGGCTCTGCGCTTTTCTTCGTCGAATCGGCGCAGAGGCTGCTTCATGGGTCGGGCTCCAGCTCAGATATCCAGTGAGTGCTCGGCGACATCCCTCGGTATGCCAGGCATGTCTGAGGGACTCCACGCAAAAACCTCGGTGTTTGCACGGAGAAAGTCGACGAGCACTGCTTCCTATTTGGGGTCGAGCTCGGAGCCGATCCGGATCTGCTTGGAGTTGTCGTTGCTGGGTCGAGAGGAACGGACTTAACCGCCTCTACTGGTTCGAAGTTGCCGGCGTGGCGCTTTGCATCTGGCACCTCCTTGGAGAGGTTTTCCAGGTCGGCGATGAGGGCCTCGGATTCGGCGAGGGCCTCAGCGTACTCCACAAACTCCACGTCGCATTTGTATGCGTGTCGATATGTGGATCCGATGGTGATGACCCCGTTGGGGCCCGACATCTTGAGCTTGAGGTCGGTGTAGTTGGGGACGGCCATGAACTTGGCATAGCATGGTCTCCCCAGCACTGCATGGTAGGTTCCTCGGAACCCGACCACCTCGAACGTGAGGGTTTCCTTTTGGAAGTTGGCGGGAGTCTCGAAGCAGACGGGCAGATCGAGTTGTCCAAGGGGCTGGACGCGCTTCCCGTGAATGATCCCGTGAAAGGGTGCCGCACCGGCCCGGATCGAGGACAGATCGATCTGCAGGAGCCCGAGGGTGTCGGCGTAGATGATGTTGAGGCAGCTGCCTCCGTCCATGAGATCCTTGGTAAGCCTGATGTTGCCGATGACGGGATCAACAACGAGCGGGTACTTCCCCGGGCTCGACACACGGTCGGGGTGGTCGCCTTGGTCGAAGGTGATGGGCTTGTCGGACCAGTCTAGGTAGACTGGCGCCGCCACCTTCACCGAACAGACCTCCCGGTGCTCTTGCTTGCGGTGCCGAGCCAAGGCATTCGCCACTTGCCCACCGTAGATCATAAAGCAGTCGTGGACCTCGGAGAACTCCTCTGCCTTGTGACCCTCCTTCTTGTCGTTGTCGGGGGCTCTGCCACCTTCCGCCGGGGGCCCGGCCTTGTGGAAGTAGCGCCGAAGCATGACGCACTCCTCAAGGGTGTGCTTGACGGGACCCTGATGATAGGGGCACGACTCCTTGAGCATCTTGTCGAACAGGTTGGCGCCTCCAGGAGGCTTTCAAGGGTTCCTGTGCTCGGCAGCGGCGACAAGGTCTGCGTCGGCGGCGTCGCGTTTCGCTTGCGACTTCTTCTTGCCCTTCTTCTTCGCGCTGCGCTGAGCGGACGCCTCGAGGACGTCATCCGGCTAGCGCCCCTGAGGCTGCTTGTCCTTCCGGAAGATGGCTTCGACCGCCTCCTGGCCAGAGGCGAACTTGGTGGCGATGTCCATCAGCTCGCTCGCCCTGGTGGGAGTCTTGCGACCCAGCTTGCTCACCAGGTCGCGGCAAGTGGTGCCGGCGAGGAACGCGCCGATGACATCTGAGTCGGTGATGTTGGGCAGCTCGGTGCGCTGCTTCGAGAATCGCTGGATGTAGTCCTGCAGGGATTCTCCCGGCTGCTGGCGGTAGCTTCGGAGATCCCAGGAGTTCTGTAATACTCAAATTGTAAGAAAGTGTAAAGGAGAAATTATTTCCTTTAACTATATGTGTGTGATGTCTTCATTCATCTCATGTGAACACCATATTTAAAAAAGACAACAAATAGTTAATAAGAAAAAATATGCTACTAAATAATTGCATTATGTTGAGATTTCTTTTCATGTGTATCTTGTGACAATATGAAAAGAAATATAATAATTGATCCAAAGGTTAAACTCATATTCAAATACAAATTTATGTTCAAAAAAATAAGGATAAAGAAAACATAAAATAAAAAAAATGAAAGAACTCAGTTGGGCCCAAAGTGCTGAAATCGGCCCACCAGGACCACGACGTGCGCGTCTCTGCTGGTTGGATTTCTGTGCGCCGACGGGTGGGTCCCAGAAACCAGACTCCACACGTGCGCTAACCACTGTGACGCGGGACCCGCATGTAAGAGATCGCGCCTTCCTCCGTGTACCTCGCGTTCGTTGACTGACTAGTGGACCCGGGTCCGCAGCTATCTCCCCTCCAACGAACACCGCGCCTGGCGGGATCGCGACGGAGTCCGCGAGCGCGTGCAGCTCGTGGATAAGGGCACCTGCTCGCCGAGAACTGCGGGTGTGTGAGCCTATAAACCCTGGGGACTCCGTCTTAGTCGCTAGGGATTGACCGTGAATCGATAGTGAGGGAGGGGAAAAAGGAGTGCGGGCGGAGACTCGTCGCCGTGTGGCCGGGCGACCGGGAGAAATTCATGCCTCGTCGACTCGTTTCGCGCCTTGGTGCCCCGACTGCCGCGAATTGGGTTTGACCGCCGCCGCGGAAGCCTGCGCGGAGGTGTCCTCGTACCTCGGGCACCTAGGATTGAGCCAATTCGAAGCCAGGGACCTACAGGACTTGTGACGTCTCTTCAGGCCACCAACGCCGTGCGTATTGCTCCGTCGATTCCCCACTGACGGTGAGCGCTTCCTCATGCGATTCAATTTCGCTTTAGCTTCGTGTTGCTCTGGTTGTATGCATGGTTAGTGTTAGGGCGCGTGTTTACTCCGCGGCGATTTACCGGCGGGGTCACCGCCGCGTCTGGGCTGTTGGGTGGAAGACGATGCCGTCGCCGTAGATACTGAGATGACCGGTCGGGATTAGAAGATGGGTTGGGCGAAAGATGTTCGTGGGATCGTTGATATGCGGTGCAGATCTAATCGGGGATACCTCCTGGATGAGTCAATCCGGGCCGTAGGTTTAATCGAACGGTTTGGAATGCATTAGGCTTCATAAAATCTAAACCCTAGACTCTAGATCGGACGGCTGAAAACACAAGATACCCCTTCGCGCGGCATAATTTCTAAAGAGACCCTAGGTTAATAACAATTCAACCCGCAGTCTACCCTATACTGTTCTCTGTGACTCGGCATTTTTACCCGAGACCCCCTGGAGTTGCTTGTAATTGAGGCCCAGTCCAATACAGTCTGAAATTGAATAATTGAATTGGAAAGTAGATTTTTAATACAAAATTAATTACAAGAACTTGTTTAATTGGTAGAAAATCCATATGACCTCCAAATTGGACCATTCCAGTTCCTATAATTTTGTAATAGTATTCTCTATCAAATAGTACCACTGTTTTTACATGAAATACACATTTAAATTTATTTCTCACTTAATCCCATATTAAATGCATAAAACCTTAGAAAATTCATAACTTGAAATCTATAACTCCAATTTTAGTGATTCCAGTTCCTATGATCTCATTTTAATGTGTAGATTTTTACTGTGTATTTTATTTGCATCTTTGATGTGATGTTAATTTTGGCTATACTATGTATGTATTGTGTTGATGCGAATAGACGAGCAAGCCACTGTGCAAACTGAGGTTCAACAAGTAGAGACTACTGAGCAGGAGCTCGTGGAAGGCAAGTTGTGCCCTTGATCACCTCTTTTACCCATTCATGTTCTTATTATTCATAATGATCTGCATAGGTTAATTTTGATGGGACCCAACAGGATACCCTAGATTTTGACTATCTTTATACCTTGATTCACCGCTGGTTTTACTACTAAAGTTTTGGGTAGTACATGCTATTGCTTTATATGGTTTTGGGTATGGAGATATTCACTACTCATGATTACACTTGTTATTATTTGTTCATTATTCTATGTTCATGATAAGATCATTATGTTAATGGGAACATGGAGAACCACCCGGGAAAACAGTGCTACCACAAGGGTTTAATGGGACGCCCTTGGCTGATTAACTAGGAAAGCTAGTGGAGGGCTACCTTACCCGAAAGGGGCAAGGGCAGTAGGGGAGTGGTCAGTGTAGGGAGGTCCTTGGGTTGATTTTGCTACGATGGCGGTCAGGCAAGAACCCTGCACTGGAGCTTCCTATAAACTGTAGCGGGTAGTCTGAAGCTAGTGGAACTTTGTAAAGGCCTCGTAGTGGTACCCTGCCTCGCTTCCTTGGTAGAGGTGTATGGGGTCTGATCAACTCCGTGGCAAATGGGTAACACGACTTGTGGGTAAAGATGCGCAACCTCTGCAGAGTGTAAAACTGGTATACTAGCCGTGCTCACGGTCATGAGCGGCTCGGACACTCACATGATTAAATTATGGAACTTAAACTTAACCTGTCATTTCATTGCATTTGGGATTATTTTATTATTACTTTTACTTATTATTACTATGGTTTGGTATTTACTTACACTTAGTAACTGCTAATAAAATTTTGACCAACTTATAAAAGCAATGCTCAGCTTCAGCCTTTATTTCATTGATCAACCTTACACTTCATGAACTCCCACCTTTGGTGAGTTCATGCCACATTATTCCCCACGACTTGTTGAGCTATGAACGTATGTGAGCTCACTCTTGCTGTCTCACACCCCCCACAGGAGAAGAACAGGTGGTCGAAGAGGAGCCGCCTAACACTGAGGCATTCAATTTGATCTAGGTGGCGTTTCTCAGTTGACATTGGCGCCGACGATCCTTAGTTCGTTTTATATTTATTCTCTTACTTTGTAATAAGTCTTCCGCTATGTAATAAATACTCTGATGTTTTGTGACATTTATCTCTATACACTCTGTTATTATATATGTTGTCTTCTTTGGCGCATGTATGAGTTGCACCCGGCTTTGTCCTTTAAAACCGGGTGTTACAGAAGTGGTATCAGAGGAAATGTTGACTGTAGGACGAAACCTAGATAGAAATGGACAACCCTTACCTACTTATCTCATTCTGATTCATTCTATACTTACCTTACTCTGGATCTCTCTATACTTATCTTGAGCCCGTCTCACCTTCTACTGTTCTACTCTGATCATTCTTACCTTTTCTACTCTTAGACAAGATGGATTTCACACCTTGGAATCCCTACCCATATGACATTTTTAAGGGATAGGAAGCCTAAGACAAAATTAAAACTATTTTCTCTATTAAAAATGTTGGTTGATTGTTCTGATGTTAAATGTCTGATTTGCTTCTTTGATTGATTGAAATATTATATGGACATCTTAGCAGGTGCCAGCATAAGGTAATAAATTAGCTAAGGTAGGTAAAACATTAGACTGCTTAGCTAATGAATCCCCCAAAGTAACATGATTTGTAATTACTGCCTTGTCTACTGCTCTCTCTTACCATACGTATCTAACTCAGATGGTCAATACCAGGAGGGGTGGTGGAATTGATTTGCCTCCTAACCGGCACACTCGAAGGATATATAGACAACCTCAGCCACAGCCTGCAGAGATGAATCCTCCTAATCCTCCACCAGGCAGAGTTGACCCACTGGTTGCTGCTCAGATGGCGGTGATGCAGCAAATGGCAGACACTATGGCTGATATGCGTGCCTAGATGCAGCAAGAACGCCAGGAGATGCGTCAGGAAAGAGAAGATATACGACAGGAGTTGCGCCAAGAGCGAGAGGAGATACGCCAGGAAAGGAGGGCACAACAACAGCAGCTGCAACAACAAATGCAACAGCAACAACAGCAGCAACAGCAGCAACAAGTACCACTGCCTCCACCACCACCACCAGTTCCACCCCGAGACAAGCATAGAGAGTTCATGAGTCATAAGCCACCTACATTTGCAAGCTCACCTGATCCACTGGACGCGGATGATTGGCTGAAGTCCGTTGAGAAGATGCTGAATATTGCACAGTGCACGGACCGGGAGAAAGTTCTTTATGCCTGAGGAGTTTGTTGGTGACAACATCCGAGTGGTTAGAGAGTTTCCGGATGTCTTTCTAGAGGAGTTACCAGGGATGCCACCAGATAGGGAAGTTGAGTTTGTTATTGATCTTTTACCTGGAACTGCCCCTATTTCTAAGCGACCATACAGGATGGCTGTAGAGGAGTTGAAGGAACTTAAGAAGCAGTTAACTGAGTTACAAGAAGCGGGGTACATTCGTCCGAGTTCCTCACCTTGGGGAGCACCGGTGTTATTTGTGCAGAAGAAGGATGGATCGCAACGGATGTGTGTGGACTATAGATCACTCAATGATGTCACGGTGAAGAACAAGTATCCATTACCCCAAATTGAGGATTTATTTGATCAGATGAGAGGAGCCAGGGTATTCTCGAAGATTGATCTCCGATCGGGATACCATCAGATGAAGATTAGACCATCAGATATTCCTAAGACGGCTTTCTCAACCCGATATGGATTATATAAGTTTACTGTTATGTCATTTGGATTAACCAATGCACCAGCTTATTTTATGAACTTGATGAATAAGGTGTTTATGGAGTATTTGGATAGATTCGTCGTGGTATTCATCGACGATATTCTTATTTATTCTCAGAGTGATAGCGATCATGAGGAACATCTGAGGTTGGTGCTACAGAAGTTGCGAGATAATCAACTCTACGCTAAGTTCAGCAAGTGCGAGTTTTGGATTGACAAGGTGCCATTCCTTAGTCATGTTATTTCTAATGGAGGAATAGCAGTGGATCCTGCTAAAGTGAAGGAGATAATGGAGTGGAGAGTGCCCACTACAGTTACTGAGATTCGGAGTTTCTTAGGACTCGCAGGATATTATCGGAGATTTATTGAAGGGTTCCCTAAAATTGCTAAGCCTATAACATCGCTTTTGGAAAAAGGAAGAGAATTTAAGTGGGATGAGAAGTGCCAAGAAAGCTTTGATCAGTTGAAGGAGAGATTAATGTCACCTCCAGTATTGATTATGCCAGATCTGCAGAAGGGATTTGACATTTACTGTGATGCATGTGGCCAAGGAATTGGGATGTGTGCTCATGCAAGAAGGTCATGTGATTGCCTATGCATCTCGTCAGTTGCGGAAACATGAATTGAACTACCCCACTCATGATTTGGAATTGGTAGCAGTTGTGCATGCACTTAAGATTTGGAGACACTACATCATGGGAACTAAGTGCCAAGTATACACGGATCATAAAAGTTTGAAGTATATATTCACTCAGAAGGACCTCAACCTTAGGCAACACCGTTGGTTGGAGCTCATTAAGGATTATGATTTGGAGATTAACTATCACCCGGGCAAGGCGAATTTGGTCGCAGATGCCTTGAGTCAGAAAGAACATGTTCACTCCGCTTTCGTTGTCCAGCTACCTGATGAATTAGCAAAAGACTTTGAGAGACTCAACCTGGGAATTGTTACTCACACTGAAGGAGTTACCATTGAGTTGGAACCTACCTTGGAGCAAGAGATTCGTAAAGGTCAGGTGGGTGATGCTAAAATTCAAGAGATTAAGGATCTTATTACTGAAGGTCGAGTTCCAGAATTCACGGAGGATGAGCAAGGTACCATATGGTTCAAAGATCGGATATGTGTTCCAGAGATTGATAGCCTCCGGGAGACTATATTGAAGGAAGCCCATGATTCTGATTATTCTATCCACCCTGGTAGCACTAAGATGTATCAAGATTTGAAGCAAAAGTATTGGTGGTATGGACTGAAAAGAGATGTTGCTGCACATGTGGCTAAGTGTGATGTGTGTCAAAGAGTCAAGACCGAACATCAAAGACCCACTGGACTATTGCACCCATTGAAGATACCCGAGTGGAAATGGGAAGAAATTGGTATGGATTTTATTGTTGGACTACCCCGCACTCCTGCTGGGTATGACTCTATTTGGGTAATTGTGGACAGATTGATAAAAGTGGCTCATTTTATACCTGTGAGGACTAATTACACGGGAGCCAAGCTAGCAGAATTGTATATGACTCGGATAGTTTGTCTACATGGAGTGCCTAAGAAGATCGTGTCTGATCGAGGATCACAGTTTACTTCTCGATTTTGGAAGAAGTTGCATGAGAGCTTGGATACAAAGTTGAATTTTAGTTCAGCCTACCATCCCCAGACTGATGGTCAGACAGAGAGGACTAATCAAGTGCTGGAAGATATGTTAAGAGCTTGTGCTCTCAAGCATGGTGGCAGTTGGGAGGAGAGCTTACCCTATGCTGAGTTTTCTTATAATAATAGCTACCAGGCCAGTTTGAAGATGTCACCATTTGAGGCTCTATATGGCAGAAAGTGTAGGACTCCTCTATATTGGGATCAAACTGGTGAAAGACAGTTCTTTCGGCCTGAACTTATACAAGAGGCAGAAGAACAAGTTCGAATGATAAGAGAAAATTTGAGAATTGCACAATCCAGGCAAAAGAGCTATGCTGATAATAGGAGAAGACTACTGGAGTTTAAGGAGGGAGATTATGTCTATTTGAAGGTGTCACCACTCCGGGGTATGAGAAGATTCAAAGTCAAAGGAAAGTTGTCCCCCTCGCTTTATTGGACCCTTCTTAATCTTAAAGCGAGTGGGAGAGGTTGCATATCAATTGGAGTTACCGGATCATCTCGCGGATGTTCATGATGTATTCCATGTATCTCAGCTGAAGAAATGTCTCAGGGTACCTGAGGAACAATTACCAATGGAGGACCTTAGTGTTCAAGAGGATCTAACTTATACTGAGTACCCCATCAAGATTTTGGATACTTTGACTTGAGTCACGAGGAATAAGGTTATAAAGATGTGCAAAGTGCAATGGAGCCACCACGGTGAAGATGAAGCAACGTGGGAAAGAGAAGAAGAGCTTCGTATAGATTTTCCTCACCTTTTCCCTAGATCTTCTTAAATCTCGAGGACGAGATTATTTTTAAGGGGGGTAGGATTTGTAATACTCAAATTGTAAGAAAGTGTAAAGGAGAAATTATTTCCTTTAACTATATGTGTGTGATGTCTTCATTCATCTCATGTGAACACCATATTTAAAAAAGACAACAAATAGTTAATAAGAAAAAAATATGCTACTAAATAATTGCATCATGTTGAGATTTCTTTTCATGTGTATCTTGTGACAATATGAAAAGAAATATAATAATTGATCCAAAGGTTAAACTCATATTCAAATACAAATTTATGTTCAAAAAAATAAGGATAAATAAAACATAAAATAAAAAAAATGAAAGAACTCAGTTGGGCCCAAAGTGCTCAAATCGGCCCACCAGGACCACGACGTGCGCGTCTCTGCTGGTTGGATTTCTGTGCGCCGACGGGTGGGTCCCAGAAACCAGACTCCACACGTGCGCTAACCACTGTGACGTGGGACCCGCATGTAAGAGATCGCGCCTTCCTCCGTGTACCTCGCGTTCGTTGACTGACTAGTGGACCCGGGTTCGCAGCTATCTCCCCTCCAACGAACACCGCGCCTGGCGGGATCGCGACGGAGTCCGCGAGCGCGTGCAGCTCGTGGATAAGGGCACCTGCTCGCCGAGAACTGCGGGTGTGTGAGCCTATAAACCCTGGGGACTCCGTCTTAGTCGCTAGGGATTGACCATGAATCGATAGTGAGGGAGGGGAAAAAGGAGTGCGGGCGGAGACTCGTCGCCGTGCGGCCGGGCGACCGGGAGAAATTCATGCCTCATCGACTCGTTTCGCGCCTTGGTGCCCCGACTGCCGCGAATTGGGTTTGACCGCCGCCGCGGAAGCCTGCGCGGAGGTGTCCTCGTACCTCGGGCACCTAGGATTGAGCCAATTCGAAGCCAGGGACCTACAGGACTTGTGACGTCTCTTCAGGCCGCCAACGCCATGCGTAGTGCTCCGTCGATTCCCCACTGACGGTGAGCGCTTCCTCATGCGATTCAATTTCGCTTTAGCTTCGTGTTGCTCTGGTTGTATGCATGGTTAGTGTTAGGGCGCGTGTTTACTCCGCGGCGATTTACCGGCGGGGTCACCGCCGCGTCTGGGCTGTTGGGTGGAAGACGATGCCGTCGCCGTAGATACTGAGATGACCGGTCGGGATTAGAAGATGGGTTGGGCAAAAGATGTCCGTGGGATCGTTGATATGCGGTGCAGATCTAATCAGGGATACCTCCTGGATGAGTCAATCCGGGCCGTAGGTTTAATCGAACGGTTTGGAATGCATTAGGCTTCATAAAATCTAAACCCTAGACTCTAGATCGGACGGCTGAAAACACAAGATACCCCTTCGCGCGGCATAATTTCTAAAGAGACCCTAGGTTAATAACAATTCAACCCGCAGTCTACCCTATACTGTTCTCTGTGACTCGGCATTTTTACCCGAGACCCCCTGGAGTTGCTTGTAATTGAGGCCCAGTCCAATACAGTCTGAAATTGAATAATTGAATTGGAAAGTAGATTTTTAATACAAAATTAATTACAAGAACTTGTTTAATTGGTAGAAAATCCATATGACCTCCAAATTGGACCATTCCAGTTCCTATAATTTTGTAATAGTATTCTCTATCAAATAGTACCACTGTTTTTACATGAAATACACATTTAAATTTATTTCTCACTTAATCCCATATTAAATGCATAAAACCTTAGAAAATTCATAACTTGAAATCTATAACTCCAATTTTAGTGATTCCAGTTCCTATGATCTCATTTTAATGTGTAGATTTTTACTGTGTATTTTATTTGCATCTTTGATGTGATGTTAATTTTGGCTATACTATGTATGTATTGTGTTGATGCGAATAGACGAGCAAGCCACTGTGCAAACTGAGGTTCAACAAGTAGAGACTGCTGAGCAGGAGCTCGTGGAAGGCAAGTTGTGCCCTTGATCACCTCTTTTACCCATTCATGTTCTTATTATTCATAATGATCTGCATAGGTTAATTTTGATGGGACCCAACATGATACCCTAGATTTTGACTATCTTTATACCTTGATTCACCGCTGGTTTTACTACTAAAGTTTTGGGAAGTACATGCTATTGCTTTATATGGTTTTGGGTATGGAGATATTCACTACTCATGATTACACTTGTTATTATTTGTTCATTATTCTATGTTCATGATAAGATCATTATGTTAATGGGAACATGGAGAACCACCCGGGAAAACAGTGCTACCATAAGGGTTTAATGGGACGCCCTTGGCTGATTAACTAGGAAAGCTAGTGGAGGGCTACCTTACCCGAAAGGGGCAAGGGCAGTAGGGGAGTGGTCAGTGTAGGGAGGTCCTTGGGTTGATTTTGCTGCGATGGCGGTCAGGCAAGAACCCTGCACTGGAGCTTCCTATAAACTGTAGCGGGTAGTCTGAAGCTAGTGAAACTTTGTAAAGGCCTCGTAGTGGTACCCTGCCTCGCTTCCTTGGTAGAGGTGTATGGGGTCTGATCAACTCCGTGGCAAATGGGTAACACGACTTGTGGGTAAAGATGCGCAACCTCTGCAGAGTGTAAAACTGGTATACTAGCCGTGCTCACGGTCATGAGCGGCTCGGACACTCACATGATTAAATTATGGAACTTAAACTTAACCTGTCATTTCATTGCATTTGGGATTATTTTATTATTACTTTTACTTATTATTACTATGGTTTGGTATTTACTTACACTTAGTAACTGCTAATAAAATTTTGACCAACTTATAAAAGCAATGCTCAGCTTCAGCCTTTATTTCATTGATCAACCTTACACTTCATGAACTCCCACCTTTGGTGAGTTCATGCCACATTATTCCCCACGACTTGTTGAGCTATGAACGTATGTGAGCTCACTCTTGCTGTCTCACACCCCCCACAGGAGAATTACAGGTGGTCGAAGAGGAGCCGCCTAACACTAAGGCATTCAATTTGATCTAGGTGGCGTTTCTCAATTGACATTGGCGCCGACGATCCTTAGTTCGTTTTATATTTATTCTCTTACTTTGTAATAAGTCTTCCGCTATGTAATAAATACTCTGATGTTTTGTGACATTTATCTCTATACACTCTGTTATTATATATGTTGTCTTCTTTGGCGCATGTATGAGTTGCACCCGGCTTTGTCCTTTAAAACCGGGTGTTACAAGTTCCCAGGGCGCACGTATGTGCCCTGGAAGTTGCCGGCGAAGGCTTTGACCAGGTCGTCCTAGTTGGAGATTTGCGCAGGAGGCAGATGCTCCAGCCAGGCTCGGGCGGCGTCAGAGAGGAACAGAGGGAGGTTGCGGATGATGAGGTTGTCATCGTCCGTTCCACCCAGCTGGCAGGCCAGCCGGTAGTCCGCGAGCCACAGTTCCGGCCTTGTCTCCTCCGAGTACTTGGTGATGGTCGTCGGGATTCGGAACTGGGTCGGGAATGGCACCCGTCGTATGGCCCCGCTGAAAGCTTGCGGACCGGGTGGTTCGAGCGAGGGGCTCCGATCCTCCTCGCTGTCGTAGCGTCCCCATGCCTGGGGTGGTAGCCTCAGCGCACCTTCTCGTCGAGGCGGGCTCGACGGTCGCGGCGATGGTGCTCGTTGCCGAGGCGGCCTGGGGCCGCAGGCGCTGTGTCCTGCGTGCACCCGGTGTGGACCGAGGCTTCCTGCATGAATCGGGAAGTCACGGCGTGATGTTCTAGGGGTACCCCTGCCTCCGGGAGGCAGAGCTTTCGGCCCATCGGACCGCGGCATCCTCCAGGAGATTCTTGAGTTCTCCCTAGATATGCCGTCCCTCGGTGGTGGATGGTTCCGGCATCGCTCGGAGTAGTATTGCTGCTGCAGCCAGGTTCGGGCCGACCCCACTGGAAGCTGAGGGCAGCCTTGCCCTGGCATTGTCGGCGATGTGGTGCTGGACGTCCTGAGCCAGATGACGCGCTTCTCCGGCTGGTGCTCGGCCTGCCCACTCCTGCCCGACATTTTGCCGGAGCTGCACAAGTTGCCCTGCTCCCTCGTCGAGCCTGGCCTGCATCTCGCGGATTTGCTCGAGCTGTGCGTCCTGACCCCCCACAGGGACTGGGACCACAGCTAGCTCCCGAAGGATGTCAACGCGAGGCGCAGGCCTAGGGGGATCGCCGTTCTCCAGCATACCAAGGTGGTTGCCTTCGTTGAGACCCCCTAGATCGACGTGGAAACATTCGCGACTTGGGCCACAGTCCTTGTCGCCGAGGCTGTGGGTACCATCGGAGCAATCGGAGAGGCAGTAGTCGCATGCGGTCATGAAGTCCCGCATGGCACTAGGGTTATCGAGCCCAGAGAAATCCCAACCAGAGTCGGGCTCGTCGTCTTCCTCGGAACCCGAGGGCCCGTAGGTCGAGACGGCCGTCAATCTATCCCAGGTTGACCACATATGGTACCCCGGAAGGTTTGGATATGCCTTTATGAAAGCGTCCACCGAAGCAGGGCTGCTTGGTGGGTCGAAGCTGAATCTAAAAGGCACAGGATGGGAAACAGACGGTACCTCTTGATCGACGGATGGCGACGAAGTCACGTCGGGGACGGACTGCACCGTTGTCTCAGGTACGAGGCTAACGCCCAGCAAGTCCTTCGCGAGCGTGCTGGCGTCGTCCGTCTGCTTGGGGTTGGCGTGTTGCGGGGAAACGATGCTCGTCTTCGTCTCAAACGTGAGGTCAACGCCCGACGTGTCCCCCGCTGGGGCGCCGGCACCGTCGACTCGCTCGACAGCCGACGAGGCGCCGCCTCCTGCTTGGCCATGGTTGCCCCGCCTCCTCCTCCGTCGGCGGGGAAGGTGACGGGACAGACCCGGATGCTGTTCTTCCATCACGCGGGAAAGACATCGTCGATTCCGCCACCGACGGGCGGGCTGACGGCCGCCATTGTCGTTGTCGTGCGATGAAGGAAGGAGTATCATGTCATAGCTGCCGTCGAGGGACATGAACTCAAGACTCCCGAAACGGAGAATCGTCCGGGTTGGAGAGGTTGCTAGAGGCTACCCATCTGGAGCTTGACGGGAAGCTGTTCGTCAACATGCAGCAGGCCCCTACCTGGCGCGCCAACTGTCGGCGTTTCGACCCCGGGGGGTCCCTGGACCGACGAGTAAATTGTCGCTGCGTGTCCCAGCCCAGATGGGTCGACGCGAGACAAAGCACAAGGGGGGGAAACTAGTGAGGGGAAACCGTGGCCTCGTGTTGTCCTGCACCCAGGGCGGATGTGCTTGCAGTAGGGGGTTACAAGCGTTCGCGAGGGAGAGAGTGAGGGAGCCTGTGCGTCAGCACGTTCTCCCGCGCGGCCACCTTTTTTTTGTACGAGGGCCCTGGACCTTCCTTTTATAGACGTAAGGAGAGGGTCCAGGTGTGCAACAGGGGGTGTACCAGTGTGCTAACGTGTCTAGCAGAGGGGAGCCAGAGCCCTATGTACATGCCGACGTGGCTGTCGGAGAGGTGTTGGAGCCTTGTTCATGTGGCGTCGTGGCCATCGGAGGAGCGCTTGAGCCCTGTAGAAGCACAGCTGTCGGGGCTGTCGGATCCTTGCTGACGTCTCCTTGCTTCCGTAGGGGGCTGAGAACCACCATCGTCATGGAGCACGCGGGGTGCCATCATTACTTGTTTTACCGGGGCGAGCTAGATGGGTCGCCGGTCTTGTTCCCCGTAGCCTGGGCTAGCTAGGGGTAGGGTAATCATGGCCCCCCTTGTGGCATGGTCGGTCCGAGTCCAAGGTCAGGCGAGGCGGTGATTCCTCCGAGGTCGAGGCTGAGTCCGAGCCCTAGGGTCGGGCGAGGCGGAGACCGTCGTCCAAGGTCGAGGTTGAGTCTGAGCCCTAGGGTCGGGCGAGGCGGAGACCGTCTTTCGGAGTCAAGGTTGAGTCCGAGCCCTGGGGTCGGGCTAGGCGGAGACCGTCTTTCAGAGTCAAGGTTGAGTCCGAGCCCTAGGGTCGGGCGAGGCAGAGACCGTCTTCCGGAGTCGAGGTTGAGTCTGAGCCCTGGGGTCGGGCGAGGCGGAGGCCGTCTTTCGGAGTCGAGGTTGAGTCCGAGCCCTGGGGTCGGGCGAGGCGGAGATCGTCTTCCGGAGTCGAGGTTGAACCCGAGCCCTGGGGTCGGGCGAGGCGGAGCTTCCTATGGCGCCCGAGGCTGGCCTTGGCTGCTGTCAGCCTCACCGTGGCAGGTGGCACAGCAGTCGGAGCAGCGCAGGCGGCGCTGTTTTCCTGTCAGGTCAGTCAGCGGAGGGGCGAAGTGACTGCGGTCACTTCGGCCTTGTCGACTGGAGAGCGTACGTCAGGATAAGGTGTCAGGCGATCTTTGCATTGAATGCTCCTGTGATTTGGTCGGCTGGCGAGGTGATCTGGCCAGGGTTGCTTCTCCGTGAAGCCTGCCCGAGCTGGACCTCGGGCGAGTCGAAGGTGTGCCCGTTGCTTGAGGAGACCCTCGGGCGAGGCGTGAATCTGCCTTGGTCTACCGCTCCTGCCCGAGGCTGGGCTCGAGCGAGGCGAGATCGTATCCCTTGAGTGGACGGAGCCTTGACCGGAATTGCGCCCATCAGGCCTTTACAGCTTTGTGCTGATGGGGGTTACCAGCTGAGATTAGGAGTCTTGGGGGTACCCCTAATTACGGTCCCCGACACTTTATGCTTATGTTTAGAAAGTTTCTCATTATAATAGGAGTTATGATCATGCTGCTTATAATGATTCACATGCTATGTTTGCATCTAGTTCTGCTTTTGTTCATGGTAGAAGTAGGCCTAGGAGAAATTATGCTACTTCTCATGCTTCTAGGAAAGTTTGCAATGGACCTACTACTGTTTATCATGCTTGCAATGCTTCTTTTGTACTTTCATGTAAGAATTCAAAAGTAGCAGCTAGAAAATTGGGATCCAAATGCAAGGGGGACAACTTGCATTTGGGTTCCAAAAGTTGTTGTGACTAACCTTGTAGGACCGAATAAGAGTTGGGTACCTAAAACCCAAGCTTAAATTGCCTTGCAGGTTTATGCATCCGGGGGGTCAAGCTAGATTATCGATAGCGGATGCACAAACCACATGATGGGGGAGAAGAAAATGTTCACCTCCTACATCAAAAACAAGGATTCCCAGGATACGATCATCTTTGGAGATAGGAACCAAGGCAAGGTCAAAGGATTGGGAAAAATAGCCATCACATCTGAGCATTCTATCTCTAATGTGTTTTTAGTTGAATTGCTCGGGTATAATTTGTTATCTATGAGTCAATTATGTAACATGGGTTATAATTGTTTATTCACAAATATTGATGTATCTGCCTTTAGAAGAAGTGATGGTTCATTAGCTTTTAAGGGTGTATTAGACGACAAGCTCTATTTATATGATTTTTCGAAAGAGAATGCCGATCTAGATGCATGCTTAATAGCTAAGACTAATATGGGCTGGCTTTGGCATCGCCGTCTAGCACATGTTGGGATGAAGAACCTTCATAAGCTTCTAAAGGGAGATCATGTGTTAGGACTAACCGATGTCTATTTTGAGAAAGACAGACCTTATGCAGCGTGCCAAGCAGGGAAACAGGTGGGAAGCACTCATCATAGTAAAAATGTGATGACGACGTCAAGACTACTGGAACTTTTTCATATGGATCTCTTCGGTCCTGTTGCCTATCTCATCATCGGGGGAAGTAAGTATGGTCTTGTAATAGTTGATGATTTTTCCCGCTTCACTTGGGTATTCTTTTTGCAAGACAAATTAGAAACCCAAGGGACCTTAAAGCGCTTCTTAAGGAGAGCTCAAAATGAGTTTGAGATAAAGGTTAAGAAGATAAGGAGCGATAATGGGTCCGAGTTCAAGAATTTACATGTTGAAGAATATCTTGAGGAGGAAGGCATCAAGCACGAGTTCTCTGCTCCCTATACACCACAGCAAAATGGTATGGTCGAGAGGAAGAATAGGACGCTAATCGACATGGCGAGAACGATGCTTGGAGAGTACAAGACGCCTGAGCGGTTTTGGTCGGAAGCTGTGAACACATCCTGCCATGCCATAAACCGGCTCTATCTGCACCGTCTCCTCAAGAAGACTTCCTATGAACTCCTTACTGGCAACAAACCCAATGTTTCTTATTTCCGTGTATTTGGGAGCAAATGCTACATTCTGGTGAAGATAGGTAGACATTCAAAATTTGCTCCCAATGCAGTAGAAGGGTTTTTGCTAGGATATGACTGAGATAGGAACCAAGGCAAGGTCAAAGGGTTGGGAAAAATAGCCATCACATCCGAGCATTCTATCTCTAATGTGTTATCTATGAGTCAATTATGTAACATGGGTTATAATTGTTTATTCACAAATATTGATGTATCTGCCTTTAGAAGAAGTGATGGTTCATTAGCTTTTAAGGGTGTATTAGACGACAAGCTCTATTTATTTGATTTTTTGAAAGAGAATGCCGATCTAGATGCATGCTTAATAGCTAAGACTAATATGGGCTGGCTTTGGCATCCCCGTCTAGCACATGTTGGGATGAAGAACCTTCATAAGCTTCTAAAGGGAGATCATGTGTTAGGACTAACCGATGTCTGTTTTGAGAAAGACAGACCTTGTGCAGCGTGCCAAGCAGGGAAACAGGTGGGAAGCACTCATCATAGTAAAAATGTGATGACGACGTCAAGACTACTAGAACTTTTTCATATGGATCTCTTCAGTCCCGTTGCCTATCTCATCATCGGGGGAAGTAAGTATGGTCTTGTAATAGTTGATGATTTTTCCCGCTTCACTTGGGTATTCTTTTTGCAGGACAAATTAGAAACCCAAGGGACCTTAAAACACTTCTTAAGGAGAGCTCAAAATGAGTTTGAGCTAAAGGTTAAGAAGATAAGGAGCGATAATGGGTCCGAGTTCAAGAATTTACATGTTGAAGAGTATCTTGAGGAGGAAGGCATCAAGCACGAGTTCTCTGCTCCCTATACACCATAGCAAAATGGTGTGGTAGAGAGGAAGAATAGGACGCTATTCTACATGGCGAGAACGATGCTTGGAGAGTACAAGACACCTGAGCGGTTTTGGTCGGAAGCTGTGAACACATCCTGCCATGCCATAAACCGTCTCTATCTGCACCGTCTCCTCAAGAAGACTTCCTACGAACACCTTACTGGCAACAAACCCAATGTTTCTTATTTCCGTGTATTTGGTAGCAAATGCTACATTCTGGTGAAGAAAGGTAGACATTCAAAATTTGCTCCCAAGGCAGTAGAAGGGTTTTTGCTAGTATATGACTAAAATACAAAGGCATATAGGGTCTTCAACAAATCATCGGGATTAGTTGAAGTCTCTAGCGATGTTGTATTTGATGAGACTAATGGCTCTCCAAGAGAGCAAGTTGATCTTGATGATGTAGATGAGGAAGAAGTTCCGACGGACGCAATAAGAACTATGGCGATAGGTGATGTGCGACCACAGGAACTACAACAACAAGATCAACCCTCTTCCTCGACAATGGTTCATCCTCCAACCCAAGACGATGAACAGGTACCTCAAGAAGAGGGGCAAGATCAAGGGGGAGCACAGGAAGAACAGGTTATGGAGGAAGAAGCACCATAGGCCCCTCCAACCCAAATCCGAGCGTTGATCCAAAGACATCACCTCATCGATCAGATTCTTGGTAACAACAACAAGGGAGTAACTACTCGCTCACGATTAGCTAATTTTTGTGAGCATTACTCGTTTGTCTCCTCTATTGAGCCTTTCAGGGTAGAAGAGGCCTTGCAGGATTCGGACTGGGTGTTGGCCATGCAGGAAGAGCTCAACAACTTCAAAAGGAATGAAGTCTGGAGTTTGGTGCCACGTCCAAAGCAAAACGTTGTGGGAACCAAGTGGGTGTTCCGCAACAAGCAAGACGAGCACGGAGTGGTGACAAGTGAAAGGGAAATAGGGTCAAACCTTTTTCCTAAATGATTTTGGTGGTTGAATTGCCTAACACAAAATATTGGACTAACTAGTTTGCTCTAGATTATGAGTTCTATAGGTGAACACAAACCAATAAAAAGTCCAAGAAAGGGTTCAAATAAAAAGAGCAAAAGACAACCGAAGGCTACCCTGGTCTGGCGCACCGGACAGTGTCCGCTGTACCAGGGAGCTCCTCTCTGAACTGCTCAGCTTCGAGAATTTGGGGAGCCACTCCGCTATAAGTCACCAGACTGTCCGGTGCGCTAGCGGAGCAATGGCTATCTACGCCAACGGTCGTCTGCAAAAGTCTACAGTGAACAGTGAACAGTGAACAGTGCAACTGCGCGCGCAGAAGTCAGAGCAGGCTCCAGAAGGCGCACCGGATAGTGAACAGTGACTGTCCGGTGCACCACCGGACTATCCGGTGGCCCCACCTGTCAGAGCTCCAATGGTCGAACCCTAACGGTTGGGTGACGTGGCTGACGCATCGGACTGTCCGGTGCGCCATACGACAGCAGCCCCTCCCAACGACCACTTTGGTGGTTGGGGCTATAAATACCCCCCAACCACCACACTTCAAAGTATCCAAGTTTTCAGCCAACACATTCAATACAAGAGTTATAGCATTCAATACAAGACACAATTAGAGTGAATCAAAATCTCTCCAAGTCCCAATTCCACTCAAAGCAATAGTGACTAGAAGAGAGAGTTTTGTCGCGTTCATTTGAGCTCTTGCGCTTGGATCGCTTTTCTTCTTCCCCATTCTTGTTCCCGCAACATTTGTAATCAAAGCAAGAGACACCAATTGTGTGGTGGTCCTTGTGGGGACTAAGTGTCCCGTTTGATTGAGAAGAGAAGCTCACTCAGTCTAGGTGACCGTTTGAGAGAGGGAAAGGGTTGAAAGAGACCCGGTCTTTGTGACCACCTCAACGGGGAGTAGGTTTGCAAGAACCGAACCTTGGTAAAACAAATCACCGTGTCACACTCTTCATTTGCTTGTGATTTTTTTTGCCCTCTCTTCCAGACTTGATTATATTTCTAACGCTAACCCCAGCTTATAGTTGTGCTTAAAGTTTATAAATTTCAGATTCCGCCTATTCACCCCCCTCTAGGCGATTTTCAATTGGTATCGGAGCCCGGTACTTCATTAGAGCCTAACCGCTCGTAGTGATGTCGGGAAATCACGCCAAGAAGGAGATGGTGACCAGCGAGAAGCCCGCTACAAGCCATGGAAGGGCTCCATCAAGGGAGTCTGGCACCAAGCACAAGGAGGAATCCCCTCCATGTGTCAAGTCGCATCGGAGTGGTGACAAGAAGAAGAAGATGAAGAAGGTGGTCTACTATGAGATCGACTCTTCGTCGCCATCCACCTCCGGCTCCGACGTACCGTCCGTAACTTCTAAGCGCCATGAGCACAAGAAGTTTAGTAAGATCCCCTTACACTATCCTCGCATTTCCAAACGCACCCCTTTACTTTTCGTCCCACTAGACAAACCACTGGTTTTTTACGGTGAAGATTATTGTATGTGGAGTGATAAAATGAGGCACCATCTAACCTCACTCCGCGCTAGTATTTGGGACATTGTTGAGTTCGGTGCACAGGAACCATCCATGGGGGATGAAGGCTATGACTCGGACGAGGTAGCCCAAATCCGGCACTTCAACTCCCAAGCCACTACTATACTCCTCGCTTCTCTAAGTCGAGAGGAGTATAATAAGGTGCAAGGATTGAAAAGTGCCAAAGATATTTGGGACATGCTCAAGACCGCGCACGAAGGAGACGAGGTGACCAAGATCACCAAGAGGGAAACGATCGAGGGGGAGCTCGGTCGCTTCATGCTCAACCAAGGAGAGGAGCCACAAGCTATGTACAACCGGCTCAAGACCTTAGTGAACCAAGTGCGCAACCTCGAGAGCACCAAATGGGATGACCATGAAATGGTCAAGGTTATTCTTAGATCACTCGTATTTCTTAATCCTACTCAAGTTCAATTAATTCGTGGTGATCCTAGATATAAGCTAATGTCTCCCGAGGAAGTGATAGGAAAATTTGTGAGCTTTGAATTGATGATCAAAGGCTCCAAGAAAATCATCGAGCAAGGCGCCTCCTCCGTACCCGAGGCACAACCCGTCGCATTCAAGGCAACAAAGGAGAAGAAAGAAGAGTCTACATCAAGTAGGCTTCCCATCGATGCCTCCAAGCTCGACAACGAGGAAATGGCGCTCATGATCAACAGCTTCCGCCAAATCCACAAGCAAAGGAGGGGGAAAGACTACAAGCCCCGCTCCAAGAAAGTTTGCTACAAGTGTGGTAAGCCCGGTCACTTTACAGCAAAATGTCCTATTTCTAGTGACAGTGACAGGGGCGACAACAAGAGGGGGAAGAAGAAGGAGAAGAGGAGATACTACAAGAAGAAGGGCGGCGATGACCATGTTTGCCGAGAGTGGGACTCCGACGAGAGCTCCACCGACTCGTCCTCCGATGAGGACGCCGCAAACATTGTCATCAACAAGGGTCTTCTCTTCCCCAACGTCGGCCACAAGTGCCTCATGGCAAAGGACGACAAGAAGAAGAAGGTAAAATCTAGATCCTCCACTAAGTATGCAACTTCTAGTGAGGAGGATAATTCTAGTGATGATGAGGATTGGTGGAACTTGCGTTCCCGGGCAGGTTGATTCCAACGGGGGAGTGAGCGAGATGTGAACACGGTTTAACTGGAGGCGGCAATTGCTCTGTTAATCCAGCCCCTCAAGGGCACTGTATGGGGGTATTTATAGGTGCCTGAGTGCCCAGCGTCTCAACGTAAGGACGCATGTGCCCTCAGGCACCCGGTCTATCCCTGGAATATTCCTATAAAGGAGGGTTACAGACTGTCATTACAGAAAAGCTGTTACAAATCGGGCTCGTAACACATTTATCCGAACGGGGCCCGTTACAATGGGCCAAACCCCATGTGGGCCTCCAGGCAGAGTGAGGACATGGGACGGGGCGACATCGCCGTAGGCCTCCGTCCTGTATCATAGAAGACGAAGGGTGGACCTCGCCGGTCTTTCTGCTTCCTGTCAGCGCAGCGGGGTAGGCATACGGTGGACCTCGCCGGTCTTTCAGCTTCCTGCCGACGCAGCGAGGTAGACGAAGGCTGGAGCAGAGGGTAGCATCTTTGCCTTCGCCCCAACATTTGCCCTCTGAGGGACCAGTTCGACTAAGTCATCTGGTGCCGAAGACTTCGCCAGATGGTGGAGACGCTGCCCTCGCTTGAACTGGTTCCGCGGGGGTTTTTGATGTGACCGTTGATGGACGCCGTACTGTTGGAGTGCGGGTTTCCCGAAGCGCCGCGTCCTGTGTAGAAAAAGGGGGGCCGACGTGGGTCAAGTACTCTTTTCGCACGTCGCCAAACCCTAGCCTCGTTTTGAAATCGTTCGTCCGCTCGCCTGCCCTCCCTGCTTCTGCTCATCGGAGATCTGACCCGCGTCAAGCAAACCGCCTGCCGCCGCCGACGGTACGTAGCCATGCCGTCCCCTTCCTCATCTGCTACCAATACGCCGCTGGCTGGCGCGTCATTCGAGGACACTTTGAGCAATGTGGCGGCGGAGGAGTTACATCCTGGGGATACCGTGGAGTTTGGCGTGTCGTGGATTTCCTTGGTCCACGTTCAGGATATGCAGCAGCTTGGATATTTTGGCAGTGGAGTGGGGCGTGTCCCGGGGGCGGAGAAGGTCCTCGAGCCAGAAGGCGAGTTGGTCGTTTTTGAGGCTTTTTTCACTGTTGGTCTTTGTCTGCCTGCACATCGATTCGTGGCGGAGGTCCTACGAAGATTCGAGGTCCAGGTCCACCAGCTGACGCCGAATGCCATGGTGGCCCTGGCAAAGTATGTTTGGGTGACAACTTCATATGGCGGTCGGCCCTCTGTAGAGGTCTTCGCAAAACATTACTGTCTGCACTGGCAAAAGAGGAAAATTGGAGATGAGATTGCACAATTTGGATCGTGCACATTTATGCCGAAGACCGGCAAGACTTCGATGGAAGTGGTGGAGTTGGTTCCTTGCGCCCGCAATAAGTGGGGCAACTAGTGGGATTTCTGGTTTTACGTTTCCGAGGGCATAGTCGAAGACCACCCAGGACTCCCCGTGGCCGTCATGTGCTCCCACTATTACATAGCGTATCCACAGTTTGAGGTGGCGGAGGATGATGAAGACGAAGGGGCCCTTCGGTGCGCTGCCCGCATGAGTAGCGGGTGCGATTTAGTTGAGGAATTTGTCGGGTATGGGGTATGGCCCTTGGCGCATGGCTGGGCGCTGGGCGAGGTGTGCCCTCGCGAGATGCCCTCCCGAGGTGAGCAGCTGGTGCGAAGTCCTGCCTTCGCGTTGGATCTGTGTGGCCGGGATCCTGCCACATTCGTGCGTGAGGCAGAAGACGGTGCGGCGAGGATCGTGTGGCGCTACGTGTCAAGGACGGAGGGTCTGCGGAGCTAGGATATCCGAGGGTCCAACGACAGATTGAATCGGGTCTTCGAACTGAACCGCTTGCCATACGGTGTTTATCCCGGGGAAGATGTCGCCGACCACCGTGGGAAAAAACCAATGGGCGTGACCGAGGAAGGGCCTTTGCAGGAGGCTGCCTCGGCCACCAAGAAGAGAAAGTTAGGTACTGCAGTGGGGGAAGTGGGGGTGTCTGATGGTTTTGCTGTGGAGTTAATGGGGACATGTGTGGCCCCCGGGGGAAGGATATCTTCGCCCGAGCTCCGGGAGTCTTCGGCACGAATGCTGGAGGTGACCGGGGGTCGATGGCCAAAGAATGTTCCGATCCCCTGGGCGGAGGGCGAAGACATGTCTACATCTCGTATAGCTCGTGGCTTGAGGATTTTTCCTTATGGACAAAATATTGCTGCTGTTGTGTCGGCAGTGATGAACAAGGACCGTAAAGACGCTGCGCAGAAGCACCAGGCGGTCGTCAGGATCGCAGATCCTAGGCGTGAAGCAAAGAGGGCATGGGGGAGCATGAAGGCTGCTACCCCCGGCAGTAGCCAGCCGATGCCGGCTGCTAAGCCGACCGCGTCCGGATCCAGCAAGGTGTCGGCGAGTGTGAAGACCGCCGCCTCTGGCGGAACCAAGCCTCCCCGGGCGGATCCGCGAAGGGATGGGAGCTGCCTTCGCCGGGGAGGCATGTTGGTGACTTCGGCATGGACATCAGTGTCAAGGATTATTTTGTTGGTAAGTTTTTTTAATCGGTGATTTGTCGCAGGGTCGGGTGAAGAGCAGTTGGTTGTTGTCCCGCCTTCGGCGGCAACGGCGCTGCCAGCGTTGGTGGCTGGGGGGAAGGGTGTCGCGCAAGACCCGTGGGCTGCTTTCTGTGTGAGCGGCGAGATTCCGTCAGCCGCTGCCACCAAGGACGTGGCGGGCTCCATGTCCCGGCGGCTGAGGGAGGCGTCACAGGAGCTGAACCAGGTAATTTGTGCTGGACTTCGAAGTTTGTTGTTTGCATGAGGTTTTGGGGCTCATGTGCTTTTGTTAGGCGGCCGACTTCGCCGACCGCGTGGCGTCGGGTGTCCTGACTGTGGACGTGGCTGCCGAAGTTGAGAGGCTTCGGGCGCAGCACGCGGATGCCGTTCGGGAGAAGTCGACGGCGGAGAGCAAGAACCGCAGGCTAGCGGAGAAAGTGGCCGCCTTGGAGGCCGAGAAGACGGACCTCCGGCGCCAGCTGGCGGAGGAGAGGAGGGAGGTGAACCAGGCCATTGCCGAGGCGCAGGCAGCGCAAGCGGAGGCCAAGGTGGCGCGGGCGGAGAGCAGTCTTGCCGGTCAGTGCACCGAAGAGCTGGAGGCGAGTTTCAACGCCTTGCGCGGCTGCGTGGACAAGGCCGAGGCCTCTATGCGCTCGGAAGTTGAGCGGACGCACACACAGTTCATGGGAGCGTACCGCGAGCTGGGTGCGCGGACCGCTGACTTCGAGCCCAATCGGGAAGCAGGCCTTCGCTTCCTCGAATGGATGCAGGAGGTGCTGCTGGTGCTCCCGACCATTGTGGAGGGTTTCATGTCCTTCGCCTCCCTTGTCACCTGCGAGGGGGGCATGAATGCGTTGTCCCGCGAGGGCTGCAAGCACTATGAGGTCTTCGACCAATCAGACGAGAACTTTGAACGCGAGATTTTCAAGGTCGACGACCATGTGGTGAAGTAGTCAAGGGGGCACTTTTCGATAGGATGTGGGGTCCGCATGGTCGGGAGGCGGTCAGGGAGCGATCCGACCGGGCGAGAGAGCAGGTGAGGGTCATTTTTTGTATGGTAGTGTGTGTGGGTATGCTTGATTTTTGCTGAGTGACTGCTGCTGCAGATGGAGCATGCTGAGGACATCGAGGACTTCGGAGCTCTGGCCGGCGCGCCGCCTGAGGCTGCAGAGGTCAAATCGGTGCTGCCCTCGGATGCAGGTGAAGGCCCCTCGGCGGTGCTCGTGCCTGCCGTGGTTGAGGAAAACCTTGCGTCGGCCCCTGTGCCGTCGGTCGAAGGTCCTTGGAGATGGTGGCTGAGCCAGCAGTCGAAGACCCCACGGCCACGGCCGCGTCTTCGTAGGTGGCTAAATAAGTGGGGGGAGAGTTTGTAAATGTTGTCTGAGTGTTACTGAACTTCGGTTGCTGCGCAGGTTCAGGGTTTTGGGCCTGCGCACGCAACCGCTACTAACAATACTAATTTTGTGGCTTCGACCGAGGTTGCTGGAGACAATTCTGATGATTCTGTGTCAAAGTTTTTTTGGATCTAATGATTCTAGGAGTTCGATTGTGTGGACAGAGGGGTCTTTGGATGAGGACTTAGACTATTTTGCAGCATTGGATGTGGCTGCAGCGGAGACTTCTCTGCGTGTGACGGGTGAGGATATTCCTTGTGCGAATGCTGGACGTCGACGTCGAAGGGCGATGGCGAAGCGGAGGGTGAGCGGGTTGTCACGAAGTGATAGGGGTCATGGTGAGGTGGAGGGTGGTTGTCTTCGAGTGGACAGGACTACCAAACGGGAATTGTTGTCTTCGCTGGCTAGGGCGAGTGTAGGTGAGGGGGAGCTGCGAAATCTTTTTGAGGGTGAGGAATTGAAGATAATGTTGTTCAACTATAGGGAGATGGGTATCGTCTCGAAGGTTGAGCCGTTGTAATGTGTGATGCCCTCGCTGTGTGTGTAACTATGATTTGTATGATGAGACAGCGTGGCTTCATTGATCCGGCCGTGCCCGTAGGCGTATTTTGCGTGCACTTATTGTGCTATTCTGGCTGCACCCGTAGGCGACTTTTACGCAGAGTCTTTTGGAAAAGACTTCGATCTTTCACACTTATTGTGCTATTTCGGCTGCACCCGTAGGCGACTTTTGCGCGGATAGTCTTTTGGAAAAGACTTCGATTTTTCGCACTTATTGTACTATTCCGGCTGCACCCGTAGGCGACTTTTGCACGGATAGTCTTTTGGAAAAGACTTCGATTTTTCGCACTTATTGTGCTATTCCGGCTGCACCCGTAGGCGACTTTTGCGCGGATAGTCTTTTGGAAAAGACTTCGATTTTTTGCACTTATTGTGCTATTTCGGTTGCACCCGTAGGCGACTTTTGCGCGGATAATCTTTTGGAAAAGACTTCAATTTTTTCGCACTTATTGTGATATTCCGGCTGCACCCGTAGGTGACTTTTGCCGGAGTGTTGCACGCGAGGGTAGTAAGCGCTGCCCCTCGCGGTGACTTTGGTGTGGTCGAATGCCGAAGACCTTCGATGCGGTCTTTTTCGACGTGTCTTAATTTTTGCGAGGGATTTTTGTGGGTATATTTCATGGCTCCGCCTCATTAAAAACCTCACCCCCCGGGAGGAAAAGAGTATGGGCCAGAACGATAATGTTTGGTTAATTACAAGGGCGTGATGGCCCTGAGGAATCAAACAAAAAATTTGCAGAGATTATCTATGTTCCAGGAATGCTCCAGGTCTTCGCCAGATTGCGTTGTCAGCTTGTACGTGCTGGGGGACGACTTCGTCTTGACGATGAATGGTCCTTCCCACTTCGGCTCCTGCTTACCTCATGACTCGGTCCGGGTCGTTCGGACGAGTACGAGGTCTCCTTCATTGAATTCCCTCGGGACGACTGCGTGGTCGCGCCAGGTCTTCGTTTGGGCTTGATATTTGTTGAGGGCCTGCAGGGCGAAGACGCGGTCTGCATCGATGAGATCTTTGGAGGTTAGCTCGTCTACATCGGGTGAGGCTGAAGCGCTTGTTCTTGGGGACCCATGCTTGATTTCCTGCGGGGTCATGGCCTCCGAACCATATAGCAGGCGAAAGGGAGTAAACCCGGTCGCCCGACACTTGGTCGTGTTCAGCGCCCAGACTGCTTCAGGTAGCAGGTCGGCCCATTTACCCTTCTTGTCGTCGAGGAGCATTTTCTTGATCGCCGTGAAAATCTTGCCATTGGCGCGCTCCACGATGCCGTTGGATTGCGGGTGATATACTGAGGCGAAGGCAAGTTTGGTGCCAATGGAGAAGTAGAAGTCCCTGAAGTCTTGGCTGTCAAATTGCTTGCCATTGTCAACTGTGAGCTCGGATGGGACTCCAAATCGGCAAACAATGTTTTGCCAGAAGAATTTCTGGCAGTCTTCGATGTTATCGTTGATACTGCTCTTGCCTCGATCCACTTGGTGAAATACTCGACGACGACGAAGGTGAACTTGAGGTTCCCTTGGGCCGTGGGTAGTAGCCCGACAATGTCCAGGCCCCAGCGCTGAAGGGGCCACGTGTGGGCGATTAGTTTTATGAACTGCGAAGGGCTTCTCGAGCATGGAGAAAACTTTTGGCAGGCTTCGCACGACCTTGTGACCCGATTCGCGGCACAGATCATAGCAGGCCAGTAGAAACCTTGATGGATCACCTTGGCAGCTAGGGCCCTAGGCCCCGCGTGAGAGCTGCAGGTCCCGCTGTGGACTTCACGCAGGATCTGGACGCCTTTGGTCTCGGTGACGCATTTAAGCATGGGTTGACTGACCCCCTTCTTGTAAAGCTGTCCCTCGATGAGAGCGAAGTCCCGGCTCCGGTGTTTGAGGCGCTTGGCCTCGCTGATATCGGTTGGGTGGTAATATCCCTGCAGGAACATGGTTATCGGTGCCCGCCAGTCTTCGGTCATGATGAGGTTGACTATGCGTTGGCCCTCGGCGCCGTTGGTTATTTGGAGGCCCTCTGGGCTGTGAACGGCTGGCGTGCCGATGACATGGTAGAATACGTCGGAGGGCAGGGCCTCGCCTCTGGCCGCTGCCTTGGCCAATGCGTCGGCCTCCTCGTTCTTGGCTCGGTCCACGTGCTTCAAGGTGAAGCCTTTGAACTGTCTCTCGAGACTGTGGACAGTCGCGAGGTACTGTGCAAGTGCGGGGTCCTTCGCTGCGTAATCCTTCTCGACTTGGCCGACAACTACTTTGGAGTATGTTCTGATTATGCAGGTGGTGACACCAAGTGCCCGTAGCTTGCAAAGGCCGAGAATGACCGCTTCGTATTCTGCTACGTTGTTGGTGCATCTGTCGGACTCCAAAGCAAAGCTGAGACGTGCTGCATATCTGTGCTTGACCCCTGTGGGTGAAATAATGACTGCCGCTGCGCCTGTCCCTGCATGGCACCATGCGCCGTCGCAGTGGATGGTCCACACCTTCTCTGCAGACATGTCCGGCTGCGTTATTGGCCCGGTCCAGTCGACGATGAAGTCTGCCAGGACTTGTGACTGGATGGCTGTCCTGGGCTCGAAGGTGATATAGTAGCCGGACAGCTCGGCCGCCCACTTGGCGATCCAGACGGATGCCTCCGGATTTCTGAATAATTCACCAAGTCCCCTGTCCGAGGTGACTCGCACCTTGAATGCTTCAAAATAGTGGCACAGCTTGCGCGAAGCCATAACGACTGCGTAGGCGATTTTTTCTAGCTCCGTCATGTTGCATTTTGATGTCGTGAGGACTTCGGAGACGTAATAAACTGGACACTGCCTGGTCGTTCCCTCTCTGTCCTGCTCTTGAACCAGCGCTGCGCTGACCGCGTGCGGCGAGGCTGCGACGTAGAGCAACAGGGGTAGCGAGGGGTTGGGGCTTGTAAGAATTGCCAGCTCTGACAGGTGCTGCTTTAGTGACGCGAAGGCCGCCGCTTGCTCTGGTCCCCATGCAAAGTCCTTTGCGCCGCGTAGCGTTTTGAGGAAAGGTAGACTTTGCTCGGCGGACTTGGAAATGAATCTGTTGAGGGCAGCCAATCTGCCTGTCAATCGTTGGACATCTCTGGCTGATTGCGGGGGTGTCATGTTGATGATGGCCTGGATCTTACTTGGGTTTGCTTCAATTCTGCGATGCGACACCAGGTAGCCCAGTATTTCCCCTGGCGAATGCCGAAGACACACTTTTCGGGGTTTAGGCGAAGTCGTGCGTCTCGCATGTTCGTGAATGTTTCTGCGAGGTCAGCCAGGTGGTCCTCTTTGCTTTTGCTGGCGACGATGATGTCGTCTACATACGTAAATATGTTTCTGCCAACTTGGCTCTCGAGCACCGTCTTGGTGAGGCGAGAGAACATGGACCCAGCATTCTTTAGTCCCTCCGGCATTCTGATGAAGCAGTACGTGCCGAAGGGTGTTATGAAACTGGTGCTAGCCTAGTCTTCCTCCTTCATATATATCTAATGATAGCCGGAGAAGCAGTCAAGGAGTGACATGACTTCGCACCCAGCCGCGCTATCGACTATCTTGTCGATCCGAGGCAGGGGGAAATTGTCCTTGGGGCAGGCCTTGTTGAGGCTGGTGAAATCAATGCACATTCGCCACTTTCCGCTCTTCTTTTGCACCATGACTACGTTGGAGAGCCACGTAGGGTAGGCGACTGGTTCGATGAAATTGGCCTCAAGCAGGCGGTGTACCTCGGCCTTGGCGGCTTCTGTCTTGTCATCTGACATTTTGCGCAGCCTTTGCTTGTTTGGCCTCATCGAAGGGTCGATGCCCAAGCTGAGCTCAATAATGGAGCGACTGACTCAGACCAAGTCGAGGGCGGACCAGGCGAAGACGTCCTTATTTTTGGAAAGACAGGAGATGAGTCTTGCCTCGTCATGCGAAGTGAGGTCCTCGCTTATGACGACCGTTTGCTTAGGTGTTGCCTGGTCAAGGGGGACTGTCTTTGTCCTATCATTGCTCTGCAGCTGTGCCTTTTCATGCCCGATGTCGGTTGGGCGGGTAGCTTCAGGGACCTCGCGCTGCGTACGGTTGCGCATTGTACGTTCCTTTGCCCTGGGATGAAGTCTCTTTCTATGTTGCGCACGGCCTACTGGTTGCCATAGACTGTGATCACGCCTAGCGGGCCCAGGATCTTCATGCACAGGTAAAATCCGTGGATGGCTGCCTCAAACTTGTTGATGGAGCCCCGACCCATTATGGTGTTGTATGGGTACACTATGTCAATGATGTTGAAAGTGACCTGTTCACTTCGTGCATTGGGTGCTACACCGAAGGATAGGGGTAGCTCTATTTTGCCCACTGGGAAGGTGCCCTTGCCGCCGAAGCCATATAAAGGGTTGTCCGAAGGCTTCAGCAAGCTGTGGCTGATGCCCATGCGGTCGAAGGCGTGGAGGAAAATGATGTCTGCCTGGCTGCCGTTGTCAACTAAGACCTTGTGTAGGTCCTAGCCTGCCACGCTGCAGTTGATGACCATGGCGTCGATGTGGGGTGCGCTGCGTAGGTCGACATCTCTGGCGTTGAAAGTCAACGGCATGTGAGACCACTTTGTCTACATGACTGGACCTGTGACGGCGACGTGGTTGATGCTGCGGTAATGGTTCCTCTTCTATCGCTTCGTATCGAAGTCGATGCTGGACCCCCCGGTGATCATGTGAATGACTCCGCGATACGGCTGATCAGCGAAGTCTTCTTGTTTTGGTGCTTGGGGTGGTTTGGGTGGTGGATGTTTGGCTGCTGCGGGGGTGGAGGTGGGAGTGGGGGAGGTACAATTTGTACCTCTTGGTGGTGTTGGTAAGCGTGGTTAGGTGGATGTTATGCTGGGCCGTGGTTGTATGGTTGTGGGAGTTGCTAATATGTGTGCGCGACAACTCTTGGGTTGTCAGCTGGTTGCGCCCGAGACATCCTGTCCCTGGTAGCCTTCGTGTCTGGGCAGTCCCTTGTTGGGTGAGCACAGTCTTCGCCGTGAAACAAGCAGTAGAAACGACGCGGCTGTTGCGCTCGTCCCCGGCCCCGACCATGAGTTCCATTGCCGCGGCCCTTGGGGGATAATCTTGGCGGCGAGGGGCCTCACCAGCGGGGTGCTGGTTGGCAATGTTGTGTACCTGCTGCTGACTGCGGCCGTCCCGACCGGAGTCTGACTGCGAAGGTCTTGTCCACGTCCGGCTGGACTGCGGAGGGTCCTTGGGTTTCCTCTGGGACTCGACCTTGCGCTAGTGGAGCTCTTCGGATCTGGCATATTTTTCGAACAGCTGATACAACTCTTGGAGGTTCTTGGGTGGATCCCTGATGCAGTGGCTGTAAAGGACGCCAGCCTGAATGGCGATTTGGTCATCAACTGAAGGCAGTTGTGACTTGAGGGTTAGAAACTTGCGGTAGTACTCCCGTAGAGTCTCTCCCTCCAGCTGCTTACAAAGTGACAATTCAGCCAAGGCATCGGTGTTTGGGTGGTACCCTTGGAAGTTGAGCAGAAAATTGTCCTGGAGACTTCTCCAGGAGTCAATGGACAACGGGGGCAACCTGGTGTACCAGGTGAGAGCGGGGCCTTCGAGGGCGATGATGAATGACTTGGCCATCGTGGCGTCGTCCCCTCTGGATGATGCAACGACGACTTGATAGCTCATGATATACTGTGCTGGGTCAGTGCTGCCGTTGTACTTAGGGTAGGTCCCTGCCCTAAAATTGGCGGGTCATGGTGACACTTGCAGTTGAGGCGCCAGGGGGCTTCGCTCATCAAGGTAATTGATGCCTCGAAAAGCTACAGCGTGTGGGATGGAGGGCCCACGGTGAGGGACGAATAGGTCTTCGACTGGCGCATGCTGCTGGAGGGGTGGGCCGTGCTGCAGATCATGTTGGCATTCGCGCTGCAAGAGCGCAATCTCTTGCTCAAGCTCCTGAGCCCTCTGCTCTTCATCTCGTATCATTTGGTGCAGCTTGGCCTGCACAGAGACACGTTGGCGCTTGGCCTCGAGGATTTCCTTCTACTTCTGAAGGTTGCGGTTTCTGAGGCGCGGGGCTCGTAGCTGTAGCTGTTCTTCTGCGGAGACGCTGAGGACCTCACCATCCTCTTCTGCGTCCTCGCCCTCTGGTGGTGCGAAGCCTGGGGGTAGCGCTTGTGGCTTCCCTTCGGAGCTGCAGGTGCGAAGAGTGCCTTCTAGAGTGTGTTGATCGTTGCGCTATCTTTTACTATGTGCTTCATCTTCGCCAGCTCCTTGGTGGGTGTTGTCGGCGAGGGCCTTGCCCTTTTTCTCAGCTAGCAGGGCTGCCTTCGCTGCTTCGTCGACGGATGGGGCTGCCTTCGAGTTAGCTCTTTTGGGTGCCATCACGGGTGGTTTTCTCGTAGCACAAACGGTGGGCGCCAATGTTGGAACCTGCGTTCCCGGGCAGGTTGATTCCAACAGGGGAGTGAGCGAGATGTGAACACGGTTTAGCTGGAGGCGGCAATTGCTCTGTTAATCCAGCCCCTTAAGGGCACTGTATAGGGGTATTTATAGGTGCCTGAGTGCCCAGCGTCTCAACGTAAGGACGCATGTGCCCTCAAGCACCCGGTCTATCCCCGGAATATTCCTATAAAGGAGGGTTACAGACTGTCATTACAGAAAAGCTGTTACAAATCGGGCTCGTAACACATTTATCCGAGCGGGGCCCGTTACAATGGGCCAAACCCCACGTGGGCCTCCAGGCATAGTGAGGACGTGGGACAGGGCGACATCATCGTAGGCCTCTGTCCTGTATCATAGAAGACGAAGGGTGGACCTCGCCGGTCTTTCTGCTTCCTGTCGGCGCAGCGGGGTAGGCGTAGGGTGGACCTCGCCGGTCTTTCTGCTTCCTGTCGGCGCAACGGGGTAGGCGTAGGGTGGACCTCGCCGGTCTTTCAGCTTCCTGCCGACGCAGCGAGGTAGACGAAAGCTGGAGCGGAGGGTAGCGTCTTCGCCTTCGCCCAAATAAGGATAACTTGCTCACTCTTTTTTCCAACCTAAACATGCAACAAAAAGAAAAATTGAATGAATTGATTAGTGCTATTCATGAGAAGGATAAACTCTTGGATAGCCAAGAGGACTTTCTAATTAAAGAGAATAAGAAGCATGTTAAGGTTAAAAATGCTTATGCTCTAGAGGTAGAAAAATGTGAAAAAATGACTAGTGAGCTAAGCACTTGCCATGACACTATCTCTAACCTTAGAAATGAAAATGCCAAATTACTTGCTAAGGTTGAGAAATCAAATGTTTGTGATGATTCAATTGTTAATCTTAGAAATGATAATGCTAGTTTAATTGCTAAGATTGACATGTTGAATGAATCACTTGCTAGCCTTAAGATTGAGAATGAAAAATTAATTGCTAAGGCTAAAGATTTAAATGTTTGCAAACCCTCTACTTCTAGCGTTGATCATGTTTCTATTTGTACTAGATGTAGAGACATTAATGTTGATGCTATTCATGATCACCTTGCTATGATTAAACAATAAAATGATCATATAGCTAAACTAGATGCTAAAATTGCCGAGCATGACTTAGAAAATGAAAAATTTTAATTTGCTAGAAGCATGCTCTATAGTGGGAGACGCCCTGGTATTAAGGATGGCATTGGCTTTCAACAGGGAGATAATGTCAAGCTTAATGCCCCTAAAAGATTGTCTAATTTTGTTAAGGGCAACGCTCCCATGCCTCAGGATAACGAGGGCTATATTTTATATCCTGCTGGTTATCCTGAGGATAAGATTAGGAGGATTCATGCTAAGAAGACTCATTCTGTTCCTCATCATGCTTTTATTTATAAGAATGAGGCTTCTAGCTCTAGGCGTTCTACCTATGTTAAAATGCCTAAGAAGAAATCTCCTATTGCATCAAATGATCATAACATTTCATTCAAGACCTTTGATGCTTCATATGTGCTCACTAACAAATTAGGCAAAGTAGTTGCCAAATATGTTGGGGGCAAACATCAGGGGTCAAAGACTTGTGTTTGGGTACCCAAGGTGCTTGTTTCTAATGTCAAAGGACCCAAGACCGTTTGGGTACCTAAGAACAAGGCCTAAATTTGTTCTGTAGGTTTATGCATCCGAGGGCTCAAGTTGGATCATTGATAGCGGATGCACAAACCACATGACTGGGGAGAAAAGGATGTTCTCCTCCTATGACAAAAACCAAGATCCCCAAAGAGCTATCACATTCGGGATGGAAATCAAGGTTTGGTCAAAGGATGGGTAAAATTGCTATATCACCTGACCATTCTATTTCCAATGTTTTTCTTGTAGATTCTTTAGATTACAACTTGCTTTCAGTTTCTCAATTATGCAAAATGGCCTACAATTGTCTTTTTACAGATATAGGTGTTACTGTCTTTAGAAGAAGTGATGATTCAGTAGCATTTAAGGGAGTGTTAGAGGGTCAACTATACTTAGTTGATTTTAATAGAGCTGAACTTGACACCTGCTTAATTGCTAAGACTAACATGGGTTGGCTCTGGCATCGCCGACTAGCCCACGTTGGGATGAAGAATCTTCATAAGCTTCTAAAGGGAGAACACATTTTGGGACTAACAAATGTTCATTTTGAGAAAGACAGGGTTTGTAGCGCATGTCAAGCAGGGAAGCAAGTTGGTGTTCATCATCCACACAAGAACATCATGACGACCGACAGGCCGCTTGAGCTACTCCACATGGATCTATTCGGCCCGATAGCTTACATAAGCATCGGCGGGAGTAAGTACTGTCTAGTTATTGTGGATGATTATTCTTGTTTCACTTGGGTGTTCTTTTTGCAGGAAAAATCACAAACCCAAGAGACCTTAAAGGGATTCTTGAGACGGGCTCAAAATGAGTTCGGCTTAAGGATCAAAAAGATTAGAAGCGACAATGGAATGGAGTTCAAGAACTCTCAAATTGAAGGCTTCCTTGAGGAGGACGGCATCAAGCATGAGTTCTCTTCTCCCTACACGACACAACAAAATGGTTTAGTGGAGAGGAAGAATAGAACTCTACTTGACATGGCGAGGACCATGCTTGATGAGTACAAGACACTGGACCGGTTTTGGGCCGAGGCGATTAACACCGCCTGCTACTCCATCAACCGGTTATAACTTCATCAAATCCTTAAGAAGACATCTTATGAACTCCTCACCGGTAAAAAGCCCAATGTTTCATATTTTAGAGTCTTTGGTAGCAAATGTTTTATTCTTGTTAAAAGAGGTAGAAAATCTAAATTTGCTCCTAAGGATGTAGAAGGCTTTTTACTTGGTTATGATTCAAACACAAGGGCATATAGAGTATTTAACAAGTCCACTGGACTAGTTGAAGTTTCTTGTGACATTGTGTTTGATGAGACTAACGGCTCTCAAGTAGAGCAAGTTGATCTTGATGAGCTAGATGATGAAGAGGCTCCGTGCGTCGCGCTAAGGAACATGTCCATTGGGGATGTGTGTCCTAAGGAATCCGAAGAGCCTTCGCAAACACAAGATCAACCATCTTCCTCCATGCAAGCATCTCCACCAACTCAAGATGATGAAAATGAAGATCAAGAAGATGAGCCACCTCAAGAGGAGGACAATGATCAAGGGGGAGATGCCAATGATCAAGACAAGGAAGATGAACAAGATTAAAGACCGCCACACCCAAGAGTCCACCAAGCAATCCAACGAGATCACTCCGTGAACACCATCCTCAGCGATATTCATAAGGGGGTAACCACTAGATCTCATGTTGCTCATTTTTGTGAACATTACTCGTTTGTTTCCTCTATTGAGCCACATAGGGTAGAGGATGCACTTAAAGATTCAGATTGGATGCTGGCGATACAAGAGGAACTCAACAACTTCACAAGGAATTAGGTATGTCATTTAGTTCCACGACCTAATCAAAATGTTGTAGGAACCAAGTTGGTGTTCCGCAACAAGCAAGACGAGCATGGTGTGGTGACAAGGAACAAAGCCCGACTTGTGGCCAAGGGTTATTTACAAGTCGAAGGTTTGGATTTCGGTGAAACCTATGCACCCAAAGCTAGGCTTGAGTCAATTCGTATATTACTTGCCTATGCTGCTTACCATGGCTTTAAGCTATATCAAATGGACGTGAAGAGTGCCTTCCTCAATGGACCAATCAAGGAAGAGGTCTATGTTGAGCAACCTCCTGGCTTTGAAGATAGTGAGTACCCTAACCATGTCTATAAACTCTCTAAGGCGCTTTATGGGCTCAAGCAAGCCCCAAGAGCATGGTATGAATGCCTAAGAGATTTTCTTATCACTAATGGCTTCAAAGTCGGCAAAGCTGATCCTACTCTCTTTACTAAAACTATTGCAAAAGATTTGTTTGTATGCCAAATTTATGTTGATGATATTATATTTGGGTCTACTAACAAATCCACTTGTGAAGAGTTTAGTAGGATCATGGTACAAAAATTCGAGATGTCTATGATGGGGGAGTCGAAGTATTTTCTAGGATTTCAAGTCAAGCAACTCCAAGAGGGCACCTTCATTAGCCAAACAAAGTACATTCAAGACATACTCACCAAGTTTGGAATGAAGGATGCCAAGCCCATCAAGACACTCATGGGAACCAATGGGCATCTCGACCTCAACACAGGAGGTAAATCCGTAGATCAAAAGGTATACTGGTCGATGATAGAATCTTTACTCTACTTATGTGCATCTCGACCGGATATTATGCTTTCCGTATGCATGTGTGCAAGATTCCAAGCCGATCCTAAGGAAGTTCACCTTAGGGCCATGAAGAGAATCTTGAGATACTTAGTTTATACACCTAAGTTTGGCCTTTGGTACCCCAAGGGATCCTCGTTTGATTTATTAGGATATTCCGATGCTGATTGGGCAGGGTGTAAAATTGATAGGAAGAGCACATCAGGGACTTGTCAGTTTCTGGGGAGATCCCTGGTGTCTTGGGCTTCAAAGAAACAAAACTCAGCAGCTCTTTCTACCGCCGAAGCCGAGTATTTTGCCGCAAGCCATTGTAGCATGCAATTGCTTTGGATGAGGCAAACCCTCAGGGACTATGGCGACAAATTTAGCAAATTCCCTCTCCTATGTGATAATGAGAGTACAATCCGCATGGCGGATAATCCCGTTGAGCACAGCCGCACTAAGCACATAGCCATTCGGTATCACTTTTTGAGAGATCACCAACAACGGGGGGATATCGAGATAGCCTATATTAACACCAAAGATCAATTGGCCGATATCTTTACCGAGCCTTTAGATGAGAAAACCTTTACCAAACTTAGGAATGAGCTAAACATTCTTGATTCTCGGAACTTTGATTGATACTTTGCACACATAGCTCATTTATGTACCTTTGATCATATCTCTTTTATGTCTATGACTAATATGTTTTCAAGTGTGTTATTATGCTCAGTCATAGAATTGAAAGGGAAATGGAGTATTCGGCAAAGACGACGCTTCCACTCCACTCCATCGGTATTATCTACACTTTGCCGGTATTCTGCCATCTCTCCACATTGGTATAATCTTTCACTCATATTTATTTGTTTGTCATTGGGGAGAAAGTAAAAGGGCTTATATTTCACTCAAAGTATCCATTTTTGGCGATTCATGCCAAAGGGGGAGAAAGTATTAGCCCAAAGCAAAAGGACCGCACCACCACCAAATTTTAAAATGAAGTTTTTGAATTGATATCTTAATGTGTTTTCAAAAGGGGAGAAAGTATCTTAAAAAATTTGTAAAACCCTCTTGAACACTAAGAGGAGAATTTCATTGAGGAGGAGTTTTGTTCAAGTCAAAGGAAAAGCATCTAAAACAGGGGGAGAAAATTTCAAATTTTGAAAATGCTTCTTTCAATCTTATTCATATACCTTTGACTATTTGCAAAAAGGATTTTGAAAAGAATTTACCAAATAATTTGCAAAAACAAAACTCATGGTGCAAATGTGGTCCAAAACGTTAAATAAGAAGAAAACAATCCATGCATATCTATTGAAATAATTATTGGTTTCACTCCAAGCAACCTTTGCACTTACCTTATGCAAACTAGTTCAATTTTGCACTTTTATATTTGCTTTGGTTTGTGTTGGCATCAATCACCAAAAAGGGGGAGATTGAAAGGGAAATAGGGTCAAACCTTTTTCCTAAATGATTTTAGTGGTTGAATTGCCCAACACAAAATATTGGAATAACTAGTTTGCTCTAGATTATGAGTTCTGCAGGTGCCAAAGGTTCAACACAAACCAATAAAAAGTCCAAGAAAGGGTTCAAATAAAAAGAGCAAAAGACAACCAAAGGCTGCCCTAGTCTGGCGCACCGGACTTTCCAGTGTGCCACCAGACAGTGTCCGGTGCACCACCGGACAGTGTCCGGTGCACCAGGGAGATCCTCTCTGAACTGCTCAGCTTCGTTAATTTGGGGAGCCACTCCGCTATAATTCACCAGACTGTCCGGTGTAACACCGGACTGTCCGGTATGACAGCGGAGCAACGGCTATCTGCGCCAATGGTCGTCTACAAAAGTCTACAGTGAACAGTGAACAGTGCAACTACGCGCGAAGAAGTCAGAGCATGCGCCAAAAGGCGCACCGGACAGTGAACAGTGACTGTCCGGTGCACCACCAAACTGTTCGGTGGCCCCACCTATCAGAGCTCCAACGGTCGAACCCTAACAGTTGGGTGACGTGGCTAGCGCACCGGAGAGTGTCTGTTGGCGCACCGGACTGTCCGGTGCGCCATACGACAGCAGCCCCTCCCAACGACCACTTTGGTGGTTGGGGCTATAAATACCCCCCAACCACCACACTTCAAAGTATCCAAGTTTTCAGCCAACACATTCAATACAAGAGCTATAACATTCAGTACAAGACACAATTAGAGTGAATCAAAATCTCTCCAAGTCCTAATTCCACTCAAAGCAATAGTGACTAGAAGAGAGAGTTTTGCCATGTTCATTTGAGCTCTTGCACTTGGATCGCTTTTCTTCTTCCCCATTCTTATTCTCGCAACATTTGTAATCAAAGCAAGAGACACCAATTATGTGGTGGCCCTTGTTGGGACTAAGTGCCCCGTTTGATTGAGAAGAGAAGCTCACTCGGTCTAGGTGACCGTTTGAGAGAGGGAAAGGGTTGAAAGAGACCCGGTCTTTTTGACCACCTCAACGGGGAGTAGGTTTGCAAGAACCGAACCTCGGTAAAACAAATCACCGTGTCACACTCTTTATTTGCTTGTGATTTGTTTTCGCCCTCTCTTCCGGACTCGATTATATTTCTAACGCTAACCCCAGCTTGTAGTTGTGTTTAAAGTTTATAAATTTTAGATTCCGCCTATTCATGCCCCCTCTAGGCGACTTTCAACAAGAAACAAGGCTCGACTTGTGGCAAAAGGTTATGCCCAAGTCGTAGGTTTGGATTTTGAGGAGACTTTTGCCCCTATGGCTAGGTTAGAATCAATTTGGATTTTATTAGCCTATGCTGCTCAACATTCCTTTAAGCTATTCCAAATGGATGTGAAGAGCGCTTTTCTCAATGGGCCAATCAAGGAGGAGGTATACGTGGAACAACCCCTGGCTTTGAGGATGACAGGTATCCCGACCATGTATATAAGCTCTCTAAGGCGCTCTATGGACTTAAGCAAGCACCAAGAGCATGGTATGAATGCCTTAGATATTTTCTTGTTTCTAACGCTTTCAAGGTTGGGAAAACCGATCCCACTCATTTCATGAAGACTTGTAATGGTGATCTTTTTGTTTGCCAAATTTATGTTGATGACATAATATTTGGTTCTACTAACCAAAAGTCTTGTGAGGAGTTTAGTAGGGTGATGATGCAAAAGTTTGAGATGTCAATGATGGGCGAGTTGACTTACTTTCTTAGATTCCAAGTGAAGCAACACAAGGACGACACCTTCATCTCCCAAACGAAGTACACTCAAGATCTTCTCAAGAGGTTTGGGATGAAGGACGCTAAGCCCGCAAAGACACCAATGGGGACTGACGGACACCTAGACCTCAACAAAAGAGGCAAGTCCGTTGATCAAAAGGCATACCAGTCAATGATAGGTTCATTACTTTATCTTTGTGCTAGTTGACCGGACATTATGCTTAGTGTATGCATGTGTGCTAGATTTCAATCCGACCCCAAGGAGTGTCACCTTGTGGTCGTTAAGCAAATTCTTAGGTATTTAGTTTCTACGCCTTGCTTCAGGATCTGGTATCCAAAGGGGTCTACCTTTGACTTAATTGGATACTCAGACTCCGACTATGCCGGGTGCAAGGTTGATAGGAAGAGCACATCAGGTACGTGCCAATTTCTAGGAAGGTCCCTGGTGTCCTGGAGTTCCAAGAAACAAATATCTGTTTCCCTATCCACCACCGAGGCTGAGTATGTTGCCACAGGACAGTGTTGCACGCAACTGCTTTGGATGAGGCAAACCCTCCTAGACTTTGGCTACAATCTGAGCAAAGTCCCACTCCTATGTGACAATGAGAGTGCAATCCGCTTAGCGGATAATCCTGTTGAACACAGCCGCACTAAGCACATAGACATTCGACATCACTTCCTGAGAGAACACCAACAAAAGGGAGATATTGATGTTTATCACATTAGCACCGAGAACCAGCTAGCCGATATCTTCACCAAGCCTTTAGATGAGAAAAGGTTTTGCAGGTTGCGTAGTGAGCTAAATGTCTTAGATTCGCGTAACTTGGATTGATCTATAGCATACATGTATTTTATGCCTTTGATCATGTTACTTTGAGTATTTACATCATTTGTTGTTTATTTATGTTGCTCAAGTTGTACAAGTCATCCCCGGACCTCATAAGTCCGTATGCAAATGATGCACATGTTTAGGGGGAGATGAGCTACAACTTGACTCCTTTGAGACCAACTTGGTTGTTTGAGTACATTTGAAATCGTCTTGAGGGTACATTGAAAGGGGAAATGGACTTGGACAACGAAAAAAGACTTCCACTGCACTCCGGTATAAGTGTATTTAATTCCAAGTTCATACTAATGCTCTCATTGCCTTTTTGCTCTTATTTGACATTTTGGTGAGGCAATGGGGTTAAAGGGCCAAAAATGATCCTGTTTTGGTGCCTAATGCCAAAGGGGGAGAAATTAAGGCCAAAGCAAAATGGATCAGCCAACCACTTGTGAATTTTGAAAATAGAAGAGTTAGAATTCGTATTTTGTCAAAATCCTCTTATTACAAAATTTGGTCTCTTATGGGGAGAAATTTGATTATGGGAAAAGGGGGAGTTTTGGCACTTGATCAATTTCACTCTTGGAATATATCTCTATTTGCCCAAACAAGTGTGTTTGACTTAGAAATAGGAAAAAGAATTTGATTTGCAAAAACAAACCAAGTTGTGGCAAAGAGTGATCCAAATATGCCAAATACTAAATGAAAAACAATTTGGTCTTAAATCTGCACTTCTTAGTTGCTTTGAAATGTGTTGGTATAAATCACCAAAAAGGGGGAGATTGACAGAGAAATGTGCCCTTGATCCATTTCTATAATTGTTTTGGTGATTAGATGCCCAACACATTGTTTTGAACTCATATGTGCTAAGTAGGTGATAAGTGCACATCAAAGAACAAGGTATGTTTCTAGACTTAGTAAACTGTTTTTTATTACTAACATGTTTATCTAAGTGCTAGAAACAGTGCCAAGAAAAGAAGAAAAGAATTGGAGAAGATATGGCTCAGGACAGCCAAAACCAGCACCAGCCTGGCACACCGGACTGTCCGGTGGTGCACCGGACAGTGTCCGGTGCCCCAGGCCGGCCCGGCGGTGAACTGGCCACTCTCGGGAATCAGCGGGGCGAAGTTGCCAAAAATCACTAGACTGTCCGGTGGAGCAACAGACTGTCCAGTGAGTCTTCAGCGCCCGCGCCCCAGTACATCAACGACGAACTCGTCGCTCTCGGGAAAACCAAAAAGCGCTGCGGCTAAAAATCACCGGACTGTCCGGTGGTGCACCTGACTATCCGCTGAGTCAGAGCCGCCCGAGCCAACGGTCACCAGCGCAATCAGCGGGTGACACGTGGCCCGCACCAACGGTCGGTTGGGCACACCGGACTGTCCTGTGTGCACCGGACAGTGTTCGGTGCGCTAACAGGACCGCCAGCCCAACGGTCGAATGCGCCAGATAAGGAAGGAGGTCGGGCACTGAACTGCTACAGGACCTGTTCGGTGGTGCACCGGACTGTCCGGTGCACCACTCAATAGAAGGCAGGATTTGCCTTCCAAGTTGATCTCTAACGGCTCCTAGCTGCCTTGGGGCTATAAAAGGGACCCCTAGGCGCATGGAGCAGTACACCAAGCATTCACTAAGCATCCTAAGACTCCCAGACTCCGTCTCCACGCATTTGATTCGTTGTGTTAGTGATTTGAGCTCCGTTTGAGTCGTGAACTCCCTGTGCTGTGTTTCGAGCTCAAGTCTTGTCTTGTATGCGTGTGTGTGCTGCGGATTCGAGTCTTGTGTGTGTTGCTTTCCCTCCCTTACTCTTGTGCTTCTTTGTGATCTATATTGTAAGGGCGAGAGGCTCCAACTTGTGGAGATTCCTCGCAAACGGGAGAAGAACACTAAACAAAAAGACCATGGTATTTAAGTTGATCATTGGATCACTTGAAAGGGGTTGAGGGAAACACTCGTCCATTGGGACGCCACAACATGGAAGTAGGCAAGTGTTATATTTGGCCGAACCACGGGATAAAACACCGTGTCTCTTGTGCTGCTTTTCTCTGTGATTGTTTTGTTTGCAAGAGCTCTCTTCATGGCAACTTGATTAACTCGCACTAACGCTTTTATAATCAAGTTTGTGGCTATTTAGTCTTTGATTTCACAGGATCACCTATTCACCCCCCTCTAGGTGCTCTTAGTAGGGGAAATGCTCACCCAACATATCAAAGATTTGAAAAAGAGCTCCTCATGTGGTACCTTCTATGAAAATAGAGTGGAGGGTAAACAACACACGAGTTGTTAAAATAGTCTTGCATCAACTGGTCATGGATGACTTTACGACCTAGTTGATGTAGTTTTGATGCCGTGTCCTTTGCCTACTCCTTGTTGAAGACATGAAGGCAAGTTTTATCGCCACAGTTGTAACACCCCTGGTGTTACTGGAAACTAAAACTTGGCATGACATCATATGCATTGACATCTTTGTATTGTAACACACTTAGATTGCATTCACTAGGACCAAGAAAAACTCAAAAGGAGATGTGGTGAGGGATAGAGTGGAAAACCTAGTTTGAAAAATTCCAGTTTTGAGCTCAAAAGTGAAATATGAGATCTAGCCATAATTTGCCAAAAATTAAAATACCAAAGTTGTAGAGTTTCTAAAACCAAACAATTTTCATGTGTTGAGATTTTCAAGTTTTGAAGAGAAATTTGGAGTAATTTGCATATTTCAGATTTAATACAGTTTTGGTTCAACTAAAAACAGTTTGGTTTACCTATTTTGGGACCCCTGTATGTTTTAATCAGGGGGCTTTTGGCAAAAGGTTTTTATAGTAAACTTGTAGAGTAACTATAGGAGAACAACTTTTATTAAGTATGAAAGCTCTAATTCTATAGGGAACTGGTAGAAAAAGGAGCCTAAAAATGCAGTGTTCAGTTTGGAAAATCAGACTTAGATAAAAATTCAGTCCTGCTGATTTTTCAGTCTGAAGCAGATTTGGGATACTCTTTAAGGGCTGATCCATGTAGTTCTGGGCTATGAGTGTTGTACCAAAGTGGAAGCCCATACTTTGGTGTGCAGATTTGATTAAGGGTAATGCCACTAAAACCAGTTGGAACAGACCATAACAGTTGTTCAAAGATTCAATGTGCTAAATCTGAATTCAAACTTAGTCTTATTTCTGCACAAATACATTGTGTGTTTGGCTCAACTTTGGAGCTCCTTAGTGTTTGATCCTTGGAGTATTAAGCCATACCTTTTATAGCAAAGTTGAAGAACATATATTTGTGTGCAAGTTTGCTTAAGGGAGGCTGGCTTGGTTCTACACAAAAATCGCAGAAAATGGCGCCTACAGATGGGCTGTCAGACCCTCGGAGTTACAGATACTGAAAACTGATCAGATCTGAATTTGCAGCGCAAGACTCAACATTGGAGCACTATAACCCTTGATCCACGAGTTATTAGTCTTGGGCTGCTATAGCAAACTTGTAAAGCTTTGTTTGGTAAGCAAATATTATTAACTAGGGTTGGCAAGTATTACTTGGAATCGGGTGGATCGAGGGGGTTAAAGTTGGGATGTTAAGGTTGTTGCCAGGTGCAGTTTCAGAACCTAAAATGTGATGCTATTGTGCTGAATTTTCAGAATTATTGTGTAATCCTCTTGACCTTGGAACCATTTAATTCTTCATCCTTGGACTTTTGGGGGATAATCATTATATAAAACTTGAAGATCCATGGTAGGAAGACATTTCTTCTGAAGAAGGATATCCCAGTCTCTATTTTAAATTTGGAGAAAAGGTTATCCCAAGTCGCTTGGTTAGATAGGGGTGTGCTGAACTTAATGTATATGCAGTGGACAGGTTAGATTGGGTCTATATATATCTGAAGAGTTTTTCTTTTCTTCCATTTTCCCTACCTACGTATTCTAGGCTGTAGTGGATAAGAAGAGCCGATGGTTTGGAGATGGGGTCGCTGAAAAAAAAGGAACTATGCTGCCTAGGAAAAATGGACGCACTGCATCTGAAGCCAGGTGGAGTCCAAGGAAGCCGGTAGAAACTTGTGACTCAGCTGTAGGTGTGCTTCCCTGTCCAAACACCAGTAAACCTTTGCCCTTTGCCTCACTGTAGAATGGTCTTGCGTGGACATAGGGGTTGAAGCCGCGTGCTCAGCCCATGCCAATCGTAGCTGAAACACGTCGCTGTTCAGATAAGGATAGAAGCTATCAAGCGTCCATTTTCTTTTACAGTCGTGGCCACCCGGGTAGTAACTTGTCGGTCCCTACTTGTGCTCATTACTTAGTCCTGCTCAAGGGTTTGCTGTCACCCTTTCCTCGTTCGTATTCCTTCGATCGCGCCTGGTCATATCTGAGTGTTCGGTCTGAAGTCGTCTTGAGGATCCTTGCTCCTCCATCTCGTGAGCAGCCACTGATATCCCCTTTTGTCGTGACCCCAGGAACTTGACGTTGTTCTTAATGTTGATCTCATGTCTTGTACTCCGTTGATACTGGTGAAACTCGAGCGACCCTTCGTATAAATTCCACAGTCGTAGGTTGGCCAGAACGAATCCATAGCCCTGCGTTTGTTGTGTAGCGCGCCGGAGCTACCTGCTTGACCCAAGGATGGATTTTGTGAAGGCTTAGAAATCCAAGGAACCATGAGTGATTGTCAGTGACTTATACAAATAGTGCTTAGTGCTTGGGCTCATTAGCTTGTTTCGTTGAGGGCTTTTGTGCTAAATGAGTGACGCGTTGCGCGAGGGCGGCCGGCACGGGGCCGGTTTCCCCTGTGTTCATAGGCCGAGCGGTTTGATTTCAGCCCAATCGCTATTAGAATTTTGTCTTTTTCTTTTAGCTGCCAACTTGTAAAATGCACAAAAAAATGTAGAAAAATGCAAAAATTGTGAAACCAATTTTGTTGAATCCGCAAACTTCTGTAGTTTCTGCTGGGAATAGTTTTAGGATTTTTGCAGTAATAATTAAATTTTTGGGTAATTAAAAGTGCCTCTGGAATGCCTAAATGAATTTTAGAAATAAAACCAGCACACCAAAAATTATGAAAATTTGCAGAAACATTATATACCCTTACAATAGCTCCTGGTAGAAATTTGAGTCTATTTAAGTTTAATTTACTTAGAGAACCAGAAACTATTTTAGTAAACTTTAATCTATTTATTTCTCTAATTGCTTGAAGTAAGTTTAATTTGATAAGTTTGGGCCACTATTAAGAAACCTAGAACCATGTGTATAATCACTGTATGCTTAGTTAAAAGTATTTAAACTTTTCTACCTCTCCCCAAGCGAGAGTTTGCATAGCATATCATTACATAAGCATTCATATATTTTGAATTGACTTGTAGAGCACCTTGAAGAAGAATTTGAAGTGGAAGTAGAAGGGGAGCCTGTTCCTCCATCTGAAACTTCTCCAACTGAGGCTGTCGCTGAAGGTCCTCCGGAGGGTGTCCCATTTGGATTTGCTGCTAACTGCAATATCCTGGTAGAAGAGCCCGACTCTCCTCCTCACCAAGGCAAGCCCCGGTGCATTTGCCACCTCCTTGCTGTTTTAAAAACATTTTATCACTTATATGCTGCATTAGGTGGTAGGAGTTGAATGGGTAAACCTTTGCTGCATAACTTCCTTGAATTATTGATTATCATCCTTGATACCTGATTTGAAAAGCTAGATATGCTTAGCCTGCTTATAGACAAGGAACAAAATATTTTGATGTATGAATCATGTTTTTACAAAGAAAAAGGGGCTGGAATGATGAAGGTATCAAAGGCCTTGATGACTTCATCATTTCAGTAGGGTACCTCTGACAGGTACCAGATTTTCAGAAATATTTTAATATGAGACCAGACGTTGAGCAGGAAAGGTCGCCCGTCTGTGTCGATTAAGGACCGCACCGAAAGTAGGCTTGCTGATCTAGGACCCTTTAACTGGCCACATGCCTCGTCATGGGTAAGCTTAGCCTTGGTCGGACCAATACCAGAAAGGTCGGCCCGCAATGGGAGTGGAGAGATGGCGAGAGTATCGTGTATCCACCTGGCAAGAGGCTGGATGGTGGGGTACTGAGCTCTCGGTTGGCGGGGACCCGTTCTGGTCTTGAGAAACCCGTGGGCAAGTTGACATATGCAAGGGTTAAGTGCTACTATGTCGTGTGGTTGGAGATCCTCAGCTGAGTATTAATCGATTCGGATCGCCGAACTTCTCGGATATGAAGACTGGATCACTGCCCTGCATCGTAGATAACAAGTAAAACTAAAGCTGTTAAAATAAAGCTAGTGTAGGACAAGTGAATGCTCTAGATTAGGCAAATCTAGATTTAGGGAAAGTACTTAATATGTGAAGTAAAAGTTTGGCTTAAAGACCCACTACTAGTAAGCTTTTCTGCAAAACCGAGTTTTTGGAATTTGATAAGCCGTACCTTGATTCCCAACAACTAGCATATCCTTGAGAGTCTTTTTTTTAGTCGGGTCAGTCTTGCTGAGTATTCCCATACTCAGGGTTTATCCCATTGTTGTTGCAGGAGAAACTATCAACACGTATGAGTTTTGTTAAACTCATAATGGTGACTTTTACTTGTGTGCATTATGTGTGTGCTGCGGGAAGATGGTTTCTTCCCAGTTGATGTAATAAGTTAGCACTTTAACTCTACCTCGGGCATGTAATAATAAATACTTCGTGGTTTGTAAACTTATTAGCTTGTTAATGTATATTATCTTATTGTAAAGACTTCCGCTCCACTCCTGTTTTTAAAGTTTATGTTCTTGACTGGTTATTGTAATATTTGCAACTTTGCGTGAATGGTCCTTGGATATGAACGAGTTCATCAAAACTCGGCACCTCGAGTAAGTTATCTGATCCACTTACATATCTATCCGAGGCCTTGAGGGCAAGGATTGGTGTACGTGGGCCCGATAACTTGGTTGGGTTGTGACAGCTGGTATCGGAGCCCTTCACACAATTTGCAAGTAACAGAATAATCGTCACAACCTATCTTTAAAGGAATTTGGGTTCAAATGAATTTTTGGAAAATTCTAAAACTAGGATTACATGCCTGGTAGTAAGAAGTGCAATTAGTACTATAATAAGTTAAGGACTAATAGGTGGCTTAGTTGAAGATACTAACCACTAACCCACAACTTAGGCTAGAATCTTCTGCAGGTACACTAACAAAACACTAGCAGATTACGACTAGTTAATCTCAGAGTGAGTAGGGTTGCCACCGCCATAGAACGTGATAGCCATATATTTTGGCAGTAGTTGAGAGGCGAATAAGACCTGAAGCATGCATCATAACATTCACTCTTTTATTTAAAAAGTTTTCCCCTAACGTAAGATGGTTATCAGAATATATGTGGGTGTAAAAAAAATTTCTAACTCTACTAATCCTTGATCTTTTCTTGTATCTTTATTCTTTAAAAATTTAGAATGGCTCCCCCTAAGCAGACGCCCCGCATGCATGTTGGACCGCGAGGCGTGCCCAAGCATCAACTGGCCTCTCGTGCTGTGGAGACCGGCAGCAGCAGTCACGCACCTCCATCGCAGGTGGAGGCAAATAGTGGCAGTCACGCACCTCCGTCGCTGGTGGCACAACTACAGCAAGATTTAAAAGCGCCAGTCAACGAACGGGGCCTAGACGCTGCTCATATTCTAGAGCTAATGGCTGAAAAGAAGCAGCTTCAGAAGCAATTAGCTGAACAGAAGGAGCAGTTGGCTGCGACAATGCGATCTAGGGAGGCAGCGTTTGCCCGTGAGGATCATTTGAGGGGCCGTTTTGAAGATTTAGTTATGGCCTACAATGATCTGGAGGACTATTCCAATGTGCTGCATGAAGAAGTTCACCAACTGTACTACCAGCTGCACCCCGATGACGCACCAGGAGCCGCAGAGGCAGAGGGTGGCGTTGTGTTAGCCAATGGGGGTGAACCGGATGCAGACTCAGAGGAAGAAGTAGCGCCTGTGTTTGCACCAGGTGGAAATTCTCCAGGGGGTAGTGATGTGTCAGGAATAGACACTGATGCAGAGGATTAGGATAGGCACTAGGTCTATGAGTGCATCCTCTGTTGTAATATTAGTACCAGCAGTAGTCTGGAAAGTTTGGTATTGTAACCACTAAGGATCATGTATTTTGTTTTTGTAATATATTCCTAGTTGTGGACACCCATTTATGAGTTTGGTTTCATTTCAGATGCCTAGGCGTGTTCGACTATCTGATATAGCTGGCACCTCTCAGGGCGGTGTGGAAGATGACTTACTCCTCCACCGCCACCAATTCCTCCAACCCTAGCTGATGCAATTGCCGCGTTAGTAAATGCGACGGCTGATAATGCACGTGTTTTGCGTGAAGTGCTTCAGAACCAAAATCAACATGGGGCTCGGGTACCTCCAAATAATGCTAGAAATGCTTCTTACATGGAATTCATGGAGACCCGACCTCCCACGTTTATAAAAGCTGAAGAGCCACTGGAAGCCGATGAATGGCTTTGGGTGGTGGAACAAAAGTTTGGGTTGATCCAGTGTACAGAAGTGCAAAAACCTCAGTTTGTAGCTCAGTTACTTCGTGGACCTGCCAGCACTTGGTGGGCAAACTTTATGGCTATACAACCAACAGGACATCAAATTACTTGGGCTGAATTTAAGGAAGCTTTTAGAGCACATTATATTCTAGATGGAGTCCTGCAAATGAAACTGGAGGAATTTTTAAGGCTTAAGCAAGGTCCTGACACGGTGATGCAGTATCTTGGGAAGTTCAATCATTTGTCCCAGTATGCTATTGATCATGTGAACACTGACGGTAAAAAGCGAGATTGTTTCATGCGGGGTTTGAGTTTTAAACTGTAGAAGAAAATGGCAACCTGTTATGACTTGACATTTAATAGAGCAGTCAGTGTGGCGATTGCAGTAGAAGATAAGGGGCGGGTGCACCAAAATGCAAAAAGGATGTGGAAAGGATCTGGAACTGGATCTTCCCAGGATCCAGCCAAGCATCAAAAGGTAATCATCAGAACAGCTAGTTCTACCAACACTCCTTACTGTTCAGCCACTTACCCTGTTAAAACTCCTATCTTCATTCGTCCCACCAATATGCAACGCCAATCACTACCTACAAATAACCAAGCTCCCTGTTTGCCTGCTCCCACTGGCACCAAGTATCCTTGCTATAACTGTGGAAAAGAAGGGCATTTCATTAAAGACTGCCCCTACCCCCTCCAAAACAACTCAAATTCCCAGAAACCAGCAGGAAATAATTCTCAAAATCAGAACAAGAATACTTCTGGCAACAGTGCAAAAGGGAAGGACAATAGAAAATTCGGACGAGTATTCTATACTCAAGTGGATGTGACTCCAGAGGGAAATCCTGTGCTTATGGGTACGTTTCTTGTTGCCCATCATCCTGCCAAAGTACTTTTTGATACTGGTGCATCTCATACATTCATTAGTAGAACTTTTGTGGTGAATTATGATGTTCCAATTCAAGAAACAAATATGGGAGTTATTGTAAAATCTCCTGGGGGAAAGTTAGGCACAAAGGAGGTAGCCTTTCATGTGCCAGTAGAATTGGGTGGGCATATCTACCCCACCAATATGATAGTATTGAAGGGCCAGGACATAGAAGTGATCCTAGGTATGAAATGGCTAGCTCAACATGAAGCCATTATTGACACAAGGAAACAGACTATTCAGATAAAAACAGGGATGGGAGAAAGTCAGTTGACAATTCAGTTGTCCTCTCTAGAAGAAGTGCCGGGAAGGGCTTATAGTGTAGTAGTTGAAGAGTTAATCAATATTCCGGTGGTGCGAGAATTTCCGGATGTTTTTCCAGAAGAGTTGCCAGGCTTGCCACCCGAACGTGATGTGGAAATCTCTATTGAATTAAAACCTGGTACAGCTCCTGTTTCTCGGAGGTCGTATAGAATGCCCCCAAATGAGCTGGCAGAATTGAAGACACAACTGCAAGATCTGTTAGAAAAAGGTTTTATTTGACCCAGTTCCTCACCTTGGGGCTGCCCTGCCATCTTTGTGAAAAAGAAGGACCAAACTTTAAGGATGTGTGTTGATTATAGACCCCTGAATGAGGTAACTATCAAGAACAAATATCCGTTGCCGCAAATATACCTTTTGTTTGATCAGCTTGTTGGGGCAAAGGTATTTTCCAAGATTGATCTCCGTTCCAGTTATCATCAAATTCGGGTTCGACCGGAGGATATTCCGAAGACAGCTTTTACGACAAGATATGGGTTGTATGAGTATTTGGTAATGTCGTTTGGACTTACTAATGCTCCTGCCCATTTCACCTATTTAATGAACTCAGTATTTATGCCAGAACTGGATAAGTTCGTGGTAGTTTACATTGATGATATCCTGATTTATTCCAAGGGTAAAGAAGAACATGCTACTCATCTTCGGGTGGTGCTGACTCGACTTCGGGAACATAAGTTATATGCTAAATTCAGTAAATGTGAGTTTTGGTTAGATCGAGTTCCATTTCTTGGTCATATTTTGTCAGCGGAAGGAGTAGTCGTGGATCCTAGTAAAGTGAAGGATATCCTAGAATGGAAGCCACCTACCACGGTTCATCTTGTTCGAAGCTTCCTGGGCATGGCAGGATATTATCGTCGGTTCATTCCTGATTTTTCAAAAATTTCTAAGCCTATCACCGAGTTGTTGAAGAACAACGTGAAGTTTAATTGGACACCAGAATGTAATGAAGCCTTTGAGAAGTTAAAGAAATTTCTAACCACGGCACCTGTGTTAGCACAACCTGATATTGAGAAGTCGTTTGACGTATATTGTGATGCTTCTGGTACGGGCATTAGATGTGTGTTAATGCAAGAAGGCCATGTAATAGCATATGCTTCACGGCAATTAAAGAGACATGAAGAACATTATCCTACTCATGATCTGGAGCTTGCGGCAGTTGTGCATGCTTTAAAAATTTGGCATCATTATCTTCTGGGCAATACTTGCCATATTTATATAGGTCATAAAAGCCTCAAGTACATCTTCACTCAAGCGGAATTAAATATGAGACACCGAAGGTGGCTGGAGTTAATCAAGGACTATGATCTAGAATTGCATTATCATCCTGGCAAGGTGAATGTGGTCGCAGATGCGCTTAGTCGCAAGGAGCATTTATGTTATCTATCGGCTATTCCTCTTGAGACCACAATTTGTCAAGAAATGGAACGACTAAATCTGAGTATGTTCCAACCAGCTCTACTAGCTAATTTACAATTAGAGTCAACTTTAATTGATCAAATTGTGGAAACTCAGAAGACGGATGCTGGGATAACCCATATCAAGGAACACATGGCAATGGATCCTACTACGTGTTTCCACATGGATAACAAAGGTGTTCTTTGGTTTAAGGACCGATTAGTAGTTCCAAAGATTCCTGAGTTGAGGCAACAGATACTGGATGAATCTCATACTTCCCGATATTCTATCCATCCTGGGAGTAACAAGATGTATCGAGACTTGAAATCGTGATTCTGGTGGACTAAAATGAAAATTGAGATTGCTCGTTATGTTGCTAGGTGTGATGTTTGCCAACGAGTAAAGGCTATACATCTAAGGTCTGCTGGGCCATTGCAATCATTACCTATTCCAAAAGGAAAATGGGAGGATATTAGTATGGATTTCATCGTAGGTTTGCCCAAGACTTCCAGGGGTTGTGATTCTATTTGGGTAATCGTGGACCGTTTCACCAAGGTTGCACATTTTCTACCAGTAAAGACTAGAGATTCAGTGGTTTCCTACGCCAAATTGTACATTGCATGCATCCTGAGCCTGCACGGTGTGCCAAGGACGATTATCTCAGATCGTGGTCCTCAGTTTGTGGCCAAATTCTGGGAAGGACTGCATACGTCTCTTGGTACCAAATTAATTCATAGCTCAGCCTACCATCCACAAACCAGTGGGTAGACCGAAAGAGTAAATCAAATCTTGCAAGACATGTTGAGGGCGTGTGTGTTAGCCTATTCTGAAAAATGGGATGAGTGTTTGCCGTTGGTTGAATTCTCCTACAACAATAGTTACCAAGAGAGTATCCAGATGGCACCTTTTGAAGCTCTTTATGGGCAGCGGTGCCGAACTCCACTCAACTGGTCGGGGCCCGGTGAACGGTTTTTCTTTGGGCCAGATTTAGTAAAAGAGGCGGAAGAAAAGGTGAAACTTATTCAACACCGTCTGAAGGTTGCACAACACCGTCACAAACGTTATGCAGACAAGCGAAGACGACCCTTGTTTTTCCAAGTTGGCGATTTTGTGTATTTGAAGGTTTCACCTATGAAAGGGGTAAATCGTTTTGGCATTAAAGGGAAATTGGCACCACGCTATGTTGGCCCTTTTGAGATATTAGCGCGGTGCGGATCTGTGGCTTATAAAGTGAAACTACCTGAACATCTTTCGGCCATACATAATGTGTTTCATGTATCCCAACTTAAGAAATGCCTTCAGGTGCCCGACAAAGTGGTAGAAATTTCTGATGTTGATCTGGAACCGGATTTGACTTATTCCGAGCACCCTATAAAGATTGTAGATCAACAGGAAAGGGTTACCCGCAGAAAGACTCTCAAATTCTATAAAGTGCAATGGAATAAGCATTCCAAAGATGAAGCTACATGGGAATCTGAGGAGTTTTTGAATAATAAGTTTCCTAAGTTTTTAGAGTCTAGTAAATTTTAAGTCTATTGTAAATTCTACTTAATGTAAACTGACTGGGGCACCCACACCCCTGCCTTGTAACAGCAATAAGGAAATGAGATTGTGACGTGTTTCCTTTTCCACTACTTAGCCTCAAGCCTTAATCTCGGGACGAGATTTGTTTTTAGGGGGAAAGGATGTAACACCCCTGGTGTTACTGGAAAATAAAACTTGGCATGACAATATATGCATTGGCATCTTTGTATTGTAACACACTTAGATTGCATTCACTAGGACCAAGAAAAACTCAAAAGGAGATGTGGTGAGGGATAGAGTGGAAAACCTAGTTTGAAAAATTCCAGTTTTGAGCTCAAAAGTGAAATATGAGATCTAGCCATAATTTGCCAAAAATTAAAATACCAAAGTTGTAGAGTTTCCAAAACCAAACAATTTTCATGTGTTGAGATTTTCAAGTTTTGAAGAGAAATTTGGAGTAATTTGCATATTTTAGATTTAATACAGTTTTGGTTCAACTAAAAGCAGTTTGGTTTACCTATTTCGGAACCCCTGTATGTTTTAATCAGGGGTCTTTTGGCAAAAGGTTTCTATAGTAAACTTGTAGAGTAACTATAGGAGAACAAATTTTATTAAGTATGAAAGCTCTAAATCTATAGGGAACTGGTAGAAAAAGGAGCCTAAAAATGCAGTGTTCAGTTTGGAAAATCAGACTTAGATAAAAATTCAGTCCTGCTGATTTTTCAGTCTGAAGCAGATTTGGGATACTCCTTAAGGGCTGATCCATGTAGTTCTGGGCTATGAGTGCTGTACCAAAGTGGAAGCCCATACTTTGGTGTGCAGATTTGATTAAGGGTAATGCCACTAAAACCAGTTGGAACAGACCATAACAGTTGTTCAAAGATTCAATGTGCTAAATCTGAATTCAGACTTAGTCTTATTTCTGCACACATACATTGTGTGTTTGGCTCAACTTTGGAGCTCCTTAGTGTTTGATCCTTGGAGTATTAAGCCATACCTTTTATAGCAAAGTTGAAGAACATATATTTGTGTGCAAGTTTGCTTAAGGGAGGCTGGCTTGGTTCTACACAAAAATCGCAGAAAATGGCGCCTACAGATGGGCTGTCAGACCCTCGGAGTTACAGATACTGAAAACTGATCATATCTGAATTTGCAGCGCAAGACTCAACATTGGAGCACTATAACCCTTGATCCACGAGTTTTTAGTCTTGGGCTGCTATAGCAAACTTGTAAAGCTTTGTTTGGTAAGCAAATATTATTAACTAGGGTTGGCAAGTATTACTTGGAATCGGGTGGATCGAGGGGGTTAAAGTTGGGATGTTAAGGTTGTTGCCAGGTGCAGTTTCAGAACCAAAAATGTGATGCTATTGTGCTGAATTTTCAGAATTATTGTGTAATCCTCTTGACCTTGGCACCATTTAATTCTTCATCCTTGGACTTTTGGGGGATAATCATTATATAAAACTTGAAGATCCATGGTAGGAAGACATTTCTTCTGAAGAAGGATATCCCAGTCTCTATTTTAAATTTGGAGAAAAGGTTATCCCAAGTCGCTTGGTTAGATAGGGGTGTGCTGAACTTAATGTATATGCAGTGGACATGTTAGATTGGGTCTGTATATATCTGAAGAGTTTTTCTTTTCTTCCATTTTCCCTACCTACGTATTCTAGGCTGTAGTGGATAAGAAGAGCCCATGGTTTGGAGATGGGGTCGCTGAAAAAAAGGAACTATGCTGCCTAGGAAAAATGGACGCACTGCATCTGAAGCCAGGTGGAGTCCAAGGAAGCCGGTAGAAACTTGTGACTCAGCTGTAGGTGTGCTTCCCTGTCCAAACACCAGTAAACCTTTGCCCTTTGCCTCACTGTAGACTGGTCTTGCATGGACATAGAGGTTGAAGTCGCGTGCTCAGCCCATGCCAATCGTAGCTGAAACACGTCGTTGTTCAGATAAGGATAGAAGCTATCAGGCGTCCATTTTCTTTTACAGTCGTGGCCACCCGGGTAGTAACTTGTCGGTCCCTACTTGTGCTCATTACTTAGTCCTGCTCAAGGGTTTGCTGTAACCCTTTCCTCGTTCGTATTCCTTCGATCGCGCCTGGTCATATCTGAGTGTTCGGTCTGAAGTCGTCTTGAGGATCCTTGCTCCTCCATCTGGTGAGCAGCCACTGATATCCCCTTTTGTCGTGACCCAAGGAACTTGACGTTGTTCTTAATGTTGATCTCATGTCTTGTACTCCGTTGATACTGGTGAAACTCGAGCGACCCTTCGTATAAATTCCACAGTCGTAGGTTGGCCAGAACGAATCCATAGCCCTGCGTTTGTTGTGTAGCTCGCCGGAGCTACCTGCTTGACCCAAGGATGGATTTTGTGAAGGCTTAGAAATCCAGGGACCCATGAGTGATTGTCAGTGACTTATACAAATAGTGCTTAGTGCTTGGGCTCATTAGCTTGTTTCGTTGAGGGCTTTTGTGCTAAATGAGTGACGCGTTGCGCGAGGGCGGCCGGCACGGGGCCGATTTCCCCTGTGTTCATGGGCCGAGCGGTTTGATTTCAGCCCAATCGCTATTAGAATTTTGTCTTTTTCTTGTAGCTGCCAACTTGTAAAATGCACAAAAAAATGTAGAAAAATGAAAAAATTGTGAAACCAATTTTGTTGAATCCGCAAACTTCTGTAGTTTCTGCTGGGAACAGTTTTAGGATTTTTGCAGCAATAATTAAATTTTTGGGTAATTAAAAGTGCCTCTGGAATGCCTAAATGAATTTTAGAAATAAAACCAGCACACCAAAAATTATGAAAATTTGCAGAAACATTATATACCCTTACAATAGCTCCTGGTAGAAATTTGAGTCTGTTTAAGTTTAATTTACTTAGAGAACCAGAAACTATTTTAGTAAAATTTAATCTATTTAGTTCTCTAATTGCTTGAAGTAAGTTTAATTTGATAAGTTTAGGCTACTGTTAAGAAACATAGAACCATGTGTATAATCACTGTATGCTTAGTTAAAAGTATTTAAACTTTTCTACCTCTCCCCAAGCGAGAGTTTGCATAGCATATCATTACATAAGCATTCATATATTTCGAATTGACTTGTAGAGCACCTTGAAGAAGAATTTGAAGTGGAAGTAGAAGGGGAGCCTGTCCCTCCATCTGAAACTTCTCCAACTGAGGCTGTCGCTGAAGGTCCTCCAGAGGGTGTCCCATTTGGATTTGCTGCTAACTGCAATATCCTGGTAGAAGAGCCCGACTCTCCTCCTCACCAAGGCAAGCCCCGGTGCATTTGCCACCTTCTTGCTGTTTTAAAAACATGTTATCACTTATATGTTGCATTAGGTGGTAGGAGTTGAATGGGTAAACCTTTGCTGCATAACTTCCTTGAATTATTGATTATCATCCTTGATACCTGATTTGAAAAGCTAGATATGCTTAGCCTGCTTATAGACAAGGAACAAAATATTTTGATGTATGAATCATGTTTTTACAAAGAAAAAGGGGCTGGAATGATGAAGGTATCAAAGGCCTTGATGACTTCATCATTTCAATAGGGTACCTCTGACAGGTACCAGATTTTCAGAATTATTTTAATATGAGACCAGACGTTGAGCAGGAAAGGTGAAAGTTCCCTTTGACCCGGGAACAGGATCTGGATGTCGCCTAGAGGGGGGGTGAATAGGCGAATAAAACTTATTACTTTAAAACTTAAATTCTTACTCTACTCGAAGACTTAGTACGCAGTGGAGTGAGAAGACTCTTCGAGTAGGTTGCAGCGGAATCAGAGATCCTGTCTCAAAAGTGTCCTGCACTTCAAATAAAGCTTATACCACAGATAAGTATTGAAATGCAGATATAAAGACGAGTAAGACAGAGAGTCAGGATACAATACAGAACAGAGCACACAGACGCAAGGATTTATCCCGAGGTTCGGCCAAGCCTGAAATGCTTGCCTAGTCCTCGTTGGAGTTAGCCACACCTGGGCTTGGAGTCTATTTCAACTCCTTCCTCCGTTTGCTCAGATCTGTCAGTATGACAGATAGAGCCTTTCACTATTGAGTGGGGTTACAACAGAACCGCGGCTGCTTACAAACTTCTTGGCAGCACCCCGGCAGAGTAACGATACGCTCAAGACCTTGCTCTAGCTCTTAGCAGCACTACTCCTCTCTCTAAAGGCTTATAGCTGTGCCTTCTACACAAACTATAGAGTTACACACACGAGGGAGAGCGAGAATTAATTCCAATGAAGTCTACACTTGTTGGCTGCACTTATGTTTTGCTTGAGGCGCCTAGAGGTCCCTTTTATAGGCACAAGGGGCCTAGGAGCCGTTGGAGGCAATCCTGGAAGGCCAATCTTGCCTTCTGTCGTCGGGGGCACCGGACAGTCCGGTGCACACCGGACACTGTCCGGTGCCCGATTTCCTTCCTTAAATAGCGAAGCCGACCGTTGCAGATCTGGGAGACGTTGGCGCACCGGACATGTCCGGTGCACACCGGACAGTCCGGTGCCGTCTTCCGACCGTTGGCTCCGCCACGTGTCCCGCGCGGATTGCGCGGCCGACCGTTGGCCCGGCCGACCGTTGGCTCACCGGACAGTCCGGTGCACACCGGACAGTCCGGTGAATTTTAGCCGTACGCCGTCGGCCAATTTCCCGAGAGCGGCCAGTTCGCGCCGAGTCGGCCTGGCGCACCGGACACTGTCCGGTGCACACCGGACAGTCCGGTGCTCCAGACCGAGCTGGGTCTTGGCAGCACACAGCCAAGTCTTTTCTCCTCTTCTCTTTTCTTCTTCCTTCTGTTTCTAACACTTAGACAAATATATTAGCACACAAAACCAATGTACTAAGGTTGAGAAACATACCTTTATCTTAATTATTATATCCATCATAGCATTTCATATGCTTGAGCTTTGATGTTGGACTCATAAATCATCAAGTCGGCTTGACTTGATCTAGATTGACATTTCTTAGCTCCAACATCCTGCAAAGGTTACATAGAACATCTCCAAACATAGGAACAACCCAAACTAAAGATTAAGGTGAACTTAGCTCTTTTGGGCTGCTTCCAGTTCTGGTTTTGACACTTGTTCTCCTTCTAGTGACCTTGATCTCTTTCTTAGAGCTTGATCTTGAGCCTTATGACTTACACCACATAACTGTAGCTGTTACCTCATTGGTTGTAAGTCACGTCCTTATGTAGTGATCCTTGATGTGTCGTAGCTGTTCTCAACTCGATCACCCTTGACTTTGCAAGCCTTTTTCTTCACCCTTGGCTTTGGGTTCCTCAGCTTCCTTGACCTTCTCCCGTGCACTTGGTACCTCGAAGCTCTTCTTGCCTCCGTCCTTGGCTTGATCAGTTGTCTCCGAGCTACGCACCCGAGTCTCACTTTATGCAATGTCCATCTTACTTGTGATGTCCATTATGTATCCATAATCCAGTTCTTGGACCATCACATTTGTTCACTTGTGTTGAACCTTGTAGACTTTACCTTAAGCACCTGTTCAACACTTAGTACACTTGTTAGTCCTTTAATTGAGTTGTCATCCAAACACCAAAACTCACAAGAGAGCTTTCAATCTCCCCCTTTTTGGTGATTGATGGCAACACAATTAAAGCTTACATAAGAATAAGATTTGAAGCACAAATTTTGAATTCTAAGTTTATAGAATGCTCCCCCTAAATATGTGCTTACTTCAAGAACCTAATTTTGGCCTCAGACGCCAATTTGCATATACTTAGGCAGTTCGAAGCATTTCTACACCTTAGCACCTTTTAGGAAGCATTGAGACAAGATTCAAACCATGATGCTATAACACACAAATGCACATAATCAGAGTTAAACACCATTCAAAATAGTGGATATATCACAGGAATATCAACCTACCACTATTCATCATTAAGATACCAATTCAAACTAATACCAATTTAAACTAAGACACTAATTTAAGACAATCTTAAAGCACCATTAACCACATGGCTATCTATTACACTATAGAAGCCAAATAATTCATCGCTAATTCATCGCAGCGGAAACACTAGTCCATATGAGCAACATTGCCAGAAACATATGAATATCACACTTGGCAAAGCTCAAACTAACACATCACCCATTAGGATAAGCTTTCCTCTCAGGTTGAGATAAGCTTTAATACACAAACTCTCCCCCTTTGACATCAAACACCAAAAACCATACTCAAGCAAGAGCATATGATGATGTCAAGGGACAGCAGGGTGTTAAGGAGGAAAAACGACTATCAAAACTCCCCCTTACTTATTGAGCATATGCCCGATCAACATTTAGGCAAGATACATATATGCAAAAAGATTAATACTCCCTTTGTACCTTTACCATGTTGTAGTGTACTTCCCATCTTGAAAGTATCTAATCTCTCAAGAGCTTCTTCACACTTGTGCCTGATTCTTTATCCTTACTTTTTCTTGTTGCTAAGACATCAAACTTAGAACAAGTTATAGTATTGGGCACAAGAAAAAAACTTCTATTCTCATGATTATCAAAAGATGTCAATTGAAGCGAACTATTACGGCTACCAATTGAAAGATACCAATTGCAAAGTTCATTTATTATCATGGCTCCATGATATTTAAGCATCTATTATCACCAGATATTATAGAGCATGAGCAATCTAAAGATATGCACTTACTCACAACTTGAGATACCAATTTCTTGACTTACAGAGGTACCCAAGTCCAAATTGCTCCATTTCTTGCTTATCTTCTCTTTTTCACCTAGAGACTATACAAGATCACTCAAGAAACAGTTAGTCTCAAAAGACACAAGTTATGTGTGCTCCCCCTCAAGTTGTGCATCAAGTATTTGAATGACTTGCACTTTGCACATTCTAGCTTCCTTAGAACTAGAGGGGATCACAACATACCTTGGTCAAGGCATACTCTACCACTTTCATCACCCAAAGATGCCAATTTGAATATCAAATGAAACGCCACTTAACACCAATTGAAGGCTAAATGAAAGGTTGACTAAATACAGCAATGCACGCCTCAGTGACACCTAAGCCAATTGAATACTCACGGAAGTCTAACATTTACTCAACCTGTACATGCTTCATATTTAACTATCATTGCACATACCAATTGAAGATCAACACAATCATGTATATAAAGCGAAATATCTAAGCATGTCATGATTAAGAAGGTTTCTTAGATGCACAAAAGAAACAACATTTTAAAGGCATAAATTACCTAAACCAAGATATTACCAATTGAAAGACAAGAACATAGCTATGATCACAATGAATGGAATTTCAAGAATATTTAATGAAATTGCATAGCTTCATTTTCCATACCTTTGCCTTTATGAGAGCACTTGTTATCACCAATTCAGGACTCCTTTTGCTCACACACCTCATAGCTCAAAAGGGCACGACATGGATTTGAAATTCACACAATACTAAACTAGGGTAATCATGTGAACATGCACTAAACAAAATGTCATATTTGCACATAGCATGACTTACAAAAAGTTACAGGTTTATCCATATACACCAAGAGAGTTAATCGTTGTGGATATAACAAATGAAATAGCTACCCATGAATGATTCAAAAGATATATCCTATATAGCACCAGTCATGATTAAGCAAACATCATTATGATTCATTTAACACAGACAATCATAAAGCATAACTACTCCAAAGATAGGTAGCACAACAAGCCAACTTAAGAGCAATACTAAATTGTAATTATGTACTTAAAATACACGGGGTACCGTCCTTTGGAGAGCATGTTGTAGATTCTCATCAAGGTCCTTTACTTGATTCACCAATAATGATTCAGGACCTATACACCTTATTTCACTTGAGATGAACATGGGATTAGTGTTTCACAATAATTCAACCTTGGGTCAATAAACACCAAAACAATTAACAGCTTAAGCATAGAGTTTTAGATAACCGTCTTAATCTCTCCCATGGTCTCCAGTCCATCTCAAGGCACCTGCATGGTCTAGTTAGTACAGTTTGGTACCCATCTCGGGATGGGTCCATAATGATCATCTAAATGTGCCTTTGGTACCCAAATTGCCTTTGTGCTAGTTCCAGGTGATCTCGTTATAGATCTAGCACAAGTGTATGATTTGGGTCTCCTACCCGAATAAGATTGACACAAATTCACTTGCTTAGGAATCTTACCTTTATAACATACCTTGGATAGATGACCCTGCTCACCACACTTGTAGCAGAAGCGTCGCTCAATCTGACATGACGCTTGCTGTTTGTCATTTTCCTTGGTGAGGGCCACCTTGGAGGATGCACATCCTTGATTTTTCATGACCGGACATGAAGTGATCGTGTGGTCCTGATTGTAGCATCCAAAACAACTCCTTGTCCCTTCATTCTTGTCTTTGTACGGACAAGACGCGATGAGGTGGCCTAACTTCTTGCACTTGAAACACCTCCTTTTTCCTCTTCCCTTTTTGTGCTTGAAGGACATGGAGAGATGATTAGTACAAACAACATGACTAATTGAATTCTTACCTTTTTCCTCGTTCATATTGATTTCTTCATTTATAGCTTTGGGAACATTCTTCTTATTGAGCTTAACACTTGCTGCAGTTTTTCCTTTCTCAAGCTTCTTCACCACGCGCCCGTGGATATCTTGAGAGAGTTGAGCTAAGCGTCTTCTCCTCAATTGTCGTTGCTTCTTATTCCCATAGAATTTCTTTTGTGACCCTAAAACTTGTTGCTCAATCAATGATTGGCTTTCTTTTGAGCAACAGGGGTTAGCACATGATGATATACAATTCAAATGCGCACACGTGCGAGAATGAGGTTCACATGAATTTAAGTTTAAAATTACAACCTCATGAGCAACATTAAGCATGATATGGTTATCAACTAATTCATTATGAGAATAAGATAGCATATCATATTTTTCACTTAGAGCAAGTTTTTCTAAATTTATCATTTCCACTTGACTCTTAAGCATAGAATTCTCAGTTTTAAGTTGAGCAACATCAGATAATACATCATGATTATTTCTTTGCTCAAATAAAATAGATTCATACCGTTGGACCAAATTATCATGAGAGCACTTTAGCTCCTCATGTTCTTTGGTCATCTTATCCAGGCTATCGTTGGTTTTGATGAGAGTCTCCTCTAGCCTGAGAAGCGTCTCGCCTTGTTCCTTGTTCCTTCTCAAGAGCTTAACCAAGAGTGCCTTGTCCTCTTTGTTTTGATGGATGTAGAAACGGCGAATCTCCTCTTCTTCCATATCATCGGTCTCATTTACCCTGTCATTAATGTCAGTGGAAGCCAAATAGGAAAATGTACCTTGAGGTGATGAAGATTCATCATCGCTATCATCCTCATATTCCTCCTCATCATGGCTTTTGTCTCCACCGTTAGCAATAAAACACTTATTATTAGTGGAGACCAAACCTGTCGACGAGGTGGATTCATCGTTGGGTGCCCATCGTTCTTGATCTTCTCCCTTTGAAAGGTTAGCATCACAAGCAATATAGGGAGTACAATTTGCCACACAATATTTTACTTTAATTCTATTCCATAAATCATGAGCATCAACAAATAAATCATTATCACTACTCATGATGGCAAAATAAGCACCTCTAGAAAGAGAATCAACTAAGATGTTGCAAGCACGATGATTGAGAGATAAACATCTTAGTTCATCATTAGAGGGATTTTTACTAATATCAGATGGAAAAATACTTCTACTAAATATCTGTCTCAAATCAGGATCAACACTCATGAAAGCATTATAAATAGAGACAGACCAAGATTTGTAATTAGAGCCATTGCCTAAAAGAAGTTCTACAGTTACCTCTTGTGACGACATCGTTATCTCCGGACGGCTAAGCCCACACTGGAGAGGCCTAGCTCTGATACCAATTGAAAGTTCCCTTTGACCCGGGAACAGGATCTGGATGTCGCCTAGAGGGGGGGGTGAATAGGTGAATAAAACTTATTACTTTAAAACTTAAATTCTTACTCTACTCGAAGACTTAGTACGCAGTGGAGTGAGAAGACTCTTCGAGTAGGTTGCAGCGGAATCAGAGATCCTGTCTCAAAAGTGTCCTGCACTTCAAATAAAGCTTATACCACAGATAAGTATTGAAATGCAGATATAAAGACGAGTAAGACAGAGAGTCAGGATACAATACAGAACAGAGCACACAGACGCAAGGATTTATCCCGAGGTTCGGCCAAGCCTGAAATGCTTGCCTAGTCCTCGTTGGAGTTAGCCACACCTGGGCTTGGAGTCTATTTCAACTCCTTCCTCCGTTTGCTCAGATCTGTCAGTATGACAGATAGAGCCTTTCACTATTGAGTGGGGTTACAACAGAACCGCGGCTGCTTACAAACTTCTTGGCAGCACCCCGGCAGAGTAACGATACGCTCAAGACCTTGCTCTAGCTCTTAGCAGCACTACTCCTCTCTCTAAAGGCTTATAGCTGTGCCTTCTACACAAACTATAGAGTTACACACACGAGGGAGAGCGAGAATTAATTCCAATGAAGTCTACACTTGTTGGCTGCACTTATGTTTTGCTTGAGGCGCCTAGAGGTCCCTTTTATAGGCACAAGGGGCCTAGGAGCCGTTGGAGGCAATCCTGGAAGGCCAATCTTGCCTTCTGTCGTCGGGGGCACCGGACAGTCCGGTGCACACCGGACACTGTCCGGTGCCCGATTTCCTTCCTTAAATAGCGAAGCCGACCGTTGCAGATCTGGGAGACGTTGGCGCACCGGACATGTCCGGTGCACACCGGACAGTCCGGTGCCGTCTTCCGACCGTTGGCTCCGCCACGTGTCCCGCGCGGATTGCGCGGCCGACCGTTGGCCCGGCCGACCGTTGGCTCACCGGACAGTCCGGTGCACACCGGACAGTCCGGTGAATTTTAGCCGTACGCCGTCGGCCAATTTCCCGAGAGCGGCCAGTTCGCGCCGAGTCGGCCTGGCGCACCGGACACTGTCCGGTGCACACCGGACAGTCCGGTGCTCCAGACCGAGCTGGGTCTTGGCAGCACACAGCCAAGTCTTTTCTCCTCTTCTCTTTTCTTCTTCCTTCTGTTTCTAACACTTAGACAAATATATTAGCACACAAAACCAATGTACTAAGGTTGAGAAACATACCTTTATCTTAATTATTATATCCATCATAGCATTTCATATGCTTGAGCTTTGATGTTGGACTCATAAATCATCAAGTCGGCTTGACTTGATCTAGATTGACATTTCTTAGCTCCAACATCCTGCAAAGGTTACATAGAACATCTCCAAACATAGGAACAACCCAAACTAAAGATTAAGGTGAACTTAGCTCTTTTGGGCTGCTTCCAGTTCTGGTTTTGACACTTGTTCTCCTTCTAGTGACCTTGATCTCTTTCTTAGAGCTTGATCTTGAGCCTTATGACTTACACCACATAACTGTAGCTGTTACCTCATTGGTTGTAAGTCACGTCCTTATGTAGTGATCCTTGATGTGTCGTAGCTGTTCTCAACTCGATCACCCTTGACTTTGCAAGCCTTTTTCTTCACCCTTGGCTTTGGGTTCCTCAGCTTCCTTGACCTTCTCCCGTGCACTTGGTACCTCGAAGCTCTTCTTGCCTCCGTCCTTGGCTTGATCAGTTGTCTCCGAGCTACGCACCCGAGTCTCACTTTATGCAATGTCCATCTTACTTGTGATGTCCATTATGTATCCATAATCCAGTTCTTGGACCATCACATTTGTTCACTTGTGTTGAACCTTGTAGACTTTACCTTAAGCACCTATTCAACACTTAGTACACTTGTTAGTCCTTTAATTGAGTTGTCATCCAAACACCAAAACTCACAAGAGAGCTTTCAAAAGGTCGTCCGTCTGTGTCGATTAAGGACCGCACCGAAAGTAGGCTTGTTGATCTAGGACACTTTAACTGGCCACATGCCTCGTCATGGGTAAGCTTAGCCTTGGTCGGACCAATACCAGAAAGGCCGGCCCGCAATGGGAGTGGAGAGATGGCGAGAGTATCGTGTATCCACCTGGCAAGAGGCTGGATGGTGGGGTACTGAGCTCTCGGTTGACGGGGACCCATTCTGGTCTTGAGAAACCCGTGGGCAAGTTGACATATGCAAGGGTTAAGTGCTACATATGTCGTGTGGTTGGAGATCCTCAGCTGAGTATTAATCGATTCGGATCGCCGAACTTCTCGGATATGAAGACTAGATCACTGTCCTGCATCGTAGATAACAAGTAAAACTAAAGCTGTTAAAATAAAGCTAGTGTAGGACAAGTGAATGCTCTAGATTAGGCAAATCTAGATTTAGGGAAAGTACTTAATATGTGAAGTAAAAGTTTGGCTTAAGGACCCACTACTAGTAAGCTTTTATGCAAAACCGAGTTTTTGGAATTTGATAAGCCGTACCTTGATTCCCAACAACTAGCATATCCTTGAGAGTGTTTTTTTAGTCGGGTCAGTTTTGCTGAGTATTCCCATACTCAGGGTTTATCCTATTGTTGTTGCAGGAGAAACTATCAACACGTATGAGTTTTGTTAAACTCATAATGGTGACTTTTACTTGTGTGCATTATGTGTGTGCTGCGAGAAGATGGTTTCTTCCCAGTTGATGTAATAAGTTAGCACTTTAACTCTACCTCGGGCATGTAATAATAAATACTTCGTGGTTTGTAAACTTATTAGCTTGTTAATGTATATTATCTTATTGTAAAGACTTCCGCTCCACTCCTGTTTTTAAAGTTTATGTTCTTGACTGGTTATTGTAATATTTGCAACTTTGCGTGAATGGTCCTTGGATATGAACGAGTTCATCGAAACTCGGTGTCACACCCGGTTTTTAGAAGGTAAACCGAATGCGAACCATGTACGTGCCAGTATCAGTTATTCACGTACACAGCAGTTACATAACATGGACATCATCACACAGTGCTCAAATAGTATTAAAAGGGAAATAACAGTCGATTACATCATACGTCTGAGACGTCCATATAGTTCTTACAATAAATCAAAGTGCGGAAAAGAAACGTAGATAACACGGCCTTCACAGGCAGCCGACTGGGGGTTGCCGCTAACCCACACCTAGAACTCGTCGTAGTCTTGGAACTCCTGGAAGTCTCCTTCCACAGCTTCATCTTCTCCTGAGCAGTGGTTGCAATGCTGACAACCTGGGGGGGGGTTTTGGTGTGTAGAGCAAGGGTGAGTACACATCAACATACTCAGCAAGCATCCCGTTTGGCTGTAGTGGACTAGCTTTATGTGGGGATAAGTCAAGCAGTTGCTTTTAGTTGGTCAGGTTATTACTTACTAGTAGAGAGCCAGGTTTTAACATTAACCCAAGTTATTAGCCCAATGTATCCTTTCCAAACGGAAAGAATACCACTTACCAATACCATAATCATAGTCTGAACCATCAATCTCATTGCCACCTGTACCAAAGTATCACTGATCAAGTATCACTAATCTCTGGAGCTCCCTTGGCCGCTCATAACCGCGAGCACGGCTGATATATCAGTTTCATAACACTCTGCAGAGGTTGTGCACTTTACCCACAAGCCGTGATTCCCTTTCTGCCCGGAGAGAGCTACTCCCCATTGACCACTACCTAGGTGGTCCAGCAGGGCATCACTACGTAGCCTTTACAAAGATTCCCCGAGGCTGTAGCCGCCCGTTAGGTTTCCTAAATGTACCGCACTCCTCCCCAAGGGACAAATCAACCTTGGCAGAGCGAGCCGCATACACCGAGCCCCATTGACGGCACGACGGCGAAGCGAGCTACACCCCGGTTCCTCTAATTATTCAGCTAAGGGCGTCCCATTCCACCCTCATGGTTGCACTGTTTTCCCGGGCGGTCATCCATTGAACAGGTCCTTACGGAGAGGCACTCGAGAAACCGCTCGAGTCCCCTTAAAGGTCACAAATATAATCATAAATAAGAAGGGGAAAACAGCGTATCATAGATAATCACATCATGTTCATTGATTAGAGTTGAGCATTAGCATCAGACTAAGCAGTAATAATCCGACCCAAATAGGTAAACAAGGACATGGGTAACAAAAGCTAGTCAATCCTTAGGTATGAATGTGTAATGCGGGAGGTGAATTAAAGAATGAATAGGACAGAGATAGGTCAAAGGACACTTGCCTCCACCAACCGACTGCTGCTCAGGGGCTTCTCCTGCGAATTCCTCGGGCTCTTCGACCGGATCGTTCTCTATGCGAGCGCAAACATACATACATCCACATATTTAATACAAAAGAACAGTACACCATACAAGGGAACAAATAAAGTGAGTATGCATCAAGTATGACATTCGATATCGCATTTGTTATGGTTAGAAAGAAACGGGAAAGGGTCTCGCAGGGGTTAAAGCTTATGCACTAATAATTAGTTACAATTGGTTCTTAGCAAAAGAATTCTGTTATATACACTAATGGAAACCTAATCATTTTAAGTTGATCAACATTGAATGAGATAAACAATTAACTACGTGAATCAACTGGCGTAGCGAAATTCTAAATTAAACTTCCTATTTTCCATAGCATGAACAAAGATTAACCTACCTAAAATAAAATAACTATGATCACAGAAAGTAAACTAAAATAAAATAAAATAAAAAAATAAAAAAAACAGGGGGGCGGTTGAACCGGCCCTAGGGCGGTTGAACCGGGGGCCGAGCGAGCGGCTGGGCTGGGGGCGGGCGCGGGCGCGGGCGGCCGAGCTGGGCGGCCGGGGCGGCCGAACCGGGCGGTTGAACCGGCCCTGCGCAGGGGGACGCGGCCAGGGGGCCAGGGCGGCCGAGGGCGGCCAGGCGGGCGGCCGAGGGCGCGGCCAGGGCCGGCCAGGCGGGGGCTGGGGTTGGCCGGGGCCGGCTGGGGCTGGCCGGGGCCGGCTGGGGCTGGCCGGGGCCGGCTGGGGTTGGCCGGGCGGGGCTGGGGTTGGCCGGGCGGGGCTGGGGCCAGGGCGGCGCGGCCAGGGGCGGCCGGGCCATGGCCGGACAGGGAGGGGGAGAGGAGGGGAGAGGGAGGGGGGAGGGAGGAGGGGGAAGGGGGCTCACCGGCGTCTGGCGGCCGACGGCGAGGGCGGCGCGCGGCGCTAGGGCAGGGGGTAGGGGCGGCGGCGGCTTAGGGAGAGGGTGGGAGAAAATGAGAGAGAGAGGGAGAGAGAATTGGGGAAAAAGGGGAGGTGGGGGGGGCGGCTGGGCCTATTGGGCCCAAAGGGGGGCGCAGGGGGCGGCTGGGCCGGCCGGGGTCGGCCCACGGCGCGGGAGAGAGAGAAAAAGAGGAGAGAGGGAAAGAGAAAGAAAAAAGAAAGAAAAGATTTTCTCCTTATTTTCGAAATCCGATCTTCCTAGATGAATGCATTTGCACTTTCAAACAATCAAAGAATGCATAGTTCGGCATGGTGCATCAAACAACATAAAACAGTTTTATGGTTTTCTTTACACGGGAATTCCAAACCGAATCCCGCTAACTTTGGAAAAGGTCAAGGTTTAGCGAGGGGAGAAAGAAAAAGAAAAGGTAACGCCCGAATTTTGGCGAGTAAAGAAAAGAAAAAAAATTCAACTGCAAAAATTCGGGGCGTTACACTCGGCACCTCGAGTAAGTTATCTGATCCACTTACATATCTATTTGAGGCCTTGAGGGCAAGGATTAGTGTACGTGGGCCCGATAACTTGGTTGGGTTGTGACAACAGTCATCATAGTTTGAGGCATCATATCCAGTACCTCTTGTTCTGTCATCTCAATGTTCGAGCTCGAGGAAGACATGTGGACAATGATTTAGCGGGAGGTGTGAATGAACCCAACCCCCTCTATTTACAGTCTAGATTTCAATATTTTTATTTAATTTTTGGACTTGAAGACGATGTGGACTAATCAGAAGACGACACGTGGCAATAGACAATCGATCCAGGTTGGTATCGATCGATTTTTCAGCGTGCGGGTCGATACCGATCGATCCAATTTTAACGCAGTCAACATCGACGGACCGATCGTTTGATAGACCCACCGACTAGCTGGATGAATGGATTATCGTTAGGATCAGACCAGTCCACGGGTCACATCATCTGTCAACAATGCCATGGCATTGAACCGAGCGTACTAAATCCCCTTGCTATTCAAAATTGCTATCCCAAACATGCCTTTATATCTGATTTAGTGACAAAAAAATTGGAAGAAAGCTATGAAGAAGGAAATCCCTTGCTATTCCTTTTTCCTTGAATTTCTTCCACTATTCTTGTCACCAAACTAACCCAGCCATGTGTCGCGGTGGCTAAGACCGTGACCGGGACTAGGACCGAGAAGACCACAAAAGGTCACATGCGACAAGCCACAACCTATAGGCACACAACACACGTCGTCATCGATGGACAAGACTGGGCGTGCGGCCAAGAAGTGGGCCTGATGGTTTAGTGGCCCGGTAAAAAAGATAAGCCCACAAGGCTGACCTATTTTATATTTTTGGGCCGTTCATGATTAATAAAACACTGGCATAGGCGGAAGGGCCGAGGGCAATGGGCGGTTACGTTCAGTTTGCGTTGCGGCTTCTCCTGTACGCCCTGATGTCGATGTTGTCAGAACGGCCGCATGCCTGCACTGTACAACCGCGCTCCTTCTCTCTTTCTTGTTTCGTACATTTCAAACGCGTAATATAATACTCCCTCCGTTTCAAAATAGTCATTTTAACTCTTGATTTTTATGTTTATATTCAAATGAGTAGACAGTACAAAAGACTTGTTTACTTACTAAGTACAGTGTACAGGTACACATCATGAAGATATCACCAAAGATGGTTTTGTGGAGCTCAAGGAATGTCCTTCCCAGAGCAGGATTGTTTCCCGCCACGACCACTCCAGTCAAGTCATACCATAGGTACTTCGCCTCCATCATGTGCAAACCATGCATTTCTGTTTCGTAAGCATTTCCAGTAACACCTTCATAGGATGCAAATAACCGCATCGCTTATGGGATTATCCTTAGGAGTACAAATAGTAGTAGTTAACGCATGCTCAACATGCGAGAGCTGTGCCCTTATGAGAAGCTAGACAGGCCTCCACCGCTTCACCTACTGTCATGAAGATCCAGTCTTGTCCTACCCTGTCCACCACCTGTGACACTTTCATCTTCTGAACTGCCTTCCATCCCGGACTGGCTATAGCCATCTGCAGGTAGTTGTTCCAGCATTATAACCGGGCATTATATGTCCTTTTTTTTTATACCCAAACCCAAAGGTACACACTACTTCACCTGTAAACCAAGAGACACCAACTCCTTGTGTATTTCTTCCAGTGCAGTGAGTCCTGAAGTGTCGATGTTTACCACACCTGCAAAAGCAGGAACATTGGCATACATATTTTTGTACTGAACATGGGTTTCACATCTACATCTACATTGGTGTATATTCCACCTAATATAAAACTGAATTAGCTAAAAATAAAGCCAAGCATCTGCTCTTATATAATCTTGGAGATTCTGGGGGCACTTACTTGACATATCAAGGACAACTGCTTGTATCCTCTCTCTCACTTTTCCATTTGAGGTCTCCACTCCTTCCCAAACCCACTCTGTGATCCTGATTGAACAACATTTGTTGCAATTTTTGTGTTAAATATTCTGTAAACCCATGTTTATATATTGAGATTGCTAGTACCTTTCTTTGACGGAAGTGGCGTTGATGAAGCAGAGGAAGGATGTGTCGACGCGTATCGGCAGTACAGTCGGAGTTAGGCAGGCTACAGGGTACTGCCTGACGCTGCAGAAGATATCTGTCCCTTGTAGCCTGCCAAGGATCTCCACCTGAGGCCGAAGCGACTGTACGATGATCTTGGCGAAGGAAATGCCAAGCTGCAGCAATCAGCCGCACACCACAAAGTCAGAAAAGGCTGAAAGGTGATTTTTTTCCTGCTTAATAATCTAAAAAAAATGTGATTTTGAACGGAGGAGTGTCTGTATCAAGCATCTTACTGCAACTGCAAGCCCAATCTCCACCGACCCAAACAGGACGCCAACAAACGCACCGAGGCAGGTGAGGAAATCCATCTTGTCGATCTTCCATATGCTGCAGGCCTCCTTGATGTCGATCAGTCCCGGAAGAGCCGACAGGATGATGGAGGCGAGCACCGCCATGGGTGTGTAGTAGAGGAGCTTCATGAACAGCTCCAGGGTGACGAACACGGTGATGGACATGACGATGTTTGAAACGGTCGACCTGGCCCCCGCGCTGAAGTTCACTGCCGTTCGGGAGAAGGAACCTGATGCATCAAAAAAAAAAAAGAAAACATCTGTCGTCAGTCATCATGCCCGAAAGATTGCAACGGACAATGAGTCAGAAAACTATATGGATCACCTGTTGCCACATAGCACGAGGACAGAGAACCAGCAACGTTGGAGAACCCCATGGCCAGCATCTCCTTGTTGCCGTCGAGTCTGTACCCTCTTACGGAGGCGAAAGATCGGCCAACGGCGATAGCTTCCTGGGAGGAGAGGCAACGCAAGGTTTCGTCTTTCAGCGCATCCGCATTTCGCCAAGGTGAAGGGCCTACTCCACTGCAGCCGGGCGGGAAGCCGGGAAGTACGGGTACCGTGAGGGCGATGACTGCGCAGATGACGGCGATCTTGGCGCACTCCGTGGTGTGCGGCCCGTTGAGGTGTATCTGCTTCACCGAGCTTGGGTTTAGGCCCGCGTGCACCTTCTGGATGATCTTGACGCCGTGCCTGTCAGCCCTTGTCGCGTAGACCGCAGCGGTGGACAGGATGACCGACAGCAGAGGCGAGATCGCTGACAGCCAGAACAGCTTCTTGTACCTCCTCCCCTGCCATCCAAGTTGTCATCGTCGTGTGGGTTTATTAAGTTACCGTCCGACCATCATCAATAGCCAGTAAAAAAGAAGAGCTGTTGAATTGAATTGAGTCTTTCTTACGATGAACCGTGTGGTGAGGATGAATATGAGGAAGGAGCATCCGATGAGGAAGTTGCCCGGGTGCCACTGCAGTTGGATCGACGACACGGATCGAGAACATAAGAACCGGAGATGATACGGAGAACATGAAAAGGCGGACACATGAGTAAAGCCAAGCACAAGATGGCGGTGTTGACATGAGGATGAATTCAGGTGGGTGGATTCCAGTGATCCAACACTAAACAGTAGACAGGCAAGTGGCCATGTCCCAAAAATAAAAGGTTCCTGTACCATAGTGCGAGGTTGAAGACGATCGAACACTATTGTTCCAAGTAATGACAGTGACTGATCGTTGTGTCCGACTCTCTTTGTGGGGGTGGGGGCGTGGCATGCATGAGGGTCCATATATAGTTGCTCATTTACTATTTACAAAAAAGGGGAAAAAATGCCCGGTATTTTCGAGCATGGCGCAGAGGGAGAGAGACGAACGACGACGACAACGACAATGACAACGACGGGCACTCACCGGGTCATGTCGTAGCGCAGAGCAGACCGCCTTGAGGACAGAAACAACATCGGTGCTGTTGGTGAAATGGGCGAGGCCAAGCAGCCCCTTGAGCTGCTGCATCCCGATCACGATGGCCGCCCCGCCCATGAACCCCACGATGGCAGCGTGCGACAGGAAATCCACGAGAAACCCCAGCCTGGGACGACGTGACGAACCGACAACATGTACAGGTAAGAAACAAGACCGCACGCCTGCTAATCAAGCAGACCGCACGTACCTGAAGAGGCCGAAGGAGACCTGGAAGACCCCGGCGAGGAAAGTCACCGTGAAGACGAGTGACCTGTAGGTCGCCGGGTCGGCGGCCGGGTCGACGACCTTCTGGATCATCGAGGACAGCAGCAGCGAGACGACGGCGACTGGCCCGATGGCGATCTCCCTCGATGTCCCCATCACAGCGTAGATCAGCGGTGGCACGACGCTCGTGTCTTTTCACCACCATCACCAGGGAGAAAAAAAAAGAGGTAGTCGTAGTACAAAACAAATGAGTGGTCGTCTACAGAAAGGAACGGTAAATTGTTTTGAATAATCAATCTAGCTTGGAGAGAGGCTTGTGACTGATACTTACAAAGACCGTACTGAGGGTCCAGCTTGGCTAGATTGGCGTATCCAATGCTCTACAATATCATGTCCGACAACCAATCCAAAGGAGTCACGGGTCAGACAAGGACGAGGGAGAGAGTGAAAAAAAACTCGATCCACATCCACATCAGAAAATTTCAAGGCAAAATCTACATGTATGGTCTTTCAAGTAGATATATGGTGGCTTCCTCACTAGTAGTATAACTGATGTTTTGTCTCAGGGTTCATTGTTTTAGAGATTTAGGCCATGTTCCAATCTCGCGAGATAAACTTTAGCAGCTTTTCTTTAGCTACTTTTAGCCATTTGTAATCTAAACAGGAGAGCTAATGGTGGTAATTGAAGCTAAACTTTAGCACTTCAATTCATATAGCTAAATTTTAGCAGGAAGCTAAAGTTTATCCCGTGAGATTGAAACGGTGCCTTAGTGCAAGAAACACAATTGTCAGTTTTCACCTGAAGACGTGTTGAATTCAATTCTAGCTTGTTGGTTGTTATTTCTTGCTGAGATCACTACTCAGCAAGTGAAGACGTGTGTAGTATAAAGTTTCTGAGAGCAACCAGAGCTAAAATTAAACCCGACGCGTGAATTGAGCAAGCTAGCGTGTGAACATGACATGACCGCCTACAATACAATACATACCTGAGGGATGCCAAGGCTGGCAAGAGTGAGGCCGGCCATGACGTCACTCCTGAAGGACTCGAGGGTGTAGCTCCTCCCCCACTGCAGCACCGGGAACACGCACTGCAGCGCCGTGAGGACCCACGCGCGGCGCGGCGGTGGGCGGCCACCGGCGCCAGCAGCGGCCCCGGCGTGGGCGCGCGGCCGGAACGCCTTGCCGACCACGCCGACGAGCTCCTCCCGCAGGCTCGGCGGGCTGGGGCTGTTCAGCACCAGCTTCGCCGTGTCCGCCGGCCGCCGCTGCTTGCTGGATACTACCTCGAAGACGGACACGGCGGCCGACGACTCGACCGCTGCCGAGGCCTCCATAGCTGGAGGCTGGATGAAGTGTTTGGGGAAACTCGGGAGCTGGAGCTCCCTTGGCTTTAAAAGGGTTTTTTGGTTGTGGCCGCTGGACGGAGAATCTTGCGGTACGGTTGGGTCATGCCAACGATCACATGCGCAGCTGGCTACAATTCCTCTCCCTCCTCTCGTGTAAACATCACCGGCCCTAGCCTAGGAGACGACGGATCATGCATATGGACGGACGGGACGAAGATATGATTCTCTGGCAAGAGGCCGCGGGTACGGTTAGAGGAAGAAGACATCCATCCCGTCCCCGAGCGTGGATGAGCCCCGTCCCGGCCGGGGGAGGAAATGCTCGATCACTTGCAGGGGCGTGGTGTGGACGCCGGAGCAAATTTGACATGCTGCTATATATGGGCTGCCTGGCCGGGTGTGGTAGACTGGTAGTGGATTGCTATGGACCATGCCACAAAGAAGGCCACATGCATCATCAGTCATCTGTTGCTCACCGGAGTGGGAGGCGTTTCGCGGAGTGCCTTTTGCACTTTTCCTTCGCCTGCCGCCTGCGATCATTAATTGAATGTGATGCTGCAGCCTGCAAATGCATTAACAGCACTTCGTTCAATTTCGGTGATGCTGCAGCCTGCAAATGCATTAACAGTACTTCGTTCAATTTCGTCGTATACCCTCTTCTCCCTTTGTATCAAACTAAGGGGCGTTTGTTTCATATTAAAATCGGATTCTGTCCGTCAAAATCAGTTTTTGGCAGGTAAACGCTTCGCTTCTTAACTCGCTTCTGAGAGGATTGCTTTGATGAAAATCGTCTAGATCAATGTGAACATCGAATCCATCACTTTCTAGATCTAATTAAACCCTATTTAGATCTTTCTTCGCATGTAAGGCTCACAATATTCGGATTTTTTCCATAGCCAAATTCTCTAGAATCCAGGTTCTTAGGCCCCGTTTCAATCTTACGAAATAAACTTTAGCTTCTTGCTAAACTTTAGCTATATGAATTGAAGTGCTAAAGTTTAGCTTCAATTACCACCATTAGCTCTCTTGTTTAGATTACAAATGGCTAAAATTAGCTAAAAAAAAGCTGCTAAAGTTTATCTTGTGAGATTGGAACAGGGCCTTAGAATTGCTGGTCAGAAAAAAAAAGCTAAACTAGACATACCGTAAGCATCGTTCTCCTTTTCTAAAAAAGCATCATCTTTTGACTTTAACCAAATATATAAGGAAATATTAATATAGTATCGCTAAACATATTTTGGTTATACAATCACGAGACTTAGAGATACAAATAATATTAATATTTTTTATAAATTTAGTCACACTTAAAGAAAGCTGGCCGACACGAAGACCATAGCGAGAATTGTTTTGAGATGGAGAAAGTAGTGAAGTAATGTATCTTAGTACGGATGGAGTACTACTATTATTATATATACGAATGGGACCGAGTTAGAGTGAAAATAAATGATACTGAACCATTTGGAATAAAATAATATGGGACAGATAATACCAAAAGCAGATAAGAGCATGTCTCTAAAAACTTGGACGTAATTATATATATCTATATCTCTTATAAAGCTAATCTTCATTGCAAATTCTATCTCAACATACATGCCATACATGTCATCTCCCACTAATAACTATATCATCCTACTTTCTTCCAACTTCTTAATACGAGCTATCGACATTATCTCCACGAAACGCAAGGAAATATAGAACCCATACATTGCTATTTGTTTTGCTATTCCATTGCCTTATAATTCGATCAATCTTTTAAGTTAGTTTTCTATTGGATTCTTCCATTGCCTTGTCCAATTTTGTGAAGAATGGATGTAAAAGCATGGAGGTTTATCTCACACATGCAACTATTTTATTTCTTAGAAAAGTCCTACAACAACGCGGGGGTTATACCTTTCTAGTTTATTTGTTTTCTAAACAGTCCATTCCTCTAGACTAGGAAAAGGAATGTAGCTAGGTTGATTCAAATATTTGAGGTCTTATCTAAAACATTAATCATACTCATAATATCTCATACACCATATGGAGCTCTAGCCCTTGGGTAGTCCTCCACATGTAGATGACACGAGAGCAATTAAAATCGATTATAATTACCTCTACCATGACCTAGTGCAAAACCAGTCACAATGTGATTGGTAGCCGACCGGTGAAGGTAGCAATGGTGGGCTAGTGGCGGTGGTCTCCACCTATCATTTCCTCCTAACTCTATAGTTTCCCCTACTTTTCCTCAACTCTAACCTCTTTCATCTAGATCCAAGTGTGGGTTTGGCTCGATGGTGGTGAGCAGTGTGACAGTGGCTGCTGCTAAGGCAATAGTTGTGGTTCCATGGTTGTTGATATTTCTTATGATCAAACAGATAATTTCACTAGCACTCAAAATATTGATGCAGAACTTCACATAAGAGTATTCTGAGTGTCCTATTTATATTTGATCGTTGAGAAAGCGTATGGCTAAGATGATTGATTAATATGATGTCTAATGACTAAGTTACAAGTAATGATCCGACTATAGATGAGGGTAACAAAATGGTGCAAGCTACTTCAAGGTAAGGGGCAAGGTACAAGGAAGAATCTTAAGGCAATCGACATAGATTGCAGGAGGACAACAAACGAGTATGAGAATCTTATCTTATTTTACTACTAAGCACAATGCTAGTGAAATAATTAAGCTAATAAATAGCATGATTCAAAATCACTTTGGGGGTACAACCAAAACACCAACCAAAGATTAATGCAATGAAACGTAAAGAGTCCTACACTTTAAGATCTAGCGCTATCATTGTAGAATACATAGGATGGATAGGGTTGTTAGCTCCTACCGGCTACCACAAACTATTTAGAGGCTAGCTGTAAACATAGGCAAGCTATAAACAAGTACCATGCTTATGCTACAAACTCATTAGTCAAGTTCGAGCTCCAATAAAATATGATTAGAGAACTTTGAAAGAGTGACAAAACTTGTTGGGGATCTACCGTAATTCTGAAAGATTAACAATAGGTCAACATAATTAATTTGTTGGTCCCCCTACAAGGCTACAAGGGGGAGAAGTTGGTGCGAGGGTCTTTTATCCTTATTATTGGTCAATAAGCAAGATATTTAACTTTTAAGATTATTTCCATGACTGTACTTACATGAAAGAGTAGTCTTAGGCAAGCAACAATTCAAGGAAAATAATATTACATAAGGTAGAATAAGCTTCGACTATGAAAGAATAGTGAAAGGTGCATGTGAATAAGAGCAAAAGCTTTAGAAATAGAATTATACCTTCAAAGCTCTTAGCTGGCCCAAGATAATGCCAATTATACATCCCTGAATGACTGAACCCCCTAGTGGTTGCATTGTTCATCTATTTATAGAGGTCGAGCTCCTATACAACCCTATATAAAATTATATTTTAGCCCTCTCTTTTATAGAGTACCTTGCATTCAGAGGTGTACATTTTCATCTTTTCACTATATAGAAATGGTGTACATGTCTTCTCTTGATCGAGGCTTTCTTTTGGATGTTGTTCTTAAACAATGGTTTTCATATTCCTGTTGTCACCAAAACTTTGCTTCTCAACGTCCTTGGCATTATCTGCTTTCAGTTATCCCTCAACTAGCTGAAACAATCTAAGATAGCGTCCAGTAGATCGTGCATATGGTCGTGCAAAACAATGTTTTGCACTATAGATAGCACTATTTGTAGAGTGGAATTTTAAATAGGAGGTGGGATAGGGAATGCGATATGAGAGCTGCTAGAGATAGCCTAATGTTGCAAACTGACAAAAGTTAGGGATGAAGGTCATAGTCCGTTGAACCATGTCAATCTATTTGTCCTAAAACAACAACTAGAAAAATATTTTTATTATTTGGAGCCCAGGGAGTGATGCTCCAATTTACGGTCAAGCTCTGCTTGGATGGCATCCCCAACCATGCTTGGGATGCCGATATCGTTGAGTGCCTCATTTCGAGGTGTTATGCCTTAAAGACAAGAGGGACCAACCTCATCAACCTGGAGGATGCCAAGATGGTGGACCTATGGGATTATACAACAAATCCTAGCTCCATTCCAAAGAAGATATGGCTGAACTTCACCTGTCAGGCTAGGGACACGAAGCTCTCATTAGTTCTTATGATGGAGACATCGCTCGAGCATTAGCAGAAGGCAAGCAAGTATTCCATCATCGTTCACCTAGAGAAGACCCATTACATCACAACCTCATATGTGGATTTGAATGACAACTTCTCCTAGCCAAGAGGCGCTTACCCTGTTGGAACCTTAGGGTGGTTGATAGTGTGCCTCCGCCTAGCCACACTTTCAAGAGCTTTTTGCACCACCTACTTTTGCCTCAGCAACAATATGAGGACAAAGCTCAAGATGGTAATTGAAGGCGACATCGAGAGAAAGACTCTCGTGGAGTCTAAGGCCGCTACAACAGTGACCACTTAGACTTCGATCATGGGCACCACTAGAGGCGTCACAATGATGACGATGAGGACAACGACTATGATCGTCATGGTCGCCATGGTACAGAGACCACAACAAGTGTGGAAAGCTCCACGTCAAGGACCTAGTGTACTACGAATGCGAACGATCGTTGAGAAGGAGCAACTAGGGAGACGATGGCCATCATGGGTAGCAGCATCTCGATGATATCAAGTTGGGTGTGGGCGCAATGTGGCATATCCACCCCTATCCTACCCTCCTAGTTCACTCCATGCAACATGGTATCTCAACTATTGTTGGAAATTTTGACCAGCAAAACCTATGCAATACTAGAGTCCAAGCGTTATAGAAAAGCTGACAGCACCTCCTGCAATATGTGGTAGAAAATCAAAACGGTCCTAGAACATCATTGTTGCTTTCTCTTTTATAGGAATTCATGAACGAGATGCTTGCTCTAGCAAACCAATTGATCTTGTCTAGGCCCTGAATAAAGCCTTGTCCTCCACCACGCAACACAGTTGAGCCGCTTAGCTGGTCCCAGTGAGTGAAGTCTTCAACCATATCTACAACATGATGTCGAAGATGATTGTAGCTGCAGCAACTGCAGTGACACAACTACTGAGATGTCTGCAGTGACGTAGGTGGACGATGCCTCTATAGAGGCAATGGTGGAAGCTCTAAAGCAAATGGAGCTTCACGCACATCCTACTTCTGGTGGGGCGATGCAGGACCATGGACACGTTAAGCAGTAGCCTACTCTGGTCTTGGCAACTGCTAGCATCCAGAGTTGTCCTAGGGAGGAAGGAGAAATCAACATGTCGACCCTCTTCTTCAAGCCAACTTCGCCATTGCTCTAGGCCCATGCCCCGACACAATCAAAGCGCTGACGCACCCTACACCTCCATGTAGGCGTCAATGGTGCATCTTCAACATGTCAACAATATGTCATAGTGCACGCCTTGCTTCAACATGCCCCATGACTCAGATGTAGCGTGCCCAAAAAATCTTTGCCGCAAGCTTGGTCTTCTACATGATGAGGCTGAGCCAGGTCAATCTGCTCTACAGGAATTCGTCACCATGTTTAATGGCCCTCTCCCTATGAACATCATCGCAATCTTAAATGAGATTTTCAACCTCGACAATGATGATGTCATTGTAGCGGATGACGCGTTGCTCAACCTTGTTGATGGAGGATTGTAGGACATTGTTGGCGAGGTCCCCATGGCAGCATAACCTGCCCTATACGAGGGTGTAAACTACTAACAAATGCAAGCATTCGTCGGCTTACTATTATTGTGCTCTCTGGCCAAGCACAAACAAATGGCCCTTATCAGTCATGCATTTCCTCTATCTTTCATTCAGCTAGCTTCTAAACTACCACTTATTTGGATTGTATCAACGAAAGACAAACAACTAGGCTGCTATTTGTGAGTGTTGTTATCCATATGTCAATGGCTGTGTGCTATCTCCTGCTCTTAGCTATCTGAATTTGCATACCAATTTATAGTTTAGGTTATGATACCATACGTGTTTTACTTCGGTGCACCTAGATGATAGGACCACTTGTTGATTAACTATGTTGGAACGTGTGTGGCTTAAATTCCCAAGCCTGTAGAGACACTATGCACCAAATGACCGCTTCAACATTTCGTCACTTAGCGTGCCTCCAGGAGATGAAAATATGAAATGTTAATCAAATTGTGACAATTTACCTAGGTGGCCGCCTTTGATAGTATACTTTCAAGTCAGCAAGTTCCTAATACTTTCAAATATTAGGAACTCGACGAGGTATTCTCCTACTCTAGAATGAGGATTTTGTCAATTGCACAAACATTGTGATAGGAGAGTTCTTCCTAGCTGCAGATGTCCTTGTTTGTGAAGGCTCAATCAAGTTCCAACTAACTATAGTTTACGGATCAGTAAAACTCAATAAAAATTCAAAATTCCTAGAAGAAATTTTAGAAGCAAAGCCTCCACGGGGCACCAATTGGTTATTGTTGGGAGATTTCAATTTAATATATAAACCTGAAGACAAAAATAATGCAAAGCTTGACCTTCAACTTATGCGGCAATTTTGGGACATTCTCAACACCCGCGATCTCACAGAAATTTTGTTACAAAATCGAAGGTTCACTTGGAGCAATGAGAGATCAAACCTCACATTAACTAAATTAGATCAAGTCATCTACAATGCTGAGTGGGATGTGACTTTTAGCTCTTATGTGTTGCACGCCCTAACCATTTTACTTTCATACCACCACCCACTACTACCCAACCAAAGCGGTCCTAGACACCCTAAATCCTTTAGATTTGAAAACTTTTGGGCACATATGTCGTGATTGAAAGAAGTAGTTGCCGAGGTTTGGCAAGAATGAAATGACCATTATGAGCCTTTCCATGTTCTCTACCATAAATTGGGTAGAACGACCAAGATGTTGCGACTCTAGAGTAAGAGTTTAATCTTCGATGCTAGGAAAAAAATTCCTAATGGCACAACAAGTAATTCTATGTTTGGACACCATCCAGGAAAATAGAGTCTTGGCCCTAGCTAAGCTGAGTTTAAGAACAAAACTTAAAAAACACATTCTAGTCCTTGCTGTCATCGAAAGAGCATGCTCGAAGCCAACATACAAAACTAACAACCTTAAGCTAGGGGATGCTAATACAAAATATTTACATAGAAGAATAACTGCACTCAGAAGAAAATTTTCATTCAGTGACTATGCAAAAATCAAGGTTGGGCAAACGGTACAGGAACACTTCAACAGAGTGTTATGTCATCCATCTTTGTGATAGCATGATCTTAACCGAGAAGTTTTAAACCTACCAACATAAGATATAACCATGCTCAATGTGCCTTTCTCAGAGGGAGAAATAAAAAAGTGTGATTCAACAATTGTCGGCCAATAAAGGGTCGAGACCGAACGGATTCACGGGAGCGTTCTTTGCAAAATCCTAGAAGATTGTCAAAGCTGATGTTCTTATGGTGGCCAAAGCCTTCTACCAATTAAGAACTTTAAAATTATATATCCTAAATTCAGTGAACATCGTCCTAGTACCAAAAAAGGAAAGTGTAGATTCAGGGTGACTATCGCCCGATTAGCTTGATCTACTCCTTCGCTAAAATCATCTCCAAGGTCTTAGCGATGCCGCTTTCCCCCCACATGGATAGCCTTGTCTCGCCATGTCAGAGTGCATTCATAAAAGAACAGAACATCCATGAGAGCTTCTTATCGATGCGCAACACCATGAGATGCCTACATAGGAACAGAGTCCTAACTTTCTTCTTCAAGCTTGATATTACAAAAGCATTTGACTTGGTATGATGGCAGTACCTACTCACTATTAAAAGATTAGGCTTTCCAACAAGATGGTGCAATTGGATTGCAATTATGTTATCCACAGCCTCCTTCCATGTGCTCATAAACGACATACTAAGTGCACCAATCAACCATGGCAAAGGTCTACGGCAAGGTGTCCCATCATCGCCACTCTTATTCGTGATTTCCATTGACCCCCTACAAATGCTTCTAGACTTGCCACAAATTTAGGTTACTTAACAAGGCTGTGCACAGGGCAGCCACCTTACATGTATCAATGTACGTAGATGATGATGTAATCTTCATGAAACCAACTATAAGAGATGTATTGATGTTGATGGCTCTTTTGATAAATTTTAGAGATGCCTTAGGACTAATGACCAATGCCGAGAAGTTAACATTAGTTCTGATACGAAGCGAGGGCTAGATTTGGGAGATATTTTGACAAATTTTAAAGCGACAAGAACACGGTTTCTAGTCAAATATCTAGGCCTTCCACTATCAAATAGGCACCTAAGGCAAGTGGATTTTTAGCCAGTGGTGGACAAGGTAGCAAAAAAGTTGTCTGCGTGAAATGGTAGACATGTAAATCTAACTAGCTGACTAAATTTTGTAAAGTCAGTTCTAACCTCTCATGTAGTGTACTCCATCACCTCCCTAAGAGTTCCAAATCAACATTAAAGGAGATTGATTCCAAAAGAAAGTGGTTCCTTTGGGTAGACTCGAAAGTCTTGACTAGGGAAAAATGCAAAGTCAACTAGGCACGCTCGATAAGACCTATGGAGCTCGGAGGGTTGGGCGTCCTTGATTTTAGTAAGTTTGCAAGGGCACTTTGCCTAAGATGGCTCTAGCAATCTTGGAACGGAGGGAGGATCTTAGAGATCGACACGAAAAACCCATGTACCAAAAAAATAGATTTCTCTTCGCAACGACAACTTCCATATCGATAGGAAATGACAAGAAATTATCCTTTTGGCATAGTAGATGGCTCAAAGGGCAACAACCCTATGACTTGGCCCCCAGCCTGTATGTGATCTAAAAAAGCAAAGGACACTGCAAGGGGCACTAGAAAAATAAAAAGGTGGATAAAGGACTTGGACCTTTGTCCCAGAAGTTTTCGGTGACACACATCTTTGAATGCATACAATTATGGAGAATGATACGAAATTTTGAGCGACATCCAAATAATGAAGATACCATTACATGGAAATCCACCCAGGAGGGCGAGTATTCGAGCAACATGGCTTATAGAGTACATTTCGTTGGCTCAGTCCAAACAAACCTCAAGCACTTGATATGGCAAACTTGGGCACCACCGAAATGTAAATTTTCCAATAGGTTAGTAATCCAGAATCACATTTGGGCATCTGATAAGCTCTAGGCACACGACTGGGATAACCTAGGCTAGTGCCCCCTCTGCAATAGATCGCTAGAAACATACATCCACCTTTTCATGGAATGTAGAATCATTAGACGAATCTAGAAAGAGCTTTCATTCTAGACGGCAACTCAGGGACTATACCCAAGAAATTGGGAAGCAAATGATAGATTACACCGATGGTGGACAAACATGGATGCCATTCCATTATTCTCAGAAAAGGGTCTTTGAACGCTCGTTATTCTGGTGTGCTAGAAGATTTGTTTGGAGAGAAACAATCACATTTTTACTCGAACAGATGCTCTTAATGGTGTAGTTTTTCAAAAACAAACAAATATGAGATACAACTCTGGACTGTTGTAGGAGCAAAAGGGCTAGCGACCATGTGTAGTTAAGTTGAGTCCATATTCGTGGAGTTTTATTATTTTTGGCTATAAATTTGTAATCTCTTGTAATTTTGACCCTCTTAGAGACTTTCCATCTTATTAATATAAAAGGTATCTCTCCTGTCGGTTAGTTGTTTTAAAAAAACCTTATTGGGCCCCTTCTGTAGGTACTCCGCCCTTAGAGAACCATGTAGGTCGTAGCTACGTGTGAGCCCTCAGTGACTGATGGGGGAGAACATTAGACCGCCTCATGAGCTCGAGAAGGATTGTGGCCATGCGAGCTCATGGAACTCTCCCAGAACATTAAAGGCTACTAAACTTTTTTTTTGAAAATGTTCCTCAATTAGCCTATGGACATTATTTAAAATTTTACAAAAATGCTTTGGTATTTGCAAATTCATGAGTGTGGAAGTTTCCTTTTTTGCACTCAAATAAATCTTCACAATCCTTCTTTATTTTGTTGATCCATATATAGCAAGACATCTTATTTTTATGGAAATTGATTTTCAAGACAGATAACTTTTCAAAAGCACATAGTACCAACTTTAAGTTCTTAGTTTCCCCAATATCATTTTTGATAAAAAGAGTAGTATCGTCCGCTTAATGTAGAATGGATTATCTTCAACCAGTAGGCATCAACCCCTTGGATTGATAATTGCTTTTAGCTCTTGAAACGAGGATTGTTAGCATATCCACTACTAGCTAGCTAGGTGTAACACCTCAAATCCATCAATTAAAATAATACAATATTAGTCATTTAAAACTTAGTATAGAGAGTAAGGTAGAAATTTAAATTAAGTGCTTGATGTCATTTATCTTTAGAGAATGATTTTTGTCTGATAATAATTGATTGGTGATTTTTTCTTAAATTTTCCTTTATGTGAAACACAATTAATTAATATAGAAACATTGGTCCAAAAATAAATATTTTAATTATAAATAATTTTGTATAATTATTATGATTTTTTAAATATTTAAAAATATATTTGTTTATATTTTTATGGGATATAAAAGTAAAAGAAAAAAAGAAAAATGAAACCCTAGCTAGTCGGCCGAACCGACCCATTAGGCAGCCTAACCGGCCGCTGCCTCCCCCACTCCCCCTTTCTCTCTCTTACAGGCGGGGCCCACCCGGCCCTTCCCCTTCCTCCAGCCGCGTCGGACCGTCCGCGCCCGCGCTGCCTCACCTCGCCTCCCCGGCCGAGCCGCCCGACCCCTGCTGAGCCTCATCGCCTCCCCGCACCAGAAACAGTCGTGCCCCTTCTCTTCCACTTCCCCCTCCTTCACTCCTTCTCCATTGATGGAGAAACTGGCGCCATTAATGGCCACCAACCCTCTCACTCTCCCTCCTAGGCTCTCCCTCTTCCTCTACTCCCTCTATAAAAGTCGGCCCTGCTGAAAGGGAAATGGCCCCAACATTTCCTATAATCGATTTTGGTGTTTGACAGCCATCATAAACCTTATGTACTAACTAGTTTGCCTAGTTGATCATTTCTCAGGTGCATAAGTTCATCTACAACTATTCTAAGTCAACTGTCCGGGCCTTTGCGGCGAACCGTCCGCGAAGGTAAGCCTCGGACAGGAACACTGCAAAAACGCAAGTTAACATTATGGTCCGTCCGATGGAGAAGCGAGCACCGTCCATCCTCAGGCGTGGACCGTCCGGTCGTTATAAAACTAGAAAAAACCAAAGGTGACGGGTTCGGTAAAATTCATTTTTAGCATCCCCGTGGACCGTCCGAGGCGCACGGCCGAACCGTCTACAACTGCTTTATCTAACATCTGACGACGCATTAAATGCTCTATAGCCGTTGATATAGTCGTTACTGCTGACCGTTGCGATTTCAGCCGTTGATGTGCAGGGGCGGACCGTCCGGACTAGGAGGGCGGACCGTCCGCGGTCGGCAAAATTGGAGCAACGGCTAGGAAGTGGTTGGATGCTATAAATACAACCCCAACCATCTCTATTCTACACATCCAAGCATTCCACTTATACACATTCAATACAAGAGCTAGCAATTCATTCCAAGACACATTCAAAGCTTCCAATCTCTCCAAGTTCCACAATTGAGACAAGTGATCATTAGTGATTAGTGTCTTGAGAGAGTGTGATTCGTGTTTCATTTGTTGCTCTTGTTGCTTGGCTTTTGCAATCGTGCTTTCTTCATCTCTTTCTCAACCTTCTAAGTGAATTATAAAGCAAGCAAGAGACACCTAATTGTGTGGTGATCCTTGTGGGGTCTTAGTGACCCATGTGATTAAGAAGAAGCACTCAACCGATCTAAGTGACCGATTGAGAAAGGAAAAGGGTTGGAATAGACCCGGCCTTTGTAGCCTCCTCAACGGGGACTAGGTTCTTTGGAACCGAACATCGGTAAACAAATCACCGTGTTCAGTTGTTGATCTTCACTTGATTTGTTTCCCCTCTTTCCTCTCTAAAAGTTCCCTTGCTCATATAGATTTGAGTTTGCTCCCAAACGTTATCCACATTGGTTGAGCAACTCATAGCAAGGAGAACTATCTTCCGTACTCCGATTTAATTCTAACACCAACCCCGACCTTAGTGCGTGTTTAAAATTTATAAATTCCAGGTTTCACCTATTCACCCCCTCTAGGTGACTTTCAATTAGTATTAGAGCCAGTGCTTCATTAAGAGTCTAATAAACTTGAAGTGATGTATGGAGATCACTCCAAGAGGGACATTGTCACCGGCGACAAGGCCATAGGCTCGGGAAGGACTCCGTCAAGGGAGTCTGGCGACAAATACAAGGAGGAATCCTCTTCCTCCATCAAGTCACATAGGAAGGGTGACAAGAAGAAGAAGAAAAAGAAAATGAAGAAGGTGGTCTACTACGAGACTGACTCTTCATCTCCTTCCACATCCGGCGCTGAGTCTACAACTTCGACACGCCACGAGCGTAAGAAGTATAGTAAGATGCCCTTATGTTATCCTTGCATTCCTAAATGCACTCCTTTACTTTTGGTACCCTTAGGCAAACCACCATACTTTGATGGTGAGGATTATTGTATGTGGATTTATAAAATGAGGCACCATCTAACCTCACTCCACGAAAGCATATGGATATTGTTGAGTTTGGAGCACGAGCACCACAAGTGGGCGACGAGGACTATGACTCGGACGAGGCCACCCAAATTAGGCATTTTGACTCCCAAGCAACTTCTATACTCCTTGCCTCCTTGTGTCAAGAGGAGTATAATATGGTACAAAGGTTGAAAAATGCCAAAGAAATTTTGGACGTCCTCAAAACGGCACACGAAGGGGATGAGGTGACCAAGATCACCAAGCGAGAGACGATCAAGGGAGAGCTCGGTCGATTCGTCCTCAACAAAGGAGAAGAGCCATAAGAAATGTACAATCGGCTCAAAACAATGGTGAATCAAGTGCGCAACCTAGGGAGCACCAAATGGGATGACCATGAAATCGTCAAGGTTATTCTAAGATCCCTCGTTTTTTGTAATCCTACTCAAGTTCAATTAATTCGTGGGGATCCTAGATATAAACAGATGTCTCCCAAGGACGTGATTGGTAAGTTTGTGAGCTTTGAACTTATGATCAAAGACTCCAAACACATTGTCCACTTGGAGCAAGGCGCCACCTCCACAGAGGGAGAATTCTAAAAAGGGCTCTCAAGTTCTCCATTTTTGGCGATTAATGCCAAAGGGGGAGAAAGTATTAAGCCCAAAGCAAAAGGACCGCACCACCATTTTAAAATTTTCAAAAAAAACTAAAGGAAGAAATTATTTCAATTGATATTTTAGTTAGTCTCAAAATTTTCAATTAGTATCTCATTTGTTTGCAAAATGTCACTTAGTACAAGAATTTCAATTGGTATAATTTCACTTGATATCTGTTTCAAAAAGGAAAAATAATCTCAAAAACCCTCTTGAAAGTTAAGGGGAGAATTTCTTCATGGGGAGCTTTTATTTAGTCAAAGGAAAAGCATTTGAAACAGGGGGAGGAATTTCAAATCTTGAAAATGCTTCTTGAAATCATATTCTTATACCATTGGCTATTTGCAAAACAATTTGAAGAGACTTTTCTCAGAGGATTTGCAAAAACAATCGGAGTGGTGCAAATGTGGTCCAAAATGTTAAAAATATCATATCAAACTTATATACTTAGAAATACTTTCAATTGGTTTAAATTAAAGTAACTTTTGTACATCTATCAAAATTGCAAACTAGTTATATTACTACACTATATATTTGCTTTGGTTTGTGTTGGCATCAATCACCAAAAATGGGGAGATTGAAAGGGAAATGGCCTCAACATTTCCTAGAATTGATTTTGGTGTTTGACAACCATCACAAACCTTATGGACTAACTAGTTTGCCTAGTTGATCATTTCTTAGGTGCATAAGTTCATCTACAACTATTCTAAGTCGACTGTCCAAAATACCGTAGATTATTCCGGACAGTAGAAGCTTTTTGTTAAAACACCTATGCGCGGACCGTCTGGGCCTTTGCGGTGGACCGTCCGCGACACCAAGGTAAGCCTCGGATAGGAACACTGCAAAAACGCAAGTTAACACTACGGACCGTCCGATGGAGAAGCGAGCACTGTCCGAGACCGAGCACGGACCGTCCATCCTCAGGCGCGGACCGTTCGGTCATTGTAAAACCAGAAAAACCCGAAGGTGATGGGTCCGGTAAAATTCATTTTTAGCGTCCCCGCAGACCGTCCGGGGTGCACGGCCAGACCGCCCGCGATTGCTTTATCTAACATCTGACGACACATTAAATGCTCTATAGCCATTGATGTAGCCATTATTGCTGACCATTGCGATTTCAGCCGTTGATGTGCTGGGGCGGACCGTCCGGACCAGGAGGGCAGACCGTCCGCGGTCGGCATAATTGGAGCAACAGCTAGGAAGTGGTTAGAGGCTATAAATACAACTCCGACCACCTCCATTCTACACATCCAAGCACTCCACTTATACACATTCAATACAAGAGCTAGCAATTCATTCCAAGACACATTCAAAGCTTCCAATCTCTCCAAGTTCCATAATTGAGACAAGTGGTCATTAGTGATTAGTGTCTTGAGATAGTGTGATTCGTGTTTCATTTGTCGCTCTTGTTGCTTAGCTTTTGCAATAGTGCTTTCTTCATCTCTTTCTCAAACTTCTAAGTGAATTGTAAAGCAAGCAAGAGACACCTAATTGTGTGGTGATCCTTGTGAGATCTTAGTGACCCGTGTGATTAAGAAGAAGCACTCGACCGGTCTAAGTGACCGATTGAGAGATGGAAAGGGTTGGAATAGACCCGGCCTTTGTGGCCTCCTCAACGGGGACTAGGTTCTTTGGAACCGAACCTCGGTAAACAAATCACCGTGTTCAGTTGTTGATCTTCACTTGATTTGTTTCCCTTCTTTCCTCTCTCTAAAAGTTCCCTTGCTCATATAGATTTGAGCTTGCTCTCAAACGTTATCCGTATTGATTGAGCAACTCATAGCAAGGATAAAAATCTTTCGTATTCTGATTTAACTCTAATACCAACCCCAGCCTTAGAACGTGTTTAAAAATTACAAATTTCAACTTTCACCTGCCGAGCTCGCCCTCTCCCTCTCTTCCTCTCTCTCTCGCCGACCATCGCCATCAGACCGTGCAGTGCCCTCGGCCGCGCCCGTGTCGTGCCCTCGGCCGCGCCCGTGCCGTGCCCTCGGACAGCGCCCACGCCCTTGCCTCGGTCGTGTCGTGCCCCTGCATCGGTCGCACCCGTGACCTCGCCGTAGACTGCCCTGCTCGCCATGAACGACCCCCTCCATTCTTCGATTTGTACCTGCGTGTAGTCCAAAAGCAAGGTGGAAGAGAATATAATTTTTTATTAAAATTTTTAAAGTTATGTTTGAATTAATTCATGATTTTTTGTTTGAATTTTGAATATTGTGATTTGGAAATCATGTGTATGTAAACACAATTGATTTTAAGTGTATGCGATGAACTAGTATATTGTTACCAGTCGTATGGTGTATGTTAATTGTTTACAATTATTTTAGAATATATGTTTAGAAAGAAGAATGTCAGGATTTGGTTTAGTGATGAAAACATGAGATGAGTAACTTCACAATTAACTTTGTTTATAATGAATTTTAGAATTAGTCAAGAAGTTCATACTTATAAATTCATATACTTAATTTAGATCCAATAAATAAATAATAGAAGCTTTATTAACATTGAGATAATAAGTAGTACCCGTGTTCATGATAATCCAAATAATCCAAATAGTATAGTCTAATCAGTGGTTTAATTTATTATTACAATTATTTGACCTCTGGTTATTATGATGACATTTTTCTTTAGAAAGAAAAGATAAAAGTAAAATTAGCCATGTGTTTGTGGTGGAAATAATTAAATGATAATTAATTTATTTCCGTAGAGTTAGTTAAATCACTACCTCTAAGCTATGTTATGTAAAGTACCTTCGTAGTCGAATTTCCACATAACTTTCACTAGTGACAATCCAAAGTAGAGTTTATATTTTATGTCGTAGCAAATGGATGTCAATACGAGTAGACTAATAATATGATTACGAATTAAGGTTTATTCTAGACATTTCTATAAGTATGGTTTGTTTGGTATATGTTTTGGTGTATGTTATTCATGTAATGGTATATGTTTATTTATTTGTTAAATGTTTTCTTTTATATGTACAATATGCGAATCTATATTACAATATGCGAAGACCAAAATACGTTTGAAGACAATCCACAGGACACCTTTGACCAAGGCAAGTGGATTCTCCCTCTACATTTCTATTTGTACCTAAATAATGCATATAATAATGTTTACTTTTAGATATTTGCGTAAATTTGATGGGATTTGCCTAAATAGGATTACGTAGAAAAACCAACCCTATTCCTTGATTACCCTGGGATAAATACTATGCTTAGTAAATATGATACTGCTCAACTTAATCATTATGATGTCACTCTTTAATGATATTGATGTTCCAGAAATGAAATTTGTATTATGATGATAACCCGATGGTTAAACAAGATCATGTTGTATTAAATGGAACACGGAGAGACCACACAGGAAAATAGTGCAACCACGTACGAGTGCTATCTTGGCTCTGGCTTTGGTAAATAGCTTTATAGACTTAGTGCTTAGCAACCCTACCTGAAAGATGGGTAAGAGGGGGTGGCAATGGTTTGGTGGTAGCTCATGTTAACATGGGGTGATAGTCTCGGCTAAGTTACCTCGCCCAGAGGGTCACCAATACTGACGTAGAAACCTTAGTGGGTGGCTTTGTACTAAGGATATTTTGTGAAAGCCTCATAATAGATCCCTAGCCATTCACCTCAATAGTGTTTAAGGGTCCGTACAATAGGCTAGATGGGATACATGGCTCGTGGGTAAAGTTGTACCACCTCTGTAGAGTGTAAAACTGATATGTCAGCCGTGCTCACGGTTAAAAGCAACCTGGACCCTTACATGATAATTAAACTTAAAGATGGAGAATAAATCGTGATATGATGATTTATAATTGGTTTGTTTAAGTGGTTCTTTTTAAGTGTTTTTGAGATATAATCATATGCTTATGATTAATTGGGAATTTTGGGATACACTTACAATTAGTAAGTTAGGCGTTGTTAATAAAATATTGACCAACTAAAATGCTTACCGCTTAATCATAACCTACCTTGTTAACCTTGCATAACTCCTCCCACTTGCTGAGCCCCCACTATAAGTGAGCTCACCCCTTGCTGATTTTTTTATCAGAAGCTGATGAGGAAGACTGTGATGATGGTGACGATGAGTACGGAGTCTAGCGATGCGCCAGTCATCTTTCTGTGGGAGATTACCCATATTATTTTCGTTGTACTTTGATGATGATACTATTTAAGACTTTTAAGTCTGGATGATATAATAAAGTTATTATACTCTCTTTACGCCTTTATTGCATTGTCTTTTGATATATTGCACCTGTGACGTCAATATATATGTAGAAAATGGATCCTGTCACACATATGTTATGTATTCGGTTTTGTCCCTAAAACTAGGTGTGACACTAGGTTAAAAAGAATATGTGAGAGATGATCTCCTTGCCGTGCTACTTTTATACTTATATAGAAAATGATGACCTATTTCAATATTTAGTTTAACCCCTACACTTCCTCGACTAACCATTGATTCAATCCACTCACCAGACAGGTGAAGAGCCCTTCATTCTCATTTCCCAACGTTCGCTGCAAAAAAGACCAGTTTACATTATCATATGTCTTCTCAAAATCTAGTTTTAGGATGACACTTTTATTTTTTATGTAATTCACGAATTGTTTCATGTAAAACCACCACTACTTCTAAACTATTCTCTCCCAACAAAATGACCGTTGTGAAGGTTTCACCACTTTAATTTCTGAATTACTCCAGTTGATATGTTAGTAAGAAACTTGGTAAAAATCTTAAACTAGCATTATATTGAGCATACAAATTGGTCTATATTTGTCAGCGTTTCGGACCCGGGGGTCTCTGGACCGACTAGTAAATTTGTCGCTGCGTGTCCCTGCCCAGATGGGTTGGTGCGAGATGGAACACAAGGGGAAAACGAGCCTTGTATTATCCTGCACCAGGGTGCTCATAGTAGGGGTTACAAGCGTTGCGAGAGAGCGAGAGCAGGAGAGCGAGTAGGAGAGAGCGAGAGAGAGAGGGTCTGGCCCTGCCCGTCTTCTCCCGTCCCTTTGTCGTGCGTAACCCGTTCTCTTCCCATGCCTCCTTCTCCCTTTTTTTCGCTCCTCCTGGACATCCCCTTTTATAGACATAAGGAGATGGCCCAGCTGTACAATTGGGGTGTAGCTATGTGCTACGTGGCCAGCGGAGAAGTGCCTGGTCGCTATGCACGTGTTAACGTGTCTGTTGGAGAAGTGCATGAGCCCTGTAGAAGCACAGCTGTTGGCGCTGCATGGATCCTGCTGACGTCTCCTTGCTTTCGTAGGGGGCTTGAGAACCACCGACGTCATGGACGCATGCGGGGAACCATCATTGATTGTTACCGGGGTAAGCTAGATGGGACGCCGGTCTTGTTCCTTCAAAGTCTGAGCTAGCTAGGAGTAGGGTAATGATGTATCCCTTGTGGCGCGATCGATCTGAGCCTGAGGTCGGGCGAGACGGCGGCTTCTCCGAGGCTAAGGCTGAGGCCGAGGCCCAGGGTCGGGCGAGGACGTGACTCTTCCCGAGGCTGAGGCTGAGGCCGAGCCCTGGGGTCGGGCGAGGTGGAGATCTCTTCCCGAGGCCGAGGCCTAAGGTCGGGCGAGGCGGAGCTTCCAGTTGCGCCCGAGGCTGAACTTGGCTGTCGTCGGTTTCACCCGGGTGGTTGGCATAGCAACCGGAGCGAGGCGGGCGATGCTGTTTTCCTGTCAGATCGGTCAGTGGAAGGGCGAAGTGACTGCGGTCACTTCGACCTTGTCGACTGAGGCACGCGTGTCAGGATAAGGTGTCAGGCGATCTCAGCATTAAATGCACATGCAATAGGGTCGGCTGGTAAGGCGATTTGGCCAAGGTGAAAGGGAAATGTGCCCTTGGGCCATTTCTAAGTATTTTGGTGATTGAGTGCCAACACATGTGCTTAATTGTGATTTTATGTACATGGATGAACAAGGTGCAAATCATGAAGTAAAGGTATGTTTCTAAGCCTTAGTACATTGGTTTTGTGGACTAACATATTTGTCTAAGTGTTAGAAACAGAAAGAAGAAAAAGAGAAAAGGGGAGAGAATGACTTGGCTGTGTGCAGACAAGTCCCAGCTCGGTCTGGAGCACCGGACTGTCCGGTGTGCACCGGACAGTGTCCGGTGCGCCAGACTGACTCGACTCGAACTGGCCGCTCTCGGGATTTTGGCCGGCGGCGTACGGCTAAAATTCACCGGACTGTCCGGTGTGCACCGGACTGTCCGGTGAGTCAACGGTCGGCCAGGGCCAACGGTCGGCCGCGCAATCCGCGCGGGACACGTGGCCGAGCCAACGGTCGGAAGACGGCACCGGACTGTCCGGTGTGCACCGGACTGTCCGGTGCGCCAACGGCTCGCAGATCTACGGCAGTCTTCCAACGGTCAGAAGCGCCAGAAAAGGAAACAAATCGGGCACCGGACACTGTCCGGTGTGCACCGGACTGTCCGGTGCCCCCGACGACAGAAGGCCAGGATAGCCTTCCAGAATTGCTCTCAACGGCTCCTAGCTGCCTTGGGGCTATAAAAGGAGCCCCTAGGCGCATGGAGGAGACACACAAGCAACTCTTGAGCATTCTTGATCATCCACACAAGTTCTTTGCGCATTCGTTTGTGATTCTAAGTGATTCGAGCTCTGTTCTAGTGTGAACTCTGAGATAGTCATTCGAGCTCGAGTCTTGGCCGTGTGTGTGCGCTTTTGTTGTGGATTTGTGTGTGTTGCTTCCCTCCCTTACTCTGTGCTTTCTTTGTGATCATATACTTGTAAGGGCAAGAGACTCCAATTTGTGGAGATTCCTTGCAAACGGGATAGTGAAAGGAACAACAAAACAACGTGGTATTCAAGTGGGTCTTTGGACCGCTTGAGAGGGGTTGATTGCAACCCTCGTCCGTTGGGACGCCACAACGTGGAAGTAGGCAAGCATTGGGTTGGCCGAACCACGGGATAAACCACCGTGTCCCTCTGTGCTTGATTCTTGTGGTATTGTGTTTTGTTGAGACTTCACCTTAGCCACTTGGCATTAATCGTGCTAACGCTTAACAAGTTTTTGTGGCTTAAGTTTGAGGTTTTTACAGGATCACCTATTCACCCCCCCCTCTAGGTGCTCTCAATTGGTATCAGAGCCGTTCTATTCACAAAGGGACTAACCGCCCGAATAGATGGATCCTAAGGGGAAGGGTATTGTGATCAACGACAAAGAAAAGGAGACCTTCGTCAACGAGCCGAAGGACGACAAGCCTACCGACTCCGGCTCGGGCCATAGACGAAAGGAAGGGAAGAAGAAGAAGACGAGGCGTATCAAGGAGATCATCTACTACGACGATAGTGATGAATCCACTTCTTCCCAAAAGGACGACGACAACGACTACAGGAAGACGGTCAATTCGAACTTTTCATTTGATTATTCCCGCATTCAACATAGTTCGAATTCGCATTTGCTTTCCATTCCTCTTGGCAAACCTCCACACTTCGATGGGGAGGACTACGGATTTTGGAGTCACAAAATGCGTAGTCACTTATTCTCTCTCCATCCTAGCATATGGGAGATTGTGGAGAACGGAATGAAATTCGATAGCTCGGATAGCCCTATGCTTATAAATGAACAGATTCATAAAAATGCACAGGCTACTACTGTTCTCTTAGCATCTTTGTGCAGGGAAGAGTACAATAAGGTGAGCGGCTTGGACAATGCCAAGCAGATATGGGACACCCTCAAGATCTCTCACGAGGGGAACGACATCACCATGCTCACTAAGATGGAGTTGGTGGAGGGCGAGCTTGGACGGTTCGCCATGATAAGGGGAGAGGAGCCAACTCAGACATACAACCGGCTCAAGACCCTCATCAACAAGATAAGGAGCTACGGGAGCACGCGATGGACGGACCACGACGTCGTCCGCCTAATGCTCAGGTCCTTTACCGTACTTGATCCTCATCTCGTGAACAATATTCGTGAGAATCCCAGGTACACGATGATGACGCCCGAGGAAGTACTTGGAAAATTCGTGAGCGGGAGGATGATGATCAAGGAGGCGAGATACGTCGACGACGCGTTGAACGGACCACTCCACGAGCCTCAACCCATTGCTCTAAAAGCAACAAGGAGCAAGGAATCGCTACCTAGCAAGGTGGCACAAGTTGAGGCGGCCGGGCTCAATGATGAAGAGATGGCTCTCATCATCAAGAGATTCAAGACGGCGCTAAATGGTCGCAAGGGGCAGCCAAGCAAGACCAAGACCAAGGGGAAGCGCTCGTGCTTCAAATGCGGTAAGCTTGGTCATTTTATTGCTAACTGTCCCGATAATGAAAGTGACCAGGAAAAGGGGAACAAGAGGGAGAAGAAGAAGGCATACAAGAAGACAAAGGGCGAGGCGCATCTAGGAAAGGAGTGGGACTCGGATTGCTCCTCCTCCGACTCTGACAATGAAGGACTCGCCGCCACTGCCTTCAACAAATCGGCTCTCTTCCCCAACGAGCGTCTCACTTGTCTTATGGCAAGAGAGAAGAAGGTAAGTACTAAAGACTCCACTTATGCGTCTTCTAGTGATAGTGAGTCTAGTGATGATGATATAGATTATTCTTGCTTGTTCAAGGGCTTAGATAGATCTAAGATAGATAAAATCAATGAATTGATTGATGCATTGAATGAAAAGGATAGGCTTTTAGAAAAGCAAGAAGATTTATTGTATGATGAACATGATAAGTTTGTAGAGGCACAAAAATCATATGCTTTAGAAATGAAAAGAAATGAAATGCTTTCTAGTGAAATATCTTCCTGTCATGAAACCATTTCTACCTTAAGAAGTGTTAATATTGATTTAAGTGCTAAACTAGAAGTAGCTAGTAAATCGAATTCTTGTGTTGAACATGTTGAAATTTGTACTAGGTGTAAGGATTTTGATGTTAATGCTTGTAGTGAACACCTAGTTCTAATTTCCAAATTAAATGATGAAGTGGCTAGTCTTAATGCCCAACTTAAGACTAGCAAGAATGAAGTTGATAAAATCAAATTTGCAAGGGATGCCTACACGATTGGTAGACACCCCTCAATTAAGGATGGGCTTGGCTTCAAGAGGGAAGCCAAGAACTTAACAAGCCATAAGGCTCCCATCTTCGTCAAGGAGAAGGGGAAGGCCCCGATGGCTAGTAATGCTAAAAAGAATCATGCTTTTATGTATTATGATAGGAGACATGCTAGAAATGCTTATAATCATTTTGATTCACATGCTTATGATTCTCATGCAATGTTTGCTTCTAGTTCTTCTTATAATCATGGTAGAGATATGTGTAGGAGAAATGTTGTACATATGCCTAGGAGAGATATTGCTCATGTACCTAGGAAGAATGTTATTCATGCTCCTAGGAAAGTAGTGAATGAACCTTCTACCATTTATTATGCTTGTAATGCTCCCTTTGCTATTTGTAGAAAGGGTAAGAAGGTAGTTGCTAGGAAATTAGGGGCTAGATGCAAGGGAGATAAATCTTGCATTTGGGTCCCTAAAGATATTTGTGCTAACCTTGCAGGACCCAACATGAGTTGGGTACCTAAGACCCAAGACTAAATTTGCCTTGCAGGTTTATGCATCCGGGGGTTCAAGCTGGATTATCGACAGCGGATGCACAAACCATATGACGGGGGAGAAGAAGATGTTCACCTCCTACGTCAAGAATAAGGATTCCCAAGATTCAATTATATTCGGTGATGGGAATCAAGGCAAGGTAAAAGGGTTAGGTAAAATTGCAATTTCTAATGAGCATTCTATCTCAAATGTATTCTTAGTGGAGAGTCTTGGATATAATTTGCTATCTGTTAGTCAATTATGTCAAATGGGATACAATTGCCTTTTTACTAATGTAGATGTGTCTGTCTTTAGAAGATGTGATGGTTCACTAGCTTTTAAGGGTGTACTAGACGGCAAGCTTTATTTAGTTGATTTTGCAAAAGAAGAGGCCGGTCTAGATGCATGCTTAATGGCTAAGACTTGCATGGGCTGGCTGTGGCATCGCCGCTTAGCACATGTGGGGATGAAGAACCTTCACAAGCTTCTAAAGGGAGAACACGTGATAGGTCTAACAAATGTTTATTTCGAAAAAGATAGACCTTGTGCAGCTTGTCAGGCAGGTAAACAAGTAGGAGGAGCACATCACAGCAAGAATGTGATGACTACGTCAAGACCTCTGGAGCTGCTGCATATGGACCTCTTCGGACCCGTCGCCTATCTAAGCATAGGAGGAAGTAAGTATGGTTTAGTTATTGTTGATGACTTTTCCCGCTTCACTTGGGTGTTCTTTTTGCAGGATAAGTCTGAAACCCAAGGGACCCTCAAGCGCTTCCTCAGGAGAGCTCAAAATGAGTTTGAGCTCAAGGTGAAGAAGATTAGGAGCGACAACGGGTCCGAGTTCAAGAACCTTCAAGTGGAGGAGTTTCTTGAGGAGGAAGGAATCAAGCACGAGTTCTCCGCTCCCTACACACCACAGCAAAATGGTGTGGTAGAGAGGAAGAACAGGACGCTAATCGATATGGCGAGGACGATGCTTGGAGAGTTCAAGACCCCCGAGTGCTTTTGGTCGGAAGCCGTGAACACGGCTTGCCACGCCATCAACAGGGTCTACCTTCATCGACTCCTCAAGAAGACTTCGTATGAGCTACTAACCGGTAACAAACCCAATGTATCTTACTTTCGTGTTTTTGGGAGCAAGTGCTACATTCTAGTGAAGAAGGGTAGAAATTCTAAGTTTGCTCCCAAAGCTGTAGAAGGGTTTTTATTAGGTTATGATTCAAATACAAAGGCGTATAGGGTCTTCAACAAATCATCGGGTTTGGTTGAAGTCTCTAGCGACGTTGTATTTGATGAGACTAATGGCTCTCCAAGAGAGCAAGTTGTTGATTGTGATGATGTAGATGAAGAAGATGTTCCGACGGCCGCTATACGAACCATGGCGATTGGAGACATTCGGCCACAGGAACAGGATGAACGAGATCAACCTTCTTCCTCAACGACGGTGCAGCCCCCAACTCAAGACGATGAACAGGTTCATCAAAAGGAGGCGTGTGTTCAAGGGGGAGCACAAGACGATCAAGTCATGGAGGAAGAAGCGCAACCGGCACCTCCAACCCAAGTTCGAGCGATGATTCAAAGGGATCATCCAGTCGACCAAATTCTGGGTGACATTAGCAAGGGAGTAACTACTCGATCTCGATTAGTTAATTTTTGTGAACATTACTCTTTTGTCTCCTCTATTGAGCCTTTCAGGGTAGAGGAGGCCTTGCTAGATCCGGACTGGGTGTTGGCCATGCAGGAGGAACTTAACAACTTCAAGCGCAATGAAGTTTGGACGCTGGTGCCTCGTCCCAAGCAAAATGTTGTGGGAACCAAGTGGGTGTTCCGCAACAAACAGGACGAGCACGGGGTGGTGACAAGGAACAAGGCTCGACTTGTGGCAAAAGGTTATGCCCAAGTCGCAGGTTTGGACTTTGAGGAGACTTTTGCTCCTGTGGCTAGGCTAGAGTCTATTCGTATCTTGCTAGCATATGCCGCTCACCATTCTTTCAGGTTGTACCAAATGGATGTGAAGAGCGCATTCCTCAACGGGCCAATAAAGGAGGAGGTGTACGTGGAGCAACCCCCTGGCTTCGAGGATGAGCGATACCCCGACCACGTGTGTAAGCTCTCTAAGGCGCTCTATGGACTTAAGCAAGCCCCAAGAGCATGGTATGAATGCCTTAGAGATTTCTTACTTGCTAATGCTTTCAAGGTTGGGAAAGCCGATCCAACTCTCTTTACAAAGACATGTGATGGTGATTTGTTCGTATGCCAAATTTATGTCGATGACATAATATTTGGTTCTACTAATCAAAAGTCTTGTGAAGAGTTTAGCAGGGTAATGACGCAGAAATTCGAGATGTCGATGATGGGAGAGTTGAACTACTTCCTTGGGTTCCAAGTGAAGCAACTCAAGGACGGCACCTTCATCTCCCAAACAAAGTACACGCAAGATCTGCTGAAGCGGTTTGGGATGAAGGACGCCAAGCCCGCAAAGACTCCGATGGGAACCGACGGACACACCGACCTCAACAAAGGAGGTAAGTCCGTTGATCAAAAAGCATACCGGTCAATGATAGGATCTCTACTTTATTTATGTGCTAGTAGACCGGATATTATGCTTAGCGTATGCATGTGTGCTAGATTTCAATCCGATCCTAAGGAGTGTCACTTGGTGGCGGTGAAGCGAATTCTTAGATATTTAGTCGCTACGCCTTGCTTCGGGATCTGGTATCCAAAGGGGTCTAACTTTGACTTAATTGGGTACTCAGATTCCGACTATGCTGGATGTAAGGTCGATAGGAAGAGTACATCGGGGACGTGCCAATTCTTAGGAAGGTCCCTGGTGTCATGGAACTCTAAGAAACAAACCTCTGTTGCCCTATCCACCGCTGAGGCCGAGTACGTTGCCGCAGGTCAGTGTTGCGCGCAACTACTTTGGATGAGGCAAACCCTCAGGGACTTTGGCTACAATCTGAGCAAAGTCCCACTCCTATGTGATAATGAGAGTGCTATCCGAATAGCGGAAAATCCTGTTGAGCACAGCCGCACAAAGCACATTGACATCCGGCATCACTTTTTGAGAGACCACCAGCAAAAGGGAGATATCGAAGTGTTTTATGTTAGCACCGAGAACCAGCTAGCCGATATCTTTACCAAGCCTTTAGATGAGAAGACCTTTTGCAGGCTGCGTAGTGAGCTAAATGTCTTAGATTCGCGGAACTTGGATTGAAATATAGCATACATGTATTTATGCCTTTGATCATGTTCATTCTGCATTTTGTTGCTTATTATGGTGCTCAAGTTGTACAAACACTCCCTGGACCTCACAAGTCCGTTGCAATGTGATGCACATGTTTAGGGGGAGATGTGTTACAACTTGACCCTTTGAGACTAACCATATGTTTGAGTTTGCTTGTGTTAGTCACAAAGGAGAATTGAAAGGGAAAAGGTGGACTTGGACCATGAAAGACTTCCACTGCACTCCGATGAGGGGTAACTTATTTCCAAGTCCATCTCATGAACTCTTATTGCCATTTGCTCTTAATTGAAGATTTTGGTGAGGCAATGGGGTTAAAGGGCCACAATTGATCCCGTTTTGGTGCTTGATGCCAAAGGGGGAGAAAATAAAGGCCAAAGCAATAAATGGATCAGCTACCACTTGAGAGATTTTGAAAATAGTAGAATAGAGTTTTTGACTTGTCAAAATTCTTAAGTTGTCTCTCTTATCAAAAGTTGGCTTCTTGTGGGGAGAAGTATTGATTATGGGAAAAAGGGGGAGTTTTTGAAATCCTTGATCAATCTCTTTTTGAATAACTCTCTTTATGCTTAAACATGTGTGTTTAACTTAGAGATAGAGATTTGTGTTTGATTTGCAAAAACAAACCAAGTGGTGGCAAAGGATGATCCATATATGCCAAAATTGATTCAAAATAAATTTAAGTGTTATTTGAATTGAGTTTGCACTTGTTCTAGTGGCTTTATGTTGTGTTGGCATAAATCACCAAAAAGGGGGAGATTGAAAGGGAAATGTGCCCTTGGGCCATTTCTAAGTATTTTGGTGATTGAGTGCCAACACATGTGCTTAATTGTGATTTTATGTACATGGATGAACAAGGTGCAAATCATGAAGTAAAGGTATGTTTCTAAGCCTTAGTACATTGGTTTTGTGGACTAACATATTTGTCTAAGTGTTAGAAACAGAAAGAAGAAAAAGAGAAAAGGGGAGAGAATGACTTGGCTGTGTGCAGACAAGTCCCAGCTCGGTCTGGAGCACCGGACTGTCCGGTGTGCACCGGACAGTGTCCGGTGCGCCAGACTGACTCGACTCGAACTGGCCGCTCTCGGGATTTTGGCCGGCGGCGTACGGCTAAAATTCACCGGACTGTCCGGTGTGCACCGGACTGTCCGGTGAGTCAACGGTCGGCCAGGGCCAACGGTCGGCCGCGCAATCCGCGCGGGACACGTGGCCGAGCCAACGGTCGGAAGACGGCACCGGACTGTCCGGTGTGCACCGGACTGTCCGGTGCGCCAACGGCTCGCAGATCTACGGCAGTCTTCCAACGGTCAGAAGCGCCAGAAAAGGAAACAAATCGGGCACCGGACACTGTCCGGTGTGCACCGGACTGTCCGGTGCCCCCGACGACAGAAGGCCAGGATAGCCTTCCAGAATTGCTCTCAACGGCTCCTAGCTGCCTTGGGGCTATAAAAGGAGCCCCTAGGCGCATGGAGGAGACACACAAGCAACTCTTGAGCATTCTTGATCATCCACACAAGTTCTTTGCGCATTCGTTTATGATTCTAAGTGATTCGAGCTCTGTTCTAGTGTGAACTCTGAGATAGTCATTCGAGCTCGAGTCTTGGCCGTGTGTGTGCGCTTTTGTTGTGGATTTGTGTGTGTTGCTTCCCTCCCTTACTCTGTGCTTTCTTTGTGATCATATACTTGTAAGGGCAAGAGACTCCAATTTGTGGAGATTCCTTGCAAACGGGATAGTGAAAGGAACAACAAAACAACGTGGTATTCAAGTGGGTCTTTGGACCGCTTGAGAGGGGTTGATTGCAACCCTCGTCCGTTGGGACGCCACAACGTGGAAGTAGGCAAGCATTGGGTTGGCCGAACCACGGGATAAACCACCGTGTCCCTCTGTGCTTGATTCTTGTGGTATTGTGTTTTGTTGAGACTTCACCTTAGCCACTTGGCATTAATCGTGCTAACGCTTAACAAGTTTTTGTGGCTTAAGTTTGAGGTTTTTACAGGATCACCTATTCACCCCCCCCCCCCTCTAGGTGCTCTCACAAGGTCGCTTGCACGACAAGGCTTGCCTTTGGCTAAGCCGAGGGTGTGCTCACTGCCTGAGGAGACCCTTGGGCGAGACGTGAATTCGTCCGGGACTACTGTTCCCGCCTGAGGCTGGGCTCGGACGAGGTGAGATCGCGTCCCTTGGTAGACGAAGCTTTGACTTTGACCCGAGTTGTCAGTCTTTATGGTTTGTTCTGAAGGTGTTTATCAGCCGTGTTTAGAAGTGTTGGGGGTACCCCTAATTACGGTACCCGACAGTAGCCCCCGAGCCTCGAAGGGAGTGGAGGCACTCGCTTGGAGGTTCTGCCGGATTTTTGCGAGGGGACCAGCCTTTCTCGGTTATGTTTCGTTCCGGTGGGTGCGCGCGAGCGCACCCGCCGGGTGTAGCCCCGAGGCCTCGGAGGAGTGGTTTGACTCCGCTGAGGTCTTAATTCTTGCTGTGATGCCTCGGTCGGCCTAGTTGTTCCCTCATGAGGCCTGGCCGCAGCCTGGGTGCATGGTCAGGCTCCGAGTTTTTGAGCTGGTTTGTTGACGCTGTCAACAGTTTTGGCCGCAACCAGGTGCGAGGGCAGCCCCTGAGCCTCTACACAGAGCGAGAGGACGATCAAGGACTGTCTCGACTTTTATTATACGCCCCTTCGTCGCCTTTTCGCAAGGAGGAGGGGGGAGCGCCATGTTACCCTCGAAGGGTACCGATCATGGTGTTTCCAGTGAGTTGCTAACGGGTGATCCGAGTGGATGCCCGTGCCCCGTTCATTAAGGGTCAGCTAGTGGCCTAGAGGCGCACTCCAAAAGTACCTGCAGGGGATTTGCTGGACACGGACCCATTTCGATAGGGTCCGAGGGCTCGGTGCCTCCCTCCGGTGGGATTCCATTACAAATCGTTCCCGCTGGTATCAGAAATGTCCTAGGGTACCTCGGGAGCATAGCCCGAGCCTCGGCCATGTAACGGACATACCCAGGGTCATCCCTCACTCTGCGTGCTCTGGGCGGCTGTCGAACCCTTCCGAGGGGCCAGCCTTCGAACCCTTGATCAGTAATGGGCGCGGAGCCTGAGTGCTCTGAGGCAGCTGTCGAACCCTTCTGAGGGGCTAGCCCTCGAACCCCTGATCAGTAATGGGCACGGAGCCTGAGTGCTCTGGGGCGGCTGTCGAACCCTTCCAAGGGGCCAGCCCTCGAACCCCTGATCAGTAATGGGCGCGGAGCCCGAGTGCTCTAGGGCGGTTGCTGGACCCCGCAGGGCGCAACCTTTGAACCCCTGATTAGTAGGAGGGCTCGGGGGCCCGAGTGCTCTGAGGCGGCTGCTGGACCCCACAGGGCGCAACCTTTGAACCCCTGATTAGTAGGAGGGCTCGGGGGCTCGAGTGCTTTGAGGCGGCTGCTGGACCCCGCAGGGCGCAACTTTCGAACCCCTGATCAGTAGGAGGGCTCGGGGGGCCGAGTGCTCTGGGGCGGTTGCTGGACCCCGCAGGGCGCAACCTTCGAACCTCTGATCAGTAGGAGGGCTCGAGGGCCCGAGTGCTCTGGGGCGGTTGCTGGACCCCGTAGGGCGCAACCTTTGAACCCCTGATCAGTAGGAGGGCTCGGGGGCCCGAGTGCTCTGGGGCGGTTGCTGGACCCCACAGGGCGCAACCTTCAAACCCCTGATCAGTAGGAGGGCTCGGGGTCCCGAGTGCTCTGAGGCGGCTGCTGGACCCCGCAGGGCACAACCTTCGAACCCCTGATCAGTAGGAGGGCTCGAGGGCCCGTTTCCTTCGTAGAGAAGGATCCTTTTCGAAATATCCCCTTTCCCGGTCCCTGTGGCAAGAGAGAGGGGAAACGGAAAAGGATATGAATTTAAATAACGTGGTGCACCTTTTATGACGCGATCATCATGACGGAGGTGAAACGTTGCTGCTAAAGTCGGTGGCAGCGGCGGCGCGGGCAGAGGCGGCGTCGGCACGGACTGAGGCTTCGTCGGCCTGAGAGCAGGTGGCTTCCCAGGCTGAGGAGATGCAGCAGCGGCGCCTGGAGCTTGGCCAGGTCCTCGGTGAGCTGGACCAATCTTGGAGCCAAGCTGCCGAGGCTGCGAGCCAGGCTGAGGCTACGGGGCGGCTAGCCGAGGTGTCTGCTCGGGCCGAAGGTATGTGTCGCCCGCTTTGTAGCTTTGACTTAGCTTCATTCTTCACCTCGTGTTTGAAGAATTTTGTTTGGCTGTCTGCAGGGTTGGAGACGGCTCTTAGCGAGTCCGTCAAGAATTGCAAGGCGCTTGCCCAGGCGGCTGAGCAGAAGGAAGCCGACCGCGCGGCCATGTTCGAGGCTATCTCGGCTTTTTGCCGGACCTTCGGCCTTGATGACATCCCTTCGGGTAGCTCTCCCCAGAGTCGCCTGCGGGCCTTGGGCGGCCATGTGCGCGGTAGACTCCACGGGGCGCTGCACCACGGTGTTAGGCGGGCCTTCGTCGTGCTCGCTTCCCACTACAACGTGGATCTGGAGCGGGTCAGCGAGGGGTACTGCTTACCCGATGAAGATGAGGCTGCCTTAACCGAGGTCTAGAGGCTTGACGTGGCCGTCGTAGGCCCAAGCGCGGCGCTGGCATCCTCCTTCGAGGTGGAGATCTTCCCGCTCGAGTCGCCGTCTGAGGCCAGGCCGGATTCCGTCGAGGGTGGAAACGACACCGAGGGCGTCGCTCCTCCCCCTGCCGACGCCTGATTCTTGCAGGAGCAGTTTGTCTGAAGTATGCGTATGTTTTTTGTGGTCGCTGAGGCCTAAACATATTAGCGTTTGGATTATAAACCTGTGTTTTCTTCTCGTTTCGAGCATTAGGACTTGTTCGTCGGTAGCAGAATCGCTTTATCCGAGCGAGAGTTACTTTTCGCGGAAGGTGACGAGTGAGGTATCCGTATCCCGGAGGCATAGGAGTCCCTCGGCTCGGTCGACCTTGCCGTTTACGTGCTCTCTCACTCGTTTGTAGGATCCTGCTATTAATATAGTCGAAAATGCACGAAAGTCATTTTTCTACCCAAGCGTTAGGACTTGTTCGGTAGCAGTATCGCTTATCCGAGCGTGAGTTACTTTTCGCGGAAGGTGACGAGTGAGGTATCCATATCCTGGAGGCGTAGGAGTCCCTCGGCTCGGTCGGCCTTGCCGCTTACATGCTCTCTCACTCGTTTGTAGGATCCTGCTATCGATGTAGTCAAAAGCATGGATATCGTTTTGGTAGAAAACTTTTCTGAAGAAAATTTTGACGCAGAGGGGATTCCCCCCTTCTAGCCCCCGAGGGAGGGTCGGGCTTTGTCGAGGCAAGGCCGATCCTTCCTTGATGGTTAGACTTTATTCGTGTATGTAAGGAAAAGCGAGATACATGAATGACTTGAAACATTTTAAGGGTAAAAGCGACGTAGCTGTTCGATGTTCCAAGTGTTGCTGTAGACCTCGCCTTGATCGTTGGCCAGCTTGTATGTCCTGGGCTTCAGAACTTTGGCAATGATGAACGGCCCCTCCCAGGGAGGAGTAAGCTTGTGGCGCCCTCGGGCGTCTTGTCGCAGCCGAAGTACCAAGTCCCCCACTTGGAAATCTTGGGGCCGAACCCTTCGGGCGTGGTAGCATCGTAGAGACTGCTGATATCGCGCTGAGTGTAGTAAGGCCACGTCCCGAGCCTCTTCCAGCTGGTCCAAGGAATCTTCTCGGCTGGTCTGATTGCCTCGGTCGTCGTACGCCTTTGTCCTCGGGGAACCGTATTCCAAGTCCCCCACTAGGAAAAACGGCGTGAAGCCCGTGGCCCGGCTCGGCATCGTCCTCAGACTCCAAACCATCGAGGGTAGCTCTTTCATCCACCGCTTGCCAAACTTGTTGAGGTCGTTGTAGATCCTCGGCTTTAGTCCTTGTAAAATCATACCATTGGCGCGCTCCACCTGCCCATTTGTCATCGGGTGAGCCACGGCGGCCTAGTACACACGGATGTGGTGGTCCTCGCAGAAGTCCAGGAACTTTTTCCCGGTGAACTGCGTGCCATTGTCGGTGATGATGGAGTTTGGGACTCCAAAGCGATGGATGATATTTGTGAAGAACACCACCGCCTGCTCGGACCTGATGTTGGTTAAGGGTCGGACTTCGATCCACTTGGAGAATTTGTCGATGGTGACCAGCAGGTGCATGAAGCCCCCGGGTGCCTTCTGCAAGGGACCGACGAGGTCCAGACCCCAGACGGCAAACGGCCAAGTGATAGGTATTGTCTGCAGTGCCTGAGCGGGCAGGTGTGTCTATCTCGCATAGAACTGACACCCCTGGCAGGAGCGTACAATCCTAGTGGCGTCGGCCACTATGGTTGGCCAGTAGAAACCTTGTCGGAAAGCGTTTCCCACGAGGGCTCTAGGTGCTGCATGGTGACCACAAGCCCCCGAGTGTATTTCTTGTAGCAGCTCTTGCCCTTGGGTAATGGATATGCATCGTTAGAGGATGCCCGAGGGGCTACGGTGGTACAACTCCTTTTCACCACCCAGTAAAATTAACGACTTGGCGCGCTGAGCCAGTCGCCGAGCTTCGGCCTTGTCGAGGGGTAGCTCTCCTCGGAGGAGATATTCCAAGTACGGGGCCTGCCAGTTCGGGACTGGTGTGACCCATTCCACTCCCCCTCGACGCGCAGGGCCTCACCCTCGGCGACCGAGGGTACCTCGGGCTGGGCCGAGGCCTCCTCGGGCTCGGGCGCGTCGTCGACTTTGACGGATGGCTGATATATATCCTCGGAGAAGACGTCCGGGGGAACTATCATTCGCCCTAAGGCTATTTTTGCCAGCTCATCTGTGGTTTCGTTGTACCGTCGAGCAACATGGTTGAGTTCCAGCCCGTAGAACTTATCTTCCAAGCGCCAAACTTCGTCGCAGTAGGCCTCCATTTTTCGATCGTGGTAGTGGGAGTTCTTCATGACCTGGTCAATGACGAGCTGCAAGTCACCACGAGCGTCGAGGCACCGAACCCCTAGCTCGACGGCGATGCGCAGGCCATTAACCAAGGCTTCATACTCGGCCATGTTGTTTGACGCCGGGAAATGGAGGCGTAGTACGTAACGAACATGTTCTCCGAGGGGTGAGATGAAGAGCAAGCTCGCGCCTGCTCCGGTTTTCATCAGCGACCCATCAAAGTACATGGTCCAAAGTTCGGGCTGTATTGGGGCCATCGGTAACTAGGTGTCAGTCCATTCAGCTAGGAAGTCGGCCAAGACTTGGGATTTTATGGCCTTCCGAGGGGCGAATGAGAGTGTTTCGCCCATGAGTTCCACTGCCCATTTTGCTATCCTCCCCGAGGCCTCTCGGGACTGATGATCTCTCCTAGGGGGAAGGATGATACCACAGTCACCGGATGGGACTCGAAGTAGTGTCGCAATTTTCACCGTGTTACAATCACTGCGTAGAGCAGCTTCTAGATCTACGGGTAGCGGACTTTGGTCTCGGATAGCACTTCGCTGGTGAAGTAGACTGGCCTCTGGACGAGCAGTGCGTGCCTTTCTTCTCGTCTCTCGACTACGACCGCGGCGCTGACCACCTGAGTGGTTACGACGACGTAAATCAAGAGGGCTTCTCTCGCAGCGGGGGGCACCAAGATGGGCGCATTGGTAAGGAGTGCCTTTAAGTTTCTGAGGGCTTCCTCGGCCTCGGGGGTCCAAGTGAAGCGCTCGGCCTTCCTTAAGAGGCGGTATAGGGGCAATCCTTTTTCGAAAAGGCGTGAGATGAAGCGGCTCAGAGCCGTAAGGCATCCCATGACCCTCTGTACTCCTTTTAAATCCTTGATTGGTCCCATGTTGGTGATGGCCGCGACTTTCTCCGGGTTGGCCTCTATGCCCCGCTCGGAGACGATGAATCCCAGGAGCATGCCTCAGGGGACTCCGAAGACACACTTATCGAGATTGAGCTTCACGCCTTTCGCTCTTAGACACTTTAATGTCGTCTCAAGGTCAGAGAGGAGGTCAGAGGCTTTCTTTGTCTTAACAACGATGTCATCGACGTAAGCCTCGACCGTCCTGCTGATGTGTTCTCCGAACACATGGTTCATGCACCTCTGGTAGGTGGCACCTGCATTCCTCAAACCAAATGGCATTGTAGTATAACAATACATGCCAAAAGGTGTGATAAAAGAAGTCACGAGCTGGTCGGACTCTTTCATCTTGATTTGGTGATAGCCTGAGTAGGCATCGAGGAATGACAGGGTTTCGCACCCAGCAGTGGAGTCCACAATTTGATCGATGCGAGGCAGAGGGTAGGGAACCTTCGGACATGCTTTGTTTAGACCAGTGTAGTCTACACACATCGTCCATTTTCGACCCTTTTTCTTTACAAGAACAGGGTTAGCTAACCATTCAGGATGGAATACCTCTTTGATGAACCCTGCAGCCAGTAGCTTGTGGACCTCCTCGCCTATGGCCCTGCACTTTTCTTCATCAAAACAGCGTAGGGACTGCCTCACGGGTCGGGCTCTAGCTCTGATGTCCAGTGAGTGCTCGGCGACCTCCCTTGGTATGCCTGGCATGTCCAAGGGGCTCCACGCAAAAACTTTAGCGTTTGCGTGGAGAAAGTTGACGAGCACTGCTTCCTATTTGGGGTCGAGCTCGGAGCCAATCCGGACTTTCTTGCTGGCGTCGTTGCTGGGGTCGAGAGGGACGGACTTAACCGCATCAGCTGGTTCGAAGTTGCCGGCGTGCCGCTTCGCGTCGAGCGCCTCATTGGAGAGGCGTTCTAGGTCGGTGATGAGGGCCTTGGACTCGGCGAGGGCCTCAGCGTACTCCACGCATTCTACGTCGCATTCGTACGCGTGGCGGTACGTGGATCCGACGGTGATGATCCCGTTGGGGCCTGGCATCTTGAGCTTGAGGTAGGTGTAGTTGGGGACGGCCATGAACTTGGCGTAGCATGGTCTCCCCAACACCGCGTGGTAGGTCCCTCGGAACCCAACCACCTCGAAGGTGAGGGTTTCCTTTTGGAAGTTGGAGGGAGTTCCGAAGCAGACGGGCAAGTCAATCTGCCCGAGGGGCAGGATACGCTTTCCGGGTGCGATCCCGTGGAAGGGTGACACACCGGCCCGAACCTCGGACCGATCAACCCCCAAGAGTTCCAGGGTCTCGGCGTAGATGATGTTGAGGCTGCTGCCTCCATCCATGAGAACCTTGGAAAGCCTAGCATTACCGACGATCAGATCGACGACGAGCGGGTACCTTCCTGGGCTCGGCATAAAGTAGGGGTGGTCGCCTCGGTCGAAGGTGATAGGCTTGTCGGACCAGTCTAGGTAGACTGGCGCTGCCACCTTTATCGAGCAGACCTCCCGGCGCTCTTGCTTGCGGTGCCGAGCTGAGGCATTCGCCACCTGCCCGCCATAGATCATGAAGCAGTTGTGGACCTCTGGGAACTCCTCTTCCTTGTCGCCCCCTTCTTGTTGTTGCCTTGGCCCTTGCCATCCTCCGCCGGGGGCCCGGCCTTATGGAAGTAGCGCTGGAGCATGACACATTCTTCAAGGGTGTGCTTGACGGGACCCTAGTGATAGGGGCACGGCTCCTTGAGCATCTTGTCAAACGCGTCGGCCCCTCCGGCCTCGTCTCCCTCGAGTACTTGGTGATGGTAGTCGGAGCTTGGAACCGAGCGAGGAACGGCGCTCGTCGTATGGCCCGGCTGAAGACTCACGGACCGGGTGGCTAGGGCGAGGGACTCTGATCCTCCTTACTGTCGCAGTGTCCCCCGCGCCTGGGGTGGTAGCCTCGGCGCACCTTCTCCTCGAGGCAGGCTCGATGGTCGCGACGGTGTTGCTCTTCGCCGAGGCGATCTCGGGCGGCTGGTGTCTCGTCCTGCGTGCGCTCGGGATAGACCGAGGCCTCCCGCATGCGCCAGGAGGACGCCGTGTGATGCTTCGAGGGGTCAGCTCGCCTTCGGGAGGCAGAGCTCTCGGCTCTTCGAACTACGGCACCTTCTAGGAGATCCTTGAGTTCGCCGTGGATACGCCGTCCCTCGGTGGTGGATGGCTCCGGCATGGTTCGAAGTAGCATCGCCGCTGCACCTAGGTCTTGGCCGGACCCGCTGATGGCCGAGGGCAGCGCTGCCCTGGCATTGCCAACGATGCGGCGCTGGACGTCCTGGGCCCGATGACGGGCTCCTCCGGTGAGTGTTCGGCCTGCCCACTCCTGCTCGATGTTCTATCGGAGCTGCACAAGTCGCCCTGCTTCCTCGTCGACCTTGGCCTGCATCTCGCGGATTTGCTCGAGCTGTGTGTCCTGACCCCCGCAGGGACTGGGACCACAGCTAGCTCCCGCGGGATGTCAACGCGAGATGCGGGCCCAGGGGGATCGCCAACCTCCAGCATGCCGAGGTGGTTGCCTTCGTCGTTATCTCCCTGATCGACGTGGAAACATTCACGACTCGGGCCATAACCCTCGTCGTCAAGGCCGTGGCCATCGTCAGAGCCGGAGAGGTAGTGGTCACATGCGGACATGAAGTCCCACATGGCACCGAGATCACTGAGGCCAGAGAAATCCCAACCGAAGTTGGGGTCGCCCTCTTCCTAGGAACCCACCGGTTCGAAGGTTGAGATGACTGTCAGTCGGTCCCAGGTTGACCACATATGGTACCCCGGAAGGTCTGGATACACCCTTGCGAAAGCACTCACCAAAGCGGGGTCGCTAGGTGGATCGAAGCTGAATCGAAAGGGAACAGGGTGGAATACGGATGGTACCTCTTGGTCGATGGATGGTGGTGAAGTCGCATCGGGGACGGAACGCACCGTCATCTCAGGTACGAGGCTAACGCCCAGTAGGTCCTTTGCGAGGGTGCTGGTGTCATCAGCCTGCTGGGGGCTGGCACGTTGCGGGAAAGCGACGCTCGTCGTTGTCTCAGGTGCGAGGACAACACCCGACATGTCCCTCGGAGGAGTGCCGGCGTCGTCGACTCGCTCCGGTTCGACAGCCGATAAGGTGCCGCCTCCTGCATGGCCACGGTTGCCCCGTCTCCGTCTCCTCCGGCGAGGAGAGTGGCGGGGACGACCCGAGTGTTCCTCTTCTGCCGCTGGAAGATGCCGTCATCGAGTTCGCCACCGTCGGGCGAGCCGACTGTCGTTGTTGTCGTGGTGCGAGGGGAGGAGTACCATGTCGTAGCTGCTGTCAAGGGACATGAACTCGAGACTCCCGAAGCGGAGCACCGCCCCTACCTGGCACGCCAACTGTCGGTGTTTCGGACCCGGGGGGTCCCTGGACCGACTAGTAAATTTGTCGCTGTGTGTCCCTGCCCAAATGGGTTGGTGCGAGATGGAACACAAGGGAAAAATGAGCTTTGTATTATCCTACACCAGGGTGCTCGTAGTAGGGGTTACAAGCGTTGCGAGAGAGCGAGAGCGGGAGAGTGAGTAGGAGAGAGCGAGAGAGAGAGGGTCTGGCCCTGCCCGTCTTCTCCCGTCCCTTTGTCATGCGTAACCCGTTCTCTTCCCGTGCCTCCTTCTCCCTTTTTTCCGCTCCTCCTGGACATCCCCTTTTATAGACATAAGGAGATGGCCCAGCTGTACAATGGGGGTGTAGCTATGTGCTACGTGGCCAGCGGGGAAGTGCCTGGTCGCTATGCACGTGTTAACGTGTCTATTGGAGAAGTGCATGAGCCCTGTAGAAGCACAGCTGTTGGCGCTGCATGGATCCTGCTGACGTCTCCTTGCTTTCGTAGGGGGCTTCAGAACCACCGACGTCATGGACGCATGCGGGGAACCATCATTGCTTGTTACCGGGGTAAGCTAGATGGGACACCGGTCTTGTTCCTTCGTAGCCTGAGCTAGCTAGGAGTAGGGTAATGATGTATCCCTTGTGGCGCGGTCGATCTGAGCCTGAGGTCGGGCGAGGCGGCGGCTCCTCCGAGGCCGAGGCTGAGGCCGAGGCCCAGGGTCGGGCGAGGACATGACTCTTCCCGAGGCCGAGGCTGAGGCCGAGCCCTGGGGTCGGGCGAGGCAGAGATCTCTTCCCGAGGCCGAGGCCTAAGGTCGGGCGAGGCGGAGCTTCCTGTTGCGCCCGAGGCTGAACTTGGCTGTCGTCGGTTTCACTCGGGTGGTTGGCACAGCAACCGAAGCGGGGCGGGCGGCGCTGTTTTCCTGTCAGATCGGTCCGTGGAAGGGCGAAGTGACTGCGGTCACTTCGACCTTGTCGACTGAGGCACGCGTGTCAGGATAAGGTGTCAGGCGATCCCAACATTAAATGCGCATGCAAAACGGTCGGCTGGTAAGGCGATTTGGCCAAGGTCGCTTGCACGACAAGGCTTGCCTTTGGCTGAGCCGAGGGTGTGCTCACTGCCTGAGGAGACCCTCGGGCGAGACGTGAATTCGTCCGGGACTACTGTTCCCGCCCGAGGCCGGGCTCGGCCGAGGCGAGATCGCGTCCCTTGGTAGACGAAGCTTTGACTTTGACCCGAGCTGTCAGTCTTTATGGTTTGTTCTGAAGGTGTTTATCAGCCGTGTTTAGGAGTGTTGGGGGTACCCCTAATTACGGTACCCGACAATATTACTATATCAGGGAGCACCGAAGTTTAATTAGGTTTTCAGAATACTTGCGTGTTTTGATCAAGTCTCAGGTGCTGTTTGATTCAGACATTATTAAGAGAATGGTAATGAGATCTCTTATCGGCGGTAATTGTCACTATTTATAATTGGATTGGATAGTACTACTGAAAAGAGATCAATCAAACAAAAGTATCGATATCCATTATCCTATATGCGTTATATTTCGGCGAACCAAATGCCACCTCAGTTAGTCATTGACACACCACAGTTTGGGTTGCTTATTAACAGTTCCTGGTGATGTTGGCCAACTCTTCTGATGCACGAGCGACCACGTGCTCACATTCTGTTCCCACATATCTTGAAATTGCATTAATTGTTACGCATAAAGATTCTAATATCAACTATGCTAAAAGAATATTATGAACACATGACCCCATGCACTGATGATGCACACTCCGAATATGGGAGACGAGGGCAATCTCGTTAGGTGCCAATCTGTCGCCTCAAGAATGTCAACTTGGCCACTGTGGATGCGCTGAATGTTGTGGCTAGTTGCTGTGGATACATGCTGCCTCAGATAAGCATTGGATCATGCACATGATAAGGTTGTCGTGGCGACCGTAGTATGGCTCCGCCTCCGTGTGGTATATATGAATAGGATTCATCAATTTCTTCGTCCAAGAGAATAAATATTTATCCGCATTATTATTTAGTACTAATTTTATGTGGTATCGACCGTGGCCAGAATATTTTTGTTCTCAATGGATTTGTGTCACTGATGACGGCAGAATTTGCAGTGACGATGTTGATAGACACGCTCATTAGGACATCTACAACCTAGCTCGTTTTTCAAAGTAGACCATTAATGCAGTTAAGATACAATATGTATAGAAAGTCATGAAGAGATATGGCCTCTTCGCGAGAGGTCCGTTTCTTAAATTTTTTATACTTAACCTAGATACTCCTCTCCCATCAATTAATGGGATATACATGCAACCCCAATCCGGCAGTTATGCAGACAACAGTATAATAGCTATTGCTCCTTCCGTCCTAAAAAGACAAAGACGGTAGAGCAGGAATTTCAGAAAAATCATACAGTAATTTTATAGAAATCAGTTCATTTTCACAAGAAAAGGTAGAAAATGGTAAAAAAATCCCACATTCCAATAGAGGCATATAATTTTAGGAACAAATCTGGACAGACATTTTGTTTCTAAATTGGTTCAATGAAACAGATCTTTTTAGGAGAAGTTGTTAGCAGAAACGACGAGAAAAACGAAGGAAATCAACCAATAAATCATAGAGCACGATACAAATATTTACATGAAAAATCCTTTAATGTCAAAGGTCTTTACTACATAAAAAGTGTTTACAGAACGTCATCCCTGGACGGCGGCATACAAGAAAAGTAAAAATGACGATACACGACAAACTGTAACTAGAGTCACTAATATATACCGTCCAAATGCCCTGACTCAAGCCTCCCGACGACGCGTCTTCGTTCTGCTCGCCAACACGACATCTAAATACATAATTTAGATCACAAATTCAAGAGTAGTTAGCGAGGGCAAGTGCAGCACGACTCTGTGAGCCAATGATTAGGCGAAGGCAAACGCCCACGGCCAGACCTGAGCCCCAGAAGGCATGATTGCCATTTGCTGTTTGGAGATAGTGCCTCTGCATCCCACCGGTGGACAGACGGCCGAGGAAAGTTCCAGCAAATTGAACTTCCCTCACTTCCGGGTTAGTGGAGATGCCCTACCTAGGCAGTAGGCACCACGTGCGGCTAAGGTACAAGTGTAGAGGAGAGGCGCTTGTTGGTAATATAATGCATGCTGCCGTGATTGCGTACGCACTTCTTCAGTTTTTTTTTTCATGATAGTATGTGGATTGACCGATCGATTGATTTCTAGCTGAAACAAGAACCTTGTGATGCAACGAAATCGCCATGCATTACCGTACCGAGCCCGTCCAGGTTACGGCGTCGCCAACCCTCTCCCTTGCCTTGTTTTAATTACTAATAGTGGAATTAAAAATCAATCGATCTGTGGGATATAAGACAGCCCCAAGATATTACATTAAGGCTCTAAATGAATTGGTTAGGTGATCTTCGTCCAGGCTAAGATTAAAAATCAATCCTTTCATCTATCCTACGTTAAAACATAAGTCTAAAAACCACTCCTTCTATCCTAAAAATATAATTTGTTTTAGATTAAATACATATTTATTAATTAACTTATAAATATCATTTGTATATATGTCTAGATACATTATCATCTATTCGATGTGACGGAAAAAAGAAAGTTAAAAAGAATTATATTTTAGGACGGATTGAGTACAATAAGTTTGTTGAGCTATCACAGATTGAAATCTATACAACTCCTCCGCATCTATTAAAATTACAGACGTACGTTTAGTTTAGTGTTTGTTTTGTGCGGCATGTCGTGTTTAGGCGGTCTAGGTAGGTCCAGCTCTGATGTCAGATGGATCATATCTTTTCTGAATCCTGCCTGTCCGTTGAAGAATAATTGGGCCAGCTGCTAGCTCATTGATTAACTATTACAGCTCAAATTATTTGATTCCCTTGATTTGCTTTGCTCCATTGTTCACCTGGAGAATGGCGATCAAAGGAATCATGTGCGACATCTGCTGTTCAATAGATGCAGGAAGGCAGTGCATTAGTCTCGATCATCAACAAAGATACCAATAATCAGATGCAGGCACGCGCATAACCAAAGAGTGGGGAATGTTTGAAACTTCAAAGCAGCCATTATTGTTTCATATTTACTGAAAGATGCTGCTGGCCAATATAATCGGCCATAACCATTAGTAGCCATTAGCTACAACGAAAAGTCCATTCAAACTGTCTTTTTTTATTTAATGCTAGCTTTCAGGATGACACCCGCTGTGATTAAAGCGGTTGCTGGCCTGACAATTGCTTATTATGTCAGCGGCGGCGTCAGCCAGTCACCATCATTTTGCTATGACTGTCTGGCTGTTCAAGTATTGACCCCAAGATAGATTTGTGTGGTGAAGTCTGAACATGGGATTGATATTGACTTATTGAGGATATATATAAGCGCTATAACCTTATCTGTGAACGCCTCCATCTATTTATCTAGTTCTTGTATTCTCCATTCAAGATGCATTTAAAGTAATACAGATGCATGAGGCACTCGCACGCACAATAATGCTACTCCTACTACTCTTTCAACGACATCTATTGAAGTACTTAAGAACACAAACATGTTTTGGAAAGGAAGAAGTTTCTTTTTAGCTCCTGAGCTATCACTACGGTCCGATTATGTCCATGAAACTCTAAAACCCATCTTTAGACATCAAACTATCAAAACTCGAAATTTTGGTCCTTGACTGGTTTGAAAGGTCGTTTTACCTATATCACTTGTCAGTGTTTTCTCCACTAAATGTGAACAGAGGGTATTATGAGTAGTAGATACAGAGCGAGGGTAGCATAAAGATTTATAGGGGTGTAGTGCTTTATCGACAGGGAAAAAATATTGGAGGTTGAAGATAAACAAGGTTATCGAGTTTATCAAAATTTTATCGGCGAAAAAACTGTACAAATTTGAAAAAAAAACTCAGTTTGTTTAAATATCAACTAGATTATATTTGGACATTTAACAAACAAAAACAACACAGACCAGCCAATCAAGTATTGAGGAAAAATTATAGGGTTTTTAGTGTCCTGGGAAAGTCGGAGAACACCTATAGATCAATCGACTTCTAATTTAAACATTTGGCAGGTGCCAATCCAAAAAAGGTTGAAACTTTCGGCCAATAAAGATAAAATATCGGAGCTCATCGATAAACACGAAAATCAGGTTTATCGGAGGCTATATCGCTGATTAAGTTTCTCCCCTACATTTAGTGTAGTTGTTCTGATGTCTACGAGTACTCATTAAAGATTCCTACTCCATCATATATGTAGTGTAGGATGATGTTGTATTTCTCATGTGTCATATATTGGTTGTACTTTTTATGCGACAAACTAGGAAACATATCTATAAATCAATTAGATCTTGTAACCATATCCCCTTGGGATATATAAGAGGTGGAATGAACCCTTTAATTAGTACATCATTGCATGTTACATTAACACCCCTATAATATAAGCATATGAGATAAAGAGATCTACCTCAAACTATATGTAGGGTGTCATGTATCTAAACTAGTATAAAGCCTCATGCCTTCATGTGCTATCCTTATGGTATTATGTGTGTGATATGTTTATATATATAACCAGGGTTAAATATTATGAATGATGGTGTGCTAAGCTATGGAAGGTCCTTAGAAACCTGGTTACCTCATTGATGAGGGTTACTTTGATGGGTTTGGGAAGATGATTAGATCGATTCATTAGGATGGCAATCATTCGAAGCCTCAACAATGAGGCCACAAGTGATGCCTTGCAGATAGTGCCTACTATGACATCGAAAACTATGAAGATGCATCACCCTGCCCATTAATTCCTTTGAGTATGTTTGGATCATGATTGATAAAACTAAAAAGGATAAGAGATCGAATAACACCATGATGGCCTTTCACCTCTATGTGAATGCTACATGGCTTGCTCTAATACCATGATGCACATGGGAGGGACGATAGTGAGCACTCAATGACACATATCCCCATCAATGGCTACAACAATGTCGACACACCATGTGAGTCTACTTGATAGATCCATGAATGCCTTATAAACATCAACAATGAGTTGGTTGTCAAGAATACACATCTTCAAGAATGTCTCATTGATGAGATGCACATCTAAAGGTGTGACGTTCATGATGAGTTCCTACGTGAAGGCCAATCGCGAACAAGGCCTAGCCAAGACACGACCATGGCTAAGCAGGAGATAACTAACATGCATGAGATGTCATTAGAAAGACATTCCAAGCTCGAAGACATCAGAGATCTGCCTATAGTAGTGACTATAATTCAACCCAAAGCATCAAGCTATTGAAGTCGTCAAGACTTAGATGTTCATGGCCACTCGAGAGAGGACCATGATAACTATCAGCCTCGAGAACCTCTATGACACACATTTCGTGATTGCGTAGGTGGTAATAGAGACCTTCGACACACCATAAACACACGAATGAGTAAAATGAAGGCTCACATCTACGAGTGTGATGGAAGGTACAAGGAGAATTAGCATGTGCCATGGTCCCCACACTAGAATGAAGGGCATTCATGCTCACCGAATGGGACACCTAATTAAGGAACATGTGGACACCACCAAGGATGGATTGTTCCCACATTAGGTTGGTTAGGATGCGTTTAGAAGTGAGATTCGACCAGTGGATATACCCTAGGGGTTCCATGCACCTCATCACATCGAGAAGCATTAGGAATACACCAATCCAAAGAACTGACTTAAGAATTATAAGTGGCAATAGTGGCGGTCTTTGCCCTAGATCTAGATTTCATGGTATAATACCTCTCAATCTTCCTCGCATATTTGACCAAATCATGGTTGCACCATCTTGAAGAAGGCGCCATCTAGTGCTAGAGAGACCTAGAGCACTCCTTCTATGGACACTCCAAATGGGATTATACTAAGCCTAACTTAGCGTGGGAACTAGATGATTACCAATGCGAAGGCACATCACAATGTGACTGTGTGAAAGATTAAACCAATTCAAGGATAAGCTCCATCATATCACTGAGACTGATATCATCAATGAGTTCTTGTCTAGGCGGCTCTGACTCTGCGCGCACTGTTCATCACTGTAGCTCTGGCGCCACCACTTTTGCAGTCGACCGTTGCACGAAGTAGTCGTTGCTCCGCTGGTGCACCGGACAGTTCGGTGGCACACCGGACAGTCCGGTGAATTATAGCGGAGTGCCCTTGGAAAAAAACCCGAGAGTGGCTAGTTTGATATTGTACGGTCATGCTGCATCGAACACTATTCGGTGGCACACTGGACAGTCCGGTGCGCCAGACCAGGCACACTCAGGTTTCTTGCTCCTTTGTATTTGAACCCTATCTTCAATCTTTTATTGGTTTGTGTTGAACCTTTATGCACCTGTGGAACATATAATCTAGAGCAAACTAGTTAGTCCATTATTTGTGTTGGACATTCAACCACCAAAATTATTTATAGGAAAAGGTTAACCCTATTTCCCTTTCAATCTCCCCCTTTTTGGTGATTGATGCCAACACAAACCAAAGCAAATATATAAGTGCAGAAATTAATGAACTAGTTTGCATAAGGTAAGTGCATAGGTTCCTTTGAATTAAACTAATTTATAATTTCACTAGATATGCATGGATTGCTTTCTTTTATTTAACATTTTGAACCACGCTTGCACCACTTGTTTTATTTTTGCAAATGCTTTTGGAAAATCTTTTCAAAATCTTTTTGCAAATAGTCAAAGGTATATGAATAAGATTGCAAGAAGCATTTTCAAGATTTGAAATTTTCTCCCCTTGTTTCAAATGCTTATCCTTTGACTTAAATAAAACTCCCCCTGAATGAAATTCTCCTCTTTAGTTTTCAAGAGGGTTTTACCAATTTTTGGAAATCTATCTTTGAAAATACCAATTGAAAAAGATCCTGAATAAATACTAATTGAAAACACAAGTTAGATACCAATTTGAAAAAAAAATCTCGAAATGAAGTTTTTAAATTGGTGGTGGTGCGGTCCTTTTGCTCTAGGCTAATACTTTCTCCCCCTTTGGCATTAATCGCCAAAAAACAAAGACTTTGAGAGCCCTTTATATTTTCTCCCCCATTGGTACAAGTAAGTATGAGTGAAAATATTATACCAATCGGAGAGTGATGTGGAGTGACAATGAAGGATAAATGATACCAGTAGAGTGGAGTGAAAGCCTTGTCTTCGTCGAGTACTTCATTTACCTTTCAATCTACGACTTAGCATAGAAATACAATTGAAAACACATTAGTTGTAATCATGAAAGAGATATGATCAAAGGAATATATATGAGCTATGTGTGCAATGTTTCAATCAAAATTCCGAGAATCAAGTATATTTAGCTCATTCCAAAGTTTGCTAAAGGTTTTCTCATCTAAAGGCTTGGTGAAGATATCGACTAATTATTCCTTGGTGCTAACATAAGCAATTTGGATATCCCCCTTTTGTTGGTGATCCCTCAGAAAGTGATACCAAATGTCTATGTGCTTAGTGTGGCTGTGTTCAACGGGAATATCCGTCATTCGGATTGCATTCTCATTGTCACATAGGAGAGGGACTTTGCTCAATTTGTAGCCATAGTCCCTGAGGGTTTGCCTCATCCAAAGTAATTACGCACAGCAGTGGCCTGCGGCAATGTACTCAGCTTCGGCGGTAGAAAGAGTTACTGAATTTTGTTTCTTTGAAGCCCAAGACACCAGGGATCTCCCCAGAAACTGACAAGTCCCTGATGTGCTCTTCCTATCAATTTTACACCCTGCCCAATCGGCATCGGAATATCCTATTAAATCAAAAGTGGATCCCTTGGGGTACCAAAGTCCAAACTTAGGAGTGTAAACTAAATACCTCATGATTCTTTTCACGGCCCTAAGGTGAACTTCCTAAGGATCGGCTTGGAACCTTGCACACATGCATATAGAAAGTATAATATCCGGTCGAGATGCACATAAATAGAGTAAAGATCCTATCATCGATCGGTATACCTTTTGATCTACGGACTTACCTTCCGTGTCGAGGTCGAGATGCCCATTAGTTCCCATAGGTGTCTTGATGGGCTTGGCATCCTTCATTCCAAACTTCTTAAGTATGTCTTGAATGTACTTTGTTTGGCTGATGAAGGTGCCCTCTTGGAGTTGCTTGATTTGAAATCCTAAGAAGTACTTCAACTCCCCCATCATTGACATCTTGAATTTTTGAATCATGATCCTACTAAACTCTTCATAAGTAGATTTGTTAGTAGACCCAAATATGATATCATCAACATAAATTTGGCATACAAACTAATCTTTTGTAACAGTTTTAGTAAAGAGAGTTGGATCGGCTTTACTGACTTTGAAGCCATTAGTGATAAGGAAATCTCGCAGGCTTTCATACCATGCCCTTGGAGCTTGCTTGAGCCCATAGAGCGCCTTTGAGAGCTTATAAACATGGTTAGGGTACTCACTATCTTCAAAGCCGGGAGGTTGCTCAACATAGACCTCTTCCTTAATTGGTCCGTTGAGGAAGGCACTCTTCGCGTCCATTTGATAAAGCTTGAAGACATGGTAAGTAGCATAGGCAAGTAATATACGAATGGACTCAAGCCTAGCTACGGGTGCATAGGTTTCATCAAAATCCAAACCTTCGACTTGTGGATAACCTTTGGCCACAAGTTGGGCTTTGTTCCTTGTCACCACACCATGCTCATCTTGCTTGTTGCGGAATACCCACTTGGTACCTGCAACATTTTGATTAGGGCGTGTAACTAAATGTCATACCTTATTCCTCATGAAGTTGTTGAGCTCCTCTTGCATTGTCAGCACCCAATCCGAATCTCTTAATGCATCCTCTACCCTGTAAGGCTCAATAGAGGAGACAAAAGAGTAATGTTCACAAAAATGAGCAACACAAGATCTAGTAGTTACCCCCTTATGAATGTCACCGAGGATAGAGTTCACGGGGTGATCTCGTTGTATTGCTTGATGGACTCTTGGGTGTGGTGGTCTTGGACCCTGTATCTCTTGATCATCTTCCTTGTCTTCATTAACTTCATCTCCCCCTTGATCATTGTCCTCTTGAGGTGGCTCATCCTCTTGATCTTCATTTTCATTGTCTTGAGTTTGATCCTCATCTTGAGTTGGTGGAGATGCTTGTATGGAAGATGACGGTTGATCTTGTGCTTGTGTGGGCTCTTTGGATTCCTTAGGACACACATCCTCAATGGACATGTTCCTTAGCGCGACGCACGAAGCCTCTTCATCATCTAGCTCATCAAGATCAACTTGCTCCACTTGGGAGCCATTAGTCTCATCAAACACAATGTCACAAGAAACTTCAACTAATCCGGTGGACTTGTTGAAGACTTTGTATGCCCTTGTGTTTGAGTCATATCCTAGTTAAAAGCCTTCTACAGCCTTAGGAACAAATTTAGATTTTCTACCTCTTTTAACAAGAATAAAGCATTTGCTACCAAATACTCTAAAATATGAAATATTGGGCTTTTTACCATTAAGGAGTTCATACGATGTTTTCTTGAGGATTCGATGAAGGTAGAGCCGGTTGATGGAGTAGCAAGCAGTATTGATTGCTTCCACCCAAAACCGGTCCGGAGTCTTGTACTCATCAAGCATGATCCTTGCCATGTCCAGTAGAGTTCTATTCTTCCTCTCCACTACACCATTTTGTTGAGGTGTGTAGGGAGAAGAGAACTCATGCTTGATGCCCTCCTCAAGAAAGCCTTCTATTTATGAGTTCTTGAACTCCGTCCCATTATCGCTTCTTATTTTCTTGATTCTCAATCTGAACTTATTTTGAGCTAGTCTCAAGAATCCCTTTAAAGTCTCTTGGGTTTGAGATTTATACTGCAAAAAGAATACCCAAGTGAAGCGAGAGTAATCATCCACAATAACTAGACAGTACTTACTCCCGCCGATGCTTGTGTAAGCTATCGGGCCGAATAGATCCATGTGGAGTAACTCCAGTGGCCTATCCATTGTCATGATGTTCTTGTGCGGATGATGGGCGCCAACTTGCTTTCCTGCTTGGCATGCGCTACAAACCCTGTCTTTCTCAAAATGAACATTCGTTAGTCATAAAATGTGTTCTCCCTTTAGAAGCTTGTGAAGATTTTTCATCCCAACATGAGCTAGTCGGTGATGCCAGAGCCAACACATATTAGTCTTGGCAATTAAACAAGTGTTGAGTTCAGCTGTGTTCTCATTAAAATCAACTAAATATAGCTGACCCTCTAACACTCCCTTAAATGCTACTGAATCATCACTTTTTCTAAAGACAGTAACACCTACATCTGTAAATGGACAGTTGTATCCCATTTTGTATAATTGAGATACAGAAAGCAAGTTGTAATCTAAAGAATCTACAAGAAAAACATTGGAAATGGAATGATCAGGTGATATAGCAATTTTACCAAGTCCTTTGACCAAACCTTGATTCCCATCCCCGAATGTGATAGCTCTTTGAGGATCTTCGTTTTTCTCGTAGGAGGAGAACATTCTCTTATCCCCTGTCATGTGGTTTGTGCATCCGCTATCAATTATCCAGCTTAAGCCCCCGGATGCATAAACCTGCAAAACAGTTTTAGGCCTTGTTCTTAGGTACCCAAACAGTCTTGGGACCTTTCACGTTAGAAACAAGTACCTTGGGTACCCAAACACAAGTCTTGGAGCCCTTGTGTTTGCCCCCAACATATTTGGAAACTATTTTGCCTGATTTGTTAGTTAAAACATAAGAAGCATCAAAAGTCTTAAATGAAATATTATGATCATTTGATGCAGTAGGAGTTTTCTTTTTAGGCAATTTAACATGAGTTGATTGCCTAGAGCTAGAAGCCTCATTCTTATACATAAAAGCATGGTGAGAAATAGAATGAGATTTCTTAGCATGACTCCTCCTAATTTTGTGCTCAGGATAACCAGCAGGATATAAAATATAATCCTCATTATTCTGAACCATGGGAGCTTTGCCCTTAACAAAGTTAGACAATTTCTTAGGGGTATTAAGCTTGACATTGCTTCCCTGTTGGAAACCAATGCCATCCTTAATGTCAGGGCGTCTCCCACTATAGAGCATGCTCCTAGCAAATTTAAATTTTTTATTTTCAATCTCATGCTCATTAATTTTAGAAGTAAGTTGAGCTATATGATCATTTTGTTGTTTAACTAAAGCAAGGTGATCATGAATAGCATCAACATTAATATCTCTACATCTAGTACAAATAGAAACATGATCAACAGTAGATGTAGAGGGTTTGCAAAGATTTAATTCATCTATCTTAGATTTTAGCATGACATTTTCTTCTCTAAGACAGGAAATAGAATCATTACAAACATTTAAATTTTTAGCCTTAGAATTTAAACTAGCATTTTTAGTTTTAAGGCTAGAAATTGATTCATTCAATTTATCAATCTTAGCATTTAAACTAGCATTTTCATTTCTAAGATTGGTAATTGAGTCATGGCACATGCTAAGCTCCTTAGTCAAATTTTCACATTTTTCAACCTCCTGAGCATAGGCATTCTTCAACTTAACATGCTTTTTATTTCCCTTAATAAGGAATTCCTCTTGGCTATCCAAGACTTCATCCTTCTCATGAATAGCTCCTATCAATTTATTTAATTTTTCTTTTTGTTGCATGTTAAGGTTGGCAAAAAGAGTAAGTAAGTCATCTTCATCTTCACTAGAATTACCCTCATCACTAGATGTAGTATATTTTGGGGTGGTTCTAAATTGTACCTTCTTCTTTTTGTTGTCCTTTGCCATGAAGCATTTGGGGGCCGACGTTGGGGAAGAAAAGACCCTTGTTGACGGCGATGTTGGCGGCATCCTCGTCGGAGGAGGAGTCAGTGGAGCTCTCATTGGAGTCTCATTCCCGACACACATAGGCATCGCCGCCCTTCTTCTTGTAGTACTTATTCTTTTTCTTCTTCTTCCCCCTCTTATCGTCGCCCCTGTCACTATCATTAGACATAGGACATTTAGCAATAAAGTGACCGGGCTTACCACACTTGTAGCACACCCTCTTGGAGCGAGGTTTGTAGTCCTTTCCCCTCCTTTTCTTGAGGATTTGACAGAAGCTCTTGATGATGAGTGTCATCTCCTCATTGTCGAGCTTGGAGGCGTCGATGGGGAGCCTACTTGATGTAGACTCTTCTTTCTTCTCTTCCGTCGCTTTGAATACGACGGGTTGCACCTCGGGTGTTGAGGTGGTGCCTTGCTCCAAATTGACAATATGTTTGGAGTCTTTGATCATTAGTTCAAAGCTCACAAAATTGCCAATTACTGCCTCGGGAGACATCTGTTTATATCTAGGGTCTCCACGGATTAGTTGCACTTGAGTGCGATTACGAAAAACAAGTGATCTAAGAATAACCTTGACCATTTCATGGTCATCCCACTTGGTGCTCCTGAGGTTGCGCACTTGGTTGACCAAGATCTTGAGCTGGTTGTACATCGCTTGTGGCTCCTCTCCTTGGTTGAGGACAAATCGACCGAGCTCCCCCTCGATCGTCTCCCGCTTGGTGATCTTGGTCACCTCATCTCCTTCGTGCGCGGTCTTGAGTACGTCCCAAATTTCTTTGGCACTCTTCAACCCTTCCACCTTATTATACTCCTCTCGACATAAGGAGGCGAGGAGTATAGTTGTGGCTTGGGAGTTGAAGTGCCAGATTTGGGCGACTTCGTCCGAGTCATAGCCCTCGTCCTCCACCGTAGGTACCTGCGCTCCAAACTCAACAATATCACATATACTTGCGTGGAGTGAGGTTAGGTGATGCCTCATTTTATCACTCCACATGCAATAATCCTCACCATCAAAATATGGTGGTTTGCCTAATGGAACGGAAAGTAAAGGAGCGCGCTTAAAGATATGGGGATAACGAAGACGCATCTTACTATACTTCTTGCGCTCATGGCGCTTAGAAGTGATGAACGTCGCGTCGAAGTCGGATGTGGAGGGCGACGAAGAGTCAGTCTCGTAGTAGACCACTTGTCGCCACTCCGGTGTGACTTGACGCGGGGAGGGGATCCCTCCTTGGCTTTGGTGCCGGACTCCCTTGATGGAGCCTTCCCGTGGCTTGTGGCCTTCTCGCCAGTTTCCATCTCCCTCTTGGCGGATCCTCCCGACATCACTTCGAGTTGTTAAACTCTTAATGAAGCATCGGGCTCTGATACCAATTGAAAGTCACCTAGAGGGGGGTGAATAGGCGGAATTTTAAAATTATAAACTTAAGCACACACTACAAGCCAGGGTTAGCGTTATAACTTAAAACAAGTTCGAGAGAGAGGGGGAAAACAAATCAAAAGCAAATCAGGCGGATGACACAGTGATTTGTTTTATCGAGGTTCGGTTCTAAAGAACCTAGTCCTCGTTGAGGTGGTCACAAAGACCGGGTCTCTTTCAACCCTTTCCCTCTCTCAAACGGTCACTTAGACCGAGTGAGCTTTCTCCTTAATCAAACGGGTCACTTAGACCCCATAAGGACCACCACATACTTGGTGTCTCTTTCTTTGATTACAATTCACTTGGGAACAAGAATAAGGAAGGAAGGAAGTGATCCAAGCAACAAGAGCACAAAGAACACGAACAAACTCTCTCTCAAGTCACTAGGTGATTGGAATGGATTTGGGACTTAGAGAGGCTTTGATTCTTTTGAATTGTGTCTAGGAATGAATACACTAGCTCTTGTATTGAATGTGGAACTCAGAAAACTTGGATGCTTGGAGTGGAGGTGGTTGGGGGTATTTATAGCCCTCAACCACCAAGTGACCGTTGGGGCAGGCTACTGTCGATGGGCGCACCGGAAAGTTCGGTGCACCACCGGACACTGTTTAGTGCGCCAGCCACGTCACCCAACCGTTAGGGTTCGAGAGCAAACGATCGTTGGAGGCTTTGTCTTCTAGTGGCACCAGACAGTCCGGTGTCACACCGGACAGTCATTGTTCAGTGTCCGGTGCGCCTCTAACGGGCGGCTCTAACTCAGCGTACAATGTTGATCACTGTAGCTCTGGCGCCACCGCTTTTGTAGTCGACCATTGCGCGAAGTAGTCGTTGCTCCGCTGGTGCACCGAACAGTCTGGCGGCACACCGGACAGTCCGTTGAATTATAGCGGAGTGCCCTTGGAAAAACCCGAGAGTGGCCAGTTTGATATTGTACGGTCATGCTGCACCGGACACTGTTCAGTGGCACACCGGACAGTCCGGTGCGCTAGACCAGGGCACACTCAAGTTTCTGGCTCCTTTGTATTTGAACCCTATCTTCAATCTTTTATTAATTTGTGTTGAACCTTTATGCACCTGTGGAACATATAATCTAGAGCAAACTAGTTAGTCGATTATTTGTGTTGGACATTCAACCACCAAAATTATTTATAGGAAAAGGTTAACTTTATTTCCCTTTCAAAAGCCAACATGGGTGTCCCCTCTTTTCTAAAGATGAAGGAACACAAATACAAAGGCAATTTCATCAGCAATGCTAAGGAAGGAGGAGGTAGGAGGAAGAAGATGAGCAACAACAATATGTTCAAGAAGATCATGAATAGACCTTGTCAAAATCATGGCTTCAAGGTGACCCACTTTTCCAAAGATTGCACAACCTACAAGAAGTAGATCATATATATGAGCAAGCCAAATAGAAAGGTAATGGGGACTAATCGAATATCAACAAGCTAGTTAGGGAAGATGGCTTCAACCATGATGCCTTCCCAAACTTGATGATGTCATGCTAATTTTTTGTGACCCAAAGCCCATGAGGACATAAAACACCAAAAGATCTACTAAGAAGTCAATGCTCCTGTACTACCCACACCAGTCTATCTACACTAATCGAAGATGACAATCACATTCTAAAAGTTGCCTAGAGGGGGTGAATATCTTGAAAATTATAAACTTTGAAAACAAACTTTACCCAAGGTTAGCGTTAGAATGAGTAATAATGAAATCACAGTGCAGAAGATAGTTCTTCTTGCCACGAGTTGCTTATTTAATGCGAATAACTTTGGGAACTAACTCAAAATGATCACAAGCAAGAGAACTTAGAGAGAGGGGAGAGGACAAATCAAATCGCAATGCAGGATTAACACAAAGACATAGGAGATTTGTTTCCTGATGTTCGGTTCTGAAGAACCTACTCCCTATCGAGGAGGCCACATAGGTTGGGTCTTTTTCAACCATTTCTCTCTCTCAAATGGTCACTTAGACTTGTTTAGTGATTCTCCTTAATCTTGAGGGTCACTTAGACCCCGCAAGTATCACCACACACTTATGTCTCTCTTGCTAGCTTTACAAATTAATGAGAATTTAGAAGTCGAGAGGAAGAAAATGGCCAAGAAAACCAAGCAACAAGAGAAACTAGAAAACACAATGTCACACTCTCGAATATCTCTCACAAGGCACTAATCACTAATGACCACAATTACAATTCTAACATTTGGAGGATCTTTGGAGCTTTGAGTGTTTCTTTGAGTGCAGTCCATGCTCTTGTATTGAATGTGAATGAATAGAATGCTTGGGTGCAATTGAAGGGATTGGTTGGGTTGTATTCATAGCCACTAACCACTATTCTCATAACCATGACCTCTACTGTACAAAGCCATATGCACCCAACTATAAATACACCTAGAGAGATATCCTCTCCCTCCCCACACCCTCAACACCCTGAGCCAAGGCAAACCCCAGCAAATTTAGTTACTCCGCTCTACTGACTGCACTTCTAGTGTTGGTTCACCTTCAATATACCTTTTGGATAAGCTTCTCCACTCCATTGAAACAAACTCTACTCAAAACTATATTAAACCATCCACCACCATTCTTAACCATTATAATGGATACTTGTTGATATACTCGCTGGTTTGTGTGTTTGCTTGTTTGTGTCGTGTAGTTATCAGAGCATTTGTGTCGCCCTATGAAGGCCGATTCTATGAGTCTATGCCAGATGGTGAAGCTAGAAACCAGTTCTGTAAGCTCTCATCCTTTCACCAGTTAAAGCAACGGCAAGCTCACTGAATCTCTTTGATGTATAAATTACCTATACTTGAAACACAATCCCTTAGCATGTTTTTATATATGCATTATATTATTTTGCTGCTAAGAGACATAATGATATAGCCACCAAGCCTTAGAACATTACCACAAATCATCCATATACTCTTTACAATTTATGTTATAAAGTGATTTGAGAAAAAGTGTGAGTTTTTCAAAAGAAACTAGATTTTCAAAAAAATAATAAAGTGAACGATTATCACCATCACTACAAGGATCGGGATGGTAAAGACTCCATGGTCTTGGGAGGTCCCAAAATGAAGTTGGATCAGCCAGGTTAGGCATGAGCATGGTGTATTGTCCCATCTCACATAAGGACCGATTCGTCATTACTCCTTATGTAAACTCTCAAAAGTACAGCCACTCGAGGTTATATGGGCAACCGCTCGATCCAACTGCATGGGCTAAACCCGAGGGTTATCAGTGGCTAGGGAGCACCGAGAGGAAAAGGAAAGGGAACATTGTTGTCCTGGTTTGGGAGAGATGGTGGCCTTGTTCCTCTCGGTATAACCATCAAGGTGAAGCCATGTAGGGGAGGATGGATATTGGTTTGGGTCTCATGGCAGTGAGATTGCAGAGCCCGACTAGTAGGTAAAGTGTACACCTCTGTGCAGGGTCAAAAGTCTATTAGAATAGTTCGTGTCCACTAGTTTGGACGAGTTATGGCTTGGTTTTGACAATTAGTGTTTTGTTTCCTAATAAGATTTGAAAATGGTTTGGAAAGGTCCGGCGGTTGAGTCATGTGCTATGGTTGACGGAAAGTCCAGTAACTGCTTTTGGTTTTGAAAATGAAAACCTGTGGGAAACTACCGATATTTCTAGATAGTTTAGTCTAGGGGATTCGGTTCAATAACGGAAAACTTTCTACTCCTTTGGGAGAGAATGTGCTTTGACAAAAAGGTGAGATCTTTTACAAAAATAGCCCTGCATTAAAATGGCTTTTTATGCAAAGTACTCTAAGCTCCACTTACTCAATGCATGCATTTCTAAATCCCCATTTCGTGAGTGAAGGTGGGTTGTCGAGTACATAAGTACTCACCCTTGCTTATCTGTTGTTTTTCAGAGAAGGAGATCGTTGATCATGTACGAGTTACACCTCTTCCCAACCATGCATGTGGCTGTTGGACCACTGATTTGCTTTGGTACGTATATTGAACTGCTCGAGTCCTACTCTGATGATATGTCACAGGTTGTGGATCAGCTCTTAAATTTGATCGCCACTTGTATAGGTTTGTCTCATTTAGGCAGATTTATAACCATCCGATGCATGAATGTTGATACTAGCCTCCTGGGACTTGTATTTGTATCACATTTAAGTCCCAGAGGATGGGGACACATTATTCATCATCTCCAAATATGATAGTACTAAAAACATCTTCACTCAAAGAACTAAATAAGACATTAATAGCTTGAACGTTGGACTTCCTCTTAAGATAAATTGGCTAAATCAACACTAGGAGGAGTAATGCTCATATCTACAATATGCTTGATTTGAAGATCCATGACCCTAAAAAGTAAGCACACTAGCGAACCAAGATGCATACTTTCAACCATCTAAAAGGAGAACTTCTAAAATTACCTCCTCACTAATCGACACCTTCTCTTAAGGATGTTAGCCTAAAATTGAGAGCCTAGGATATGATACCAATTAAAAGAACCTTGGTATCACCTAGAGGGGGATGAATATGTGTTTCTAAAAATTAACAACAAATAAAACTTAGTGACAGATTAGCAAACTGCAGCACTACCATGTATTATGTGGATCTGTCTCACAACATAGAGAGATGAACAATATCTGAGTGTATGAAATAAACTCAAACCAAACTTGTAGATGTGCTTGCAGATGATCCATAGCAAGTCCACTAAGTAGTGCACTCACAAACACACACAACCAAATAGAAAGCAAATATTGTAATTCAAAATATAAGAGGCAAGGCTCATGCTTTATCCCTTGGTTTAGCTCACCGCCAAGGCTTACCTATGTCCATGTTGTTGAGGAACCCACAAAGTCATTGGGTATCTTCGAACTCTATTCTCTTCTCATGGCCAACGCTAAAGTTTAAATTGGGAGTTCCACTAAGATCTTTAGACATTACAAACTTTCTCGCATCTCACTTGTAAGGAAAATAGACTACGACCCATTTGATTAACATATACATTTGGACTAATAATGTTTGCTAGTGTTTATGATTTAGTTCAAAGGATGCAACATGGACTTGGATGAAGGCAAGAGGAAAATAAGACATTACAAGACTCATTGAATACTTACGAAGACCATTGAAGAGTCCAAGGCACAAGAAAGAAGAAGCACAAGAAGCAAAAGAAATGAAGAAAAGAGGACTGTAGAGAGCACCAGGCGTGTCCAGTGGTGCTCCAGATGTATACACTAAATTTTTTAAAGAAGTATACACTAAATTAAAAAAATTCAATTAAAATTATACTAAAATAAACTAATTTACTAAACTAGACTAAATTAAACTAATTCATCAAATTAAATAAATAATAAGTACCTAAATTAATTAGCTATTATATCTGAAATTACAATTATTAACTTAATTAAACAAAAATTAGGAAATATGGCCTATGGAACTTAATGTAGCTGATGGAAATTAACTCAAAATATACATATGTGATGTTGGATCTTTTATGGGCTTGGCCCATTTATTGGATAAACTCTATGGTGTGTAATGGTGGGGAATATCAATAGTACCATATTGGAAGTCCAAGGGTCTTTTGGCTTGACTTATATGGTGAAAATTATTCCACCTAATTTGAGAAGTCAAGAAACGGACATGGGCGTGCCACACACGCGCGTGCGCCGCCGCCGCCGGCCGGGTCGGGCTAGGGCCGGGCGTGGCATGGCGAGGCAGGCAGGCAGGCGGGTCTCTTGGTGTGCCGCATGCGACCCTTCGCCTTCAGGTTCCCTCCGCGAGAGGTTAAATAGGGGAGCACCCCTATCACTTGGTATACGAAAGCAGAACCTTCAGAGTCACAGTCCAGCCGCAAGTGAGGGTATTTCTATCTCGTGTCTCTGCGCGCACAGAGCAGCGAGAGGGCAGGTGCCTCCGAAGCCCTTGCCGTTCGAGACCTTGCACGGGGGATCGGTAATTAGGTTTTTGGGGAGCGTCTACGCGACTGTCCAAAACATCTTCTTCCTGGCGGCATGACAAGTGAAGTTGGACAAGGATCTAGATCCTCGGAGTGTATGGGAGGGTATGATCAATTCAACTCCTTACTGTTTTACATTATGCAGATTATATATGTTGTCCATCTCTACTGTTTCATATAAAATCATGAATTTATCTCATATGTTCTATCATATAATATCATTACATGTCTAATGTTTGTTCATGCTAGTAATATGTTATATTTGTTTGTTTTAAATTTACAGTCATGCTGTTTATATTGCTATCTATTTATTTTCAATTGTTCCGTCAGTTTATATGCTTATTATATTTATATTATTTATAGGATTCATATGTTTTATGTTCTCATGATTTATATTGTTACGGATATATTTGATATCATGATTAATCATCTTTTATATGTCATCATCATAATGTTAATTTATGGAATTAAAATAACATGGAAAATGCCTATATTTCTAACATTCCAAAAACCTAATGTTAGGCATTTTTCTGTCAGAGGTTTTGCTGTTATGCTAAAGCCTGATCCTTTTGATGGTAAAAACTTCTTGATATGGAAAGCTAAGATGGAATTGTGGCTTACTGTAATGTCTTGTTTTCATGCCGCTGAGGGCAAGCCTGCCAACTTACCTCCTGAGGATGAGGCTAAGTTTAAGGCTGAAGACAACCTCTTTCGAGGAGCAGTGATTAGCGCACTGGATACAAAATTCCAAAAAAGCTATATCATCCTTCCTATAGGGAAAGAGCTGTGGGATGCACTTGTTGGAAAGTTTGGAGTTACTGACGCTGGTAATGAGCTATATCTCATGGAGCAGCTGTATGACTACAAGATGGTTGAGAACCGATCTGTAGTGGAACAGGCTCATGAGTTTCAGGCACTAGCTAAGGAACTCGAACTTTTTCTTTGTCCTTTGCCTGACAAGTTTGTGGCTGGTGGTATAATCGCCAAGTTGCCACCTTCTTGGAAGGACTTTGCTACCTCTCTCAAACATAAGAGACAAGAGTTCAATGTGGAAGAGTTCATTGGTACTCTTGATGTTGAGGAAAGGGCTACAACAAAGGACAATGGAAAAGGTGTGGAGACCTCTACTGCTAATGTGGTGCAGAAGAGAAACTTCCGCAAGTTTAACAAGAAGAAAAACCAGAACAAATAAGAGAACACAAATAAACCTGTTCAAACAGAACAGTTTAAAAAGAAGAACAACAACAATAAGGGAAAGGGAGGATGCTTTGTCTGTGGCAGTGATCAACATTGGGCTAGAGAGTGCCCTGTTCGCAAGTTCACATAGGACAAGAAATCAGCTAATGTTGTAACCACTGAAACTAGAGATGGAACATCTGGGTATGGTAATTCTTTACCATTTGTTCTCTTAGTTTGTAATTCACCTGAGTGGTGGATGGACAGTGGTGCAAACATTCATGTGTGTGCTGATGTCTCTATGTTCTCTTCCTACCAGGTCGGGAGGTCTGGCGCCTTGTTAATGGGAAATGGGTCGCGTGCTCATGTTCTTGGTGTTGGTACGGTCATTCTAAAGTTTACTTTGGGAAAGACGGTGCCATTGAAGAGCGTGCAGCATGTGCCCTCTATCAAGAAGAATCTCGTTAGTGCTTCGATGCTATGTCGAGATGGATACAAAGTTGTTCTTGAGTCTAATAAATGTGTTGTGTCCAAACATGATACTTTTGTTGGTAAAGGATATGACTGCGAAGGTTTGTTCCGCTTATCACTGCTTGATGTGTGTAATAAAATGGTGAATTTCGTTCATTTTTCTGATATCAGATTTATGGCATTCACGTTTTTGTCATGCAAGCTTTGGCTGTCTTATGCGGTTAGCAAATATAAATCTAATTCCTAAATTCAACTTGGTCAAAAAATCTAAGTGCCATGTGTGTGTTGAATCAAAACAACCCTGCAAGCCTCACAAGGCTGCTGAGGCGAGGAGTTTGGCACCTCTAGAACTTGTTCATTCTGATCTATGCGAGATGAATGGAATTTTGACCAAAGGTGGTAAAAGATATTTTCTCACTTTTATAGATGACTCCACTAGATTTTGCTATGTGTATCTCTTGAAAACAAAAGATGAAGCGTTTAATTATTTTAAGACTTATAAAGCTGAAGTTGAGAACCAACTTGAGAGGAAAATAAAACGTTTGAGGTCCGATCGAGGTGGAGAATATTTCTCTAATGTGTTCGATGAGTTCTGTGTGGAACATGGTATTATTCATGAGAGGACACCGTCATTCTCACCACAATCCAATGGGATTGCTGAAAGGAAAAACCGCACTCTAACAGATTTGGTGAATGCCATGTTGAGTATAGCGGGATTATCCAAGGCATGGTGGGGTGAGGCGATTTTGACGGCATGTCATGTCCTAAATAGAGTTCCAACAAAGAACAAAGAGATCACACCATTTGAGGAATGGGAAAAGAGAAGATTAAATCTCTCATATTTGCGCACTTGGGGTTGCTTAGCTAAAGTAAATGTGCCAATCAACAAAAAGCGTAAACTTGGGCCTAAAACTGTTGATTGTATTTTCCTTGGGTACTCTTTTCACAGCACTGGGTATAGGTTCTTAATTATAAAATCTGATGTGCCTGATATATATGTTGATACTATCATGGAATCAAGAGACGCAACATTTTTTGAGAATGAATTTCCCATGAAGAATACACCTAGTGATACAAGTCATGAGACTATAATTCCCCATGAGCACGAACTATCGATTCCTATAGATCATGCTGAGTATTCTCACGTGCACATCCCTGAGGAGGATGACACTATAGTCACTCGAAAGAGCGAGAGACAGAGGGTTGCAAAATCCTTTGGTAATGACTTTATAGTATACCTTGTGGAAGACACACCAACTACCATTAGTGAGGCATATTCCTCTCCTGATGCTGACTTATGGAAGGAAGCAGTAAGGAGTGAGATGGAATATATTATGTCTAATGGAACTTGGGAGGTCGTTGACTGTCCTTATAGTTGTCAACCTATAGGCTGCAAATGGATCTTCAAGAAAAAGCTTAGGCCTGATGGTACAATCGAGAGGTACAAGGTAAGGCTTATGGCCAAAGGATATACCCAAAAAAAGGGTGAAGATTTCTTTGATACCTACTCACCAGTGGCTCGATTGACTACAATTCGCACATTAATAGTCGTGGCAGCCTCTTATGGTCTTATCATTCATCAGATGGATGTTAAGACAGCTTTCCTAAATGGAGAGTTGGATGAGGAGATCTACATGGATCAGCCAGAAGGGTTTATTACGGATGGTCAAGAGAACAAGGTGTGTAGGTTGATAAAATCATTGTATGGCCTAAAACAAGCACCTAAACAATGGCATGAAAAGTTTGATAATACTCTTACAGCTGCTGGTTTTGCTGTAAATGAATCTGACACATGTGTATATTATCGGTATGGTGGGGGTGAGTCTGTTATGCTGTGCCTTTATGTTGATGACATCTTGATCTTTGGATCAAATCTCAATGTGATTGAGGAAGTTAAAATCTTCTATCGAGCAATTTCGAAATGAAAGATTTGGGAGAAGCTGACGTCATTCTAAACATCAAGCTTGTTAGAGAAGCTGATGGTGGGGTAACTTTGTTACAATCCCATTATGTGGAAAAGGTATTGAGTCGCTTTGGTTTTAGTGACTGTGATCCTGCTCCAACACCTTATGACCCTAGCATGCTATTGAGAAAGAACCGAAGAATAGCAAGGGATCAATTGACATACTCCCAGATCATTGGCTCGCTCATGTACCTTGCAAGTGCAACAAGACCAGACATCTCTTATGTTGTGAGTAAGCTGAGTCGGTTTGTGTAAAACAAGGAGATGATCACTGGCGTGCTCTTGAGAGAGTGTTGCGGTATTTGAAAGGTACTATAACATACGGTATTCATTATATTGGAAACCCAAAAGTGCTAGAAGGCTATTGTGATGCCAACTGGATTTCTGATGCTGATGAGCTTTATGCCACAAGCGGATATGTGTTTCTGTTTGGAGGTGGCGCTGTTTCCTGGAAGTCTTGCAAGCAGACTATCTTAACGAAGTCTACAATGGAAGCAGAACTCGCAGTATTAGACACTACTGGGGCTGAGGCTAAGTGGCTTCGTGATTTCCTATTGGATTTACCGGTAGTTGAAAAACCGATACCGGCTATTTCTATGAACTGTGACAACCAAACAGTGATTACAAAGGTTAACAGTTCTAGGAATAACATGAAGTCTACAAGGCATGTTAAGAGGAGATTGAAATCTGTCAGAAAGCTGAAAAACTCTGGAGTTATAACGGTGGATTATGTCCACACATCTAATAATCTGGCAGATCAATTCACTAAGGGTCTGTCATGCAATATGATAGAAAGTGCATTGAGAGAAATGGGTATGAGACCCATGTGAAATCTACTCTAGTGGTAACCTGCTCTATGTGATCGGAGATCCCGTGAAGTAGAGTAGAGAAATAAGCTAGGAGTAGATTTTGAGGAAAGATCACTTCCTTAACTCACTTCTGATGCACATCTTTCCTATCTGTAAGGCAGGATGGTTTTTATCTTAATGTATTCCATGAGTCTTATAAAGGTGAGATGTTGTCCTACAGAACATCTTCTGAGGAATACACCTATATGAGTCAGACTATTGGTCACAGTCTATGGGACTTGGGTAATCCCTAAATACTCATGAAAGGCACTGAAGTGTGACTTATATGCTTCTAAACAGCGGGAATGCCCTTTTGTAGCGTAGTATCAGCAAAGGATTTGAGCGAATCTTATTTCGCACAAAACTGTCAATTCAAGGCTTAGTCCATTGTTCGGTTGTGAATGAGTGGAACTCTTATTCTAGATGGATGTTCAACTTAACAGACTCCATCGAAACACTGGTATATCAAAGGATTATGATTCTGATACTTGATTATTACAAACCCTAGAGTTTGGTGGGGATTGTTGGATCTTTTATGGGCTTGGTCCATTTATTGAATAAACTCTATGGTGTGTAATAGTGGGGAATACCAATAGTACCATATTGGAAGTCCAAGGGTCTTTTGGGTTGACTTAGGCCCCGTTTGGTTACCCCAAACTAAAGTTTAGCCCCTGTCCAATCGAATGTTTGAACCTCCGTTTCGGGTATTAAATGTAGTCGGATTATAAAACAAATTTGTCAGCCGAAGATTAAAAGACGAGACGAATCTAGTCCAGTTGGTTGGGTCTATATTTCATACTCCTATTTGAAAGTCAAACGCTTGATGTGACCCGGGCTAAACTTTAGCAGGGGCAACCAAACACCCCCTTATATGGTGGGAATTATTCCACCTAATTTGAGAAGTCAAGAAACGGACATGGGCGTGCTAGGCGCGCGCGCGCCGCTGCCGGCCGGGCCGGCCTCGGGCCGGGCGTGGCGTGCGAGGCGAGGCGAGGCAGGCAGGCGGCGAGCGGGCGTGGTGTGGTTGTGTTAAATTTTTAGCACTTATTAACCACGGGAGTTTCAACTCCGAGTTAAACCTTTCAGTTGCCCGTCTCTTCGTCAGCCCCATGTGTGAGACCCTTCTGTTGTCCGTCTCTTGGCGTGCCGCATGCGACCCTTCTCCTTCAGCTTCCCTCCGCGAGAGGTTAAATAGGGGAGCACCCCTGTCACTTGGTATACGAAAGTAGAACCTTCAGAGTCACAGTCCAGCCGTAAGTGAGGGTATTTCCATCTCGTATCTCTGCGCGCACAGAGCAGCGAGGGGGCAGGTGCCTCCGAAGCCCTTGCTGTTCGAGACCTTGCACGGGGGATCGGCAATTAGGTTTTTGGAGAGCGTCTACGCGACTGCCAAAACATCTTCTTCTTCCTGGCAGCATGACAAGTGAAGTTGGAGAAGGATCTAGATCCTCGGAGCGCATGGGACGCATGGGAGGGTATGATCAATTAAGCTCCTTACTGTTTTACGTTATGCAGATTATATATGTTGTCCATCTCTACTGTTTCATATATAACCGTGAATTTATCTCATCTGTTCTATCATATGATCATTACATGTCTAATGTCTGTTCATGCTAGTAATATGTTATATTTGTTTGTTTTAAATTTACAGTCATGTTGTTTATATTGCTATCTGTTTATTTTCAATTGTTCCGTCAGTTTATATGCTTATTATATTTATATGATTCATATGTTTTATGTTCTCATGATTCATATTGTTATGGATATATTTGATATCATGATTAATCATCTTTTATATGTAATAATTATAATATTAATTTACGGAATTAAAATAACATGAAAAATACCTATATTTCTAACCTGTGATGCATATTTCACCAAAAAGACCACGTATATTTCATTGTTTTGTTTTTTATTTAGAATAATGTTTCCATAATAACTCACGTACCGATGGCAATAACAACTTGTGTTAATAAAATTATATTAGAGAAAAATCCTATGTTTGGCACTGTAATTTTATTCAGTGCCTTATTTGTCAACATAAATATCTTAATTCTTTCTATACTACTCTGATGCAATTTCTTATCCTTATGTACCATCGCAATTGGCATAAAAGGTAAGAAAATTGTGTGTTCTGACCCCTTCCATACTGACATGAAAAAGGTAAAAAAAAATTATGTGAATAACATCGATGATGGCAAATAAAATACTGTGCAAAATTGCATCGGTATACAGAAAATTGCCCTATTATATTAATACTTCATAGTAAAAAAAACTACCCTAACCTTTTTCATTAGAGAATCAAATGAGCAACGATTACTTATCATGTACTACTCTATCACGAACCTCGACCGGTCGACGCTTATCGGTCAGCGCTGAATGCTTATCCAGTGTGGTAGTTGTTAAGGCACTGGCCCAGTCATCACCTAGTCTGCACGCCAATAATTTCAGCAGAATATTAACGAAACGTTAATAGAGTTGCGTGTCGCGCAACCTCGAACCCATTTGAGTAGCATTCCTTGTCTAAAAACAAATCAGCAATCATTGTAGATCGAATGCCTATTCAAGTTAAAATGTGGCGAAGTACAAGGAAATATCAACAATAGTCCATAGATAAGAGTGCGAAGTGCCGCGCCTTACGTCCATCTTGTATACTTGTCAAACTTCATTTATCATTGAAGGTTTTTTTCGGTTTGAGATGTATTGACGGGATTATAATGGATTAAATCTTCTTTTAAAGCTAGTTTAGAAACTCCATTTTCATAGAATTTCTATTTTTTCAACGAAAAATGAAATAATTTCATTTGGAAAATAAAAGTCTCTTAAAAATAGAGTTCCCAAACTAGCCTTTATAAAAAAGTTGTATAGCAGATGATTTAATCCCCTCTGATTCCCATCAATCCACCTCTAACGAATAAATTCTAACGGTTGGTTTGGTGGATATAAAAATGGAGAGATCTATGAGTAGCAATCCCCTCACTATTTAAAATTAAATAGTGAAGGAATTTCTTCTTATGGATCCATTATATTTTCCTATCTACCAAATCAGCCCTAAGTATCGGTACGTCCTAACAGTTTCTCTTTATATTTGGTATAGAATATAAAATAGATTATATTTGGTATAGAATATAAAATAGAAAGATACGTATATTTTATTGGCTAGATAAATGTAAATGTAAGTTTAAAGTCAATAATCATAGTTTGAATCACCATTCATCAACCCATTCGAAAGCTTTTTTTAAGCGGATGCAGCTAGTGACACTTCACATGTTACTGTAGCAAAAAGTAGGTGTTGCTGCAGCAGCTACAGCGGAACGGCGTCCATGTATATTTTTTAGCTTTTTATTATTTAAGGGTGTATTTGGTTTGGTTTTTATCTTTTAAAAATTAAAATTCAAACTAAATAATCCAAACTAGGAAGTAACTTTTTCTAAAAGCTAACTTTTCTATAGTATAAAATTGAAAATAACTCTAAACCTGTTTTTAGCAGCTTTTAAATGGAAGTGCTCAAATATATGTAGAAAAACTTTTAGTAGCTTCTGCCATACGGTTTTTAGCCAGTTTTCTTTAGAGCATCTTCAAAAGACTCTTTATTTTTAACTCTCTATTTGACTTTTTATTTGTCTCTCTATAAATATTAAACTCTATATATAACATCTCATTCCAACAGACTCTCCAACGTGTAAGTTAGCTTCACTAGCGAGAGTTGCTAGCCAAATTTTGCTAGTAAGAGAGTTAATTTAGAGAGCCAGATAGTTTAGCAAGTTAAATGGCTAGTCTGTTGGAGAGCTATTATACTATTAAGTAGCTAAAATTTAGTTTGACTAGCTATTTAACTAATCTCTTGGAGATGCTCTTATAGTTCATAACATCTATTTTTTTACAGTCACATATGTCCCCAGCAAAGAGACCCTAAATGTGGACGGAAGGGTGACACCATTTAAACGTGGGGGAAGTGACACACAACTACGGTAGAAACGGTAGAATCATGGAAAGTGATGCTTCCATGTAATCCAGCACCACTGTTCAGTGTTGCCGTAGTAAAAATATCTCATTATTACTGCTATAAAGTGGTAAAACTGAATAGTGCTGATATATGTAATAGGATCGCGTGCAGTTGTGAACGCGGATAATATAACAATATAGTCAAATAAAGAAATAAATAAATATATATATATATATAAAGTTATTTTAAATTAACGATTGAAATTAAAAAAAAATGTTAGATCTTTGTAGTAATTGTGGGGTTGATACGGGATTTTCTTGTTTTTTAATCAAAATAACTACATCTATTTCTAATTATGAGATGTTTAAGATTTTTTTGGATATATTATTTTTACTATGCATTTAGACATAGTGTGTTGAAAAAGTCAAAACGCCTTACAATTTAGAATTGATGGAGTAATAAAAACAGTAAAAATAATTACAATAAATCATGAGAATAACTTTCATGTTTTAACATTGAAATGATCATGATGCCCAAGAGGGGGTGAATTCGGCTTTTCTAAAAATCAACACTAATTAAAACCTAAGCAAGAGCCCAACTTTACCCCAACAACTAGCACTAAGATAATAATACTAGAAATACAACAATGCTAAGAAAATACTTTAAATACTTGCTTAAACAAATACACAATGTAAAATGCTTGAATTAAGTGCGGAATGTAAAGCAAGGTTTAGAAGACTCCTCCAATTTTTCCCGAGGTATCGAAGAGTCGGCACTCTCCACTAGTCCTCGTTGGAGCACCCACGCAAGGGTATCGCTCCCCCTTGGTCCTCGCAAGAACCAAGTGTTCACTACGAGATGATCCTTTGTCACTCCGGCGCGGTGGATCCCTCACGACCGCTTACAAACTTGAGTCGGATCACCAACAAGATCTCCACGGTGATCACCGAGCTCCCAACGCCACCAAGCCATCTAGGTGATGCCGATCACCAAAAGTAACAAGACGTAGACTTTCGCTTGACCAAGAGAAGCCTAATGCAAGTGGTGTGTGCTCTAGGTGGCTCTCGCTAGCGCTAAAGAGGACCAAATGCGGGATTAAGATTCTCTAATCTCCTCACTAGACTTTTAGTGCTGGCAATGCTCTACCAATGTGCTGGAATTAATGTGGGCAGCAAGACATTGAATATGGTGGGTGGAGGGGGTATAAATAGCCCTCACCCACCAACTAGCCGTTGCAAGCAGTGTTCTACGCATGGGCGCACCGGACAGTTCGGTGCGCCACCGGTGCGCCAACGGTCGACTCCAACGGCTAGTTCTGACAGCTAGTCGTTGGATAGATGGCACACAGGACAGTCCGATGCACACCGGACAGTCCGGTACACTGTCCGGTGCGCTGTCCGGTGCGCTACTAAAATTTCACTCGGGAACCTTGCGCTCTCGGGTTTCTGCATGATGGAACCCTTCCCCTGGGCCAGCCTAGCCCCACCTGGCAGAGGGCACGCCGGACAGTCCGGTGCCCCAAGGCTAGAAACCCTATTTTCTGTTTTATGCTGTTTTTCAAATCGGTTTTCGTTCTAACTTGAGTGTATGTTCTAGAGTGTCACCTAGCACTATATGTGAGTGTGAATATCACTACACTAGAACTCTCTTGGTCAAACTACTTATCGACAACCCCTCTTTATAGTACGGCTAAAACAGAATAAAAGACCTAACTAAATCACGAGTGTCCATAACTCCTTGACACTCGGACTACGTAGTCCTTTACTTTTTGTTTCGTCATTTTAGCCGTCGCTTCGAGTTCTTCCGGGATTGTTTTCATCGTTGTAGTACTTCTACCTGTAATGCGACCCAACTTACCATTTGTCTCTGCAAAACATACGTTAGTCACATATAACATTATGTTATCATTAATCACTAAAACCAACGAGGGGCCTAGATACTTTCAAACATAAACAAAGACAATCATAAATAATATGGCAATACCGCAGACCATATCAATCGGGATCCTACCTCTTACATCCAATGATCCAACCAACAGTCTTCACTTGATGTTCACACACGTGTATGCGGCAATGACAATGAGAGCCGTTGTTATGGCAACTCTAGCAGATCGTTTACAAAACACTATTTTCTATTATAGATGACACTATTTATAAAAGTGAAGTTTGAAATAGAGGGTGAGATATATAGTCTGCTAACTGCTGAGGATAACCTTAGAGGAAATATTTCTGTTGAACGTCATATTTACACTAGTAGAAAAGAGCTCAAAGCCTGCGGCACGTTCAACTTTTCACTGGCGGTTTCCGTTATCAAACGTCAGTGAAAGAAATAGGTGGGCCCGGCTTTAAAAACCGCCAGTGACAATTGATTTCCACTGGCGGTTATCTTAACACAACCGCCAGTGGAAATAGGATGTTTCCACTGGCGGTTGTGTAACACCAACCGCCAGTGGAAATCAATTTCCACTGGCGGTTATCTTAACTTAACCGCCAGTGGAAACATCCTATTTCCACTGGCGATTGTGTTAAGATAACCGCCAGTGGAAATCAATTTTCACTGGCGGTTTTTAAAGCCAACCGCCAGTGAACTGTCTGTTATAAATACCCCTCTTCTTCCCCCGACAGTGAACTGTATGCTCGCAGCCAACTTTCATTGGAGGCGATTTTGGAGGTCCAGAATTCACAAAATACATGGGGAGAGGTTTTGATCTTCATTTTTGGAAGAAGATTGCTAAGAAAGGTTGGTTTATGTTGCTAATGTCAATTTTTATTCATTTTTGCTCAATTTTAGCCACATTTTGGATCTAGGGTTTCACCATTTGAGAGAGAGTGTATCCTCTCTCAATTTTAGCCACATTTTAGCCACATTTTTGCTCTATTCCCTCAAATAAAGTTGTTTAATATGGTTAGATTTTGTCTATCCTCTCTCCTTTTTCATGTTTAGTTCTCAAATCAGTTTATCCATGACATATTAAGTTGTTTAATGAATGGTTCATGTGTTGTGTGGAGAGAGAAGAAGATAGGTTTGGTAATTAAGATTGTTTTTATTAGTTGCTATGAAAGGTTGGTTTAATTATGTTTTAATTGCCAATTATTGTTCATCTTTGCTCAATTTTGGAACTAGGCCTTCACCATGTGTTGGTTTTATGTTCCTCTTGCCAATTTTTGTTCATTTTCCTTAAATTTAGCCACATTTTGGATATAGGGTTTCACCCCTTCATCCTTCCCGACAAGAACTATAGCTCGCAGCCCAACTTCCATTAGAGGGCCAGATTTCACAAAATACAAGGGGGGGGTATCTTTATTTTTTGGAAGAAGGTTGCTAAGAAAGGTTGGTTCTTGTGTGTTTATGTTACTTTTTTACAGGTGGTGATGGAGAGGACATCCTGGATGTATAACTTATCAAGGCTAGATCCATCATACATATCCGAGGTCCATAGGTTTATTGATGTCGCTACGAACCATGCTTGGAGAACAAAGACAAAACACATATATTGTCCATGCATGGACTGCAAAAATGCTGCTGTATTTAATGACACAGAACAAATCATATCTCATCTGGTATGTCGAGGATTTATGAAGGATTACACAATTTGGACAAAGCATGGAGAGGGTAGCTCTTCGCCTTATATGACTGGAAACCCTGAGAACATCGACGACAGATTTCAGTTCGTTCACGAGACACACCAACCTCTTCCACAGAGCGAACATGTAGTGCAAAATGTTACTGATCATGGTTACGCTGGAGGAAATGAACATGATAGACCTCATGTTCTGCCAAGTGTTATGGATGAGGAAGATGCAGAGTTGCTAGAGGCAATGTTGTGTCGTCATACAGATCAATCGATGTTCTTAATGAAAGGTATGGAGTCCCTGAAGAAGGCAGCAGAAGAGCCTTTGTACGACGAGTCTAAGGGTTGTACCAAAGAGTTCACGACGCTCCGGTCTGTGCTAAAGCTGTTGATGTTAAAAGCTAAATATGGTGTGTCTGATGCTGGCTTCGATGCGTTCTTGAGTATTATCGCAGACATGCTTCCAAAGGAGAACAATGTGCCTGCTAACACGTACTATGCAAAGAAACTAATCAGTCTGCTCACTATGGGTGTGGAGAAGATCCACGCGTGTAGAAATCACTGTATCCTTTATCGAGGTGATGATTATAAAGACTTGGAGAGCTGCCCAAAGTGCGGTGCAAGTAGGTACAAGACGAATAAAGACTATCGAGAGGAAGAGTGTGTTGCATCCGTGTCTAAAGGTAAGAAGCGAAAGAAAGCCCAAAAAAGACTTCAAAATCCACGAGCAAAGAAAAAGAAGTAGACTATTATGCGCTCAAAAAGATTCCTGCTTTGGTGATGTGGTACCTCCCCGTCGTCGATCGATTGAGGTGTTTGTTCGCTAATCCTGAGGATGCCAGACTTATGAGCTGGCATGCTTCTGATGAGCACAAAAACGATGGGAAGCTTCGACATCCAGCCGATGGGAAGCAGTGGCAAGATTTCAATGACAACCACCGAGACTTTGCCGATGAACCGAGAAATGTTAGGTTCGCACTGAGTACTGATGGAATGAACCCATTTGCTGAGAGGAGCAGCAAGCATAGCACATGGCCGGTGATCCTCACCATATACAACCTTCCTCCATGGTTGATGCAGAAACGGAAGTACATTTTGCTAACCATCCTTATTTCTGAACCTACACAACCTGGAGTTGACATGGATGTATTTTTGGAGCCCTTAATGGAGGATATGAAAATATTGTGGGAAACGGGTGTTCAAATGTTGGATGAGTATCGTAAAGGTTCATTCACGCTGAGAGCAATTCTTTTTGTTACGATCAACGATTACCCTGCTCTCTTCACATTATCAGGCCAGTTTAAGGGAAAGGTTGATTGCACAGTATGCATTGATGGAACTGCTTACGTATCCATTGCTGCATCTAGGAAGATAGTTTACATGAGGCACAGACGCTTTTTATTGGAAGGACACAGGTACCGCATGCGAAAGATGAATAAGTACTTCGACAATAATGGTGAACTACATTCTACTGCTCCATCGGGTAACAATAGAGGTCATAGAGTTTTTGAAATAGTCAGGAATATCAAGTTTGTTTTCGGGAAGAAGACAAAAGACGGAAAAACAAGGAAGGATGCCAAACCAGCTTCGGGGGCTATATTCAAGAAGAAGTCTATTTTCTTCGAGTACTTGCCTTACTGGAAAGAGTTAGATGTGCGGCATGCGATCGATGGTATGCACGTTCAGAAGAACGTGTTTGAAAGCATAATGGGCACCTTGCTAGACATAAAGGGCAAAACAAAAGAAGGGCTCAATTCACGCATGGACTTGGTAGATTTAGGCATAAAAAAGGAACTACATCCCGTTCTTCAAGAAAATGGGAAGTACCATCTCCCAGCAGCAAGCTACAATCTCAATGTAGATGAGAAACATGCGATGTGTGTTTGGCTCAAGAATTTGAAAGTCCCATCCGGATTCTGCTCTAGCATACGGAGTATTGTGTCAATGAAAGACCTGACAATCACCAACTACAACTCACATGATTGCCATGTCATGTTGACTACATTCCTACCTATTGCCATCAGGGCTATAAATCCTTTGTTTTTAAAGATGGCAATCACACGGTTGTGCTACTTTTTCAACAGGATTTCACAAAAGGTAATTGGTCGTGATGAGTTGGCATCTCTTCAGGAATTCGCAGTGGAGACAATATCACAGTTTGAGATGTGTTTCCCTCCATCGTTCTTTGATATTATGGTGCACCTTGTGGTGCACTTGGTGCCACAAATAGAGGCATTGGGTCCTATGTACTTGCATGAAATGTGGACGTATGAGCGTTTCATGTCAATACTGAATGGCTATGTATCAACCCGTGCTCGTCCCGAGGCATCCATGATAGAGGGGTACTGTACCGAAGAGGCCATTGAGTCCGGAGGTCCATTCTGCAATAGTATCCTAAAAGACCAGGTTGCAATAGGTCTGCCTCCGTCACGACACGAGGGTAGACTGTATGGAAGCGGGAGGATGGGACAGAAATCTTTCATCCCACCGGATTACGATATAGTACTTGAGGCACATCAGAGCATCCTACATCAGCTAACGATAATGGAGCCATTTATCCAACAACACATCAATGAGCTTCGCGAGCAAAATCCTGGGCATACGGATGATTGGGTAATGAAGCAACATAAGCAGCGGTTCAACACATGGCTAATGGTGAAGGACATTCCACGTGGAGAAACAATAGAAGAACAAACCATCAAGGGCTTGGCATCTGGACCATCACGCCAGGTCACAACATGGCAAACCTACGACATTAGTGGATTCACATTTTGTACCAAGTCCAAGGACAAAAAGAGCATGTCACAAAACAGTGGTGTTCGATGCGAGGCCATAGATGATGAAACTGGTGAGATTATTACATATTTTGGCTTTATTGAGGACATATGGGAACTAGACTATGGTACATTTCAGATCTCGGTTTTCCGATGTCAATGGGTTGAAGACAAACATGTCACGGTAGACAACTATGGGGTCAGAGTTCTTGATCTAAGTAAGGTAGGTTACAAAGATGACCCATGGATCCTTGCTAATCGTGCTGCACAGGTCTTCTATGCTGAACAGATCATTTCTAACAATGAGAAGAAAAGCACCGACAAACCGAAGCATGTAGTTTTTCCTGGAAAACAACAAGCTATAGGAGTTGATGGTGTATCTGATTTAGAGGATTTTAACCAGTTCAACGACATGTCTCTTTTCATAGACCATCCAACCAAGATAAGGAACGTTGAGCGAAGCATCCCACGCAATTCGTTGCCCTGGGTACGCCACGATGGACAAGGCAGAACAATAGCTTCCTAGATTATATACTTGTCATGTAATTGATTATTGTTAGGACTTGTCATGTAATTGATTATTGTTAGCGACAAACCGAAGCATGTAATTGTCTTCATTCAATTTTCGTGGCTACCATTTACAATTTTACATGACTTTCTATTGACTTTATAGAGAGGAGTGAGGTAAATGGAGAGAGAGGAGAGGGAGAGAGAGAGGAGAGAGAGGATGGAGAGAGAGGAGAGAGAGAGGATGGAGAGAGAGGAGAGAGAGAGGGGATGGAGAGAGAGGATGGAGAGGGAGAGGGGAGAGAGAGTGGAGAGGAGAGAGAGGATGGAGAGGGAGAGGGGAGAGAGAGTGGAGAGGAGAGAGAGGATGGAGAGGGAGAGGGGAGAGAGAGTGGAGAGGAGAGAGAGGATGGAAAGTGAAGTAAAACAATATATAAAAAACTATATATAAAAGTATACTTAATATAATATATAAAAAGTGAAGTAAAACAATATATAAAAAACTATGTTAAATAATAATAAAAAACAATTTCTACTGGCGGTTGTCATAGAGAACCGCCAGTAGAAATGGCTTCCACAGACTGTAGAAGCCATTTCTACTGGCGGTTCTCTATGACAACCGCCAGTAGAAATATTTTCTACTGGCGGTTCTTGTTTTCAACCGCCAGTAGAAATGGCTTCTACAGTCTGTGGAAGCCATTTCTACTGGCGGTTCTCGTTGTCAACCGCCAGTAGAAATGGCGCCTATATAAAGGGTGGCGCGCGGGAGCCGAAAAATTTACAAGTCCCTGGCGCCAGTTCACTTCAAGACGCCGTCAGGCTGCTGGATTTCGACCCCGAGGGTTTCGCCGGCGATCGTCCCCGCGCCCGTCCCCACGCCGCCATTCCCGCCCCGTGCCCCCGCACCGCCGTCAGGTTTCTTTCTCTTTCCCCTCTTCTTCCGTACCGCCACCGTCTACCGCGCCGGCAGCCACCGCCGCCGCGTTCCTAGGGCACGCGCCGCCGCCGAGAGGGAGGAAGAGAGAGGAAGGAGAGGGAGAGGGAAGAGAGAGGAGGGAGAGGGAGAGAGATAGAGGGAGGGAGAGGAGGGTGAGAGAGAGGAGGGAGAGGAGAGAGATAGAGAGAGGGAGAGAGATAGAGGGAGAGGAGAGAGATAGAGGGAGGGAGAGGAGGGTGAGAGAGAGAGAGGAGGGAGAGGAGAGAGATAGAGAGAGGGAGAGAGATAGAGGGAGAGGAGAGAGATAGAGGGAGGGAGAGGAGGGTGAGAGAGAGAGAGGAGGGAGAGGAGAGAGATAGAGAGAGGGAGAGGGAGAGAGATAGAGAGAGGAGGGAGAGGAGATGAGAGTATTCATACAATACTTATTTTTATTCATATGTGTGTTCATATGTGTTCAAATGTATGTGTTCAATATATATATATGTGTGTTTATATGTGTTCAAATATATGTGTGTTCATATGTGTTCAAATGTATGTGTTTAATATATATATATATATATATATATGTGTGTGTGTGTGTTCATCTAGTTGAATATATACATAAAAATCAAGAGCTAAACTTGATAAAAATCATCGGGTTGAATATATACATTGTAATTTTATCCGTCACAACTCGATAATATACGTATCCGATCCGATCCGAATTCGATCTGAACTCGATAATTTTTCCGTACGACTCTCCCTCTCTCCCTCTCTATACGTCCTATGCGACTCTCCCTCTCTCCCTCTCCTCGTCCTATACGACTCTCCCTCTCTCCCTCTCTATACGTAACTCGATAATATCCATACGATTCTCCCTCTCTCCCTCTCTATACGTCCTATGCGACTCTCCCTCTGTCCCTCTCTCCCTGTCCTATACGACTCTCCCTCTCTCCCTCTCTATACGTAACTCGATAATATACGTAACTCGATAATATCCGTAACACGATACTATACGACTATACGATACTATATGGTTAGGGTTTAGGGTTAGGGTTAGGGTTAGGGTTATGGTTAAGGGTTAGGGTTAGGGTTAGGGTTAAGGGTTATAGTTAGGGTTTAGGGTTAGGGTTAGGGTTAAGGGTTATAGTTAGGGTTAGGGTTAGGGTTATGGTTAAGGGTTAGGGTTAAGGGTTATAGTTAAGGGTTAGGGTTAAGGGTTATAGTTAAGGGTTATAGTTAGGGTTAGGGTTAAGGGTTCGGGTTTTGGGTTAGGGTTAGGGTTAAGGGTTTAGGGTATTTGTTAATATGAATTTAATTATTGCTTACGTTAATATGTGTTAATATGTATTTAATTATTGCTTATGTATTTGTATATATATAGCTCAATGAGTTCTCCGATCAAGGACCAAGGATTAGTGCCCGAGCACATGGACAAGAGTGTTGCTCAAGAACAATCCAGCAGTGAAGGATATGAAACGCCTAGCGACCCTTTTCCTACCACTAGCATAGATAGGGCCGCTCTCCGTGAGTTGCAACGTGACCCTACTTATGATCCACGAGAAGCTGAGGTAAAAGTACGCATCTTTAGCTTCGTATGTGTACCCTACTGATTTCACATGCATGATCTCTTGTGCATTTTATTACATGAATAGGAGGTCGTGTCTGAATTTCGTGCGATACTCGAAGAAGCCGTGGCACGATACGAAGACGTACCGGAGCCGACCCAAGACGCACCGGAACAGACCAAGACAACAACCGAGACGTCAAGGAAAAGGAAGCAGAGCGATCGAAAAAGAGGTGACAGGGGGCTGAACAAGTTTCCCGACAAAACATACAAAATCTCAGACGTGAGCACGAAAGGTCAGCCCCTAGCTCCAGAAGAGGCACTACCTAAGTTCCGGAATGCACTTGAGTTTTTAGTTAGAGATAATCTTGACATAACAATACGACAGTGGAGAGATGTGTCAGATGATGTCAAGAATCAAATATGGAATAAGCTATTAATGAGGTTCGTTCTGCCTCGGGGTTCAGAAGAACTCGTGAAGGAATACACGATGAAGCAGCTTGCAATCAATTTCCGAAACTGGAGGTCTGAGATGAACACAAAGTTTGCAAAGAAAGGTCTGGACCCGACCAAAAAATATAAAATCTCAGCAGGTCAGTGGGCAGTATTTCTAGAGCAGAGGAGCAGCCCTGATTTCATATCTCTAAGTGAGGCAAATTCGGAACTATCAAAGAAGAACAAGTACCGCCACCACCTAGGCACAGGTGGTTACAAGCGTCAGGTTCCTAAATGGACACAAGAAGACGCCGAGAAGAAGGCCGCAGGGTTGCCGACGCTGTCCGAGCAACTTGGTGAAAGGGCGGCAAATTGGCTCCGTGCTAGAAAACCAAGGGAAACCGAGACCGGTGTATCTTTTGATGATCCCATTGTCGAAGAAGCGGCAAAAAACATATATACAATGGCAGCTAAGCAGAGCCAAGGAACTTTTAAGCCACAAAGGGAAAGAGACATCCTAACGGCTGGTCTCGGTAACCCTGAGCATCCTGGTCGTGTACGAGGAATCTCGTCTAAGGAAGGATGGAAGGAAGGATTCGGACCACAGTGGGAAGGTTTGTACAAGAAACGTGATCGATACAAGGAAGAGATGGCGGATTATTTTAAGGAGGAGGCCAAGAAAGAGTTCAAAGCCATGATGTCTCAAATGCTATCGAATCCTCCTCCAGAATTGATGCAACAGTTGGCGAGTGCGATGTCTGTTCAACAGATGACCACTCCACAGATACAAATAATTCCAGCAGCTCAACCGCCGGCTTCCACAGATTGTACGACATTACCAAGCTCTGTTGCTTCAACGGGAAATAAGGTCCGTTATCCAGTTGATGACATCAAAAGGCCTGTGGCGTGCACACTGGTTATAAGATATGGTATTAACAATAAACGTACAAAGAAAGTAGCCACAGGCCTTGCGATCCCAGGACGCAAGTTCCATGGAAACGATATTCCAGATGATTATTGCAAAGTAGAAGTGACGACGGTCGTCCAAGGATCCGAGGACGACATGCTAGACATCCCTGGGCCCGAAGGTATCGAGAAACTTGGACAAGCTATCAAGAATTTTATCCTTTGGCCTCGAAGGGATGTCGAATTGCTTGATTGGTCGAATTCGTCGCAGGCGTCGCAGGCCCAACCGTCTCCGCCTTCTCAAATTGCTGTTCCTATTGTACATCCATCATCACCTCCTCAAACTTCACATGCTGCTCCTCATCCTTTTTCTGACCCACCGTCTCCGCCACAAGCATCACCATTCAGGGCTCCACCACCTTCTCCTCCCCATCCTCTTGGTGACCCACTGTCTACGCCACCATCAAGGGATCCACCTTCTCCACAGCCATCAAAGGATCCACGACCATCAAAAGAATCTAAACTTCCTATACCAAAATTGGTGTCCCCGTATCAGAAAAAGAAGAGTAAAGCTAGTACTGCTGGCACTGTTCGTTTTTTGAAAGGGATTGGACGGAGCCTCACGTCAGACAATGTTGATTTGGCCAATCTCGAGGAGTCTGCAAAAAAGGCTGAGGCAATGGCCGCAAAGATAAAGAAGCCAACTAAGGCAGATTACAAAAACGTGCCTAAAAATATGTGCCGGGCAGACCTCTACTCACTTTTGAGAAACTAAAGAAGGTCCCGGCTAATATTAAAAGGTTGCATGATTGGTACATGCGGGCATCTTCAGTTGGCATCGACACCATCAGTGTTAATATACCAGCCCATGCTTTTATTGGTTCAAATCAAAAGGCCGTTGTTGCATTCGAGGACATGTGGTTAATGATGAACCTTTAGAGACTCGACGTGCAACTTGTAACCATATTTGCATTGTAAGTGTCACTCATACTCCACATATATGTGTTATTATTAGTGAGTTGTATAAATTTTCAATATCTGACATGCACGTGTGCGTTGCAGAATGCAACATGATCAGCAGGAGATCCTTTATGGTACCAATCCCAATGCTAGTGCCAGTAAAAGGGTTGGGTATCTCAACCCAATAAAGATATGCGAGGATAGCCACACTTTTAGAATCGGAAAAGACAACGAAGCATTACAGGGGCTAACAGACGAAGAAATTGAGGTGCGTATCCAGGATCTGAAGAAGGATTTTGAAGCAAGATACGCCACCTACATAGGACACGCAATGCTTCAATTTCAAGACAGGGAATCCATAGTGGCCCCGTACAACTTCAAGTAAGTGTGATTTTGCATAAATAAAATTAATAATTTCAATACACATGTATCACAAGTTTGATTCGTACAGGGACCACTGGATATGCTTCTTCATTTATCCTAAGGTTGGAAAGGTGCTGGTGCTCGACTCCTTGCACACCGAGCCTTCGGCCTATTCAAAATTCCTCAGCATCTTAGAGCTGTAAGCCTTTTCTATGCATGCATACTTATATCGATGAGAATTGTACAATAACATGGTGATTCTATTTGAGATCACAGGGCATTTAGGTTTTATAAGCTACGAGGTGGAAAGTACGACACGTTCAAAAAAGGCGTGCCACTAGACATCCATTATAACTGGCCGGTAAGTATGTGAATTTATAAATACATATCATACATGTACGTACATAGGACAATGTTGCAACTAAATAACCAATCTCTCGTTATGTAGTGCCACAAGCAACCACCCGGATCGGTCCTATGTGGGTTCTACGTGTGCGAGTTTATGAGAATGAACGGACGATACATCACGAACCCTGGCAAGGTATTATTAGTAATAGTCACGTATGTATTTATGTCATTAAAGATGCAAATGTGTTATTATTGAGTATAAATAGATGATGTTTATAAACTTCCTTTACAGCAATTTCAACAAGAAAGCCCGGAGAACTTGACTGAAGGTGCATTGTATGGCATAGTTGAGGACCTGTGCACATTCATATTGAAAGAGGTCATTCCCGCAGAAGGGAAATATAACGATGCTTCCGGAACATTAGCTTTGCCAGAGTTTAGAATACTAACAGAAATTAGTAGACTATCTCTTAGCCGAGATAGTTATTAGAGCTTAAGTGAAAACTTTGATGTATATAATGTGTGATGCATACATGGTTGTAAACAAGACTTTGATGTATATAAATGTATGATAGAATTTAATTCTATGTTGCTTTTAATATCAATACTACATGTTTATTAATATCAATATATATATATATGTTTTGTGTGTGTAAATATATATAAATTTCAGTACTGATTGAAATTTTAAAAAAAGGCGGGAAAACTTTCCACTGGCGGCTAAATTAAACAAACCGCCAGTGGAAATAGCATTTCCACTGGCGGTTGCTTAAGAAAACCGCCAGTGGAAATGCTATTTCCACTGGCGGTTGCTTAGGAAAACCGCCAGTGAAAATAGCATTTCCACTGGCGGTTCTAGAATAACCGCCAGTGGAAATGACGATTTCCACTGGCCCCTAGCACTGGCGGCACTGAAAAGCGCCAGTGAAAACGTCTCTAGAACCGCCACTATAGAGGCTGTGTGTACTAGTGTTAGCACCTGTGCACGTCGGACGGTACACGCCTCTGCGACCAAATAAACACAGACAAGAGTACTTATTCCATATGTGGTTATCATAACCTATCCGTGGGAATCTGTTGGATCTCACCTAGGAACAGGTATAGACCTACTTCCCTATATATATAAAGGGTATGACCGATTGAGAATCCCCGAACATAGTCCGTAGGAACCAATTTATTATTTCCTTTATCATTCCTGCCTTATGAGTAGATGTAGTCTACCCTTTAGATGGGGGTATTCCCGATCGAGTACCCATCACTGTCGCCTGTCCTGCGCACGACGAACAGTCTGTGCCCGAAGACCGGATAGTCCGGAGCAGACAGATAGTCTGGGCCCTAACGCCGGATAGTCCGGAACAGACACGGACAATCTGACTATAAAGGTCGGACGGTTCGTGAACAACCGGAGGCAGTAGCGACGTTAAATCGTCAAACCACGACATTCTAAAATAGGCACTAGGAAGCAAAACACCCGCGAGGTGTCTAGCTAGCTGCTTGCTAGATATATAGTAGAAGATCGTTCCACACGATCGGTCAATATAACGAACAAAGTCAAAAAGGCCTATGTGCATTAGAGTTCTATCAAATAGTTATATTATCTTATCACAAAATCTGGTGACTTACATCGGGCTAGTGTTCATATTTTGGGAACAAGGCAAGTTGTGAAATCTATTGTTTCTTGAAAGAGTCTAGTAGTACCATGTGTTTTTGGTTCACTAAGCTCCACCAAAAGGTAGGGGCATGAGTTCAGCACCATATTTGGCACCTGGGCACGGCCGGACGATCCGGCCCTAAGGCCCGAACGGCACGTGCCCCCTCGACCAGATAAATACGGACGATAGTACTTATCCCATACGTGGTCCTCCTAACCTATCCATGGGGATCTGTTAGATCTCGCCTAGGAACAGGTCTATACCTACTCCCCTATAAATATAAAGAGGTATGTCCGATTGAGAACCCCAAACACAATCCAATCAAACCAATCTATTGCTTTATTTATAATTCCTGCTCTAGTAGTAGATGTAGTGTAGTTCTAGTTGTAGCTTTCTACATATCCACCTCCACCCATATTTGACTCTACATCATCTATATCTCGTCTTGGGTGGCCTGCCGACCCTAAGACAAGGCAAAATCCACTTCATTCAAGATCTGATCCTCGGTGTGAAATCGAATTCCCTAGCAACCCTACGTCACCGGGAGACGCCTCGGGTGGCCTAACGACCTAGAGTGATGTGCACCCGTTGGGTGAATGCCCGATCTTTCGATGAGAGGGTGCGGAATAACTCGATTGGTGGAGGAGACGACGTTCACGGCCTGACTACAGCCTTCCAAAGATGCTGTGCCTTAGCAACCGATACACCACCTCCTATGGCTGTCATGATCTTGTGGAGCGTGACACCCCGGCCACTAGGGCACTCGTCCTGCAAGCAATCGAAGAACTAGCAAGAACAAGTAGAACAAGTACTGAATTACCAGATGTAAATGTAGGTTTAAAAATTAAACTCCAATATGGTGGGGTTCCGAAGACAAGAAGACGGACGGCTGAACCAGCACGCGCGCTTACAAGCAAGTAGCGAGAGCTAAACTTGATCTAAATAAAACTCGTTGTTCTTGGTGGCGGTTAGGAGGTTTATAAACATGGGAGGACGACCACAAGGGTATTGGGGTCGTGCTGCAACCCTAGAATGCGTCCCTAATGGACCCAACTTGATACACGACCCATTGGGCCAAAATAGGGTGACGCAGCACCATGGGTAGAAAAGGCAGGAAATGTCTCGGTAAGGAAACAATGATTTCGGCGGCCTTAGAACAGATATGACTATAATTCTGAATCCATATGAAAGTAGACTTGATAAGCTTTCCATGTTGTGCTTGAACATTCCAATCCGAGTCTGCATGTGACCATGGTGACCGTCACAAGTTGGTGTTCTTCTGCAGTCCGAATCCAGCATGTTCAAATCATTTTCCCTTTCGGTCTTCTCCCTAGTTCCTAAGCAAAACAAGAGTGCACGGGTCTCCATGGTCTAAATATGATGGACATGAACTCAAGAGTGTAATCACCTGATGGTTGAGTTGACGAGCACGAGCGCGAGTAATGGGACCAGAAATTGGTACTTGTATTGGCATAGATGTATTAGTAGTGTGGATGTCTTCATCACAGAGCACCATAAAATCTCTCTCCATGGGGCGAGATCTAGGTTCACATGAGAAGGAAGACGACCATGCGCCATCGCGGACCATCCGGTCCAGAGCACGGGCCGTCCGAAGCGACGTAGGAAGGAGCCGCTCTTGCAGCGAGTTCACAGACCATCTGGTCTAGAGCCGCAGACCGTCACGCCGCCGCAGAGGGTACTACTGGGCGGTACAACCTCTAGTGTTTGGTGGCAGATCGGCTCCAACAAATTCCTTCCATATTGGAATCCAGACCTGCTGGGGCGGATACTCCATTGGATATAGATGTGGAGTGTAGAGTAGAGAGGAGGAGGAGGAAAAAAAAGAAAAAGATGAGCTCCTCTTTATTTGAAAAAAGGGTGGAGGGGGTAGAGGAGAAGGGAGGGGAAAAAGAAAGAAAAATAAATCATCCTACCATGTTTGGAAGCACCCAGTTTTAAGAGAACTAGTTCATAGAAATTGAGGTGGCTACAAATATACCGGTTTATGACTCAATTTATAAAAATTAGATTCTCAGTTTCTTAAAAACCAAGAAGCTAGTCTCTACTATCTAAAAGATAAAAACTGATTTATTAATAGCTAGGTTATTTTCAAACATAGTCTAACTTCTTGTGATGTCTTCAGATAGTCACTTGTCACAAAAAAAAAATAGTCCCACCTTTAATCTATCCTAGATCCGCCACCGATCCAGACCACACCACGGCGTCCACGGCAATCCGCATCCAGCGCACTGTAGGCTGTAGCATCGAGGAGATGGCATTCCAGAACGACACTTTAAAATCTCTCAAACAAGTGGCACTGCACACTTGCTGTTCACGCTGGATGGAACCCCATGCATGCGCCCGATATCTCAGTCGTTCATGCAATCGTGCGTCCAGCCAAACACGCATTTCACCCACGCGCCCGCCCGCCAGCCCCGTCGCTGCTCCTCCCCTACGGCCTAGACGATGCTCTTTTCCGTGCCAACTGCCAAGTGACTGGTCAGAGTTCGAGGGACGGCACGCACACTGCTAGGGCCTCACGCCTGTCGGCTGTCGCTATTCTGTGGGGAGGGATCGGTGCCTCGGGGGCTACAGGTGCATGGCGAGCGGCGACGGGTAAGCGTCCAGTGGTGGCCTGGTCCCTGGTGGGCGTGGGATCTCTGTCCCGGTCGACTGCCGCCACCGCCGACGACGACCTCGGACCTCATGCTCATGGACGGAGGACTCTTGCTGCAAGGGACCGCGGGAGGCTACGCACCTACGCCTGCGCGCTCGAGAAGCTGACGGATAGATACTACTCCTACCATACACCACGATAGCAAGTGTGAGGACTGACAGAACTGCCACACATTCTTCCTCGAACACCGATTGACTGCATCTCTTTTCTCACTTCTTCGGTGCTTAAAAAAATACTACTCCCTTCGTTTTTTTATTTATCACTGCTTAATTCAAAAATAAACCAGGAGTAATACCTCTCTAGTCTCTAATCTCGAATTTTCTAGATATTATTATAACAATAAAAGCCAGAATCACCAGCCTCGTATCTCCTGTCTCTCACTATTACTTAGACCGACTCCAGCAGCTCACCCAAATTTTACTCAAACATTATTTTGCATTGTCTGCACTATACATCGTACTGTTCGCAGAGTAAAGTTTGAATATAGACATATATATGAGTAAGCTACTGGAGATAGTCTTAAATTTTACGTTCTAAATTCTAAAATATTCTAGCTTTTATAGATACATAGCTTCATCTAAAAAAGGTTAAAATATCTTACCGTTTACATTGGAAGGAGTAGTCGATATTGTTTTTTAATATTTAATCACATGTCATTCAAGGTTTATTTGCACATGTATGTTTTTTTGCCCACTTACAACATGTCGCCGGTCACCCTGTCTACGAGCATTTCCAAGAGTATCCTTATAATAAGTTATTTATAAATTATTAGTAAATTAGATATTTATTATTTTTATAAAATAGAAAGCCACATTTGAAAATTAACCGGACCAGAAAATCAACCGCCTCAAATGAATAGGAGTTAAAACACTATCCTACCCCTCGCACGCTTAACAAGGCTAATCCACCGTGGCGTCGTAGCATGCAACAACAAATGTTCATCTATTCAAAGTTTACTTTATCCATTTAATGTTTACTTCAACGTATATGAAGAACAAATATTTAGTTATTTAAGGTTTACTTTAATCATTCAAGATTTACTTCAACGTACAATAGGAATAAATATTTTGCTATTCAATGTTTGCTTCAACCATTCGTCGTTTTTAAAATTTTACAAGGAAGAAGTATTCAACAATTCAAGGTTTAGTTCAGCCATGGAGTAAACATTCAGCAACTCAAGTTGATGAGTCGAGGATGGAAGGCGGCCGCCGGGACACGTGAGTGGAGGTGCGATGGTGAGGAATTGCGAATGTTGGGGTGGCACGGGTCATGCGGTGGTGCTTTGGACTAGATGAAGCAGAGTTTGGTTAATTTGCAGACGGGTAGAGGGGGCGCTATTCATCACCCAGGGTTATGAATAGTGTTTTATGTGTGTATAGTCCTCTCTAAATCTATTTCTCCTACATCATATCACATAAATCTCAATTCTCTAGATTTTAAACACCACATAACTAGTATAGGTCTATCATTTTTATTGATCATGTTGTCACGGATACTAGGCATTGAAGATGCTATAACATTGTAACACATAGATCCTCCATCATCATTAACCAAAGAGGCTCAGAAAAAAATAACAGTGTGATCCATGGTAAAATAGAAGTGACATTTGGTATTATATAACGTTTGTTGAGTTTGGATACTTCAAAAATAACAGGAGTTGAGTTGTTGTATCGAAAAGTGGTTTCACCATATAGCATGCCTTTGTTATGTTTATAACAAAGTTGACCTCCCATCACAAATAAGTTTTACTGTAAAAGTTTTCTTAATTTTTATAGGATGGGATATTGGAAAGAGTTTAGGAAGATGCTAATAACTAGTAGTAGCTTCAACCTCCTTTCCATACATAAACCTAATAAATACAAGCCTAAAGTGCTTTTGTTTCTTATGCAACACCTCTAATGCATCGATGGGTTTGTGGGTGCATGACTCTACGGTGAGATGAGATTTTTCCTACATCAACTATAAAACATACTTTGTTCGTGCATTATTTATAAAAGGTACTTTCTCTATTTCAAATTATAACATGTTTTAATTTTTATTGGTGTATAGTTTTTACTATGTACTTAGGGTCTATTACTATGTTTGGTTGTATTCCTAAAGTGGCAAAAAATTGCCACATTTTCTATCACACTTGACTAATGTTAGACGCTCACCACGACCAGAGATGTCGTGTCCCCCCCCCCTCCGCTGGCTCTCCCCTCCAACCCTAATCTTGTCACTACCCCTCCTACCCCGCTGCCCCCGTTCCCAAATCCGGCCAAATCAGATCCCTCTCCCTCCTCCACAGATGTCTGGTCGCATCTCGCTCCTTGAAAGTCGCCTAGAGGGGGGTGAATAGGCGAAACCTAAAAATTAAAACCTTATCCCCCAACTAGATCCCTTGATTAGTGGTTAGAACAAGATATACAAATATCGGAGAATATAAACTAAGTTCTTGCTTGAAGAGAGTATTGCTAAATAATGCGGAAGTGATAAATCAATACAATTATAGAATAACAAAGCAAGAAGCCTTAGATGAGAAGAGCACTAGGACAAGTTCTTTCTTGCAACGTGTTGTTTTACTAAATGGGAATTTAACTTGAAACAACACCAAATGATATTAGTAAATAAGGATGCAAGAAAACTTAGAGCAAGGGAACACAAACAAATCACAAGCAATAAACACAATGAACACGGGTGATTTGTTTTACCGAGGTTCGGCCCTCGAAGGCCTAGTCCCCGTTGAGGAGTCCACTTAAGGACGGGTCTTTTTCAACCCTTTCCCTCTCTCCCCCAATCACACAAGGATCGGTGAGCTCTTCTTCTTCTCAAGGATCACTCTCGATCCCACAAGGACCACCACAATCTTTGGTGTCTCTTGCTAGCTTTTACAAGCCTCCAAAACTTTGGAGGAAGTTCAATGGGAGTCAAAACTCCACGCGCAAATGAACACAAAGATGAAGCACACACTATCTCTCGATGAATCTCACAAGGCACTAGTGCTAAACTCAAATGAGTAGCTCTCTTTTGCTTGTTCTCTCTTTTGTGGCACTTGTGTTGGTTGTAGTGGTCTAAATCTTGTGTATATGATGGATCAATGAATATATGTGGTTGGGAGGGCTTGAGTATGTCAACTAGATGACTTGGAATGTTGCTTGGGCTCCCACACCTTGAAGTGGCCGGTTGGGGTGGTATTTATAGCCACCAACCAAAATCTAGCCGTTGGTGAAGGCTGTCTGTTCGATGGTGCACCGGACAGTCCGGTGCACACCGGACATGTCCGGTGCGACAGCCACGTCACCCGGCCGTTGCAATTTGACCGTTGGAGTTCTGACACCTGGGCCCGCCTGGATGTCCGGTGCACACCGGACATGTACTGTTTGATGTCCGGTGTGCCTGCTTTCGCGTGCCTGACAACTGCGCGGTTCAGGCGCGCATTGAATGCGCCTGCAGGTGACCGTTGGCGCGAAGTAGCCGTTGCCCCGAGGTTGCACCGGACAGTCCGGTGCACACCGGACATGTCCGGTGAATTTTAGCGGAGCAGTCTTCGCGAATTCCCGAGACTGGCGAGTTCCGGAGCCGCATCTTAAATGAGCACCGGACACTGTCCGGTGTACACCGGACAGTCCGGTGAATTTTAGCGCGCTGGCTCTGGAAAATTCCCGAGGGCGACGAGTTTGAGCTGAAGTCCTCTGGTCCACCGGACACTCCGGTGTGCCAGACCAGAGGGGCCTTAGGTTGCTCCTTTGCCCTTTTGTTGAACTCAACGCATGGTCAGTTTAATGGCTAAGTGTGAACCTTTTGCACCTGTAAAACTTATACACTAGAGCAAACTAGTTAGTCCAATATTTGTGTTGGGCAATTCAACCACCAAAATTATTTAGGAACTCGGTGTAAGCCTAATTCCCTTTCAATCTCCCCCTTTTTGGTGATTGATGCCAACACAACCAAAGCAAATATAGAAGTGCATAGTTGAACTAGTTTGCATGATATAAGTGCAAAGGTTGCTTGGAAATGAGCCAATATAAATGCTTACATGATGTGCATGGATAGTTTTCTTTATTTTTGACATATTGGACCATATTTGCACCAAAAGTTTTGTTTTTGCAAACTTTTTGTAAATTCTTTTCAAGGGCCTTTTGCAAAATAGTTAAAGGTAAATGAGTAAGATTTTGCAGGACATTTTTAAGTTTTGAAATTTTCTTCCTTTGTTCAAAATGCCTTCCCTTTGACTAAACAAAACTCCCCCTCAAATAAAGTCTCCTCTTAGGTTCAAGAGGGTTTTAAGATATCAAATTTGACAATACTACTTACTCCCCCTTTAGAACTCAAAGAGATACCAATTTTGAAATTTACCAAATGAAAATCATCAATTTTAAAATTAGGGTGGTGGTGCGGTCCTTTTGCTTTGGGCTCATATTTTCTCCCCCTTTGGCATGAATCGCCAAAAACGGAATCACTAGAGCCAATAGAAGTATTTTCTCCTCCTTTGGTCATGAAATAAATGAGTGAAGATTATACCAAAGATGGAGAGTGATGCGGAGCGACGGCGAAGGATGAGTAGTAGAGTGGAGTGGAAGCCTTGTCTTCGCCGAAGACTCCAATTCCCTTTCAATATACCTATGACTTGGTTTGGAATACACTTGAAAACACATTAGTCATAGCATATATATAAAAGAGATATGATCAAAAGGATATATCAAATTAAGCATGATCATAGTTCTATATAACATAGATTGCTCCCCCTAAGTATGTGCATGGAGAGGAACACATATTTTGGCCTTAAATGCCAATTGCACATAATTAGGTTAATGAGAACATATCTATACCATACAGAATGTGAAGTGCATTGTGTCATAGTATAAGTGTGATGCTCATGACAATTTATGCACTTATGAAAGCATGTTTGTAAATATTTCAAGCTTTTTCCCTTAAGGATTTCAAAGAGGCTTAAGGACCATCCACCTTTGGAACAAAGGCAGCTTATCCTCGTTACAAGGTTAAGTTTTAAGCTCTTTGACAATAAAAGTACTTCATCTAGTTTTACCAAAGATGTACTAAAGTAGGAGTGAATTTTGGGAAATTAAACTAGGTATGAAGCAGGGATAATACATGGACATGCTTTCTCTTCCTTTTATACAAGATATGCAAAGAATGTATAGAAAAGGAAGAATTAGGTACAAGTTTAAATGAAAGGAGATAGTTTTACCTTTACGTACCTTTACATAGGGACGCTCTCTTCATTGTGCTTGTCCTTAGTCTTAGATGCTTAAGACCAATTCTTAATGACAATATATGGAAATATTTTGCACAAGAGAGAGTTCTACAACTAGTGATCTTTTCAAGTTATTGTTAGCAAAAATCAAATGGATCACAAGTTGCATAAAAGTATCATGAATTCTCCTTTTAACTTAGTGCATATCAAGAGAGATATCGATTGATAAAATATACGGCACTAAGAAGTATAATTGTTGATTGAAGTTATTCAATGATCAAACAAATAACAGATGTGATCAAAAGAACAACATACACATTAGATTATCAATTAAGCTTAGAGTTGGAGAATCCAGCAACTATGCTACTTAGAGTGAAAGACAAGAATTTAAAGTAGTAGCATACTTCATGAGGAACTTATTCTCATGCAAGAGACTATATGAAATTAATGAGAGAAAGCAATAGTCTCAACATAATCAAGATGAAAAGGCTCCCCCTAAAGATATGCATCAAGTATTTGAATGAATTGAATGGATGCATTTACTTTAAAGACAAATAGAGAGAAGCATTATACATCTTGATCAAGGCTCATTAAATTTGTAATAAACAACTTGAGCCTAGTATTCTCATAATGAAAGTATTTAGAATACTCACAACCACACCATTGATTGTTTTGTAGACCTTATTATCCAAGTAGGTGTTGTTGTTCTTGATGTCCTCCTCTTTCATTTTAGAGTCCTCCCTTTGTAGTTGTTTCCTTTTCCTTTCAAACTTATTGAAAATACTCAAGAAAGATGTTAATAGCACAAGGGAGTATATAATGAAGGATGATTTCTTTTAGATAGGAAATAAGCACAATTTATCATCCATAGATCACACAGATATGAAGTAAATTCCTTAACGTTAGTGCACCTTAACAGAGAAGAGGAATGAGCACCCTTTTAATCATTTTTGATTAATCAAAGGAATTTTACTTTTTCATATTGAATTTATTATCATGACTTAGAAGCGCATCAATATGAAAATGGATATAGCAAAGGCATGAATTAGATTCTAATGGACAAGCGCATTTGTGAAAATGATATTGAATGCACACTTAGTTAATTTTGGTCCAATAAAGAATCTATTCCTCACAAGGGTAGAATATGATAATTTAGATTAAATACCCATTGAGATGAGAACCAAACTTAAGAAGATGAGTTCCCATACCTTTGATTTTTACCTTTCTTCCTTTGGGTGAAGAACAACCCATGAGGCTTGTGTACTTTCTCTTTTGTAGATATTCATAAGTAAGCTCAAGAGATACGTTGTTAGTAATACAAGCACTAGTTTCCATTTTTGTAACCATTTTTGATAAGGAATGAAAAGCTCGATTACTAAAACATGGAAACTTCATAACATGAACTAGATTATCCATAGATGATGTTATGCTCAATTTTAACTCATAAAACAAGCATAAATAATCCTTTGAGATTATAGGAATAAATCTAATTCATGATTTGGAAAGCGATAAATGTGAAAGGATCATATCCAATTTGAGCAAGTAAAAATACATCGTAAAACATTGGATTGATTTTTCTTTTCATGTTAGATTACACGCTTCCACAGAGAAACTTATTCTCTATAAGTGAGACTACTTGGGTTACTTAGATAAAATCATTAGTCTCACTATTCTAGTTATAGAGAAAGTTTTCCTTTTATAAGTGTCCTAAGGATTTGAATTCCTTACATGACACCTTATTCTTTTAAGAACTTGAAATATCTCTCTATATCTAGAATCATGGCAATAATAGAAATGCTAGCGAAAGACATGCCATGAGGTACTTCCAATCAATTTTAAAGCATGTAGATTGCCATAGAATGGAAATGATAAGAATGCAATCTACCATATGAGAGGAAATTCTTTCAAAGAAAGGTAACATAAATTTAAAGACATTTGAAATGCTTCAATTTTTCTATGTGACTACACAAGACACATAAGAAATGATATTTTAAATACTTGCACTTAAAAGATAAGTGTTACCATCCTTTGGCTTTCCTCCATGCTGTAGGCCTTGATTTTTCGCATATGATATCTGTTCACTTCCTACAACATATAATATCTTCCTCGAGATGATATGAGTTTAAGACATAGCAATTTGAAAAATAACCTTGGGTCAATCATGTATATAGATCATTGAAGATTGATAGCTTGAGTTGATAAGAATTGAATGAACTCTCTCAAGCACCCCAAAGACTTCATATCATCTCCTTCTCCTACAAAGCTTGTCAAGCATATTTTGGTACCCATCGTTTGATGGGTCCATCACGGTTAGTCGACAAAGATCTAGGAACCCAAAAGTCCTTTGTGTTAGTATTAGGTAAACTCATTACCTTTCTAGCACAAGTTGCAATTTTGGGTTGCCTTGTTACATGAGAAGTAATTGACAAGCTAGGAGTGGAAGATTTACCTATGGGACAATCCTTGCATTGATGTCCCTTCTTTCGGCATATGTAGCATAGGCGATTTTCAACTCTTGAAGATTTCTTCCTTCCTTGTTTCTTGCTTGCTACATGGTTAGTGAATATTTTCTTTTCTAACCCTATGCCTTTTTGTTTTAAATGGGGACAAGATCTAAGCAAGTGTCCCTTCTTGGAGCATTTAAAACAAAGTCTATCATCCTTGTTAATAATCAAGCCATTTTTAATGTAGGGACATGACCTAATCAAGTGCCCCTCTTCAAAGCATTCACTACACCTCTTAATGTGAAGTGTGGCTTGATCATTACCTTGGATGTTACCTTTTGTGGAGGCGTGGTTGAGGCTTTTGGAGGAGGTGTTGAATTTCATCTTTTGTTTCTTCCTCTTGGTAATCCTCAAATCCTTGACATTTTCTTTAAGGGATGTAGTGCATGCCACGGTTGTTCCCGTCTCAAGCTTCTTCACCATGTGATCACGGTTATCTTGAGAAGGTTGGGCAATGCATTTCCCTTTTAGTTGTGTCAAGCTCATCTTTAGCCTCTCATTTTCTTCTTTGAGCTTTTGATATGTATCATCATTTGTTCCTGCAAATTCTAACTCAAAGGAAGATTTGCTTGTCGACGGACAACAAGCATTAGCACATGGTAATATAGCATCAATTTGAATACATGTGCATGAGTGAGGTTGTTGGGATTTTAAGTTTTCTATCACAACCTCATGAGTCAAATTCAATATGATATGATCATCTATAAGATTTTCATGGGAACATAGAAGCATATCATATTTTTCTTGAAAAGCTAGATTTTCAACTTTTAGCTTTTCTACTTGGTCCTTAAGCAAGGTATTCCTATTTACTAATTGAGCAATACAATGTAAAGCGTTATCATGCTCAATTGAAACAGTTTCATACCTTTGGACCAAATCAACATGAGAGCACTTTAGCTCCTCATGTTCCTTAGTCAACTCGTCAAAGTGTAGCATTTTCATGGAGAGAACATCTTCTAACCTTTGACGAGCTTCGCTTTCCTCTCTTGCTCTTTCTAGAAGTTTGAGCATAACCGCCTTATCTTCTTGGCTTAGGCGAGCGTAGAGATGCAAGAAGCTTCTTTCTTCCTCCTCATCCTCATTTGTCCTTCCGCTATCATTTGCATTAGCCACACAGCACATGTGGGAATCGAAATGGGAAGACAAACCTTTTGGAGAGGTGGATTCATCGTTTGGTCTCCATCGTTCATTCTCTTCTTCTTCCTTGCAAGGATTAGTATCACAAATACCAAAGGAAGTAGAGACACAAAATGCACTATCATGTTTGGACTCATTAAATTTGCTTTTAATTCTAGTCCAAATATCATGCGCATCATGGGTGGATTCGTCATAATTTGATATGAAGGCACGATAATCTTCTTTGCTAAGAGAATTACTTAAGATGTCAAAAGCTAGGTAATTTAAGCGAAAACATCTTTGATCCTCCTTGGAGACAATTTTTCCGTTATAACTAGGAGGGAAGATACTCTTGTCTAAAATTTGTTCTAATTGAGGATCTACCATTCTAAAAGCATTTATTACTCTAGTAGACCATGAATCATAATTAGAACAATCGGAAAGTAATATCTCAAGAGTTACCTCCTTGTTCTCTTGGATCTTTTTGTTCTTTTGGGATCTTTTACGAGCCATCACTTCGAGTTGTTAGACTCAAGATGAAGTGCCTAGCTCTGATACCAATTGAAAGTCGCCTAGAGGGGGGGTGAATAGGCGAAACCTGAAAATTAAAACCTTATCCCCCAACTAGATCCCTTGATTAGTGGTTAGAACAAGATATACAAATATCGGAGAATATAAACTAAGTTCTTGCTTGAAGAGAGTATTGCTAAATAATGCGGAAGTGATAATTCAATACAATTATAGAATAACAAAGCAAGAAGCCTTAGATGAGAAGAGCACTAGGACAAGTTCTTTCTTGCAACGTGTTGTTTTACTAAATGGGAATTTAACTTGAAACAACACCAAATGATATTAGTAAATAAGGATGCAAGAAAACTTAGAGCAAGGGAACACAAACAAATCACAAGCAATAAACACAATGAACACGGGTGATTTGTTTTACCGAGGTTCGGCCCTCGAAGGCCTAGTCCCCGTTGAGGAGTCCACTTAAGGACGGGTCTTTTTCAACCCTTTCCCTCTCTCCCCCGATCACACAAGGATCGGTGAGCTCTTCTTCTTCTCAAGGATCACTCTCGATCCCACAAGGACCACCACAATCTTTGGTGTCTCTTGCTAGCTTTTACAAGCCTCCAAAACTTTGGAGGAAGTTCAATGGGAGTCAAAACTCCACGCGCAAATGAACACAAAGATGAAGCACACACTATCTCTCGATGAATCTCACAAGGCACTAGTGCTAAACTCAAATGAGTAGCTCTCTTTTGCTTGTTCTCTCTTTTGTGGCACTTGTGTTGGTTGTAGTGGTCTAAATCTTGTGTATATGATGGATCAATGAATATATGTGGTTGGGAGGGCTTGAGTATGTCAACTAGATGACTTGGAATGTTGCTTGGGCTCCCACACCTTGAAGTGGCCGGTTGGGGTGGTATTTATAGCCACCAACCAAAATCTAGCCGTTGGTGAAGGCTGTCTGTTCGATGGTGCACCGGACAGTCCGGTGCACACCGGACATGTCCGGTGCGACAGCCACGTCACCCGGCCGTTGCAATTTGACCGTTGGAGTTCTGACACCTGGGCCCGCCTGGATGTCCGGTGCACACCGGACATGTACTGTTTGATGTCCAGTGTGCCTGCTTTCGCGTGCCTGACAACTGCGCGGTTCAGGCGCGCATTGAATGCGCCTGCAGGTGACCGTTGGCGCGAAGTAGCCGTTGCCCCGAGGTTGCACCGGACAGTCCGGTGCACACCGGACATGTCCGGTGAATTTTAGCGGAGCAGTCTTCGCGAATTCCCGAGACTGGCGAGTTCCGGAGCCGCATCTTAAATGAGCACCGGACACTGTCCGGTGTACACCGGACAGTCCGGTGAATTTTAGCGCGCTGGCTCTGGAAAATTCCCGAGGGCGACGAGTTTGAGCTGAAGTCCTCTGGTCCACCGGACACTCCCCGGTGTACACCGGACAGTCCGGTGTGCCAGACCAGAGGGGCCTTAGGTTGCTCCTTTGCCCTTTTGTTGAACTCAACGCATGGTCAGTTTAATGGCTAAGTGTGAACCTTTTGCACCTGTAAAACTTATACACTAGAGCAAACTAGTTAGTCCAATATTTGTATTGGGCAATTCAACCACCAAAATTATTTAGGAACTCGGTGTAAGCCTAATTCCCTTTCACTCCTCATGTGCCTCGCCCTCCTCGCTTGTCGCCTACTGGATGTGTGTTCCATTTCGCTTAGGTTCTGTGCCGGCGGATCTCCACTGGTCCTTTTTGGATGTGGCCACCGCTGCTCCCGGGCCCTAGTTGCCAGCGTGCGCCAACGCTTCGGTGGTCTCGGAGGCCTAGGCGGCTATTCCGGATGTTGTGTGTACCCTCTGTCACACCAGCTCTGGTCCCCTCGGCTCCCCCCCGACGCCGCCACAGTGGCTCGCCGCGGGTGGCGTGGAGTCTCTTCGGCTGGCGATGTCATCCTCTTCACGCTCCATGCCCACCGTCATGTCCAACTCGTCATCCCCCAGCTCTCCCGGTGCTGCTTCTCTGGCCTATTCTAGAATGGAGGGTCCCTGTGCCAGAGGTCTTGCCCTAGGGCTTATGGGCCTTGCGGCGACATCTCTGCTACCCTGTTATCGCTGAAAGGAGTCCGCAATGGTTTGTTGGTCCGCACGGCTGCATCATCGCATTGCCTCACCAATGCCGATGGCGAACGCTTCCTGCTTGCTCGAAACCCTCCCTCTGTGCATCTGGATCCCCCGGGTAAGCGCTTTCATGACTACGTTGTGAAGAATTTTTACTATCTGGTGGTCAGGCCCCTTGTTCCTGCTGTGAGTTATAGATTTAGGGTCTGGATTGCTCAGTCGTTGGGGCTCTTTTGCTTTGCTTAGTTCGTTCAATCGGCCTGTATTTCCACTTTTGTGCACCTCCTAAGCTGTTCTACGCCCTCCAGCGTAGAGACGACCTCTTCTCTTCGAATGTCTCCTCTCAGTCGGTTCAGTCGCTTATAATAAAAATTAGGGTTTTTCCTCTAGATGGAATAATCTTTCAGGTCGTGAGCAGATACCTTGCTGCCTCGCACCTCCTTTCCATGGGGTATGCGCGCCCCATTGATGCTTTCCCCTCTATCGATCACCTTTCATCCGATCTTGCCTCAGTTGTTCTCCACCGTGGCCCCTCCATGTTGTCTGCCCATGTGATGTTACCCCCTCCCAATTGCACGTGTATTGGTCGTAACGATAGGGGTAACTTCATGTGGTACACTCAATGCATTCCAACTACCCCATCTGGTTCCGTGTTATCCATCCCTAAACTCTGCAAAGATTCCTCTCCGGTCGCAGTGGAGAATGTTAATGCGGTTGATGGTGACCAGAGTGCTAAGTGTCTTGTTTCAAGTTCGTGTTCCCCATCCCCTTCTGCCACGAAGTCCCCCTCTCCCCCTATTCCTTATTCATTCCTGCCAAAGGATTCTTGCGCCTCTATGCCTCCCTCCACCTTCCCCCTCGCACAAGGATATAAAGAAAGAGCAATCCCGAAAGAAAACCTACTTCAAATGCCTCACCACTAATCATCTTGTTTCCTCCTATCATGATCCAATCAGGTGTAGGTATTGTCGTTGTTCGTGCCATCGTAGTTTAGACTGTCATCTTGCTCGTCGTTGCCAAACCATGTCTAACGAGGAAGCTCCACCCATCCCCCTGTCGCTCCCATCCCCCTTGTCATGTTCGTTTCGACGTCCAACCACAAGAAGCTCCTCCACGTCCACCCTACTCTACCTCCAACGTCGATAGTAACACACCAACCCTAGAGTGCAGGAGGGAGTTTGCTGAGGTCCACATGGATGATGGGGAATATTTGGTCAGTAAGCTTTAGACTACATCCACATGGACCAGGCAGTCAACTCGCCATTCGCTCTGGTCCGTGAACTCTAGGAGAGGAAATGCGGAGCTCCTTGATCTGCTTTGCTGCTTCAGCGAGAGGCTTGGCGGTGATTGTCTTTGAATCTGAAGCTGAGCGCAAAAGAGTTATATCGATGGGTCGTCTTGTCCTTGGTGCTAACTAGATGTGGTTCGAGCGCCACGAAGAAGCATACAACTGTGTGATTGCAAACTATCAGTGGTTTGCAGAAATTGCTGTTGTGGACTACCCTCTTGAACACTGGCATCAGAGTAGAATGTGTGTGGTTCTCAGTGTTGTTGGCAATGTGTGCTGCATTGATCCAGGATGTTTGGGGAATGGAGATTACACTTCTGTTAGAGGGGTCATTAAGATCAATAGTGTTGAAGATGTGCTTGAGAAGTTACTAATCCTCAACCATAGCGGCCCAGCCACCATTGCTAGAGTCTTCCTCATTCGCCTCTGGGCCGAACCCTCCAATGTTGATATGTTGCATTTCCAGTTCACCAACCCCTCCCCCATTGCACCCAAAGGCGACTGCTCAGAATACCTCGCAATTTCCTATCTTTAAACCTTCTATTTACCACAACTCGCCGGGGGTTTTGTCAGTTGTCACCGGTGGTGGTGATGCATCATTTGTCTCACCAGCTGCTCAGCCTAGAAATGTCTCAGCTTTAGGAGAAATTAGCTTGGTCGATCTAGTGTCTTATACCCTAGAGTGGGAAGTTACTAAATATACTCCACCAATGTGTCCTGTCCATGGCAGAGTTGCTACGACATATCCTAGGGATCCCCCTGGTGGCCAATCGCCCTCTCGCTCTTCCCTGGTATGAGGAAAAAAGGATCCTTCTCATGAGGTAAAGGTTGGTACCTAGGACGTTGATGTTACCTCTGATTCCAGTCTGCATGGTGATGTTCATTCCAACCTAGTGTCTGAGTCTGCCTCCTTGGAAATTTTTGTGCTCTCTTCTGTTGCTGCATCTAACCCTTCACATGCTATCGTCGTGTCGACTTTGGTGAGTGACATAGAGCATGAGAACTCGGCTCGGAAGAGGAGGGTCAAGCATTAGAGGATGGTTGACATGAACCGCAAAACTTGAAGGAGCACCAAGCTGATGTCTAAGGAACCCCGCACCTATGAAAAACCTGAGGCAAAAGCTGCTCGTGTTCAGGCCGCTCGAGTCGACTTTGTGGGTGCGTCTCAGCAAGCGTTATCTTCATCTATAATTGATGCTAACTATTCTCTCTCTCTCGGTAATACATAAGCCCTTGCGGACATTACCCTTGTGTGTGGCGCTTTTGAGGATGAAGTTTCCCATATCCGGGAGGCTAATGGTGTCCCTACCATCTCCCCATGAACTGGCCGCATGACGGTAGCATCTTGGCTCCCAGTTACTCTTGCTGGGTAGCCCTAGTCTTACCCTCTAGCGGATTATATGCTCGAGAACCGCAGCCGCTCCTTGTCTGGTTGACCGTTCCACTCGTTTTGCTCCTAGTAGTGGAAGGGGTGTAGTTAGTAGTTGTGCCCTGGTGACTAACACCTTCCCTAAGCTTCTTCCTTGTTCTACGTCTAGCCTCGGTAATGTGTCGGCCCTTGTTCTTGGTAGCCAGGATAGTGATGCTTACCCCCTGAGCGATGTGTTTGAATATGGTTGTAAGCAAAAACTTTATGATGATGCTTGTAATAATAATGGCTAAGACATTTTCTATATGTTTTTGGAATGTGTGTGGTCTAGGTGATGACTCCAAATGCCATAATGTCCTTTCCCTTTTGCTGAATATATCTCCTTCTATTGTCCTTCCTCAAGAAACTAAGCTAGGAGAGCTGTCCCCTAGCAAAATCTGTTCCTTCCATCCCCATTGCATGGACGAGTACGTTGTGGTTCCCTCTACGGGTGCTTCTGGAGGACTCATTTTGGCTTGGTCCTCCTCCCACTTTTGATGTCTTTCTTCCTCCTCCTCTACCTACTCCTTGACCACCAGCTTCGTTTCCTTGTCGGATGAGGGCCGCTTTTCTGTTACAAACATTTATGCTCCCTCTAACTCCCCACGTCCCGATTTCCTATCTCACGATGATATCCCATGGCTTACCTGTGGTGATTTTAACATGATCACGTTTGCCAGTGAGAAAAATGTGGGAATGTTTGCTTGTCCACAACAGAAGCTTTCAATTACTTAATCAGGGACCTTAGCCTTCTTGAGCTCCCCCTTCTCGACAGGAAGATTACTTGGTCGAACATAAGATCATCCCCCACTTTGGAATGCCTTGATAGGTCCTTCTTAAACCTAGCCTGGGATCAGGCCTTTCCCGATACTACGCTTTCCTCTCTCCCCATCCTACCTCTGATCAAATCCCCTAGAAAGTGGTTGTGTCGACTTATGTCCCTCCTTCCTAAATTGTTCATCTTGCAAATTCTTGGTGCATGCGTAGTGGTTTCCCGACATGGTCTCCTTCGCCTGGTCCTTGGCCTCTCCTCCCAATAATTCAACGGCCTCCCTAGCTGTGCGCCCCAAATGACTTTGTAAAATTGCTAGGGTCTAGAGCAAAAATATCAGTTTGGCTAAGCAATGTGAATTTGACTGTTGTCTGGTTCTTTAGTTAATCAACTGATTGGAGGAAATTTGTCCTCTCTTCCCCCCCGAGTTAGCTCTCCGAATGGTAGACCAAGATGTTCTCCACCGTGCGATCGATGAGAAGGTTGCTTATTGGCATCAACATTCAAAGATTAGAGCTACTATTGAAGGCGACGAGAATAGTAGATTCTTTCATGTTTGTACCACAGCCTGTCGTAGGGCTAACAAAATGGAGATCCTCGATTTTAATAACTAGGACTTCTACAACATTATGAGAAAGCCCAAATTCTTCACAACTTTTATTCTAACCTTTTGGGTGTCTAAAAACACTTGCTAGAATTTCAACTTTGCTAACCTTCACCCCTCGGTTGTCCTTGGCTTGGGTAATCTTGATCATCACATCACCATGACCGAGGCTGAATTGGTTATCAGACAAATGAAGAAGACCTCCAGTCCTGGCCCGGTTGGATTTGGTCCTAGCTTCTACTTGGCCACCTGGAACATCACCTCTCCTGCTCTTAGCGATCTCTTCACTTCTTTTTGCAATCGAGAGGCCAACCTAGAAAGAATCAACAGATCCTATATTGTTCTCCTCCCCAAAAAGGACACGACTAGGCGTGCAGCTGACTTCCACCCAATCTGCCTCCAAAATTGTCCCATCAAAATCATTTCCAAAGTCCTTTCCCGTACACTTCAGCCTCATATTCCTGACCTTGTTGGCGGGGACCAAACTGGCTTTGTCCACCAGAGGTCCATTGTGGAGAATTATTCTTATGCCATGGGCCTTCTGCATTGCTGTTTTAAACATAAAATTCCATCCATTGTGCTTAAGATTGACTTCCACAAAGCCTTTGACTCGGTGAATTGGGACAACCTAGTTTCTATCCTTCATTGTCGTGGGTTCTCCTCCCTTTGGTGTCAGTGGATGCTTGATATACTGAGCTCCGCCAAATCGTATGTTCTACTTAACGGTGTCCCTAGTCCTTAGATTTCCTACAAAAACGTTTGCGCCAGGGGGATCCCATCTCTTCTTTTCTTTTCTTTTTATCGAACACGTGGGAGAACCACGTATCATTATATTAAGAAGTCTAGAAAAAGGTCTAGAAAAGACCCAATACAAGGTGCCTAGAAAGCACCTAAGGAAAGGAAAAAGGAAAAGGAAAAATGAGAATACACACCCAACTACTGCCAGACCTTCCTAAGAGCAACAGCCCCAGCAAAGCCCCATAATAAGGCATCATCATGGATGGACAACAAAATTGCGTGGATGTTTAGGGAAGCATTGTCAAACACACACACATTTCTATGCTTCCAAATCTACCATGCTACTAAACTCAAGGCCTCTCCTTTTCTTTTCATCATCGTGGTCGATGTTCTCCGTCAGCTCATTGCCTTTAGGAGTGTTGAGCACGATCTGTGTCATCCCATCGTAGATGGGGAGCCATGTCATGTTCTTAAGTATGCCGATGACATAATTATCTTTGTGAAAACTCCAGTGCTCAGGAAAGTGCTTGATGATTTTGCTTTGGCCACTAGCCTGACTGTAAACTATAGCAAAACTACCTTCCTCCCTGTCTTTGTCGATGATTCCACCACTCACGCCCTCTCTTGGCCTCCCTCTCACCCCTCACAAAATTACTCCTTCTGACTACTTCCCTTTAATCGTGTCATGTGATCTGTACCTAGCGAGCTGAAAAGTTAAACTTCTTAACCATGCTGATCATCTTACTCTTGTTCAGAGTGTCCTTAGCGCCTTACCTCTTCACGATATGTCAGCTATGATTATCCCTAAGATAGTTCTTAGAGCTATTGACCAGCGTCGGAGAGCTTTTTTGTTGACTAGGTCCGATGGTTGCCATGGATTTAGGTGCCTTTTCTCCTAGGATGGCGTCTGTCATCCCAAAACCTATGGTGGTCTCGGCCTCAAAAACCTTGTTCTTCATAACCATTCCCTCCTCCTTAATCTTGTCAACAAAGCGTTCAGTGGCGTTGATGTTCCCTGGATTCGTTGGTGCTTCAGGGGCATCGATCCTTACATAGCGCCCATGCCTTCTGCCCCACGTATTTTGGGAAAAAAGTTAGCTCTATCATAGACCTCTTTAGAACTTGTTCCTATGTTGTCATTGGTAATGGCAAGAATACTTTCCTTTTGGCTCGATAGGTGGATCCTCAGTGATTCGCTTTGCGCCTCTTTCCCCTCGCTTTTCTCCCACTCTATGGAGCCTAATCTCTAGGTCTGCAAAGTATTCAGACATAATCTTGATTTGCGCTTACGCCCTCGCCTAACTATCGTGGCTTCGACCGAGCTCAAATTGCTTCGTGACATGCTGTCCCAGGTGCATCTTGCTAACCGTCCGGATGAGAGGAGTATCTAACAAGTTGGCAAGGCATTCACCTCTAGCTTGACATATGTCGCTTTGCGTGACTCTTTCCCGCTGGCGAACGTCCCCCCTCCATTCCATTGTAACACCCCGTCCACTCCCGGACCGGTGGTACTTACTCCTGACAGCCTTCTAGGACCATATATCATCCCCATAGACCAACACACTTTGTCCTCACTCATGCGCACCCAGGAAAACTTACAGGTTGGTCACTGTAAGGAAAATGGACCCTAGGCCATTTGTCTCAAAAGGTTTTGGTGTTTGATGATCAACATAACATGTGGACTAATGTGTTTGCTAGTGTTTATGTTTGTAATTCACAGGATGCTAAGGTTACTTGGACTAAGGCAATGAGGAAAGCAACACCTCAAAAGAATACATTATGAAGATCACAAGTGAAGATCAACAAGTATCAAGCAAGTACAAGAAACAAAGAATAGTGTTACCACGGGCGGACTGTCTGGTCGAGGACACTAGACTGTCCGGTGCCACACGTCGGACTGTCCGGTGCACCAGGGAACAGTAGCCCAACGACTAGTTCCCGGCGACACTAGTGGAGAGAATCCATCGGACTGTCCAGTGTGACATCCGGACTGTCCAGTGTGACATCCGGACTGTCCAGTGTAAAAGCCTGCAGCACCAACGGTTACCTGCGGTGTCAGATCCAACGGCTAGGTGTGGGGGACAGATATCCCCCGGGTCCACTGGAAGGGTAAAAGACCTCACGAGAGGCCCAAGGGCCCAATAAATCGTAAGGCCATTCCTTTGTGGGCCTGGGAGGGACAATCAGTAAAGCAGGTTGACGTAAGGCCGGATTGGAGCAAGCCCGGACGGCCCACAGCGTTGAGCAAGCGACCACAACAAAGATCCGACTTTCCCGCGCTGGAGCCCCATGCAACGGAACCAGGCGAGGATAGGTCGGCAGAACCATAGGAAGATAGACTCAAACAGTTCACTATCTTTTAGGTGCACATTGTTATCATATCCACATGTATTGCCCCACGGTCGAATATATAAGGCCTAGGGGGCACCCCTTCAGATCGATCGATCCCATCACTCAGCCATCCACCTCAACTCTCCACGTTCTAGAGAGCTACCTTGTAACCCATTACACAAAGCATACTCACTAGGACGTAGGGTGTTACGCATTTCTAAGCGGTCCGAACCTGTAAACACTGTCCATTGTCCCTCGTGCATCTGGCACGAACCATTTTGCTACAGTCGGCGACACCGTCCTACTCCTAAAACACCTAGAGGGGCAACCCCGGGTGTGCGGTCGGACCCAAAACACCGACAGCTGGCGCGCCAGGTAGGGGTTGTGTCGATGATCCAAGCTAGCTCAATGTCCGTCACCTTCCATAGCAAGATCACCCTCCGTCCTGGATCCGTATTCTGCTTTGGAACAATCTCATCCATAGCAGATGAAGAGGGAACTTTACACCGCATTGCAGATCCGCCGAAAAAGAAGTCTCCTCCAACAAACTCCGAAAATACCGGAGAAGCGCAACCTCCAGCTCTCCGAAAAAAGATCGCCATCAGAAAGTCAAAGGCCAAGGGCCCGCTGACCCGGAGAACTTCACTGTCTACTTCCCCGACGAAAGAATGGACACGGGTCGCAAGGAAGAAAGAGGCCGGGAGAAAGCAAGTTGTTCTTTCCGTTCCTCCGCCCTCAAAGGAGAACGGAAAAAAGATCGTCACGACCACCGTACCATTCTACCCCGACGTCCTCTTCATCGGGAGAGTGGAGTCGCCCCCGTCTCCGACGACGAGCCGACCGCGCCCGGAGAAGAACCACCTCAGCGGGAATCCCGCCGACAGAGAAACCGGCGCGGAAACATTCGGTGACACCACGAGGCCGGAGAACGGGATCCGGAGCAACCTGTCTCGCGGGACGAGGTCTCGGAGATAGGAGAAACTCCAGAGGAACGCGTCTTCAGAGAACGAAGGAACTCCCGACGACGTGATCGCCGCCGGGTTCAGGAACAAGCCGAGCAAGATGCAAGGCAACGACGGGAGAATCCACTCTTTGGGCGCAACCTGAATCCCAACTTCGCCCGAGCCATGAACACGCCAAGTGAAGTCGGAGGAGTACTAGCTCGGATAGCTGATGGACTCCCTCGGACTCCTGACGCCGAGGGCTATCGACGACTGTTCACCCAGGCGGCCAACCATCTTCTACCGCTTGCCCACCCGCCGAACGATCTACGACACGCTATCAACAGTCGACGGGACGCGCGAAGCTCCATCAATGCTTCGCGTGAACGATGGCATGAGAACGAGATCCGTCGCCGGGAGGAGTACGACAGGGATCATGGCATCCCAGCTCGAAGCCAGGCCACCAGAACTGAGTCGGCAACGGCCTCAACTGCGGTACTACCCGGGGACGGTCGAGGAACCACAACAACTACTCCCCTCCCCGGGACAGACATCATCCCCGACGACTGGAGGATACGTGTGGAGTGTCTGCTCTTACTCCACGCCTTAGGGCCATCCAATGGCCCCCTAACTTCAAGGTATCCAATGTCGATAAATATGAACCTAAGCAGGATCCAGGAGGCTGGCTATCCGTCTACACGACTGCTGCTCGGGCCGCCGGGGCGTCCGAGGACGTGATGACCGCGTACTTACCCATTGTCCTCGGGCATGACGCGCTGCAATGGCTACGACATCTACCCCGACACTGCATCGACGACTGGGGCGATTTCAGTCGACGCTTTACCGCCAATTTTTAGTCCCTCTCCGACAAACCGGCGCAACTGTGGGACCTCAAATCCATCAAGCACCGGGGGGACGAAAATCTCTGGTCATACCTCAAAAGGTTCCAGACCATGAGAAATCGTATCCCTGAGGTCACGGAGGCGGCCGTGATCGAGGACTTCTACAGAGGATCCAATGACTCGGCCTTCGTCCGAGCCATATTGTAGAAGGCGCCGACTACCTCCGAGGAGCTGTTCTAGGAAGCCGACCTCTACATCACCGCCGACGAGCGAGCCCAGGACCTCATCGGAGGAACGAAGCCCGCACCGGCAGCACCACGACGCGACGCGAACCAGCAACCCGACAAACGCTGGGAGAAGAGACCTCGCGAAGAAGTACACGCCGCCGGACCACCAGCCTCTCGCGCCCGGGGAGGACCTCGCGGAGGCGAACACACGCTGGACGACATCCTCGACGCCCAGTGCCCGTACCACAAGGACATGCGCCACACTCTTCGGAACTGCCGGGACTTCAAGCACTCCATCAGGCACGGTCGACCCTTCCAACCTCTACCTCCTCCTCCGCCGCGGGGAGGGCCAGAAGAACCACGACAACCCCAGCAGCAGGAGGAGGGAGGGGGAGGAGCTTTCCCACGCGTTGACAAGGAGGTTAACGTCATCTTCGGCGGACACGGATCGCAGGAAAATAGAAGACAACAAAAGCTCAATGATCGCTAGATATTGGTGGCGACCACCGGTCCTCCCGCCCCATACCAGTGGTCGGAGCACCCGATCACTTTCACTCGGGCGGATCAATGGCTCAACTTCGACCACCCAGGCAAATACCCGCTCCTCGTCGATCCGGTGATCCGAGAGAGCAGGGTGAAGAAGGTGTTAGTGGACGGGGGGAGCAGCATCAACGTCACCTTCCCCCGGACACTCCAAGGCTTGGGAGTTCACCTCAAAGAGCTCCGCGAGTCAGACACTCCTTTCTTCGGCATCGTGCCGACTGAAGGAGAATACCCACTGGACCACATCTACATGCCTGTCACCTTCGGAACTCCGGATAACTACAGAACCGAGTTCCTGAGGTTCGAAGTGGCGAACTTCGACTACGGGTACAACGCCATCATCGGGAGGCCGGGATTGGCAAAATTCATGGCCATTCCGCATTACACGTACATGATACTGAAGATGCCAGGACCACAAGGGATCATAACTGTGCGCGCTGACTTCCAAGGCGCCGCAGAGTGTTTCCGAGTGGCCATCCAAGCGGCCCTCACCACCAAACCGTCGACGACTTCTTCAACACGGGTGAACTCTAAGGCTGAGGAGGACCTTGCAGTACCGGCGAGTGAAGCTCAGACTGTGACCTCTATGCGGCCGACTGAAGAAACTAAAAGGATCAACCTGGGGTTCGCTGATGAGCGCAAGACTGCCATCATCAACTCTAGCCTAGACGACAAAAAGGAAAACGCGCTTGTCCAGTTTCTGCAAGATAACCGAGACGTATTCGCATGGCAACCTGCGGATATGCCGGGAGTCCCAAGAGAACTGGCCGAGCACAAACTGAAAGTCTATCCCCAGGCAAGGCCGGTCCGGCAAAAACTACGTCGTTTCACACCCGACAAGAGAGAGGCCATTCGCGCCGAGCTAGCTCGCTTGGTCGCGGCTGGATTTATTAGAGAAGTGTTACACCCCGAGTGGTTAGCCAACCTTGTTCTTGTACTCAAAAAGAATAAAGTGGATTGGCGCATGTGCGTCGACTATACTGATCTCAACAAGCATTGTCCAAAGGATCCCTTCGGGCTCCCAAGGATAGATCAGGTGGTAGACTCCACCGCTGGATGTTCTGTGCTATCTTTCCTGGATTGCTATTCCGGATACCATCAGATTAGCTTGGCGAAGGAAGACGAGGAAAAAACAGCGTTCATCACTCCGTTTGGTGCTTTCTGTTACACCTCCATGCCGTTTGGCCTCAAAAACGCTGGAGCGACTTATCAGAGAGCCATTCAAACATGCTTAACCGATCACTGGGGCAAGCGTGTGGAAGCCTACGTAGATGATGTGGTAATCAAAACGGAGAACTCGGAAAACTTCATTGAAGACTTACAGCTAGTTTTCAACAGTCTACGGCGGTACCGATGGAAGCTTAATCCCGAAAAATGTGTTTTCGGGGTACCAACAGGAAAGTTACTCGGATTTATTGTCAGCCACCGGGGAATTGAGGCTAATCCGGATAAGATTGAAGCTATCATGAAAATGGAAGCACCACGGTCACACAAAAGAAGGTTCAGCGACTTACTGGATGTATGGCAGCTCTGAGCAAATTTATATCCAGGCTGGGAGAAAAAGGTTTACCATTTTACAAGCTACTCAAGAAAGTGGATAAGTTTCAGTGGACCTCAGAAGCACAGGAAGCTCTAGATGCACTGAAAAAATTCTTGACAACACCACCAGTGCTGAAGCCGCCACGGCGAGCCACGTCAACTCAACCAGCTGAAGATCTGCTGTTGTATATCTCCTGCACGACTCACGTGGTAAGCACCGCGTTGGTAGTCGAGCGAGCAGAAGAAGGACATGCCTACCCAGTGCAACATCCTGTTTACTTCATCAGTGAAGTTCTGGGCCCCTCGAAGAAAAAGTATCCTCAAGTTCAGAAGCTATTATATGCAGTACTTCTAACTGCCCGCAAGCTATGTCACTACTTTGACGACCACAAAGTCATAGTAGTCACTGGTTTTCCAATAGGGGATATTCTTCACAACAAGGAAGCCATTGGCCGAATAGCCAAGTGGGCCTGTGAACTGGGATCTCATGACATCGAATTTCGACCTCGCACTGCCATCAAAACTCAAGCATTGGTTGACTTCGTATCAAAGTGGACTGAACAGCAAGTACCAGATAACCCAAAAACTGCAGAAGTATGGCGAATGTATTTTGATGGCTCGCTGAAACTGCAGGGAGCAGGAGCAGGAATTCTCTTCACCGCACCTGGAGGCGAGCACCTCAAATATGCCCTCCAGTTGCAGTTTCCAGCCTCCAACAATGCAGCCGAGTATGAAGCTCTAATCCATGGATTGAACTTCGCCATATCATTGGGCATCAAGAGACTAATGGTGTACGGAGACTCTCTGATAGTCATAAGCCAGAAAAATAAAGAATGAGATTGTTCAAGCGATTCAATGGGAAAGTACTGCACCGCCGTCCGAAAACTGGAAGATAAATTTGAGGGTCTGGAATTTCATCATGTAGAAAGAGATCGGAACACGGCAGCCGATGTATTGTCCAAGCTAGGATCCAGTCGAACTCAAGTCCCACCTGGAATCTTTGTGCAAGAAATACTACAGCCGAGCATCTCGACGGATCAAGCAGAAGAGTGTAATATCGTGAATCAACCAGAGTTAGACTCTGATGACTGGAGAAGGCCAATCATCAGGTATATAAAGAATGAAGAGGAACCAGATGACAAAAATGCAGCCGAGTGTATTGCCAGACAGTCGGCTCACTACACACTCATTGGGGAGACATTATACAGAAGGGGTGCATCAGGCGTCTTCATGAAGTGCATTCTCTCATCTACCGGGAAGCAACTTCTGGATGAGGTCCATGCTGGGCAATGTGGAATACACGCAGCATCCAAGACACTAGTCGGGAAGGTCTTCAGGTCAGGATTCTATTGGCAACAGCGAAGAATGACGCAGCCGAGTTAGTTCAGAGGTGCGAAGCTTGCCAGTACTTGTCGAAGCAACAACATCTACCAGCACAGCAACTGCAGACCATACCAGTGACTTGGCCCTTCGCATGCTGGGGACTTGATATGATTGGACCTTTCAAGAAAGCTCAAGGAGGATACACTCATGTACTGGTAGCAATCGACAAATTCACCAAATGGATAGAGTTCAAACCCATTGCTTCTTTAACCTCAGCTAAGGCCGTGGAATTCATACAAGACATAATATTCAGATTTGGGATACCAAACAGCATCATAACTGACCTATGATCCAACTTCACAAGTTCAGAGTTCTTCGATTTCTGCGAACAAAAAAGCATTCAGATCAAGTATGCTTCTGTAGCACACCCAAGAGCCAACGGGCAGGTTGAGCGAGCCAACGGGATGATACTGGAGGCACTCAGGAAAAAGGTCTTCAATAAGAATGAAAAGTTCGCAGGAAAGTGGATAAGGGAATTGTCCTACGTCGTTTGGAGCCTAAGAACCCAGCCTAGCCGAGCTCTGCGTGGAAACACTCCTTTCTTCATGGTCTATGGGTCGGAGGCAGTGTTACCCGCCGATCTCAAGTTCGGGGCGCCAAGGTTGATCTTCGAAAGCATAGCAGAAGCCGAAGCTACTAGGATGGAGGACATTGATATACTCGAGGAAGAACGACTGAACGCAGTAATCCAATCAGCACGGTACCAGCAGACTCTAAGGCGCTATCACGACAAGGCCGTGCGACAGCGATCCTTCTCAGTAGGAGATCTCGTCCTCCGCCGAATTCTAACGGGGGAGGGACGGCACAAGTTATCGCCCTTATGGAAGGACCCTTTATAGTAGCAGAAGTCACTCGGCCAGGATCATATCGTCTCACTCAGATGGACGGCACATAAATTGGGAACTCCTGGAATATAGAACACCTCAGGAAGTTTTATCCCTAGCTGTATTTCAAAAGCTATCGGGACGACGATGTACTCTGTAAAATGGGAAATATGTCATCAATAAAAAAGGCTTCAAAAATACTCAGTTTGTTCATGATTGACTTGCATTCTTACTTAACTCGCGGTGACCACTATGCCCTACTAACGGAGCAATCGGCTTAAGTCAGCAACGACTTAAGGTGGTGTAGCATGCTCGCGCTTACTTAACTCGGGGTGACCACTATGCCCTACTAACGGAGCAATCGGATTAAGTCGGCAACGACTTAAGGTGGTGCAACATGCTCGCGCTTACTTAACTCGGGGTGACCACTATGCCCTACTAACGGAGCAATCAGCTTAAGTCGGCAACGACTTAAGGTGGTGCAACATGCTCGTGCTTACTTAACTCGGGGTGACCACTATGCCCTGCTAACGGAGCAATCGGCTTAAGTCGGCAACGACTTAAGGCGGTGCAACATGCTCGCGCTTACTTAACTCAGGGTGACCACTATGCTCTACTAACGGAGCAATCGGCTTAAGTCGGTAACGACTTAAGGCGGTGCAACATGCTCGCGCTTGCTTAACTCGGGGTGACCACTATGCCCTGCTAACGGAGCAATCGGCTTAAGTCGGCAACGACTTAAGACGGTGCAACACGCTCACGCCTACCTAACCTAGGATGACCACTATGCCCTATTAACAGAAGCGATCGACTTAAGTCTGCAGCAACTTAAGGCGATTTGACGCGCTTACGATTACTCATATAGGGATGACTTCTATATCCCATAAACAAGTTTCAAAACCATCACACAGCAATTTACTACTGCAAATTTACGTACTGTTGAATTCTGAAACAATAGGAGAATAACAATATCATTCAAGTGCTAAACTGGTGTCACAAATGTCTGACCATGCTAACCGCGCTCAAAGCACGCAAAATATTTCTCTATTTCGCGATATCTTTATCAGGGGCAATCGACGAGGAAGGGCGACTCGAGGAATCAGGAGCAGCATTCATGTCAGCCCTTATATCTTCAGGAACCACCACGCCAGGTCTCCTCATCAAGATTCGCCCCGCTCGAATGGCCTTATCCATGGCTCTGTCGCGCTGGGCTCTCAGAGTAATGGAAGTTTCTTCAGCAACCTTGGCAGCCAACTGAGCGGTTTCTAGCTCCTGGGAGATGGATTTCTTGGAAGCACGGAGTTCTTTGATAGTAGCACCCTTCGACGATATCAATTGCTTGAGCCGGATCACCTCATCCGTGGATTCCTGTAGCTTACAGCGATGGTTGTCTAACTCCTCCATGGTGAAGCGATGACTCCTCTCCAGGATGGTCAACGAGTTGCTAGAGTCGCGATACAGTCTGTCAAGATTGTCGCGAGAAGCAGCAAGGATACGTTGTTCTTCCTGCAAACAAAAATCAACTCCTTCAAACATCAAGCAGGCAATAGGAACACAATAATGCAAGGCACAGTTCCATAAGTCACCTTTTCAGAATCAAGCTGAGTGCGAAGGGAAGAGCTCAGTGCATTAGCGTCATCTAGGGCAGCAGAGACCTGAGCTAGTTCAGTCTGGCTTTGAGAATACTTTTCTTCAAAATCAGAGCACCGCTGGACCAGTTCAGCCTGGTCTCGAGAATGTTTTTCTTCGAGAATGGAAATCTGCCGAGTCATATCTAGCAGGAGACAATCAAACAAAAGGGGTCAGAATGTAAGGCAGTTCAATAATGAAGACAAAGAGAAGCAAAAGAGCACTGACCAGCATTGGTCGCCTCCAAGTCAGAGACACGATGTTGAAGTAACACTGGATTCCAACGTGCAAGAGACAAAGCTCCTTCTGGAACAGAAGCACCCTGCAACCTCAGCTGGCTAGCCATCCCGTCCACCAAAGCCTGATAAGGAGAACAGATGAGTGTAATGATAGCAGTTCATGCGGTGTAAAAATCAAGCTAAAATATATCACAGTACCTAGAGGTTGGAAAAGAACGAAGGGACTCCCAAATCATGAGAGATCAATTGATGACCAGGCGTAAGGTCGCCACCCGAAACAGCTTGCAACGAACCAGCAGGAACCAACTCAGTGCCATCAACAGAGCCCAAAACTTGGTCAGCGGGGACGCTGCCCTCTAAAGCGACTCCCTGGTCCAAAGCTTGGGCTACCACCATGCAGCCGGAGTGCGGAGGCGATCTCGCATGAACGTCCATAGAAGTACAAGAGGGAGACCCCGCTCGGACACCCTCGGGGGCTGGGTCACGGTTTGCGCTGCCCACTTGAGCTGGATCATCTCCGGCAGTACCCTCGGGGGCTGGGCAGTGGCTTGCGCTTCCCACCCGAGCCGAGTCATTCCCGACAACATCCTCGGGGGCTGGGCAAGTGTCAACACCGTCCTTGAGGACCAAGCTCTCTGCAGTAGCCGCCTCTAAGGCTGATGGACCCTCAGTTACTTCCATAGGACCAAGATGATCCAAGTCAGTCTCCTGACCCTCAAGACCGTGTTCTAAGGTCGATGAGGCATAGGATGACCTCAACCCAGCATTAAGCACATCAACACAAACCTCCATCACACCATCATCTGCTGGCTCTAATAACAGATCCTCTGGAACCATATCCTCAAGAGTCTGATCAAAATTCGCCAGGGACAATTCTTGCAGACCAATGAGAGTAGACAAAGCAGGAGAAGGAACTCCACTACTTTCACCACTGGCGATGTACTACTGACTGTTCTTCTGAGTCAAAGGGACCTCATCCTCTTCCTCCCCATCGTCCTCATCAGCAACACAGACGACACACCCATTGGGGTCAGCAGCAGGTGGAGCACACCCATTGGGGTCAGCGGCAGGTGGAGCACACCCATTGGGGTCAGCAGCGGGTGGAGCACCCTCATTAAGGTCAGCGTCAGTAAGCTCAGGCGCGGGAACTTCTTCAGCAGCAGGAGCCGAAGGACCAGCATCCCGATCCAAACTAGATACCCGCCGGAGACGTCTCTTTTTCTTTTTCTGCTCGTCAGCAGGAGGATCAAATTGATGGGCCCGGGAAGGGCGTCTTGGGCGAGTATTGACAGGCTTCTGAATATCCAAGGTTATATCAGTTTCTAGGGGGGACGCCCAGGAATTATCAGTATATTTTTCAAAACTATCACATCCGTGCAGGGCATGCAATGAATACCTCAAGACAAAAATGAGATATCAGTAAGGATCAGAGGAAAGCCAAATATAGCCGGGGAGGTACAAAATCTGACCGACAGAAGCGACGTGAAGACTAGCCAGGGAACGTCCATCAAATGTCCAATCAGTCGCAGAGCAAATAAATTGCACCACCTAGCAAGATATGGGTGGATCACGAACTCGGCTGCAAAAGACAAAATACATGCTGACCTCTGAAGCATAATATTGATGACATAATGCTGACCTCTAAAGCATTCAGAAAAAAGAAAGGATTATTCTCAGCAGAATGACACGAAATAAAGACCTTCGAGAGGATTATTTTCAAAAATCTACTCGAAGCTCGGGGGCTACACCCATTGGGTGCACCTCCGGTGCACCCAATGAAGTTCAGGGTCCTACAATATGAAATGCCGACCTCTAAGGCACAAGCATGAAACAAAGCTCCAGTTTACGAGTGATCAAAGCAGAAGGAGACAGTAAGAAATCGTTTTTCTCCAAATTACCTACAAGCTGGACCTGGGATCTTTGGACTGATTACCTCAAAATCAACCCAAAGATCAGGGGCTTGTGGGGGACAGATATCCCCCGGGTCCACTGGAAGGGTAAAAGACCTCACGAGAGGCCCAAGGGCCCAATAAATCGTAAGGCCATTCCTTCGTGGGCCTGGGAGGGACAATCAGTAAAGCAGGTTGACGTAAGGCCGGATTGGAGCAAGCCCGGACGGCCCACAACGTTGAACAAGCGACCACAACAAAGATCCGACTTTCCCGCGCTGGAGCCCCATGCAACGGAACCAGGCGAGGATAGGTCGGCAGAACCATAGGAAGATAGACTCAAACAGTTCACTATCTTTTAGGTGCACATTGTTATCATATCCACATGTATTGCCCCACGGTCGAATATATAAGGCCTAGGGGGCACCCCTTCAGATCGATCGATCCCATCACTCAGCCATCCACCTCAACTCTCCACGTTCTAGAGAGCTACCTTGTAACCCATTACACAAAGCATACTCACCAGGACGTAGGGTGTTACGCATTTCTAAGCGGCCCGAACCTGTAAACACTGTCCATTGTCCCTCGTGCATCTGGCACGAACTATTTTGCTACAGTCGGCGACACCGTCCTACTCCTAAAACACCTAGAGGGGCAACCCCGGGTGTGCGGTCGGACCCAAAACACCGACACTAGGCGCACCAGATAGGGGCACCGAACTGTTAGGTGTGCCACAGAGAGCGGCAGTTTTTCTCCAACGGCTATAATTGTTTTGGGGCCTATAAATACCACCCCAACCAACCATTTCAAGGTGTTGGAGCCCAAGCAACATACCAAGGCATAATATAGACATTTCCAAGTGCTCATGCACCCAAGTGCTTAATAGAATCACTCGATGATTAGCGTAGGTGCTTTGCGAAGTGCTTAGATTAGTTAGATCACTTTAGCGTTTGCTCTAGGTGAATCCTAGTTAGTTGAGTGAGTTTAGAAAAACCACACAACCCCTCGGCTCTTGCGCGAGACATTGTAATTGTACCGAGTGGGACGAGAGTCTTGCGAGACTGTGACAACCGAGTTTGTGTCACGGCCGCCACCGTGTAACGGAGGGAACATGGCCCGCGGCGTTTTGGCCGGAAGCTCGATAGTGGAGACGGCGGGGAGCGTCCGAGAGGAGCCAAAAGCGAAGCACCACTTGCGCGTGGAGAAGGTCCGCGGCGCTCTACGGAGTTACTCGACCGTGGTGCTTGGCCCTCGCGTAGGCTTCCCTTTGCGTAGGGGCACCAACGAGGATTAGTCGGAACCTTGCGTGGTTCCGGATACCTCGGTAAAAATATCGGCGTCATCCATGAGAGTTTGCATCTCTACCTTGCTCTTTAGCTTCTGCATTTATATTAAGCATTTAAGTTTCAATCTTGTCTTTATACTTAGATTATTTAGGATTGAAACTTAGACATTGCGGTAGAGATAGCAACACTTAGACAAAACCTAGTTTGCACATTCTAGTTTGATTATTTGCATAGATTTTGCTCTAGGGATTTATTTGTGGCCTAGTTTTGAGAAAGTTTTAGAAGTCCTAATTCACCCCCTCTTAGGCGTTACCTGTTTCCTTCAATCACCCATCCCAAGATTGCTCCGGGCCAAGCACGCTTAACCTAGAGGTTCTTTCGAGACAGGCTTCCGAAAAAGAAGATGCACCTTGTTGATATGAGTAATCTATTAATTCTATTAAGCCTTGGACCAGAACATCACCATCCACTAGGGCCAGGATATCACAGCCGTCTCATGTCTGGGAGCTAAGGCTTCCACGCAAGGTCAAGTTGTTCCTTTGGTTATCTTATAGGAATAGGTTGAATACCAGGCTCAACCTCTTTAGGAAAAAGGTTCTCCCCGATGTTGTGTTCCCGCTGTGGTGTCGAAGTGGAGGACCAGCCCCATGTCTTCGCCAGATGCACAAAAAATAAAACATGTGGAGTCTACTCGACCTTTCAGTCCGCACACTGGTGGAGGATCCCACTATTCTCTAGTTCTCTCTGACGGGTGTTGCTCCCTACTTGCTACCACACGAAGTTCCGGGCATCATCCTTTGGAGGCTCTAGGAGAACAGAAATAATTTCATCTTTAGAGGGGAAGACCCCCCCCACACACAATTCATGCCATCTTGTATAGAATTGCTAATGATCTAAATATTTGGTGTCATTGTTTCCATGCAAATGTTAGGGGTGTTGTCTTACAATGGCTTGATCATGTAAAGTCTACCTCTTTTGTCTATCGTCGGGCATCTGACTCAGATGCCCTGATGGTATTTTAATGAAAGGTGGGATCTGCTCCCCCGATTAGATTAAAAAATGTTAGACGCTCAATGTTTTCGCCACATCTTGATATCCCTAAAGGAATCTTGTCATACTTTTAAAGCCATTGACGAGTGGGACCTATGTAGTAGGAGAAAAAAAATCTTGCCATAACTATGGCTACAAAAACAAACACACTAATGACATTTTGGTTGTATAATTAAGGTGCCAAAAATTGTTATACTTTCTGCCACACTTGTCTAAGGTTAGACACTTAAATTTTGCGCCACAAGTGTGGCATGCTTAAGGGAAACTGCCACACTTTTATAAGACATTGACGAGTGGGACCTACACAGCATAAAAAAATCTTGCCACAATTGTAGTTGTAAACCAAACACATGTCTAACTAACTCGGTTAAACTTGTCTAAACTTAGGTGTAGCAAACTTGAAACTGAGGCAACCAACCAAATATATCCGAAGTCGGTCAAACATGTCTAACGTTAGACGTGACAAACTGTGGCAAGTGAGACAACTTATAATTTGAATGGTGGAAGTAGTTTCGTTCAAATGAAAACACCTTTAGTATTATAGTCGATCTGTAAGTCTTTGGCTCTACGTAGAGGCCAAGGGCTTTCGCTACTGTGTTAGAAAAAAAGTGGTTTCGTCAACGAGAAGTGAGCCACTTCTTGTCAACAACAATTATATTCCTTTTTAACGAATTCATCTTGCCTCATAGGTGGCACCAAACTGTGTTCCATTCCATCGTCGAGCACACAAAGTTTAGGATTTAAACCAAGCGGATATGTTCAGAATTTAGGAGTAAAACAATCAACATGTGGACGGCATTAAAGCCACCATACTGGTTGCATATGCTGTCATCCAAGAATGAATCTCATGTACACCTTGACCATCAACATTATTTTCAATCTGATCGTAATAAAACTGTCTCTGAAATACCGTGATTAACAGTAACATAAGGCCCTCTAAATCTTCCTTTCCTAAGAACATGTATAGTGGTGTTTAATATAGAGGCTCTTGAGGTGTTTAAGGGTTGTATTTGTAGAGCCGTCTCTTCGTGAAGAGACGTCTTTGGCTCGTAACCCAAGTAGTAAGAGACGTCTCACTTCCCGTTGTACGAATTTATCGTCTATTCTATCGATCTGATGTTGTAAAAATACATTTAATTCACATTTAATTCTATATTTATTAATAGACTATATTTATAGATACTCTACTGTATAATAGAGTCTTTTAATTATCTCTTATACTTGGAGAACTATTTTAGTGTCTACCCAGTGTACATGCCCTAATATTGGTATAAGCTCCCGTTTAAAATCCAGCAAAGTCAAACATGGCCAACAGATACTTCCGTTTAGCCCGTTGCCGCTCCCTGGCTCCCTGCCTCCCTCCCTCCCTGTACGTGGATTCATTGAACCTGGACAGATTTGACCTCTATTTAGGCCCCGTTTGGTTACCCCAAACTAAAGTTTAGCCCCTGTCCAATCGAATGTTTGAACCTCCGTTTCGGGTATTAAATGTAGTCGGATTATAAAACAAATTTGTCAGCCGAAGATTAAAAGACGAGACGAATCTAGTCCAGTTGGTTGGGTCTATATTTCATACTCCTATTTGAAAGTCAAACGCTTGATGTGACCCGGGCTAAACTTTAGCAGGGGCAACCAAACACCCCCTAATACTCCAAAAAAAACAGCGGAAGTTTCATCACAGAGCCCGAGCTGCACCCCTGACCCACAACTGCGTCCACATTCCAAACAATCCTCTGCCATCCAATCTGAAAGATAAAAAAGCAGGAGTATCCCGTCTGTGGGGCCCGGGAACTCCAAAGGGGAAAAGGCAGGGAGGAAAAGGTCTCGAGGTCGACCAGGCGACCAAGTGCCGGAGTATCGCAGTAAGAAAGATAAATCTCTGTTCTTTTTACTACATACGTTAGCTTTTGTTCTGCTTTGGCCTGCTGTTTTACCGGGAGGAGAAACGCAGTCATAAACTCTGAGTTCCTGTCTTGTGTGTTCCCCTTTGTTGGTTAGTTTGGATGATTGGTGCCTTCGCGTTAAGAGAAGCTGGTTTCTGAATTCTAATCAGAAGTATTAATCCTAGGTTTATGAGATAGGCCGGATTGGTCGACTACTGCTTGAGATAGGATTGCTCGACTACGTACTGCTTGGTGATCATTCAATTCAACCTGTCATTTGGCTCGATCAGATCGACCAGGTTTGTTGGTCGCTTGCTCAGAGAAAGTACCGATAAGAATGGCTTATGCCTTGTTCTTTCGTTCAGTCTAAGGGTTCAACAGACTGAACTTCTCGCAAAAGGTTTATTTAGCTCACTGAATATTTTAGAGGCTGCCATTTTCAGTTGCACATATCCCCCGACAACCCAACCTGCCATGACTAGAGGTCGATATTGCACTAACAAGATAATGATTCTGGCGTTTTTGGAGGAAAGAATTGGTAAGTGATGCGTCCATTGAGTGTGAGACCTAGCAGCCGGCCACACGTTCCAGGTTCTCCTGAATCCTGATGCCCTGATCTGCACTTAATAGTACAGTACAACGCGAGTTGCAGGGCACGGCCTCATTGGCCAGCTTGAGCTTTGCTAGTGTGCTTTCCTAAGCGAGTGATGAGAGCCATCGAGAGTGCCTGGAATTTGGTTAGGCACGAATGCGGTGCGCCTGCGCTTTAGAATATTCCACCTTGTTGCCTCATCACATATGCATGTGTGGATCTGGCTGAAGAACTAGAGACCTCGGCCTACTTCTTTTTTTTTTTTTTGGCGCACGACTTGAGTTCTTGGACCATGTTGATGCGGCAATTGACAGCCCATCATTCATTCGTGGCTAGGAATTTCGAAGCCAATGTATAGTTTACAAAATATATCGTTTTTCTTTTCTGTTGTGACTGTCTGTCGAGCTTGGACTTGAAATTATGATACATCTACAGATGATTTTTTGCGACTAGATCTATCTGACGGATGCATTATTGAGCATTGCTTAGGTGTACTGTGATGTCAGTCTTTAGATGATTGATAGGTTTTCAGCTGTGTGAAACTATGGTTTGAACATCTGCGTAAATTGATTTCCATTAAAAACAGAGTTCAATTTGATGGCTTCTTTGTGAGATGGATGTGGTTTTTAGCTTGAAAGGAATTTGATTTGACAACATGAATGTCCTTCGTTCTATTGAGCATCTTTATAGTGAAAATGTAACTGTCATTGATGCATGAGAACTTGAAACATCGACTTTTTACACGTATGCTACTACAAAAGAGCTGAAAATCGTAGGCTCTCCAGTTTTGCACTGGAAAACGAGAAACATGCTGTTTCAAATAAAAAAAATTCCATCATCAATGGGAATTGTTCATACCTCGGGTAGTTCTCATGCTACCGTTCTTCTAGTCGACAAAGTATAAACTGGTTACCAGTATAAAAGTTATTTGAAATACTACGGAAATTTTGGGGGGGGGGGGGGGGATTCAACAAGATAAAGACTTGGTAAGTACACCCGTGTGTCTTTCAACTTACAATTTAATTAGAGCCACCGAGAGTGCCTATACTCTCTTGAGAATATTGTTTTTTTTTAACGAAAGTGGTAAGAGTTCTGGTGTCACACACATGAACTGCTCCCGCCAAGGGCGCCCCAACACAACCCAAGAATTAAGACACTAGGGAACTCTCCAACTTAATTGCCAACAGAAGTCACTAGCACAATATTGATGGCCTAAACATTGCAACTTTGAAAAGTCTAGTACCTTTCCCATGAATATTCACCGAGTATGTATCACTGGCACCTGAGAGGAAACTGCTGTATTTTGGATAGCGTATGCGTAGCTGCCTTGCTGAAACTTGAAAAAGATTATATAGTCCCAAGTTGTTAGGGTTGACTCTGCATGTTTCTTACACCAAATACAGACTCGTCAGTTGTCAATTTTAATTCCTATCCCTAAATCGCAGCTCATATTCTTTCAACCGCCGCTGTAATTCCTATCCTCTACGTTGAATGTTCTACGTTTTCCCATAAAGATTCATATAGCTTGCTCCCCATCTTGGCATGGCAGTTGGCCCCTATTGAAAATAGAGGTTTGACCTTCATCTCTGGCTGGAGAGCCTTCTTGCATATGCATAAATGGGCAGTCCCTGGCCAGCTTCATCATGACGCAGCGAAGCAGGCATCCTCCTTCACAAGCGCTTCTGCTAACAGGCATCGTCGCATCTCTGTATAGGTTTTGTTCCAACAATCCTTAGCTTGATGTTTCTAGTTTATACACCATGATGGAGTAATAATCAGAAGTTAGCTTTCTAAGAAACACCTCACCTGTTGTTATTTGCTGATATCAGAGAGTGTTTGTTTTAGTGTCGTACATCCGTGCATGTGTTCCTTCATCTCTGATGGTTCTTGAAACGAACAAATTTTCGGATCTTTCTTTCGTTAGGTGTGCCATGCATGCAGCTGACAACTATGTGTTATGTGTGTTGTTTGAAGAAAATATTGAATCTTTTCATCCGAAACTTGTATTACCATGTTACCAACGTGTTTCCTATCTTCTGATTTCCTAACCAGCCGTCGTACGTCCATCCCACCGGGAGCACCGGCGATGCCGCCGCGAACGGTGTCCGATGGGGGAGACGACAACGGCACCGACGTTGCTAGCCGGACGTCGTCGCACCGCCGCACGGAGCACGGGCATGGGTACAAGGTCGGCGTCCCACCGGAGAAGAACCTCCTCGCCGAGATCTCTGACGCGGTGAAGGAGACGTTCTTCGCCGACGACCCGCTGCGGCAGTACAAGGACCAGCCCAGGTCCAAGAAGATCTGGCTCGGCCTGCAGCACATCTTCCCGGTGCTCGACTGGAGCAGGCATTACTCCCTCGGCAAGTTCAAGGGTGACTTCATCGCTGGGCTCACCATTGCCAGTCTCTGCATACCCCAGGTCAGTTGAGCTAGGTGCCCCAGCAGCAGCACAGTTCGTGCACTAACACTATCTATGGCCTAACGACAGGACATCGGGTATTCTAAGCTTGCTAACTTGCCAGCAGAGGTGGGACTATGTAAGTGCACCGGCCCATTCACATATGCATCATCCCTTTGTTGTTCTAATTGGGACCCCTTCCAAGTATGCTGATCAGAGACGTCTTTTTTTTTACAGACAGTAGCTTCGTGCCGCCTCTGATATACGCAGTGATGGGCAGCTCCAGGGACATAGCCATCGGCCCCGTGGCCGTGGTGTCGCTGCTGCTCGGTACTCTCCTTCAGAATGAGATCGACCCCAAGACACACCCGCTCGAGTACAGACGCCTAGCCTTCACAGCAACCTTTTTCGCAGGGGTCACTCAGGCAGCGCTCGGATTCTTCAGGTGAGCAAGCGCCTAGTGATCGTTAACCTGTCACTTCGTAGCTCCTTTGGCATGAGCATCTCGTCTAGTCTGTCTGAACCTCAACTCAACTCTGCCGCAGGCTAGGGTTTATCATAGAGTTCTTGTCTCATGCTGCCATTGTCGGATTCATGGCCGGCGCTGCCATCACCATTGCGCTTCAGCAGCTGAAAGGATTCCTTGGAATTGCAAACTTCACCAAGAAATCCGATATTGTATCTGTTATGAAATCAGTTTGGGGAAATGTTCACCATGGGGTAAGAGTAGACACTAGACACTGATCCTTTATTTTTACCTGCCTGATGAAAACCACGGTATTTGAGACTGAGCGTTTGACGCAATATATGTGTGCTATTTGCAGTGGAATTGGCAGACAATACTGATAGGAGCGACCTTCCTGGCATTCCTTCTGGTTGCCAAGTACATTGTAAGACAACACATTACATGCTCCAAGATGCCAAGAACTCACCTTGTCTTCCATTTGACTTTTTGTGACCACACTGTTTCTTTTAATAATTCAGGGGAAAAGGAATAAAAAGCTCTTCTGGGTGTCCGCAATCGCACCTCTCACTTCGGTGATCATATCCACATTTTGTGTGTACATCACTCGTGCAGATAAGCATGGCGTTGCAATTGTAAGTCATATATACTTGACTGTTCTTGATGTTAGTCATCGTAAAAAAGTATGCAAGTGCGTCTTACCAGTTGAAGCTAACAACAAACATCATCACTGCATAACTATACAGGTCAAAAACATAAGGAAAGGCATCAACCCACCTTCAGCTAGTCTAATATACTTCACCGGCCCATACTTGGCGACAGGATTCAAAATTGGGATAGTAGCTGGAATGATAGGCCTGACGGTGAGACACACCCTTTGTTAAGGAAACAGACTTCTTAAACTTTGATGTTCAGAATTATGATAACGTGTAAACGTTTTCTATGACAAAAAAAGGTGCTAATTATTCAACTAATGCAAACTTTATCAGGAAGCGATTGCAATTGGAAGAACATTTGCAGCCCTCAAGGATTACCAGATAGATGGGAACAAAGAAATGATGGCTCTAGGGACCATGAACATTGTTGGTTCACTGACTTCTTGCTACGTAGCCACAGGTAGCAATTAATTCAGAAAAAAAACTAACAATTCATTGCACCATACAGATGCATCATCCTTCTGACAGAAGTCGTTCATTGCAGGTTCTTTCTCGCGGTCAGCAGTTAATTACATGGCTGGCTGCAAAACAGCAGTGTCAAACGTTGTTATGTCAATTGTCGTAATGCTTACTTTGCTACTGATCACCCCATTGTTCAAGTACACTCCAAATGCCATCCTTTCCTCGATCATCATATCAGCAGTGCTTGGTTTAATTGACTATGAATCGGCTTACCTTATCTGGAAAGTTGACAAACTGGACTTTCTAGCATGCATGGGAGCATTTTTTGGAGTCATATTTTCATCGGTGGAGTATGGCTTGCTCATTGCGGTATGAATCGCAACTATTTCGTTTATGCTACCAACAATTGAGTTCCTATATATATTCTCAGTCCCAAATTATAGGTTGTTCAAACTTTCTTGGAGAGTCAAAGGATCTCAAGTTTGACCAAATTTATGTAATAAAACAAGACTGAAGCGTGGTGGGGACGCTGAGTACCCGAACGTCACCGGCAGCGACACGCTCGCGGACGAAGTGCAGGTCGATCTCCACATGCTTCGTACGCTGATGCTGCACGGGGTTAGTGGAGAGGTAGACCGCGCTGACGTTGTCGCAGTAGACGAGGGTGGCGCGCTCGAGGGGACTGTGGAGCTCGTGGAGGAGCTGGCGCAGCCAGGAGGCCTCTGCCACGCCGTTGGCCACGGCACGGTACTCGGCCTCAGCGCTGGAGCGAGAGACGACGGACTGCCTCTTGGCGGCCCAAGAGACGAGGTTGGCGCCCAGGAACACGGCGTAGCCGGAGGTGGACCGGCGCGTGTGGGACAGCCAGCCCAGTCAGCGTCGGTGTAGACCACGAGCTCCGACGTCGGGGATGGGCGGAGTAGGAGGCCGTAGTCGAGGGATCCGCGGAGGTAGCGCAGAATCCGCTTGAGCGCTGTGAGATGGGGCTCCCGTGGAGTGTGCATATGCAGGCACACCTGCTGAACGGCGTAAGCGATGTCGGGCCTGGAGAACGTGAGGTACTGGAGCGCGCCGGTGAGGCTCCGGTATGACGTCGCGTCAGCGACCGGAGGCCCGTCGTCCTCAGAGAGCTTCGCCTGAGTGTCGACAGGGGTGGAGCAGGGCTTGCAGTCAGACATGCCAGCCCGCTCCAGGATATCGATGGCGTACTGACGCTGGTGGAGGAAGAGACCCTGAGGCCGACGTTCGGCGGTGATGCCGAGGAAGTGGTGTAGGGGCACCAGGTCCTTCATCGCGAACCCCCGCTGAAGGGCGACGATCGTGCGGTGGAGAAGGTCGGCGGTGGATGCCGTGAGCACAATGTCGTCGACATAGAGTAGGAGGTAGACGGTGTCGTCGCCGCGCCGGTAGATGAACAGGGACGTGTCCGACTTGGCCTCGACGAAGCCGATGAAGGCCAGGTAGGAGGCGAAGCGACTATACCAGGCCCGAGGTGCCTGCTTGAGGCCGTACAGGGACCGATTCAGCCGACAAACCAGATCCGGATGGTCAGCATCGACGAAGCCGGTGGGCTGGCTGCAGTAGACAGTCTCCGTCAGAGTGCCATGGAGGAAGGCATTCTTGACATCGAGCTGATGGATCGCCCAGTCGCAGGAGAGGGCGAGGGAGAGGACGGCGCGGACAGTGGCGAACTTGACGACAGGGCTGAAGGTCTCGTCGTAGTCCATTCCGGGGCGCTGGGTGAAGCCCCGAAGGACCCAGCGAGCCTTGTAGCGGTCGAGGGAGCCGTCCGCGGTCAACTTGTGGCGAAAGAGCCACTTGCCGGTGACCACGTTGGTGCCTGGTGGGCGCGGCACCAGGTCCCAGGTGTGGTTGGCCAAGAGGGCCGCGTACTCCTCCTCCATAGCACGACGCCAATGTGGGTCGGCGAGGGCAGTGCGGACGGAGGAGGGTACCGGGGAGGCGTCGGGCGGAGTGCTAGACGTAGCAGCTGCCAGGATCAGCCGGTCGACGGGGCGGAGAACTCCAGCGGCGCGCCGAGTCACCATCGGGTGGACGTGCCCGGGGTCGCGGTGGATGGCGACCGGGTGGTAAACGGAGGACTCGGAGCAAACCACCGGAGCGTCGAGAGCGGCCGGTGGGGCTGGCTCGCGGCGGTGATAGACGACGGCGGGGTCGGCGAACCGGGCCGCGCTCGTCGATGGGCCCGAGTCGGGGGGGCGCTGAGGTAGTGGCGTGGCCACGACGGTGGTAGACGAGTGCGTGGTTGGCGAAGCGAGCTGGCGTCGTCGGGGCCGCTCGTGGCGCAATCGCCGCGCGTGGCGCAGGCGGGGTCGGCGGGGCCGCGCGTGGCGCAGGCGGGGTCGACGGGGCCGCGCGTGGCGCAGGCGGGGTCGACGTGGCCGCGCGTGGCGCAGGCGAGGGTGTAGTGGCCGCACGGGGAGCAGGTAACGGCGCAAGACGGGGAGCCGAAGGTGGGGGAGGAACCGGATCTGACTCGAGGAGGGAGTCAAGATCGGTGGGTGGGGTGGAGCCAGCAAGGGGAAACACATCTTCGTCGAAGATGACATGACGAGAGATGATGATGCGGTGGGAGGTGAGGTCCAGACACCGGTACCCCTTGTGGTCAGGAGAGTAGCCAAGGAATAGGCAGCGGGTGGAGCGAGGAGAGAGTTTATGTGGAGCGGTGGCGGAAGTGTTAGGATAGCAGGCACAGCCGAACACGCGAAGGTGGTCATAGGAAGGGGTTGTGCCGTATAGGGCGAAGTGAGGTGTAGGGTGGCGCACCGCCTTCGAGGGAAGGCGGTTGAGGATGTGGGTGGCAGTGTGCAGAGCCTCTGCCCAGTAGCTGGCAGGGAGAGACGCTTGGAAGAGGAGGCAGCGGAGCATATTGGTGGTTGTGCGGATCATGCGTTCGGCTCGGCCGTTCTGTGCAGAGGTGTAGGGGCACGAGAGACGCAACTGGACGCCGTGGGTGAGGAAGAAAGAGCGAGAGGCGTTGTTATCGAACTCGCGGCCGTTGTCACACTGCAGAGCACGGACCGGGCGACGAAACTGAGTGGATACCCAGGTGAAGAAGTGTGTGAGGGTGGTGAATGTGTCCGACTTCAACCGAAGCGGGAAAGTCCAGAGAAAATGGGAAAAATCATCCAAAATCACCAAATAGTATTTATAGCCAGAAAGACTGAGTACAGGAGAGGTCCAAAGATCACAGTGAACCAGGTCAAAAGCCTGCTCAGCCCGAGAAGAAGTAGTAAATGGGAGACGAGTATGTCGGCCTAACTGACAAGCATGACAGAGACCCTCAAAATGTCCCCTACTACATGAAGGATGAAGACTACTGGTGATCTTGGTCATGACGTCGGGTCCAGGATGGCCGAGACGACGATGCCATGTGGTGGAGGAGGTGGTGGAGACCAGGACAGGGGGTGGAGACACGCCGGTGGTGGAGGGCTGGAGCGTGTAGAGCGGCCCCGAGCTGTCACAGCGGGCGAGCAGGGTCCTGGTGGCCAGATCCTTCACAGAACAACCAGAGGGGTCAAACTCAATGGAACATGAGTTGTCAGTGGTGAATCGACGAACAGAAAGAAGATTGTGAGTGATGTGGGGAGCTACGAGAACATCGTTGAGGTAAAACGGCCCAGGGAGAACCGAGGCACCTACTGAGGTGACTGGCAGAGTGGAACCGTTTCCAACGATGATCGAGGATGGGTGAGAGGGGAGGGGGATGAGAGTGAGAAAGCGTGCCTGTTGTGGGGGTGGTGTGGTACGAGGCACCGGAGTCGATCACCCAGTCGGAGGGGGGTGGGGTCATCGCCATGGTGCTGAAGGCAGCAGCGAGGGATGCGTTGTCCCAGCCGCCAGTCGGCGGGGACCAGGGCGCCGAGGTGTGGGTCCCCGGAGGTAGGAGCGCGGGCGGAGCCTGAGGCACGACGGGCACACCGTAAGGAGGCGTCGGGGGCATGCCGTAGTGAGGTGCAGTCAGGAGGGCCGGCGCCGAGGGACGGGGGGCACTCGGTGCCTGACCCGGCCACATGGCGATGGTCCCGGTCCAGGGGTTGTAGAAGGACGGCCACGCGTGGCCGCCACCCCGGCCGGAAGGACCACCACGAGAGGATCCGCCACCCCCACGGCCGCCTTTGCGGGAGCGACGAGTTCCGTCGGCCGTGGAAGGTGGACGAGGGGCCGCCGGGACGGAGGGTGGTGGGCGGGCAGGCGCCCCGGTCGACGGGGGACGGGTGGCCGGGCCAGCCGAGGGCGGCTGACCGCTGGTGGGAGCGCTGTAGAGAGCCGAGGCAGGAGTGGGCGCCTCATTCGCCATGGTGAGCTCCTCGAGGAGAAGCTCGTTCCGCACGGCGTGGAAGGTGGGGAAGGGCACGCTCCTCTTGATGAGAGCCTTCAGGTGGCCGTAGCGGGGGCTGAGGCCACGCAGGAGGTTCAGCACCAGGGTACGTCGGCAACAGGCTCGCCGAGATCGCGGAGAGAGTCAGCCAGGCCCTTCATCTGGCGGCAGTATTCGCCCACGGAGAGGTCCCCCTGAGAGAACAGGTGGAACTGGGCGTCGAGGTGGAGTGCCCGAGCATCACGATTCCCGAGGAACTGGTCCTCGAGAGCGAGCCACGCCTGGCGCGCAGTGTCCGCCTGGTCGCGGATGATGTCCTGTAGCTCGACAGTGATGGTGCCGTGGAGCCACGAGAGGACAACGCTGTCCATGAGGCACCAGGAGCGAGGCGACGGAGTGTCGTGGTCGACGAGGACGTGATCGTCGAGGACGAACCGCCGCAGTGTGAGAAGGACTTGTCCTCGCCAACGGGAGTAGTGGGGAGATGCCGGATCCAACACCACGGACACGAGGGCCCGGATGTTGTGCAGGCCGGCTGCTTGAGCGTGGAGAGCAGCGATGAGGTCGGCGTCGAGGTCAGAGGCGTGGGGGTCCTCTGGGGGCTCCGCATCGGCGAGAGTCGGGCGGCCGAGGAGTCGCTGCGTGGTGGCCATCTGGGTGGCCAGAGCAGCCCAGGGCACGCTCACGCTCCAGGGCGAGGGAGGCAGCGCGCTCGCGCTCCCGCGAGGCCGTCACAGCGGCCTGGATCGTGGCGAGGGTGCCGACGAGCGGGGGGTCGGTGGCGGGGAGTGTGGAGGGTGCGACGCGATGACTCCAGGTGGGTGAAGCGAAGGCGGGGAAGCCCGGCGGGGAGGTGCGACGCAGGGGCAGCGGGGAGGAGGCGTGGAGCGGCCCGAGGCCGGTGATGTAAGGGGCCCCTCCATGGGCGGGCTCGCTGCCGATCGCAGCGGGGGCGATGGGCCCGGTGGCGGCAGTGGTGCTGTCGTCCATGGCGGCGGCGGTAGGAGAGAGTCGCAGGGAGGAGGGGCGCAGCCGGGCCGAGCGCCTGGTCGTGGAGGCGCAGGGGCGTCGAGCAGCAAGGGCCGGAGGGCGGGGCGCCGCTCCCTGGGAGAAGGCCGGCGGCGCCGGCGGCGGGGCTGGAGGCCGGCGGCGGCGGCCGCGCAGGGGACGGGGCTCTAGGCGCGACGGGCGCGCAGGGGAGGGGCGACGGGAGGCGCGCCGAGGAAGCCGACGGCGGCGGTCGGGGTTGGGTCACGGCGGCCGGAGATGCGTGGGCAGAGGGGCGCTCCGCGCCTGGGCAGGGGACCGGCGGTGGATCCGGCGGCTGGGAGGGAGAGGAGGGAGGTCGGCGGTTGGGAGGCCGACGGCTGGAGAGGGAGGCCGGCGGCTGGGGTGCCGACGGCGGGAGAGGAAGGCCAGCGGCTGAAGAAAAAAACTAACCCTAGCTCTATGATACCATGATGGAATGTGAACCTATACCCTAAACAGGGTTGGGGGTGGTATTAATAGAATAAGTAACTGGGCCAGGCCCATTACACTGGGGGTATGACGGTCATTACAAGGGGTACTCCACAAACCCTAGACGGGTAGTCTAACAATATATGCTACAGAATAAGTATCATTATATTCTTCATTAATTATATTTTCATAGCATACCTATTTGATGTCATAAATATTTGTAATTTGCTCTATAGTTTTAGTCAAACTTAAGATCTTTTGACTCTCCAAGAAAATTGAAAGGCATTATAATTTGGAACAGATAGAGTAGTAGGCAATGAGCTGATGTCTGTAAAACCTTTTGTGAATAGGTTGCAATATCTCTTGCTAAAATTCTTCTCCAAGTAACACGGCCAAGGACAGTTTTACTTGGAAACCTTCCACGAACAACTATATACAGGAATGTAGAACAGTATCCTGATGCTACCAAGGTTCCAGGGGTGCTGATTGTTAGAGTGGACTCAGCTATATACTTCACAAACTCCAACTATGTTAAAGAGAGGTAAAATGCTTGCATTCAATATGAGCTTCTGTCACAGGAATGATTACTACTATAGGGTTTTTTATAGTGGCATATTTTGCTTTCTTTTTTTGTTATTACCATGGATACAGTGTTTTTTTGACAAAAAAAAAGAGAGAGGTGAACCATGCTGTACTTTAAGAGTTCGAGAAGAATGTAAAACCATTAAAATGAAAGCATAAGACGCTAGTGATTAGAAGAATCAGCTAAAGAGGGAAAGCAATGCTTAAATAGAATCTAAATTTCAGAATCCTGAGGTGGCTAAGAGATGAGGAGGAGCAACAACAGGACCAGAAGTTAACAAAAACTGAGTTTCTAATTGTTGACCTGTCTCGTAAGTCACAAGGACATATCTGAGTATATGCTATCTTTTTATGTATGTTCCAATATAGTGATCGAAAACATTGTTCTGGTTCTCAACAGCTGTAATTGATATCGACACAAGTGGAATCCATGCTTTGGAGGAGTTGGCGAAAGCTCTTGAAAAACGCAAAATTCAGGTAAGACGCCAGATCTCATAACAAGCAGTTACAACTACTAGGAGTCTGGCAGTGGTGCTCGTCAACATAGAAATTGTCACTGAAGAAGAAGAACCCCTCACTAAGATCAAAATCTGTTCCTTTTACTTACAGCTGGTTCTTACCAATCCCGGGCCGGCGGTGATCCAGAAGCTCCGCTCAGCGAAATTCACGGACATGATTGGTGAAGACAAGATATTCCTCACGGTCGGCGACGCTGTGAAGAAATTTGCTCCTAAGATGGTCGATAATGTCTGATGGAGTTTCTGGGTCATGTACACTAGGAGCAAGAAGTCTATCTATTCTGTGGCAAAGTTTTCAGTGGCAATTATGGATTTATAGAGCAGAAACAGAACATAACAGAACAGAACGGGAGTAAATAACACGGTTCGCGGAACGGTAAATAAAGAAGATGCTCCGGAGTTGGAGTGCATCACGTTTGCGAGGTGTGGTTGGATAGAAAACAGATGGTGGCCTTGTTGGGCGTCTATGACAGTCCCTTGTGGTTGTGGAGTCTGTTCCGCGTTGGCAAGCACTCAGTGATGGAGATCAAATGCTTGATGGATCAGCAGATATGGGTGCCTGATGATTAACATATATCATCATTGATCGTGAAAGAAGAGTTACCTCCTTGGGGTTTCAGGCTTTGTGTATATCTTACAGTACTTAGCCCCTCTCCTTGTAGTTTAAGTTTTTATGACGAGCTTTTAGATTTGGCTTATATATGCATATTCTGTAATGTTGATGCATTGTTAAGTGTTCCTGACCAAAAAAAAAAGGGATGCAAAAACGTGATTGTGAAGTGTGAGGAATTTGCTTTTATCGTTCCTACTGGCATGCATGTGCAAGATGTATTGGGCACCCATATCTGCTGATCCATCAAGCATTTGATCTCCATCACTGAGTGAAGCAGAGTGACACGAGCCTCACGCTCACCTGACCGCCAGGAAACCGCCTAGCCTGGCCGCGATGCTGACCGCCAGTCGCCACAGACGGTCGGGTCCGTGGCAGAGGATACCCGACCAACGAGTGGCTGCCGAGCCAGATCCCAGACCCAGAGGCACCCACACGCCACACCCACCTCGCATTGCGGTCCTAGGAGGAAGCAGCGTAGTTGCTGGCCCGCCAACGGGAGCCGTACGTCCGCATTCTCGGCTCACGCGGCGTCGCCGGGTGCCCTGCCGGCGGCCGCCATTGATTTGGGCATGGCGGCCCGACGTATGGCCTGCGGCCTGCGGATTATCGCCCGCGCGGGCCGTGGCCTTCTGGGCTCGGTCGAGCCGGAAAACTACGCGAGAATTTGAGCGCAATTGATGAGCATCACTTTATTCATCTGTCACTACTGTCCGGTCCAGGGCCCAAAATAGGAAACTCCACAGCAGAAGACTGGGCCGGGTCGAAGCACTCTACCAGAATTCCGAGTTGCCGGATCCACAATAGTGACTACCTATTGTGATGTTGGGCCCAGTTGTCGGTCTTATAAGAGTGGAGAGGAGTAATACTTGTACGATTGGCAGCGAGTGAGAGACTGAGAGGGTAACAAGAAAGTAGTGATGAAAACAATTTCGGAATTTTTCGGAATTCCGAAAACCGGTTCCGATTTTTTCCGATCGGAATCGTCGGTATTGGTATTTCTCGGAATCGGAATCGGTCATCGAAATTTTAGATCGGAATCGGTACCGAAATCGGTACATTCATTTACCGACCGTTTTCTTCGGTTACCGTTTTAGATCGGAATTTACCGAATTCAAAATTCGGAATTTACCGAAACTCCCAGCCCAAGTTCCACATTGGCCCACCACAGCGGCAACGACTTCTACGACGTGAGGCTGGTGGACGGCTACAACCTGCCGATCCTAGTGGAGCCCGCGGGTGGCGCCACCACCGGCGCCACGACGTGCGCCGCGGCCGGGTGCACGGCGGACCTGAATGAGCGGTTCCCCGCAGAGCTGCACGCCGAGGGCGGCGCCGGGTGCCGCATCGCCTGCGACGCCTTCGGCAGGCCCGAGTACTGCTGCAGCGGTGCCTACGCCAACCCCAACACCTGCCGCCCCACCGCCTGCTCGCAGCTCGAGGCACACACAAAGACGGAGTAGACCGCACACGGCACACCACACAGACACAGCCGCGGAGCCGCCACTTCTCTGCTCAGCACTCCAAATCCTGGGCGCCATGGAGGGGGCTCGGCTGGCGCGACGTCGTTGGCCGAGGAGGAACCGGAGATGGTGGGGAGCCGAGCAGCTTTAGGCTGACACTGTTCACGCACCTGACCCTTGCCCAGCTGCAGTAGCCAGTAGGAAGCGTTCTGGGAGCTCCATGAGCTGAGCGCAGATGGGCTGCCCCAGCCTTTCTTGATTGCTAGGAGTGTTGCTAGCTCGCTTGCGGCAGTCTACGCCATGGATTGCGAGCTGGAGTTGGAGCTACGAGATTTAAGAATACTAACATTTCTACTAGGGACTGGAGTTACGTTGTTCTCAGATTGAATTATTGTGAGGTTCTGAAAGAAAGAAAGAAAGAAAGAAAGAAGGAAAGAAATGAGGTATGCAGGTAATGGAACTGGTCTTGCTGATGGGATTATGCTGCAAGCCTTCAATTCAGTCAGACTACAAAAACTAGTAATCTCTAATTCAACTCAGGCCACACAAAATTACAATGGGGAAAGTTATTTAGAAAAAAAACACACACATAATGGAGGCAACGGAGACTAGACTTGTTGGTAAATATCCCAACTAACCCTGAGGCTAGGCCAAACCAAGCCAGGTGAGCAGAATGGAACGCTCCAGAACAGCGGTGGAATTAAGACCTGTATTTTTTAGCTTAGTTCTGATTTAGACATGATCTATTGACCGAGAAAACGTCATTTTTCTGAGAACATTGGAAAATGAGGACATGCTAGCTAGCTACTAATCTAGTACTAGTTAATTCCTCGGCAGTTCCTCAGCTCCATCTGTTGTACTACTCTGCTGTACTACTGAAGTGTTATCTAGCACTAAATTTGTTATCTATGTTATCAATTTGTAATATTATGAACTTGTGATCTTTGTGATCAAACTGTTATATTGTGAACTTGTAGCCTTTGTGATCAACTTATTATATTGTGAATTGTGAACTGTGGTCTTTATGATATTATAAACTTTATTGTATTGTACTTGTTATATTGACATATTTTCATATTGATATGGTTACCGATTGTATTTAAGGTTCCGACCGGTACCGATGTATTTTTCGTACCGAACTTTCGATTTCGATGTTTCCGAAATACCGATATCGTTTCCGTTTCCGAAGTTACCGTTTCCGATAAAAAAAATATGGAAACAGTAACGGTTTTAGTGTTTTCCAATCGTTTCCGACCGTTTTCACCCCTACAAGAAAGTAACCAAGTATGTTCTTCTCCAAGTTGTTGTTTCATGCCGCTCCCGTAATTGCTCCCTCTTCCCCTCCTTCGATAGTACGGTTGGTATCAGACTTGGTCGATCATTTTTTCCCTTCCCTCCACAATGGCTTCCTCCTAGATTTCCCACCATCACGATACCTGAAAGGGAAATTGACTTAATCATTTCCCATAATCGATTTTGGTGGTTGACGTCCATCACAAACCACGTGGACTAACTAGTTTGCTTAGATATTATTTATCTCAGGTGCATAAGGTTCAACACAAACCAAGAAAAAATTCAGTTGGGGACGCAAACAAATTTGGAGCAAAGGATATGAGAGTGTGCTGCCAGTGGTGCACCGAACAATGTCCGGTTCACCAGGCCGAGCACAAGCGAACATGCCACTCTCGGATTTCTCCTGGGAGCGCTCCGCTATAATTCACCGGATATGTCCGGTGAGCCAGCGGAGCAACGATCACTGTGCGTCAACGGTCGACTGCAAAAGTGAACAGTGCGCAGCAGAAGTCAGAGCACAGAAGTTAGAGGTCATCGGACATATCCGGTGTGACACCGGACTGTCCGGTGCAATGGCTCCAACGGTCAAGTCGCTCCAAACCCCAACGTGCGTGCTAACGTGGCGTACATCGGACAGTGAATAGTACATGTCCGGTGTGCCACCAGACTGTCCGGTGTGCCCATCGCCAGCAAAACCAGCCAACGGCTAGGAAATGATTGGATCCTATAAATACCCAACCACCTCCTTCAATGGCATCCAAGTTTTCTAAAGTTTCTATTCAATACAAGAGCAATAGCATTCACTCCAAGACACATTCCAAAGATCAAATCCTCTCCAAGTTTCAAAATCAAATCAACCACTTAGTGACTTGAGAGAGTGTGTGTTTTTGTGTTCATTTGTGCTCTTGTTGCTTGGATTGCCTTTCTCCTTCCCCATTCTTATTCTCTAAGTGCTTTGTAAAGCTAGCAAGAGACGCCTAAGTGTATGGTGGTCCTTGCGGGGTCTTAGTGACCCAATTGATTAAGGAGAAGGCTCATCCGGTCTAAGTGACCGTTTGATAGAGGGAAAGGGTTGGAATAGATCCGGCCTTTGTGACCTCCTCAACGGGGACTAGGTTCTTTGGAACCAAGCCTCGGTAAAACAAATTACCGTGTTCACTCGCTTTGATCTTCGCTTGATTTGTTTGCCCTCTTTCCTCTCTCTAAAGTTTCCTTGCTAATAATGATTTGAGTTTGTTCCCAAACATCATCCGCATTAATTGAGCAACTCATAGCAAGAGAAACAATCTTCCGCACTCGAATTTAATTCTAACGCTAACTCCGGCCTTAGTGTGTGTTTAAGTTTATAAATTTTAGGTTTTGCCTATTCACCCCCCTCTAGGCAACTTTCAATACCTGATTTCGTAGACACCTTGCCACCATGAACCCTGACTTCCAACGTCTTTCCGATGAAATGTCCAAAAGGTTTGACGGCTACGACGCGACGCTCTCACAACGACTCGCGGACCACGACACCAAGCTGGATCTACAACTTCGGGCACAGGACGCGGACCTCGAGCGTCGCCTCTCCGATCTCGACGCCAAGTGAGATACACGCATCTCAATGATGTCTGAGGCCAGCGATACACAAATGTCGTGCCTCGAACAGGCCGCAGTGTCCTTCGACGCTTGGCGCCCGGACATGGAAGGCGACGTTGACTACATCCGCCTCCACGTCACCAAGTTGTCCAAGCTATGCAAGCGCTCCGTCATCGATCAATCTACAGTCATGTTGGGGGTGCTCGCTCCATCGTCAACGATGGCCGTCGCGCGCCCATTTGCTGCTGGCGTTATGGCCACCCGGCCCGACGGGAACCACGTTCAACATATTATTCTGGGTTTGCATACTATCCTCCCTACACTTAGACTAATTATTCTCATGTTGCCCAACTTCTGGGTTTGCGTAGTTAGGATCATCCGGGGTTTGGTGGTGCTAGTGACATGGGTTTTCTTCCCAAACTCCCTTTTCCTTCTTTTGATGGGAACCAACCCAAATTTTGGATTTGTCACTTTTAGGATTATTTTGAACTCTATAATGTTAATCCGGCTAGATGGGTTTGTGTCTCTACCGTTGGCTGCAGACTATCGAGTCCTAATTGAAACCTTGTTCATGGCTTGACTTCTTCTCGTGGGTCCTGGCTCGGTTCGACCGCGATCAACATGAACTGTTGATTCACCAATTGCTCCATATTAGACAAACCACTTCAGTAATGGACTATATTGATCGATTCTCTTCACTAGTCGATCAGCTCATTGCTTATGGCACCCACACTGACCCACTTTACTTCACTATGCGCTTTGTGGATGGTCTCTGGGAGGATATTCGTTCTGTTATTCTTGTTCAACATCTTACATCGTGGGATTCTGCTTGTGTGTTGGCTCGATTACAGGAAGAGGTGGGCAACATCATGAAGCATTCATGAAGCGACCTAGATCCTCTGGGACTCAAATGTGATACAATTACTAGTCCCAGGAGGCTAGTAAACACATTTATACAACAGATGATTCCAGATCTGCCTACACGAGACAAACCTATAAAGGTGGCAATCAACTTTAAGAGTTGGTCCACAATTCGGGACATAACTGTCACACCCGGCTTTAAGGAACAAAGCCAGGTGCATCTCATACATGCGCCAAGAAGACAACATATATAATAACAGAGTGTATAGAGATAAATGTCATAAAACATCATAGTATTATTACATAGCGGAAGACTTATTACAAAATTAAATAATAAACATAAAACGAACTAAGGATCGTCGGCGCCAATGTCAATTGAGAAACGCCACCTAGATCAGATCATACTCCTCGCCTTGTGGCTCCTCCTGAACCACCTGCTCTTCTCCTGTGGGGGGGGGTGTGAGACAGCAAGGGTGAGCTCACACATGATCATAGCTCAACAAGTTGTGGGGAACCAGTGGACATAAACTCACAAAGGTGTGAGTTCATGTGATGTGTAAGGCTAAATCAATGATAGGGGTTAAAGCTGAGCATTGCTTTTAAGTAGTTGGTCAAAATTTTATTAGCAATTACTAAGTGTAAGTAAATACAAACCATAAATAAAGTAGTAGAACAAAATTAATAATAAACCCATGCAATGCAAATGACAAAATTGAATTTAAGTTCCATAATTTAAACATCAGAGAGTCCTGAGCTGCTCATGACCGTGAGCTCGGCTAGTATACCAGTTTTACACTCAGCAGAGGTTGTACCCTTTACCCACAAGTCATGTTACCCATCTGCCAAGGGGTCGCGACTCCCATACACCTCTACCTAGGAAGCGCGGCGGGGCAACACTACGAGGCCTTTACAAAGTTCCACTAGCTTCCGAAAACCCGCCAGAGATGAACCGCGGGTTGTATTCAGTATTTCACGAGGGCTCTTTAACAAAATTCCCTGGCCGAAGGGTTACGAAGCGAGATCGACCACCCGATCCAACACGGACGCACCGGATTAGATCCCCCAACTCTGTGAAACGGTATGCGGCGCGAGACGTCGGATCAATGATCGACGGGCCTGATCTAATATACTCTGATGGAATCCTATGCGCCAGATCGGAAATGGATGGACCGGATCGATGCAGGCGAACCGGTACGCGCAGACTAATCACAGCCATTGATCTGCAAACCAACGCCCGCGGGACGTTCGCCCCAGCCTCCCCTACTCCGGCCGAATTCCGATGGCCGACCAGGGCCATACGGCGGCGCTTTGCCGCCGAGCACGGTCATCGCGACTTAGGGCCCCTAAACCTAATCCTAAGGGTACTATACGTAGAGGAGAGTAGGGCAAAGGGTAGGGATGTGGTCTTACCTCTGATTTGTGATGATAGTGGCTCCGTCCACGTGATTGCGCGGTCGGCAGAAATCTCCCAGCGACGGCGAGCAATTCACCATGCGACGAAGGCGCCTGACTTCAATTGCGGCCACGCACGGTTTCACGGACTATGGCGACCCTCCCTCGGCCGAGCACTGAGGACAGAGAACTGGTACCGGCAGAATTCATCAACGGCGGACCAATTCGCTCCCTCGGCCAACACTTTCTCTCACCACTACGGCGCTTTTGGCTAGGCGTGGGTAGTTAGCTGACGGCGAACTTGGAATGTGGCAGCTAGGCACCTAAGTAGGACGAAGAAGGGGGAGATGGAGGCGATGCGGGCACCCACGACGCCGGCCGTTGCACTCGGTTTGTTACGGACGCGAGCAGGGCGGCTCCAGTGAAATGAACACGCGTTCAAAAGGGGGACCCGCGCCCGGGAGTTTCGCGGCGTCTGTTAGAGCCGGTTCGAGGATATCGCGTGCGGAGTCCGCCAGAATCGCGCGGCGCGGGGAGCTTGGCCACGCCCGACGCGAGTTTGTTACCGAATCTGAGCAAATGGACCCACATGGCAGTGAAGACCAGAGGCAGACAGCTAGTGAGGCTGCCAAGGCGGGCCCACTGCGCAGCGCGTCAATGGAAAAGAAGGGCATGAGTGGCTGGTGCAGGCGAGCGCGTGGGGAGGGACCTGGGCCTCGCGAGGTGCTTCTCCTGATGGACCGAATTCATGTAAGTTGGCCCGCAAATAGAGTTCTCCTTTATATTTTTTTTCTGGTTAATCTTTTCCCCTTTTTGTTTAGATTTCCAATTTAAACTCCAAATATACATGTTACTCTTGCACTCAATTAAAGATAGATTTTAATCTTACCACTATGGATAGAATTTACATTTTGTTTTGTATTATATAGTATTTCTTTTCTTCCTTTCTCACTTGTAGAATCTTTGTTAGACCTTAAATTACCTTTTTGGACTTTAATATATTTCTTGTCACACTATTTCTATATTGTCACCAAATGCACACAAAATAAAATCCCAGCATGATGCATGATTTTTAATGGCATATATTCTTTTATTAATTATTCGCTTTTGCATATGGTGTTCATATGGAATGAGTAACATAGACAACACATATAGATACAAAGTAATATAATTTCTCTTTTTAGACTTTTCTTACAAAGTGGGTATTACAAATCCTACCCCCCCTTAACAAGAATCTCGTCCTCGAGATTTAAGAAGATCTAGGGAAAAGGTGGGGAAAATCTATGTGAAGCTCTTCTTCTCTTTCCCATGTTGCTTCATCTTCTCCATGGTGACTCCATTGCACTTTGCACATCTTTATCACCTTATTCCTTGTAACTCGAGTCAATGTGTCAAGAATCTTGATCGGGTACTCCGTATAAGGCAAATCACCCTGAACACTAAGCTCTTCCATTGGTAACTGTTCCTCAGGGACACGGAGACACTTCTTCAGTTGAGACACGTGGAACACATTATGCACATCCGATAGAGTAGCAGGTAACTCGAGTTGGTATGCCATCTCCCCAACTCTTCTAAAGATGAGGAATGGTCCAATGTAGCGAGGGGACAATTTGCCCTTAACTTTGAATCTCCTCATTCCCCGAAGTGGTGACACCTTGAGGTACACATAATCTCCTTCTTCAAATTCTAGTGGTCTTCTTCTATTATCAGCGTAGCTCTTTTGCCTGGTTTGAGCCACCCTCAAATTCTCTCGAATTATACAGACTTGTTCTTCTGCTTCTTGAATCAGTTCAGGCCCAAAGAACTATCTTTCTCCAGTCTGATCCCAATACAAAGGAGTCCTGCACTTCCTCCCATATAAAGCTTCAAAAGGTGACATTTTCAGACTGGCCTGATAACTATTATTATATGAAAACTCAGCATAAGGTAGACTCTTATCCCAACTTCCTCCATGCTGAAGTGCACAAGCTCTCAACATATCTTCCAATACTTGATTAGTCCTTTCAGTCTGTCCATCAGTCTGAGGGTGATAAGCCGTACTAAAATTCAACTTTGTACTCATATTCTCATGAAAGCTTCTCCAAAATCTTGAGGTAAACTGTGAACCTCGATCAGACACGATCTTCTTTGGTACTCCATGTAAACACACAATCCAAGCCATATATAACTCTCCTAGCTGAGAACCTTTATAAGTAGTCTTCACCGGAATAAAGTGAGCCACTTTAGTCAATCTATCCTTAGTCACCCATATAGCATCATATCCTTTCTGGGTGCGAGACAATCCAGTAATGAAATCCATACCAATCTCTTCCCACTTCCACTCGGGTATCTTCAGTGAATGCAATAGTCCAGCTGGTCTCTGGTGTTCAGCCTTAACCCTTTGACATACATCGCACATAGCCACATATGTAGCTACATCTCTCTTCAATCCATACCACCAATACTTCCGCTTCAAATCCTGATACATCTTAGTACTACCAGGATGAATAGAATAATCCGAGTCATGGGCCTCCTTCAATATAGTCTCACGAAGGCTTTCAATATCAGGAACACACATCCTGTCCTTGAACCATACAGTGCCTTGCTCATCTTCCATGAATTCCGGACCTCGACCTTCAGTAATCAGATCCTTGATCTCTTTTATTTTAGCATCATCAAGTTGACCTTTGCGGATTTCTTGCTCCAAAGTAGGTTCCACATCAATAGTAACTCCTTCTGTATGGGCAACTATCCCCAAGTTAAGTCTCCTGAAATCCTCAACAATCTCATCGGGTAGCTGGGCTATAGTAGCTGAATGAACATGGTCCTTTTGACTCAAGGCATCTGCAACCAAATTTGCCTTGCCCAGGTGATAGTGAGTCTCCAAATCGTAATCCTTAATAAGCTCCAACCAACGACGTTGCCTAAGGTTGAGATCCTTCTGAGTGAATATATACTTCAAACTCTTATGATCCGTGTATACTTGACGCTTGGTTCCATAATATAATGTCTCCAAATCTTAAGCACATGCACAACGGCTGCCCGTTCTAGGTCATGCGTGGGGTATTTCAATTCATGTTTCCGCCACTGACGAGACGCGTAGGCGATCACATGTCCTTCTTGCATGAGCACACATCCCAATCCTTGTCCACATGCATCACAATAAATATCAAATCCCTTCTGTAGATCTGGCGTCACAATAAATATCATATCCCTTCTGTAGATCTGGCATAACCAACACTGGTGGTGACATCAATCTCTTCTTTAATTGATCAAAGTTATCTTGGCACTTCTCATCCCACTTGAACTCTCTTCCCTTCTCCAGAAGCGAGGTCATGGGCATAGCAATCTTAGAAAATCCTTCAATAAATCTCCAATAATATCCTGCAAGTCCCAAGAAACTCTGGATCTCAGTAACTGTAGTGGGTATGCTCCACGCCACTATCTCCTTGACTTTAGCAGGATCCACTGTAATCCCTCCATTAGAAATGATATATCCAAGGAATGACACCTCGTCAATTCCAGAACTCGCATTTACTGTACTTGGCGTGGAGTTGATTATCTCGTAGCTTCTGTAGCACCAATCTCAGATGTTTCTCATGATCACTATCACTCTTGGAATAGATAAGGATATCGTCGATGAATACCACGATGAATCTGTCCAAATCATGAACACCTTATTCTTCAGATCCATAAAATAAGCTAGTGCATTAGTTAGTCCAAATGACATAACGATGAACTCATATAATCCATATCGAGTCGATAAAATCGTCTTGGGAATATCCGATGGCCTAATCTTCATTTGATGGTAACCCGGTCGAAGATCAATCTTCGAGAATACTCTAACACCTCTCATCTGATCAAATAGATCCTCAATATGGGGTAACAGATACTTGTTCTTCACGTTAACATCATTAATAGATCTATAATCCACACACATCCGCTGTGATCCATCCTTCTTCTGTACAAACAAAACCGGCGCTCCCCAAGGTGAGGAACTCGGACGAATGTACCCAGCCTCTTGTAACTCAGTTAACTGCTTCTTATGTTCGTTCAACTCCTCTACGGACATCCTGTATGGCCGTTTAGAAATAGGGGCAGTCCTAGGTAAGAGATCAATAACAAACTCAACTTCTCTATCAGGTGGCATCCCTGGTAACTCCTCTGGAAAGACATCCGGAAAATCTCTAACCACACGGATGTTGTCACCAATAAACTCCTCAGGTATAAAGAACATTGCACGTTTGGATGAGGTGGTCACTGCAATATTAACTTGAAATCTTTGTCCTTTGGAACTGGTGAGTTCTACGGTTCCCTTAGCACAGTGTATATACTGCCTTTGCCTTTCTTAACCATGACATACCAAGGATCACATCTATAGTGCTCTCTTCTAACACTATAGGGGTAGCCCATCTGGGTTAGAACACAGGGTAAGAAAGGAAGAATTGTAGACAAGGCGAGTAATTACGAGAAATGTTACTGCGGGGGATTTATTAGTTAAGTAGATTAGTGTGTTATCCACTAAAGCTAATACATTACCTTATGGTGGAACATGCTAAGATGCCCAACTATACTATTTCAATCAATCAAAGAAGCAAATCAGGCATTGATCATCAGAACAATCAACCAACATTTTTAATATAGAAAATAGTTAAATTTTTTTGTCTTAGGTTCCCTATCTCTTAAAAGATCATAGTGGTAGGATTCCAAGGTGTGAAATCCATCTTGTCTTAGAATAGAGGAGATAAGAATGATCAGAGTAGAACAGTAGAAGGTGAGACAGGATCAAGATAAGTGTAGAATGAGTCAGAGTAAGGTAAGTAGGAAAGGGTCTGTCCATTTCTATCTAGGCTTCGTCCTACAGTCAACATTTCCTCTGATACCACTTCTGTCACACCCGGCTTTAAGGAACAAAGCCAGGTGCATCTCATACATGCGCCAAGAAGACAACATATATAATAACAGAGTGTATAGAGATAAATGTCATAAAACATCAGAGTATTATTACATAGCGGAAGACTTATTACAAAATAAAATAATAAACATAAAACGAACTAAGGATTGTCGGCGCCAATGTCAACTGATAAACGCCACCTAGATCAGATCATACTCCTCGCCTTGTGGCTCCTCCTGAACCACCTGCTCTTCTCCTGTGGGGGAGTGTGAGACAGCAAGGGTGAGCTCACACATGATCATAGCTCAACAAGTTGTGGGGAACCAGTGGACATAAACTCACAAAGGTGTGAGTTCATGTGATGTGTAAGGCTAAATCAATGATAGGGGTTAAAGCTGAGCATTGCTTTTAAGTAGTTGGTCAAAATTTTATTAGCAATTACTAAGTGTAAGTAAATACCCAACCATAAATAAAGTAGTAGAACAAAATTAATAATAAACCCATGCAATGCAAATGACAAAATTGAATTTAAGTTCCATAATTTAAACATCAGAGAGTCCTGAGCTGCTCATGACCGTGAGCTCGGCTAGTATACCAGTTTTACACTCTGCAGAGGTTGTACCCTTTACCCACAAGTCATGTTACCCATCTGCCAAGGGGTCGCGACTCCCATACACCTCTACCTAGGAAGGGCGGCGGGGCAACACTACAAGGCCTTTACAAAGTTCCACTAGCTTCCGAAAACCCGCTACAGTTTATGGGAAGAGCACTTGCAAGAATCCCCCGTCTGACTGCCATCGCAGCAAAATCAACCCGAGAACCTCCTTGCATGCAACTTCCTTACTGCCCTTGCCCCTTTCGGGTAAGGTAGTCTTCCACTAGCTTTCCTAATTAGTCAGCCAAGGGCGTCCCATTAAACCCATGTGGTGGCACGTGTTACTCAAGTTAAGCTCTATGTTCCAATTAACATTAATGATCATAACATGAACATAAATAGAATAACAAAAAGAATTGGAACATAGATATAATAAATGATTATCCTAAAACCATGTAAAGCAATAGCAAACTACCCAAGTGAATCAGGGGTAAACAAGGTAATGAGATAAACAATCTAGGGTGACCTATCCGGTCCCATCAAAATTAACCTATGCATGAGTAGATGATATTAAAGAACATTATTGGGTAAAAAGTGGTCAAGGGCACAACTTGCCTTCAATGAGCTCCTGCTCAGCTACTTCAATCTGCTGCTCACCAGGATCCTCAGCAACGGGCTCTTCTATTCGCCACAATACAAACAAGCACAATATACAGGGGAAAATTAACATCACACCAAGCATGTGAACAAAATACACAGTAATAATCTACACATTAAAATAAAATTCTAGGAACAGGAATCATAATTGTTGGAGTTATAGAATTTAAGTTATGGATTTTCAAAGGTTTTATGTGTTTAAAATAGGATTAAGTGAGGAATTAAATTTATTACTGTTTTCATGACAAAACAGAGGCTCTAAATGCTAGAGAATAAAATTACAAAATTTTAGAAACTAGAATGAAGTGATTTGGAATAAAAATGGATTTTCTATGATTTAAACAAGTTCTAGCATTTATTTACCTATTAAAAATCTATTTATAAGTTATTTTCTCTGGTTTTGTAATATTCTGGACTGGGCCTCATTTTATGACAAGTGCAGGGGCTAATTTATAAAACTTCCCTAGACTCTGAGCCCGCCAGAGATGAACCGCGGGTTGTATTCAGTATTTCACGGGGGCTCTTTAACAAAATTCCCTGGCCGAAGGGTTACGAAGCGAGATCGACCACCTGATCCGACACGGACGCACCGGATTAGATCCCCCAACTCTGTGAAATGGTATGCGGCGCGAGACGTCGGATCAACGATCGACGGGCCTGATCTAATATACTCCGATGGAATCCTATGCGCCAGATCGAAAATGGATGGACCGAATTGATGCAGGCGAACCGGTACGCGCAGACTAATCACAGCCGTTGATCTGCAAACCAACGCCCGCGGGACGTTCGCCCTAGTCTCCCCTACTCCGGCCGAATTCCGATGGCCGACCAGGGCCATATGGCGGCGCTTCGCCGCCGAGCGCGGTTACCGCGACTTAGGGCCCCTAAACCTAATCCTAAGGGTACTATACGTAGAGGAGAGTAGGGCAAAGGGCAGGGATGTGGTCTTACCTCTGATTTGTGATGATAGCGGCTCCGTCCACGTGATTGCGCGGTCGGCAAAAATCTCCCAGCGACGGTGAGCAATTCACCACGCGACGAAGGCGCCTGACTTCAATTCCGGCCACGCACGGTTTCACGGACTATGGCGACCCTCCCTCGGCCGAGCACTGAGGACAGAGAACCGGTACCGGCGGAATTCATCGACGGCGGACCAATTCGCCCCCTCGGCCAACACTTTCTCTCACCACTACGGCGCTTTTGGCTAGGCGTGGGTAGTTAGCTGACGGCGAACTTGGAATGTGGCAGCTAGGCACCTAAGTAGGACGAAGAAGGGGGAGATGGAGGCGATGTGGGTGCCCACGACGCCGGCCGTTGCGCTCGGTTTGTTATGGACGCGAGCAGGGCAACTCCAGTGAAACGAACACGCTGTCAAAAGGGGGACCCGTGCCCGGGAGTTTCGCGGCGTCTGTTAGAGCCGGTCCGAGGATATCGCGTGCGGAGTCCTCCGGAATCGCGCGGCGCGGGGAGCTTGGCCGCGCCCGACGCGAGTTTATTGCCGAATCTGAGCAAATGGACCCACATGACAGTGAAGACCAGAGGCAGACAGCTAGTGAGGCTGCCAAGGCGGGCCCACTGCGTAGCGCGTCAATGGAAAAGAAGGGCATGCGCGGCTGGTGCAGGCGAGCACGTGGGGAGGGACCTGGGCCTCGCGAGGTGTTTCTCCTGATGGGCCGAATTCATGTAAGTTGGCCCGCAAATAGAGTTCTCCTTTATCTTTTTTTTCTGGTTTATCTTTTCCCCTTTTTGTTTAGATTTCCAATTTAAACTCCAAATATACATGTTACTCTTGCACTCAATTAAAGATAGATTTTAATCTTACCACTATGGATAGAATTTACATTTTGTTTTGTATTATATAGTATTTCTTTTCTTCCTTTCTCACTTCTAGAATCTTTGTTAGACCTTAAATTACCTTTTTGGACTTTAATATATTTCTTGTCACACTATTTCTATATTGTCACCAAATGCACACAAAATAAAATCCCAGCATGATGCATGATTTTTAATGGCATATATTCTTTTATTAATTATTCGCTTTTGCATATGGTGTTCATATGGAATGAGTAACATAGACAACACATATAGATACAAAGTAATATAATTTGTCTTTTTAGACTTTTCTTACAAAGTGGGTATTACAATAACATCAGAATGGGGCTGAAGCAGCCCGATATATGCAGCGAAGCAAATCAGCGGTCCAACAGCCACAAGCAAGGTTGGGAACAATCGTAACTCTTACCCGATCTCCTTTTCTGAAAAACAAAAAATAAGCAAGGGTGAGTACAAACGTACTCAGCAGCCCACCTTTACCCGCGGAACAGGGAAATCGGATATAATGCATAGAATATGTGGAGCTCAGGATATTTTGAAGAAACAACAATATTTTATGCAGGGTTGTTTTGTAAAACATTTTGTATTTTTTTTCAAAGCGCATCCTCTCCTAAAGGAGCAAGAAGCTTTTCAATATAGAATAAAATCCCCTAGACTAAACCATCCAGGTGTCTCAGCAGTTTCCCACTGGTTTTCATTTTCAAAAATAGCTACTGGACTTCCCGTCCACCATAGCTCACGGCTCAACCGCCGGACCTTTTAAAAACCACTTTTCTCAAAAGCACCTTTTTTGGAAAGAAAAACACTAATTGTCATACCACACCAGACTCGTCCATTCCTGTGGACACAGACTATTCGAATAGGTTTGAACTCTACGCAGAGGGGTACACTTTACCCACTAGTTTGGTTTCTGCGATCTCACCGTCGTGAGACCCGAATACCGAATCTCTTTATTTCCTCGCACGTCCTTACCTTAACGATTATACTGGAAGGAGTCAGGCCACCGCCATGTCCAAACCGGACAAAACATTCCCTCTCCTTATCCTCTCGGTGCTCCCCAGCCTTCATAACCCTAGGCTTGGATCGTACGAGTTCAGATTGAGTGACTGCCCATACAGTCTCGAGTGGTTGTACTTGTCATGAGTACAAGTAGTGAAGGATGACAAACCGATCCTTATGTGAGGGGACAATCCTTCTGCTCACACCTAAACCAGCTGAGCCATCACCTTAGGCCCTCCCCTAAACCAGAGAGTCCCTGATCATCCCTACTCAAAGGTGATAAGGGTGAAAACCCTTCATCATACACATTTTGAAAAGCATTTTCTTTTGAAAACTCACAACTTTTCTCAAATCATTTGTAACAAATATATCAAGGATTGATTGCGGCAAGCGGCTGGGTGGCCATAATAACTTGTCTCAAAATCATATCATGCATAAAATAACAGGCTGAGGGTTGTGGTTGAAAAACATAGGTAATTTATGCATTAAAGGGATCCGGTGAGCTTGCCGTGCTTATCCGGCGAAGGGGGAAGGGCTCGTGGTACTGGCTTCTAGCTCCACTGTCTGCCGTTGACTTGCAGATCTGGCCTCCATGAGACAGCACAAACGCTCCGATAACTATGCAACATGAACAAGAAAACATACAAACTAGCAAGTATACCAACAAATATTTAGTATAGTGGTCAGAATAGCGATATTTGGATGGGTAGATGAAAGGGAAATAGGGTCAAACCTTTTCCATATGAATTTTGGTGGTTGAATTGCCCAACACAAATTATTGGACTAACTAGTTTGCTCTAGATTATGAGTTCTACAGGTGCCAAAGGTTCACAACAAACCAATACAAGTCAAAAGAAAGGGTTCAAACAAAGGGAGCAAAAGACAACCGAAGTGTGCCCTGGTCTGGCGCATCGGACTGTCCGGTGCACCAGGAAACCTGACTCCGAACTTGCCACCTTCGAGAATTCTGGGAGCCGCTCTGCTATAATTCACCGGACTGTCCGGTGTAGCACCGGACTGTCCAGTGTGCCAGCGGAGCAACAGCTACTTCGCGCCAACGGTCGCCTGCGAAGGCATTAAATGCGCTACAGTGCGCGCCTGCGCGCGCAGAAGTCGGAGCAGGCGCCAGAAGGCGCACCGGACAATCTACAGGACCTGTCCAGTGCACCACCGGACTGTCCGGTGGCCCCACAAGTCAGAGCTCCAACGGTCGAACCCTAACAGCCGAGTGACGTGGCTGGCGCACCAGACAGTGTCCGGTGGCGCACCGGACTGTCCGGTGCGCCATGCGTCAGCAGCCTCCACCAACGGCTACTTTGGTGGTTGGGGCTATAAATACCCCCAACCACCCACCATTCATTGCATCTAAGTTTTCAGACTTCAAACCTCATACAAGAGCTATAGCATTCAATACAAGACATAAACAAAGAGATCAAATTCTCTCCCAAGTCTGGAATCACTCCAAACAAATTAGTGACTAGAGAGGGAGACATTTGTGTTCTTTTGAGCTCTTGCGCTTGGATTGCTTTTCTTCTTCCTCATTCTTGCTTCCATAACACTTGTAATCAAAACAAGAGACACCAATTGTGTGGTGGTCCTTGTAGTGGACTTAGTGTTCCATTTGATTGAGAAGAGAAGCTCACTCGGTCTAAGTGACCGTTTGAGAGAGGGAAAGGGTTGAAAGAGACCCAGTCTTTGTGACCACCTCAACGGGGAGTAGGTTTGCAAGAACCGAACCTCAGTAAAACAAATCATCGTGTCATCCGCTCTATTTTCTTGGTTGATTTGTTTTGCGCCCTCTCTTTTGGACTCGTTTATATTTCTAACGCTAACCCCGGCTTGTAGTTGTGCTTAAGTTTATAATTTTCAGATTCCGCCTATTCACCCCCCTCTAGGCAACTTTCAATTGGTATTGGAGCCCGGTGCTTCAATAGAGCCTAACCACTCGAAGTGATGTTGGGAGAACACACCAAGAAGGAGATGGTGACCGGCGACAAGCCCGTTATAAGCCACGGGAAGGCTCCATCGGGAAAGTCCCGCAACAAGGGGAAGGAGAAGGAATCCCCTTCGCACAAGTCGCATCGGAGTGGCGAAAATAAAAAGAAGATGAGGAAGGTGGTCTACTATGAGACCGACTCTTCATCGTCATCCACCTCCGGCTCCGACGCGCCGTCCATAACTTCTAAGCGCCATGAGCGCAAGAAGTTTAGTAAGATTCCCCTACACTACCCTCGCATTTCTAAACATACTCCATTACTTTCCGTTCCATTAGGCAAACCATCGGTTTTTGACTGTGAAGATTATAACATGTGGAGTGACAAAATGAGGCATCACCTAACCTCACTCCACACTAGTATTTGGAACATTGTTGAGTTTGGTGTACATGTACCATCCGTAGGGGATGAGGACCATGATTCGGACGAAGTGGCCCAAATCCGGCACTTCAACTCATAAGCCACCACAATACTCCTCGCCTCTCTAAGTCGAGAGGAGTATAACAAGGTGCAAGGATTGAAGAGCGCCAAAGAGATTTGGGACGTACTCAAAACAGCGCATGAAGGAGATGAGGTGACCAAGATCACCAAGAGGGAGACGATCGAGGGGGAGCTCGGTCGATTCATGCTTCACCAAGGGGAGGAGCCACAAGCGATGTACAAAGGGCTCAAGACCTTGGTGAACCAAGTGCGCAACCTCGGGAGCACAAAGTGGGATGACCATGAAATGGTCAAGGTTATTCTTAGATCACTCGTATTTCTTAACCCCACTCAAGTTCAATTAATTCGCGGTGATCCAAGATGTAAACTAATGTCTCCCGAGGAAGTGATAGGTAAATTTGTGAGCTTTGAACTAATGATCAAAGGCTCCAAAAAGATCATCGAGCAAGGCGCATCCTCCTCCGTACCCAAAGCACAACCCGTTGCATTCAAAGCAACGGAGGAGAAGAAAGAAGATTCTACTCCAAGTAGAATCCCTATCGACGCCTCCAACCTCGACAATGAGGAAATGGCGCTCATCATCAAGAGCTTCTGCCAAATCCTCAAACAAAGGAAGGGGAAAGATTACAAGCCCCGTTCCAAGAAGGTGTGCTACAAGTGTGGTAAGCCCGGCCATTTTATTGCTAAATGTCCATTATCTAGTGATAGTGACAGGGGCGACGACAAGAAGGGAAAGAGGAGAGAAAAGAAAAGGTACTACAAGAAGAAGGGCGGCGATGCCCATATTTGCCGGGAATGGGACTCCGACGAGAGCTCCACCGACTCCTCCTCCGACGAGGACGCCTCCAACATCGCCGTCAACAAAGGGCTCCTCTTCCCCAACGTCGGCCACAAGTGTCTTATGGCGAAGGACGGCAAGAAGAAGAAGGTAAAATCCAAATCCTCCACTGAGTATGCAACATCTAGTGAAGAGGCTAATTCTAGTGATGATGAGGATGATTTGTTTACTCTCTTTGCCAACTTAAACATGCAACAAAAGGAAAAAATTAAATGAATTAATTAGCGCTATTCATGAGAAGGATGAACTCTTGGATAGCCAAGAGGATTTCCTAATTAAAGAAAACAAAAAGCATGTTAAAGTTAAAAATGCTTATGCTCTAGAAGTAGAAAAATGTGAAAAATTAACTAGTGAGCTAAGCACTTGCCATGATATTATTTCCAACCTTAGAAATGAGAATGCCAATTTAATTGCTAAGGTTGGGAAGCTTGATGTTTGTGATGATTCAATTGTTAGTCTTAGAAATGATAATGCCAACTTAATTGGTAAGATTGACAAATTGAATGCTTCTCTTTCTAGCCTTAAAATTGAAAATGACAAATTAATTGCTAAGGCTAAGGATTTAGATGTTTGCAATACTTCTATTTCCAATCTTAGAGATGAGAATAATATTTAGTATGCTAAGATTGTTGAATTAAATACTTGCAAACCCTCTATATCTTCCATTGAGCATGTTACTATTTGCACTAGATGTAGAGATATTAATGTTGATGCTATTCATGATCACCTAGCCTTAATTAAACAATAAAATGATCACATAGCTCAACTTAGTGCCAAAATTAATGAGCATGACTTAGAAAATGAAAAATTTAAATTTGCTAGAAGCATGCTCTATAGTGGGAGACGCCCTGGTATTAAGGATGGCATTGGCTTCCAGCAGGGAGACAATGTCAAGCTTAATGCCCCACCTAAAAGATTGTCTAATTTTGTTAAGAGCAAGGCTCCTGTTGGGGGCCTTCGGCTTCCGAAGGTCCTCAAAAACATGATTTGACAATGTTTTCCAAGTGAAATATGTGAACAGGTATCTTCAGAATCGGGTTATGAGTATACAAGAGTACGGTCAGGACGAAGCTTGAGTGAGACGGAAGGCGATTATGACGAAGGATAAGATGATCACGAAGCTATGCACAGAAAAGCTTCGGCATGACAGCAGAAAATGGGAACCGACTTAAAGATGAAAAGGCAAATTAGACCCCGAAGAATTACTATAGAGTTATTGATAAATGTAAAGGGCATTAATGTAATTCTACACGGGCTGCATCCCTTGCCTATAAATAGATGAACAGTACTCCTGTACTGTTCAGGCTGATTTGGCATTCGCTTTTTGCATCACGCGCGGTACCTTTACTTTCCGTCAAATCGAAGGTACATTTATAATTTGTTATTCTGAATATGATAATGCAAATAAAAATAAATTAATGATAATATCTATATTCTCCATATTTCGTGTAAGAATTCTTCCTTATCATCTATTGTGTTTACGAAGGTTTTTTCCTTCATAACCTTCGTCTGGAATTCATTATATCCGAAGGGATATAATGTCTTGAAGGACGAAGGACTTTAATATTTAACACATTTTGTGTTGCCTTGTTCTTAACTCTTAGCATTTGGGAACAAGTTCCCAACAGCTCCCATGGTTCAGGATAACGAGGGTTACATTTTATACCCTACCGGTTATCCCGAACACAAAATTAGGAGAATTCACTCTAGCAAGTCTCACTCTGGCCCTAATCTGGCCCTAATCATGCTTTTAAGTATAAGAGTGAGGCATCTAGTTCTAGGCAATCAACCCATGCTAAATTGCCTAAGAAGAAAACCCCTAAAGCATCAAATGATCATAATGTTTCATTCAAAACCTTTGATGCTTCTTATGTGCTAACTAACAAATCCGGCAAGGTAGTTGCCAAGTATGTTGGGGGCAAACATAAGGGATCAAAAACTTGTGTTTGGGTACCCAAAGTTCTTGTATCTAATGTCAAAGGACCCAAAACTGTTTGGGTACCTAAAATCAAGAACTAAATTTGTTTTGTAGGTTTATGCATCCGGGGGCTCAAGTTGGATTATCGACAGCGGGTGCACAAACCATATGACTGGGGAGAAAAAGATGTTCTCCTCCTACGAGAAAAACCAAGATCCCCAACGAGCTATCACATTCGGGGATGGAAATCAAGGTTTGGTCAAAGGATTGGGTAAAATTGCTATATCACCTGACCATTCTATTTCCAATGTTTTTCTTGTAGATTCTTTAGATTACAACTTGCTTTCTATTTCTCAATTATGTAAAATGGGCTACAACTGTCTTTTTACGGATACAAGTGTCACTGTCTTTAGAAGAAGTGATGATTCAGTAGCTTTTAAGGGAGTATTAGAGGGTCAGCTATACTTAGTTGATTTCAATAGAGCTGAACTCGATACTTGCTTAATCGCTAAGACTAACATGGGTTGGCTCTGGCACCGCCGACTAGCCCATGTTGGGATGAAGAATCTTCACAAGCTTCTAAAGGGAGAACACATTTTGGGACTAACAAATGTTCATTTTGAGAAAGACAAGATTTGTAGCGCATGCCAAGCAGGGAAGCAAGTTGGTGTTTATCATCCACATAAGAACATCATGACGACTGACAGGCCACTTGAGCTCCTCCACATGGACCTATTCGGCCCGATCGCTTAAATAAGCATCGGCGGGAGTAAGTACTGTTTAGTTATTGTGGATGATTATTCTCGCTTCACTTGGGTATTCTTTTTACAGGATAAATCTCAAACCCAAGAGACTTTGAAAGGATTCTTGAGACGAGCTCAAAATGAGTTCGGCTTGAGGATTAAGAAGATAAGAAGCGACAACGGGACGGAGTTCAAGAACTCTCAAATAGAAGGTTTTCTTGAGGAGGAAGGCATCAAGCATGAGTTCTCTTCTCCCTACACGCCACAACAGGTGTAGTGGAGAGGAAGAATAGAACTCTGTTGAACATGGCTAGGACCATGCTTGATGAGTACAAGACTTCGGATCGGTTTTGGGCCGAGGCGGTCAACACCGCTTGCTACGCCATCAACCAGTTATATCTACACCGAATCCTCAAGAAGACATCTTATGAACTCCTCACCGGTAAAAAGCCCAATGTTTCATATTTTAGAGTCTTTGGTAGCAAATGCTTTATTCTTGTTAAAAGAGGTAGAAAATCAAAATTTGCTCCTAAGGCTGTAGAAGGCTTTTTACTAGGATATGATTCAAACATAAGGGCATATAGAGTCTTTAACAAGTCTACTGGACTAGTTGAAGTTTCTTGTGACATTGTGTTTGATGAGACTAACGGCTCCCAAGTGGAGCAAGTTGATCTTGATGAATTAGATGATGAAGAGGCTCCGTGCGTCGCGCTAAGGAACATGTCCATTGGGGATGTGTGTCCTAAGGAATCCGAAGAGCCCATTCAAGCACAAGATCAACCATCCTCCTCCATGCAAGCATCTCCACCAACTCAAGATGAGGATGAGGCTCAAGATGATGAAGAAGGAGATCAAGAAGATGAGCCAACTCAAGAAGACAACAATGATCAAGGGGGAGATGCAAATGATCAAGACAAGGAGGATGAACAAAATCCAAGGCCGCCACACCCAAGAGTCCACCAAGCAATCCAACGAGATCACCCCGTGAACACCATCCTAGGAGACATTCATAAGGGGGTAACTACTCGATCTCGTGTTGCTCATTTTTGTGAACACTACTCGTTTGTTTCCTCTATTGAGCCACACAGGGTAGAGGAAGCACTTCAAGATTCAGATTGGGTGCTGGCGATACAAGAGGAGCTCAACAACTTCAAGACGAATGAGGTATGGCATTTAGTTCCACATCCTAACCAAAATGTTGTAGGAACCAAGTGGGTCTTCCGCAACAAACAAGATGGGCATGGTGTGGTGACAAGGAACAAGGCACGACTTGTGACCAAAGGGTATTCATAAGTCGAAGGTTTGGATTTCAGTGAAACCTATGCACCCATAGCTAGGCTTGAGTCAATTCGAATATTACTTGCCTATGCTGCTCACCATGACTTTAATCTTTACCAAATGGACGTGAAGAGTGCCTTCCTCAACGGACCTATCAAGGAAGAGGTCTATGTTGAGCAACCTCCCGGCTTTGAAGATAATGAGTATCCTAACCATGTTTACAAACTCTCTAAGGCGCTTTATGGGCTCAAGCAAGCCCCAAGAGCATGGTATGAATGCCTAAGAGATTTTCTTATCACTAATGGCTTCAAAGTCAGAAAGGCCGATCCTACTTTATTCACTAAAACCATTGAGAATGATTTGTTTGTATGCCAAATTTATGTTGATGATATCATATTTGGGTCTACTAACAAATCTATTTGTGAAGAGTTTAGTAGGATCATGATTCAAAAATTCGAGATGTCTATGATGGGGGAGTTGAAGTATTTTCTAGGATTTCAAGTCAAGCAACTCCAAGAAGGCACCTTTATCAGCCAAACGAAGTACATTCAAGATATTCTTACCAAGTTTGGAATGAAGGATGCCAAGCCCATCAAGACACCCATGGGAACCAATGGGCATCTCGACCTCGACACGGGAGGTAAATCCGTAGATCAAAAGGTACACCGGTCGATGATAGGTTCTTTACTCTATTTATGTGCATCTTGACTGGACATTATGCTTTCTGTATGCATGTGTGCAAGGTTCCAAGCCGACCCTAAGGAAGTTCACCTTAGGGCTGTGAAGCGAATCTTGAGATATTTAGTTCACACACCTAAGTTTGGTCTTTGGTACCCCAAGGGATCCTCATTTGATTTATTAGGATATTCCGATGCTGATTGGGCAGGGTGTAAGATTAATAGGAAGAGCACATCAAGGACTTGTCAGTTTCTAGGAAGATCCCTGGTGTCTTGGGCTTCAAAGAAACAAAACTCAATAGCTCTTTCTACCGCTGAAGCCGAGTACATTGCCACAGGCCATTGTTGCGCGCAATTGCTTTGGATGAGGCAAACCCTTAGGGACTATGGCTACAAGTTTAGCAAAGTCCCTCTCCTATGTGACAATGAGAGTGCAATCTGCATGGCGGATAATCCCGTTGAACACAGCCGCACTAAGCACATAGCCATTCGGTATCACTTTCTAAGAGATCACCAACAAAAGGGGAGTATCGAGATAGCTTATATAAACACCAAGGATCAATTGGCCGATATCTTTACCAAGCCTTTAGATGAACAATCCTTTACCAAACTTAGGAATGAGCTAAATATTCTTGATTCTAGGAATTTTGATTGATTCTTTGCACACATAGCTCATTTTTATACCTTTGATCATATCTCTTTTATGTCTATGACTAATGTGTTTTCAAGTGTCATCTTATGCTTAGTCACAGATATTAAAAGGGAAATGAAGTATTCGGCAAAGAAGGCGCTTCCACTCAACTCCAATTGTATTTGCCGGTACTCCGCTTCGTTCTCCACTTTGGTATAATCTTCACTCATATTTTTGTTTGCCAAAGGGGGAGAAAGTTTGAATAAGGGCTTATATCTCACTCACAAGTATCCATTTTTGGCAATTCATGCCAAAGGGGGAGAAAGTATGAGCCCAAAGCAAAAGGACCGCACCACCACCAAATTTTAAAAATGAAGTTTTTCAAATTGATACCTTTTGTGTTCAAAAGGGGGAGAAAATAGTATCTTCAAAACTTGCAAAACCCTCTTGAACACTAAGAGGAGAATTTTATTTAGGGGGAGTTTTTGTTTAGGTCAAAGGAAAAGCATTTGAGACAGGGGAGAAAATTTCAAATCTTGAAAATGCTTTCTTCAATCTTATTCATGTACCTTTAACCATTTGCAAAAGATTTTTGAAAAGAATTGTACAAAGAATTTGCAAAACAAAACCCGTGGTGCAAATGTGGTCCAAAATATTAATAAGAAGAAAAACCATCCATGCATATCTATTGAAATAAGTATATTGGTTTCAATTCCAAGCAACCTTTGCACTTACATTATGCAAACTAGTTCAATTCTGCACTTCTTTATTTGCTTTGGTTTGTGTTGACATCAATCACCAAAAAGGGGGAGATTGGAAGGGAAATAGGGTCAAACCTTTTCCATATGAATTTGGTGGTTGAATTGCCCAACACAAATTATTGGACTAACTAGTTTGCTCTAGATTATGAGTTCTACAGGTGCTAAAGGTTCACAACAAACCAATACAAGTCAAAAGAAAAGGTTCAAACAAAGGGAGCAAAAGACAACCGAAGTGTGCCCTGGTCTGGCGCACCGGACTATGACCGGTGCACCACTGGACAGTGTCTGGTGCACCAGGAAACCTGACTCCGAACTTGCCACCTTCGGGAATTCTGGGAGCCGCTCCGCTATAATTCACCAGACTGTACGGTGTAGCACTGGACTGTCCGGTGTGCCAGCGGAGCAACGGCTACTTCGCGCCAACGGTCGTCTGCGAAGGCATTAAATGCGCTACAGTGCGCGCCTGCGCATGCAGAAGTCAGAGTAGGCGCCAGAAGGCGCACCGGACAGTCTATAGGACCTGTCTGGTGCACCACCAGACTGTCCTGTGGCCCCACAAGTCAGAGCTCCAACGGTCGAACCTTAACGGCCGGGTGACATGGCTGGCGCACCGGATAGTGTCCGGTGGTGCACCGGACTGTCTGGTGCGCCATGCAACAGCAGCCTCCACCAATGGCCACTTTTGTGGTTGGGGCTATAAATACCCCCAACCACCCACCATTCATTGCATCCAAGTTTTCAGACTTCAAACCTCATACAAGAGCTATAGCATTCAGTACAAGACACAAACAAAGAGATCAAATCCTCTCCCAAGTCCGGAATCACTCCAAACAAATTAGTGACTAGAGAGAGAGACATTTGTGTTCTTTTGAGCTATTGCGCTTGGATTGCATTTCTTCTTCCTCATTCTTGCTTCCATAACACTTGTAATCAAAACAAGAGACACCAATTGTGTGGTGGTCCTTGTAGTGGACTTAGTGTCCCATTTGATTGAGAAGAGAAGCTCACTCGGTCTAAGTGACCGTTTGAGAGAGGGAAAGGGTTGAAAGAGACCCGGTCTTGGTGACCACCTCAACTTGGAGTAGGTTTGCAAGAACCGAACCTCGGTAAAACAAATCACCCTGTCATCCGCTCTATTTCCTTGGTTGATTTCTTTTGCGCCCTCTCTTTCGGACTTGTTTATATTTCTAACGTTAACCCCGGCTTGTAGTTGTGCTTAAGTTTATAATTTTCAGATTCCGCCTATTTACCCCCCTCAGGCGACTTTCTGTAGAGTCTTGAGCAGAATCTGTGTCATGTGGTGTTGAGATACTACTAGTGGTGGAGCGGTGGTGCTTACCAGGAGGGTGGACTGGAGGCGAAGCGACACTATGCGTGTAGCCGGCAGAGCGGGGTAACTGAGTGGGTGGGGTGTTTGCCTTGGCTGAGGGTGTTGAGTGTGTGGAGAGGGAGAGGGTAGCTAGGTGTATTTATAGCTGGGCGTATGTGGTGTAGCACAGTGAAGTTCACTGTTGGTGAGAATAGTGACGAATGAATCGTCTGACTTAGTATGAATAGGAGAGTTTTAGGCAGAATATGGGACAAGAGTATTTTGGGAGTTTTCTGGAACATGAACCATGCTTAAGGGATGACATGGTTGGATAGGTAATAGTTGATAAGAATTTAGAAACAAGAATTATTGGAATCTGAGTTTGGAAGCTTGGTTCGAAGAAATCTCAAAGTTAAGCGTGCTCAACTTGGAGAAACCTGGGATGGGTGACCAGATGGGAAGTTCCCTACTAGAAGGAAAATCACAGTCACCGGAGTTCGTATGACTAGAATATGGGTCTGGCTAGTCTTAGGTGGACTGGACAGCATGATGGATCAGTAGTTGAAATTTGAGGTGATCGGATGATTGATGAATAGTAACGATGAATAGTGACGACGAAAAAGTTACCATAGATATCATCGATGAATAGTAACAATGATGAATAGTGTCGTTGAATAGTAACGCTGATGAATAGTAACGATGATGAATAGTAACGGTGAATAGTTTGTATGAACGAACGATGAATAGTGACGATGAACGAACGATGAACGATGAATAGGAACTATGAACGAACGGACGAACGATCGAATGATCGGACGAACGATCAGAATTTCGGCAGCATAACAGCAGGATAAAGATTATCTAGAAGAACGATGAACAATGAATAGGAACTATGAATGAACGATGAATGATGAATAGGAACTATGAACGAACGATGAACGATCGAATGATCGAACGAACGAACGATCGGAATTTCAGTAGCATAACGGCAGGACAAAGATTATCTGGAAGAATGATGAATAGGGACTATGAACGAACGATGAACGATCAAATAGGAACTATGAACGAACGGACGAACGATCGAATGATTGAACGAACGAACGATCGGAATTTTGGTAGCATAACGACAGGAAAAAGATTATTTGGATTAACGAACGGATGAACGATCGAACGATCGGACGAACGGACGAACGAACCATGAACGATCGAACGAACAATCAAACGAACAAACTAAGAACAGGGGACGAACGATCGAAGAACGACCGAACTATCCTTGTGCTAGTGTGTGCTTGTGTGGGAAGTGGAGTGGGCGTGTGTGGGGGGGAAGAGTTGCCATGAAATGGCTTGGGGTGGGATGAGAGGAGGCCCTTGCCCCTCTATTTATAGCCATGGTGTGGAGATTAGGGGGAGGGATGAGAGGATTAGTGGGAGGATGAGAGGATTAGTGGGAGATTAGCATGGATTTGTCTTATATGAGTGTAATTGGCTTGTAGAGCTCAACGTATGACACCGGAGGCATACGTATACATATGAGCATGAGGAAAGTTTTGAAGAAAATATTTGTAGGGACTTGAAAATTGATTCTGAAGGTATTTCTGAGAAGGAAAATATCTGGAGAATTATCAGTGGAATATTTGGGTAGTATTTCTGGAAAGAACTTGAAGGGGATCATTGAGAAAATATTTGTAGGATATTTTGAGGAGGATTTTGGAGAGAATATAGACCGCTATACTTTATTTGCTGATATCAACTCACAAAAAACATTTTAAAATGAAATTGGAAATTCATTTTGAATTTAGAGCAAGTTTGAGAAAATTTCAGGATTTGAATTTTTGGGATGCTACAAATCTACCCCACTTAAAATGAATCTCGTCCTCGAGATTCGGCTTAGAAGGGTTATGGGTATAGCTTTACTTCAGCTACATATCTTCAATTTGTAGACTCTTCGAGGAGATGGAGCTTCTGAAAGTCGCCTAGAGGGGGGGTGAATAGGGCGAAACTGAAAATCACAAAAATAATCACAACTACAAGCCGGGTTAGCGTTAGAAATATAGTGGAGTCCGCGAGAGAGGGCACAAAACAAATCGCAAGCGAATAATGAAGCGAGACACGCGGATTTGTTTTACCGAGGTTCGGTTCTCTCAAACCTACTCCCCGTTGAGGAGGCCACAAAGGCCGGGTCTCTTTCAACCCTTCCCTCTCTCAAACGGTCCCTCGGACCGAGTGAGCTTCTCTTTCTCAAATCACTTGGGAATCAAACTTCCCGCAAGGACCACCACACAATTGGTGTCTCTTGCCTCAATTACAAGTGAGTGTTTGATCACAAGAAAGAATGCCAAAGAAAAAGAAGCGATCCAAGCGCAAGAGCTCAAATGAACACTACAAATCACTCTCTCTAGTCACTAGGGCTTTGTGTGGAGTTGGGAGAGGATTTGATCTCTTTTGGTGTGCTTTGCAATCAATGCTAGCTCTTGTATAGTGGTTGGAAGTTGGAAAACTTGGATGCAATGAATGGTGGGGTGGTTGGGGTATTTATAGCCCCAACCACCAAACTTGACCGTTGGTGGAGGTTGTCTGTCGATGGTGCACCGGACAGTCCGGTGCACACCGGACATGTCCGGTGCCCCGCCACGTCATCAATGCCGTTGGATTCTGACCGTTGGAGCTTCTGACTTCTGGACCCGCCTGGGTGTCCGGTGCACACCGGACATCTCCTGTTCATTGTCCGGTGCGCCGGTATGAGCGCGCCTGACTTCTGCGCGCGCAGAGCGCGCATTGAATGCACCGCAGGTAGCCGTTGGCGCCGAAATAGCCGTTGCTCCGTGGTTACACCGGACAGTCCGGTGCACACCGGACATGTCCGGTGAATTATAGCGGAGCGGCTGCTGCGCGAACCCGAGGCTGGCGAGTTGCTGAGGCCGCGCTCCCTTGGAACACCGGACACTGTCCGGTGTACACCGGACAGTCCGGTGAATTATAGCCGAGCGCCTTGAGAAATTCCCGAAGGTGGCGAGTTCGAGTTGGAGTCCTCTGGTGCACCGGATACTGTCTGGTGGCGCACCGGACACTGTCCGGTGTACACCGGACAGTCCGGTGCCTCCAGACCAGAGGTGCCTTCGGTTGCCTCTTTGCTCCTTTGTTGAATCCAAAACTTGATCTTTTTATTGGCTGAGTGTGAACCTTTTGCACCTGTATAACTTATACACTAGAGCAAACTAGTTAGTCCAATATTTGTGTTGGGCAATTCAACCACCAAAATTAATTAGGGACTAGGTGTAAGCCTGATTCCCTTTCAATCTCCCCCTTTTTGGTGATTGATGCCAACACAAACCAAAGCAAATATAGAAGTGCATAATTGAACTAGTTTGCATAATGTAAGTGCAAAGGTTGCTTGGAATTGAGCCAATATAAATACTTACATGATGCGCATGGATTGTTTTCTTTGTTTTTGACATATTGGACCATATTTGCACCATAAGTTTTGTTTTTGCAAATTCTTTTGTAAATTCTTTTCAAAGTCCTTTTGCAAGATGGTCAAAGGTGAATGAATAAGATTTTGCAAAGCATTTTCAAGTTTTGAAATTTTCTTCCTTTGTTCCAAATGCTTTTCCTTTGACTAAACAAAACTCCCCCTCAAATAAAGTCTCCTCTTAGTGTTCAAGAGGGTTTTAAGACATCAATTTTGAAAATACTACTTGCTCCCCCTTTAGAACACAAAGAGATACCAATTTTGAAATTTACCACTTGAAAATCATTAATTTTAAAATTTGGGTGGTGGTGCGGTCCTTTTGCTTTGGGCTCATATTTTCTCCCCCTTTGGCATGAATCGCCAAAAACGGATACTTTGAGTGAGATATAGGCCCTTTAGAAGTACTTTCTCCTCCTTTGGTCATAAAATATATGAGTGAAGATTATACCAACGTTGGAGAGTGATGCGGAGCGACGGCGAAGGATGAGTGGTAGAGCGGAGTGGAAGCCTTTGTCTTCGCCGAAGACTCCAATTCCCTTTTAATATACCTATGACTTGGTTTGGAATACACTTAAAATCACATTAGTCATAGCATATAAAAGAGACATGATCAAAGGTATTCTTATGAGCTATGTGTGCAAGTTTAGCAAAAGAAATTCCTAGAATCAAGAATATTAAGCTCATGCCTAAGTCTGGTAAAAGATTGTTCATCAAGTGGCTTGGTAAAGATATCGGCTAATTGATCTTTAGTGTTAATGTATGAAATCTCGATATCCCCCTTTTGTTGGTGATCCCGAAGAAAATGATACCGAATGGCTATGTGTTTAGTGCGGCTATGCTCAACGGGATTATCCGCCATGCGGATTGCACTCTCATTATCACATAGAAGAGGAACTTTGGTTAATTTGTAACCGTAGTCCCGCAGGGTTTGCCTCATCCAAAGCAATTGCGCGCAACAGTGGCCTGCGGCAATATACTCGGCTTCGGCGGTAGAAAGAGCGACCGAATTTTGCTTCTTTGAAGCCCATGACACCAAGGATCTTCCCAAGAACTGGCAAGTCCCCGATGTGCTCTTCCTATTAATCTTACACCCTGCCCAATCGGCATCCGAATAACCAATCAAATCAAAAGTGGATCCCCGAGGGTACCAAAGCCCAAACTTAGGAGTGTAAGCCAAATATCTCAAGATTCGTTTTACGGCCGTAAGGTGTGATTCCTTAGGGTCGGCTTGGAATCTTGCACACATGCATACGGAAAGCATAATGTCCGGTCGAGATGCACATAAATAAAGCAATGAACCAATCATCGACCGGTATACCTTTTGATCCACGGACTTACCTCCCGTGTCGAGGTCGAGATGCCCATTTGTTCCCATGGGAGTCTTGATGGGCTTGGCATCCTTCATTCCAAACTTGCTTAGAATGTCTTGAGTATACTTCGTTTGGCTAATGAAGGTGCCCTCTTGGAGTTGCTTGACTTGAAATCCTAAGAAATATTTCAACTCCCCCATCATCGACATCTCGAATTTCTTTGTCATGATCCTACTAAATTCTTCACATGTAGATTCGTTAGTAGACCCAAATATAATATCATCAACATAAATTTGGCATACGAACAAATCATTGTCAAGAGTTTTAGTGAATAAAGTAGGATCGGCCTTGCCGACTTTGAAGCCATTTGCAATAAGGAAATCTCTAAGGCATTCATACCATGCTCTTGGGGCTTGCTTGAGCCCATAAAGCGCCTTAGAGAGCCTATAAACATGGTTAGGGTACTCACTGTCTTCAAAGCCGGGAGGTTGCTCAACATAGACCTCCTCCTTGATTGGTCCATTGAGGAAGGCACTCTTTACGTCCATTTGATAAAGCTTGAAGCCATGGTAAGTAGCATAGGCCAATAATATGCGAATTGACTCAAGCCTAGCTACGGGTGCATAGGTTTCACCAAAATCCAAACCTTCGACTTGTGAATACCCTTTGGCCACGAGTCGAGCTTTGTTCCTAGTCACCACACCATGCTCATCTTGCTTGTTGCGGAAGACCCACTTGGTTCCTACAACATTTTGGTTAGGACGTGGAACTAAGTGCCATACCTCGTTCCTTGTGAAATTGTTGAGCTCCTCTTGCATCGCCATCACCCAATCCGAATCTTGAAGTGCTTCCTCTACCCTGTGTGGCTCAATAGAGGAAACAAAAGAGTAATGTTCACAAAAATGTGCAACACGAGATCGAGTAGTTACCCCCTTATGAATGTCGCCGAGGATGGTGTCGACGGGGTGATCTCGTTGTATTGCTTGGTGGACTCTTGGGTGTGGCGGCCTTGGTTGTTCATCCTCCTTGTCTTCATCATTTGCATCTCCCCCTTGATCGTTGCCGTCGTTTTGAGGTGGCTCATCTTCTTGATCTTCTTGTTCAACATCTTGAGCCTCATCCTCAATTTGAGTTGGTGGAGATGCTTGCATGGAGGAGGATGGTTGATCTTGTGCATGTGGAGGCTCTTCGGATTCCTTAGGATACACATCCCCAATGGACATGTTCCTTAGCGCTATGCATGGAGCCTGTTCTTCACCTATCTCATCAAGATCAACTTGCTCTATTTGAGAGCCGTTAGTCTCATCAAACACAACGTCACAAGAAACTTCAACAAGTCCTGAGGACTTGTTAAAGACTCTATACGCCCTTGTGTTTGAGTCATATCCTAGTAAAAAGCCTTCTACAGTTTTGGGAGCAAATTTAGATTTTCTACCTCTTTTAACAAGTATAAAACATTTGCTACCAAAAACTCTAAAATATGAAATATTTGGCTTTTTACCGGTTAGGAGTTCATAGGATGTCTTCTTGAGGATTCGGTGTAGATATAACCGGTTGATGGCGTAGCAAGCGGTGTTGACCGCCTCGGCCCAAAACCGATCCGGCGTCTTGTACTCATCAAGCATGGTTCTTGCCATGTCCAATAGAGTTCGATTCTTCCTCTCCACTACACCATTTTGTTGTGGAGTGTAGGGAGAAGAGAACTCATGCTTGATGCCCTCCTCCTCAAGGAAGCCTTCAATTTGAGAGTTCTTGAACTCCGTCCCATTGTCGCTTCTAATTTTCTTGATCCTTAAGCCGAACTCATTTTGAGCTCGTCTCAAGAATCCCTTTAAGGTCTCTTGGGTATGAGATTTATCCTGCAAAAAGAACACCCAAGTGAAGCGAGAATAATCATCCACAATAACTAGACAGTACTTACTCCCGCCGATGCTTATGTAAGCGATCGGGCCGAATAGGTCCATGTGTAGGAGCTCCAGTGGCCTGTCACTAGTCATGATGTTCTTGTGTGGATGATGAGTGCCAACTTGCTTCCCGGCTTGGCATGCGCTACAAATCCTGTCTTTCTCAAAATGAACATTGGTTAGTCCTAAAATGTGTTCTCCCTTTAGAAGCTTGTGAAGATTCTTCATTCCAACATGGGCTAGTCGGCGGTGCCAGAGCCAACCCAAGTTAGTCTTAGCAACCAAGCAAGTGTCGAGTTCAGCTCTATCAAAATCTACCAAGTATAGCTGACCCTCTAACACTCCCTTGAAGGCTATTGAATCATCACTTCTTCTAAAGACAGTAACACCTGTATCAGTAAATAGACAGTTGTAGCCCATTTGACATAATTGGGATACGGAAAGCAAATTGAAATCTAAAGAATCTACAAGAAAAACATTGGAAATAGTATGGTCAGGTGATATAGCAATTTTACCCAATCCTTTGACCAAACCTTGATTTCCATCCCCGAATGTGATAGCTCGTTGGGGATCTTGGTTTTTCTCATAAGAGGAGAACATCCTTTTCTCCCCTGTCATGTGGTTTGTGCACCCGCTGTCGAGTATCCAACTTGAGCCCCTGGATGCATAAACCTACAAAACAATTTTAGTTCTTGACTTTAGGTACCCAAACGGTTTTGGGTCCTTTGGCATTAGAAACGAGAACTTTGGGTACCCAAACACAAGTCTTGGAGCCCTTGTGTTTGCCCCCAACAATTTTGGCAACTACCTTGCCGGATTTGTTAGTTAAAACATATGATGCATCAAAAGTTTTGAATGAAATAGCATGATCATTTGATGCATTAGGAATTTTCTTTCTAGGCAACTTAGCACGGGTTGGTTGCCTAGAACTAGATGTCTCACCCTTATACATAAAAGCATGGTTAGGGCCAGAGTGAGACTTCCTAGAATGAGTTCTCCTAATTTTGCTCTCAGGATAGCCGGCAGGGTACAAAATGTAACCCTCGTTATCCTGAGGCATGGGAGCCTTGCCCTTAACAAAGTTAGACAAGTTCTTAGGAGGGGCATTAAGTTTGACATTGTCTCCCCTTTGGAAGCCAATGCCATCCTTGATGCCAGGGCGTCTCCCATTATAGAGCATACTTCTAGCAAATTTAAACTTTTCACTTTCTAAGTTATGCTCGGCAATTTTAGCGTCTAATAATGCTATATGATCATTTTGTTGTTTAATTAAAGCCATGTGATCATGAATAGCATTGATATCAACATCTCTACATCTAGTGCAAATAGAAGTGTGCTCAGCGGTAGATGTAGATGGTTTGCAAGATTTTAATTCTACAACCTTAGCATGCAACATATCATTCTTAGTTCTAAGGTCAGAAATTGTAACATTGCAAACATCTAATTCTTTAGCCTTAGCAATTAATTTCTCATTCTCATTTCTAAGGCTAGCAATAGACACATTCAACTCATCAATCCTAGCAAGCAAATCAACATTATCATTTTTAGGATAGGAAGTTGAAACAATACAAACATGAGAATCAACCTTAGCAATTAAATTAGCATTTTCATTTCTAAGGTTGGCAATAGTGTCATGGCAAGTGCTTAGCTCACTAGTTAGTTTTTGACATTTTTCTACTTCTAGAGCATAAGCATTTTTAATCTTAACATGTTTCTTGTTTTCTTTAATTAGAAAATCCTCTTGGGAATCCAAAAGGTCATCCTTTTCATGAATAGCACTAATCAATTCATTTAATTTTTCCTTTTGTTCCATGTTAAGATTGGCAAAAAGGATACGCAAATTATCTTCCTCACCACTAGCATTATCATCACTAGAAGATTCATATTTAGTGGAGGAGTTAGATTTAACCTTCTTCCTTTTGTCGTCCTTTGCCATGAGGCACTTGTGGCCGACGTTTGGGAAGAGAAGCCCCTTGGTGACGGCGATGTTGGCGGCGTCCTCGTCGGAGGAGGACTCGGTGGAGCTCTCGTCGGAGTCCCACTCGCGGCACACGTGGGCATCGCCGCCCCTCTTCTTGTGGTATCTCTTCTTTTCTCTTCTCTTGCCCTTCTTGTCGTTGTCCCTGTCACTGTCACTTGATAATGGACATTTAGCTATAAAGTGACCGGGCTTACCACACTTGTAGCAAACCTTCTTGGAACGGGATTTGTAGTCTTTCCCCTTCCGTTGCTTGAGGATTTGCCGAAAGCTTTTGATGATTAAGGCCATCTCCTCATTGTCGAGCTTGGAGGCGTCAATTGGTTGTCTACTTGGTGTAGACTCCTCCTTCTTTTCCTCCGTTGCCTTGAAGGCCACCGGTTGCGCCTCGGATGTGGAAGGTTCGTCAAGCTCGTTGATCTTCTTTGAGCCCTTAATCATGCATTCAAAGCTCACAAAATTCCTGATAACTTCCTCGGGGGTCATTAGTGGGTATCTAGGATTACCACGAATTAATTGAACTTGAGTGGGGTTAAGGAAAATGAGAGCTCTTAGAATAACCTTAACCACCTCATGGTCGTCCCACTTTTTGCTCCCGAGGTTGCGCACTTGGTTCACCAAGGTTTTGAGCCGGTTGTACATATCTTGTGGCTCCTCCCCTTGGCGAAGACGGAAGCGACCGAGATCCCCCTCGATCGTTTCCCGCTTGGTGATCTTGGTAAGTTCATCACCCTCGTGCGCGGTCTTGAGTAGGTCCCAAATCTCCTTTGCATTCTTCAACCCTTGTACTTTGTTGTATTCCTCCTTGCTTAGAGAGGCGAGGAGAATGGTTGTGGCTTGCGAGTTGAAGTGCTCGATTTGGGCCACCTCGTCCGTGTCATAATCCTCATCCCCTATTGATGGTACCTGTGCTCCAAACTCAACAACATTCCATATATTTCTAACGTTAACCCCGGCTTGTAGTTGTGCTTAAGTTTATAATTTTCAGATTCCGCCTATTTACCCCCCTCAGGCGACTTTCTGTAGAGTCTTGAGCAGAATCTGTGTCATGTGGTGTTGAGATACTACTAGTGGTGGAGCGGTGGTGCTTACCAGGAGGGTGGACTGGAGGCGAAGCGACACTATGCGTGTAGCCGGCAGAGCGGGGTAACTGAGTGGGTGGGGTGTTTGCCTTGGCTGAGGGTGTTGAGTGTGTGGAGAGGGAGAGGGTAGCTAGGTGTATTTATAGCTGGGCGTATGTGGTGTAGCACAGTGAAGTTCACTGTTGGTGAGAATAGTGACGAATGAATCGTCTGACTTAGTATGAATAGGAGAGTTTTAGGCAGAATATGGGACAAGAGTATTTTGGGAGTTTTCTGGAACATGAACCATGCTTAAGGGATGACATGGTTGGATAGGTAATAGTTGATAAGAATTTAGAAACAAGAATTATTGGAATCTGAGTTTGGAAGCTTGGTTCGAAGAAATCTCAAAGTTAAGCGTGCTCAACTTGGAGAAACCTGGGATGGGTGACCAGATGGGAAGTTCCCTACTAGAAGGAAAATCACAGTCACCGGAGTTCGTATGACTAGAATATGGGTCTGGCTAGTCTTAGGTGGACTGGACAGCATGATGGATCAGTAGTTGAAATTTGAGGTGATCGGATGATTGATGAATAGTAACGATGAATAGTGACGACGAAAAAGTTACCATAGATATCATCGATGAATAGTAACAATGATGAATAGTGTCATTGAATAGTAACGCTGATGAATAGTAACGATGATGAATAGTAACGGTGAATAGTTTGTATGAACGAACGATGAATAGTGACGATGAACGAACGATGAATAGGAACTATGAACGAACGGACGAACGATCGAATGATCGGACGAACGATCAGAATTTCGGCAGCATAACAGCAGGATAAAGATTATCTAGAAGAACGATGAACAATGAATAGGAACTATGAATGAACGATGAATGATGAATAGGAACTATGAACGAACGATGAACGATCGAATGATCGAACGAACGAACGATCGGAATTTCAGTAGCATAACGGCAGGACAAAGATTATCTGGAAGAATGATGAATAGGGACTATGAACGAACGATGAACGATCAAATAGGAACTATGAACGAACGGACGAACGATCGAATGATTGAACGAACGAACGATCGGAATTTTGGTAGCATAACGGCAGGAAAAAGATTATTTGGATTAATGAACGGATGAACGATCGAATGATCGGACGAACGGACGAACGAACCATGAACGATCGAACGAACAATCAAACGAACAAACTAAGAACAGGGGACGAACGATCGAAGAACGACCGAACTATCCTTGTGCTAGTGTGTGCTTGTGTGGGAAGTGGAGTGGGCGTGTGTGGGGGGGAAGAGTTGCCATGAAATGGCTTGGGGTGGGATGAGAGGAGGCCCTTGCCCCTCTATTTATAGCCATGGTGTGGAGATTAGGGGGAGGGATGAGAGGATTAGTGGGAGGATGAGAGGATTAGTGGGAGATTAGGATGGATTTGTCTTATATGAGTGTAATTGGCTTGTAGAGCTCAACGTATGACACCGGAGGCATACGTATACATATGAGCATGAGGAAAGTTTTGAAGAAAATATTTGTAGGGACTTGAAAATTGATTCTGAAGGTATTTCTGAGAAGGAAAATATCTGGAGAATTATCAGTGGAATATTTGGGTAGTATTTCTGGAAAGAACTTGAAGGGGATCATTGAGAAAATATTTGTAGGATATTTTGAGGAGGATTTTGGAGAGAATATAGACCGCTATACTTTATTTGCTGATATCAACTCACAAAAAACATTTTAAAATGAAATTGGAAATTCATTTTGAATTTAGAGCAAGTTTGAGAAAATTTCAGGATTTGAATTTTTGGGATGCTACAAATCTACCCCACTTAAAATGAATCTCGTCCTCGAGATTCGGCTTAGAAGGGTTATGGGTATAGCTTTACTTCAGCTACATATCTTCAATTTGTAGACTCTTCGAGGAGATGGAGCTTCTGAAAGTCGCCTAGAGGGGGGGTGAATAGGGTGAAACTGAAAATCACAAAAATAATCACAACTACAAGCCGGGTTAGCGTTAGAAATATAGTGGAGTCCGCGAGAGAGGGCACAAAACAAATCGCAAGCGAATAATGAAGCGAGACACGCGGATTTGTTTTACCGAGGTTCGGTTCTCTCAAACCTACTCCCCGTTGAGGAGGCCACAAAGGCCGGGTCTCTTTCAACCCTTCCCTCTCTCAAACGGTCCCTCGGACCGAGTGAGCTTCTCTTTCTCAAATCACTTGGGAATCAAACTTCCCGCAAGGACCACCACACAATTGGTGTCTCTTGCCTCAATTACAAGTGAGTGTTTGATCACAAGAAAGAATGCCAAAGAAAAAGAAGCGACCCAAGCGCAAGAGCTCAAATGAACACTACAAATCACTCTCTCTAGTCACTAGGGCTTTGTGTGGAGTTGGGAGAGGATTTGATCTCTTTTGGTGTGCTTTGCAATCAATGCTAGCTCTTGTATAGTGGTTGGAAGTTGGAAAACTTGGATGCAATGAATGGTGGGGTGGTTGGGGTATTTATAGCCCCAACCACCAAACTTGACCGTTGGTGGAGGTTGTCTGTCGATGGTGCACCGGACAGTCCGGTGCACACCGGACATGTCCGGTGCCCCGCCACGTCATCAATGCCGTTGGATTCTGACCGTTGGAGCTTCTGACTTCTGGACCCGCCTGGGTGTCCGGTGCACACCGGACATCTCCTGTTCATTGTCCGGTGCGCCGGTATGGGCGCGCCTGACTTCTGCGCGCGCAGAGCGCGCATTGAATGCACCGCAGGTAGCCGTTGGCGCCGAAATAGCCGTTGCTCCATGGTTACACCGGACAGTCCGGTGCACACCGGACATGTCCGGTGAATTATAGCGGAGCGGCTGCTGCGCGAACCCGAGGCTGGCGAGTTGCTGAGGTCGCGCTCCCTTGGAACACCGGACACTGTCCGGTGTACACCGGACAGTCCGGTGAATTATAGCCGAGCGCCTTGAGAAATTCCCGAAGGTGGCGAGTTCGAGTTGGAGTCCTCTGGTGCACCGGATACTGTCTGGTGGCGCACCGGACACTGTCCGGTGTACACCGGACAGTCCGGTGCCTCCAGACCAGAGGTGCCTTCGGTTGCCTCTTTGCTCCTTTGTTGAATCCAAAACTTGATCTTTTTATTGGTTGAGTGTGAACCTTTTGCACCTGTATAACTTATACACTAGAGCAAACTAGTTAGTCCAATATTTGTGTTGGGCAATTCAACCACCAAAATTAATTAGGGACTAGGTGTAAGCCTAATTCCCTTTCAGCTTCAACAAAATCTGGCCTTTGAGGAGCATCTGGTTGCCTATTGCAAACACTGATTCTAGCTACTCAAAGATCATCTTCAGGCTTCTAGGTTTTGCTTGGCAGCTAGCTTATTGAAGAAGCATCGATGCCAACACGCAAGCCTTCCTCTTGCGAACTTCCACATGGATTTCTTCTTTGATTGGTCTTCTAGTGCTTCATCAACAAAACTTGGGTGACCACTTATCATCCAAAAACTTATAAGCTTTGATGATCTGGTCCTCCATAAGCTTGCTACAGGCCTTCTTCTTTTTCTCCATAGGAACCTTACTGGAACACTACCCCACTTAAAAAGAATGAGGTAGAACTCTTGAATCTTGGGGATTTGAACTCCTTGAAGTACCACATAACAAGGGTGTTACGGGGCCTTCTTCTTCTGCTGCTGCTTGAGCAGGCTGCGGAGAGATGGCTAACATAGGGTTGATTCTGGGAGAACCTTCTTCTTATCTTCTCTTCACTATCTTCTTTTCACTGACCCTTTCTTTCTCTTTGCTCTTCCCACTGGAGGATTCTATCAAAGAGTATTACCATCATACAGAGGAGGTAACCGAAGACTATGAACCATGTACAACAGTCTTCAATCCAAGAATCACCAAGCATTGTGATCTCAGGGGCGAGGGAGTGGAAAATGGAGTTGCTTGCGATTTGGCAGAGGGGATTTATCTGGATTGTGCTTTGCTTTGAGCGAGATGGGAGTTGAGGGAGCTGGTGGGGAGTTTTATAGGCGAGTGGGGGTGCTCGGTTGCGGAGTGGTGGTGATGGAGCAGGTGACACAAGGCAACAAGTGCGATGGAGGGGGGATGGTGTTGCTGGCGGTAATGGTGGTGGGTGCGCTGCAAAGGGGGGTGGGGCAGTGGTGGTGCGCATGGAGGTGGGCACGCGTGCGGGGGGGCACGGGTGAGTGGTGGGGTCAATGACCCTGATGTTTGTGGTCTCTAGTTCCAATAATTCTTGCCTCTCTGTATGGTAATAACTCCTTTTGTCCTCTTTTTCTGTTTACTTTGACTCAAAGGCAGTGCTTTGATTCTCACGGTCGGTCCTTTTGACTAGCGACTAGACATGATTCTTCTGTAGCTTATTCCAGGCTTCAATGGTAAGCTTCCCGGTATCTTCTTGGGTAAGGTGCTTCTCTCTTGAGAAGGGTTAAGATGAGAATGGAAGCATAAGGTGAGGATTAGCTCTAATTTGTGATCTATGTTTTTAGAGAAAACCTTTCTTAAAAAGAAAGAAAACTCACAAGCTCAGCAATGATAAGCACAAACAAATCAAATGTTTTGAATAAGGGAAGAATAGAGTTTTTTTCCAAAGCACAGTCTACTCAGATTTGGGGGCTAAGCATAACTACTATTGCTTGGCTCCTGAATTGAGAACTATGCTAAATGAAACTTATGAGCACTAACGTTAAAGCATCACATATGCACTCAAAAGGGAAGAAAACATCAAGTGAAATTCATTTTGAGATGCCCTAGGGGGGCACACAATTAGAGTTTTTCAAAACACGAGACTACATGATTACCTCTCATACATGCAGGGCTCTAGCCAAAGTGAAGAAAAAACTTCACTACCCAATGCATGCAGAGGACTGGGCATAACTAACTTCAGACCAGGCAGCTTCTCTTCTGGCAAGGCTGGCGCACAACTTCAATCTGAGGCATCTCCTAGATGGGTCAAGAGGGAGCAGATGTTGATGACTTCTTCTGGCGGCGACTGAGATGGCAAGACGGGGTTGAACTCTTCTTCAAGCGGGACTAGCTCTTGTAGCTCCTCAGAGGGCAGCGGTGCTAGCGGGGTGCTTGTAGCTTCTTCCTTGATCTCACAGGATGGTGCTGGAATCTTCTTCAAGGTGAGGGGCTCAAACAACTCTAGCGGGGGATCTTGGGAGGATTCGGGGTGCTCTTGCTTATTCATAGCCTGAGGGAAGACTGGAATTCCTTCCAAGACTATGGCTCCTTCCGGGAGTTCCCAAGCCTTCTTTTCTCCTCTGGTAGAGACCGGGTGACCTTCAAGAATCTGGGGATCTTCAGCTCTCATGGGTTGAACTAGGTTGGATGAAGCAGGCTCTTGGATCCTCAGGGCTCTACGTTGGTTATGGGTTACCAAGTAGGCCTCCATCAACTTCTGGACGTGCTCATCCTTGGCTTGCTTTAGGGCTTCAACAGCAATGGCTTCACGACTTTCCAAGGTAGCTACATTGGCTTGAGCTGTGGTGAGATCCACATGGAGCTTACGGTTGCGCCTCTGCATCTTCTGCTCGGGCAATCATCTGATAGTGGTGCCGAGCCAAGAAATCATACTGCGCATCCAGGGTGAGCAGGTATGCAGTGAGGTACACGACTGTGGGGTCGTCCTCAAGCAGCAGCTGTCCTTCCAATGCACGCATCCTGGCCATCCAAATTGGATGATTTCTCTGAAAGGGCAGAAAGAATCTGAGCGGGGTGTCGGCCACTTCTTCATAAATCTGACATAGGGTCCTGAATGCCTTGTGAGCGACGACTTGACAGGTGTCTTTGAATCTGTGCCCTGCAGTAGTGACGCTCCATTCCACATGGTGCAGACTGGATCCAATGTATACAGTCACGACACACTTCTCTGTGCGATGCTCGATGAATTCACGACCATCATACTCTGGCTGGCTCCTGATTCCGAGGTGGACTGTGCATGCTCTCAACAACTTGGGGAAACCATCTTCATTTTGGCACAAGCTGGTTTGGTAGTGGACCTCCATCTGACTTCTGAGAGAAGGAAAGGGGGAATGCATTTTTGAAATGAAGGGATGAGAGCAAGAATTTTTTTATAAGAAAATAGTTTTGACTCAAAAACTTTTGGATCAGGCTAAGGGTTACGTCCTACGGCCAGCCTAACAGCTCTGATACCATCTGAAGCGCCCCAGATCCTTTGGGACTCAAATGTGATACAATTACTAGTCCCAGGAGGCTAGTAAACACATTTATACAACAGATGATTCTAGATCTGCCTACACGAGACAAACCTATGAAGGTGGCAATCAACTTTAAAAGTTGGTCCACAACTCGGGACATAACATCAGAGTGGGGCTGAAGCAGTCCGATATACGCAGCGAAGCAAATCAGCGGTCCAACAGCCACAAGCAAGGTTGGGAACAGTCGTAACTCTTACCCGATCTCCTTTTCTGAAAAACAACAAATAAGCAAGGGTGAGTACAAACATACTCAGCAGCCCACCTTCACCCGCAGAATGAGGAAATAAGATATAATGCATGGAATATGTGGAGCTCAGGATATTTTGCAGAAACATCAATATTTTATGCAGGGTTGTTTTGTAAAACATTTTGTATTTTTTCAAAGCGCATCCTCTCCCAAAGGAGCAAGAAGTTTTTCAATATAGAATAAAATCCCCTGGACTAAACCATCCAGGTGTCTCAGCAGTTTCCCACTGTTTTTCATTTTCAAAAACAACTACTGGACTTCCTGTCCACCATAGCTCACGGCTCAACTGCCGGAACTTTTAAAAACCACTTTTCTCAAAAGCACCTTTTTTGGAAAACAAAACACTAATTGTCTTACCACACCGGACTCGTCCATTCCTGTGGACATAGACTATTCGAATAGGTTTGAACTCTGTGCAGAGGGGTACACTTTCCCCACTAATCTGGTTTCTGCGATCTCACCGTTGTGAGACCTGAATGTAGAATCTCTTTCTTTGCTCACACGTCCTTACCTTAACGGTTATACCAGAAGGAGTCAGGCCACCGCCATGTCTAAACCGGACAAAACATTCCCCCTCCTTGTCCTCCTAGTGCTCCCCAGCCTTCATAACCCTGGGGTTTGGACCGTACGAGTTCAGATTGAGTGACTGCCCATACAGTCTCGAGTGGTTGTACTTGGCATGAGTACAGGTAGTGAAGGATGACAAACCGGTCCTTATGTGAGGGGACAATCCTTCTGCTCACACCTAAACCAGCTGAGCCATCACCTTAGGCCCTCCCCTAAACCAGGGAGTCCCTGATCATCCCTACTCAAAGGTGATAAGGGTGAAAACTCTTCATCATACACATTTTGAAAATCATTTTCTTTTGAAAACTCACACCTTTTCTCAAATCATTTGTAACATATATATCAAGGATTGATTGTGGCAAGCGGCTGGGTGGCCATAATAACTTGTCTCAAAATCATATCATGCATAAAATAACAGGCTGAGGGTTGTGGTTGAAAAACATAGGTAATTTATGCATCAAAGGGATCCAGTGAGCTTGTCGTGCTTATCCGGCGAAGGGGGAAGGGCTCGCGGAACTAGCTTCTAGCTCCACTGTCTAGCATAGACTTGCAGATCTGGCCTCCACGAGACGACACGAACGCTCCGATAACTATGCAACATGAACAAGCAAACATACAAACCAGCAAGTATACCAACAAATATTTAGTATAGTGGTCAGAATAGCGATATATGGATGGGTAGAGTCTTGAGCAGGATCTGTGTCATGTGGTGTTGAGATACTACTAGTGGTGGAGCGGAGGTGCTTACCAAGAGGGTGGACTGGAGGCGAAGCGACACTATGCGTGTAGCCGGCAGAGCGGGGTAACTGAGTGGGTGGGGTGTTTGCCTTGGCTGAGGGTGTTGAGTGTGTGGAGAGGGAGAGGGTAGCTGGGTGTATTTATAGTTGGGTGTATGTGGTGTAGCACAATGAAGTTCACTGTTGGTGAGAATAGTGCCGAATGAATCGTCTGACTTAGTATGAACAGGAGAGTTATAGGCAGAATATGGGACAAGAGTATTTTGGGAGTTTTCTAGAACATGAACCATGCTTAAGGGATGACATGGTTGGATAGGTAATAGTTGATAAGAATTTAGAAACAAGAATTATTGGAATCTGAGTTTGGAAGCTTGGTTCGAAGGAATCTCAAAGTTAAGCGTGCTCAACTTGGAGAAACCTGGGATGGGTGACCAGATGGGAAGTTCCCTACTGGAAGGAAAATCACAGTCACCAGAGTTCGTATGACTGGAATATGGGTCTGGCTGGTCTTACATGGACTGGACGGCATGATGGATGAGTAGTTGAAATTTGGGGTGATCGGATGATCGATGAATAGTAACGATGTATAGTAATGATGAATAGTGACGATGAAAAAGTTACCATAGATATTGTCGGTACCCTGGATCAAGGGTACCCCCTACTACTGTATCAAGGCGCAGTTCTTGTACGGCTACCTCTTAGCCACGTGGTAGTGGGACTGCGTCTGTGACTAAGACGTGCCTCAGCCCAACCAAGGGCAGTTGCTCAGGGCCCACAGCGGTGCCCGGCCTCACCACCCGGGAAGGTCCGGGATCGCCGCGGGTCCATCATGATGGAATACTCCTGGGCATCTGCAGTAAGTCCGGACCCCCATGGGAGTTCGCCTAAGTTTGCGGACAGGACTCCCAGGGGAGGTCCGAGACCTCCACGTGTGCATACCGGGCCCCCCAAGGTGGGAACCAGACCCCTTCGCAAGGGGTCCGGACCGCTCACAGCGGGGTCCCAGTGCACTAGGACGGAAGGTGCTTAAAGCCCTAGTCAAAGACCGGGCAGGGGTCCAGCGCTGACACGTGCCTAGACCCCATCATGAACACTTTAGCTCCCCGCCCAGGCGGAGACCCGATGCTGCCACGTGGCCCTCCGCCTGTGACGTAAGCCAGCGGGTCGAGCCTAAGTAAGGACTACGGGCTGCGCCGCGCGTCGCATGCTACGCTATCTTGGTATCTAATGTAGAGGATGCCCCCCGCCTGACAGGCGATGTGCCATCTCAACATTTAATATGCCCCGTCCACTCCGCTGGCAGGCGACGTGACTACTCGGCATTTAATGCACCCTCTCTCTACTCCTCTAGTAGGCAGCGACTGGACTATCCTGTAGACGGTGTGCCTGTCCAATCAGACAGCAGGTGTGCGCCCATACCACCACGCGCGCGCCATGGTCATCATGACTTGTACGTTGCCAGGGAAACTTCTGCTGCAAGCCAATACTATGGGGATCGCAGATATCAGGGCACGAGGAGATTGCACCGGATTAATAGCTCCAAGTACTACACCCATTTTGTCCCTGGGCCCACATGTCGGGGCTCAATATCCTTGTATGTGCCCCCCTTGAACTATAAAAGGGAGGACACACTACGTTACAACACAAGCTCACAAACGCACTCAGACTCTCAGTCCCAAGTCTTCCAGGACACAACTCAAGCTCACGAGCAATACGACACACAGTGGAGTAGGGTATTACGCTCTGGCAGCCTGAACCACTCTAAACTCTTGCGTGTTCTTGTGTTCATCCCCAAATCTCACAACAAGCAGAACGCTTAGGCCCCCTCCTCATCTTAGGATTTAGGGCGGGTGCACTCCGCCACCCGGCCAGAGATTTCCTCTCCGACATTTGGCGCGCCAGGTAGGGGTGAAAGTCACCTAGAGGGTGCGTGAATAGGTAGAATCTGAAAATTATAAACTTAAGCACACAATACAAGCCGAGATTAGCGTTAGAAATAAAACCGAGTCCAAAAGAGAGGGCGAAAACAAATCACAAGCAAATAGCAAGAGTGACATGGTGATTTGTTTTAGCGAGGTTCGACCCTCAAAGGCCTAGTCCCCGTTGAGGTGGTCACAAAGACCGGGTCTCTTTCAACCCTTTCCCTCTCTCAAACGGTCACCTAGACCGAGTGAGCTTCTCTTCTCAATCAATCGGGACACTTAGTCCCCACAAGGACCACCACACAATTGGTGTCTCTTGCCTTAATTACAAATGCCTTGGGAACAAGAAATGGGGAAGAAGAAAAGTGATCCAAGCGCAATAACTCAAATGAGCATGAATATCTCTCTCTTACTAGTCACTATTTGATTGGAATGAACTTAGAACTTGGGAGAGGATTTGATCTCTTGTTTGTGTCTTGGAGTGAAGTCTAGAGCTCTTGTATTGAATGCAATGGCTGAAAACTTAGATGCCTTGAAGTGTGGTGGTTGGGGGTATTTATAGCCCCACCCACCAAAATGGCCGTTGGGGATGGCTGTTGTCGATGGGCGCACCGGACAGTCCGGTGCGCCACCGGACACTGTCCGGTGCGCCAGCCACACCACCCAACCGTTAGGGTCCGACCGTTGGAGCTTCTGACAGCTAGGCCACCAGACAGTCCGGTGGTGCACCGGACAGGTCATGTTCACTGTCCGGTGCGCCTTCTGGCGCCTGCTATGTCTCTGTGCGCGTAGTTCGCACTGTTCACTGTTCACTGTTCACTTTTGCAGTCGACCGTTGGCGCAGTAGCCATTGCTCCCGCTGGCACACCGGACAGTCTGGTGCTACACCGAACAGTCCCGTGAATTTTAGCGGAGAGCATTTCTAGAAACCCAAAGCTGAGCAGTTCAGAGTGATTCTCCCTGGTGCACCGGACACTCTCCGGTGGCACTCCGGACAGTCCAGTGCGCCAGACCAGGGTAGCCTTCGGTTTTCTTTGCTCCTTTGTTTTGAACCCTTTCTTTTAACTTTGTATTGGTTTGTTGTGAACCTTTGGCACCTGTAGAACATATATTCTAGACAAACTAGTTAGTCCAATTGTTTGTGTTGGGCAATTCAACCACCAAAATCATTTAGGAAAAGGTTTGACCCTATTTTCCTTTCAATCTCCCCTTTTTTGGTGATTGATGCCAACACAAACCAAAGCAAATGTATAAGTGCAGAATTAAACTATTTTGCATAAGATAAGTGCAAAGGTTGCTTGGAAAGAAACCAATATAATTATTTCAATAGATATGCATGGATTGTTTTATTCTTATTTTAAATTTTGGACCACATTTGCACCACGAGTTTTGTTTTTGCAAATTCTTTGTAAAATTCTTTTCAAAAACTTTTTGCAAGTAGTCAAAGGTATATGAATAAGATTGAAAGAAGCATTTTCAAAATTTGAAATTTTCTCCCCCTGTTTCAAATGCTTTTCCTTTGACTTAAACAAAACTCCCCCTCAATGAAATTCTCCTCTTAGTGTTCAAGAGGGTTTTACAAATTTTTGAAGATTCTAGAACTTTCTCCCCTTTTTGAAAACACATTAAGATACCAATTTGAAAACTTCATTTCTAAAATTCGTTGGTGGTGGTGCAGTCCTTTTTGATTTGGGCTAATACTTTTCTCCCCCTTTGGCATGAATCGCCAAAAACGGATACTTGAGTGAAATATAAGCCCTTTGTAAGTTCTCTCCCACTTTGGCAAACAAAATATGAGTGAAAGATTATACCAATGGAGAGATGGCGGAACACCGGCAAATACCAATAGAGTTGAGTGGAAGCGTCGTCTTTGCCGAATACTCCATTTCCCTTTCAATTCTATGACTAAGCATAATAATACACTTGAAAACACATTAGTCATAGACATAAAAGAGATATGATCAAAGGTATATAAATGAGCTATGTGTGCAAAGTATCAATCGAAGTTCCTAGAATCAAGAATATTTAGCTCATTCCTAAGTTTGGTAAAGGTTTTCTCATCTAAAGGTTTGGTAAAGATATCGGCTAATTGATCTTTGGTGTTAATATAGGCTATCTCGATATCCCCCTGTGTTGGTGATCTCTCAAAAAGTGATACCGAATGGCTATGTGCTTAGTGTGGCCGTGCTCAACGGGATTATCCGCCATGCGGATTGCACTCTCATTATCACATAGGAGAGGCACTTTGCTAAATTTGTAGCCATAGTCCCTAAGGGTTTGCCTCATCCAAAGCAATTGCACACAACAATGGCCTGCGGCAATATACTCGGCTTCAGCGGTAGAAAGAGCTACTGAGTTTTGTTTCTTTGAAGCCCAAGACACTAGGGATCTCCCTAGAAACTGACAAGTCCCTAATGTGCTCTTCCTATCAATTTTACACCCTACCCAATCAGCATCTGAATATCCTAATAAATCAAAAGAGGATCCCTTGGGGTACCAAAGACCAAACTTAGGTGTATAAACTAAATATCTCAAGATTCTCTTTACGGCCCTAAGGTGAACTTCCTTAGGATCGGCTTGGAACCTTGCACACATGCATACGGAAAGCATAATATCCGGTCGAGATGCACATAAATAGAGTAAAGATCCTATCATCGACCGGTATACCTCTTGGAGTTGCTTGACTTGAAATCCTAGAAAATATTTCAGCTCCCCCATCATAGACATCTCGAATTTTTGTACCATGATCCTACTAAACACTTCACATATAGATTTGTTAGTAGACCCAAATATAATATCCTCAACATAAATTTGGCATACAAACAAATCATTTGCAATTGTTTTAGTAAAGAGAGTAGGATCGGCCTTGCCGACTTTGAAGCCATTAGTGATAAGGAAATCTTGAAGGCATTCATACCATGCTCTTGGGGCTTGCTTGAGCCCATAAAGCGCCTTTGAGAGTTTGTAAACATGGTTAGGGTACTCACTATCTTCAAATCCGGGAGGTTGCTCAACATAGACTTCTTCCTTGATTGGTCCATTGAGGAAGGCACTCTTCACGTCCATTTGAAAGAGCTTAAAGCTATGGTAAGTAGCATAGGCAAGTAATATATGAATTGACTCAAGCCTAGCAACGAGTGCATAGGTTTCACCAAAATCCAAACCTTCGACTTGCGAATAACCCTTGGCTACAAGTCGTGCTTTGTTCCTTGTCACCACACCATGCTCATCTTGCTTCTTGCGGAACACCCACTTGGTACCTACAACATTTTGATTAGGACATGGAACTAAATGCCATACCTCATTCCTCGTGAAGTTGTTGAGCTCCTCTTGCATCGCCAGCACCCAATCTGAATCTTTAAGTGCATCCTCTACCCTATGTGGCTCAATAGAGGAAACAAACGAGTAATGTTCACAAAAATGAGCGACTCGAGATTGAGTGGTTACCCCCTTATGAATATCGCCGAGGATGGTGTTCACGGGGTGATCTCTTTGAATCGCTTGATGGACTCTTGGGTGTGGCGGTCTTGGACCCTGATCATCTTCCTTGTCTTGATCATTGGCATCTCCCTCTTGATCATTGTCCTCCTCTTGAGGTGGCTCATCTTCTTGATCTTCATTTTCATCATCTTGAGCTTGATCCTCATCTTGGGTTGGTGGAGACGCTTGCATGGAGGAAGATGGTTGATCTTGTGCTTGTGGAGGCTCTTCGGATTCCTTAGGACACACATCCCCAATGGACATGTTCCTTAGCGCGACGCATGGAGCCTCTTCATCATCTAGCCCATCAAGATCAACTTGCTCTACTTGAGAGTCGTTAGTCTCATCAAACACAATGTCACAAGAACCTTCAACTAGTCTAGTGGACTTGTTAAAGACTCTATGCTCTTGTGTTTGAATCATAACCAAGTAAAAAGCCTTCTACAGCCTTAGGAGCAAATTTAGATTTTCTACCTCTTTTAACAAGAATAAAACATTTGCTACCAAAGACTCTAAAATATGAAACATTGGGCTTTTTACCAATGAGGAGTTTATATGATGTCTTCTTGAGGATTCGGTGTAGATATAACCGGTTGATGGAGTAGCAGGCGGTGTTAATCGCCTCGGCCGAAAACTGATCCGGTGTCTTGTACTCATCAAGCATGGTCCTTGCCATGTCAAGTAGAATTCTATTCTTACTCTCCACTACACCATTTTGTTGTGGCGTGTAGGGAGAAGAGAACTCATGCTTGATGCCCTTGTCCTTAAGAAAGCCTTCAATTTGAGAGTTCTTGAACTCCGTCCCATTGTCGCTTCTAATCTTTTTGATCCTTAAGCCGAACTCATTTTGAGCTCGTCTCAAGAATCCCTTTAAGGTCTCTTGGGTTTATGATTTTTCCTGCAAAAAGAATACCCAAGTGAAGCGAGAATAATCATCCACAATAACTAGACAGTACATACTCTTGCCGATACTTATGTAAGCTATCGGGCCGAATAAATCCATGTGGAGTAGCTCAAGCGGCCTGTCGATCGTCATGATGTTCTTGTGTGGATGATGAGCACCAATTTGCTTCCCTGCTTGACATGCGCTACAAATCTTGTCTTTCTCAAAATGAACATTGGTTAGTCCTAAAATGTGCTCTCCCTTTAGAAGCTTATGAAGACTCTTCATCCCAACGTGGGCTAGTCGGCGATGCCAGAGCCAACCCGTATTGGTCTTAGCAATTAAGCAAGTGTCGAGTTCAGCTCTATTGAAATCAACTAAGTATAGCTGACCCTCTAACACTCCCTTAAATGCTATTGAATCATCATTTCTTCTAAAGATAGTAACACCTATATCCGTAAAAAGACAATTGTAGCCCATTTTACATAATTGAGAAACTGAAAGCAAATTGTAATCTAAAGAATCTACAAGAAAAACATTGGAAATAGAATGGTCAGATAATATAGCAATTTTACCAAGTCCTTTGACCAAACCTTGATTTCCATCCCCGAATGTGATAGCTCTTTGGGGATCTTGATTTTTCTCGTAGGAGGAGAACATTCTCTTCTCCCAAGTCATGTGGTTTATGCACCCGCTATCAATGATCCAACTTGAGCCCCCAGATGCATAAACCTACAAAACAAGTTTAGGCCTTGTTCTTAGGTACCCAAACAGTCTTGGGTCCTTTGACATTAGAAACAAGCACCTTGGGTACCCAAACACAAGTCTTGGAGCCCTTGTGTTTGCCCCCAACATATTTGGCAACTACTTTGCCTGATTTGTTAGTGAGCACATATGAAGCATCAAAAGTCTTAAATGAAATATTATGTTCATTTGATGCAATAGGAGATTTCTTTTTAGGCATTTTAACATGGGTAGAACGCCTAGAGCTAGAAGCTTCATTCTTATAAATAAAAGCATGGTGAGAAATAGAATGAGTCTTCTTTGCATGAATTATCCTAATCTTATCCTCAGGATAACCAGCAGGATATAAAATATAGCCCTCATTATCCTGAGGCATGGGAGCCTTGCCCTTAACAAAATTGGACAATCTCTTAGGGACATTAAGCTTGGCATCGCCTCCCTGTTGGAAGCCAATGTCATCCTTAATGCCAGGGTGTCTCCCACTATAGAGCATGCTTTTAGCAAATTTAAAATTTTCATTTTCTAAGTCATGCTCATTAATTTTAGCACTAAGTTGAGCTCTGTGATCATTTTGTTGTTTAATTAAGGCTAGGTGATCATGGATAGCATCAACATTAATGTCTCTACATCTATTACAAATAGTAACATGATCAACACTAGATGTAGATGGTTTGCAAGCATTTAATTCATCAATCTTAGCATGTAATATGGCATTCTCATTTCTAAGATTGGAAATACAAACATTGCAAACATTTAAATCTTTAGCCTTAGAAATTAATTTATCATTCTCAATCTTAAGGCTAGAAAGCGATTCATTCAACTTGTCAATTTTAGCAATCAAACTAGCGTTATCATTTTTAAGTTTGACAAGAGAATCATCACAGACATTTAATTTCTCAACCTTAGCAATTAATTTGGCATTTTCATTTCTAAGGTTAGAGATAGTGTCATGGCAAGTGCTTAGCTCACTAGTCAATTTTCACATTTTTCTACCTCTAGAGCATAAGCATTTTTAACCTTAATATGCTTCTTATTTTCTTTAATAAGGAAGTCCTCTTGGCTATCCAAGAGTTCATCCTTCTCATGAATAGCACTAATTAATTCATTCAATTTTTCCTTTTGTTGCATGTTTAGGTTGGCAAAAAGAGCGAACAAATTTTCTTCATCATCACTAGAGTTATCCTCATCACTAGATGTTGCATATTTAGTGGAGGCTCTAGATTTTACCTTCTTTTTGCTGTCCTTTGCCATGAGGCACTTGTGGCTGACGTTGGGGAATAGGAAGCCTTTGTTGATGGCGATGTTGGCGGCGTCCTCGTCGTCGGAGGAGTCGGTGGAGCTCTCATCGGAGTCCCACTCCTGACAAACGTGGGCATTGTCGCCCTTCTTCTTGTAGTACTTCTTCTTTTCCTTCCTCCTTCCCTTCTTGTCATCGCCCATATCACTATCACTAGATAATGGACATTTAGCAATGAAATGACCGGGCTTACCACACTTGTAGCAAACTTTCTTGGATCGTGGCTTGTAATCCTTCCCCCTCCTTTGCTTGAGGATTTGGCGAAAGCTTTTGATGATTAAAGCCATCTCCTCATTGTCAAGCTTGGAGGTGTCGATGGGGAGCCTACTTGATGTAGACTCTTCTTTCTTCTCCTCCGTTGCTTTGAAGGCAATGGGTTGCACCTCGGGTGTGGAGGTGGCGCCTTGCTCAATGATTTTCTTGGAGCCTTTGATCATCAATTCAAAGCTCACAAATTTTCCTATAACCTCCTCGGGAGACATTAGCTTGTATCTAGGATCACCATGAATTAATTGAACTTGTGAAGGATTAAGAAAAACGAGTGATCTTAGAATAACCTTGACCATTTCATGGTCATCCCATTTTGTGCTCCTGAGGTTGCGCACTTGGTTCACCAAGGCCTTGAGCCGGTTGTACATTGCTTGTGGCTCCTCCCCTTGGTTGAGCATGAAACGACCGAGCTCCCCCTCGATCGTTTCCCTCTTGGTGATCTTGGTCACCTCGTCTCCTTCGTGCGCGGTCTTGAGCACGTCCTAAATCTCTTTGGCACTTTTCAATCCTTGCACGTTATTATACTCCTCTCGACTTAGAGAGGTGAGGAGTATAGTAGTTGCTTGGGAATTAAAGTGAAGGATTTGGGTGACTTCGTCCGCATCATAATCTTCATCCCCTACGGAAGGTACCTGTACTCCAAATTCAATAATGTCCCAAATGCTTATGTGGAGTGAGGTTAGGTGATACTTCATCATTTCACTCCACCTACTATAATTTTCACCATCAAAAACCGGTGGTTTGCCTAATGGGACGGAAAGTAAAGGAGTATGTTTAGAAATGCGAGGATAGCGTAGGAGGATGTTACTAAACTTCTTGCGCTCATGGCGCTTAGAAGTGACGGACAGCGCTTTGAAGCCGGAGGTGGATGGCGATGAAGAGTCGGTCTCATAGTAGACCACCTTCTTCATCTTCTTCTTCTTGTCTTCGCTCCGATGTGACTTGGTGTGTGAAGGGGATCCCTTCCCTTTGTTGCCGGACTCTCCCGATGGAGTATTTCTGTGGCTTGTGGCGGGCTTCTCGCCGGTCACCACCTCCTTCTTGGCATGATCTCCTGACATCACTTCGAGCGGTTAGGCTCTAATGAAGTACCAGGCTTTGATACCAATTGAAAGTCACCTAGAGGGGGGTGAATAGGCGGAATCTGAAAATTATAAACATAAGCACACACTACAAGCCGGGGTTAGCGTTAGAAATAAAACCGAGTCCAAAAGAGAGGGTGAAAACAAATCACAAGCAAATAGCAAGAGTGACACCGTGATTTGTTTTACCAAGGTTCGGCCCTCGAAGGCCTAGTCCCCGTTGAGGTGGTCACAAAGACCGGGTCTCTTTCAACCCTTTCCCTCTCTCAAACGGTCACCTAGACCAAGTGAGCTTCTCTTCTCAATCAATCGGGACACTTAGTCCCCACAAGGACCACCACACAATTGGTGTCTCTTGCCTTGATTACAAATGTCTTGGGAACAAGAAATGGGGAAGAAGAAAAGCGATCCAAGCACAAGAATTCAAATGAACACGAATATCTCTCTCTCACTAGTCACTATTTGATTGGAATGAACTTAGGACTTGGGAGAGGATTTGATCTCTTGTTTGTGTCTTGGAGTGAAGTCTAGAGCTCTTGTATTGAATGCAATGGCTGAAAACTTGGATGCCTTGAACTGTGGTGGTTGGGGCTATTATAGCCCCACCCACCAAAATGGTCCTTGGGGATGGCTGCTGTCGACGGGCGCACCGGACAGTCCGGTACACCACCGGACACTGTCCGGTGCGCCAGCCACATCAGCCAACCATTAGGGTTTGACGGTTGGAGCTTCTGACAGATGGGCCATTGGATAGTCCGGTGGTGCACCGGACAGGTCCTATTCACTGTCCGGTGTGCCTTCTGGCGCCTGCTCTGACTCTGCATGCGCAGTTCGCACTGTTCACTGTTCACTGTTCACTTTTGCAGTCGACCGTTGGCGCAGTAGCCGTTGCTCCCGCTGGCACACCGGACAGTCCGGTGAATTATAGCGAAGAGCATTTCCAGAAACCCGAAGCTAAGCAGTTCAGAGTGATTCTCCCTAGTGCACCAGACACTGTCCGGTGGCACACCAGACAATCCGGTGCGCCAGACCAAGGCAGCCTTCGGTTTTCTTTGCTCCTTTGTTTTGAACCCTTTCTTTTAACTTTGTATTGGTTTGTTGTGAACCTTTGGCTCCTGTAGAACATATATTCTAGAGCAAACTAGTTAGTCCAATTGTTTGTGTTGGGCAATTCAACCACCAAAATCATTTAGGAAAAGGTTTGACCCTATTTCCCTTTCAAGGGGGACTAAGCTTTAGGTTTTAGCTTGTTTACTTGCTCAGCATGATGGTGCAAATCGTTGAGCACCGCGCCGAGACTTCAGTGGATTTCTTGGTGGAGGAAGAAGCTGCTTCTTCCACGCCACTAGTTGCCAACCGCCCAGTGCCAGGCGCTACTGCTGTGCATGCTGCGCAGCAGCATCCAGCTGCGCAGACATCCGGAACTCTACCTAGGACAGCCTCGGGGGCATTGTCTGCAGCCAGGGAGTTGCTACGCCACCCCCCAAGCTCCATGGCCTCACTAGGAGCCATGAGGCAATGGCGTGAAGACGTTGACCGGCTGCTTGGCATGGCGCACTCCGGCTCGACCAAGTCGAGGCCGTGGTCATCCTGGCGCCAACATGAGGCGTCGGCATCTGTGCGCTCACCTTCGGTGAGGGCAGCACCGACTGAGGACCTGAGGGCAGAGCTCAGCCGCCGACGCGCGGCGGAAGACGCTCCAGTCTCTCGGGAGAGGTCTAATGACCTGCGGGCAGAGCTCAACCGCAGGCGAGCAGGCGAAGATGCCCATGTCTCACTGGAGAGGGCGCGAGAGCACCTGCACAACATTGAGGGTCGTAACCTCGATAAAGACTTCGCTGCGGTAGCACCGCAAACCCCGTTGGGCGCCCGGTCCCAGGCGGGTGTTCCATTGGCTGGCATGGGCTACGCCGCTCTCGCAGATCATCTCCGTGTGGCATCCTGGCCATCCAAGTTCCGGCCACACTTGCCGGAAAAGTACGATGGTACATCAAACCAGTCAGAATTCCTGCAGGTGTACGTCACGGCTATCACAGCAGCAGGTGGAAACACCGCTATGATGGCGACATATTTTCATGTCGCCTTGTCTGGACCCGCCCGGACTTGGCTCATGAACCTTGCCCCAGGATCAGTCTACTCTTGGGAAGAGCTCTACGCACGGTTCACAAAAACTTTGCCAGCGCCTACCAACAACATGGCGTGGAGGCCCACCTCCACGCAGTAAGGCAAGAGGCCGGGGAAACCCTCCGGACATTTATCTCCCACTTCACCAAGGTGCGGGGTACTATACCTCGTATCTCTGACGCTTCTATCATCACAGCCTTCCGTCAGGGAGTGCGTGATAAAAAGATGTTGGAGAAGTTGGCCACGCACGACGTCGAAACTATCTCCACTCTCTTTGCTTTGGCAGACAAGTGCACCATGGCTGCTGAGGGCCGTGCGTGGCACTCGGTGCCACAGACCGGGGCCACCCAGACGGGTGGCTCGAGGGCCATCGCTCAAGACGGCAAAAAGAAGAAAAAGAACTGCGGCCATGAGAAGCCACATTCCGCCGCTCTAGTCGTTGCAGCTGTGACTGGGGGTCGGGGCGACCACAACAAACGCCCACGGCCGCAGAAGGGTAATAGCGGCTCATGCCCTGTGCACCCCAATGGTCGCCACAGCGCCGCGGAGTGTCGCGAGATCATCGACCTCGCGAAACGCGTCAGCGCGAGGTGCGAGCAGACTTCCGGCGATGGCTCCCCACCTCGTCGCCGACCCGGTAAGGAAAGGGTCGACGACGATGAGGTGGTCGTGGCTGAACCGAACCTCGGGTATCAGTCACCTGAAGGGATCCTGAAGGATGTTTTCGCTGGAGGCTCCAACTCCGGTGATGACAGCTAGATGGGCCACCAGGGGGTCCCGTACTCCCTGGTAGCGGGGCCAAAGCCTGCCTTTCCCCGGGAACCCTTCTGGACTCCTCACGGGTCCAGCCTTTTGATGAACCTATGCAGGGGCAATTACAACACAAAGATGAGGACTTCGTCGGCGAGCTCAGGTGTCAAGCGGCAACCCGAAATGCACTTTGTAACCCGGCGCCCATACACTGTGGCCAACGGTTCGTGCATAGTAGGGAGCCCAGGGTCAGGACCTAGTCCTACAGCGAGTACCGAACCAAGAAGGGGTCTGCAATCTCTCCCCCAGCTAGGAGGAACCCTTCAAGGTGACGGAAATGTGCTAGCCCGGGGAGTGCCCGCCTTGCTATAACTAAAGGAGTATCTCTTCGTAACCTCTGGAGCATCTATGTAAGTTCCGCCCATAGAAGCAAGTCCAAGGGGTTAAGTTTTTCTTCTTTTGTAGTCAGGTCTCGCATACGCGTAGGCTAGCCCGGTAAGGTCCGTGTAACACCCCTAGGGTTACTGTTACTAAAACTTGGGCATAACATCATAAGCATAGCATATCATGTGTTTGTCACACCTAGAATGCATTCACTAGGCAAAAATTTCAAACAAGTTGTGTTGATATAACATTTTGTGGATTAAACCCTAGGGTAAGATACCTAACCCTAGATTGGGTTAAAAGGGTAACCAAAGCTTAACTAAGAGAACACTCCAAAGCTTAGCTATAATAATCATAAAATATCACTATGAATGGGCTAAAGTGGTATTAAAACCCTAAAAGTACCACAAACCCTAAATAGAACCCTAGAAAGCCCTAAACTTAAACCCTATGGGGCTAAGTGCAAAATTAGTGCACTTTTGGACCAAAGTGCAAAAAACCATGGAAGTAAAGCATCTTAAGTCATATGGTTCACAAATAAGTGGATTTGCAAGTTAAACCCTAAGTTTTGGGCTTATTTGCAAAAAGGCCACTCTTGTGCTCAAGAAGTTAAGTCTGAAAACAGTAAGAGAGGGCTGACTTTAGGGCTCTGTAGATCCAAAAATATAGAGAATTTGCCTAGGCTCACCACATCAAATCTATAGAGCTATGTTAGGAGAACAACTTGGTTTAAGGGATTAAACATTGTTGTTATGAAAAATTTGGAGAAAAATGTGCCCAAAGTCGTGATGTCAGACTACTTAAAGTCTGAAGTCAGCCTAACAGTGGGATTGCATGAACTTAGAGCTCAATTTTAAGTAGGATATTGTGACATTTTGTGGATGCACAATGTAGCAAAGTTGGATCTGGCCTATTAAGTTACAACTTTGCTGCAGAGCATTGGTCTAGTTGCCATGGAAAATTGAGAAAAAATTCACCCCAAAACTGGCATGTCAGACTGACTGAAGAAGCGTTTGATGGTACAGTAATCTGAACTTGATCGCTGGTTCAGCCCCCCTCGTCACCGGCGGTCTTTGTGCTCGGATTCGCGCCAGCCCTCGGGATTCGTGCCGCGGGCGTGTGGATTTCGCTCACCATGAAAAGATCTCGTCGTGGATAGGTATGAGCTACTGTGGCCTCGCTGTCCCCTACCCTTTGCACCGGTGACGTGGCTTTACGGCCATCACTGGAGTTGCCGTTCTTCACCGTGATTGTGCCACGCTCCAGACCTTTAACCACGTCGTCACTAGCCGCACCAGCTCGCCGATAACCGTCGTAGCTCCTCAACCAGTGAATGCCACGGTAAATCGCGCCGGTGACTCACCCCTTCATTCCGGTCATCGCACGTCTTCACCAAATTCACTGGCCACCGCTTAGCCCCAATATAAATTGACGACATGGTCTACTGCGTTGGGTCATCACCAAGCCAGAGCACCCACTCTCATCTCCAATCATCCATCGTAGCACTTCAATTTGGGTTTTCCCCCAAATTGGATCTCCGCGCTGCCGTAGATAGCCCTTCCGTGGCCGGACCACTTGGGTATGGCTATGCACTTTTTGAGTGTTGTTTTAGTAGCTCTGTATACCCGTGAAGCTCGTCGTGGCAGCCGTTGGACCAATCCAGGCATGATTAAATGGGAACGCGGGCTCGACGTCACGGTTTCCGCCGTGTACATGGGAAGAACACTCTCTATGTGTGCCACCAAAATTGAAGCCTGTTCTCGGGTTGCCTTAGGTCGGGAATGGTCATCCCGTAGCTATTTTAGACAGTCACCGCCGGCCATGGCCAGTACGTGCCGCGTCGGTGATCGACGGCGAGCGCGCCGTGGCCAGGGGTGTATTTGGAGAAGAAACAGAAGTCGGGGGACCTCTGCGTAACTGTTAGAGAGAGAATGAATAGTGGTTAAGGATTCTTAATGGATTATTCAAATAGCGAGGGCCTCTATGCAAATTTGCCAGCGCGGGCGCGCGCGGGTTCGGTTTCACCAGTGGATGGGCCGACCTGGGCCAAATTCGGTCCAGAACTATTCATGTCTTTTTCCTTTTCCTTTTCTGCCAGAGCTAAAGAAATTCTAGGAAATTGTAGAAAAATCTTGAAAATGCAAGACCAATTTTGTTAGACTTCTAATTTCCTATAGAATTTAATAAAAATAGTTTCATAATTTTTAGTCCAAATAGGAAATTATAGAGCATTTAAAATAGCCAAGAACCATGCTTCTAGATTTTTAGAGAATAAATAATAAATCCAAAATTCACTAAATTCTTAGGGTAATCTCTAAATAATATTTAGAAGCCTTGGGTAAAATTTGGTATGTTTTGGACCATGTTTGATACTTAAAACCCAAAAACCCTAGCCCCCCTGCCCTGTGAACTTCACTATTGACTCCGGAAACCCTAAGTTCTCGGAGATCCGTGAAGGAAAATTGTATTCAAGACTTTAGATAATAAACTTTTATTATCTTTGCACTCTCATGAGCATTACATGGACATTCATTATTATGTATGGCTATACCTAGAAAACAAAGAAGAAGTAGAAGTCGAAGAGCGAAGACTTCACCCCCACCACCTGAGGAACATCAGGCAGGCAACTATTTTTATTTCGATATCTGTGGAACCGAACCTGATTCACCAGTAAAACAAGGCAAGCCCCGGTGCATTTGCCACCTCCTTGTTACTTTTAAAATCTTTCTCACTTACTTGATGCATTAGGTGATAGGAGTTGTGTGCTAAACCAATTCCTACATTTCCTTCCTTGGATTACTTCTCCTGAAATCCCTGTTTTACAAAAGGTTTTTCTTATTCTTAGCTTTGCTTTAGAAAAACAAAATGTTTTGTTTCCTCAAAAGATAATGTTGCAAAGTGGATGGGTTGTTTTCGAAAATAAAACTCGATGGTGGATCCATCATGGCCATGATGGGTTCAACATCGGAAAAGATGTACCTCTGCCAGGTACCAAACTTTGGGTGAAATGGTTAAGCTGAGACCGGGTGGGTGACTTGCACGAGAAAGAGAGTCTCGGTGTAGTGTCTCCATCTGAGTCGATTAAGGACCGTGTCGATGTAGGCTTGATGATCGAGGACCCTTTAACTGGTCACATGCCTCGTCATGGGTAAGCTTTGCCTCGGGCAGACTAATACCAGAATAAGATACCATGCAATGGGAGTGGAGAGATGGCGAGAGTAGCGTGTACCCTCCGTGGCAAGAGGCTGGACGGTGGTGTATCTGTGCTCTCAGTTGGCGTGAACCTGATCTGGTCTTAAGAACCCCGGTGGCGAGTTGACATATGCAAGGGTTAGGTGCTACATATGTCGTGTGATTGGAGATCCTCAGCTGAGTATAATCGAATCGGATCGCCGTAACTTCGCGGTTATGAAGACTTGGTCACTAACCTATACGTAGAACTCCAGTAAAGATGAATGGTGATTAAGAAATTGGCTAGTACAGGTCAAGTGATTGAATTAGGGTAGACAGAACCCTAGCTGTAGGTAATTTTTACTTAACCTGACAAATAAAACTGGATTTTTAAGGATCCACTCTCAGTAAGCATTTCTGCAAACAGAGTCGTTGATTATTGATAAGGCTTACCTTGACTCCCTCTAGCCAGCATACCCTTGAGAGTCTTTTTTTAGACGAGTGAGACTTGCTGAGTAATTCCATACTCAGGGCTTTGTCCCATGTTGTTTTAGGTGAAGAAGCGGCAAACTTTTGTTGCTTCTGTTCAAAGGTGGTACCAAAGGAAGAGCATCAAGACTAAGGCTGCGGGAGGAAAGGATCCCCCATAAAACTTTTGTTTAATACTTATCGGGAGGGTTTTTTGCCTCCCATGGTTTGTAATAATAATACTCGGCACTCTTATATTATGTTCTGGTCTGTAACTATGTAACTCTGTTTTACTTTTCAATAAAGGTAAGTTAATGTAATTGCTTCCTCATTTTTCATATCTCCGATGTGTTATAATGTCTGCGTGACGGGTGAAACGCTCTTAGGAAAAGTAAGGAAAGCATATACCAAACTTGTCAGGTGATTCAGGGGCACCTGCAGGGTTGTCTGAGGTTCGTTGGACAAGGACAACTGTAGGTGGACCTAACGACTTGGAAGGTTCTGTCCCAGCTGGTATCGGAGCGAAGCCCATCTCTGCAGATGTTATGAGGCATCTTCAAAAAGAATTTTGAAAGACTTATCTAGAAAATTTCTTTCTTTCTTATCTAACCACCTTCTGAGAGTGCAATGTATAGAAGGTGTGAATCAACTAAGGTTGATTCTGTAATTACACATGCATCATTCTAAAATTATGCTAATAAGATTTTCCCCCTTAAGAAATGTCGCCGCGCACAAGAAAGACTGTGTGCAAGTCTACCAGGCCGATTGGCGTACCTCGCCATCAACTTGCTCCGAGGCATGAAGACAGTAGCAGTGGTAGCAATGATCCAATCGAGGATTTGGAAGCCCAAGTTGATCTGCTTCGAACAGAACTCCGTCGCAGGAACGACATATGGGTCGCGGATGGTGAAAGAATAAACAAATTAAGAACAGACATCCACCACCTGCAAGATCAGCTCGCGGAACGAGATCTAGCGCTCGACTAGGCGGTTAACTCTCGTTCGCTTGCTGGGGCTAAGGAAGCTAAAGCTCGAGCCCGCCTGGAGGAGCTTAGCACCGCCATAGACCACTTGCAAGTGTATTGTAATACACTACATGAAGAAGTTCATGTATTGTATTCCCAACTGCACCCCAACGTATCTGCGGATCCAGTTGGGATAGAAGCCGGACCTTCTGGGACAGCGGGAGAAGCCTTTGGTGGTGAATTAGACCTTTTTAGGCCTCCTCCCTCTATGAAGTTGGTGGATGAATGGTCTCCTACTCCTGACAGCGAGGCTACCAAAAGTGACAAGAAGCAAGAGTAGTATAGTGTAGAAGTAGTAGTAATGTATAATAGGTAATGTAATCCTGTTGTAAAATTAGAGTCTGTAACATTACCCTTTTCAGTAATGTAAAATGGATGGTTTTCTTTGGCATATTATATTCTTCCAAATTTTTGTTGCCTCAGATGCCTTCCAAGACTCGTTCACAGGATGGAGCAGGGACCTCCCGTGGGAGGGAAGCAACTCCGAACCCACCCCAGTACCTCCAACGTTAGTTGAGGCCATCGCTGCCTTGGTTAACGCTACGGCCGACAACACCCGCTTTTTGCGGGAAATGGCGGGACAACAAATGCAGCAACAAGGCGGGCGAGCGTATCAGCAAGGACCCCGTGAAACATCATATCTGGATTTCTCAGAGACACGTCCCCCATTGTTTGTCAAGGCAAAAGATCCTCTGGAAGCGGATGAGTGGATCCGCGTCATCAAACAGAAGTTCGGGCTTCTCCGATGTACGGAGATTCAAAACCCCTTATTCGCAGCACAACAATTGCGTGGCCCTGCCAGCACCTGGTGGGGAAATTTTGTAGCCGTTCAACTGGCTGGTCATCAAATAACTTGGGATGAGTTCGAGTTGGCTTTCCGAGAGCACTATATACCTGAAGGGGTGCTCCACATGAAGCAAGAGGAGTTTATGAAGTTGAAACAAGGTGGGGATACTGTCACTCAGTATCTCAACAAATTCAACCACTTATCCCAATATTCTATCGATCAAGTCAACACGGATTTAAAGAAGAGGAATTGTTTCATGAGAGGTCTTAATGATCGAATGAAAAGGAAGATGGCCACCTACATTGATCTTTCCTACGGAAGGGCTGTCAGTACTGCACTGGCAGTCGAGGATAAATATGCAGGCTCCAGAAAATCCAAGGGTTACTGAGGCGACAGGCCCAGTCAGGGGTCTGAGAAAAGACAAAGGTTGGTAATCCGACCTTTTAATCCGAATCGCTCTTCCCCACATCCACCCTCCTACCCTTTCAAGCAACCGGTCTTCATTCGCCCCACCACTGCCCCTACTTCAACCACTCAGCCGGGTGCCACTGGTACTCGTTTCCCTGCCCTCCCAAGCTCTTCAACTGGTTGCTTCAACTGTGGAAAGTCCGGATACTTTATCAAGGACTGTCCATACCCGAAGCAAAATAGATCAAGTAATCAGCAGAGTTCTGGGAATTCCACTCAAGGAAAGGGAAATGCGGCAAACAATATCGCGGGCAAGAATACAAAGAAAACGGGGCGGATTTATTATACTCAAGTGGCCACAACACCGGAAGGCAAACCGGTTATGATGGGTACGTTTCTCGTGGCCAATCACCCCGCACTTATTCTTTTTGATTCTGGTGCTTCGCATACGTTCATAAGCAAGAAGTTTGTGGAGCAATATTGCATTCCATACCATGAATCAAGGGAAGGGTTTAAAATTCATTCGCCTGGGGGACAAATATTTACGAAAGAAGTGGCTTTCCAAGTGCCCGTAACATTGCTGAACGGGACTTTTCTACTAATATGATTGTTCTAAAAGGCCAAGATATAGATGTAATTTTGGGCATGAATTGGTTGGCCCAACATAAAGCTATTCTCAACACTAATTTGAGAACTGTCAGATTGAGTCATGGCCAAGAAGAGGTTCTCTTAACCATCCTCGTAGCCATTCTAGCTAAACCATTTGGCAGAGTGTATGAAGCTATCATACCGGAAATCCAAGATATTCCGGTAGTATGTGAGTTCCTAGACGTTTTTCCAGAAGATTTGCCCGGATTGCCTCCAGAAAGAGATGTAGAATTTGTGATTGAGTTGAAGCTCGGTACGGCTCCTATTTCTAGAAGGTCGTACCGAATGCCTCCAAATGAACTGGCAGAGCTCAAGACCCAATTACAAGATCTACTGGAGAAGGGATTCATCCGGCCAAGCTCATCACCATGGGGCTGTCCAGCCATCTTTGTTAAGAAGAAGTATAAAACACTTCGGATGTGCGTGGATTATAGACCCCTCAATAAGGTTACCATCAAAAATAAATACCCTCTTCCACGGATTGACATTTTATTTGATGAACTAACTGGAGCGAGGGTCTTCTCTAAGATTGAACTTAGATTGGGCTACCATCAGATCCGTATCCAACCCAAAGATATACCAAAGACCGCATTCACTATGCGGTATGGTTTATTTGAATATCTGGTTATGTCTTTCGGACTAACAAATGCTCCTGCCCACTTCACCTATCTTATGAACTCGGTATTCATGCCCGAGCTGGATAAGTTTGTAGTGGTATTCATTGATGATATCTTAATATATTCCAAGAATGAAGAGGAGCATGCTCGACATTTACGGATCGTGTTAACGCGCTTAAGAGAACATCAATTATATGCTAAGTTCAGTAAGTGCGCGTTCTGGCTGGAAGAAATCCAATTTCTGGGACATGTATTATCTGCCAAGGGGATTGCGGTGGATCCCAGCAAAGTCAAGGATATTTTGGAGTAGAAACCCCCAACCACTGTACATCAAGTCCGAAGTTTCCTTGGGCTAGCTGGTTATTACCACCGATTCATTCCAGATTTTTCCAAGCTTGTGAAACCAATCACAAGTTTATTGAAGAATGATACTAAATTTATTTGGTCTTTAAAGTGTAATGAAGCCTTTGAACAATTGAAGGTATTATTAACCACTGCTCCGGTATTGGCTCAACCGAATATTGAAAAACCTTTTGATGTGTATTGTGACGCATCAGGTAGTGGTCTCGGCTGTGTTCTAATGCAAGAAGGCCGAGTAATAGCTTATGCTTCAAGGCAGTTGCGCCGGCATGAGGAACACTATCCACCTCATGATCTGGAGTTAGCTGCGGTGGTTCATGCCCTAAAAATCTGGTGTCATTATCTGCTGGGGAATATCTATCACATCTATACAGATCATAAAAGTTTGAAGTACATATTCACCCAGTCAGAATTGAACACAAGACAGAGGCGATGGCTCGAGCTTATTAAGGACTATGAATTGGAAATTCATTATCACCCAGGCAAGGCCAATGTAGTGGCAGATGCACTCAACCGCAAGGCTTCCTGTCACTGTTTTACGATGAAGACTTCTGACATTACATTATGCCAGGAGATGGAAAAGTTAAACCTAGGAATGATCCAATATGGAACCTTAAATCAACTAAAGCTTGAGTCAGTCCTTTTACAAAGGATAATGGATGCTCAAAAGGATAATGAGGGTATGAAACACATCCATGAGAAGATGATGGCCGGAAAAGCCACATGTTTTAGAAAAGACGATCAAGGCATTGTATGGTTCAACAACCGCATAGTTGTGCCAAAGAATGAAGAAATCCACCAACAAATTTTGGATGAAGCACATCTTAGTCACTATTCTATTCATCCCAGAAGCACTAAGATGTATCATGATCTAAAACAATGTTATTGGTGGACAAAGATGAAGATTGAAATCACACGCTATGTGGCAAAATGTGACACTTGTAGGCGTGTCAAAGCCATACATATGAGGACTGTGGGTCCATTACAATCTTTACCTATCCCTACATGGAAATGGGAAGATATAAGCATGGACTTCATTGTGGGATTGCCTAGAATAGCAAAAGGGTATGATTCCATCTGGGTTATTGTTGATCGGCTTACGAAAATTGCTCATTTTCTGCCAGTCAAAACATATTACCCGGTCCTCACATATGCGGAACTGTACATTGCTCGTATTCTCAGTTTGCACGGTATTCCGAAGACTATAGTGTCGGATCGTGGGCCTCAATTTATGTCCAAATTTTGGGAAGAACTTCACAAGTCCTTGGGTACTAAATTGCTCCACAGTTCGGCCTATCATCCTCAAACCAGTGGTCAAACTGAGAGGGTAAATCAAATACTTGAAGATATGTTGCGAGCATGTGTTCTAGAATTCCCACAGAAATGGGATGATTGTTTACCATTAGCGGAGTTCTCATACAATAATAGTTATCAAGAAAGCATTGAGATGGCACCCTTCGAAGCTTTGTATGGCTGACGGTGTCATACTCCGTTAAACTGGTCTGAACCAGGTGAAAGAAGTTTCTTCAGGCCAGATATGGTAAAGGAGACCGAAGAAAAAGTTTGGCGAATAATTCATCATTTGAAGAAAGCTCAAGCTCGACAGAAAGGTTATGCAGACAAGCAATGTCAACCCTTGTACTTTCTCGTTGAAGATCATGTCTACCTGAAAGTTTCACCAATGAAGGGGGTAACACGTTTTAGGGTAAAAGGGAAGCTTGCACCCCGGTACATTGGTCCATTCCCTGTGCTTGAGCAATGCGGACTAGTGGCTTACCGACTTCAACTACCTAAAACCTTGTCTGATGTACATAATGTGTTCCACGTGTCTCAACTGAAAAAGTGTCTTTGGGTTCCCGATCGAACCATTGAAGTAAAGGATGTTGCCTTAGAACCAGACTTGACATATTTAGAGCACCCTATTCGAGTCCTGGATCAAAAGGACAGAATTACCCGAAGAAGAACTCTCAAATTTTACAAGATACAATGGAACTAGCATTTAGAAGATGAGGCTACATGGGAAACACAAGACTTTTTAGAAAAGAATTTCCTAGGCTTTTTAGCCTCATGTAATTTGTAAGTATATACAATTGTTGTAATAAAGGAGTGAGCCGCAAACCACCCCTGCCTTGTACCAAGAATAAGGAAATAAAAGAGTTAAGCATGTGACGGAACCTCCCAAGTTATTAGGCCCACCTACAGTTGTCCTTGTCCAACAGACATCAGACAACCCTGTAGATGTTCCTGAATCACTTGACAAGTTCGGTATCTTTCTCTTACCTTTCCAGGAACGTTTCACCCGTCTGACAGACAATATGTTCATCGGAGATGCGGAAATGCGGAAGTGATTACATAAACTTACATTTATTTAAAAAGTAAGAGTAAGTTATTTAATACAGACCAGAGTGTAAAGCGAGTGCTGAAAAGTATTATTACATTATCTGGGAGGCAAAAACTCCTCCCATTAAGTTCTTTACATAAGAGTTTTTAAGGAGGACTCGGTCCTCCAGCAGCTTCATTCTTGATTGTCTTCATTATTCACCACCTTGGTACAAAAACAACAAAAGTTTGTTGTCTCCTCACCTAAAAACAACGGGGGAATAAACCCTGAGTATGGAATTACTCAGCAAGTCTTACCCGACTAAAGAAAAGACTCTCAAGGGTATGCTGGTTATGTGGGAGTCAAGGTAAGGCCTTTCAATAATCAAAGACTCTATTTGCAGATTTGCTTACTAAAGTGAATCCTTAAAATCCAATTTTACTGTCAGGTTAAGTAGAATTACCTGCAGCTAGAGTTCTTTCTACCCTAGTTCAATCACTAGACCTGCACTAGCCAATTTCTTATCAACCCTTCGTCTTCACTGGATTGCTACGTGTAGGGCAGTGACCAAGTCTTCATAACCGCGAAGGTACGGCGATCCGAATCGATTATACTCAGCTGAGGATCTCCGATCACACGACATATGTAGCACTTAACCCTTGCATATGTCAACCCGCCACCGGGGTTCTTAAGACCAGATCAGATTCACGCAAACCGAGAGCACAAATACACCACCGTCCAGCCTCTTGCCACGGAGGGTACACACTACTCTCGCCACCGCTCCACGCCCATTTCGTGTTATCTTATTCTGGCCTTAGTCTGCCCGAGGCAAGGCTTACCCATGACGAGGCATGTGACCAGTTAAAGGGTCCTCGATCATCAAGCCTACATCGACAAGGTCCTTAATCGACTCAGACCGAGACACTACACCGAGACTCTCTTCTCGTTCAAGTCACCCGCCCGGTCTCAGCTTAATCATTTCAACCCAAAAACTTGGTACCTGGCAGAGGTACATCTTTTCGGATGTTGGACCCATCATGGCCATGATGGATCCACCATCAAGCTTTATTTTCAAAAACATCCCACCCACTTTTGCCACATCAACTTTTGTAAAAACAAAACATTTTGTTTTTATAAAGCAATGCTAAGCATCAAAAATCTTTTGTAAAACAGGTGATCAAGGAAGGTAATCAAGTTCAAGGAAGGTAATGCAGGAATTGTTTTAGCAATCAACACCTATCACCTAATGCATCAAGCAAGTGAGAAAGATTTTAAAACACAAGGGGGGTGGCAAGTGCACCGGGGCTTGCCTTTGTTTATGGATGAGTCAGGCTCAGATCCACAAATATCGAAGTAGAAACAATTCTCAGCCTGAGTGTCCAAAGGTGGTGGTACTTGCTCTTCAGTGGCTTCCACTTCTTCCTCGTGTTCTAATCATAACCATATATATGCATATAAGAATGAATGCCATGTAATGCTCATGAGGGTGCAAAGATAATATAAACTTATTATCTAAGTCTTGAATACAACTTTCCTTCACGGAACTCCGAGAACTTAGGGTTTCCGGAGTCGGTAAAGGAGTTCACAGGGCAGGGGGGTTTGGGTTCTAGTTATCAAACAAGGTCCAAATCAACTCAAATTCTACCCAAGGCCTCTAAATAACGCGTAGAGCTTATGTAAAAAGTTTGGGCAATTTTAGGATTATTATCTATTTTCTAAAAATCCAGAACTACTTCTTTAAACTGCTTAAAATGCCTTAAAATTCCTTATTTAATCTAAAAATCATGAAACTATTTTTATTAAATTCTATGAAAAATAAGAAGTCTAGGAAAATTAGTTTCACAATTTTACCATTTTTCTACAATTTTCTACATATTTCTAAATTTCTTCTGAAAAAGAAAAGGGAAAAGGGTTGAACAGTGTTGGGCTGGTTTCAGCCCAGCAGCCTAGTCCAGAGGGGAAAGGCGCCCGCGCGCGCGCCCGCGCTCTGGCGACTTTGCACAAAGATCCTCGAGTTTTTGGCTAACTAGACACGAGTTCAGTTACTATTTAATCAGTCACTGACAATTTGCACCAAGGTCCCTGAAGTTCTATTTCCCTACCCCGACTGGTCCACGACGGCGCTCAGCACGGAGAGCTCAACTCCGACGAGCTAGACCAGCCGGAGGGGACCAAGACCGGCGCCTAGCTTCGGATTAAACCAAATTCCAGACCCAGAGAGTATTTCCCCCAACTTAATTGCACAGTTGGTGAGCTATCAAGCTCAGTCCACGTGAATCGAGGGAGTGGCAGACAATTGAATGCGTTCCCGGTGATCCCTAGCGGTCCAGTTCAATTTAAGAGGTCGAGAGGCATCACCAGCAGGAAAAGATGCTAGAACAGGAACAGGGAGGGTATGAGCAGACCTGTGGAGGGTTGGCCACGGCGGGCTTGGTTCAACGGTGGCGGAAGCTTGATTTGGGGGAAACGTGAAATTCAAGCTCGTCGGTGATCAACTGGAGACAATACTGGGTGTCGAGGTACTCCACAATCTTATGGAGCTTGCGGTGGCTTCAATTTATAGAGCTAGCGGGCGGTGGTCACGAATTCGGGTGAGGACGCGCGGCGGTCAGAGGTAGAAGAAAACACTAGCGCGCGTGGCTGCGTGTCCTCAGTCGTGGTGAGCTCACCGGCGGCGATCGGACTGCCCCAGAGAGTCACGGCGACGAGGTGTAAAGATAGAGCCATGCGGCGCACGGCCGGGAGGCGGCGGTCACCGGCGAAGCCATCGGATTTCATCGCGGTGAACGCTTATACGGTGGCCGGAATATTTTATCGGCCGGAGTTATCCACGGCGATGATCTCCAAGCTTTGTCCACTTACCCCGAGCACAAGTTGGGCCGGCGGCGGCACGAATCGCGGCGGAATCGATCGTCGACGGTGGGTCAGTCGCGCTGGTAGTCTGATCCAGCTTTGCTACTGTACCATGGCGAGCACCTATTCAGAACGACTGACAGAGCACTTTGGAGCTCCCATTTCTCCCAATTTTGTGTGGTGACTAAGCTAGCTTTCTGCACCAAAATTATAGCCTGACAATCCAGCTACAATTTTGTCATAGCAATCTTGATCAAATTCTCAACAATGCAAGCTTGAATTCATGCTTAAAGTTTCAGTGATTACACTGTCTATCTGAAAATTCAGACATTGGTACCCTGACAGCCCAACTTCAACCTTAATTATCTCAAGATTTTCCTCAATAAATGAACTCACATCCTTAAGCAAAATTGTTCACCTATGTTTACTCTACAACTTTGATGTGGTGCCCTAGGGCAAAAACCCTATATTTTGAAAGCTACAAGGCTCAAAAGTTGAGCCCATATCACTGAAATTCAGACTTAATCAATAGAGTTCCAATGTGGCTCTTTTGCAAATAAGTCCAAAACTCAGGGTTTGGCTTGAAAATTCACATATGAGTGACCTAAATGACTTAAGATACTTATTTGACTTGGTTTTTGCACTTTAGTCCAAAAGTGGACTAATTTTGCACATAGGTCCCTAGGGTTTGGTTTTAGGGCTTTCCAGGGTTCAAATGGGGATTTTTGGTATCCCAGGGGTATAAAAGTGATTCACTTAACTCTTGGGATCATTTTGTGACCCTTTCCTTAAAGATTTTAGGTTTTCTTCATTTGGGTTAAGTTTTGCCCCTTTTGAGCCTTGTTTAGGGTCAGGTTCCCTATCTAGGGTCCTATTTGCATAACACCAAAAACAATACACTTGTTTGAAATTTTTACCTAGTGGATGCACTCTAGGTGTGTCAAACATATGCAATGCCAATGTTTATGATGTCATGCTCAAGTTTTAGTTACAGTAACACCAGGGGTGTTACATCCTTCCCCCCATAAAAGAATCTCGTCCCGAGATTAAAGGTCCTAGGTGAGTAATGGGAAAGGAAATGTGTCATATTTTTATTCCCTTATTTCTGGTACAAGGCAGGGGTGGTGTGGGGGTTCACTCCTTTATTACAACACTAAATATACTTTACAAATTACATGAGGCTAGAAAGCCTGGGAAATTCTTATCTAAAAAGTCTTGCGTTTCCCATGTAGCCTCTTCTTCAGAATGTTGGTTCCACTGTATCTTATAGAACTTGAGAGTTTTGCTTCGGGTAACCCTGTCCTTTTGATCCAGAACTCGAATAGGATGTTCCGAGTATATTAAATCTGGTTCTAGGGCAACATCTATTACTTCAACGGTTCGATCGGGGACCCGAAGACACTTCTTCAATTGTGACACATGGAACACATTATGGATAGCAGACAGAATTTCGGGGAGCTGCAGTCGATACGCCACTGGTCCACATTGCTCAAGTACCAGGAATGGACCAATGTACCTGGGTGCAAGTTTCCCTTTAACCCCGAAACGCGATATTCCCTTCATTGGTGAAACTTTTAGGTAGACATAGTCCCCTTCATGAAAATACAGGGGCATTCGCCGTTTGTCTGTATAACTCTTCTGCCGAGCTTGGGCTTTCTTCAGATTATGAATAATTTTCTGAACCTTTTCCTCGGCCTCCTTCACTATATCAGGCCTAAAGAAATACCTTTCTCCAGGTTCAGACCAATTTAGCGGAGTTCGACACCGTCGCCCATATAAGGCTTCAAAAGGTGCCATCTTGATACTTTCTTGATAGCTGTTATTATATGAAAACTCCGCCAAAGGCAAACATTCATCCCATTTCGGTGAAAAGTCCAGAACACATGCTCGTAACATATCTTCGAGTACTTGATTAATCCTCTCAGTCTGCCCACTGGTTTGTGGATGATATGCCGAACTATGGAGCAACTTAGTACCCAAGGATTTGTGAAGTACTTCCCAAAACTTGGCTACAAATTGAGGTCCACGATCCGACACAATGGTCTTCGGAACACCATGCAGACTAAGAATACGAGCAATGTATAATTCCGCATAGGTAATGACGAGATATTTTACTTTGACAGGGAGGAAATGGGCGATCTTGGTAAGTCGATCAATGATAACCCAAATAGAGTCATACCCTTTTGCGGTCCTGGGCAATCCCACGATAAAGTCCATACTTATATCTTCCCATTTCCATGTTGGGATCGGCAAAGATTGTAATGGACCAGCACTTTTCATGTGTATGGCTTTGACACGTCTGTAAGTGTCACACTTAGCCACATAGCATGCAATCTCAATTTTCATCTTCGTCCACCAGTAGTGCTGCTTCAGATCATGATACATCTTAGTGCTTCCCGGATGAATAGAATAGCGACTAAGATGCGCTTCATCTAAGATTTGCTGGCGGAGTTCTTCATTCTTTGGCACTACTATGCGGTTATTGAACCATATCACACCTTGATCGTCTTCTTTGAAACATTTGGCTGTTCCAGCCCTTATCTTTTCCCGTATGTGCTTCATGCCCACATTAACCTTTTGAGTATCAATTATCCTTTGCAAAATGATTGACTCAAGCTTTAGCTGATTCAGGGTTCCTTGTTGGACTATCCCTAGGTTTAACTTCTCCATCTCTTGACATAAAATATTGTCAGAGGTCTTCGCCATAAGGCAGTGGCAGGAAACCTTATGGCTCAGTGCATCTGCCACAACATTGGCTTTGCCTGGGTGATAATGAATTTCAAGTTCATAGTCCTTAATAAGCTCAAGCCATCGCCTTTGCCTCATATTTAATTCTGACTGGGTGAAGATATACTTCAAGCTTTTATGATCTATATAAATGTGACAGATATTTCCCAGCAAATAATGACGCCAAATCTTCAGGGCATGAACCACAGCAGCTAGCTCCAGATCATGAGTTGGATAATGTTCCTCATGTCGGCGTAACTGCCTTGAAGCATATGCAATTACTCGGCCCTCTTGCATTAATACACAGCCGAGTCCACTGCCTGACGCATCACAATATACATCAAAAGGCTTGGTGATGTCCGGTTGAGCCAATACCGGAGCAGTGGTTAATAATGTCTTCAATTGCTCAAAGGCTTCGTTACACTTAGAAGACCCATTGAATTTAATGTCATTCTTCAATAAACTTATGATTGGCTTCACAAGCTTAGAAAAATCAGGTATAAATCTGCGATAATATCCAGCTAGTCCAAGAAAACTCTGGACTTGGTGAACAGTGGTTGGGGTTTCCACTCTAGAATATCCTTGACTTTGCTGGGGTCTACCGCAATCCCACTGGCAGATAGAACATGTCCCAGAAATTGAATTTTCTCCAGCCAAAACGCGCATTTGCTGAACTTGGCATACAACTGATGTTCCCTCAAGCGCGTTAATACAATCCGCAAATGTTGAGCATGCTCCTCTTCATTTTTGGAATATATCAAGATATCGTCGATCAAGACCACCACGAACTTGTCCAACTCGGGCATGAACACCAAGTTCATCAAATAAGTGAAATGGGCAGGAGCATTTGTTAGTCCGAAGGACATTACCAAATATTCAAATAAACCATACCACGTAGTAAACGCGGTCTTTAGTATATCCTCGGGCCGAATACGAATTTGGTGATGGCCCGACCTGAGATCGATCTTGGAGAATACCCTCGCTCCAGTTAGTTGATCAAATAAAATGTCGATCCTCTGAAGAGGGTACTTGTTCTTGATGGTGACCTCATTCAGGGGTCGATAATCCACGCACATTCGTAAGGTTTGATCCTTCTTCTTAACAAAAATGGCGAGGCAACCCCATGGAGACGAGCTTGGCCAGATGAATTCCTTATTCAGTAGATCTTGTAATTGAATCTTCAATTCCGCCAACTCATTAGGGGGCATACGGTACGATCTTCGGGAAATGGGAGCCGTACCGGGCTTTAACTCAATTACAAATTCTACATCTCTCTCAGGGGGCAGTCCAGGCAAATCTTCCAAAAATACATCTGGAAACTCACATACTACCGGAATATCCTTGATCTCCGGTACAATGGCTTCATATATTCTACCAGAAGCTTTGGCTGGATTGGTTACGGGGATGGACAAAAGAATCTCTTCTTGATTATAGCTCAACCTGATGGTTCTCAGCTCAATGTTGAGAATTGCCTTATATTGGGTTAACCAATTCATACCCAAAATTACATCTATATCCTGGCCTTTCAGAACAATCATGTTAGCAGGAAAGTTCCGTCCAGCCATTGTTACTGGCACATGATAAGCCACTTCTCTAGTAAAAATGTGTCCCCCAGGTGAATGGATTTTAAACCCCTCTTTTGATTCATGGCATGAAATGTGATGTTGCTCCACAAATGTCTTGCTAATAAATGTATGCGAAGCACCAGAATCAAAAAGAATAATTGCAGGGTGACTGGCCACGAGAAATGTACCCATCATCACTGGTTCACCTTCCGGTGTAGTGGCCACTTGAGTATAGTATATCCGCCCTGTCTTCTTTATATTCTTCCCCCACATTGTTTCCCTTGGGCTGAGCTGATTTTCCAGATCCTTGCTGATTATTTGATTGATTCTGCTTGGGATATGGGCAATCCTTGATGAAATGTCCAGACTTGCCACAATTAAAACACCCGGTTGAGGAGTTGGGCAAAGCAGGGAATCGAGTGCCCGGGGCACCCGGCTGACTTGGGGTAGTGGAGGTATTATTGGGACGAATAATTATGGGCTGCTTGAAAGGGAATGAGGGTGGACGAGAAAAAGAGCGATTTTGGCTAGAAGGCCGGATCACAAACCGTTGCCTCTTTGCCGGGCCCTGATTAGACTTCTCACCTCCAAAACCCTTGTTCTTCCCAGAACCTGCATATTTTGCTCCAACAGATAGGGCTGTGCTGACAGCCTTTCCATATGTGAGACCTATGCAGGTGGCCATTTTTCTCTGCAATCGATCATTTAGCCCTCTCATAAAGCAATTCTTCTTCTTTAAATCAGTACTCACCTGATCGATTGCATATTGTGACAGGTGATTGAACTTATTAAGATACTGATTGACAGTATCTCCTCCTTGTTTTAACTTCATGAACTCTTCTTGCTTCATATGCAGAACACCTTCGGGTATATAGTGCTCGCGGAAGGCCACTTTAAATTCTTCCCATGTGACTTGATGGTTGGCAGGTTGAATAGACACAAAATTCCCCCACCAGGTACTGGCAGGGTCGCGCAGTTGTTGCGCCGCGAACAATGGCTTCTGTGTCTTTGAACAGCAGAGAAGACCAAATTTTTGCTCAATAACTCGTATCCACTCATCAGCTTCCAACGGGTCCTCAGCCTTGACAAATAGTGGTGGACGGGTTTCAGAGAAATCCAGATACGTGGTTTCACGAGGGCCCTGTGGATAAGCCCTTCCACCCTGCTGCTGGAATTGTTGGCCCGCCATTTCTCTCAAAAAGCGGGTATTGTCTGCAGTTACGTTTACCAAGGCGGCAATCGCCTCGGCCAATGTGGGAGGAACCGGGGGTGGATTTGGGGTAACATCCCTTCCCCCAGAAGTTCCTGCTGCATCCTGTCCTCGAGTCCTGGTAGGCATCTGAGGCAAAGAACATTTGAAATAAATATAAAATGCCAGAGAAACCTTCTATTTTACATTACTATCAAAAGTAATGATACAGACTCGATGTTATACAACAGGATACATTACCCATTATACAACAGTTTAACCTATTATACAACATACTTCTTCTATTTCTACACAACACTACTACTCCTGCTTCTGGTTACTCTTGGCAGCTTCGTTGTCAGGGGTGTGAGACCATTCGTCGACCAGCCTCATAGAAGGAGGGGGCCTAAAAAGGTCTAACTCACCATCAAGCGCTTCTCCCGCATTATGCGAGGGTCCGGCTTCCGTCCTGACAAGTTCCGCAGGGACATGTGGGTGTAATTGCGAATACAGTACATGAACTTCCTCATGTAAAGTATTGCAATATGCCTGCAAGTTGTCAATAGCAGTGCTAAGTTCTTCGACTCATGCTCGAGCCTTCGCTTCCTTAGCCCAAGCTACTGAACGAGACTGTACCGCCCAATCAAGCGCCAAATCTCGATCAGCAAGTTGATCTTGCAGGCTGCGGATGTAACTTCTTAATTCATTTATTCGGTCGCCATCCGCAACCCATAAATTGTTCCTGCGTTGCAACTCTATTTGAAGTTGATTCACACGGGCTTCGAGATCCCCAATTGGATCGTTGCTTCCGCTACTGCTATCTTGCTCCCGTGGGGCAAGTTGGTGTCGAGGTACACCGATAGGCCTAGTATGCTTTTGCGCCGTCTTCCTTGTACGCGGCGGCATTTCCTAAGGGGGAAATTTATTAGTACAATTCTTAACATGATGCATGAATAATTACAGAATCAATCTTAGTTGATTCAACCTTCTATACATTACACTCTTCCTATCTGGTCTTTGAAATAACTCTTCAGAGATGCTTAGGTAAGAAGAGAAGAAAATTTTCTAGATAAGTCTAAGAAAATCCTTTTGAAGATGCTACATAATATCTGTCAAGAAGGGCTACGCTTCGATACCAGCCTGTGACGGAACCTCCCAAGTTATTAGGCCCACTTACAGTTGTCCTTGTCCAACAGACATCAGACAACCCTGTAGATGTTCCTGAATCCCTTGACAAGTTCGGTATCTTTCTCTTACCTTTCCAGGAATGTTTCACCCGTCTGACAGACAATATGTTCATCGGAGATGCGGAAATGCGGAAGTGATTACATAAACTTACATTTATTTAAAAAGTAAGAGTAAGTTATTTAATACAGACCAGAGTGTAAAGCGAGTGCTGAAAAGTATTATTACATTACCTGGGAGGCAAAAACTCCTCCCATTAAGTTCTTTACATAAGAGTTTTTAAGGAGGACTCGGTCCTCCAACAGCTTCATTCTTGATTGTCTTCATTTTTCACCACCTTGGTACAAAAACAACAAAAGTTTGTTGTCTCCTCACCTAAAAACAACAGGGGAATAAACCCTGAGTATGGAATTACTCAACAAGTCTTACCCGACTAAAGAAAAGACTCTCAAGGGTATGCTGGTTATGTGGGAGTCAAGGTAAGGCCTTTCAATAATCAAAGACTCTATTTGCAGAATTGCTTACTAAAGTGGATCCTTAAAATCCAATTTTACTGTCAGGTTAAGTAGAATTACCTGCAGCTAGAGTTCTTTCTACCCTAGTTCAATCACTGGACCTGCACTAGCCAATTTCTTATCAACCCTTCGTCTTCACTGGATTGCTACATGTAGGGCAGTGACCAAGTCTTCATAACCGCGAAGGTACGGCGATCCGAATTGATTATACTCAGCTGAGGATCTCCGATCACACGACATATGTAGCACTTAACCCTTGCATATGTCAACCCGCCACCGGGGTTCTTAAGACCAGATCAGGTTCACGCAAACCGAGAGCACAGATACACCACCGTCCAGCCTCTTGCCACGGAGGGTACACGCTACTCTCGCCACCGCTCCACGCCCATTTCGTGTTATCTTATTCTGGCCTTAGTCTGCCCGAGGCAAGGCTTACCCATGACGAGGCATGTGACCAGTTAAAGGGTCCTCGATCATCAAGCCTACATCGACAAGGTCCTTAATCGACTCAGACGGAGACACTACACCGAGACTCTCTTCTCGTGCAAGTCACCCGCCCGGTCTCAGCTTAATCATTTCAACCCAAAAACTTGGTACCTGGCAGAGGTACATCTTTTCCGATGTTGGACCCATCATGGCCATGATGGATCCACCATCAAGCTTTATTTTCGAAAACATCCCACCCACTTTTGCCACATCAACTTTTGTAAAAACAAAACATTTTGTTTTTCTAAAGCAATGCTAAGCATCAAAAATCTTTTATAAAACAGGTGATCAAGGAAGGTAATCAAGTTCAAGGAAGGTAATGCAGGAATTGTTTTAGCAATCAACTCCTATCACCTAATGCATCAAGCAAGTGAGAAAGATTTTAAAACACAAGGGGGTGGCAAGTGCACCGGGGCTTGCCTTTGTTTATGGGTGAGTCAGGCTCAGATCCACAAATATCGAAGTAGAAACAATTCTCAGCCTGAGTGTCCAAAGGTGGTGGTACTTGCTCTTCAGTGGCTTCCACTTCTTCCTCGTGTTCTAATCATAACCATATATATGCATATAAGAATGAATGCCATGTAATGCTCATGAGGGTGCAAAGATAATATAAACTTATTATCTAAGTCTTGAATACAACTTTCCTTCACGGAACTCCGAGAACTTAGGGTTTCCGAAGTCGGTAAAGGAGTTCACAGGGCAGGGGGGTTTGGGTTCTAGTTATCAAACAAGGTCCAAATCAACTCAAATTCTACCCAAAGCCTCTAAATAAGGTGTAGAGCTTATGTAAAAAGTTTGGGCAATTTTGGGATTATTATCTATTTTCTAAAAATCCAGAACTACTTCTTTAAACTGCTTAAAATGCCTTAAAATTCCTTATTTAATCTAAAAATCATGAAACTATTTTTATTAAATTCTATGAAAAATAAGAAGTCTAGGAAAATTAGTTTCACAATTTTACCATTTTTGTACAATTTTCTACATATTTCTAAAGTTCTTCTGAAAAAGAAAAGGGAAAAGGGTTGAACAGTGTTGGGCTGGTTTCAGCCCAACGGCCCAGTCCAGAGGGGAAAGGCGCCCGCGCCCTGGCGACTTTGCACAAAGATCCTCAAGTTTTCGGCTAACTGGGCACGAGTTCAGTTACTATTTAAATCAGTCACTGACAATTTGCACCGAGGTCCCTAAAGTTCTATTTCCCTACCCCGACTGGTCCACGACGGCGCTCAGCACGGAGAGCTCAACTCCGACGAGCTAGACCGGCCGGAGGGGACCAAGACCGGCGCCTAGCTTCGGATTAAACCAAATTCCAGACCCAGAGAGTATTTCCCCCAACTTAATTGCACAGTTGGTGAGCTATCAAGCTCAGTCCACGTGAACCGAGGGAGTGGCGGACAATTGAATGCGTTCCCGGTGATCCCTGGCAGTCCAGTTTGATTTAAGAGGTCGAGAGGCATCACCAACAGGCAAAGATGCTAGAACAGGAACAGGGAGGGTATGAGCAGACCTGTGGAGGGCTGGCCACGGCGGGCTTGGTTCAACGGTGGCGGAAGCTTGATTTGGGGGAAACGTGAAATTCAAGCTCGTCGGTGATCAGCTGGAGACAATACTGGGTGTTGAGGTACTCGACAATCTTATGGAGCTTGCGGTGGCTTCAATTTATAGAACTAGCAGGCGATGGTCACGAATTCGGGTGAGGACGCGCGGCGGTCAGAGGTAGAAGAAAACACTAGCGCGCGTGGCTGCGTGTCCTCAGTCGTGGCGAGCTCACCAGCGGCGATGGGACTGCCCCAGAGAGTCACGGCGACGAGGTGTAAAGGTAGAGCCACGCGGCGCACGGCTGGGAGGCAGCGTCATCGGCGAAGCCATCGGATTTCACCGCGGTGAACGCTTATACAGTGGCCAAAATATTTTATCGGCCGGAGTTATCCACGGCGATGATCTCCAAGCTTTGTCCACTTACCCCGAGCACAAGTTGGGCCGGCGACGGCACGAATCGCGGCGGAATCAGTCGTCGGTGGTGGGTCAACCTCACTGGCGGTCTGATCTAGCTTTTCTACTGTACCATGGCGAGCACCTATTCAGAACGACTGACAGAGCACTTTGGAGCTCCCATTTCTCCCAATTTTGTGTGGTGACTAAGCTAGCTTTCTGCACCAAAATTATAGCCTGACAATCCAGCTACAATTTTGTAATAGCAATCTTGATCAAATTCTCAACAATGCAAGCTTGAATTCATGCTTAAAGTTTCAGTGATTACACTATCTGTCTGAAAATTCAGACATTGGTACCCTGACAGCCCAACTTCAACCTTAATTATCTCAAGATTTTTCTCAATAAATGAACTCACATCCTTAAGCAAAATTGTTCACCTATGTTTACTCTACAACTTTGATGTGGTGCTTTAGGGCAAAAACCCTATATTTTGAAAGCTACAAGGCTCAAAAGTTGAGCCCATATCACTGAAATTCAGACTTTAATCAATAGAGTTCCAATGTGGCTCTTTTGCAAATAAGTCCAAAACTCAGGGTTTGGCTTGCAAATTCACATATGAGTGACCTAAATGACTTAAGATACTTATTTGACTTGGTTTTTGCACTTTAGTCCAAAAGTGGACTAATTTTTCACATAGGTCCCTAGGGTTTGGTTTTAGGGTTTTCCAGGGTTCAAATGGGGATTTTTGGTATCCCAGGGGTATAAAAGTGATTCACTTAAGTCTTGGGATCATTTTGTGACCCTTTCCTTAAAGCTTTTAGGTTTTCTTCATTTGGGTTAAGTTTTGCCCCTTTTGAGCCTTGTTTAGGGTCAGGTTCCCTATCTAGGGTCCTATTTGCAAAACACCAAAAACAATACACTTGTTTGAAATTTTTACCTAGTGGATGCACTCTAGGTGTGTCAAACATATGCAATGCTAATGTTTATGATGTCATGCTCAAGTTTTAGTTACAGTAACACCAGGGGTGTTACATGAAGCATTTCCTTTTCCATTACTTGCACTAGGACTTTTAAATCTCGGGACGAGATTCTTTTATGGGGGAAGGATGTAACACCCATGGTGTTACTGTTACTAAAACTTGAGCATAACATCATAAGCATATCATATCATGTGTTTGTCACACCTAGAATGCATTCACTAGGCAAAAATTTCAAACAAGTTGTGTTGATATAACATTTTGTGGATTAAACCCTTGGGTAAGATACCTAACCCTAGATTGGGCTTAAAAGGGTAACCAAAGCTCAACTAAAAGAACACTCCAAAGCTTAGCTATAATAATCATAAAATATCACTATGAATGGGCTAAAGTGGTATTAAAACCCTAAAAGTACCACAAACCCTAAATAGAACCCTAGAAAGCCCTAAACTTAAACCCTATGGGGCTAAGTGCAAAATTAGTGCACTTTTGGACCAAAGTGCAAAAAAACATGGAAGTAAAGCATCTTAAGTCATATGGTTCACAAATAAGTGGATTTTCAAGTTAAACCCTAAGTTTTGGGCTTATTTGCAAAAAGGCCACTCTTGTGCTCAAGAAGTTAAGTCTGAAAACAGCAAGAGAGGGCTGACTTTAGGGCTCTGTAGATCAAAAAATATAGAGAATTTGCCTAGGCTCACCACATCAAATCTATAGAGCTAAGTTAGGAGAACAACTTTGTTTAAGGAATTAAACATTGTTGTTATGAAAAAATTGGAGAAAAATGTGCCCAAAGTCGCGATGTCAGACTACTTAAAGTCTGAAGTCAGCCTAACAGTGGGATTGCATGAACTTAGAGCTCAATTTTAAGTAGGATATTGTGAAATTTTGTGGATGCACAATGTAGCAAAGTTGGAGCTGGTCTATTAAGTTACAACTTTGCTGCAGAGCATTGGTCTAGTTGCCATGGAAAATTGAGAGGAAATTCACCCCAAAACTGGCATGTCAGACTGACTGAAGAAGCGTTTGATGGTACAGTAATCTGAACTTGATCGCTGGTTCAGCCCCCCTCGTCGTCGGCGGTCTTTGCGCTCGGATTCGCGCCGGCCGTCGAGATTCGTGCCGTGGGTGTGTGGATTTCGCTCACCATGAAAAGATCTCGTCGTGGATGGGTATGAGCTACTGTTGCCTCGTGTCCCCTACCCTTTGCACCGGCGACGTGGCTTTACAGCTGTCACCAGAGTTGTCGTTCTTCACCGCGATTGTGCCACGCTCCAGACCTTTAACCACGTCGTCACTAGCCGCACCATCTTGCCGATAACCCCCATAGCTCCTCAACCGGTGAATGCCACGGTAAATCGCGCCAGTGACTCACCCCTTCATTCCGACCGTCGCGCGTCTTCACCAAATTCACTGGCCACCACTTAGCCCCACTATAAATTGACAGCACGGCCTACTGTGTTGGGTCATCACCAAGCCAGAGCACCCACTCTCGTCTCCAATCATCCACCATAGCACTTCAATTCGGGTTTTCCCCCAAATTGGATCTCCGCGCCGCCGTAGATAGCCTTTCCGTGGCCGGACCACTCGGGTATGGCTATGCACTTTTTGAGTGTTGTTTTAGTAGCTCTGTATACCCGTGAAGCTCGCCGTGGCAGCCGTTGGACCAATCCGGGCATGATTGAACGGGAACGCGGGCTCGACGTCACGGTTTCCGCCGTGTACGTGGGTAGAACACTCTCTATGTGTGCCCGCCAAAATTGAAGCCTATTCTCGGGTCGCCTTAGGTTGGGAATGGTCATCCCGTAGCTATTTTAGATAGTCACCACCGGCCATGGCCAGTACGTGTCGTGTCGGTGATCGATGGCGAGCGCGCCGTGGCCACGGGTGTATTTGGAGAAGAAACAGAAGTCGGGGGACCTCTGTGTAACTGTCAGAGAGAGAATGAATAGTGATTAAGGATTCTTAATGAATTATTCAAATAGTGAGGGCCTCTATGCAAATTTGCCAGCACGGGCGCGCGCGGGTGCGGTTTCACCAGTGGATGGGCCGACCTGGGCCAAATTCGGTCCAGAACTATTCATGTCTTTTTCCTTTCCTTTTTCTGCCAGAGCTAAAGAAATTCTAGAAAATTGTAGAAAAATCCTAAAAATGCAAGACTAATTTTGTTAGACTTCTAATTTCCTATAGAATTTAATAAAAATAGTTTCATGATTTTTAGTCCAAATAGGAAATTATAGAGCATTTAAAATAGCCAAGAACCATGCTTCTAGATTTTTAGAGAATAAATAATAAATCCAAAATTCACTAAATTCTTAGGGTAATCTCTAAATAATATTTAGAAGCCTTGGGTAAAATTTGGTATGTTTTGGACCATGTTTGATACTTAAAACCCAAAAACCCTAGCCCCCGTGCCCTGTGAACTTCACTATTGACTCTAGAAACCCTAAGTTCTCGGAGATCCGTGAAGGAAAATTATATTCAAGACTTTAGATAATAAACTTTTATTATCTTTGCACTCTCATGAGCATTACATGGACATTCATTATTATGTATGGCTATATCTAGAAAACGAAGAAGAAGTAGAAGTCGAAGAAGCGAAGACTTCACCCCCACCACCTGAGGAACATCAGGCAGGCAACTGTTTTTATTTCGATATTTGCGGAACCGAACCTGATTCACCAGTAACACAAGGCAAGCCCCGGTGCATTTGCCACCTCCTTGTTACTTTTAAAATCTTTCTCACTTACTTGATGCATTAGGTGATAGGAGTTATGTGCTAAACCAATTCCTGCATTTCCTTCCTTAGATTACTTCTCCTGAAATCCCTGTTTTACAAAAGGTTTTTCTTATGCTTAGCTTTGCTTTAGAAAAACAAAATGTTTTGTTTTCTCAAAAGATAATGTTGCAAAGTGGATGGGTTGTTTTCAAAAATAAAACTGGATGGTGGATCCATCATGGCCATGATGGGTTCAACATCGGAAAAGATGTACCTCTGCCAGGTATTAAACTTTGGGTGAAATGGTTAAGTTGAGACCGGGCGGGTGACTTGCACGAGAAAGAGAGTCTCGGTGTAGTGTCTCCATCTGAGTCGATTAAGGACCATGTCGATGTAGGCTTGATGACCGAGTACCCTTTAACTGGTCACATGCCTCGTCATGGGTAAGCTTTGCCTCGGGCAGACTAATACTAGAATAAGATACTAAGGAATGGGAGTGGAGAGATGGCGAGAGTAGCGTGTACCCTCTGTGGCAAGAGGCTGGACGGTGGTGTATCTGTGCTCTCGGTTGGCGTGAACCTAATCTAGTCTTAAGAACCCCGGTGGCGAGTTGACATATGCAAAGGTTAAGTGCTACATATGTCGTGTGATTGGAGATCCTCAGCTGAGTATAATTGATTCGGATCGCTATAACTTCGCGGTTATGAAGACTTGGTCACTGACCTATACGTAGAACTCCAGTAAAGATGAATGGTGATTAAGAAATTGGCTAGTACAGGTCAAGTGATTGAATTAGGGTAGACAGAACCCTAGCTGCAGGTAATTTTTACTTAACCTGACAAATAAAACTGGATTTTTAAGGATCCACTCTTAGTAAGCATTTCTGCAAACAGAGTCATTGATTATTGATAAGCCTTACCTTGACTCCCTCTAGCCAGCATACCCTTGAGAGTCTTTTTTTAGACGAGTGAGACTTGCTGAGTAATTCCATACTCAGGGCTTTGTCCCATGTTGTTTTAGGTGAAGAAGCGGCAAACTTTTGTTGCTTCTGTTCAAAGGTGGTACCAAAGGAAGAGCATCAAGACTAAGGCTGCGGGAGGAAAGGATCCTCCGTAAAACTTTTGTTTAATACTTATCGGGAGGGTTTTTTGCCTCCCATGGTTTGTAATAATAATACTCGGCACTCTTATATTATGTTCTAGTCTGTAACTATATAACTCTGTCTTACTTTTCAATAAAGGTAAGTTAATGTAATTGCTTCTGCATTTTTCATATCTCCGATGTGTTATAATGTCTGCGTGACGGGTGAAACGCTCTTGGGAAAAGCAAGGAAAGCAGATACCGAACTTGTCAGGTGATTCAGGGGCACCTGTAGGGTTGTCTGAGGTCCGTTGGACAATGACAACTGTAGGTGGACCTAATGACTTGGGAGGTTCCGTCACAGTCCGCCCTCATAAACCCGGCCTGTTGGTTCACGGTCGTGCATGACAAATTATAAAAAGGAGATTTACCCCCTTAGATCTGCTTCTATGATAACTTTATCTTTTTGCTCCACAGTTTTATCTGGCAGTTTCTGAGTATTACTTTTG